>CM060909.1:816464237-817749237 GCA_030737875.1 Allium sativum | reverse complement strand
ATTTCGATATAAGCTTTAAGACCCTAGCGGGAACACCGAGACAAACATCCAAGTTAAACTCATCTCGCCCAAGATCTCCCCGATACAAGATCGAACCTCTAAAATCTCTGAGACGAGACGTGACTGATATTCCAGATTTAAAACTTTGATATAGACACACTATAACACTATGACACTAACTCATTGAAATTAGAGTTTTTGATATATATAGTTAAACTAACACACAAAAATCTAATCACTTAAAGCGTTAATGTTATAGTTGATAATACTAACAAATCATCATATATATGGGAATATCATTTAGAACCAATATAGTGTGCAGAAGACACATTTTGATAAAGATATGCGAACGGGGTCGATTGAAATTCCCAACTATCAAGTTAAAATAATTTTATTCTGTAAAAAGCTGCATGAATTTACATATCTAATCAAGTATTCATGTTTTTCAGGTGCATCAACAGAAGAACAAAATTTACCAAGAAAGGCCCTCAAACTCATCGCTGGATGGGGGTTCTGGGAGGTACACTTGCTGGTCAATTGTAACAACTGGAGCATGAACTTTTGCTTTCTCTGCGTATTCTTGTTTTGCATCATCTACAATCGTTTCTATAAGTTCAAAGTCCATTTCCCTGCAGCGCAACAATACAGACGGCTCTTTAAGACGCAATAAGCACTGCAGTTTGATAAGGAAAAAACAATGTCACGGTACATTCTGGGATACTAGGACGATAATGCAAATTATAGCAGGTAAAGCATGCACCATTGATGCATCATAGAAATCATGACTTATTTCATGTGTTCAACGAACCAAATTGCTCATTCAAAAATGAAATATTTAAGTCAATAGCATACGGTGGCCCCTCAGTTATAAATAATTGTTTTTATTTATATTGTATCTAATCTTCTTTCCCTTGAAACATTTAGTCATGCTGCAACATCATACAGATCCAAATCAGCATGTGTTAAACAGCGCGTGTTAGAGAATCTTCTAAGGTGGATCAATCAAGGTTCGCTTTATCTACGAACTAGGCGCCGATGGATCATGATCAAGGTCCGAGTTCTCGATTTTGGTTGACAATCAAATTGCACTAAACTTTTAAGGAAAAAAAAAAAAGATCCCTATCAATAATTCAAAATCAAGGCAATATAGCTGCATAATTCAAACCACTATTAAATTAAGTCTTTATGAAATAACATGCAACTTGTAAAAAACTAATATCACATATGTGTGTGAATGTGCACATGTGTGTGTGCACGTGCGTGTGTATGTGTGTGCGTGTGTGTATACAATGTGTTATCATAATTATATCATATACATAGTTTGACAATGTAAGTCTATCAGATACCTAGCTAGTACATGCTGGTTTATAACGATAGTCTTTATACAACTAGAGGTCATAACTAGAGTATGTTGCTCTCGAGTCTTGACAATGACGAATCTTACAATATCCAACATGATATCAACTCATCGTTTGGAGCTTGCTCATATTCAGTTTTCTGAACAATGGCACTCCTAAAGTAGTCCCACTCCTAAAGTAGTCCCTCGTGCTTTTTTCGTAATCACGGTAGTTTTTAACTTTATTATACTAATCACCATAGTAGTTAAGGAGCAAAAAGGCGCAAGGCTTGAGCCCTGAGCTTTTTTGAGCCTTGGGCTTTTTTGTGCTACTAAAATGATAAATTTAATGAATAAAAAAACATAGATTAGTAGGTACGAAGTCATAAATGCAATTTTGAACTAAAACGATCACGAATTCAATAAATTTAATTATTTAAAACATAACTCTTTAAAATCAAAACATAACTCAATAAATTATAAAACATATCTAAATTTTAATTTAAAATTTAAAACATAACTCAGTAAATTAACTAACAAGTTTAGATCAAAGTTTAGACCTTTAAATTAATTAATTTAAATGAAAAACAGTTAAAAAAAATTGTCGTTGATATTTGACACACACACATATATATAGGAGGGTTCCGCTACATCTCTTATATTGAACGTGAACTCTCCCCCTTAATCTCCACCACTCATTTCCCCACTCGTTCTCTCTCTTCCCACTAACAAATAATATTGAAATGGGAAGAGAGAGAACGAGTGCGGAAATGGATGGTGGAGATTAAGGGGGAGAGTTCACGTGCAATATAAGAGTTGTAGCGGAACCCTCCTCATATATAATATATATATGTATGTGTGTATGTATATAAAATTTAAAACATAACTCGGTAAATTAACTAACAAGTTTAGATTAAAGTTTAAACCTTTAAATTAATTAATTTAAATGAAAAACAGTTAAAAAAAATTGCCGCTGATATTTGATAACGTATGTATACACATACATACGTGACGGTGGTGGCAGCCGTGGAGGATGCAGCAACAGTTTTTTTCAGTGTTGAATATGTTAAAACGAAAGGGAAAGCCCTAAAAATCAAACAAAACTGTTCGAATTTGATAGCTAAGAGTCGGATCGGGTCCAAACAAAAGTGGTTTGGCATTAAATCAATTATTTCTCGAAGCGCGCTTATTTGAGCCTCGCCGCCTCGAGAAAAAGCGCCAAAGGCGCGCTTTATTTGTGCCTTTTTTAGTCGAGGCGCCTTGAAGGCCAGCAAGGCGCAAAGCCTGCACCTGACTCTTAGGCGCGCCTTAACAACTATGCTAATCACTACTAGTATATGTTGGTTCTGATGTGAAATAAGGTTAATCTTTGGTGAAATTAGAGATCATACGTAGAATCTACTATTTTTAACAATGAAGATTCTGAATGATGTCCAACACGATAGTAACACTGTGTATGAAATATGCCCATATTCAAAACGGTTACTCTCTTAAAAACAGACACTAAATATGATAACTTTTCGTTGCTATTTATCATAGTTACCAAGGCGTGCGCTTAGGCGCGCCTAAGTGCAGAAAAGCCCAAGGCTCAAATCTTGCGCCTTTTTGCAGTTTGAGGCACTTTTTTGGCTAAATTCAAAATTTTGCTTATAAATAGTTAAATAAAAAATTTAATTGCCAATAAATTATAAAATATGGTTTAAATTTTAAATCTTATTAATAAAATATGTAGATAATTGAATGAATTATAAACAGCAGATCAAACTCATATAAAAGGCACACAAAAAGCCCAAGGCTCAAAAAAGCCCCAGGCTCAATGCTTGCGCCTTAGCGCCTTGACTCCTGCTATTTATAAGAACCAATACTAGAATCAACAGTTAAATCTGCCTCGCCATAGTTATTAAATAAATTAACACTGTCACTATCCATACACCATAGTTATCATTTGATGAACTGTTAAAGGTTTCGAAACTGGATATAAATTGCAAGTCACTATGTTCAAACCTTACATTGAAACTAAATTTGAATTGTGAATTGTAAACTCAAATGATTCTATGATAAAATATGTGGGTTATTATATAACTACTAAACATATGTGAAATCATTGATTCTTTTTTCCACGGGAATTATTTAAAATTTTCAAATAAATTCTAATGTTTGAGCCTTTACATTTAAACCTACAGCTTGTTTTTCTTTCATGTGTTATCTTTATTTTACAATGAAAAGAGCAAGACTTGAATTAGTAAGTATCTTAATATATTTCACTGACTGAATCTTGAACTGAGTTTTAGATCAGAAATTGGAAATGAAATCCAGAACTGGAAGAGCTGATTCAAAACAGAATTCCTATATACTGGCCAGTTGAAGCATAGACCCACGTATTTGGTCCATTTAGCTAAGCAGATGCAGTACAGCTCATTTGGTCCCAACTGTCATAAGTGTCTGTTGTTTGAATTTAACATGAAAGAGATAAACCATTTTTCGGACAAGGCACTGCCCCACACCCTACCAAGGCACTACCCCTGAATCCCTATGGCATGACCGGCTAGATCAAATGTCGTTAGATGGGACGTTACCTCCACACCTTCACCTATAGGATTGTCACCAACTTGGATCCTCCTTCGTAGTGGCAATCACTTTAGATAATTTTATGATAGAACTTCCAACATCTTCTAGTTTTAAACTTTAAAGCATCAATTATATCTCGTGCATTACAGTCTCAAAGCTTTGCCGTGTTATATAAAAGCATACATTATGCATATTACTTTTGACAAACGATCGGGAGTTTTAAATTATAAAATTGTTATATAGAAGTATAAAAATAAAGCTGTCATATAGAAAAAATTCAGGTTCCACCAATGATCCGGCCTTTCGAAAAACTATGCTTATTAATATGTTGACCCCAATTTTAAACACAAATAATTAATACTTCCAAACATCATCACCATTAATACAATTAATTCCCCTTTCAAATACTCATTTTAATGCATCTTTCACGACACAAGAACACATTTCCCTTTTGTGAACCATTCTCGTTTCATGTTCATTTCCCGTGCTACTTTCCTCTTTCGTAAGCCAAACAAACGCACCCTTAACATTATTTCTCTCTCCATGGAAATTCCACTTCACAACCTTCTAGTTCATCCCTCATCATCGTAGCAATCGTCACGAAGCATCACTTTATCTAGAAAAGCAGTGTCTATTCCACCAAGCAAATAATCCATTGAGCATACTGAGGTAGCAAATCGTCTTCTTAAAAATATGGTATATGTCAACTGATCGTTTATATTTTGTCATACAGAATGTTACAATCCTAATGTGTACTATTATGGACAAATACTAACAGTTAGTGACATTTAATTGTTAATTCTATTTCTTGGTTTCTTATGGGTTTAGTTAAAATGTGGTACTGAAGTTGATAAAGAAACGGGAAAAAAACAAGTATGTTTAAACGTACTAAATTTGGAGCGAGCATTATCAGTTAATCAACATATGATACGTCAGCAGCACAGCTTATCTCTGTTGTTTCCATTTTTCTCTCAGTAAAACTTAGGGCTTTGGAGAAAATATGTGTGCATGTTTTTATTGCGCCTTTTTAGTTTTAAGTTTATACAAGGCTTTCTTTTATAGGAGAAAAGGTTACGTTCATTAAACTAATTTTATCACAAAAATTTTGTTTGAAAAGAATCAGGACCGATCGATTGGGTTTGTTGGGGGGGGGGGGGGGGGTTTATAGTTCATGATTCATGCTAAAGACTGTTTCCATTAATCTTTTTTCTTTTTTACTTGTTCATGATTAATTAATCTTCTTCAACCGTTTTCACGTAAATTCAAATATTTCATATCAGTTTCCGTCAGAACTAAATCAAAATGGTCAAAACTAATTAATTTGAGCTAGAACCTTGGACCTTCGGCGCACACACACAGAACCCCTCACCGGGACCCGGGGGGTGAGGATCTAGATTCTACGATTTATCACATCTCCGTTTATTCCCAAAATCTCATTCATTGGATTAAAAAAAGTACAGGGGTGATCAATTAAGCAACAAATCAAATGATGGTGACATAGTAGATCTACTGAATGAGACTTAGAAGATAATTGGGGATGAAAAGAAGATGGGATCTACACCCCTAACCATATACTACACACAAACACACACACACAAACATATAGCATACATATGCATATGCGCATGTGTGTTTTGGCTTTTGACACCCAAAACCGAGCTTTGGTTCTTAGATGACATGTTTGTATTTATGGTGTCACACATAGTCACTGAACAATCATCCAGTGTCATGTGTGCACAAATTTTGGAAGTCAACTGTTTGTTCAGGTTTTTGAACTATTGTCAAATGACCAACAGCTCAACTGATCACTTGGCTAGTGCAATTTTGGGAGGAAACCTTATCCCAAACTTGATACCATGCAGCTGGGATGCTCTTATATATATTAAGTAATAACGTACATCAGTATAATTGTTCCATCATTTATATACCATAATGACCTATCTTATCCTATTCAATCAGCATAATTGCATAATATTAGCATAAGCTATTTCCATATATCTTAATATTGGTTGGATTTCAAATGTTCATGGATGGATACAATTATGGAAGCAATAACCGTGCTATGACCAAAAAAAGTACATGCTGTCAAGAATCTAACGCCAAACATTAATTTAAATATGTAACAAAACAGGCAAAATATTTCTTAAATTGGCCTTGCATATATGAATTTTGGAGGAAATGGAGGAACGAGGAAACCTGCCAAAGAATAGTTAGCATCATAGAGTAAAACAGAGAAAAAGGTTTTGTTGGTAAGCTTCTATTTTTAGGACTGCTTAAATCGTCAACTGTTAAACATATTCATGCAGAGCTGTGATATACCATCCAAGACATGGAGAACATACAGTAAAATGTTCGTGCATGGCAACTGATGCAAGATACTATGCTACCAATCAATGTATACACATGGTTGTCAAACTCGAGTTCTCACCAAAGAGCGCTCAGGTATACAAGGATCGTAAATTGTGGGATCGTAACACAAAGCGCAAGCTCCCACAAAATGAAAATTAAAATTTCAACCAAATAGCCACAGCATAATATTTTCATTAATCATTAGTTCATAACAAAGGTGGTGTCTGGCGCAACGGTAAGGTTACCCGGCTGGTAATCTGGAGCGCGCAGGTTCGAGTCTCGGCCTCTTCACATATGTAAGGGAAAGGCTTTGGCACTAATCGACCACCCCCAGAGCCCGGAAAGCCGTGAGAATAGTACCGGGACGAGAGACTGATCTGGGAAGTCCTCTCGCGCTTGAGTACGGAAGCCTTTGGCACTGGGTATCCACCAATCATTAGTTCATAACAAAACATAACATAAACCTTAAGTTCCAAGTTCCAACAAAATAACCTTAACATGTTATTCACTGTCCATTAAGTTTATAGTTGAATGATTAGCTGAATAATAATTGCAGTGTCTATTATTCACTGTCCATTAAGTTTCACGAGATAATCTTGGACTGAATCTAGAATCGACAGTGTCGATTAGGTTTCCCTAGACAGTTCTCGCGTTGAATCGATAATCGACTGTCGGTTAGGGTTTTGGGGAATCTCGATGCAGATTTTGGCGTGGAAATTAACTCGACGTTTGCACGAGATCATGATTTTCAGCGTCGCTTTAACCGCTTCCACCCTTCTGCAATGTTTCTTCCACAGTTTCTCGTTCAGTGGGGAAAAACGCGTGGCATCGTGCATTTTCACGAGTAACCGCGCGAGTTTGACAACAATGTGTATACATGTTGTTTTATTGTACAAACACATCAACGAAATGGTACCTGGACAATTAAATCCTTTAGAAGTACTTGATAAGCATCAGAGTCATCTGAAACAAGTAAGAGCTCTTTACCCGCAGACTTATTCATTAAATTCACCAAATCATCTTGTGCTTGGAGAACTTTGATACGCGAAGCATTTAATTGCATGGAGTACTCGCTGCATAAGATAGTATACGAAGCAGAAAACGTTTATCAATCAGTATGTTAAAACCAAAAGAATGAACACAAGTAACATAATCAAACCAAATAGTCACCAAAGGAAACTGAAATCATATACGATATGATTACCAATTTATTGCAGAAAGCATAAGAATGGTGATTATATAAATGGCGAAAATATTGAAGATGAAAAAATTTGAGCATCAAACAGTTCATAACTTACATTTTCCTGCGAATATCAACTTGCTTTTCTTTTTTCTCATATTCCTGACGGATCTTCTTTTTTTCAGCTTCAACGAGCTGTAGTTTTTCTATATTGAATTCCTAATCAATGAAAACATATATTAGATTGACATAATTGCATGCATGTGGCCTTTTCTTTTCCTTCATGAAAGAAACATGCGGCATTATTTACGCAAGCACTATAAAATTAAGTGCAAGTAAATTTTATTTAATAATATGTCACTAAATTCGAGAGATATCTTTTTCTTGGGGTTCTCCTACAACGGAATAACAGGTTTCTGTATACAATTTAAAACACAAATGCTGGCACCATAAAATACTGAAAACTTCCTAGACAATTTGAAAATCCCGGTTTCAGAAGTGTAACTTATTTTTCCAATGTATGATTTCAATATAAGAATACTGCACAAATATATAAAGGCAGAATTAGATACATTCCAGGCTGAAGCTATCACATAGTGAGAATTGCATGGTATACACATTCCAGATGTACCTTAAGAAATAATAATACAATGGTACAACTTATAGAAAATAAACCGAGCATAGGAAAGAGTATATGCATAAAATGATTTGATGAGGATACTTGAGCAAAATTATAATTCAGATGAGCCAACAGAATGTAGTTCACTGACTGGTCGTTCCAGTCATTCTTGAATGATAACATTATAAGAAAAACAATATCACAATATCTCAAATATTGGCATACACCGATAAGTTTCCAATATCAAGATCAAGTGCTTAGCTTATTTGGTGAGCTAATGGAGGATTTATTGGATAATTAGAACGTTAAAACTACTTAGTACTAAAAATTAGCTAGAACTTTGTGATATTTTATGTTGTTTGGATAATAACTTTTGAACACTAACATATTTATGGTTCTTTTAATTTTAAAACACAACATATGTTATACATACTTATGTGCATGATGTATTTATGTGTTTGCGTACCTGTGTGTATCAAGGTTGAAAAAATCGCTATACGGACATTAAGCCGAAAGCATGAACTAGGGATTAATCACTCAGACGATGATTAATCAACGATTTATCGAAGCTAGACGTTTCTAATAAACTCAATTATTTCAGATAAAATTTTAGTATTTTGTTTAATATTTGCCCATCCAAAGAAGTTTTTATATGCTTCTGACATTTTTGGGAGTAATCATGAACGAACTGCTTGAATCAAACATTTTGATAATCATAAGAGGAACCAAATCTAAATTGGCGCATAAACAATTCTTATAAATCTATTTATATACTAAAATAATGCGGTAAGTCTCATTTACACGGATTAGACAAATATTTAGATGGTAATGTTAGCGCCTAACGCCTAATGGGGCCTAAGTGGAAGCCTAGAAGCTTTTTTACCGAGTTATATATGCATGCATGTATCATTATATTGTATGCAAGAGAGGTGACGTAAGGATCTATTGCACACATTATGCATATATAGGGTGAGACTCTGTATCCTGGAATCCTATGTCTTGAAGTAATATCGATCCCTGACTACCAATCTCTGACTTAACTAAAATCTCTTCTTCTTTTTTTATGTGCTTCGGAGTCGTACCAATCCCGAACTTGGTCAAATTCTGAGTTCCGGCTTAGCTAATTCCAATGTACTATTCAAGAGAATCCAGCTGTTCATAGCTACATGTATGTGTCCACACTCGATTACCGAGTGATCCAAGCCATCTGGCTTGATGATTTAGTAATCTATGTATTTGTCCCGAACTTGTACAAAACATATCTTCTGCAGCGAGATATGTTTTGAGGGGCAAGTGTTAACCCTTTTTTTTTGCAAGGCCGTTCCATCAGTCCGAACTTTTACAGTTATCGATTACCGAGCCGGGCTATCCTTTTTGATGATCGAGTAATTTATGTATTTGAGGGGCAAACATTGGACTTATACAGAACACATCTTACACCACAAGGTATATTTTGAGGGGCAAACATTAACCTGCCTTTTTGCAAGGTCGTTCCATCGGTCCAGATCATCGAGTATGTATCTGAGTAATCTATGTTTCTTATTATATTTTGCAACAGCCTTACAAGAAAGACAGATTAACATTTACCCCTCAAAACATATCTTTTTGTAAAAGATGTGTTTTGTATAAGTCCACTGTTTGCAATCTCTCCAAATTGTTCGTGAGTTTCGAAGCCGTTTTGAGCCGTAGTAAAGTCCATGATCTTGCTAGATCGTTTATATGTTTGGAAGCTTTACTGAACTGGTGCTAGCGGCCTCGCTGAGCCTATGTCAAAATCCACGACCACTCTAAGTCAATCCTCGGTACTCGCAACCTCGTCGAGTTGGAATCTGATATCCGCGACCTCATCGGGTCGATCCTTGGTCTCTCCAGACCCTTGAGCATGATCCATACTCAACGGTCGTTGCCTTGTCATACTCAGCGATCGTAGTCTCGACGGGCTCCTGTCGAGCACTGTCGCACTCGACGATCCAAGTCTTTTTGCACTAAACTTAGTTCACAGTTGGCGATTGAATCGTCAAACTTTTATCAAGCATCAACCATGCTCGTTGATTTGTAACATCGTCTAGTTTTTGTCAAGCATCAACTACTGTAGCCTCCCGACCCTGGTCAAACATCAACCATACTCGACGATCCTGTTTGAATAGATCTGAGTCTGAACCCGCTCAACCCTTCCCAAGCATAAAAAACATGACGATCCATAGCCTCACCAACCTCTTACCGTGCATCAGACATACTCGACGACCCAGACTGAACGGATTTGTGTTCGAACCCGATCAACTATTGACAAGCATCAGTTGTACTTAATAATCCAAGTAGGCAGCCTTCCCAAGTTCTTAGGAATACCATCAACCCCTTATCGTGTGTCAACCACACACGACGATCCAGTTAAAAGTTACATTTGAATTTGATTGTCAGTTTCACACCTGATGAGCATCAGCCATACTCACCAAATAATTTTATCAAAGTAAAGAAGCATTAGTATACCAAAAAACCAAAGGTTCATCACCGTCTCAGAGCTTGTTTAGGGATCTCGTCGATTCACGTACAAGGGTAAGCGGCTTAACCATTTATCACAAATTAATTATAGCAAAAGTAGAGTTAACGGTTTATCATCAATCGTCGTTTAAGAGCATGCCTAGTTATCTCGCCGAATCTCATACACTAGCAAGAGACTTAGCCGTTTTTATCGTTTGATTCCAATTATCAATTAATGATAATGCCACCACACGAGCTAGGCCCGCTTCGTTCTTTTGCGGATGACGGTTGCTCGTGTTCTATTGCTGCGATCTTGTTGAGGACATTGTGATCGGAAGACTGCCTTTGATGTCCGGATATACCTGTTCTAGACTGGCATTCGGTCTCACATACGAGTTCTATTTTGGTTATATTTTCATTTTATTTACACGACCATGATTATTTTTAGCTTTGTGTTTTCCTTTATCCATTCTGGGATCGGACGATCTTCCGTCTTAACAGCATTGATCTCAAGGGCTTCGCAATCAACACTCGCATCCTCCTATATGAAAAAGCATGTCGGGTTCATGATAAAGTTCGCTAAGTTCTCTTTTGAGCCCCTTTCCAAAGATATCTTAAAATAGAATTATCCAGAGCTACTGATACAACCATCATTAACACCATAGACGGATCCGATCGATCCACCAAAACGATCGCCGCATTGAATCTTTTAAGGTATTTCGGTAGAGTCTCGCCAGTCCTTTTTTTGATAGTTGCCAACGTCATGACGTTCTTCGCTCGAGTGATGTGAATTCGGAATTAACCTATAAAATTTCAACCAACTCAACTCACCTTAAATAGAGCCACTGTCCAACTGACTAAACCAATGACAGCTATATCTAAGAAAAACAGAGAAAAATACTTAGTTTAATTCATCTGATGCCCTCGGTACTTCCATGTGTCGCATGTACTTCAACAAGTGAACAATTGAATTCTTCCTTCGTCATAAGCTTCCAATACCGGTAGTTTGAAGTCCAATGGATTCCTTAAAGTCTGTATGTTCGGACTGAAAAGACTATGATTCACATGATCAACATCTCTATTCATTGGTCAGCCTCGTATCAACTAATGGATAATGTCAGCAAAATTATCATCATCATTTAGAAATGATTGATAATCAACATTCTGAACGCTTGTTTGAACATCCTCGTATCAAGTAATGGATAATGTCAGCAATGTCATGGCGTTCTTCGCTCGAGTGATGTGAACTCAGAATTAACCTATAAAATTTCAACCAACTCAACTCACCTTAAATAGAGCCACTGTCCAACTGACTAAACCAAATGACAGCTATATCTAAGAAAAACAGAGAAAAACACTTAGTTTAGTTCATCTGATTCCCTCCGTGCTTCCATGTGTCGCATGTACTTCAACAAGTGAACGATTGAATTCTTCTTTCGTCATATGATTCCAATACCGGTAGTTTGAAGTCCAATGGATTCCTTAAAATCTGTATGTTCGGACTGAAAAGACTTTGATACACATGATCAACATCTCTATTCATCAGTCTGCCTCGTACCAACTAATGGATAATGTCAGCAAAATCATCATCATCGTTTAGAAATGATTGATAATCAACATTCTGAACGCTTGTTTGAACATCTACAATCATTACTAACCCGATGTGCTTGCATTAGCTCGACCCGGGGGCGTGCCTCTAACATTTATAGGGTCCAACTTAATTTCCTATGAGGGGTTTACTCCTAATAGATTTATATTGCCAACCCCATCTGAGTCAGCTTCAGTTCCAGAATCTCGAACTCCGGCTTGAGGATAAATCGTGCTAGAGCCATGCCCCCAATTAGAGAGATAGGGCATGAGCTCTAGAAAGGATCAATACCGACCGATTCCTTTTTCCGGGTGCTGTTGCGCTCCCGAAATACATCCAACGTCAAAGTTTCAATTTCCAACTCCATAAGCTTGTCTCATTCGTTGCAAGAAGTTAGTCATTATTTCTTCCTGCCGTCAGAGTATATCCTCTTGCCAACCGACCTATAATGTAGCTGGTTCACAACTTTGATCCATACCCTTCCTTGTTAAGTATAAAAAAGAATTTCCACCAAAGAAAGTCTCCTCGCTTCCTTCCAGTCCAGTTCCTTCAAGTTGAGCGTCAGTTTTCCTTTTCCTAGTCATGTCCAAATCTTTAGAATTCCAAATCAAATCAAAGGAACTCATACCTGACACGTCAAAAATGTTAGACTGAATTTTGATTAATCGAACCTAACTCCCCAAAATGTGCAATCACAGGATAATATCTAGAAAACAGCAAGTCAAAGCAACAGAACAATCACAGAATAATATGAAAGCAGTAAAAAGACACAAAAACTTATAGTAGTTCGACAAACTCTGGCCTACATCCACTTGAAGTAATCTTTGTTTATACTATTGATTACAAGTACAGTTGATTATTTGTATGAATGGAGAGAATAAAAGATGAAGTCATTTCCAACGAATGACAGAGCCTCGCATGGAGAACAAGAGAGAAGCTGGAATCTTCTGAGTCTCTGATGATCTATTTATAGCTGAAGAGTCCAAGACAAATTGACCAAAAAGTCACATGTGGCCCACTAAGATAGGACAATCCAGTCTTAGAAGTAGGATCTTAGATGGGTCAGTATTGACCCTTGGGTTGCACCCTATGGGGTGCAACCCCCGAGATGGGTCCCATTTGCCTTGCCTTCGTCCATGAGTAATTGGTTTTTTGATCAATTAGTTTTCTGATCTGACCTCCTGAAGTTGAGTTGATGATGTTGTTATAAGTGAATTTGTAAATCTTGAAATCTTATGTCTTGAAGTAGTAATCATCTCTGACTTAGCCAAAATCCTAGTTTTGTTTATGTGCCCTGGAGTCAGTACCGATCGTGGACTTAGCCAAATTCTAAGTTCCGATTTAGCTAATTCCAAAGTACTATTTTGGTGAATCAAGTTGTATATAGCTTCATGTATGTGTCTACACTCGATTCCTAAACGATCCGACCATATCTCCAGGCTATTCGCCTTGATAGTTGGGTAATCCATGTATTTGAGTCCATTGTGCAACGGTCTTGCAAAAAGCGGGTTAACAACGAGGTAATCGCGTTAAGGTTGGACCATCACTTAGGTTTAAATGGGAAGATTTCCGAACCACTGGAACTGATGCAATGTAATTGGATAACTGTCATCTACCCTATGTATATATTATGTGTTGATGGACCTTGTTCAATTCTGCTTCAAACAAATTGGCTCCAAGTCTCTAACATAGTTTTGATTTTAGACTTTTGGCATGCTGCTTGAAGTGCATTTATGCCTTGCTCCTGGCTGGGCTATGTGGCACAGTTCATTGTTGCACTGCTTTGTTGGTTAAGAGTTGATCATATGTTAATGCAGTTCTTAGGGTGTGTCCTAATTGCGCCATTTGATTTTCCCTTTCGTATATTTAATAGATGCAAGATTTGAGATACCTTGTGTAACATCTGAAAAACCTAAGCAGTCCCCGATTAATGTAGTTTAAGGATGTATCATACTTGTGTTGTTTTGATCCACAATGGAGAATGTCATGAGCCATTTAGTCTTTATTTCTTTGGTAATTAGTCTCATACGATGTGCTTTTGCTCTGCTTTGTCCACTTCATTGTGAAATATGTGCCAAAATAGGCGTAAGATATTGGTCAATTTAATTATTATAAAGACATTAGAGATACTGATACACAATAAGTATCATTGATGAATCAACTATAATGAACCAAACCAATAGGTTCTACTTTTTGGGTATATGTTAAACATATCATGTCGACAGGATCATGCCAATGAAATTTATTATTATTTTATCATAAATCCTTGATAACGAGACAGTCAAAACTTGATCGAGCAAAGAACGTAGACCGATTTGTCTTTCTTCGTTGAATTATGAGAAAGCAACATACAAATCACCAATTAATCATCATTAAGCCAGTCTCATCTGTCAAATGCCTATTTGTGATCATTTACCTTATGTGAAGTATGTATCATGTGGATCATGCCAACGAAATTACTATTATTTATCACAGATCCTTAACAAAGAGATAGTCAAAACTCGATCGAACAAAGAATGAATACCAATTTGTCTTTCTTCGTTGAATTATGAGAAAGCTACATACAAATCACCAATTGATCATCATTAAGCCAATCATTTCAATCAAAACGCATTCACCTTGTGTAAAGTATGTATCGTGTCATGTCTACAATCAGAAACGACTGATCCCTACTAGTACTCACATCAAAGAACATTCTCTCTCCCCACTTTATAAAGCTTCAACAACGAACATAACATGGTAAGTAACTGAAATGGGTGGAGCATCGAAGCTCAACATACGCATAAAATTTCGAAGAAATATGTGAGATATTGGTTTCGAATGACACTTAGAGCGAATAAAATCGGTTAGTAACCCTTATAATCTTTAATACTACACAATCTTACTTTGCAGAGTTGGATTTGACCAGATGAGGAGCTCCAAATCCAACATGCTACTAACCCGTCGTCTGGACAATTCAACCCCATTGCAATACTTCACTTTTATCAATTCAAACACGCTAAAAACAAAACTAATCAACCCGACTCTCAAGAAGCCATATTAATTCATCAACTCAATACAAACATGTTAAATATGTCATGCATTCTAAATCGACCACATGTCATACATCAACCTCATTCAGATGATAAACTGGACATCAATGGAGGACGATGATAAATAAACATAATATTACTCTACCCACATCAGCAATTCATGTGACCGACTAACATCACCAGACTCTGACACATATAAAGCATCTAAATCAGTTATTCAACCACATCATCAATCTAAATCAACTTAGCCGTACTATAAATAGACACAGATCCCATAGTGAAAGAAATCCAAGAAATATGGCCTCAAACACAATCGTACAAGAGTTTGTCAGAGCTTGAGAATTATATTGGATCTGAGTAATTATATTCAATTATTTGTAAAAGACATCCTGATAGCCAAGGTACACTAGTTCAAATGGTAAGATCTACAGCTGTTTAAGAGGTTCTGGGTTCTAATCCTCAAACAACAATAATGATTAGAAACACATCCCATTTACCACGACTGATCACTTTAAAAAGAAAAACAACTTGATGGTGAAATCATTATAAACTGGACATACAATTTAAATACTGTGAGCAATTAATTTATTACATTATTATTACTTCTTATTATCAACTGATCGGTTCATACGAACCACCGAACCTCTGGGCATTTAATTTCCAGCAATTTATTTTACTAGATTGCTTCTTTTATGAAAAAGATACGCAGCACTAGGCTGCACAAATCGATTTTTTAACTTTTTACAAGCTTCTACTTCTTATAGCACCAAAAATGGTCAATCAAGCCTTAAAATGATCAATTACTGTTTTGCAGTAGCAACATCCAACCACTCACATTTGATGGTTACTAAGTGCCTCCAAATGTGGACAAAGTATATACATCAAACATATGTATTATTTGTTAGATGGTAAAGCATTCGACATTGATGAAAAAATGCCATGGGTTTGAAGTCCATGTTCAATGTGACCACAGTTTGTTTCTGGTTGGTACAAACTCATTTTCAATATTATGTATATGAACATATATTTAATAACATTTGCAATGTACCTTTGTGTCGCAGTTTTCATGTTAGTAAACTCTCCAAAATGTCATTATGTCTATATACACATGAGGTCACGAATTTGAATCCCGCTTTTGATGGAATAAAATAAATTCAGCACTCTTGAGTTCATCTAGCACCCTAAGTTTAAGTTCTAGCTTTGGCAAAAGATGTTTTATTTTTATATTTGGTTTATAATTTATACAGTAATTTTTTTAATACATATTTTTCACATTCCTTAAGAGTAATATTAATGATTAAGATAATGTTCCCTACAATATGCACTAAAATTATAGCAAATATACTCAAAACCTTATTTTATATCCATGAATCTTTTTTTTTCTTTTTCTTTTTGTATTCATGTGCATCGCACGTGCCAAAGCACTCATATATGAGTATTTAATAGGGGAAGGATTATGATCCTCTATCGTATAATTCTCCCGAAATTTTCTCGATAATTTTCTTACTCTACGTATTTCAGGTTCGGCTATATATTATAGACATAATGCTGCTGTCATGTGGAACATTCCCACAAATTTTCAGATCATTTTGAAATTTTTGATCTCCTCAAAATCATAACTTAATGTGGGTTGTCCAATTGACTGTTGTTCTGAAATGTAATTTTAAGAGGTCAGATTCTCCAAATGAACTAACAATTAGTGAGGATAACTCCCGTGATAAAACCATTATACCCACAAAAGGTTTATCAAATCCAAAGTATGTAAATCAAGAAAATTAATGGTAGAGTTCTGGAGGAATCACGTAATCGGGAATGCTGTCCTTCTTAATGTATGTATAACGTATACATACAAACACACACGTACTTGAAGTTCATCAAACATCAATTCATTAATTCAAACAAAGTTCAACAAGACCACCAGAGAAAATTACAGAAATCACGATAACATGTTAATTTCACGTACACGAGGGTTAACAGATATCAAGAAAGCTTAACAGGGGGATTCTGAACAATGGTCAAACTTCATAGGCAATCAAAAAGAACAACAACAGTAGAGACGTCAAAAAGGTACAACCTCTTCAGCAGAAATAGAAATCTCGTTGGCTTTCTCTTCTGCTTCCTGCCGAAGGAATCGAACCATCTGCTGGATCTGCTTCGAGACATCGGCGTCGTTCATTCTTGATTTTTGCTTGCTGTTTCTTTCACTTGTTTATGTTGAAAGAAGGGCTGAGGGACTTAGTTGACAATTTTTTTAGAATATATATAACCAAATCTCAACCACAGACGAACAGACATTTGGGCGAATCTATCCTTCTTTAATTGGAATGGCCAGATAACAAGTGGCCATCTGCATCTTTATGTCGGCAAAATTCATGAAATTTCCAATTTAATTTCTTGAGTTAAATAAAAATTGACAGATGTCAATCTTCAAATGTTGATGGAAATAAAACGGTAATGTTTGGGAGTATTGCTTTGGCATATTTTTTAAGACAATGAGGTGATGCTTTGTTTATCCTTTTTGTTTTTGATTTTCGCACCTACGAAAAGAATGAATAATGCATGTATATCGCAAAAACTATTATATTTCATAAAAAAAAGATTAATTGACAAGAATAATCCGAAATTTAACTTGTCCGTCCATATTAATCTCAATTTTGCGTTATTCAAGAATAATCTCAAGTTTAGGGGGTGTCTTCCCAAATTGATAATAATTTGGGAAGAGACCCCCTAAACTTGGGATTATTTTTGAATAACGCAAACTTGAGATTAATATGGGCGGATAGGTTAAACTTCGGATTATTCTTGTCAATTAATCCTAAAAAAAATTGTCATACAAGACAAAAACAACTTTTATTTAATATTTTATTGTTTATTATTCCATCATCTTGAGAAGTAATGGAAAAATAAGATATAATTTCTTATTTCATCGTTCTTCCATGCCTTCTATGATTCTCTCCATCTATCTTCTATTTTCTCTATCGTCGCTCAACTCTTGTTATATTTTGTAATTAATGTTGAAAACATAAAACATAATTTAAACAAAACAACACCCTAAACTTTAATTCAGCATATGGAATATTTTGAAGAAGAAAAAAATTGAATACTTTATGTAGGTTATGTATTTCATTATATGGATTGGGCAATCTCGAAGATTGTGAATGAAATAGCGCTACTTACCCTTCTCATATATACAATGTTATACAGATGCACATGCATAAGTTGAATGCAATCTTGGAATTTGATGAAATGTGTAATGCAAGTTTTAATCAATACGGAAAATTCTTTGATAGTATATGAAACTAACAAGAATAATCTTATAATGATCCATTAAATTTTGTGGCCTGATCTTTCAATGGCTTTCAAGCCGTCTGAAGTCAAAGACATTATTCTTACCCATTCCCATAACTTTCTTGGAACGCCATCGGAGTCGATCTCCGACCCGACCCTATTAGTTTTCATTCGTTGGTTGGTTATTCCGTCGGACACCTCTGATCTCGCCGCTCCTCCTTCCTCGGAGGAAAATTGAGCTTATGCGTTGGCTCTTAGTAAGGACAGTGCGAGCAGGCCATACGGTTTCAACGGGGTATTTTTCCAGAGTGTGTGGCCAGTTATCCAGGCAGACTTCTGTCTTGCCATCCAGTTTTTCTTCTCCGGTGGAGATCTACCAATGGGTTGGACTTCCACCAATCTGGTCTTTATTCCCAGGTGTGAAAATCCTCGGTTCTGCATGGATTTTCGCCCGATTAGCCTGTGCAACTTTTCTAATAAGGTTATCTCTAAGGTTCTAGCCTCTCGACTAGCACCGTTTCTCGAGCGTATTGTTTCTTTTTCCCAGGCTGAGTTTGTAAAAGGACGTCTGATCACCGATAATATCCTTTTAGCTCGGGAACTTGTCTCTCAGATCGATAGAAAGGTCTGAGGTCCTAACGTGGTCGTTAAACTTGATATGGCTAAGGCCTACGTGTCCTGGTTTTTCGTCATCAAGGTCTAAGGGCTTTCGGTTTTCGGGTTTTCCGTTCTCATCAACGAATCAACTAATGAGTTTTTCAAAAGGTGGCAGGGGCCTACGACAGGGAGACCCCCCCATCCCCGTCTCTCTTCATGATCGCTACTGAGGCTTTCGTTCGTGGTCTGCATTCATTGACGATAGTTGGGCAGATTTGTAGGTTTGACATCCCAAGGGGATGCCCTCTTATTTCCTCCATATCCTTCGCTATCGGCGTCATCATTTTCACTAATGGTAGTCGTCGCTCAGCTTATTAGCCTTATCCAGCAGTACGAGCATAGCTCGGGGCGACTCATTAACTCCGACAAGAGTTGTTTTGTCCCCGCAGAAGATTTTTCTACAACTAGATCTTCCTGGATTCAGACTTACACTGGATTCGGGATTGCCTCCCTTCCTTTACATTATCTCGGTATTATTCTATACCGAGGTAGGAAGCTGAACGCTACTTTCGATCCCTTAACTGACAAAGCTAGGGGAAGATCATTCAGTGGAATGTGCATCTTCTTTCTCAAGCAGGTAGACTCGTTCTCATAAAGTCTGTTTTAGACTCTGTTGGATCACATGTCTTTACTGCTATGACTCCCACTTCTGCCTTCTTCCGTTTATACCGATCTTTGGCGTCATCCTTCTTCTGGGGAAATCAGGACAACGTGCCTTATCACCATTGGATTTCGTGAAACACCATTTGTCGTCCTAGGTATAAGGGAGGTTTGGGCCTCCGTAACCCAAAGGACATTTGATATGCCTATGCTTGCAAGTTGTGGGCGAGAATTGGAGCAAACGAATCCCTTTGGGCGACGTTCCTCCACGCTAAGTACCATAGTCTTGCGGACGCGAATTACACCGGTGCTCCGTCATACGTTAGTTAGACGTGGAAACCGATGTAATACATGAAGGCCTTATCAGATTCACATGGGGTAGAACCGATTGGAATGGTAGTCCATTCATGATTAAGGCAGCGTAGAATTCGGCGAGGATGCCAGCTCCACATTTTTTTCTGTTGTCTTTCATATGGGATACCCGGCTTCCCCATAAGGTCTCTTTGTCTATGTGGAAAACCCTGCATGATGGGTTACCACTAGACGAGAACCTTTAGAGGATCGGCATCCCAATCGTTTCCTATTGCAGTTGTCGTAGCTCTGGTTCCTTGGAATCCATGACACATCTGTTATTTCTTGCCTCTTGTGCCAATTCTGTCTGGTATATTTCAGGAACTTGGTTGGTTGCCGAGGTAATGCTACTTCGCTTTCGGATTTATCGAGACTCTAGTTGACCGGCATCCCAGGTAAATCTATTCGCTCCATTCTGATTCGTCCAATCCTTTGTCAAATCTGTTGGCATGCCTGGTGCTCGCGGAATAAAGCAATATTCAATTAAATGCCGATGGATCCTCCTACCATCATTCAGAGGATAAGAAATGACGGTTTCCTTGCGTTCCGAGGTAGACCTTATAAGGGAGTTATTGGGTTCCGCTCAAGGAGATTGGCAGGTACCTTTGGTATCACTAAGGTACTGTGCACTCCTAGGGCGGGAATCGGTTGATTCTTTTATTGGCGGGGTTTTCTATGTTGTATTCACATTATCCACACATTTCCCCTCATTTCTTATGTTGTTTTCTCGTAATGTAGGACATGGGTTATTGGATTTCGACTGGCCTTTGGATTCATTATGGCTTATGGTGCTGATTATTAATTGGATAGGATGGAGAAGTGGTGTTGGAGTTATCAGAGCTTCTGTAGCGATTGGTTGGGCTTTCCAGACTATGCCTTTGATCTTTCTTGGAGGGTATGTCTGTTGTTCTTGATTTATGTTCGTCCTTTGTGGAGCCTTGGAGTTTTCAGCATCGATCTAGACTTTGGCATCTGTCTGTTGAGGATTCATTGGCCTCGTGTGTTTTCGTGTTTTCTCCTATTGGTTGTTGTCTGTATTTTTTTTTCTGATGTATATTGTTCTGTATCTTTTGTTCGTGTGTGTGCACGGTTTCTGCTTTCTGTAGAAACTATTTTTTGTGAGCCATCGGAGAATGGCTAGATTCTCCTTTTTCTTACATTGTATTTCCATTTTATTAAAAAAACTGACAAAAACAATTTTAATACCTCATGGAATATTATTAATCATAATAATTATATGGACAATCTCATAAAATGTAAAGTGAACCCAAAAGCCAATTAATGATCAAAAGCAATGAAAAATTAGATTGAAAACGTAACATCCGCTCAACCTTATACACACACACACACACACACACACACACACACACACATATATATATATATATATATATATATGAGATAAAAATTAATCTATTTGTAATTGTTGTGACCAATAACAACTCAATTAATAACATGTTTTATGTTGCAGTAGCAGCCCAACCCAACTCTACCATATTGTGTGGATATTTTTCACATTTGTGTCATAAATTTTGCGATTAGAAACGAGGAAAATGAAGATAATGTCTTACCTCTGACTTCAAGAATTTAGAATATATATTCTTTCAAACAGTGGTTCAACCCATTAAATACAAACAAGTTATCAAACTATTGACTTCTGGATTCAGTGAAGTCCTAGAACAACGTAATCAGACTTAAGATTTGTACGATCTTGATCTGGCCAAGAAAACTTTATTGAAGTTTCTGGTGATACAAAATTCGGAGAAGATTAAAAGTAGAGAAAAGGAAGAGAAAGAGTCAACAACATCTATGTGTTTGCAATACCCTAGAGACTTCACAAATCTATCTGAATTGAAAGTGCCTTTAGAACAACCTATAGTGTTACAATTTTGAATGAAGAAGAAGTAATTCTAACTGCAACAGTTCTGTATGTCGCCTTTTTATTGTGTTGGAGAGGTGTCTCTTCATCAAGCGTCACGTCTATTCTCAACAGTTCAGAATCGTAGCTAACGGACACGTCCGTTCATCACTAACTGTAAAAATCACAATGGTCAAATTCATTAAAAACAGTTGCATTTTCCAACCTTATTTGATTTCAAAATTTGAGGTTGGTCCATAATGGGCTGAAATCGGCCTGTTACTATTTATAAGTTTTATCTAGAAATTATTTCATTGGGTCTGGACCTGATCCCGGCACAGTGCAATTCGATCGATTAGACAGATGGTAGTGGTGGCACGGGCGTGTGTGTCGGTTATGCATGGCTTCTCTCCTCACAAAAAAGTAAACATTTGGGTTTCCAAATGGCCCAACATTCTCGTGAGAAACTCGTATTTAAACAAATATGGTTCCCTATTTCCCAAGATGTGTGTGTTATTCTTTCCCTCTTCCATGTTCTTCTCACTTTAAAAACAAAACCATGAGATAAAGTTGAAAATATCCAACATTCTCCCTCTATTTTCAAGGTTGAATAATCTAAAACATTTTTGTTAAGGATGCGGAATGCGAATCTTAAGGCAGAATTAACACTAAAGGAGGGTGAATAGTGTTTATGAGGAATTTATAGAAATGTTAAACTAACTTGAATTACTATATGAATTACACAATGATTATCACACCAGAAATGATCACAAACACAGTAATAATCACAAACATAGAAATAGGTAAATAAAAATGCAGAAAATGAAAGAACACACTGGATTTTATACTGGTTCGGATTACTCCTACGTCCAGTCCTATGCAACACTAGAATGCGCAGAGTTTTATTATTAACAATATCCAAGTATAACACCATTGATTTCATGGCTATAAGGTTAACATCGATTCCACTACCCTTGATTTCATGGCTACGAGGTTAACACAACTCCCTTTTCTTGATTTCAGGGCTACAAGGAACACACCCTTTTCCAAACAATTCCCAAATAATTACAACAGCCCTAGAACTCTTCAATATCACTTCAAACAAAGAGTAGTTGATAGAGAGTGAGAAGAGAAGAAGAATGATATAAATTTTGTTGAAATTGGCAGAGTATTAGTGTAGAAATCAAGAAGTTTATGTAATTTAATAGTGGTAAGTAAAGGGGTGAAGAAGGAGAAAAGGAAATAGTTAAAAATTTGAAAATGAACCCTATTTATAATGTCCCAAAGGTTGCAACGTTTCAAATAGTGGAAATATACTTCCTTAGAAAATTGAAAAATGACAGTTATATGTCGACATGCTCATATATATATATGTCGACATATGCATGTTGTTTTTGAATTTAAAATCATTTTTCAAGTGTTAAAACCCAGTATATGTTTTCTGGAAATTTTTGAATTAAAACTATTGTTTTAAAATGAGTTATTTACAAGTGTCGTATCAATTTATTTTCAATCATGCAAAAGCCAGAAGTCAGTGTAAGATCTGTTCAAAATCGAATATCAAAGTGGATTTGAAAAACATTTTGAAATGGACAATAAACTTATATTTGAAAAAGGGCAGAAAATCATATCAGATTCTTTAGTAATGTTCTATCTCGACAAATACCGAAAATGCAAAGCAATCGGAGGAGAGTTCAACGACGAAGAGAAACAAATTTATCGTATATTGATTCTAATTTGGAGTGGCAGGCTTCAGAATTGGAAACCCTAATTTTTTATTTTCGCAGAGCAAACAACTAGGTCTAAGATGAATAAAGAATGGATGGGCATAAAGTAATGAAGATTTTAAAGGGGGTCGGCCATATTATTTACAAAGGGCTTAGTTTGTTTTATTTAAATTAGGTTTTTTTTAAATGTGTAAATTTCTATTTTACTTTTATTTACAAACTCTAGATTTTTTTTAGGAAGCAAACTATGGGGCATAGTTTGAGAATTCGCAACTCGATGGCCGAGTTGTAGCAGGGTTTTGAGCATAGAGTTAAAACAATTAGGTAAGCGAAAGTTGTGAGTTCATCTGTATGTGTAAGCATTGTATTGTTAAATCTTTGTAGAAATTTTAGCGTAAAATTTTGAGCGTAGGGTTAGAACAATCATATGAGCAAGAGTCGCAAGTTTACAGTGACTGTAAGCATTGTATTATTTATCTCCTAATAAAAACCCTAGATGCAATAGTAGGTAGGGCTTTTCCTAAGCTAGGTAACATTTATATGCGACTTATTTTGCGCAATTGCTCTGATTATTGTCTATGTTGATACATTATTAATCATTATTCTATTAAGATCATTATAAACCCTATTCACTCCCTCCTCATGGTTAAGTCAGATCCTACATTATCGTTTTATCCAAATAAACATCATCTAGTAGCTAGATGAATTCATTCTTAAGGATGTATGTTTAGCAAATAAATCCTTTTCTACTACAATATTAATTTGATTTTCTAGTATTAATATTGGTAAGTGATTTGTTAGCTATAAAATGCTGATTTTTATTTACTTATTTATGTGTTGCTTATATAAATACTAGTGTTATGATTGGAAAATGAATTGGATTAATTGTAGCCTACTTAAGTACTATTGCGATTGTTAAAGTCCTATATGAACAAATGTTTTTAAATCAAATATTATTTTACTTATGAAGAATTAAAAAAAATGCTTTTTAGTTATGTTTGAATATATAGTTGAGTACTTATATATGTTATGAGATTAATAAGTTATTTTATTATAGCGTTTTTAATTAAATAGGCTTTTTAAGTAAATTAATTATTTTATTAATAATGTTTAAAGTGTAGACCATAAGATCTTAGGGCTTCAATCCATACTATAGAAGACACATCATGTTGAGCTAGCAAAAAGAACATTCTACACACAGGTTAATCAAACCAGGTACTAGCTTGTACCTAGCCTTGGGTGGGTCGACTCACCTCTAACGTAGGTCGACACTTGTGTCTCCCCATGGATCAACTCATGTAGGGTCTGGGTCGCCCTATTACCATTGCATTATTTCTGAATTAATTAATAAAATTATTTAATTTAATTCAAACTTCTTTTAACCATAACTTACTCATACTTAGTCCAATATAAGCAAACCAAAAATCTATCTAAATTAGAATTTCATAACGAATGCAACGATAAAGTCTATTTTATCTAGTTCTGAATATTTTATTAATTAATCTTTTTTATATAGTTATTGTTGATTTAAATTTGGGGTGTTACATTCTCCCTTCCTTAAAGGATTTCATCCCTGAAATCTCCAAGTTAAGAAGAATGGTATTAATGTTATCAACCACTATCTATACCCATCTACTCATCCTTCAACTACTAGCATCCATTGTCCTTAAAATTTCTAATGATTTGTATGAATATATGCAAAGGTGTTATGTATATGTCTTTAAGCTAATGAAAAATCAGGCAGTCCAATGAGTCAGTTGACCTCCTTAATGCAATTCATGTATGTGCCATGTATCTGATATGTATGCATAAGAATCCTAATAGTACATATATATTCTATATGTGTGCAAGAACCACTCACCAAAATGCAACACCCAAGTGATGATTCAACCATTTCCATCCATAAAAATTTAAAATGCACACATATCCATATGCAATATGTAAGTTCTCTTGTTAAATCGATCCCTAATCTAGTGCTTAGTGTGTGTATATACATCCACTAGCAATCATTTCATCCACTTGCAACCATCAAACATAACATGTCTCAAACACATGTTTTCAACCATTATTATCATCCATAAGATTCTACCTATGAATCAAGATTCAAACGATAGGAGAAATCGATTTGAATTCAAAATTTTAGAAGGGAATTAAGAACGCACTCTCAAAGGGAAAAGGGTAAGAAGTGCGAATCTTGTATTCGAGTTCCCATGTTGCATCGTCGCAATCTTCCCCCCATTGCACCTTCACCAACTTGATCTCCTTGTTTCGTAGCTTCTTAAATTCTGATCCAAGTATACGGGTAGAAACTTTTCTAATTGATGCCTCCTTCTCTATCTCTACATCCTCAAGTGTACTTGGCTCGACTACCAATGTGAAAACATGTAGACATTTCCTAAAATGGGAAACATGGGATACGTCGTGAATTCCCGCCAGTCCCCCTGGTAGTCTAACTCTGTAGGCTATCTGACCTATCCTCTCAACTTTGGGGAATGGTCCTACAAACCTTGGTGCCAACTTCCCCATCAAGCCAAGAGAACAACTTTCTCAAAGGCGACAGCTTGATAAAGACCTTATCTCCTACTTTGAACTCTAAGTCGATCCTCCTCTGATCTGCATACGACTTCTGCTTGTCCTGAGCTGCTTTCATCCGTCTACGAATTAGGTTTATCTTCTCAGAAGTTTCTCTAACCATCTCAAGCCCAAGTAGAAGTCTGCCTGTAAACTCCCACCAACATGTAGGTGATTTGCAGGGCCATCCATAAAGTGCCTCGAAGGGAGCCATACCAATACTCGTCAGATAACTATTATTGTAGGCAAACTCTACCAATGGGAGATGCTCCTCCCAAGTCCCTCCCAAGTCTAGGATACACGGTCTCAACAAATCCTCGAGAACCTTGTTGACCCTCTCAGTCTGTCCATCGATCTGAGGGTGATTGGTAGCGCTAAGTCGCAACCGTGTCCTTAGTGCCTCCAACGAGCACCTCCAAAACTCACTTCTAAAGATGAGGTCACGATCACTATCAATATTGGAGGGTACCCCATGAAGTCGGACGATCTCTTTAAGGTACATTGATGCTAACCAAGTTACCGTCCACTTGCTCTTAACCGGGATAAAGTGAGCGCTCTTAGTCAATCTGTCAACTAACCCACGTATTGGTGCTACCCTTCCTTGATCTGGTCAAACCATCAATAAAATCCATAGATACGCTCTCCCACTTCCACTGTGGTATATCTAGAGGCTGAAGCAATCCACCAGGTTTCCTTTATTCAGCCTTTACTTGCTGTCAAGTCATACATCGGGCCACATACTCTGTCGCATCCTTCTTCATACCAGTCTGATGAAAAACTCTCTTCATATCTTTGTACATTTTGTCGCCGTCTGGATGGATAGTCATATGAGAGTGATGAGCCTCCTCTTGAACCATTCTCAACAAATCACTAACTTTGGGAAAACACAATCTTCCATCTCGACATAGCCACCCTTTCTTGTCCACAGAATATCTAGTTAGGTGGCTAGAGGTCTCTCCTCCTCTAAGTCAATCCAAGATTCCCACTAATTGCTGATCCTCGCGCTGAGTGGATCCAATGCACTCCAAAAGAGTAGGTTGCACCTCCAATGATGTCAACAAACCGGGTGTAAAATCTGTAGATGGTCTAAAATCAAATGACGAGATAAAATCCAAATTCTGCCGCCCTACAAATAAAAGACTCAAGGTCACCCTTTTCTTACTCAATGCATCAGCAACCACATTCCCTTTCCTTGGGTTATATAAAAATCATAGAATGCAAGGAACTCCATCCAACGCTGCTATCGTAAATTGATATCTTTCTACGAGAACAAGTACTTGGCGAATTGTGATCCGTGTAAAGCTCGAACCTCTCATCGAGTAAGTAGTGTCACCAAATCTTGAGTGCAAACACTATCACTGCCAACTCCAAATCATTGGTAGGGTAGTTCTTCTCATGAACCCTCACGTGACGGCCTGCCCCGAACCAACCAACATTTCCCCGAAATGCGCTATGCCAATGCCCGACTAGAAAGGGACGGTCGTCAAAGAAAAATGGTTTGAAACGAAGAATCACCAAGAACCTGTAGTATATCTCACAACACAGGGGATAAAATATAATAATAACATAACTTGATATAAAACAGGCGAGACAGTGCATAAGCTGGAACTAAACCATAACCATTAGAGTAGCGAAATCCAAAATACAGCTTATGATCAATTCCATTATTACAACTTCAAAAGACCGTCTCTAAAGCAAAATAGAAAAGGTACACTACTAATGCCCAAAGCAGTGACCAACAACAACACAGAGAGAATATATAAATAGTAAGTGGAAGCCTGCTACTCGTCTCCGGCAACTACTCGTGCATAACCACCAAACCTGTCTCTAGTCTGCTCATTTAGGAGTACCCAGAGTAATAAGAAGAGACATAAAACTGTGGGTCAGACAAAAGTCTGGTATGAGCGATAGTAGCAAAATAAAACAATAACAGGTATAAATAATCATACATAAACCTGGACCTACAACCAAAGAGTTAGCATAACAAGATGTACAGTATTCTCAGGTAATACTAACATATAAAAATGGGAGTGTGCACGTCATGGTGATAGCAAACATCAAATATAGCAATCATCCTCACATCACTCACTCAGTGCGTAAAGCATACGATATCCACCACTTTGATAACCAAATCTATTGGAGCCATGACGACAACTCCGTACAACTATTGCTACGACCACTTTTCCCTTTGGGGTCATGACGACAACTTCGTACAACTATTACTCTAACCCTACTGCACTGGTCCATAGTCAATAACCCTAACGGGCTAACTAGTCCACACTTCCCTGGCTCTGGTTCATCTACATGTCCCCTCTCTTCAACGGTGAACCAAAGTTATGGGTATGGATAACCCCTTTGCACATGTCCCACAGCAAAGTCCAACTCTAAAATTTAACTCATTGGTTCCCGTCTGGATCCTGAGTAATAACTTCTCATTTGGACTTCCTTTGCATCTCGGGTTTTAGGTCTTCTCCGGTTTGTTTCAGATTCAACTCCTCGGTTCGGTTCGAGACTCCCCATTTGGCTCGAGGCACTCCGGTTCGTGGTACCTCGGTTCGGCTCGTGGGTGCATACCCCTCCGGGCCGTGACACTCATCTGGTCGTGATGCTCACCGGTTCGTGGGTCATGGTGCTCTTCGGGTCGAGGTCGGTTCGTGACATCGGTTAAGGCTTGTGGCATCAGGCGGCTCGTGGGTTCGGAGAAGGCACTTCGTAGTGCAAGCTTCGACTCGGGTGCATGAGGCGGTTCGTGGGTGACGTACATGACCCGACCCGGTCCTCCACCTCCAATCCGATCTGAATTCCTACGCCACTTCCAGCAAGCTATTTACGCCACACGATGGCATTTTCGACCATTCTAACTTTCCTATGCAGCCACAAAGCATACCAAACAGTAGTAATAACATGTGTAATCAATCAAAAACACTAACACATCAATAATATGTGTTATTTTGGATCAAACATACCCAAAACCATTATCTTCCCTTTAACCATGTTTAACTATATCGAACAATAGGATTAGCAAACTTAATCCAAATTAAACCAAATTTGTAACAGCGACATAAAATAATATTTAATAATCTTTACATATTTTTCCAGATTTTTACGATGCATAATTTCGCTAATTGTCACTAATCACCCCTAATTACCCGTACTTAATGAATAAAAGTGCAAATCACTCACCCTAGCCACAAATGAATCTTAGATCTGAAAATATGACTGATATAGCATGAATTCCAATCTATAGCAGCAGCTCTATCTCTGATTTGATGCTAATTTCTCTTGATTTGATGTAGTTTTGGTTAATTAGTGATTAGAAAGCAATTGAGGTGAGATTTAGAAGATGGAGGCCATTGTTAAGGTTTAAGGGAGGTTAGTGGCGGCTGGAAAAATGAAATGAATCGTTTTCCCAAACCCTTTCAGCCCTTCCATAACCCTAATTCTGAAATGGGTTATGGCTCTAGCTACTAATTACCCTGTTAAGCCCAATTAAGCTGTTTTCCATCTTCAAACCTTATTTCAGCCATACCTCCCAAACGGTAAGTTTGTTTGATTAATGTGACCATTCTATGGAAAGGTAAACTATCATTCAAATCAAATGGACGTGGTTTCAAGTCAAAACTCCTTACCAATCAAAAGTTATAGGCAAAACAAGATTCGCTAGGGGTAAAATGGTCATTTAAAATTCGGCAAAAATCGTGAATGTGGGAAATGACCCCAATAGTCGTTTCCCAAAGTTACACGACCATGCGACTTCGTATGAAAATAAAATAAATATTCTACGATCCTCCGATACGTAGAATGCGGGTCGTTACACTCTTCCCCTCCCCCTTAAGAAATTCCACCCCCGAAATTCCTTAACCAAAACATACAATGGTCGCCTGCATGCCTATCAACCATTTAAAAACAATCAAACATACATAATAACATCACAAGCCTATCCTAGCATGTGGTTTACAAACAAGGGAATAACTATATAGCGATTAAAATTTTACCAGGCAAAGAGTTCTGGATATGACTTTCTTATGCTTTCCTCGGTTTCCCAAGTATAGTCATTCTCATTATCGCCCTACTGGATCTTAACCAGTTTCACTGCCTTCCTCTGAAATTGCTTCGTATCATGTCGGACAATACGAATAAGTCTGTTGTTCCCAACTGCCTCGGGTTCTACCTCGATATCATCGGACTGATCTAGTGAAATAGTCATATCAGAATCGTGCACGAACTTCCTTAATTGGGAAACATGTAATACATTGTGCACTCCTGCCATTTGGTCAGGTAATCCAACTTTATACGCTAAATTCCCGACTTGCTCGAGAACTGGAAATGAACCACCAAACCTTGGTGCTAATTTACCTCTCCTACCAAATCGAATCACACTCTTTAACGGAGAAATTTTGACGAATACCAAGTCGTCAACGGAGAATTTCAATTCTCTTCGTCTTTTATCAGCATAACTCTTCTGCCTATCCTGGGCAGTCATCATTCGTTGTTGAATAACCTTTATCTTATCCGAAGTTTCTCTTATTACATCTAGCCCAATCACAAACTTCTCACCGGTCTCCAACCAACATGATGGTGAGTTGCACAGTCTTCTATACAAAGCTTCAAATGGAGCCATACCAATACTGGATTGATAACTATTATTATATGTGAATTCAACCAGATGTAAATGGTCATCCCATGATCCTCCAAAATCCAATATCCCTTAAGAGATCCTCTAATACACAATTCACTCTCTCTATTTGACCGTCGGTTTGAGGATGGTACGCGGTACTGAGATGTAATTCTGATCCTAAGTCCTCTTGTAAGCTCTTCCAAAACCCACTAGTAAATAACGGATCTCGGCCACTTACAATACCTTTGGGTACTCCATGAAATCTCACTACCCACTTCATATACAGTTCCGCTAACTTAGTTGCCGTTCTATTCGGCTTGAAGGGTATAAACCTTGCACTTTTGGTCAATTGATCCACAATCACCCAAATACTATCATGACCTGATCTAGTCCTTGGTAAACCATCAATGAAATCCATTGAGACTTGTTCTCATTTCCATTCGGGGGTTTCCAATGGTTGTAATAAACTGTTAGGCTTCTTTTGCTCGGCTTTAACTAACTGACAATTCATGCACTTGCATATAAACTTTCCAACATCTCTCTTCATCCCTTCCCAGTAGTAGGTTTGCTTCATGTCTCGATACATCTTATTACCACCGGGATGTATAGTCAGTTTCGAGTGATGACACTCTCGGAGCACTTCATCTCTTAATCCATTTACGTTAGGTAAAACCAACCTCTCATTCTTTCGAAGCCATCCTTCTCTATCAAGTCCATACTTGTTCTTCTTCTCATCGTCGATACCCAACTCTACCTTGGAGATGATTTCCAATAGGTTAGGATCATCCCTCTGACCGGAACCGATCCGCTCAATCAAAGTCGGTCTGATCGTCAAACTTGCTAACATCTCTGGATCTAGTTCACACTTAAGTCTGAAATCATATCCCGCGATATATTATAGTTGCTTCCATTCTAGAAACATAGCCCATAAAGTGGCATGTCTCCTACTCAATGCATCAGCTACCGCATTGCCTTTCCCGGGTGTGTATGCGATATTGAAATCATATGAAGCTAAGAACTCTAACCATCTCTGCTGACGAAGATTTAAATCCTTTTGAGAGAAAAAATAATTTAATAACTTATGATCGGTAAACAACTCGAATCTTTCTTCTAAGAGATAGTGTCTCCACATCTTTAATGCGAACACGATTGCTGCCAACTCCAAATCATGGGTAGGATATCTTTTCTCATGTGCTTTCAGTTGCCGACTAGCATAAGCTACCACCCTACCTCCTTGCATCAGTACGACACCTAGTCTGGTACCACAGGCATCTATGTATGCTGTCATTTATTCATTCCCTTTAGGAATAACTAACACTGGTGCGCACGTTAACTTCTCCTTTAGGTCTTAATGCATTCTCACACCTTCCGTCCCAAGCAAAAGCTTGATTCTTCTTGGTCAACTGAGTTAACGGTGCTGCTATCTTGGAGAAGTCTTGGATAAAGTTACGATAATATCCAACTAACCCCAAGAAACTTCTCACGTCCATTGCATTCTTAGGTGTAGACCAATCTTGCACCGTGGCCACTTCTGCAAGATCCACGGCAATACCATTTTCTGAAATAACATGGCCCAAGAATCTCACTTCCCTCCTCTTGAAGTGACATTTAAAAAAATTCGCTTTCAATTGGTGTCTCCTCAACACCTCTATCACTGTCCTCAAATGTTCCTTGTGTTCTTCCTCTGTCCTTGAGTAAACCAAGATATCGTCCACGAACACAAGAGCAAACCTATTTAATTGATCATTGAAAACTCTATTCATAAGATCCACAAAATATGCGGGTGCATTGGTCAACCCGAATGGCGTGACCAACCACTCATAGAATCCAAAGGACATCCGAAATATCGTTTTAGGTATACTCTCAACTGCTACTCGGAGCTGATGAAAACCTGTCGCGAGATCCAACTGGGAAAACACTCTTGCTCCATTCAGTTGATTAAACAAATCATCTGTCCGTGGAAGATGATACTTATTCTTTCTATTCACCTTGTTCAGCTCACAGTAGTCTACACATAAGCGAAGGGAACCATCGCCCTTGGTAGCAAATACAACTGGTGCTCCCCACTCGGAAACACTCCTTCGGATAAATCCCTTTTTCAAAAGATCACCCACTTGCACCTCAAGCTCTCGTTGCTTCCATGGCACCATATGAAGAAGAGGCATTACTATAGGTCTGGCATCTTTCACTAAATCAATCTGAAACTCAATCTCTTGGTGTGGTAGAAGTCTGGTCACTTCCTCGAAGATGTCCGGATACTCGCCAGCAATAGGCACATCTGATAACTCATCCTGCAGGATTTCGAGGGAATGTAGAAAACTAGCCATCACCTCATCACTAGGTAGGCAACCCAATACCACACTCCGCCTATTATCCGCTCTAATGGTCACCAAAGACCTCTCGTAGTCTACCGCCACCCCGTATCATTGGAGCCAATCGACTCCCAAAATAATGCCAAATCCAGTAAAGCCCAAAACCAAGCAATAACAAGTAAACATACATCCATGACTCGATAAGTCCAAATTACGACAAATCATGCAAAGGTTAGTCGAACCACCGATCAGGTTCGTCACAACTAAAGGTCCATCGACAATCTCGGATTCCAATTCCAACCTATCTACCAGGTCACTAGATACGAAGGAATGGGAAGCCCCGGTATCAAACAGCACTCGGATAGGAACATCATAAATATAAAGCATATCTTGAATAATGACACCTTTTCCCTTATGCGCCGCAGTTGGGGCATTCGACAAAGAAGGAAAAGCACTGATAGAATATGCTTTCACAATCTGCTTTTCTTTAGGAGGTTATGGACATTCATTCTTAAAATGTCCCACTTGGCCAAAGTTGAAGCACTTCTTTTCCCCAGGTTTTGCTCGACAATTGCTGGCATAGTGACCCTTCTTGCCACGGCAAAAGCACTCAATACCTTTCTTATTCTTCTTTTTCTAACCATCCTTGGTCTGATTCTGCTTCCTCTTATTCTGGGAATTATTGTTGCCTCCACCGCTTGCCTATGGCTTTGGCTCCTCTGCAGATGTAACAACAACCTTTACTACACCAGAAACAGCTTTTCACAGCGTTTGAAAAATGCTGTAAAAAGATACCATAATGTTATTAAAAATGTTGTATAACGACATGTTATCATTGATGCACTATTTCTAACAGCATAAAATAAACGCTGTAAATAAATCTTTTATACAACGTTGAATTTTTGTTGTAAGTTTGTATTATACAGCGTTTATGTTTCGTTGTTTTAAATTTAAAACAGCGTTTATAAGTTGCTGTGAGAACATTACTCAGGATCTTTTTAAAGTTATCACATTGGTTATTATACGCTTTATATAGTTGTATCGTAACTTTTCAACAGCTTGTTACAAACGTTGTTATTACGTTTTCTTCAGCATTTCTTAAGCGCTGTCATATTAACAATAATTTATTTTTTCAACACACCAACAGCATGTCTTAAATGCTGTCATATTAACATGATTTTTTTTCAAAACACCAACAACATGTCTCAAACGTTGTCGTTTAAAACAATGTGTCACCTTAATATTCGCATGCCATTAATCTTGCTACCTCTAATTTTATTTCGATTTATTAATATACAAAACATATACAAATCAATCTAAAAACAATAAAATAAAAGCGTAACAACCGATCATTTTCATAAAATATGTCAATACAATATCCATTGGCAAAGTTCACTCACAAACCACAATGAAATTTATAAACCATCTTCATACAACATTAGGCAGAAACACAACATGTATAGTCTTTGCATCAAATATTAATGACAAAACATGCAAACAAAAACTTTTCATATGCTAACTAGGCCGTACCTCCAAAAATCAAAAGAGTACCTTGTCCATTTCTTGCATCTAAAAACTTCCATCTACCTGTAACAATGAAATTTAAAAGTGATGAGAACACAATTGAAATGATGAAAGACATACGTTTTCCAAATAAACATAAATAGCATGATATAAAACATCGATGTGGATGAACCCAAGGACACAGAGGCAACACTCATAGGTAAATCAAGCAGGGCTCTATGTGCCGCTAGGGGTAGGATAAGATCATAGAGGGGAATGTACATTATCAGCATTAGCTAAGTTCAAGAACTTCAGAAATTTATGTATTGATATTACTAAGTTTGGGAACTTCAGAAATTTGCGCTTGTTTTCCAAAATTAGTTTGTGTATTGGCCTGGAAAACCTTAACATTACCAATATCAATTAGCGTCTTTATCCTATTCACTATTAGTTTATTGCCATGCTGCTTGTCATTTCTGTCACTTGAAAGTGACGAGCAGAACCATTTACATTATTATACATAATAAAGAAGAAGCTAACTATTTCATTATATTTGCCTATAATCTACCAGGTTTCAGTTCTAACAATAACATGCAAAATTCATTTGGGTGTTTCCTTTGGTCATTACATCCAAGACTTCATAAGTGGTAGTATTATTCTTCTGCGAGATAGCAGCAACTTTAGTTCCACTAAATATGTTTTCTTATCTTGAAAGCTCGCATGCATGATTCACAGTTTCCATAATCAATAGTAAATCGGTTTCTAAACTGAGTGGTGAAGAAATATTGAATAAACAACTAAGAATATATTGGTAGGTTAAAGAGACCTACAAACAAGAACGACCCTTCTTCAGAATATGGGAAAAGAAATTCATAAATGAATGTAAGAGAATTAGTTGCCACAGTACAAAAATTACTTTGAAGTCACGTATCCACTGCTGGGAATAAAAGGAGAAAGAAAATTTGGTGAGAGTGAGGAAAGATTCAACTACTGTACCCAATTCAGATTATTATTGCATGTGGCACTGAAGACAAGAATTGATTAGGAGAAGAATTATAACACCCTGAATTTTCTGTTAATTGTAAAATTAAAGTATAATTAATTCTAGATGATAGAATTAAGGAAAACGAGTTACGCCATTGCGTTCGTCTCGGAATTCTGCTTGAGATAGAGTCTGAGTTTGCATGAATCGGACTCCGTATGAAGGAATTATGACCTCCGGAAGTTTCAGAATTCAAACTAAAATTCAAACAGGTCAAAAATCGGTTCAAATTTTGAATTCAGACCCAAACTGGACTGAGTGGGAAAATTCTCGCCGACCAGGTCGACCATAGGGTCGACCTGGTTTGGCCCTGGCTGGCCTGGTCGGGTTCTGGTCGATTTCTGAGGCTTGGCAGTGTCACTAGGGCTGACATGTCGAATTTTAGTTGGCTCCTCTCGAAGTGAATGGTCTAGATTCGTCTGTGATCATCTGACGGCTCAAACCAATCTGAAATTCTATAAATATAACTCAACACTCTAACCTAAATTCACATAAGAAATTAGAGATGGAGCAACCATGCTGTCGGGAGAAAACTAGGAGGAGCCTCCACTTGTAGAAAAGCTTAGAGACGAGCCAAATTAAAGTTAAAACAATAATCAAATCAACGTTAGTCTACCCAAAGGAAAGCAATTCAAATTCAGAATTCAGAAATCAGAAAACAAGACTGTCGTTTGTTGTAAGTATAGTGATTTTTCCGACGTGAATAAAAGTTTGGATTTGATTCGATGTAAAATGGAAATGGAGTTGTGTTATTATGTAACAACGATGTTAATTCACATATATGTATTGAAATGATTGTGGTATTGTGGTATAGTTGAGTTGATATTGATTGAAACGACCCAAGCTTCCCAGTAAAGGAAAGCATGGATTGCTTTGAGAACAACACACATCAGATCACAAACTGAAGAACATTTTATTGCTGATTACAACAATTACACCAGAGTACAAGAATATAACTGAGTATGAACTTATAACAATATAGAAATACAATAATATCAGAGTTCTTAATTACATTTAGATAGCAGCGGAAAATAATACAAATATACAACTGGAAGAAATACACGGATACAGAGCTTTCCGAATACCGCTTCAGCTATAAGCCAAGATCCTGTAAATATATCTGCAAAAGCTACTCGACTGCCCGTGTGGAAAATATGGGCACCCGAGTTTGCCAGTGAACAAACTACAGGTCAGTCATGGGACTGGTATGAGAAATGTTAACTTAACTTATCTAATAATAAGGCTAATCACAGGACCACGCCGCTAACGCAGAACAGGTTTACTCCATTGGATTGCCAGTGCATAAAATAAAGTAAAAACGTTAAACAACGCAATGCTTTTTAGAAAAAAAAAGTGAAACCATTATAAGACCCAAGTCCCATCACACAATGCAACGCAAACCGGAGGATAGGGTTTTACCTTATAATGGTCAAAAGATGCTAGATACAATAAAACAGATTTAATATTAGTGTGTATATCTATGAGTATATATTTTCAAAAACAATTTCAATCATAATGTATTAATCATAGACGACATAGTACCCCATCCTACTATGTCGCCATACTAGTTCTACAATCAAAACCGCAAGGTCGTATTGGAAATTGGATTTCCCTCATGAGTCGAGGCTAGGGGCAAGCTCCTCTCCGATTCGAGACACTCTAGCAAATGCCCCAGGATCCCCCGCAGTTAACCCTTGGATGCGGTAGGGCCGGTCCCCGCCTATCGGCAGTGGATTGGTTATGCCTGAACACACGTTTCCCGGTTCATTTGAAATTATAATATGACCACTATCGGCTTATAAAAATCCGAGGTGCCTCAAAATCCATCATCCACATAAGTAAAATGCCAGGCCGTGTTAAAGCCCAAACACCACTTCTAGCTAGAAAGAAACGTGTGCACTCCCTACGGTCCATATCCCTTTTTGACTCATACCGGGGTGTGAGGCTCGCGAAGTCACGATATACACAAAGCTATGCCGTAATAGGCTATGCTTTGATCATCCCACAAGGCCCTGCTTTTCAACAAAAGCCTTGATCATTTGCATCTTGGCGTGCCACATTGACAATTCACGCCATGCGATCAATCACTATTAATATATACCAGGGTGTTAAGTAGAGAATAAATCCTCCCCCACCAAACAGACATACATTAACAGAAATCGATTTAATTCACACGGAACGAAATCCAATGTCAGACACGCATCCATTTATTAGCTTATGCTCTGGGTCTGAGCGAAAACCAAATCCGAACAATCGACACTAGTCCGGACGACCACCACCGAAGCCCCTTCAAGGTAGCTACTCTTATCAAGGGTCTCTGTAGCAACACATCCGTTCGATGTGAAGATCGTCAGTCTTCAACCACCGTCTTCATCTTCGACTCTTCATCGTCGTAGAAATTATTCAGAATGGGTTAAACCCGGTCTTTCCGAATAACTCTCGTATTTTTATAATTAAAAATCGAGTACTATAAAAAGACATCCAACGCCTCATTCCAATTCAGAATATTCTTTTAAATAAAATATTCAAATTATTCTATCAAAGATAAACTCTTTAAATTTTTCTTAAATCTTACTTTTAAAGATTTATTAAAACCCCAATTTGGTTTTAAATATCAAAAATCATTATTCAATGATAATTTAAATTTAAGAAATAAATCTTATCTTTAACTGGGTTAAAGAACTAATGCCATTTAAAACATAGTTCACGGTAAACCCAAACTCATCTTCCATAAAATATGGAATCTTCACAGAAATCAAATCGATATATAATCGTTATAAATTTCTGTATCCAACCAATAATATAAATGGAATAACGGCAAGGCCTCTTAAATTCCATATGTAGTATCGGTCTTCTTCTACAGAAGCTTATCTCGGTTATAATTAATTCGAATTCTATTCAATTCCAATTTAATATATTAAATTGGAAAAAAAAATTACTTTTGGAAAATATCCATTTAAATCTTAATAAAAGATTTATAAATTCCAAATCATACTTTCACTGTCAGTTGGGTTAAAGGACAAGTGTCGCTTAAAACACAGTTCACAATAAACCCAACTCGCATTTTTTTATTTCAATTACAAAATATAATCGAAAACTTTAATAATCTGAATTAAAAGATTATTCTTTTCATACGGGGTTTAAGAACAGTGCTATTTAAGACACTATTCACGACAAACCCAAATCCAATTTATTTAATTTCAATTGAATATCAACAAATTGGAAACTTCATTAAATCTTAATTTAATGATTTATTCTAGTTAATTACTAGTTCATTTCAATAAAAATATTGTTTTCTAAAATATATTTCTTTTCTAAGATATCTTCTAAAATATTCTTTTTCTAGAATATTCTTTATTGGGATGTGACTCAATCAACCACCATATATTGTATGTAATTAACAATCATGACAAATAATTATCAACATCCAAATGACGACCAAAGTGGAATTTATAACTCTGTGAGCATTAAAGTAAATAACTAACACTCATCACAGACTGTTAATCCATCGATTGACATATAACTAAATATTGGGATTAGTGTGTATCTAATATCATCCAAATACCCGTGTGGGGTTTCATCCATCAACCAAATAATATTATTTGTGCACTTGGGCGATGTGTAAAAATAATCGTCCCAATCACATAAACAAGTCGGGTAACTTGTAAATGGAAGTGTAATATTCAATTTGAATATTCTAACATTATCGGTAATATGTTTAACACTTCAACATCGCAGACATATTTCACACATATGAATGATAGGGTTTTTCTTCTTCATACAATAAAATGTAAATTCTATTACTAACATTTTTGTAGCAAAATTTTCATATGACATTTTACGACAAAAAATGTATCAAAATTTCAATGCGACATTTTATGCATGTTTTATTTGCAACAAGGAATGCAAATAAAAATGTGACTTTTCATTTCTAGTTTTATTTGCAACAAGGAATGCAAATAAAAATATAACTTTTCATTGTTATAAACATTTTCTAACAAAAATGTATATTCTGCTTTGCTAACATGTTTTAACATAAAAATGAATATTTTCCTCGCTAACGTGTTTTAACATAAAAATGAATATTTTCTTCTTTAATGTGTAAAAAATATACATTTCAATTTCCTTCTTTTTAATGTATAAAAATGTACATTTCAAATCTTTCTTTTTAATGTGACAAGAATAATCATTTCTAATTCATTCATTCTTTTATCTGTGACAAAAGTGAACCTTTCGAATTCATTCTTTTATATATAACAAAAATTGATCCTTTTGAACTCATTCCTTTATATGCGACAAAAATGTGTATTTTTACTTCATGTAAACATTTTAACCAAAAATGCTGGTTTTATTCTATGTAAACATTTTAACCAAAAATGTATACTTTATTCTCCTTACATTTTCTAATAAAAATGTATTCTTGATTCTAATTACATTTTCTAATAAAAATGTATTCTAATTACATCTTCTAACAAAAATGTATTCTTGATTCTAATTACATTTTCTAATAAAAATGTATTTATTTTTTTCTTTTATTCTAATGTAACATTTGATAATAAAATGTTAATTTCCTCTTACAGGACAATTCATAACAAAAATGCTATTTTTCTTTCACAAAACAAGTTTTAGCAAAATATGATAATCTTGTTTATCCTTTCAATGTAACAAAATATGTTAATCTTGTTTATTATTTTTAATGTAACAAAATATAATAATCTTGTTTATTCTTTTCAATGTAACATAATATGATAATCTTGTTTATTCTTTTTAATGTAACAAAATATGATATTTTGTTTATTCTTTTTAATGTAACAAAATATGATAGTTTGTCTAATTCTTCTTATGTAAACAAAATATTATCATTTGTTTAACTCTTTCTAATTTACAAAAAGGTTTATCTTATCCAATAATCAAGTTTTAATCAAAAATGTAAATCTTACTCAGTAACCAAGTTTTAATCAAAAATGTGAATCTTTAATTTAACTAATCATGTTCTAAATAAAATGAATAATTCTGATTCTAATGTACTTCCATAACTAAAATTGTTATCTTATATTTTATAGAATTGATCAAGAATGATAATCTTGTTTGTCGATAATTCTACCTCGAAAAACCACTAAAAATAATATTCCAATGTTAACATTACAGATCTAACAATATATGAGCATCGCAAATCAATCACAACAACATACATAATCACAGATCTGTATTTAATAATCATACACACATGAAATTGAAATAACAACAGATAATTAAATTTTAATTATTTTAAAAGAAGAAATCTCACCGATAGCTTTTAATTCTGAACAACCCAGATCTGGATTTTTTTGACCAAAATCTAATATGCTCTGTTTCAACTCTAGTCTGCCCCATAAGGTAGTGTTTTCTGATACGAATCCAACGCGACTGATTTCGCGAAATTCTGACGCTATTTGTAAAAGTTATGAGCCTTTTAAAATTTAAACAATTTCAATTTTAATTAAATAAAGAAATAAAAAGGGGAATACCCCTTCTTCTTCATACTCAGACGATGGCCGTTAGTTTAACCCATCTATTTGAACTTAGGGTTCCCGATTTAGCTCCACTCATGCAACGTGCTGCCGATCGGAAGATACCACGACGTAGGGCCTCGAAAACCACGCTCAGGGACCCCCTCCTCGATGAAATCGCACGTGGTTTAGGGGGCGAAAAGGAGGGCGACGCGGCCGACTTCAGGGCGTGGGTCCTCGGCCTACAGTGAACGGTTCGGGTCGAGATCCGTATGGATGTGAAGGTGGTGGGAAGAGCTTCGATTTTTGTTTTGGTTCATGTTCTAATTCATATCGAGGAGGAAGAAAATAAGGATCAAAATCTGGATAGTTCTGACCATTGAAAACGTTAGAGCGGCGGCTGTGGTATACGGCTAGGGTTTGGGAGAAATACAGCGTATCCATACAGTATTTCTGGTGTATTTACAACGTATTTTATTTTATTTTAATTAGTTTCTCACTGCTAACCCCAAATCAAACCCAACGAGTGCCGCCGCTAGCTAATAACCCCCGTCCCGGACACAATGGACTATGTTTCGTAACCCAGTTTGGTCGTTCCAATATGTTTTTCTTTAAATCAAATTTTAAATCATTTAATTATTAAATTCAAACGTACATTTTAAATTACCGGGGCCACAAACTGACTCTAAAAATTCCAGAAAAATCATTTCTAGTTATGTTTTGACAATGCGGTTCTAACGAGACTAATTTCGTCGAATTCTGAGATTGTTTGAAAAATAGCCATTTTCTAGTCGATAAAATTTGACCGAAACTGACAAAACACGTTTTCCTCTGCCACGCTCACATATTAATTCGAAAAATTATGAAAATTGAAACTTAGCAATAATTTGACATTCCGGTTCCAACAAAAGTGGTTTCGTCGAAAACCGAGGTCGTTTGGAAAATGACTGTTTTTAAGGCCAATATATTTAATTAAAATATATAAAAATTCTACATCGACTTTTCAAAATTTTGAACTGGCCATAACTTTTGATTTTTAAAACGAAATTTCAGTTTTTCAGATTCATTGGAAAGATATTGTTAAACAGATTTAGATATTTATTGTTTTGTTCAATTCTGATTTATTTTGAAACCTGTACAATCAGTCAAAGTTCAAATTCAAAATTTCAAACTACAGTGCTGTTTTAAACTCCCTTTTATAATTAAATTGAATTTATTCGTTTTAAAATAAAACTTTAGTCGTTATTCTTTAAAATAGTTTATTTTAAACATTAAAATCCATTAAAATTTCTAAAATAAAAATTTTAAATTGGCTCCAAAATTCCGGGTCGTTGCAATCGCCCCTACTTAAAATCTTTTCGTCCTCGAAAAGGAACGTAGCTAAGAGTTATTTAATTTAACTAACTCAACCTAAAATTTTATCATTGGTTTCAATTAATTATCATTCTAATATTTTAAGTAGTGAAACTAATTATCAAACATCACAACCAGCAATCAATTAGGTGATTAATTTTTCAAATATATAATCTTTATATATAGTCAAAAATCATATTTTTAGTGCAAATCATAGCAATGTGTACTAACTAAGTGTTGGTTCTCATACCAGTCAATGGAAATATATAGAAATCCCACCTTCGAGACCCGAACATAAATACTAGTGATGGTCGACCTATCACCAGAATTATCTCCGGGCGACTAGAGTGTGATTCTATATCTATCCAGTATATTAAAACTTCGAATATCCGTTAATTACTTGTATATTCGAAATCTTTATATACTCGATTGTCCACATTAAAATAATAATATACTCAAATACGTATTTTAAGATCAAATTTTCAAAACTAAATTTGTTTTCATTTTTTTTAAAGAAAATAATACTCTTCACACTCGTTCTAGGATACTACTGATCCTATCTCTAACGAGTTATTCTCATTGGATACTACTAATCCAATCTCTGATGAATTCTTTCGTTCAGTTCTAATGTGTCTTGTCCTCGAGCTCTGTAAACCAAAGCTCTGATACCAACTGAAACGACCCGAACTTCCCAGTAAAGGAAAGCATGGATTGCTTTGAGAACAACACACATCAGATCACAAACTGAAGAACATTTTATTGCTGATTACAACAATTACACCAGAGTACAAGAATATAACTGAGTATGAACTTATAACAATATAGAAATACAATAATATCAGAGTTCTTAATTACATTTAGATAGCAGCGGAAAATAATACAAATATACAACTGGAAGAAATACACAGATATAGAGCTTTCCGAATACCGCTTCAGCTGTAAGCTAGGATCCTGTAAATATATCTGCAAAAGCTACTCGACTGCCCGTGTGGAAAATATGGGCACCCGAGTTTGCCAGTGAACAAACTACAAGTCAGTCATGGGACTGGTATGAGAAATCTTAACTTAACTTATCTAATAATAAGGCTAATCACAGGACCACACCGCTAACGCGGAACGGGTTTACTCCATTGGATTGCCAGTGCATAAAATAAAGTAAAAACGTTAAACAACGCAATGCTTTTTAGAAAAAAAAGTGAAACCATTAAAAGACCCAAGTCCCATCACACAATGCAACGCAAACCGGAGGATAGAGTTTTACTTTAGAATGGTCAAAAGATGCTAGATACGATAAAACAGATTTAATATTAGTGTGTATATCTATGAGTATATATATTTCAAAAACAATTTCAATCATAATGTATTAATCATAGACGACATAGTACCACATCCTACTATGTCGCCATACTAGTTCTACAATCAAAACTGCAAGGTCTTATTGGAAATTGGATTTCCCTCATGAGTCGAGGCTAGAGGCAAGCTCCTCTCCGATTCGAGACACTCTAGCAAATGCCTCAGGATCCCCCGCAGTTAACCCTTGGATGAGGTAGGGCCGGTCCCCGCCTATCGGCAGTGGATTGGTTATGCCTGAACACACGTTTCCCGGTTCCTGTGAACCTATAATATGACCACTATCGGCTTATAAAAATCCGAGGCGCCTCAAAATCCATCATCCACATAAGTAAAATGCCAGACCGTGTTAAAGCCCAAACACCACTTCTATCTAGAAAGAAACGTGTGCACTCCCTACCGTCCATATCCCGTTTTTGACTCATACTGGGGTGTGAGGCTCGCGAAGTCACGATATACACAAAGCTATGCCGTAATAGGCTATGCTTTGATCATCCCACAAGGCCCTGCTTTTCAACAAAAGCCTTGATCATTTGCATCTTGGCGTGCCACACTGACAATTCACGCCATGCGATCAATCACTATTAATATATACCAGGGTGTTAAGTAGAGAATAAATCCTCCCCCACCAAACAGACATACATTAACAGAAATCGATTTAATTCACACGGAACGAAAACCAATGTCAGACACGCATTCATTTATTAGCTTATGCTCTGGGTCTGAGCGAAAACCAAATCCGAACAATCAACACTAGTCCGGACGACCACCACCGAAGCCCCTTCAAGGTAGCTACTCCTATCAAGGGTCTCTGTAGCAACACATCCGTTCGATGTGAAGATCATCGGTCTTCAACCACCGTCTTCATCTTCGACTCTTCATCATCGTAGAAATTATTCGGAATGGGTTAAACCCGGTCTTTCCGAATAACTCTCCTATTTTTATAATTAAAAATCATACTATAAAAACACATCCAACGCCTCATTCCAATTCAGAATATTCTTTTAAATAAAATATTCAAATTATTCTATCAAAGATAAACTCTTTAAATTATTCTTAAATCTTACTTTTAAAGATTTATTAAAACCCCAATTTGGTTTTAAATATCAAAAATCATTATTCAATGATTATTTAAATTTAAGAAATAAATCTTATCTTTAACTGGGTTAATGAACTAATGTCATTTAAAACATAGTTCACGGTAAACCCAAACTCATCTTCCATAAAATATGGAATCTTCACAGAAATCAAATCGATATATAATCGTTATAAATTTCTGTATCCAATCAATAATATAAATGGAATAACGGCAAGGCCTCTTAAATTCCATATGTAGTATCGGTCTTCTTCTACAGAAGCTTATCTCGGTTATAATTAATTCGAATTCTATTCAATTCCAATTTAATATATTAAATTGGAAAAAACTTTACTTTTGGAAAATTTCCATTTAAATCTTAATAAAAGATTTATAAATTCCAAATCATACTTTCACTGTCAGTTGGGTTAAAGGACAAGTGTCGCTTAAAACACAGTTCACAATAAACCCAACTCACATTTTTTTATTTCAATTACAAAATATAATCGAAAACTTTAATAATCTGAATTAAAAGATTATTCTTTTCATAAGGGGTTTAATAACAGTGTTATTTAAGACACTATTCACCACAAACCCAAATCCAATTTATTTAATTTCAATTAAATATCAATAAATTGGAAACTTCATTAAATCTTAATTTAATGGTTTATTCTAGTTAATTACTAGTTCATTTCAATAAAAATATTTTTTTCTAAAATATATTTAATTTCTAAGATATCTTCTAAAATATTCTTTTTCTAGAATATTCTTTATTGGGATGTGACTCAATCAACCACCATATATTGTATGTAATTGACAATCATGACAAATAATTATTAACTTCCAAATGACGACCAAAGTGGAATTTATAGCTGTATGAGCATTAAAGTAAATAACTAACACTCATCACAGACTGTCAATCCATCAATTGACATATAACTAAATATTGGGATTAGTGTGTATCTAATATCATCCCAATATCCGTGTGGGGTTTCATCCATCAACCAAATAATATTATTTGTGCACTTGGGCGATGTGTGAAAATAATCGTCCCAATCACATAAACAAGTCGGGTAACTTGTAAATGGAAGTGTAATATTCAATTTGAATATTCTAACATTATCGGTAATACGTTTAACACTTCAACATCGCAGACATATATTTCACACATATGAATGACAGGGTTTTTCTTCTTCATACAATAAAATGTAAATTCTATTACTAACTTTTTTGTAGCAAAATTTTCATATGACATTTTATGACAAAAATGTATCAAAATTTCAATGCGACATTTTATGCATGTTTTATTTGCAACAAGGAATGCAAATAAAAATGTGACTTTTCATTTCTAGTTTTATTTGCAATAAGGAATGCAAATAAAAATATAACTTTTCATTGTAATAAACATTTTTCTAACAAAAATGTATATTCTGCTTTGCTAACATGTTTTAACATAAAAATGAATATTTTCCTCGCTAACGTGTTTTAACATAAAAATGAATATTTTCTTCTTTAATGTATAAAAAAATATACATTTCAATTTCCTTCTTTTTAATGTATAAAAATGTACGTTTCAAATCTTTCTTTTTAATGTGACAAGAATAATCATTTCTAATTCATTCATTCTTTTATCTGTGACAAAAGTGAACCTTTTGAATTCATTCTTTTATATATAACAAAAATTGATCCTTTTGAACTCATTCCTTTATATGCGACAAAAATGTGTATTTTTACTTCATGTAAACATTTTAACCAAAAATACTGGTTTTATTCTATGTAAACATTTTAACCAAAAATGTATACTTTATTCTCCTTACATTTTCTAATAAAAATGTATTCTTGATTCTAATTACATTTTCTAATAAAAATGTAATCTAATTACATCTTCTAACAAAAATGTATTCTTGATTCTAATTACATTTTCTAATAAAAATGTATTTATTTTTTTCTTTTATTCTAATGTAACATTTGATAATAAAATGTTAATTTCCTCTTACAGGACAATTCATAACAAAAATGCTATTTTTCTTTCACAAAACAAGTTTTAGCAAAATATGATAATCTTGTTTATCCTTTCAATGTAACAAAATATGATAATCTTGTTTATTCTTTTTAATGTAACAAAATATAATAATCTTGTTTATTCTTTTCAATGTAACATAATATGATAGTCTTGTTTATTCTTTTTAATGTAACAAAATATGATATTTTGTTTATTCTTTTTAATGTAACAAAATATGATATTTTATCTAATTCTTCTTATGTAAACAAAATATGATCATTTTGTTTAACTCTTTCTAATTTACAAAAAGGTTTATCTTATCCAATAATCAAGTTTTAATCAAAAATGTAAATCTTACTCAGTAACCAAGTTTTAATCAAAAATGTGAATCTTTAATTTAACTAATCATGTTCTAAATAAAATGAATAATTCTGATTCTAATGTACTTTCATAACTAAAATTGTTATCTTATATTTTATAGAATTGATCAAGAATGATAATCTTGTTTGTCGATAGTTCTACCTCGAAAAACCACTAAAAATAATATTCCAATGTTAACATTACAGATCTAACAACATATGAGCATCGCAAATCAATCACAACAACATACATAATCACATATCTGTATTTAATAATCATACACACATGAAATTGAAATAACAACAGATAATTAAATTTTAATTATTTTAAAAGAAGAAATCTCACCGATAGCTTTTAATTCTGAACAACCCAGATCTGGATTTTTTTGACCAAAATCTAATATGCTCTGTTTCAACTCTAGTCTGCCCCATAAGGTAGTGTTTTCTGATACAAATCCAATGCGGTTGATTTCGCGAAATTCCGACGCTGTTTGTAAAAGTTACGAGCCTTTTAAAATTTAAACAATTTCAATTTTAATTAAATAAAGAAATAAAAAGGGGAATACCCCTTCTTCTTCATACTCAGACGATGGTCGTTAGTTTAACCCATCTATTCGAACTTAGGGTTCCCAATTTAGCTCCACTCATGCAACGTGCTGCCGATCGGAAGATACCACGGCGTAGGGCCTCGAAAACCACGCTCAGGGACCCCCTCCTCAATGAACTCGCACATGGTTTGGGGGGGCGAAAAGGAGGGCGACGCGGCCGACTCAGGGCGTGGGTCCTCGGGCTATAGTGAACGGTTCAGGTCGAGATCCGTATGGATGTGAAGGTGGTGGGAAGAGCCTCGATTTTTGTTTTGGTTCATGTTCTAATTCATATCGAGGAGGAAGAAAATAAGGATCAAAATCTGGAGAGTTCTGGCCATTGAAAACGTTTGAGCGGCGGTTGTGGTATACGGCTAGGGTTTGGGAGAAATACAACGTATTTATATAGTATTTCTGGTGTATTTACAGCGTATTTTATTTTAATTAGTTTCTCACTGCTAACCCCAAATCAAACCCAACGAGTGTCGCCGCTAGCTAATAACCCCCGTCCCAGACACAATGGACTATGTTTCGTAACCCAGTTTGGCCGTTCCGATATGTTTTTCTTTAAATCAAATTATAAATCATTTAATTATTAAATTCAAACGTACATTTTAAATTACCGGGGCCACAAACTGACTCTAAAAATTCCATAAAAATCATTTCTAGTTATGTTTTGACGATATGGTTCTAGAGAGTCTAATTTCGTCGAATTCTGAGGCTGTTTGAAAAATGGCCATTTTCTAGTCGATTAAATTTGATCAAAACTGGCAAAACACGTTTTCCTCTGCCACGCTCACATATTAATTCGAAAAATTATGAAAATTGAAACTTAGCAATAATTTGACATTCCAGTTCCAACAAAAGTGGTTTCGTCGAAAACCGAGGTCGTTTGAAAAATGACTATTTTTAAGGCCAATGTATTTAATTAAAATATATATAAATTCTACAACGACTTTTCTAAATTTTGAACTGGCCATAACTTTTGATTTTTAAAAACAAAATTTCAGTTTTTCAGATTCGTTGGAAAGATATTGTTAAACAGATTTAGATATTTCTTGTTTCGTTCAATTCTGATTTATTTTGAAACCTATACAGTCAGTCAAAGTTCCAATTCAAATTTTCAAACTGCAGCGCTGTTTTAAACTCCCTTTTATAATTAAATTGAATTTATTCATTTTAAAATAAAATTTTAGTCGTTATTCTTTAAAATAGTTTATTTTAAACATTAAAATCCATTAAAATTTCTAAAATAAAATTTTTAAATTGGCCCCAAAATTCCGGGTCGTTACATTGATCCTATTGTACATGGAGAATCACATGCAAGTTGTATAGTTCATATTGTAATCGACACCTTTATGTTTATGTGAATTATATAGGTTGTATGTGATTAAGATTTCATGTATATATATGCTAGAACCTTAATGCCTAAACGATTATGTTCACATACATGCTAGTATGTTTGTAAGAAAGTTGCAAGTTCCAAAATTGGATCCATGTCAAGATCCACTTTAATATGTGTTTCATGTTGTAATTAGACATACGATTGGATCTTGTTCACACCCTTGTCATAAAATTATACATACTTTATGAAATTATCATATTCTTGTCATATGCTAGTTATGCTCGATGTTATTCCTAGACCCAAAAACAAGTTTAGGCTTATGTTATCGAAATCATATGCTAAATTATGTGACACCTATTTGGTTAGATACCTATTTCAATGCAAGTTCACATATATGTTGATTTAGGCTATGTTGCAAGTTCATGTTGACTATTTTGCAAGTTCACACCTATGATGTTCATATTGACTATGCCAAAAATGCCAAGTTTATACCTATGTCATGTTTATGTTTATGAATTCCCTTATGCCAATTTGTGTGTGCTAAATTAGGCTAAGTTTTTAGCCTAATATTATATGTTGAAAACCATGCGAACGAAAATTTGGCTAAGATTGTTAGCCTAATGTTTAAACGGGGTAACGTTGGGAATATTAGTAAAACTTGACATAAAAATATATGAAATTGGCATGTTTGTCACATGCCAAAATTGGTGGCATTTAAATGGTATAAATTCTTATACCAAAAAGGATAATCTTGGAAAGTGGGCCATAACATTAAATTTACATATATTAAGTAATAAAGACAAAAATGTAAATTTAGAAAATACGAATATGCTTAACACGAGTTTGGATTGAGTTGTGATGTAAACCTGCCCGGACCCGACCGGCTGTCCAGTAGTCACAACAATACCTATCCAATGTGGGTGGTTAAGCATGGAGCCCAACAAGGACCCAAGGTTAGACTGAGTTACGGTGTAAACCTGCCCGGAACCGACCGGCACATCCAGTAACCATAGCAATATCTGTCTAATGTGAGTGGTCGGTGCTTTAAGAAGCTAAGGACAGACTGTCAGGATGGTAGGGTTAAGTTAACTAAAACACTTAACCAATTCAACATGTTAATGAAATTGATGGGTGGGGTTAGGTAAATACAGACACTTAACCACTTAACATGTTTGACTAGAAAACCCTAGTAACGGGGACCCATTTCAGCAGTAACCCAATTAGGTATCATGGTACCCTGAAAACTAGGCAGGGTGGGGCACGATTACCGAGCTGATTGTAAGCGGTCAAAAGCGACGGCGGTGGGTGCAATAGTGTAGGTTCTAACGGAGTGCGGGCGTGCACACACTTCAGAGCAGAGAAACAGGGCACTTGGGGCACCAGTAGTATAACCTATGCATTTCTAGTTTTGTGTCGGGTCGCCACCATGGGACTTAATACACCCCATGGTGGGGCCAGCATAGGTATCTACAATCTTTGGGGGCCGTAAGACACAGATGATTATGCGAGTAGGAGCCGATCTTTAGAAAAAGGGGATCACTTTACCTCCAGCATGGGGTGCCAGTTAAGACAATACAAGTAGGTGCAGAGATATAGTATGGGGTGCGGTAGTATATTCGATTCAGACTGCTTTGTCTTAGTTTATGACACTCTCCTATTTCCGGTTTATACTTATCATGCCCTTATTCTTATTCTCATACTGAAGAGTCACTGGACTTACTAGGCTTTATGTCTGACCCTATTTTCTTTCGTCTTCTTTTCTTCCATTCCCCCCCTCTAGGTCCACAGGGAGGAAACAACTCAGCTTAGTCAGACTCTTTGCAAGCTTCAAGATAGTGGATGTACGGTTTGGACTCTCTCTCCTTAGCTATGGCGGTTGGACACAATCATGGGAATTTATGCAGTTTTAACCATGTTTTATGCTTCTTTATTTAATAACTAAGACATAAATGATGTTGTAATGTTTTGGAAGTCGTTATGAGACAATTATGGAAATGTTTTGTATGAACAAGTATTTTATGAAATAAAAGTCTGTTTGTTTCCGCTGCTTATATATATGTGTTTATATCCGTCTTCTGTTTTATCTGTGACTTTTACTTACAAACCTCCACCAAAGTTAAGGCAATCCCTTGTGAGTGACCTTAATGGAGGGTGGGGTGTTTCAAGAATTAGCATAAGACGTTAGCAAAAAGAGCTTAGCTACAAGATCCCTAGTCAAAATCTTTACCATAACTCCATCTAAGTATCCCTCTTAATACTCCTCTTCCTCCCTACTCATTGTACAATGAAAGCAGCTGTACACAGGGCTCAGATCCTAACACGTTCTTATTCTCTGCATTCTCATCTCTCTCCCATCATATTATCTCACTGTATTTCAACATTAGCTCTATGCGATGATTCAGATGACACAAGTAGTACATTACCTTCATTTGACAGCAGTTTATCATGACAAAGCCAATCAAATTCTATTCAATCAGCATTAAAAAAATGAGCCAGAAGACATTATAAGAGTAGAAGACAACATTGATGAAGAATCATCAGTTAATGAAGAGGAGGACAAAGAGAGCATGCTGGCCAGAACACTTCTGGAATTGCCAGCCGATGAAGAATTAGCAATTAGTTTACTGGAAATAAAGTTGTTGCTGTCTCGTGGAAAACTAATACTACCACTCATGAAGTCTTGGATGTAATGACCAAAGGAAACACCCAAATAGATTTTGCATGTTATTGTTATATTTGGTTATCAGTAAATTCATTTATTCATGTTATTATTAGAACTGTATTTTTATCAGTTTGTTATGTCTGTAAACAGTTTTTCTACAAATTGTATGTGCGTGATAAACGATCATTCTTACAAATTGTTTGTGCATCTTATGTCAGGCTAGCAAACGCTTTTGATTTAAACGTGAACTTTCAAGGTGTTACAACTGCAATTCGCAGTTAAAAGCAATGACAATGGAGGAGAAAACACTTTTGATTTGGTTATCAGTAAATTGTATGAGCAGGATAAGCCAGGGTCAGTCACAAACTACTCATTTGAATCTGGTACTCATAGGGCAGTAGTGAACCCCTTCGTTTTTATCCCACTATGTTCCGACGATCACTACAACAATCATTGAAATATACTGCCATGATTTCAAATATTGAAAATAAGGCTATACAACTCAGAACGGACTCTCCAAAAAAAAATCAACACTCCTAACATCTTCTTGCTATTAGAGGATTTGGCTGAGGAAAGTTCACTGTTCACTCAGAAGTACTTCTAGTTGCGACGTAAAGGGATCATTCTAAGGTAGAATTATCTTTTTTTGAAATATATTGGAGCAGCTGTGTGGTTTCTATAAATAAATCTAACTGTAAAGCTTCTGCCTTTATAGGTGACGACGAAATGGCGCTTGTTATGGGAGCTAACTTAAAAATAATACAATAACACATTACGACGTAAAGTATTCCTATTAACGTATTGTGTTTCCCCAGCACACCCTATACACATCCTATATCATTATATTTTAGAACATGCAGCTAACTTAACTACTAGTGCATTTGGTCAAAGCAGCACAATTTTGTCGAATTAATACGAGTAAATATAATCTACAGAGTAAAGAAATAAGAATGCAGTAACACAAATCTCAAGTGCATACCTTTTCAGTCTAATCTTGGAATTTCTTCAGAGTCTCTACACTAGATGGAGCCAAAACTCGCGCAACTGATTGATCTACATAGAAATAATACATGCATATTAAATCTAACAAATACGCTTTTCGGTCAAATAAGAGTGGACTTTGTTGTGCTGGATTATCCAAGAGGGGATTTTATGGCATCGCTGAAGATGCAATTAACATTGCTAATGACATCAGTAAAAAGCGCCCAGCAAGTCTACTTGTATAATAATTAAATATCACATTAGCCTACATATGTCATCAAATAGTAAAGATGCTTGGCCTTATATCTGAAAAAAGGACAACACACTGCATTCTTGTGTTGAATTTCAGAGTTATAGAAATAAACAGAGTATTGAATTTAATAGCAGAATGATTAGTTAAACTGAAAAATTAATCTAGCAGTGTATAAGCTTATTTACTTTTTTTAGAGTGGTAAATGAATTTACGTATTTCATCAGAAATATATATGAATTTACTTTTTTTAATAAAGACGAGTAGAATTATTTATTATCAAATAGACAAAAAGGGACGGTTATTTATATAAAACAAGATGTTGTGAAGCTTACGTAGAAGTTGAGTCCACTCTAACATTTGCAGTAGGTCATGCAACCGTCGAACCAATAGCATCCAATAAGCAATCCATAAATGAAGTAGGCCTCCATAGAGGTGCATTTGGAACTTTTACAATATCCACCCAAACTCTTATTGCATTTGGTCCCAGCGGAAATGAACTTTATCATTTGGATAAACTGAAGATATGGTGCCTTCAGCTACTATTTTTTCCGTGCCCTCCACGTCAAACAGTTTACATTTGGCATTCACCGTGAAATTTGCACTTTAATCGTACAAAAAAAATGTTGACACACTCTCAAAAAATCTTATAAATAGATATTAGTAATATAAACATATACCGTAAGAGATGCAGGAACACTGCTCACAGAAGTGGGTGATGCTATGTCTTCAAAAACCAATTTTGATATTGGCCATGCTATTTTCTTACCAATGGTTTATCTGATGTATGTCATACCTACTATGGGTCTCCACAAAAAGGCATCTTCTTTTTTTGGATTGTCCACCCAAACTATTGCGACTTCAGGTCCAAGAGGAATGCATTAATAATTTGATTTGAATCACTCTAGTGTACTCGTCCTTCGGCAACCAATTCTTTGCTTCCAACCCAATCAAATAACTTGCATTTCTTTTATGTGCTTTTGGTTTTGCTCTATCAAAAGAAAAAAATATAGTCATCTAATAGAAGTAGATGTAAATATACACAAAAGCATACAAAAATATCATGAAAACCATTTAACCATTTTAACCTATTTTAAACTTGCATTTTCAATATTTGTTATAGTATTTTAAGGCAAGCCCATCTTTTATCACTTATCAATAACTATGCAAAAACAAACAAATAATGTGATGACCAGCTTTAAGAAGCATGTTGGAAATCCAAATGTCATCCTCCATAACAACTCAACCAAATGCAAACTGAAAGACAGTAGGATTAGAATGAATCGACAAATCGACCTCTTATTTTGAAGCAAATTATGAATATAAAAACAACAATAAAGTTTCTTCCTAAATTGACAAACAAGAAAATCAGCTATTGCCATCAAATAAAGAGGGGGGGGGGGGCTAACATGACTCAGTTGATTAATAGTTCAAACAACGAGAGTAGACAACACAGGTGCTTGTTCAACGCATGCTTCCTCAGAGTTTAAAAATAATGTTTAGCCTCTGAGTAATTCCACATAAAAAACAACTATAATATAAACCATCTTGAAATAAAAATCTTTAAAATATACTAACATTTAATGTTGGTAAGATTATCACTCACCAAAATGATGTTTATTATACTTGTCTAGCCATGTAATATCATAGATCAGGCTAATTTTGAACTCGATATTAATGTATTGTAAGAAAGTATTCATCCTTGTAATGTCAGCATGCACAAAAAGTCATTATCAATTAATGTTATAGACTAGAGTCCTATCCCAAGAAACTTAAAAGATTTTTTATTTTTCCCTAAAATTATCAGTATTTAATGGAAAACATGATTATTACCTAATATCTATAGATTGATATTATGCTTCTATACTTTAAATTTCAAACCAGAATTAATCAACAGTACAATTTGGTAACCCCTATGTCTTAACAAATCAGTAATAGAATCATAAGTATATACTACATAACATAGGTCTCATTCTTTAGTATACAAGTTAAAAATAAAGTTCAGTGCCAATGTTAATTAAAAGCAGTAAATTTTACTTACAAACATAAAAAGATGGTTAACTCTCTAGGAATCACATTACAAAAGCAGATTATAAATTAAAAGAAATACTTAAATGATTCTGGCAGTCCCAAACCTAACATGTTATTTTCTTCTTCAATTTTAAACATAGATTGATTTGCTAACCTAATTTTTTGTCCTGGTTTCTGCTAAGGATTTGTTTTCAAAATCAAACAATTTGACAGTAACAGCTTTGTGATTTTTTATAACTGAAAATGACAATTCTAGCATAACACTAACATATTAGCACAACGTTTTCGCAGTTGGGCATACAATGCACATACAGTGGATAAGCATGGTTCAAACTTATGGAACCAGTATGCAGGATAAGATGAAATTGTAAAAATAACATATTTCCTTTTGCTATCACGAAACTCGATTGACATTTTCATGGAAGATTGATTTATTACATGGTTTACTTTATATTTTGCATCATACCTCATTTTCTTTTCCGGAGTTCTCCCTTATGCGGACAACTCTATCAGTTGGCCATGTTATCATCTCATTAGTGGCATCTCCTATATATACCAAACTAGGTGAAGGCCTCCACAAAAAGCATCAAATTTTGTTGGATAGACTACCAAGATTTTCAAGGAATTCGGACCTAAAGGTACCCCTTTGAAAAGATCTTTCAAATCAGTTGACACAATGTTTCCTTTGGCGACAACCTCATCATCATTATTCCATGCCAATGTAGTAAACTACAATTGTCACCTATTTGATTATTATTACTCTGCAATTAATAAAAAATAAATAACATAACTATTGATTTGGATATAAAATTTTGTATGATGTTTTGCCCAAAAGATATGGTATATTCTTACCATTTGAGATACACTCCCTTCTCCCCAACTTTCTTTATCCTACCAAATCAATCATATTTGAAATATATTAGAAAATTAGAATTTATAATGAATTTGTAGTGGACAAGCAATAATAATAGATGATGCCCATTTAGAACTTGTAGTAATAACAGAGGGCGCATTTAAGAATAACGATATATGACTTTTCAATACTTTGCCTATAAAGTACTTTATAGTACATAAACAGTAAGCTATGAATTTTGTGATTGCACATCCACATACAGAGAATTTTAAATTTTTAAAATTAAATATAATCTATATCTACGTTCATAGTAGCATAAAATCTTTTAGAATCCCAACATAACCTTACAATTTTCTTGAATGTAAATACCATAGCTTATGCTGGGTTTATTCGCAATATGAAAACTAAAGGACATGATCATTACAACAAAAATCAAACTTGAGGGAGGGAACTTCAAAAAAGGATATATGAAAGAGTACTAAGGTGAAAATCATACACGACTTTTCATTAACCTATGAACAACTGCTCTAGCTCTGAAATCCTATGTTGACATTGAGCTACTTCCTTATCTTTGATATGAGACAAAACCGCCTTGGTCATGGTTACACCTCTTCCCATTCCTCGTAGTCGGCCCAGTCTATCTTGTCCCAATACTAGTGAGAGAGCATCTTCTTTGAACTTATATGTTAAGCTAGATTGTGACTTATTTTCAACATTTTTATTTTCTCCTACAAAAATGAACACAAAATATATTTTGTAAATGAGTTCTAAATTATATATTTTCAAAAAAATATGCTTAAATAAATAGTACATATCACTTACAATAGCATATGCAATATGCATATTCACTGGCTCACCATTTTTTTGAGTGTGATATTTAATCCAAACATCAGATCTACAAATAGAAGATTGGTTGATACTTTCCTCTTTCTACATTAAAATAGACAATATTAAACATAACTAATAACTGTTGTGATATGCGATACTATATGTGTTGGATTGAAGAGGATGAAGATAGCATCGAGTGGGAGGAAGCGGAGTGCAAATCAGAGCTTGTTGGGGGAGATTGTGTTATGGTGTAGTGAGGTGAAGCTGAGAGCTTCAGCACAGATGTCTGGCGCTCCTTGGACAGACGTCTGTGACTACAGGGAATATTTTCCCGAGGGTCTCAACAGACGTCTGACCAAAGGGGGATAGACATCTGTTGTCAAGAAATGTTTTTCCCGAGAGCTCCAACAGACGTCTGTCGTTTGGAGACAGAGTCTGAGCTGAGTGCAGGAGCACAAGGAATTCCCAGGATGGGACAGACGTCTGTCAGTCCTAACGACAGATGTCTGAGGCGGCTAATGGGCTATTTCGGGCAGGAAACTTGGCAAGCTGTTTTGTGAAGCTTTGAGGGCAATTTTGGTAATTGGCCCCATTTCTATATAAGCTATTTTCTGAAGTGAATTAGAAGGAGCTTGAAGACTTGATTTGGGATCAAGGGTTTATTATCAAGGGAGAATTAGGGTTTATAACCTAATTCAAATTCTTCAATTCTATTCTCCTCAAACTCTTTTCTATATTGAAATATAGTGATTATTGGATCAATCTCTTGTATTCCTTTCAACGTGGTAATAAAATACTCTCTCTCCAAAGTGGATGTACACTAACAAGATGTTAGTAGAACCACTATAAATCCTTGTGTGATTTATTTTTGCTACTTTGTCATTAGTTTCTTGCTTGTGATTGAGATTTGGATTGTCCATGATTGGTTGATATTGGTTTTGTGACTAGAGTTATTGCTTTGGTTGTTTTTGCAAGTCTAACAACGATCTAGTCTTCCGCTAGCGCATTGTGGTTTAGATATCAGATTCGAGTGGTTTTGAATCGTATTAATCACAGCAGTTTCAACAATTGGTATCAGAGCTGTTTTGGTGCTTGTTAGGTGTTTGTGAAAATGCCATAGACGGATAGTAGTTCGGTAACTCCTTCAACCGGAAGTACGAATAGTGTGGCGCCATATGTACGAGGTTCGTATGCGGCGTCGGGTTCTCAATTGGTTATTAACAAGTGGAATGGTGATAATGACTTTGAGAATTGGCAATGGAAAATGAAAGCGGTTCTTTGGGGGAATCGGGTGCACCGAGTAGTATTTGATTCTCACTTATTGCGAAGTGATATCTCGGATGTTGAGAGAGAGGAGATGGAGGAATGGGCTTACACTACTCTTCAACTTGCTATGGGGGAGAATGTGATCTCCGAAATTAGTGGTGAGACTACTGCTAAAGGTATTTGGGACAAGTGGGAAGAATTTATATGAAGAAGTCGCTCACTAACCGTTTGATCTTGTTGCGAACATTTTTCACCTTCAAGTGAAGGAGGGTAATTCTCTTAAGGCACATTTGAGTGCCTTTGATGACTTGCTCATGAAGATAAAGGTCGTTGATTTGAAGATTGAGGAAGAGCAAAAGGCGATGATATTATTGTGTTCATTGCCAGATCGCTATACGGGTTTCTCAAATAGTTTGATCTATGGCCGGGATACCTTGACTCTAGATGATGTCAAGATGGGTCTTCTTAGTATGGGGTTGAGAGATCAAATGAAGGAGATGAGTGAGGGTAGTAGTGGAGGTGGTAGTAGTCACGGGTTGTTTGTGGAGAAAGAAAAGAATGTGAAGAAAGGAAACCGGGGGCGTTCTAAATCAAGAAAACCCGGTGGAAGAGGTAAATCGAAAGAGAGAAATGGAAAGTGCTTTATATGTAAGAAACCGGGACATTGGAAAAATGAATGTCCGGACAAAGATAAGAAGGAAGTAGCGTCTTCATCCGTGGCGGTGGAGAGTGGAGATGGTGAAGTAGATGAGATTGTGTTGACGGCGGTAGCAACAGGTGTTTCGGGTAACGAATGGGTACTCAATTCGGGTGCGTCGTATCATATGACGCCAAATAGAGATTGTTTTTCGTCCTTTGAGGTCAAAGAGGGAAATGCAATTGCTATGGGAAATGGTGCTATTTGCAAGTCAATGGGTAGTGGCTCCGTGCAAATAAGGATGTTTGATGGAGTTGTTCGCACGCTCACCAATGTTCGCTATTTTCCGGGACTTAGGAAGTCACTTATATCTTTAGGGCAATTGGATTCTCTAGGATGCAAGATCACTATCGAGAAGGATTGCTTGAGGGTTTCGAAGGGAGTGCTTGTGGTTATGAAGGGTGCTAGGACTCATGGTATATATTTACTTCAAGGTGTGACCGTAGGAGGTGAGACTTGTGTGGGTGTTGATAGTTCTCGTGACTTGGATGCGACACAGTTGTGGCATTTGAGATTGGGTCATGTCTCGGAGAGGAGTTTGGATATTCTTCGGAAGCGGGAGATGATCGAGGGTGAGAGTTTCAACAAACTAGAGTTTTGCGAGGAATGTGTCATGGGGAAGCAAACAAGGGTATCATTCGATGAAGGCAAGCATGAATCAAAGGAGGTTCTTGGGTATGTTCATTCGGATGTTTGGGGAATGACACCGGTTGCTTCTTTGGGAGGAGCAAGGTATTATATCTCTTTCATTGATGATTTGTCTCGCAAGGTATGGGTGTATGTAATGGAGGCCAAGTCGGAGGCTTTTGCTAAGTTCAAAGTGTGGAAGGCTCTTGTTGAGAATGAGAGTGGTAAGACTTTGAAGGTGTTAAGGACCGACAATGGCGGCGAATATGTCTCGCATGAATTCTTGGAGTATTGTAAGCATCACGGGATCTGGAGACATTTTTACTACACCGGGAGATCCGCAATTTAATGGAGTAGCGGAGAGAATGAACCGAACTCTACTTGAGAAAGCTCGATGCTTGAGATTGACATCGGGTTTGTATAAGGGATTTTGGGCCGAAGCTTTGTCAACCGCGGTGCATATTGTGAATCGAATTCCGTGCTCGGCCATTGGTAACAAAATTCCGGAGGAAGCGTGGAAAGGGAAGAGTGTTGACTTGAGATATCTTCATGTGTTTAGTAGCCCAGTTTATGTGCATGATCTGGGGAATGATAAGCTTGGAGCTAGGGCATTCAAGGGGATCTTGCTTGGTTTCACAGATGGCGTGAATGGCTATCGGATTTGGAATCCGGAAACGAGGAAGGTTGTTAATTCTCGTCATGTCACTTTTGATGAGTCGACTTTTTTCAAGGTGAATGAGAGCTCATCGGATATTCCGGATTTGGTTCATGGTGAATCAAAGGAGAAGGAAGTCATTCCCACATTCCGTCCAAGTGGTAGTAGAGTTGAAGAAGCCCGTGGGGTTGAAGCGGTTGATGAAACATCACATAGTCCACATGGTTCCTCTAGTGATGATGTTGGTGATGTACATGATACTAGAGAAGTTTCGACTCAAAGTGGAGCCGAAAGAAGTTTAGGTGAAAGTATTGCTACTCGGGTTGGTCGACGTGCAATAAGGCCTCCTGAAAGATATGGTGATTGGAACTACCTTAGCTTTAGTGATCATTTGGACTATGCTCTCAATGTAGTCCAAGATGAGCCGATGGACCTGGATGACGTCATGGAATCGAGAGAGAGCTCGAAGTGGATTTGCGCCATGGAGGAAGAGATGCAATTGCTTATGAAGAACTAAACTTGGGAGTTGGTTCCACTTCCTCTAGGAAACCGTGCTATAGGGTACAACTGGATTTACAAGGTGAAGGATGATGGAAGGTACAAAGCAAGGTTAGTGGCAAAAGGGTTCTCACAAAGGAAAGGAAAGAAGTATGATGAAATTTTTGCACCGGTGGTTCGTCATACATCTATCCGAGTTTTACTAGCCATAGTTGCTATCCGTGATTTGGAGTTGGAGCAACTTGATGTGAAAACTGCCTTCTTGCATGGAGAATTGGATGAAGACATCTACATGGAGCAACCAGAAGGATTTTTTGTAGATGGGAAGTCTAAATTGGTGTGCATGTTGAAGAAATCACTATATGGGTTAAAGCAATCGCCTAGACAATGGTACAAGAGATTCGATCATTTCATGCTTGAAAGTGGCTTCCATCGAAGCATCAAGGATGCTTGCGTATATTTCAAGAGGTTGAGAAATGATTATTGGGTGTATTTACTCTTGTATGTGGATGATATGCTCATTGCTTCCAAGGATAAAAATGAAATCAACAAGTTGAAGATGCTTTTGAAATTGGAATTCGAGACGAAGGATCTAGGAGAAGCAAGAAAAATTTTGGGCATGGAAATAGGAAGGGACCGAAAGCATTTTGAGTTAAGATTGACTCAAAAGGAATACATTAAGAAAGTGCTTTGCCGGTTTAGCATGGAGGATGCAAAGGCGTTAAATACACCTTTACCTTTGCATATGAAGCTTTCGGAGAAGGGATCACCTATCGGGGATAAAGACAAGGCTTATATGGCAAAGGTGCCATATGCAAGTACGGTTGGTAGTTTGATGTACGCAATGGTGTGTACAAGGCCCGATATTGCAAATGCCGTCGGGGTGGTTGGTCGGTATATGGCTAATCCGGGGAAATCGCATTGGGAAGCCGTGAAGGCTATATTGAGATACTTGAAAGGCACAGCATCTCATGGACTTGTCTTTGGCGGTAGTAATGATAGGAGTTGCAAGTTGGTTGGTTATTGTGACTCGGACTACGCCAGTGATAGGTATTGGAGGAAATCAACTTCCGGGTATGTCTTCACACTTGGCGGGACAGCCATTAGTTGGAGATCGCGATTGCAAACCATAGTTTCTTTATCCACTACGGAGGCGGAGTTGATTGTCGCCGTGGAAGCGGCCAAGGAGGCACTCTACTTGAAGCGATTGTTGTGTGACTTGGGTTTCGAACATGAAAGTGTTGATGTTCGATGTGATAGCCAAAGTGTTATCCATTTGGCGGAGAATTTGGCATTTAGCTCACGGACCAAGCATATTGAGGTGAGGGAGTCATTTCTTGTAGCCATGGATGAGGGTAAGCTAGTATACCTTCGGAAAGTGCACACAAAGGATAATGCGGCGGATATGTTTACGAAGGCATTGTCTTATGGGAAGTTCGAGCATTGCTCGAACTTAATTCGCTTGTTGAGTTGCTAGGTGCCAAGGGGTGGCACGAGGTGGAGAGAATGATTTTGTGTTTGATGGAAAGGAATAGCGGTGAGAGATTGGAAATCTATCTTCATGGTAAGTACTCGTTACACTCTCGAGTACATTGTCTTTTGGTGAGACGGTTTGTGGTTTGAATGTTTTCAACACTACATTGCCGGGTGGGGGCTTTGACTGAACTCGTTGGTGTAGTGCAATGGGCGGTGGCCATGCCGGAGCTCATTGGGAAAACATTCAAGTTTGCTTGGTCGAAGGTAGAAGGAAATGCTGGGGTGCATTGGAGTTTGGAGTTGAGATGGTTACAGTATCGAGGTGGAGTGTTATGATATGCGATACTATATGTGTTGGATTGAAGAGGATGAAGATAGCATCGAGTGGGAGGAAGCGGAGTGCAAATCAGAGCTTGTTGGGGGGAGATTGTGTTATGGTGTAGTGAGGTGAAGCTGAGAGCTTCAGCACAGACGTCTGTCGCTCCTTAGACAGACGTCTGTGACTACAGGGAACAATTTCCCGAGGGTCTCAATAGACGTCTGACCAAAGGGGGACAGACGTCTGTTGTCGGGAAATGTTTATCCCGAGAGCTCCAACAGACGTCTGTCGTATGGAGACAGACATCTGAGCTGAGTGTAGAAGCACAAGGAATTCCCAGGATGGGACATACGTCTGTCAGGCCTAACGACAGACGTATGAGGCGGCTAATGGGCTATTTCGGGCTGGAAACTTGGCAAGCTGTGTTGTGAAGCTTTAAGGGAAATTTTGGTAATTGGCTCCATTCCTATATAAGCTATTTTCTGAAGTGAATTAGAAGAAGCTTGAAGACTTGATTTGGGATCAAGGGTTTATTCTCAAGGGGGAATTAGGGTTTATAGCCTAATTCAAATTCTTCAATTCTATTCTCCTCAAACTCTTTTCTATATTGAAATATAGTGATTATTGGATCAATCTCTTGTATTCCTTTCATCGTGGTAATAAAATACTCTCTCCAAAGTGAATGTACACTAACAAGATGTTAGTGGAACTACTTTAAATCCTTGTGTGATTTATTTTTGCTACTTTTTCATTAGTTTCTTGCTTATGATTGAGATTTGGATTGTTCGTGATTGGTTTATATTGGTTTTGTGACTAGAGTTATTGCTTTGCTTGTTTTTGCAAGTCTAATAACAATCTAGTCTTCCGCTAGCACATTGTGGTTTAGATGTCGGATTCGAGTGGTCTTGAATCGAATTAATCACGACGGTTTCAACGATAACCATATTTAATAAATCAAATATTTTTCCCACCAAATCTTCAGTTAATCGAGCCATCCCTCGATTTGTACATGTATGTGGCATTTGCTTGTCCTTTATGGATTTGAATTTTTCACTTTGTAACTAGATTACAAATATTTATCACATAGATTGGTTAATGTGCATTTTATGTATGCTTATATATCATATAAGAAACGAAAAAAAATACATTACAATTACCTTGAACTCTTTGCTCGTCTTTGACTCAATAAACTTCTTCCATTCCTTAATACTTCTGACGTTTTCTGGCTTTAATTGAAGTTGCTCCTCCTTGATTTTTTGCTTGTAATACTTTTTTAATGAATATGCTTTTTGAACACCTCTAAATGCATCCCATTTGCTGAAAAATGGGAGTCCTTTGCCATTCCTTATCTAATTTAAATCTAGCCTGTAACAAAACCAAATTGTATACCTGATGTTACATGGACCATGCACAAAATATGTAAAAAAAAAAAAAAAAAAAAAAAAAACTTCTGAAATGCATACTTTATTGTAGTTTCTTTTGATAAGTCCATAAAAACATCGCCAAACTCTCCATCATAGTCAACAAATAAATAGTCGATGACAAGATAAAAAATGTGATCGAAATTTAAGCATGTATTGCACAGGAATGTTGGTCGCGCATGGCGAGTAATTTGGTCATATGTTATACAGACGAACTTTATAGATGCCATGTTTAACAAATAGTAACTTGTCCAAGACATCAGCTTTTGGAATGGAAACAATATCTGAAGGGTAACACAATAATAATAAAATTTTATTGTATTGAATAAAGTTTTCACTACACATGCATATATTCGGCTCAGGATCCTGAAAACCATTATACATTACAAACATGGTAAATTAAATCATAGAACTTGTGAATTTTGACGAACTGTACAAATTCCAACAAAAATGAGATAAATATGGCTTACACTGCCCAGTGGGAATGGAAGTTTTTTAAACCTGAGAAGCATGGTCAGGTTAGATGGATTATCAAAATTTATAACTTGTGCAACACAATATATTTGGTTGATACTTTTTTTATTGCAACGGAGTAATCTAAGTTGAGTTTTCTCTGTATTACTTTGACGGGTATGCAAGTCAAAACTAAACGTTCATAATATTCACAATGTACAGTACGATATGAATCAAAGGAATATGGACTGCTTATGATTTTGACTTCTGTTCTTTGTAGATTGTACTATATTAATGACATATTCAGATGACGTGCAAGTCGTTTCCATAAAACTTATTAATGCCAATCGTAATATAACTGCTGTGTCAACAATAATTTTGAGATATGTTTGAGTCAGCTGATGTATAGAATTCTTTAATGTAGAAGTTGAGTTAATTGTAATCGTAAAGTGATCGTTCATACATGACCGATCCAAATAAAAAAGGAGACTGCTATTTAATTACAAAATCAAACACAAATTGAAAAATATAGAATCTCATCCGCCAAACTGTTCGTACTTACAGGGAAATGTGAAAATCAGTGGATAGTTCTATGATGGAGGTTTATTATATTTATAGAAATGTGAAGGAAAAGAAAGGAACAAACAAGGACATAATCAAGAAAAATGTGGTTGGAATCACCAAACTCTCAGGAATACCGATTACTTTCGCAGAATATGTTGAAAACACGTGGTCAATAAAAGACTGATCTTTTTATTACTATCGAGAAAATTAACACCGAAGGAAATCGTGAATTCCTACTTCTAGGGAATAACCAGGTACACTATCTTATTTTTTTTTCTTTTTGTATTTTATATCAATTTTACACTTACTAGTAAAATTACACACAAAATGTGCATATATGCACCGCATCACTGACCGTGTAGGATTGAAAACGGCGGTGAGAGATTTCTGTATATATGAATATGAAAACATAGGGAAAACATATGTATAGATAATTATGAATTGTTAAAAAGACATCGTGGAACCATATTTATTCATTTTCTAGCGCACGTGGTCAAACTCTTAATGTTGCATTATTTCAGCATCTACAAATTATACCATGTGGTTCAACTGCTAAAACATTTGGCTATTAGAATTAATTTTATTGCTCGGATTGAACAATGAAACTATTGGAAAATATTTTCAATTCAGCCATAACCCTAATCAATTCAAGAGGAATCAAAACCGTAAAAAAACATAAATTAGCGGAAGCATACCAGAATCCATAGAGTTGATTAAAATAGGGTTAGATCTTCCAAGAATACAGTATCGCCTTTTCTTCTAAATGGTTTCTCACCGATGGGGAAAAGAGAAAAACAAAAGCGTATTACTGTTTCTCGGGGACCGAACCATTTTTATCAACGGACAAAAATTAGTTATGTCACATTTACAATTTGGTCCCTCAACAAATTGTAAATATCACTTGTTGTTTATACCTTTATAATATAGCAATTATACATATGTGCCCACATATGATTTTTAATCCAACAATCTCCCACTTGGGCAACATATGTTTCCATATAACTGTACAACCTTATGAGCTCAAAATTTTGCTATTTAATAAAGGTAATCTTGTACAATCTCGTCCATCAACTATATTTATATAGGATCATAGTGGTTTTTGCCATATTAATCATGACTAAACCCATCAATGGTCACATACATATATATAGTCGAATGACATAGATCAATCATGATTATGTAGCATGAAAATCACATGTAATGTGAATCAAACATGTATATATTTCAACCGGTCCTCCTTAACCTTAAGTGAGGTCAGAATCAAAATAGTAAGCAGAGTGAATGAACTGAACACTTTACTTCTGATCAGAAAACCGAATACATAAATGTCTTAAGGTAAATATAAAGCATATAAAATACAAACTTCCACTGAACCATGATATTCTCTAACAGTACAACACCCATATGAGCAGTGTGCTCATGAAAGACCTTGGGTGGTAAAATATTTATGAGCGGATCCGCTAGCATGGAGTTTGTTCCAATATGCTCTATAGAAATATATCCACTCTGCACTCTCTCTTTCACAACTAAGAATTTTATGTCAAAATGCTTTGACTTAGTTGAGCTTCTATTATGTTTTCCTTGCCCTTGAACTTCATGGAAATAAGTTTCTTTAAAAGAATACTTGTTTCCGCCTTATCACTTTGTGCAAAGCGTTTCTCAATTTCAGTAAGGAAAACTGTGACATCGGTGATCTCTTCGGATACCGCACACCTAAAAGCCTCAAGTATGCCGTGTTTAATGATCATAAGACTCATGTGATTCGAGTGGTCTTATTTCTCCAAAAAAAAAAAAAAAAAAAACCTCCTTTCCACGGAGGTACTAGCATCTGTAAGAGAATCGGGTCACACAACCAAGAACAATTAATATGTTCTCCTTCCGGTCCTTAAGGTTATTTCCATTAAGGACCGCGACTGAATTAAGGTAAGCTGATACAGTAGCAACAGCAGAATCCATATAAATCAATAAATTCAAATAATGGTTAATCCCATCTCAAGATACCAAACACATCATTAATATAATGTCTTTGGACAATAATATTAACTGTAAATGGTACTCTTATTGTAGCGATCAAATATTGACAATAAGTTTTGTCAAACAATATGCAATCTTTGGATAAACATATTGCTCACATAAAATACCTTATAATCACCACATATTTATCGCCACAAGCATGCATGAAATTCTGCCAAATACTAATTCACCTTTGGGTTCATTAATAAATGCATGAATTTTATACACACAATTAGTTTGATATTTTATTTAGGTTAATCTACACAAAAGTGATCGCTTTGGCGATATTTTGTTTCAATTAATCTATTTGAAATATCAAATTTCCACAGAAACCATATTTGAATACATACAAATTTAAATACAAAATTTATGATCCTTAAAATGTCACATACTATATTTAATCAACATTTACATTATAGGATCATAACTTCATGTATTTAAATTTGTGGCTTTATACTGCATACTGTCTGTCATTAGCGACAACAATATTTTATTCAAATGCATGAATTAAATGAGATAGACATCGTTAATTCCATGCAATTTTTAGAAAAAATAGTGAAAATTTTGAATGCTAATTTAGCATACCCTGGTTTCAATCCAATTGTATCAGCCCATGGGTTAATTTGCAGTTGGTAACAAGAATTTCATTACTTAAATGGGCTGAGAATTTTGATCTGATTGCATTGAACTCAAATTAAATATAAACATAATATACCACTGCATCACAGAACTCAAGTTAAAATAATGCCATATTTAATTGATACTTGAAAATTATCACGTAAATTGAGTTCTTAATAAGCTGTGATGCCATGCCACATTCAGTGGTATTATGATTCATTAGTTCTGAGACTAGAATGTACTTTTTCAAGTTTGCATTAATACAATTAACATAATTTGTAGAGAAAGTACATCTGCAGTAGTATTAATAAATGTACATGCTTGATGCTTCTCTTCAAATTTGGCATACAGCCCTTGTATAACAACCATTCTTCAATGCATGTAAATGTCAGGGTATCAAGTCAACACTTTAGTACTATAATATGGATCCACGTATACATAGCATGATGAAAATTTCACTTTTATACCAATGGTATTCCTACATATGCATTACATGCGTTATAAAATGGAAGCAACACAGGGAATACATGAAAAAGTCGTCACAGTTAACATGTTAACCCACGGTGAAAATACAATTCGAACCAATCAGTGGCGGCCGAAGTGTCAAATCTTATTTCCATGCTTTAGTATTTTAACCCAATAAAATACTACCGACAAATCAAACAAAGAGGTTGAACTTCATTTTCAAAGTCTCAAAATCTCACTGATTTGTAAACACAGGTTTATAAGATCAATCGGCAAATCCTCATGAATTAATTTAGGGTTGCTCCGATACCAATTATTGGAAAATATTTTCAATTCAGCCATAACCCTAATCAATTCAAGAGGAATCAAAACCGTAAACAAACATAAATTAGCGGAAGCATACCAGAATCCATAGAGTTGATTAAAATAGGGTTAGATCTTCCAAGAATATAGCATCGCCTTTTCTTCTGAATGGTTTCTCACCGATGGGGAAAAGAGAAAAACAAAAGCGTATTACTGTTTCTCGGGGATCGAACCATTTTTATCAATGGACAAAAATTAGTTATGTCACATTTACAATTTGGCCCCTCAACAAATTGTAAATATCACTTGTTGTTTATACCTTTATAATATAGCAATTATATATATGTGCCCACATATGATTTTTAATCCAACAGAAACTACTACTAAGAAAATATTATCAATCAAGAAACAAGGATTTGATGTAAGTTTTTGACCATCAAGACAACTTTGTTACAGGGAGATGAACTTATGATACAATTTTTTCCCACTGCTTGGTACAACTTTCATATTTTGTTTTCAATTGATTTTAAAACCATATCAGTTTGTATTATGTTGTACTGGCCTCGGCCAAGTTTATATCTTAATTTGTTAGTATTTACATTAGCTTAAACATTAAATTTCAAGTCCATATCAGTTTGTATATATTTATTCAAATACGTATATGCGACACAAGACAACAATCAGAAAAAACTAGGGATATGGAATTTTGTGTACATGTAGTCATTAAACTTTGCGCGCAGCCAAATGAAATAATATATAACTTTGTAAGCCTACAAACCTTTAGGAGGTAAAAGAATGCAATCGGCATAAGACTATTACTGGCACACATAAAAGTAAATAAAATTATTTAATTCATTTTTTTAACCGATTTGTCCAGTTGATAACAGTTCAAATTACCCACTTCAAGCGACTTTGGTAGCATCACCTAATTAATTTATATTCTTTTTGATCTTTGAGCACGCTTTATGCACGAATTTTTCTTCTAGAAATTACAGATGCTTACCACAATCAAGATAAAATAATCTGTAAGAATTTTTAATTACTTTTATGCATTGAAATTATATATGATAAGCTTGAACTTTTACTTTTAATTTCTTAATTGCAGTATCCAATAATTTATGCAATGAAATTATATATGATAAGCTTTAACTTATGAAAAACGATACTGTAAAAAATGCCTAATTATTAGATCCTATTTTTAAATGATATTAAAATTTATTGACATTTTTTAAATGCGGTTTGAATCTCTAAAATTGGTTGAGTTAAATGTTGTTATTTTTTAGTCATTATGGAAAAAATAAATCACTGATGTCTAAAACATCTTAAGGCGCCGGTAAAAGTTTTTAATATGACTTCATAGCCAATCAAAATTAACTTGTATCAATTTTACCTAGATATTCTTGCAGATAATTCAATAGTCCATGCAGGAGGTAATAATACTTAACTATTATATATAGCTTTTAAATAAAATTCTTATTATACCAAACTCATATAAAGAGATTGAGCACGGTAATAATACCAAGTTTTTGTTATATTCTACTTAACTATTATATTGCTGCACCATTTACGGATAATTATACATAAATTAAACACGGTTATATATACAATATACATTTTACCTGAACGTATTTCCCTAGAATAACTTTCAAATCATCACCAAGTAGCCTCCAATCATCAAGTGAAAATGGAACGTGCTCACGGACAAGTGGACCTAAATAAGAAGATAATTTCACCGACCTGTTCCCTACCGGTATGCCAGATGAATTAAACTCAATTTCAATTCGACTAGCTACATCCGAATGAAGTCTTGTAACTTTAGTTGGGCCTCTAGTCCTCTTTTTTGAACCTTGTTTTGCTTCGGCATCTTCGATTGCTCTATCCACGTCCACTGTAGTTTCATGATTTTCAACCTATAGATACGGTTGGCTTGCTTGCAAATCCAACATCCATATTTTTTGAAGATGGCTCAATATGCTCTCTCATTGCATTAGACCCATCAGATGCATATTCGGATTCTACAAATCTTTTTTTGAGAGCGAGTAAGCTTCTTGTTTGTTGTGTTCTTCGTACTTTTAACCATTTTCTGTAGGTATAACAAAATTCTAAATTAAATAATGTAATCCCAACTTTTTAATACATTTGTGGACCACTGACATTATGGTTGAGAAAACTATATAATAGTTGAGAATTATGCATAGCAAAACTACTGAGAAATTAACCATAATGCATAGTGCACAACCTGTAGCATGCATGCGTTTGAATTTCCCGACACTGTTTTATTAATTGTAGTTAACTGCTATCACAAGCATTCATGTGTATCTTATCATCAACTTTAACTTGGAAAAAGCACTGTATCCCATTATCGGTTATGCAGTAAATACTGCATATGTCCAAAAGATAGTCAATCAAAGCAGTAAATACTGCATACATCCAAAAGATAGTCAATCACCAAATTTATCCTTGCGCCGTGAACAAATAGGCGGAATTCAAGGAGGAATTCAAAGTAAGTAATTTCAAAATGTTAAGGTCTAAACTTAGAGCACATGTAAATATTTTTCATTCTTCAATATTACCATTAACTGAAGTACTCATCAGTCAGTTTCCTTAAACAGAAATTAGAAATAAAATGAAGATCAGTCGGAATTCTTGACTCATCAGTCATTACAAGTTAGGGTTCAACCTTTACTAAGGTCTAAGGGTTCCTTAGTTAGCACTGAAAAATAAAGATTGTGTATGTTATAATCAGAGCTGATCACCATAGTTGAGATAATCTCATTCAAGGCTAAACTCAGCTAAATAACTAGCGAAATTAAAGTGGATGATATATATATATATATATACATACTGCCATAAATCTCATACAGAAAGGAACATTAATCTCTCGTTACATTTACTTAAGCCACCAGAATCAAGGTGTAAATAATAAAATATTGATCCGTTAGCCATTAGCGGATAAACAAAGATAAGTACTGTCATATCATTTCGATATATATATATATATATATATATATATATATATGTATGTATGTATGTATATATAAGATAAATAAGATAACATCAATTAATATCGCATAAACTCTCGACTCAAACATAGCTTACATCAATATGTCTTTTCATCAACAAAATGAAAGAAGAATCCCAATACAAACGAAACAATCCCAAAACTTTTACTCAGAATATAAAGAACTATACTGCACTATGCATAATTTCTCAACTATTATAATTTATTGGCCCATAAACAGCTTTTATAAGACTGACCACAGGTTTCGTAATATCTTAACTTATACCTAACAACTTAGCGATTAATCAGTAATCATTAAATTATAACACTAACTTATAAAGATGACTGCATTTAGCTAATATTTGTACTCCAAATAGTTCAAAGTTATACCAATAGCAAGATGGGGTTCATTGCAAAGAGCAAACTGTCAACTATAATATAAAAAGAAAAAAAATCATAAAAACTTGATTTTTCCCCCCAAAATTAACCGTAAGTTGTTGATCATAACAAGAAGATGGTTCACAATGCCAATTGAAAATTTTGAATATTTTAATCAAAATTTGGATGGATATAGTTGGGGGACCGATAGCAACACTCAATCGCATAACGCTTTAGGTTGCAGCATTATTTTGCATGGAAAATGGACAACAAACGCCCTCATGTGTTTTTCTTTTATTCAATATGCATGCTGGTAGAAGCATGCATGTTTAGTTCAAATTTGTCTATTAATCTGTAATCTTTTGGTGCTTAATTAGTTTTCTAAAAAAATCATGCACAAGATACAAGGCAAATATATATAACAAACACTACACCATAATGGCTATTTGGCAACTCTTATTTTTTTCAACTGCCAACACTTATATCTATTGTAGACTAGTGACACTAATATGTGTTGCTATAGTAAAAATGTGTCACCAAAAATGTGCCAACACTTCTATGTGTTGCTATGCCTGGTCAACTTTTATATTCTAAGGGCAAAAGGGTAAGTTCTCACAATTTAACCTAATAGGTGCCTCAACGCTTATTCCTCATCGGCCGCATATCTTTCCCTTTTTTGGATCTATCGTCAAAACCTTATCTTTCGGTTTCTTCATCTACAGCGAAAAAAAACTTCCATCGACGATAAATCATGAAATACACAAATAAAATTAAAATTTAGTCTGGAAATCGAGGTTACAAGTTCGCGAGTGATTGAAGGAGGTTCGAATTCATTGAGGAGTGCAAGTAGGCTGCCGACTATGGTGGTTTTGGGGAATAGAATTATCTTCAATTTGAGGTGAGGTTACTCAGGCATTCGGGCGAGATTCGGTGATTTGGAGAGTCACGGTGGCATTGAGTGATTGTAGGAGAGGTTGCAATTTGTTGCTATGTAATAATGGCGTTTTGACGAGGGTTAGAGGCGTTGTTTGGGGTTTCAAGGTTGATGATAGTGGAAGTCTAGGGAGATGAAACTGGGAATGGAGGTTTTTGGTGTTGAATGAAAGGTAAGCCAATTGTTGATGGTTGTTAGGTGATGATGGCGAAGGTGTTTGGGTAGTTATGGTGTTTTGTTGTGCAATTGTGGTCGCACTGTGATGAGATATTTAGGTCAAAATCCTTTTCCACTGTAATGTTAATAAAACCTTCTTATCTTCTTTCAAGTTTAAAAAAAAGACAGTCTGCTAGATAAGATGGATATTGGTTTATAGGATTAAGCTAGTGAAGAGAAAAGAGTTGACTGGAAGACTGATGCTCCTAGGATTCCTGAAAATATTAAACAAAACGAGGGATGCATGAATTTTACTGAAAATGAGGTACATTTGTTGCTAGTGTTCATGTTGAACTTTCATATATCTATGTAAATATTATATGTTTTAAACTAGTTGTGGAGTTATTAATTAGTTTTTATGGTATCATTGGATGCATGTCGGCATATTGCTGTCTACAAAGGTGCACCCACTTTGATCCTATTAATAAATTTTACTTTATAAATATCATTGGATGCTTGAAGGCAACTACTGTCATTTTCATCTAAGGTTGGCCTAACATATATCAGTATTAGGCAAATGTTTAATGTCTTAACCTTAATTGTTTTGGACTTTAAATAAATCCAAACCTATCTATATAACCGTATATGTAATATGTTAATTCTTTTTTGTATTTTGTGGTGTTGGTCAGTTTGACAAAGCCTTTCAAAATTGGAGAAGCCCATTTTATAGTCTTTCTCCAACCATTTTAATTCTTTGCTTATAATTTTTTTCCTTTGTTTTCGTACGTACTTAATGGATGACTAAACATATGAAAATTTTATGCACATTTCAAGATTACATAACTATGTTATTTCACTATACGCTCATCATCTTTATAATAAAACTTCAAAAATCCATCGACAGTTTTGAATGAACAAGTTATTGAAGAGATAGCATAGGACTCTTAACTATAGAAGTGGTCAGAACCATGAATAGGTATAAAAGAAAGAAGGATTGTCATGTTTTTTGTGCCAACCATTGTCTTAGTTAAACAAGTATGTTCCTATTTTATTTTCATTCAGATGAATTCAGATGAACTATTCATGAAAGCTAACAAAGGGTAGAAATGAAAGAAGTAACTGAAGCTAAATAAATTAAGTACCAAGGTAGTCAGTCTAGATGTCTTCCCTTGTAAACACATGAACAAAAATAAAAATTACAGTAAGAAAAGGATGAACATTAATGATACATTAAGACTATAAATTATGAAATATGTAGTCCTGCTTATAATTTTCTTTTCTATATAAACTGATATGTAGTTCTGCTTATACATTAATGATGCATTAAGACTGTAAACACATTAATCAGTTACAAAGTTAAATTACTATAGATTACTTGACTGTAGGTCAGGTATGACTGTATTTATACAAATTATGATGACTATAAAATTTGAGATATGTAGTCCTGCTTCGCTTGATTGCAGGAGTCTAAAACACTTTACAATCGAAAATGTGTTGTGTTGTACAAGGTCATTATTCTGATTAATAATCACGATGGGAGGAAATGGTGATCTATAATCAATCATGGTGGAAGGAAATGGTATACCACAAACTTATGATCTCTTATGACATAATAATAAAACCTTGGTAGGTTATACAAGCATAAAGAAGATACCAAGAAATAGAAACGAAAAAAACTGCAAATGATTGGATATGCTCAGTTTTTCGAACTGAGCAATGCTCAGTTTTTCGAAACTGAGCAGCGCTCAGTTTCTTGCACAAACCGGTTTCATTATTTTGTTGCTCAATATTCTAACTTTTGTCCAAGTTCATGAGTTAACTTTTATTAAATGCAAGTATTAGGTCAGTCTCTTTAAAATTTTGAGATAGTGTAACATTAGATTCTCGCCCTTCAATAAATTAGCAAGTGCGTTAGCCTTCTATTGATTTAAATAAAATTTTATGTTTTCTGTGCTACCTTTTTGGCATACATGTAATATACTTTGTGCTATATTTTTCAGAAAATCAACCGTGATGATATTGAATGCAGAACATCGGAGAGCTCTATCTCCAAACAAGGTATTTATTCATCGTGACATTTCTTACAAAGATATTTGTACTGAGTTCTATCCTACTGTATTTAATTGTAAACAACGTTGTTTATGCGAATTTCATACAATGGGTTTTATTCAGTTATTAATACTTTTACCTTGTTTCTTTGCCCTTATGTATATTTTTATTCAACTTTTAGTGTACAATTAGTTTATCATCTTTTTTTTAATCTACATGAAGCAACATATTCTAAATTTCAACTGTGCACTTAATAGCCCGACAGGGTTATTACAGTTTAACATCGATTGCCTGACATAATTCTTTTTGCTTCAGTTTTATATTTTATTCATTCTGATACCTGAAACCTACAGTATGTGCATCTTAAAATACGAAATTCATTTTTTGGGTGAAAATAGCGTTTGAGTAACTGATTTCTTCTTTTTACTCCCAGTTACATTCCAGGGTTTACAATACTTAAAAAGCATGTGCATGAGAGAATCATTCTATTTGATTAATGGCACATATATGTAGATATTTATTTTGTATGTAGAATATATGATCAAGTTGTTTACAGTTTACCTTTGTTCACTTTTTAGGTTCTTCATTCTTCAGGAATGACTCTAGGTTGTGTGCTCTTCGTTTCCTCGATCATATGCTTGTAGGATCTATTATATTGAGTCTATTAATGCATTGATTGATACAACATGATATTTATAAACCCTAACTCAAATCTTTTTTGTTTTCTTCTAGGAGAGGGATAACATGCAGAAGTCCGAGTTTTTAAAGGCCTTATCCGACATGTGGAAAGAGTTTGATTCTCGTGTATTGCGGTATAAGGTTTGTGCCACCAAAAAACTTATAGTCCTGGTGGATATTTTTGTAGAATTGTTCTTATTTACATGTGTATGTACGTCTGTGTGTGTGATGCACATTAGACCTGGTCATAATATGCTTCTTTTGGTTACATACCTCTAGCCTCATTTTCGAGGTGCTATGCAATTGATTTGTATTTAAGATAACCAAATTTAAAGATTCAGAATCAAAATAAAGGTACCTAGTCATTTATTTACATGAATGATAATGGTATTTATATTTTAAGTTGTACGGCGAGTGGTGATTCTAAAAGGGATTCTAGAATAACAGTTATGATTTGCAGGTTCTTAGGTTTATAATTTATGTCCATAGGTTTGAATCATCCAATGATTATATATTATAATATAATTTATTTATTACAACATTTTTTTAGTGTAGGTTGAGCTTCGGAACTTGGTTATGCAGCCAATGATATTACCAATGGTTCTTACAATTGCAGAATCTCAGGTAATTAATTGTGTTTCTAAGGTGTAGAAGATTTCTACATGTAGGAATTATACTGTTTGGTAAATTTTTGATATTTGTTTTACTTGACCGCATGTTCTGGGCTTATATCATATACCAAATTAAGTCAATGTGTAACAACTCATATGGGTAAGCCTGATAGAAAATCAGCCATTCCACCTATGGGCTGACTTAAGATACTGAATATTACCATCGATTGGTCTTCTTTAAGTTAAAACTTTATGAGTTGGATTGATACATTTCCATCTTTGCAGTTTTTCTTGTTTTTAGTACGATCATAGTCGGTTCATACTGCCTGGATTATCAGAAATTCAGAGCACATCTTTTTTCTTCTAATAATCCGCATTGGTGGACATAACGCTGAAAATCAATTAACATCTTCAACAATTATGAAGTTATTTCTTTGTACGTTAGCTTTATCTTACTCCATGTAGTTTGTATTGGATAGTATTGGTGATCTATTGAAAATCAATTAACAACTTCTACAATTATGTAGTTTGTGTTGGGGTTTGGTTTTGGCGCAAACTGAGCCGCGTTAAAATTGAGCCTCAGCTCAGTTTTAGCACAAACTAAGTTCAGTTCGTGCGAAAACTGAGCCTGCTCAGTTCTAGTGCAAAAAATGAGCTCAGTTTTTGTGCAAACTGAGCTCAGTTCGTTTGCATGTTCATTTGCAAATTTACATGTTCATTTGAATATGAAGGATATTTGGAAGCAGTTCATCATCTAGATACTAGCTACTTGTAGCTATCCATTACACAAAAGAATAAGCAAAGACACTAGCTACTTGTAGTATACACTTATTAAAATCATTACATTTTTTATCATAGCAATATGTGTAGTCCATCTACAAATGTATTTGTATTGAGTATAAACAAATCTTATATTGAATTTGTCATTTTTGGTATTACACTTGTTATTTGTCAATTTTGCAATTACAATTGTTATTTATCAGTTTTGCAATTTGTTATTCTAAAAAAATGAGTGCATTCATATTTTGTAGGCACTTGTGGAGGAGGAATAAAACAGAATTTGGAATGTAATGGCAACGAGAAAGTAAATATGTGTGATTTTGACAATGATCCTATCTCCAAAAAAATTGGTTTTGATAAAAGGAAAATTATTGTCGTGCAATTAGCTCCACATCTTCCGTAAAGCAAGTAAATATGATACAAGCTTCAAAAGCAATTGCCGACAAGAATTAGAAGGACGATTTTCGTCAATGGTCTACGGAATTACAAAATCAAGCGGCGAACCAAGTGTCAAGCCAAATCAACGATAAATCATTTGCTTCATCCTCAAAATGGATATTACAAGCTTTGTGAATTTTCAGATGGAGGCTTTGTGATATGGTCCACGTTTCACCTTCGCAGTATCTAAAATTCTGTGTATCTTTAGTAAAACTATGTATTGCTTTTTATAATTCGAACTTGATATTTTTGGCGTTTGAAATTGGAAGCATGTAACAAATATTTTGAGCATTATGCAAATGTGACATTGTTGAATTTGAAATATGGAAGTACCAAATCTTATATTGAATTGATATATTGAATTATATATGTGATTGGAAATCATAAAAACATGTTATGCTCACTTATAAGTTTTAGCAATTTATGTATGCCAACATTTATAAGAGTTAGTTGAATTATGATACTGACATTTATAAGTGTTACCATATCTTATAGTTCCAACATTTATAAGTGCTAGCAATGAATATGTTTGTAACTCTTATAAGTGTTGTCATATCTTATGGTTCAACATTTTGTAAGTGTTAGTAATGAATATGTTTGTAACTCTTATAAGTGTTACCATATCTTATGGTTCCTACATTTATAAGTGTTAGCAATGAATATGTTCATAACACTTATAAGTGTTAGCAATGAATAAGTTTGTAATACTTATAAGTCAGTTTGTAACACTTATAAATGTTACAAGAAATTCCTCATAGGCCGTTGGTGACACATAAAAGTGTTACAGAAATTATTTGTAACACCTATACTTGTTGGGAATCCCCTGTTTTGGTGTAGTGAAAGAAATATATATTGGGCTCTACAAAATGGTAAGTGTCACTCACATGACTAATGGTTTTAACATCGGTTGTCGACGTAGTAATTGATCTTCTCCCGTACAACACCCAAATTTCAACAATAACCATGAAATTTAAACCTTAAAGCTCTATTAATTTCTAAATCAATGGGTTTACAATTCAACATTACATAAGACATCGAATCTAATCCAACACTACTTATCAACTACCCAAAAGAAATATGACATTAAAACTACTCAAGTATGCCTTTGCAATCGTCCCTAACGTAACTAGCTTCCTCGACCAAGTCATCCTCGAATTCTTCACAATCTCCTCCAACATAGTTTACTTCTTCAAAAAAATCATCTACCTCTAATTCATGAAAATCTCGCGGCGGTGCTTTCATCACAACATACCAATTAGAAGATTCATTTTCTCTTGAATAGAAAACTTATTTCGCTTGAGATGCGAGAATATAAGGATCTCTTGAAAATGAAACTTGACTTTGATGTAAATTAACAAGAGTAAATCGATCTTCAACTTTCACCCCATTTCCTATGTTCGCCCAATGACACTTAAGAGGAATATAAAACATATTATAATCTAATAAAATTATGTCGGTCAATATTCCATAGTAACCATATCAACCACTTGAGAAATGTCTTTTGCACTTGCTCTGCACATGGTAGTCGCATCATATGTCACTCCGCTATTTTGGGTTTCTCTATCAACATCTTTTATATGAAATCTTTTGTCCATTTATTATATATCCTTTGCAGGACAACTCGGTATTTTTAGGACCATATGCAATCCATTTTAACATTTCATCACCATCTTTTGAGTCAATAGGTATCTGAAAAAACATATTTAAAATGGATTTTAAAAATAGTATCTTTAATTCATAAAATATAAAAAATTAACAAACCTTCTTTTTGATCCACTCAGCGAAATATCTCCATGGTTCTTCCAAAGTAGTGTTGCATTTTTTTTCTAAACGCTTGTTTGAATTTTGCAACTCCTCCAAATGCAAACTATTATATTGAAAGTGATGTTAAGTTATAATTGCAACTACAAACACAATAAATTAACAGAAGCATAATATAATATACATACTCGCTTCATATATGGTTCCACCACAACCATATTCATTAGCACCGCCAAATGAGCAATTTCTTTCTCCTTGACAGACAACGTAACTGATTCGGACATTGAAATTAGTCGTCCTTCCAGTATTGCGTTATCTACATAGTCCTTATTCTGATCTTTTTTTTTTCTATATTTATCGATTTATTCAAAAATTCATTAAAAAATCTCATGCATTCTTCTGCAAGATATCATTCTGCAATGCATCCCTTTGGCCGTGCATAATTCGTTACGTAATCTTTAAGCGTCTTCATATATATTTCAAAAGGATACATCCAACGAAATTGAACTGGCCCACACAATCGTGCTTCCCTTCCAAGATGAATTGTCAAGTGTATCATAATATCAAAAAACGAGGGTGGAAAGTATTTTTCAAGTTCACACAATATTTTAACAATCTCGTCTTCAAGTTGCTGTAATTTTTCTCAATCAAGAACACGTTGACATATTTTGTTGAAAAACGAACATAGACGAGTAATTGTTTTCCTAGGTTTAGCAGGCAATAAACCTCGTAGTGCAACTGATAATATTTATTGCATCAAAACATGATGATTTTGAGACTTCAAACCTCTAATTTTGCAATCCACCATTGATATGCATTTTTTCAAATTTGAGCAATAACCATCAGGGCCTTTGAAATCATATAGCCTTTTGCAAAATATTTTTTTTCCCACTTTTGACAATGTGTACGGAGCCGGTGGAAGATATGTTTTGGTCCCACAAGATTGTGCAAAAAGACCATGCCGAATTCCCCAATCTTCTAAATCATGTCTATAGTTAATCCCGTCCTTTGATTTGTTGTCATGCAACATTGTACCTAGTAAGCTTCCACAAACATTTTTCTCAACATGCATTACGTCTAAATTATGACGTAATAGAAGTTCCTACAAAAAAAGTAAAAGTCACGCATTAAAAAAATTATATTTTATTTTTAATGGATTGACAACGGAAAATGTAACTCAAATACTAATTTATAACCTCCCAATATGGTAAGTCAAAAAAGATTGATCATTTTTTTTTCCAGCTTGATAGTTCTTTTTTAATAGGATCATTATCCTCATCATCGTCATCTTCACTATTGTCATCAATCTTTCTTTTTCTACTTTTTCCCTCTAATCTCTCCTTTTTTAGTTTGTCTTATATCATTTAAGTTCACATTCTTCTTTTTGCTTTCCGTATCTTTTCCAAAATCATTAGGAAAATTTTTCAAAGTAAGAGAGATATTTTTGCCAGCAAGAATTCTAGGCATCTTTCCATCCTCCACAGTGTTATCAAACGAAGCTTTCTTTCCTCAATGGATGTGAAGAGGGTAAAAATCTTCTATGAACCATATAAACAGTTTTCCGACTATATTTCAACCATCGATTGTGAGTATTGACACCACATAATGGACAAGCCTTTTTCCCCTTTACACAACATCCAGCAAGATTGTCATAAGCTGGAAAATCATTTGTCGTCCAAAATAAAATAGCTTTCATGTTAAAAAGTGTCTTAGTTAATGCATCATATGTCTCAACTCCACTACTCCACAAGTGATGCAAATCTTCAACTAATGGCGCTAGATATACATCAATATCATTTCCTGGTTGCTTTGGATCTGGAATTAAAAGTATTAACATAATATTCTCTTTCTTCATGCACAACATAGGTGACAAATTATATGTCACAAGCATTACTGACCAACAACTATACTTGGAGCTTAACATAGAAAATGGATTGAACCCATCTGTAGCTAGACCAAGTCTAAGATTACGTGGATCGGCTGAAAATGATTTCCAATTTTCATCAATCATGCTCCATGTTACAGAATCTACAGGATGTTGCATCTTTCCATCACTACTTTTATTTTTGAAATGCCATCTTAATTTTTCGGCCATCTTTTCAGATCTGAACATTCTTCTAAATCTTGGGATTATTGGAAAATATCTCAGCACCTTAACTGTAATACCCTACATAATCTCCTTTGTATCATGATTTATTTTCCATCGCGATGAACCACATTTAGGATAGTTATTAAAAAAATTGTACTCTTTACGGAAAAGACAACAGTCATTCTCACAAGCATGAATTTTTTCAAACCCCATGTCAAATAGTTTGAGAAATTTCTTTACTTCATACAAAGTCTTGGGGAGTACGTTATTCAATGGTAAAAACAAATGTTGGACGGTAAGAAGTTTATCAAAACCAGTATTAGATAATCCAGTTTCACATTTAAGATTATACAAAATGGTGATGGTAGATAACTTTGTATGGTCATTGCAACCAGGATACAATGGCGTCTTTGTGCACCATCTTTATCTTTGTCATCATTAAAAAAAGTATGATTAAAATAGTCTTCATCTTCATAGTAAACCATCTTGAGCAAGTTGTGTGTCTCTCTCATTTAATCTTATTTTTAACATTCACTTGCTCGCCATGATTATACCATGTATGATCTCTATACTTATGATCCATTCCATTTATAATCAAGTGTTCAACAATAGTTTCACCATACCGACGACTAAGATTTCGACGGTCTAAACAAGAACACAATATTTTTTCCATATCTCCTAAATTTTTCTTCGCAACACGCATAAAATTCCGTGCTCCTAGGCCATACTCTCTACTAGTTCTATGATTAAAATAAAAAACAACAAATATTAGCTTTTATTACCAATACATTAATTCCAAAGTTAAGTATAAATTAATTACCACATGATTACCTATGTAGACGTAACCAATCTTTCTCCATCATCGTATACAATATCTAAGCAACCCTGTATCTAAAATTCAAATAGTAATTTATTATCAAGTCAAGAGAAACATTTCGTGCAATGAATAAATAATACCTCTTGAGCAGCAACTATTGTACCAGAATAAATAATGCACTGAAATAATAACGCTAAATATAATCAAAATGATAATTCTTAAAATAGATTTTTGTGGACGTCTACTGGTGGTTCATAAACTTGAATTTTGGTTACAATCAGATGTTGATTCAAGAAGTTCAACAGTTGACCAGGTTATTCAAAAATAAGCAGGTAAGCATGAATAACTTGTGTATTTTTTCAGAAAAATTTATCAACTACAATCACTTTACAATACAAGTTACATATTCGAGGAAATTTATATTTTGACTTAAGAGAACATGAGATAATTTTGCGTCTTGGAAAGTCACCCAGCCTTCACATCTTTGACCATGTTCAACACGTGTTTAATAGTGGACACATAAGTATTCAAAAATTGACACAAAGACCCTAAAATATAATTCGACTTTCTAAAATGTGTAAAGTATCACCATGTTAAGCTTTATATTCTAACACATCATCCATGTTTCAATGAACATTTCTATGTTAATGCAAAAAAAGACAAAATTGCCAAAAAAGTTGTTCTTTATTTAAACTCATAAAACGATGGTTTTAATAGACACAATTAAAATCATATCAACACAATTAAAATAATAGTAATTACCAGATTAAAATTAAACAACAGATGGTTTTAAACGACGATTTTAAGGGGCATGAATCAGAAATTAAGAATGAGTGGGTGTAAAAAAGAAATAAAGTAAACAGGAAAAGAACAATAGATGTTTGAAAGTCCACTACAAAGATTTAGCAAACGAAAAAGAGGAAAGAAGAGAACATAACATAACATACTATAAAATAAATGAGATTACTCCTGTAATTATTAAGATTGCACTAATCATGTTATATAATGACATGATAATAAAAAATAACATACAGAGAGCAGCACATGCAGTAGTACCTAACAACATCAAGAAATTGGGTGAAGATTAAAAATGAAATAATAGTGGCAGGTTCCCCATGACAAATGATTGAGAAAAACTAACAAACAATGATGGACCAATTGTTTATTAGACATAAAGCTTTTTATTATGCAAGTGTATCTAATAAACAAACCTTTCTTATAGGCCAGCGTTACGTACGCATACTATAATCAGGATAATGTTTCTTATACCAGTTAAACAATCCATTGTACATGGCATATCAAACAATCTAGCAAAACTGACTTGCCCATTTAGACCAACCACAACCACAGTTCTCATGATTAAAAACTTCAAATAATTGAGAACAGTTATCACTGCATAATTCTAAAATCATTATCAGATTTATATATTTATTTATTTTTATTTTATTTTTTGGCACTAGCAAAAATAAGTTTGTGAAAAGTTAGAGTATCTTTGAACTCAGATTTAATAATAAGCAAGGATTCAAAATCCAAATGAAAATAAGGGTAAGAGGGTTCACCAAAGTTTCTATGCTCCGCTGAAGGAAGCCAAACCGAAGATAGGGTGAAGGGGGAAGGAAGCTAAACCAAAGTTTCTCCGTTGAAGGAACCGCCGATACAGAAATAGAAAAAGTGAACCGCGAAGTGAAGTGATGAAAATCGAAAATGAATTTGGAGAAAGTGTAAACTGAGGAATAGGAAATGAGTTGGAGCCGCTGCTTTTTTCTAAGTTATGGAGGGAACTGAAAATTGGGTGGCAAAAGAATGAAAAAAAATTCTCAGCGTTACAGCAACACATCAATTCCGAAAAATAAATGACCTACAACTTTCAACCGAAGAACGCTGACCTTATAAGCTGTGGAAGCATAGTTTTGTTGTAGTGCTCGGTCTTCGACTTAGGGTAAAGGCTCTCAGATCTCAATGTTTTTCACCATAACAGATTCGAAAATCTCATCGATATGGTTTATGAGTCTTTCCCCCAAGTACTCATATAGGCTAGTTATGAACCTTTCGTTTTTCTTCTCGGCAGTATCGATAAGAGATAATCCATATTTCGATAAAGTATCGAATTCAACAATATATTCCGAGACTTCCCTACCATTCTGCTTAAGCTCCAAAAATTTCCTAAACAATTCTGATTTCTAAGCAGTTGGAATAAACTTGTCAATGAAGCGAGTCTTAAACTGATCATAAGTAACTTGATCCTCGGGAGTAGCCGCTTTAATGGCGTTCCACCAATTCATAGCGCATCCTTGAAGCTGACGTGATGCTAACTTTCTCTTCATTGCATCATCGATCCCTAAATCCTCAAAGATGCGCTCACAACTGTCCAACTAATCTTGAACATCCGTAGCCAATTCCGTTCCATGGAACGGCTTCCCACCAAGACTAGTATAATCCTTGTTAAGCTTGGCGAAATCGGCTCTAGGCGCCTGCACTACTGCACCACCACCATTAGCAGCATTGGGAACTGCTCCCTGAGCATACCTAAGCATCTCCCGCATGAAGGTAGTAAACATCGCCCTTATATAAGGGACATTCCTATCATTGGCCCCTGAACCTGTACTCCTCGTATTTCGGCTCGTCGTCCAATTTGTAAAGAGAAAATGATTAACCATCTCCTTAGTGGTGCCAGTGCAGTGCGACTTCATTCTTAGATATACTAATAGTATATATATAGTTTTTGAAAACCAAAATATCACAAATACGCGCTCTCATATACGTATACTATCTCTCCCTGATGTCTTCCTCTAGGTTAACTACGCAACCTAGGATCTGATACCACGTGTAACAGCCCGCCCCGAAGCAGCCGACATTTCCCCGAAATGCGTTGTGCCAATGCCCGACTAGCACGGGACGGTCGTCAAAGAAAAAGGGTTTGAAACGATGAATCACCAAGAATTTGTAGTATATTTCACAGTGCATGGGATAAAATATAATAATAACATAACCTGATATAAAACAGGCGAGACAATGCATAAGCTGAAACTAAACCATAACCATCAGAGTAGTGGAATCCAAAACACAGTTTATGATCCAAGTCATTATTACAACTTCAAAATATTGTCTCTAAAGCAAAATAGAAAAGGTACACTACTAATGCCTAAAGCAGTGACCAGCAACAAAACAGGAAGAATATATAAATAGTACGTGGAAGCCTCCTGCTCGTCTCCGGACAGCTACTCGTGCATAACCACCTAACATGTCTCTAGTCTGCTCGTTTAGGAGCACCAAGAGTAATAAGAAGAGACATAAAACTCTGGATCAGACAAAAGTCTGGTATGAGCGATAACAGCAAAATAAAACAATAACATGTACAAATAATCATACCTGAACCTGGACCTACAACCAAAGAGTTAGCACAACAAGATGCACAGTACTCTAAGGTATTAGTAACATATAGTGTAAAAATGAAATGTGCGTGTGATGGTGATAACAAACATCAAACATAGCAATCATCCTCACATCACTCACTTAGTGCGTAAAGCATACAATATCCACCACTTTGATCACCAAATCTATTGGGGCCATGACGACAACTTCGTACAACTATTGCTATGACCACTTTTCCCTTTGGGGCTATGACGGCAACTCCGTACAACTATTACTCTGACCCCACTGCACTGGTCCATAGTGAATAACCCTAACGGGCCAACCGGTCCAAAGTTTCCTGGCTCTGGTTCGTCTATATGTCCCCTCTCTTCAACGGTGAACCAAAATTATGGGTATTGATAACCCCTTTGCACACATTCCGCAACAAAGCCCAACTCTAAAAGTTAACTCGTTGGTTCCCGTTTGGATCCTGAGTAATAACTTTTCATTTGGACTTCCTTTGCATCTCGGGTTTTAGGTCTTCTCCGATTCGTTTCGGATTCAACTCCTCAGTTCGGTTCGAGACTCCCCATTCGGCTCAAGGCACTCTGGTTCGTGGTACCCCGGTTTGGTTCGTGGGTGCATACCCCTCTGGTCGTGACACTCATCTGGTCGTGATGCTCACCGGTTCGTGGGTCGTGGTTCTCTTCGGGTCGGGGTCGGTTCGTGACATCGGTTCGGGCTCGTGGCATCAGGAGGCTCGTGATGCAACGACACGTGGGTTTTGAGAAGGCACTTCTTGGTGCAAGCTTCGTCTCAGGTGCATGAGGCGGTTCGTGGGTGACGTACATGACCCCGACCCGGTCCTCCATCTCCAATCCGATCCGAATTCCTGCGCCACTTCCGGCAAGCTATTTACGCCACACGACGGCGTTTTCAACCATTCTAACTTTCCTATGCAACCACACAGCATACCAAACAGTAGTAATAATATGTGCAATCAATCAAAAACACTAAAACATCAATAATATGTGTTATTTAGGATCAAACATACCCAAAACCATGATCTTCCCCTTAACCATATTTAACTATATCTAACAATAGGATTAGCAAACTTAATCCAAATTTGTAACAGCGACATAAAATAATATTTAAGAATTTTTACATATTTTTCCAGATTTTTATGATGCATAATTTCGCTAATTATCACTAAGCACCTCTAATTAGTCGTAGTTAGTGAATAAAAGTGCAAATCACTCACCTTAGCCACAAATGAATCTTAGATCTGAAACTATGACTGATATAGCATGAATTTCAATGTATAGCAGCAGCTCTATCTCTGATTTGATGCTAATTTCTCTTGATTTGATGTAGTTTTGGTTAATTAGTGATTAGAAAGCAATTAGGGTGAGATTTAGAAGATGAAGGCCATTGTTAGGGTTGAAAGGAGGTTAGTGGCGGCTGGAAAATTGAAATGAAACGTTTTCCCAAACCCTTTCAGCCCTTCCATAACCCTAGTTCCGAAATGGGTTATGGACCTAGCTGCTAATTACCCTGTTAAGCCCAATTAAGTTGTTTTTCCATCTTCAAACCTTATTCAGCCATATCTCTCAAATAGTAAGTCTGTTTGATTAATGTGACCAATCTACGGAAAGGTAAACCATCATCTGAATCCAATGAAAGTGATTTTAGGTCAAAACTCCTTACCAATCAAAAGTTATAGGCAAAACAAGATTCACTAGGGGTAAAATAGTCATTTAAAATTCAGCAAAAATCGTGAATGTGGGAAATGACCCCAATAGTCGTTTCCCAAAGTTACACGACCATACGACTTCGTATGAAAATAAAATAAATGCTCTACGATCCTCCGATACGTAGAATGCAGGTCGTTACACCTCAATTGCCTACTTCCGTAGCAAACTGCCCTGCCTTCCTTCATCAACATAACACTTAAACCTGTGCTGCAAGCATCCGTGTAAACGATAAACATCTTTGTATCATCTGGAAGTGTCAGAACGGGAGCAGATGTAAGAGCCTTCTTTAATCTCAGGAATGCATCCTCGCAATCTATATCCCAAGTAAAAACCAGATTCTTCTTTGTCAGACGGGTGAGCGAAGCTAAGATCCATGCAAAGTCCTTAATGAACTTTCTGTAGGAACCCGCAATCCCAAGAAACTCCTAACGTCTGTCGCATTCTTAGGGGATTTCCAATCTTGAACTACGACAACTTTAGAGGGGTCCACCGCTATTCCATCCTTAGAGACAACATGCCCTAGGAACCTTACTTCCTTTCACCAAAAATGACACTTAGAAAACTTAGCCTTTACCTGATGCGATTTGAGATTGCAGAGAACTTCTCCTAAGTGTATGGCATGCTCTTCCTCGTTCCTTGAGAAAACTAGAATATCGTCCACAGAAACCACTACAAACTTGTTCGGGTACTCCCTAAATACCCGACTCATCAAATCCACAAAGTACGCGGGTGCATTGGTTAACCCAAAAGGCATGATTATTTAACTCAATTCGCTAATTTATTCTTTAATTAGCTCTTTGGCCCATTTCACTTTTTATTTGAACATAACACGTTCGGATATATTTTCAATTTACTTAAAGCCCAATCGAATTCCATTTCAACTCGAGTTTCATATTCGAATATAAATTCATAAATCTCATTCAGTTACCCAACGCCAAATTTCGATTCAAAACATGATTAATTAATTATTCTTCAAATTAGTTAATTCAATTCAATATATAAAAATCTGATTTTTGTTTCAAAAATCAGTTCACTTATTCCACTTGAGTTCATATTTATATTATATCTCAAGTCGTGATTTTTCTAATGGAAATTCGGATTTTATTTAAAATACTTATTTTAATTAAAATAAACTGTTATGGTTTAATAATGGTTATGGCGTTGTTTTGCTAGAAATTTGATTTTGACATAACTCAAAATCTATAAGGCGAAATCCATATTTTTCTCTTCTATTAGAAAATTGTTATTCAATTGGTCCTGACGATTCTTGTTTCAAAGAATTCCGAATTAAATTGAGTTCTATATACTTAATTGATGTTCGAAACGTCAAATTACGAACTATCGCGCTGAGGAAGAAATGCAAATGGATAAGTACTTAAGTCTAAAGCAAGGAAGTATGACGGTGAAGGAATATGTCAATTGCTTTAATCATTTTGCAAGATTTGGTTTGGATTTAGTAAACACTTCTCATAAGTAGGCTTTGAGATTCGCGAGAAGTTTGAATCAACCTCTCCAAGGACTAAAAATGACACATATCCCTATGGGAGCTACTTTTGAAAATTTCTATGGCAATGAAACATATCCCTATGGGAAAGAGGACAAACGAGAAGATAAGACTGAAGAGGCCAAGCCCAAGACTGAAAAGAAGTGGTGGCCCAAGACAATCATATTTCTCAAACAAGAAGTCTGTTTCCTTAACGTTATCACTCTATAGAAAATGAAATCATCATCTGAATCCAACGGAAGTGGTTTAGGTTCGAATTCCTCTTCAGTTAAAAGTTATGGAAGGAACAAGACACTAGTGGTGAAATGATCACAAAAAAAATTCGGTAAAAATCATAAGGGCGTGAAATAACCCAAATAGTCATTTTTGAAAATTACAGAATCATACGATCTCGTGTGAAAATAATATAAATATTCTTCAGTTCTCTTATACGTAGAATATAAGTCGTAGCACAATTATTTCAAGGGATGAAAGCATTTGAATAGACATCGTAAACCTCTGCTCATACACAAAAACCAGCGCAACAAAGTATCATTCCTAACTGGCCCAATTCAATATAACGAGAGTTTTTATGGGGTTTTCAACTAGTTAAGTGAAATGGAAACCCAAAAAATACACTCTAAATTTGAATTCATTCACCAATCATTCATTTTATCAAACACATGTGCAACAACTCATATGTAGCAAGCCCCTGCGCAACAAGCTCCATTCACTGGGTCTTCTTCTCGTAAACCATCGAGAAGACGTCGTGCACATGCTTATGATAAGTTATGCAACATTAATGACCTAATGCACTAGATTTGTTCGCTTTTTTTTCTATTTGGCTTGTTGGTGTTTGTCTTTGCCTGTGTTGCGCTCCTCCCGTCCCCTCTCCCCTTTTTGTTCTGATGGTTTGTTTAGTGTACAGGCTACATGTTGCTTCCTCCTGGGTTTGGGACTATACCGCCTCCTTGGACCGTGGAAGTGGTTTCTTTTGGTCGTAGGAGCTTCTGCGGGATACTTGCTTGGGTGCAGTCCTTCTAGTTGGTGCTCTGATCTTGGAGCGTTTTCTTTTTGTCGGTAGTCCTGGCTGGAGAGTCTTGACCTTTGCCCTCCTCCGAGGCGATCGTCCTCTCTGTTTACTGATCCACGTGGTCCTGATCGTTGTTTCTTTTTTGGTTGCTGTATTGTTGTGTATTTTTGGCAGGCTTGGTTTTTCACCTTTCTTTTTTCGGTTTTAGTTCTTTGCTAGACCGTTTTTGTGCGCCACCGAAGATTGGCTATTATCTTCTTTTTTGGATATACACACACACACACACACACACACATATATATATATATATATATATATATATATATATATATATATATATATATCCTCCTTTCTTAAAAAAACGCAAACAACATAGATTCAACATGAAATTCTTTAAACCACACACAATAGGCGCTCGTATTCAACAACTTGCACTAAGAGAGGATTTTACTTTTGGTGAAGCAATATTAATTCTTGCGCAGCCATCACAAAAGGAATGGTTCAGTGCTCTTTCCAGTATTTATGTTGTATTTTTTTGGTTGTATTATCGATGCATTTATCGTTATATTTTCAAACCATATAACTTGCATGCATTTTTATTTTTGTACTGATATTCATTTTAAATGCATATTACAAAACAAAACAAAATTAATTAACTATGAAATAATTAAATTAACATAAACACAATTAAATATTTCGCCTAATACAACACTCAATATACCGTTCGTAGTCGCCAACCCGTACCTCGTTCATAAAAATATCACGTTCGTTACATCGCTCGATACCCCGTTCATGTTCACCACAAATGCACCCTTAGATCCTATAATTTACTTTGAGAAAAGAACATTGCTATTTTCAAAGAAATCACTATGATTGAAGTCATAGTTAGATGAATCTACTAATTCTTACATGTGTTTATGTTATTATTTCTCATAATCGCATGCAATAAGATGGTCCGCTACAACCACTTTTAGCTTAAAAAATGAAAGATACGAAAAAGAGATAGTTGTAAAAAAGAGGTATGTATAAAATAGTTTTCTAAAACAAAAGATGTAAAACAAACAAATTTTAAAAAGATGGATATAGCTCTCATTTTCTCTTAGAAAGTTAAGGCATATTTTTTTTTTCAAAAATACATTTTCGAAATTGTTGAAATTTATGTTAAGCATGCAAACCAGAGTTTTTATGGCATTCAAACGTAAATTAATGATGATGCAAATTAAATCTTAGTTTCTTAAATTAGTGCCTCCAAAAAAGTAATTTAAAGTACACACATTAAATACAGAAAGACATTTTCAGTTAGCAATGTTGTTTTCATATCATGCCAATATCATGTGAAGAAATAAGAAAAGAAATCAACAAATGGAAAAGGACCCTTCATAAGTGTTAAAAGATCGATTAACCGTTCAATCAAATTAAAACATAGGTCTTCAACTTATGTTTTGCAAACAGACTTTAAAATGTAAAACCATCTTAAGTTACATTTAAGACCATCAATGAATACTCAAAATGTCTAAAATCCGTTTGCATCCATACTCGTAAAGCGCATAAATATCTAAATAAATAATCTGATTGCCACTTGATGACATCCGCATTCGAGAATTGTCCATCCGGTTTTATTCAAGATTATAGTCTGAATTACATTTTTTTTTTTTTTTTTTTTTTTTTTTTTTTTTTTTTTTTAACTAAGAAGCATAAATTTTATGAATTTAATACATGTTAATTTCTCAAATCTATTTATTATGTTGTATTTGATTATCTTTAACACTTGAATGCTCAACTGAAATGATAGAAATTTATGTTAAGCCAAAAAAAATTTCATTCAAAAATGTCTTGATTTATGAATTGTATTGATTTTTCGTTACCCGATCATACCAATGTATATTCAATATCCGAAAATAATTTTTTCGGATAATTTTGGATGTCATGAAGACAATAACAGACCTAATTATATTTAAATATCGGATTTCGATGTGAACAGAGATTTCTCAATTGCCACAACTGCACAAAGAGCTTGTTTAATTTCTATATATTTCCAATAATTTATTCCAACTCCAACTTGAAACAATTGGACCTTGCTTAGATCGACTTATGTAGTTCTTTCTTACTTTTCGAAAACCAAAACCGGTTCATTCCCACTTTCAAAAAGTCGAAAAAACATCCAAACGAAACCAAATGAAAAAATTGAATTCAAGGACAGTCACCGACTATGAAACGTTCTGGGAATGCAATTCCGAAACTCAGTGTAACAGGGAGAAGATGGGTCATGAAACAAGAATGCCATCAAGATCTTGCACATTATTACAGCTTCCTCCATTGATAAAAACTATATAAAATTTTCAAAATGTAAAGGAAATTACACATTGCCGATGGAAACAAAAATTACATCGTTAACCTCCTCTTAACACAGAATATAAAATCAAGGATGTCGCTGTAGAATGGAAGGGTAAAAAAAAGGCTTAATCAGCTGCCATAAAAGGATCTATATCACCTGCGTCAGCAACTAATGGTTCTAGTTCAGAAGTATTTTCGTCTTCCGACATAAAATAAGTGGGAAACGGTAGTTGTTTTACTATGCTTTCATCTTTGATGGGATTTTTGTAGACGGCGTCCTTAATGAACACAAAGTTGCCTTCGGCACCTGGCACCTGAAACAAGAGAAACATGTGATCTACTAATCATTGTCAACTAAATTGATTTTATTTCTATATATTCAGTTTTATACCAACACGCACTGCACATACCAAAATATAGGGTTGTCGACCGATGTAAACGGATGTGCATATCGCTAAGTTTGATCCGCATTCAAAAATTAAAATCCGCATGCATTGATATTTCAAAATTCACTTCCGTCTTCACACGAATTTTTATCGGATATCAAAACATCAGCATCCAAAAAGATGATGCAGATGTTTCTGGATATCTGACAAAAATCCACATCCGGAAGCTGAATTTTGTTTTAAACCGTAAACATAATAATTCATGAGGAGTTCGAATAACAATTGAAGGTAAAAATTAATAATAATAATAATAATAATAATAATAATACAATACTTCAGTGTTTAAAGTAAATTAAAAAAAAAAAGGAAAAAAAAAAACCCAGAGTATTGTAATGAGTTATGACTGCATGAATAGTTAATTAGTTCATACAATATTACAATTTGAAAGACATATCAAAAATAAATAACATGCAAATGAGTAAACAGAAAGTTCTCAGATTAAGTTGGGTTTGGGTTTGGACGAGATTAAGACAAAAGGCAAGATGAAAGTGAAATTGTGAAAACGAAGACGTTTGGATTAGACTTAGTAAATAGGGATTAAAATATTAAGAGTATTATAAGCCGACTGTTTCAAACATGGTATTAGGTTCTGCCGGAACCACTAGATTTCGGCGATCTTCGTTCGGTTCCGGCCGGAGCCAGGACAGGATTAGGCCAAAACCCTGTCCCGCCACTATCGATACAAAAAAGAATTGGAATTGCAGTAATTAGTGTGAACGAGGGGTAGACAACCACAAAATAGAAACGAGAATCGTACCTAGCATAAAAAAGGAAAAAAACAAGCAAGTGATCGAAAGTACAAATTACAAACGTTTATAAGAAACTTCGACCATTAAAATTTCAACTATATATAAATATGTTAAGAAGGATTAATGTAAAGCTTTAACGCTATTCTAATATTTATTTTACTAATAGACATTATATACATACTGTATGTGTTATATATATATATATATATATATATAGTATTTGAACACAAGATTTAGACACAATTGGTGACACAATGAATTTACACCATTGGATCACCCCATGAATTCCACTCCTCTATACAAAGACAAAATGATCTAATGGTTAAGATTGTGTATCCTCTAATTTGTGTCTAAATAGCCCCTCCCATATATATATAGTTTCAAAAATGAAAAAACCTATAACATCTTTTAAGTTATTTTCACTTGTTTAGTTGATTTACATAAGGATGTTAGTTCTAACTAGAGTGTCATGTTTTTTATTATGCTCGGATCAACCTGAGTACTGCAATTTGGATATGCCTATTCTGAAGACGAAAGCGTTGCTGAAGACTTCATCTTTATCTTGCCTTTTCATAAGTTCAGTTTCCGTTAGTTATGCAGTTGTGGACTTCATTCCTAGTTATTTTATTCCTAGTTGTTTGATTTTAGAAAATAAGTTATATAACTTTACGTAATAGTTTCATGAACTGCTCATGTACTTATTTATTTCCATTGTGTGACTGAGTTGTATTTAATTCTGTGTTTGTGATTCTGTGATTGATTCTTTTCATACCCCAATGATTATATCTCATTTTGAGCAATTCATTTTGCTTACGATGGTGGGTTGTTACAAAATCCGAGCGACAGCGAGAAGATTGGAGCATCAACGAGCATGGTCACCCTAAATGTTTTTCCTTTAATTCCTTTTCGTATTTTCTTTGTTGACTGCAGTGTTGAGTTAGTAATTTGATTTTCTAGGGTTTGATTAAGTTGTATGGATGGCTGTTGGATGTTAATGAGCTTTTCAGATTTTAATTTATTTTGTTGACTTGGACTTAATAATATTTAGGATTAATTATGTTTAATTTATGGTTAAATAGACCTAGTTTGAGTGTTATTTATAATTAATGAATGCCTAAACTGATATATAGTTATTTAAATTAGAGCTTCATTTTATTTCAACGTTTGTTATTTTTAATTTTTCATTAAAAATACATTAACTCGGCATTGAAACCAAAAACCCACAGCTTTTGAACTGTCCGAAATTGACCGAAATAAAAAAAAAATTCAAATGATGGAAACTGAGTACTCGAACCTAGGTTTCATACAAGATTCAATGGTAGAACGAAAAACAACTTTAGAAATAATGTTGAAATGGGTATAATTTTTTAGTTATAGTTTCAATTTAAATAACGATAGAAATCTTAAGGAAAAAGTAAAAACATCACGAGTTCACGAAATGCGCTTAACGCGTGATGATAGCATGCGTGCATAGATTGTTCGAATTATTATTTTACAATTGTATACGTTAACACATTCAAGAAAAATATTATGCATAAATATTTAGCTACATTTTTACGATTAAATCATGTGCAGGTTTGAATTTTTATTTTTAAGTTGCAAAATCCAGTTTTTTTGCAAAATTGAATTTTATTTTTTAAGTGATATCAAGTTTTGACAATATTTGTGAAGAAGCTTTTCTAATTTGTAAAGAAAATTTATTTGTTAGATCCTATTTTAAAGCGATGTTAAAAATTTATAATATTTTTGTAGTGAACATTTCTGATAGTTCATGGTAACACCAAAAAAATGTGATAGCAAAGGTAGTACAACCATAAAGGTGGATACCCAGTGCCAAAGGCTCTCATACTCAAGCGCAAGAGGACTTCCCAGGTCAGTCTCCCGTCCCGGTATTATTCTCACGGCTTTCCGGGCTCTGGGGGAAAGGTAGTACAACCATTATTAAACAAATATTACTTTCAGATTGGACGATTTTTTTTAATGAGGATACAATCATAACTGCATCCAAATTCAAAACATTTACGGATATCGCGATAACATACACATTTTTGCATACATATACGCACTGATTTTGGATTTTTCGAATATACACTGACACATCTAGAAATATGTTCCACTTACACTGATAATAAGTAAATCAAATTTATTATTTAATTAAATTGCGACCAGCACTGTCGTCTCAATGGTTAAGCGGACATTGGTGTGAGAAGTCATAAGTTCAAAACTTGTGTAGCATGATTCCAACATATCTTGACATGTAGTATGTTGTCTACAAATGATTCAAACATATATTGACATATAGTATGTTGTCTACAACATGAAGGCTTGTACTAGTACTAACATGTATTACGATCTAAGTACTCATTTCGAAATTTTATTTAAATTGCATGCAAATTCTTCCACATAACGTGACAATTGTTGAGTAAAAAATTGATGAATAATAAGTTTTGAGAGGCAGATAAATAGAAATGATACCTGGCCTTTCACCCACATCAAATTTCTTGCTGGGTCAATCTTGTAGACCCAAACATTTTTCACAGTTCTTTGCACGTTTCCCATGTGCCCAGGCATTTTTTTCCCTTTAAAAACCTGAATCAGTTATCAAGATCAGATTTCTCATGTAACAAACTAATCAACTTTCATATGCATGGTTCGTGCAGATTCTATAAAATGGTATTTGCTGATAAACCAAGTGATTCATCTGGAAAGATAAGTCTTCCAACAGAATTTTTTTTCTCGAGCACTTAACAGGCAAATGGCACTTTTAGTAACCTAAAAATAAATTTATTTGAGATCGAATATTAAGTAATGATAAAATTTGTTGTTAGTGTTTTAAATTATCTTTCTAATTTACCAAGTACAAACACGGTGGTGTAGCAATGCTAATGATTCATACCTTTCCTGGAGCATCTCTTTGTCCGGTAGAACCGATATTCCTGTGTGTCAGTGAAGTACCATGACTTGCAGGCATTCCTTTAAAGCCCCACCTTTTCATTCCACCCTTTAGTCAAGAGTAGCAAAATAAGGAAAAACATCTAGTAAATAAAAGACACAAGAAGAGATGTAAATGGCCAAATAAAAGACAATTTGCATCCCAAATTCTGTTAAAAATATATCTTTTATACGCATCTAGCTATATATCTACAGACAGAATGTTCAACCATCATTTCACGTATATCCCTAAAAACGTGATTATTAAATTAAAGAGTATCAGCGGATAAATTTGATGTAGCTATTCGATATTCTCCTCTTCTTCTTTTCTTGCATTATCATTAGCAAGGGTCAGTACTCAGTAAGTTCGCCAACCAAATGATAAATATTTTAGACGCAAAAAAGAGAGAATGTTGAACATTTCTTGTATATATGTGTCACATATAGAGATTAAGTGCACAACACCCCATTTGCATCCTGATTTCCACCCCTCACATAAAGACAAATTTGATCCAACGGTTGAAATTTTGTGTCCCACGATTTGTGTCAAATGTTTGTGTTCAAATAGTCGCTCCCTATATGTACAACACCCCCCCCCCCCCCCCGCGACTAGTTATATACATGCATGAGGGGGTTTCACATCCCCGTGGCCCAAATCTGTCAACTTATAATAAACAGTCTACACACGATTCATTTCAGAATTGAAACTCAATTTTGAAGAATATTTTAAATATCGAATTTGAGTGATTTTGGAAGGAAATTAGTACGAAAAGCAAATCATATGATGGAACAAAGTGGCTCATTTTCAAAAGCGGAGTATATATAAAATCTAACCAAGAACAAAAGGGAATTACAAGAGAAATATGAATATTCCTTTACATTCATATATCAGATGGCCTTCAAAATAGTCAATAGGAACTTCACTGGGATGGTCTCACAGTTAGCAATAATTTTTAACTAGTGTTTGACATAAATATCAACTGGTGCACTATATGTGTGTGTGAGAGGAGCATTCCGTTGCATGCAAACGATGCAAATCCCCTAAACGTCCCTTGATTTCCATCATGCAACCCACTTTCTCTCTCCACCCACTCTCGCTCATTATTTACATATAAACGAGTGGCTATGGTTTCCCCCCAAACCAAAAAAAAGCATGCCTATACTAAAAGAATTGAAAGTGAAAAAATAGAAAACCTAGAAGTCATATTTGTAGCATTGCACTATTTCATTAGCAATCCAAGATTAAATGGACGGAAGTTGTCTATATTCAAAACTAACACCCTAAAACCTAAAGAGTTTTGACCACTGCCACTTTATCCTAATTTAATGATTAATGTATAACTCGTGAATTCAAAACAAATTGTACGAATTTTCATGCTCCTTTCTAGTAAGTATGTTTTAGTTTAAATTCTTTTGCTATATTTCTTTTAACTTTTCCATTGAAGATTCGTTAGTTAAAATTTTGATTTTTTTTAATCATATTTCAATATATCATCATGGAGGTTTAATTTTAGTATAGTAACATGTGCAGTGCACGTAGATCTAAAGATTTTTAGGAATAGATATAATGGATCGAACAATTAAAATGATTTTGAAAAATAATGACGCATGAAGAATATAACTAGTTAAAAAATTTAGTCCACACTGACCATTTTCCCTCCTCCACCCAACAACCCACCACCCCCCCCCCCCCCCAAAAAAAAAAACTCTTCCTCTCACTCTTCAATTAAATTCTCTTAATTCACTTCAATTAAATTATTTTAAGTTTTATACTTCATCTTATAATACAAAATAACTCAAAATTCAATTAAACAATGTCTTGCGAACTAATCATATATTTAGCTCATCCATTAAATAATCCTTTTGCTCACTTCACATCCGCAAAGGAACGCATAGTCTGAAATGACCCTAAAGCCGTCTCATCTCGAAGAAACGATTTTTTTTTTAACAAAATCTTTACTAACTGTTGTCTTGAAGATGCAAACTTTTGGTATGGCCGCGAAGTTTCAAAAATGCTCTTGCATGTCTTTAACTTAATATATTACTTAAAAATAAGATCTAACAATTAAACATTTAATTGAAAACTGTATTTCTATACATACTAACAAATCTTACCATCACTCAAAAATATGATATATCCAATAGGTATTCTTTATGTCATCGTTATTTATTAGTTAACAACACAAATCAAAACTAAACTAACAAAAAAAATCAGATATTGCAACTTCAATAAAAATTTAACCAATTACGGGCGATTTAATGCAAAAATATAAATAATATTCACGTAAATTATTCCATCTTCAATGTGCTAAACAACATATACATTTTCTAAAAACACAATTCACACGCAAAACATGTGTCACGACCACGTCCTTACATCTATTTGTCTTTACATATTACTAAAGAATAGGGTGAAACAATCAGTCTTTTTTTGCAAGTTCAAAAAGTATCTTTACAAATACTAACAAATCTTAGTAACATTTAAAAATAGGATCTAACAAATAAATAATTTTTACAACATCAGTTTTTATCAATTAAAAACCTATACAAACATTAAAACTAATAAAAAATTGATATTGTAACTTAGAGATAAATTTCAAACTAATTACATAAGATTTCAACTCAAAAATATAATCAAATATTCTACATATTATTGTATCTTGAACGTGCTAAACATATATGGTTTTTTTAAAACAAAATTCACACGCAAAGCATGTGTCATGGTGTCATAACGCTTGTATAAATAAACATTTATAAATTTAAGTGACTTACAACTTAATTGAAATTTGTTGACTTTGCCTTGAATGGAGAAGTTAGAAAGTGAACATTTCCGATGGTGATCACTTACAAATCCAGATGACATGAACCAACAAATCCAATTTCAAGCCATATTATAAAATTCTTGTGATATGAGTGCAATTAGAGCTGTTACATAAAGGGGAATTCACCATTACTATACGTACAAAGCAATTAATAACTATTACACCAGTAAACAAATACTATTGGTATGGTAATAGTAAACTTATTATTGTTAACTGTAATTTTAGCAGTAAAAAAATGTCAATACTAGTGGTAACAATAAATTTACTAATTAATTTTTTTCACTATTTTAATCAACATAACCAGACACTTTTGAAGGTATATTACAAACATGTTTGTAGTATTATTTATGATGATATTTCTATTTAGCCTTGTTAACTCCAAAGTTTAAGGTTAGAAAAAAGATTATTTCACGTGGTTGTAAATAAATTGTGATGAAGTAAGAATCTTTTTGTGTCAACTCAAATAAGTCAAAATGTTAATATCAGCATTAATGGAGGTGAAATTAATAACAAAATATTTACTTTTTTATTGTTATCAAAATGTTAATGCAAAAAAAAAACAATTAATATTGTACTAGTAAATTTACTATTACCAATCAACGGTATATCAATTGATTGGTACACCAATGATCATTTTATCAATGATAATAGTAAAATGTCGATAGTCGTTCTTGACTTACCAATAATATTGATATGGTAACGATTTTCTCTTGTTGGCTGTCGTTACCATAACAGCCCTAAGTCTAATAGAATGGTAATGGATAATCTAAATAGCCACGTATATTGATGCATTCTTTTCCATATCGGCCAAGTAAAAATTCTTATGATATGCAGAGTGATTATGAATCATAAAAAATCTGTCCAACTATGCCGACTTGCAAATTTTAGACTACTGCAGAAAGCCTGGGAGGATAACTCCAGTCCTAGAAAACCAGTGATACAAAAGAAACTGGTAGTACTGTTTGCGGCTTATAAAGAATACAATATTCAGGATATAAGACAGCTATCAGATTATTGAAATCTATCGCATTAACCATTTCAAGTTATCACAAAATGTCAATCAGCATTCAAAGGTAACATCATTCTCTAATGTCAAGGTAAAATTGTGCAATAGATGATCAGCATCTAAAAATTCAAAAGGTTTAAGATCGTCCCAGTAAATCATGACTGATCGGGTAAATTTCATAACAGTTTCCACTAGACAGCATTCCTGGTAGAGTCATGACTTATCAGAATGCTTCCATGATTTATTTACGCTAGAAAATGAATGATGGACAAAACTAAATTTACCTTAATGACAAATGAACAACCACAAGTTGCATGGTCTAACATAAACATGGGTAAAATGTACATACTAGTGATATGGGGACAAAGAGAGCACAACAAATAATATGATAGGTCATATGTTTTAACCATCATTTTGTTGTACTACAACACAACAATAGTCAACTGCGTACATTTGCCTGACTACAACATCAAATACATAATGAAAACTGCATATAGTCATAGAATGCTATTGTATAGCATACCCCATCCACCAGTTAGGTGATGACATGTTACATTGTGAGAATTTGCTACTTATAAATGACATAAGATAACGTTATTGTGCTTAACCCTATAATTTAGTAGTAATGTCTGAATTTGGTACAATAATAGTAGGGGGAAAGTCACTTAAGTTACCTGGAAACCTTTTCCACGTGTTATACCAATGACATCAACATGTTGCCCTGGGACAAAATGACGAACAGTAATTGGAGTGCCAACGGGAAGAAGAGCATCCTCTGTAACTGGAAATTCTCTTAATTTTCTTTTTAAAGGCACTCCCTGAGACCTAAAATGGCCCACCTCGGGTTTTGTTAAATGTTTTTCCTTCTTTTGCCCCATCCCAATCTAGCTAACGCCACAATATAACCATAAATGAGTAAGAATCAATTCACTGGAATCTACTACATCATCAGAAAATTTACAGCAAGTGAATTGCACATGAATAAGACAAGTTACCAACAGCGGGATCACATCCCCAATAAGGTTAATCTTTTTTTCGAATTTCAAAAAATAAATAAACAAAATCATAGAGCAACTAACAAAACGTTAAGTTAATCTCCTCATAAACGAAACTGTTTTACAATCTTACTTTAAAAAATCGGTTTTGCGTACAAAAAGGTCACCTGAAGAGCAGTAATGCCTTCTTTTTCAGGAGTTTTAACCTGAGTAACAATGTTATCATCCAACCATAAAATGGTAATTGGAACCCTGGCGCCCCATTTATCCCACAGCGCCGTCATACCACATTTAACCGCAATCGCACCTGTCCGTTTGGACGTATTTGTGATTTCTCTCGGCGAAGCAGACAGAACGCGAAGGGCATTCGACTCGAGATCCGAGAAGGTTCTTATTTGAGAAGAGGGATTGTAAAGGCGGGATTTCAATGAGGAGCGGATGACTGCAAACATGACAGAAGATGAAGCCGTAGGGACGGCAGCGGAGGAGGGACGTGCGTTGGGAAAGTAGAGGTTTAGGGTTTGGGATGGTTGGACAAGTAGTTGTACAAAGAACTTCCGTTCTGAATAGCTTGACTTGGCACAAGGAATTGCGTCTAGTCAAATTGAGGTGAAAAAAATCAGTAAAGGTATTAGGTTGCGTTTGCACCTAACGGCAACACTAAGGTACCGCTCATCTGTCCAAATTGATCAGACAAGATTAGAAATGCATCAGACGTGTTCTTGGACTGTTATGATAACGGTAAATTTACTATCATTAACGATAAATCTATTACGGATTGCATAACTAAACGGTATACCGATATATTTTGGTATAGAAATGGTAATCTTACCGATGAGCCGTAAACTACCGATAAAAAAAAATTGTTATACCATCGGTATCGGTAAATTACCGACAAATGGAGTGTTCTTCACCTTTTTATGTAAAATATTCTGGTATGTTGATTCGTTTAGTATGCAAATGTTACCACCAAAATCACCAGTGAAATAAGTCGACGGTGAAGGGGTATCGGACAATCGCATGCACATAGAAATCCTCCGGGGGGCGAAATCCAGCACTAAAAAGAGACAAGGGTAGGGAGGAATATCCCGAAAGCAACATCAATCGAGACTCATTCCCGCAACCAGCCAACAATATCCAGTGAATACAAACACTGAACAATGATCTCAAAGTCACACGAACTGACACCCCTTCAGGAGAAAAGAATTCGAATACAGTCTATCCGACGAAGCACACCCGGTAGGAAAAGGCTTACATCGAAAGGGTTTTCAAGTCAGCAAGCAAAGAAAGAAAGAGGAGAGGATCCTAATAGCAGAAGTTCAGAGGCGAAAGGGTGTACCGGCATTAACCCATTTAACATCGACGCAACGGGATAGGAGAATATCGAAAGAGCAAGCTTCTCTGATTATTCACAGGACGACCGAAAGTTGACATCCGAGAGCCTACAATTGGGATCCACTATCAAGAGATCAAATACCTTTCGAAAGACACCGTATCGATAAGTTCATATCCATCTCAAAGAAGCCGCAAGCAACTGAAACCCCCCAATTCAAAGGCTATATCCAGTACCGCAAAAACAATCGGAAGCCAAGCACCCGGAACCAAGGGAAATGGCGGCCGACAAGAGCTCCATAGGCCCAATAACCCAACAGCGGAAGGGTCCGCAAATCCGCTATAAATAAGACCTCAAGAACCACATCGAGAAGGGGGCAGCCAAAAAAAGAAGAAGAAAGGGAACTTCTCCTGAAAAAAATTGTAAATCTCTTTGGGAATCCACTTATGTAATCTCCTCCATGAATTAAATCATAAAAGCTCTTAAAGTGGATGTAGGTTCGAATCGAACCGAACCACTATAAAAATTGTGTGTTCTCTTGTTCTTTCGAGGAATTGTATTGTCCTTCAGTGTATTCCCTCCGATGCTTTCTTCACAGAGAAACAGTGAAGTTAGCTCAGACAGAGGAGGGTCGTACGACCCTATTTTCCTCTTTACATTATCCCTCAGATTTATCTCGGGTGTTGACAAAAAATATCGTTAACATTTTGGCACTCGAAGGAGGGTCCAAACCTCCGATCCCTCGATGAACCCCATCACATATCTACCTGAGCTGTTCCGCCCCAAATTAGACTAGCTTTGAAGAAAAAGAACCAAACAAGGAGAATCTTGATGAGGAATTTCCAGCGTGTACGTTGCTACTTGAAAGACCGACTGATTGAAGGGCTGCTTAGAATGGATACACAGCAGGAGAATATGGAGTGGGGCTCCCACTCACCCTCGGATGTAGAAACTAGCATACTATTGAGTGCCAACTCTACAAATATATAAGCAAGGAAGATCCTGATTCTTATAAAAGAAAAGAATGATGAATTGGAAGCGCTACATTTGACTTTACAACTTGATGTAGTTTGGAGATCCATTGAAGAGAATTCAATCCGAAGAACTTGCGAAGTGGAATTCTATCAAGTGGAGTTAAAAACGAAGATACCCTCTGAATTCAATGACAAGACTAGACCCTTGTCCAGTCTGCAAACTGACCCAGCAAGACCAGAAGTAAAGGGACCCCCAGCCCTAATGTCAAAAAGGGCAAACGACGAGACATAAATATTACTTTTGGCGACACGAATCGTACTACCAGGGGACTTATTGAGGCAGACTTGGCCCGGCTGGCCTTAGGCGTAGTGTCTTATGAAGCAGAATCAAGAATAATGACACCTGAAGGATCTGGCAGCCTTACTAAACTTTTAGCGGACCTACAGAACAATCCAATTTCGCTAAGGGACAATCGAGCATCAAATAAAGCAACCGATTCAAGAACAGACAAAAGTCTGTCGTCGTCAGAGGAAGGAAGGAAGAGAACCAACGAAGTTCCATCCAGTATAAAGGCACCGCGATTCATATATGATGGAACGACGGACCCTGAAGAACACCTTGCTACATTTGAAAGTTATATGGATTTCCATAATGCTTCAGGAACTATCCGACTCCGAATGTTTCCTCTAACACTACGAGAAACAACTGCTAAGTGGTACCGCCGATATCAAAGGGAAGAAATCCATTCTTGGGAGCAATTCACCCACGATTTCTCTACACGGTTTTGTAGCCGTAAGAACCCAATGGTATACTACTCAACCATTATAAGCGTAAAACAAGGGCCAGAAGAACTCGTAGCTGACTACATAAAGCGATTCGACGCTGAAGTTTCAAGAGCAGAGGGTATGAGCAATCACGATAAGCTTATCGCCTTTCATTCAGGACCGAGTGAGGGAACTCCTTTTTGGGAAGAACTATACATACGTGGATGTAAAGATTTATCAGAATTTTACCATCGGGCAAATACATTCATCCGCTTGGAAGAGTTGTACCATTTAAAGGGGAGTCTTGGTTGTCATGAAGAAGATGAGAACTCTCATACTTGTCATAATCTTCAGGATGAGGAGCCTAGATTTCATGAAGACCAAAAGAATCTAAATGAAGAAAAGCCAAGCATCGATTATGTGACTTTGAACAAGTCTATTTCGCACATATATGCAGCGACGAAAGAGAAAGTCAACTTCTCGGTGCCTTTCAAATCTACAAACCATCCGGAATCATACAAGGGAAGGGAGTATTGCGAATATCACAAAAGAAATGGACAACAAATCGACAAATGTGAAGTGTTGGAAGGTGTAGTGTAAAGGCTCATCTAGGAAGGGCACCTAGAGGAAGACGACGAACTGAAGTCAGCTCAACAACCACTTAACTCCACGACGAATGGTCTAGCAGTCGAGGCCGGTCCTATACCTATACCTCCTAAAACAAGGTTTGCTAACTCTTACGGCAAAGGTCTAGAGCCCGGGAGTGGGAAAGAACCCTCTGAACTCGGAACCTTCACCTCCACCCATGGGAATAGTCACAATTACGGATCAAAGGATTGCTACTCTAGTAAGTGTCCTAGGACCCGTACTTGTCGCATTTGCCAAACTTCGGGACATCCAACACTTTCATGCCTCGCGTTTCGGAAGGGTTGCTAGGTGCTAGGTAAGCTCCTAGTGACGCTCCTTCTGGATTGGGTGGTTGCCGCTGTCTCAATTGCCATCTTACGTGTGCTTGCTTATATATGCATTGTATGGTTTGTATCTAGATAGTTGTACTAAGGGTTATGTTTCCTGCTTAAGGCTTCTATGGTGTTGGGATTAGCTTAGGTCCCGGTCTAGATGATCCTCCTTCGTACCCAATCCTCACTCTTTAGGCAAATAAGGAGTTAAAAGTAGCACCTAGGGTAACTGACTCTTTAAGTCTAGGGCAAGTGGGAGATTTTCCACTAGGTGTCATGGACAATTGTTTGAATGACTGTGTTGTTTTGTTTTGTATGACATGTTACAAACCCTAGCTTAAACTAGAGGGCAACACAACATCGAGGGGTTCCTCTAAAAATTCCTCGACGTTATAAATTCTAACACGATAACTTTGTTTTGTGTCTGATGGTAATTTTGCATTTCATAAACCAAAATTCTCAAGCTGAGCAGCCGCGCGACGTTTGATTTATCTCGCCTGCCTGCAAAGCTTTGTGTGAATACACTTTTTACAACATCTTTGATGGCCATTAGTGGTTTGTCCATCTGTGGAACTACGGTTCCGCTCCTAGCATTTTTACACTACGCTAGCTATATGCTCATCACGACGCGAGTTGTGTGCTCTACGCTACACGAGTCATATGCTCACCTAACCAATGCTCTTCTTGAGTACGTTCTAACCAATGCTCTTCTTGAGTACGTTCTAACTAATGCCCTACATGGGTACGTTCTAACCAATGCCCTACATGGGTACATTCTAACCAATACTCTTCTTGAGTACGTTCTAATCAATGCTCTTCTTGAGTATATTCTGACCAATGCTCTACAAGAGTATGTCCAACCAATGCTCCAAAAAAGGAGTACGTTTATCAAATTCTGTCCTGAAGAAGGGAGAAAAAGCTCGAAGGGAGCACTTGGAGCACATACATCCTCTGCTCAAATTCCTCCCCAAGAAGGGAGAAATTCTCGAAGGGAGCACTTGGAGCACGTACATCCTCTGCTCAAATTCTGTCCCGAAGAAGAGAGGAAAAGCTCGAAGGGAGCACTTGGAGCATGAATAGCCTCTGCTCAAACTTCATCCCACAGAAGAAAACAAAACCTTGAAGAAAATGGAAGCATGAAGAAAGCCTAAAGGGAGCACTCAAAAAAAACGAACACAACCTATGCTCGAATCAACGAAACTGAAATGAACATTAACTTCTATTAATACTGGAGCAGGTTCCGGTCCTATGTCTATTTAATACTCGAATCTGGGTTTGGTTCGGGACTTCTACTAATACCGGAGGAGGTTCCGGTCCTATATCTATTTAATATCCGAATTTGGGTTTGGTTCGGGACTTCTATTAATACCGGAGGAGGTTCTGGTACTATGTTTATTTAATACCTAAATCCGGGTTTGGTTCGGGAGTTCTACTAATACCGAAGGAGGTTCCGGTCCTATGTCTATTTAATACCCGAATCTGGGTTTGGTTCGGGACTTCTACTAATACCGAAGGAGGTTCCGGTCCTATGTCTATTTAATACCTGAATCTAGGTTTGGTTTGGGAATTCTACTAACACCGGAGGAGGTTTCGGTCCTATGTCCATTTAATACCCGAATTTGGGTATGGTTTGAGACTTCCGCTGGTTTGAGACTTCTACTCTGTAATACCGAAGGGATTTCCGATCTTCAACCTTCATTCGATCAAATAAAGGATGGTCCCGGAACTCCACTACTACAAAAGTGGGCAAATTCGACACTAATTTTATGTGGCCTTATATTGAAAAAGCGTTGCAGTAGCCCCTTTTTTCACCAGAGACCCGTGGCATCTGCGGTCGTTGCTTTAGACCTCTAAGGCAATGATTTTTCCCATCTACTGCCACAGAAAGAAAGTGTTGCATTATAGCCGTAATGCAACACTATTTTGCGTTGCCTTAAGCATTAGTTAGGGTCTGGCTTCCAGTGGGGCCACGTCATCTTTCCACGTCAGCTGTCTACATGTCACACGACACATCATCTCTCCATATCAGCTGCCCACGTGTCACATGCCACACCAGCTATCCACGTTAGCTGTAGGGTCCACATGCGACAGGTAATTAATTATATTTAATTTAATGCAACACCACTGCAATATGTAATGCAACACCACTGCAATATGTAATGCAACACCATTATCATGAAACGCAATACCAATAAAAGCTAACACAACAGTAGAAGAAGGCAAATGCTACACTAGAAGATAGCAAATACATTGCTTTAATTAAAAAAAATTGCAATACAGGTTTTGTACAAGAAACTCATCCAAAGCAATTGTTTCAATTATCCAAATATCAAAACTCAAAAATCAGCTACACCGTTTTCTTCATTGTATACAGTAAGCTCGAACTACTTCAAGAATAGGTGCACGACATAAGGGACATTATCCTCCATTCCTGGCCAATTCATTAGCGCATTTTGAACATGTACACATGTGTCTACATCTGCAAAATGTATTACTCATTTATATATATGCAGCAATCTGATTGCAATAGGAAATATATATGTATGTACCTATACAAGAGGGTGACATCGAATATATATGTGTGTCACATCTGCAAAATGTATCCCTCTGCCTTCTAGAATTAAATATGCACCTGAAATGATAACAAGTTATTTGATAAGTGGTGGCATCGAATGGCCATTGGCCTTCTTAACAAAATGATATGAACACAATTATTACAATTGACTTACTGACCATTGGCGATTGGTCTCTCATGCCAGCCAAGCCCAACAAATAAGCAATTTCGGTATGCTTCGTCTTCTGAGCAAAAAGTTTTTAGTTCGCATATTACTGCCACGTACAGTGTGTCACTTCATATCCTTTCAAGCTTCAGAACCATATTGTCATCTACATCTTCAACTCCTTAACAAACCTCCATCGTCAAAAGTTTCAAAAAAAAGGAGAACTCTTCACTATGCATCACTGCCACTGTTCTTACAGGACATTGGACTTACGAATTTGTGCATCTCACGCTTAGGCATACTCTGGAGCATAATGAGTGGCCTATACGGGTTATACTCAATAACTCTTTTCTAATAACATGCCCATATTACAGTAAGCGTGATCATGCGCTAATGTTGAAACTTTTTACAGAGGTGCTTTTTATGTGCAACAATGGTCTGGTGAAGAATTTGAGCCTGCACCAGTGTTCGAGGCAGAATCATGGGCTAGAGTTGTTGGCTTTCCCGAGTTCCTGAAGAAAAATGTTCCTGTAATTAAAGAATTAATGACGCCAATGGGAAATGTGCGTGAAATTAACGACTGTCGTTGGTCTCAAATTGACCATAGTTCATTATACCTGAAAATGAAATTTTATGAAGGCATTGGCTAGGAGAATACTTTTGCTGCTCGATTCGACAACAAGGTGTACCTCATTAGGGTTCAGCGCTGTACCCATGCTCATCCTGGGACAAGGCCTGAAATTATGTTTGTGGGCAATAGGGAGGAACCAGTGGTACCAATTTTTTGTGATTATAGGTAAATTTTACTTCCATCCACAGTTTCTTTTAGTTAATCCACAATATGTTTGGCCAATCGAGGTAAATTTGCCAAAGAACACAATTACAAAGTGTTCATTCAACTATGCTCTATCCTTAACAGCCTTATAATGAGACACAACCACACATGCACACACTCACAGACATACATACAAGGTTATAATAGCCTACATTATGAATTTACCCATTAGTTTCTCAACAAAGTATATGGAGTCAGCATAGCATGCTCCTTATCATAGTCAGCCCAAAATATAATAGAAGTTTGACACAAAGTGTTCATTCAACTATGCTCTATCCTTAACAGCCTTATAATGAGACACAACCACACATGCACACACTCACATATATACATACAAGGTTATAATAGCCTACATTATGAATTTACCCATTAGTTTCTCAACAAAGTATATGGAGTCAGCGTAGCATGCTCCTTATCATAGTCAGCCCAAAATATAATAGAAGTTTGACACAAAGTGTTCCTTCAACTATGCTCTATCCTTAACAGCCTTATAATGAGACACAACCACACATGCACACTCTCATATACATACATACAAGGTTATAATAGCCTTATAATGAGACACAACCAGATGACCGACACTCAACTAGAAAGTATCTATACCAACATTAGCACAAAACAACACATTATCACAAGTGGATTATCTTATCTAGAAGTAATAATTTCTTCTTAAAACTATGATCATTTATACGAGGTGCTAATTGGAATATATCAATGATCATGTAATCCCCTTTCAGTCACTCTGCCATAGACAATGACTCTGACATGGACGCTGACTCTGAAGAAGAAGAAGATTAACATGCCTCTTGGTGGAAAACTATTTATGTATTATGTATGTATATATTCAGTTATATTTTATGTATGACTTTTTTACGATACTTTATGCTGCCTTTTGACGCTCGCTGGTGGAGTTTGTGAATGTTTGTGATGAATGCTGGTGATGATTGTTGGCTTGAATGTTTGTGGAAGTTTGTGATTGTTGGTGATGAATGTTGGCTTGAATGTTTGTGAATGGCTTGAATGTTTGTGAATGCTAGTGAATGTTTGTGAATGCTAGTGACGATTGGTAACCGCAAGCATTTTAATAGTATCTTTTTTTGACTTTGGGTAGATTTAACTTTGGGTTTATCATTTATGTATGCTCGCTACCAACTGACTTACATTGAAAAGTAATTTGCAAACCCAAATATAACTATCCAAGTACATAATTACTTATGGATAGATTAAGGTGGACCGTCTGTTGCTCCTAACCTGCATAATTACTTATGGTACATAATTACTTATGGATAGATTAAGGATGTTGGTACATAATTACTTATGGTACATAATTACTTATGGATAGATTAAGGATAAATTAAGGTACATAATTACTTGTGGATAGATTAAGGATAGATTAAGGTGGAAGAACTTCCCCTAACCTGCATTTTCTTCCTTTAAATGGACTGTCTGTTGCTCCTTCAAATATAAGGTGGAAGAACTTTCCCCTAATCGGTGCAGTAGCAATAACAAATGGACCGTCTGACTCTTATTTTTTCGATGTTGCTCCTTCCTTCGATCTGTAATTCGTGAGTGTTAATCGACATGGAGATGTGAGAATGGAAGATGATGTGAATTTAGGTTTACAATTTGGTCAATGGAAAAAAGGGGAAAGTTAGGAGAGAGAAGATGAACAATGAGATTATTTTTAGATGTTTTTCGTGAGGGGGAAATGTCGCGCCAAAATTTCAGCGGAAGAATGCAACGAGGTGGCTATCCTTGATTGGATGATAGGGTAATGTTTAGATAGGAAACATGGATTGATTTTAACCATTGGATTAAATATGCATCTACGGTTGTGGCTTTATTTATGCTGGTAACGCGGATCGCTGACCTGGATTGTATTTATGTAAAGCTACACTTTGATCTGGTGTTGCACGTCACAACATAAGAATTCCAACCGTAATAGTGCATTCACGTCTAACGCAACAACATATGAATACTGTTGCAGAAGATCAAAGAAAGCATAGTTTTCGCCACACTTTTCATGCAACGCACACAAAATAGTATCGAATATGCCCACTTTTGTGGTAGTGCTCCCTTATCTGCTCAAGTCTCTTCCTAAGAAAACAAAAAGGAATATGTATTGACCGAAGTGGAAGTCAACCCTATCTTCGTCTTCCGTACTCCTAAATGACGTCAAGAAATTTGTCCGATATGGGACCCCACGCGCAAGCTGGGCCTCAGGTAAACCTCACCAGCCTCGGTTGAGAAACTATTTAAAGAAATACTATTTAAAAACCCTGCACCCGAAATCGAGGCATAGAAATCATCATTACTTGCTCCTAAGGCCTCTCCATATTCTAGAAAACCTGAGCAGGATCAAATCACATGAAATGACACTGATAGCATGGGGATTCTAACCGCCGGATCATAGATTGTAGAAACCTAGTCTTATGCTTCGAGTATAAAAAGATAAGGCATAAAGGATTTCAATGCTTCTGGTCTCCCAATTCAAAAAAAACATGGTAACTGGAAATGAGCTCGACATGCCACCACTAGTTTCTGACGAAGATTTACAACACTTCAGTTCCTGGGTGATCAACTTGATATTCTTTGGTCGGTTCTCAGTTAACAGCATCACACGAGCCTTGAAATGGGAATTCTATTACATGTATTCTTGTAAATGGAACGTCAAAAAGTTTGGGAATGTTTTCATCGTTAAATTTCCAAGGAATTTCTTTATGGGGGATTTCTACTCCATTACAACCGACAGGATTACTCTACACATTTGCCCATGGAGTCTCAATTTTGGTTCTGCAAATCCCAGACAGGAGGCGGTTCTTTGGGTTGTCTTAAAAAATCTCCCCATTATATTTCGTGGCTTTAAGATGGTGAAGATTATATTGTCAAAATTAGGGAACATCTTAAGGATACAAGAAGACGCGTGGGACGTGGCTGACTTTTCTTATCTTAAGGTAGAAATGAAGATTCCATCACCAGTGTATATTCCATCACTAATAAGGCTTTTTACCCAGACCTCATATCACGAGATTGAAGTTAATAAGCTTTCCTGGAATCCCAACAATCCTTTTGAGCCAATAGATTTCAAGAATTGCGTATTCAGAAAAGATAGGAATAGGTTCCTCGGAGTTTGGAAACCGAGAAGAAAGATGAAGGTTGTTGATAGCTCCGACATGGGAGGAGCGTCCTCTTCGAATCCATTTGCAATTCTTTCAAACAGCAACGGAGACGAAGAGGAGCTGTTGTATGAAGACGGAGAGCAGGAGTTCAGCTCTGAAGGCAGCGAGGAGAGAATTAATGCTATTGATGTGGTGCTAGAAAATGTGAGTTCTGATGGCAATGATGAGATGGAGTCAGCTATGGTGACCAGAAAAGGCAAGGAGGTAGCTGTCCCTTCTGGTACGACACTATCGAGGGGTAGTGCTAAGGAAAGCTCGGGCCTCGGTCACCTTTTGGGTGAATTTGATCGTTGTGAGTTTACCCAATTGCTGCATAGCAGCTTTGGCAGTAGAACATGCAGTAGATGGATGACGTAGTTAGGGCTTGTTAAGTATTTTCTTTCGTTTGCATGAAAGATCTCGGCTCCTGTACGGGCCCCGTTTATATGTACTTTTGTCTTGTTCTGAAGCTGTAATGAAAACACTACTATGTTTTGACCGTTGTATATATTTGAATGTAGCATAAAATTTTGGTGGGCCTCACTACTCTTTTATTGGCAAAAAATAAAAAAATCAGAGTTTCCATACTTAGGATTAATATGAACCACGCAAAGAAAAGCCAACTAATGCTTCAGCCGAGAGGGATCGAAAGTTGTCTTGGAAAAGACAAGAAACTTGACTTGAAAAGTCAAAAATACCCCTTCACTAGGGGTAAATGTTACCACCAAAATCACCAGTGAAATAAGTCGACAGTGAAAGGGTATCGGACAACCGCAAGCACATAGAAATCCTCCAGGGGCGAAATCCAGCACTAAAATGAGACAGGGTAGGGAGGAATATCCCGAAAGCAACATCAATCGAGACTTATTCCCGCAACCAGCCAACGGTATCAAGTGAACACAGGCACTGAAGAATGATCTCAAAGCCACACGAACCGACAACCCTTTAGGAGAAAAGAATCCAAAGTCCATAGAATTTGAATATAGTCTATTCGACGAAGCATACCCAGTAGGAAAAGGCTTACATCGAAAGAGTTTCTAGGTCAGCAAGCAAAGAAAGAAAGAGGAGAGGATCCTAGTAGCAGAAGTTTAGAAAGGCGAAAGGGTGTCCGGCATTAACCCATTTAACACCGACGCAACGGGATAGGAGAATATCAAAAGAGCAATCTTCTCTGATTATTCACAGGACGACCGTGAGTTGACATCCGAGAGCCTACAACTGGGATCCGCTATCAAGAGATCAAATACCTTCCGAAAGACACTGTATCGATAAGTCCATATCCATCTCAAAGAAGCCGCAAGCAACTGAAACCCCCGCAAAAACAATCGGAAGCCAAACACCCGGAACCAAGGGAAAAGGTGGTCGATAAGAGCTCCATAGGCCCAATAACCCAACAGCGGAAGGGTCCCCAAATCCGCTATAAATAAGACCCCAAGAGCCTCATCGAGAAGGGGCGGCCAAAAAAAGAAGAAGAAAGGGAACTTCTCCTGAAAAAATTTGTAAATCTCTTTGAGAATTGTAACGACCCGCCTTTTGTCCAGTTTTTTTCCGGTAATTAAACCGACTTACGGTTCACAAAGACCAATTGTTATGGGTACTTACATATTTGCACAAAATAACAGAACTTTTATTTCATTACAAATAAATAGTACATCAGAGTTATCAGGAATACATCAGAGTACATCAATTTCACAGCGGAAGAAAAACTAAAATCAGCGGAAGAATACGAATGCTCCAATATATCATAGCTCCACTAAACCAGAATCCAGCTCTAACCAATTACCAAGGCTAAATCTGCAAACTAAACCACTAGGCTGCCTGTGCAAAATTATGGGCACCCAGAGTTTAGGTGTGGGAACAATAAACTCCAGGTCAGTGATGGAACTGGTGTGAGAACATAAAACAGTTGCTTTTTAGGATTTATTTAAAGTTGGGAAATTCACCGGACCACGCCGCTAATGCGAAACGGGTTTACTCCATGTGAATACCCGTGCATATAAATTCGTAATGACTTTTGAAAATGAAGCTATCATAAGCTCGCCCCACATCACACAATGCAAGCGCACACCAGACGGGCGAGTTTTATCTTATGATAACCAAACATACTTTCATACGTGAAAATTCTCTATTTAATATTATCATATAGTGAGGAAAACAATTTCGCAAATAAATGTATTAATCCTAGACGGCATAATACCCATAATATTATGTCACCATATGTATACACTATCAAAAACGTATGGCTCGTGTTGGAGATTTGATTTCCAACTTGATGATTCCTGGCACGAAAGATCAATTAAGGATAGAAAACGAAGTGCCTCACGGCTTCTTCGTCCATCACAGACACCTACTACACATCATCAGGGCAGATCAACGGTTTTCGACCAGACACCCCCGCCCCGAACATACCCAATTTCCCCAAGTTCATAAGTGGTTTCCCACTGCTGCAGCTTCATCATCAATTCATATATAAGTATAAAACCTAACCGCCAGTTTCTCATCAATCCGGGGTGTGAGGTTTGTCGATGTCACGTCATACACAAACTTATGCTTCGATAAGCCATTCTTTGATCATCACTAGCTCGTTTCATAACTCGGGTATGCCACATTGACAATTCATGACATATCACTGATTTTTAATCAATGCATACCCTCTAAGTTCATATGACTTAGAGATGAAGATAATATATTGCCAAGGAAATCAGTGCTATGCAGTCAATTTCAATGTCAGACACACCATCCATACAAGTCCGTTCTGGGTCTGAACGGAACAACAACCCGAAAATATCCAAATATGTTCAGGTCTCATGCCATTCATAACCTCGTACCGGGCGGCCTACCCAACCGAGACATCAATCAGCAATCAATCTAAACAATTCTAATATTCCCGGTCTTCATTCGTCGTTTACTAAGTTTTGAATTGCTTCATAACGTCGTATTATTACTTGGAATGGTTTTCGAACATATACTCGATCCCGGTCTTTCCAAGTAATAAGCGTATTTTAAAACAGTAGCTATGGTTCACACAGGCTTTCCAATTCAAATCTCCTTCCAGTAGTTATCAATTCATTTATGACTCAGGATTTGAATTACTTTAAATTTCATACATCTCATTATCATCTTAAACTCTTCTTTGAAATCGAAGATTATACCTTTGCTTCAATTTCTTACTTTTAATTCCTCGAATCAAATATTTGATTAAATTCCCAATTACGATATGAATTTCCACAACTCAATCTCGTTGGGTTTTCAAGAATGATATTATTGAAGATACGATTCACGACAAAACCCAATCAATTGATATTGAATCATAAGTTACATAGAAATTATATCCACTTATATTCGATATAAATTCTTATAATCAACGAATATTATAAGTGGAATAACGATATAATAATATCTTTCAAATTCCCTAGATAGTATACATTTACATCATGAAATTTCATACCAAATATCAAAGATTATTTCTATCTAACTTATTTCAATCAGGTTGAGAAACCCGTATCTTAATTAAAAGATTTTTTTCAACTCTTCGACATTAGATCTGGATAGGAATACCATCAACTTATCTTCAATATTAATTTCCATATCCAACTCATATTATAAGCGGAATGACGATGAATTACCTTTTAAATTCCTCAGATAATAAGAGTTTTCATTTATCGAATTAATATGAAACATCCGAAGATTTATCTCCAACCAAATCCAATTTTTAGAATTGGAAAACCCATTTCAATTCCATATAAAATATTTCCAATACTTTAATAACCTTTGAAACTACTTTATAATTCATTCCTATAGTCAAATAATGGTTCACACCTATAAATTTCAAAACCAAAAACAACATTTGGAAGTGTTACCAAAAGTACTATTGTTAAAATAGCCATTTGAAAATTTAAATCGATATTCATAAACTGTCGTATCGTAGTGTATTCTATTTACTTTATATAACGATCAAAATATAAATTGTTTAAATCCTTCCCAAATGGATTTATACTTCCATTTCAATTTCAAAACATCGCTATCTCAAAACCACTATTCAAATCTTCATATCTAATTAAATTGAATACTTAATAAATATATTTCCCAAAACTCATTCTATATAACGGTAAAAATCATGTTAAATACATGATTCAAATCTTATTCCAAAAACTGTCTCATGTTATACGAATATTGTTTATTCAATTCAACAGTTCAAATTAATTTTCTAATGATTTAATATATTTCTCCTAATTGTGTTCAATCATTTAAAACTTTAAAGGATAATCGTTATAAATAATAAGATCAACTGCTTATATAAAATAAATGTTTGAATATATAAATCAAATCAATTTTCGAAATAAATTTCAATTCAAAGGTTAATAACTTATAAATAGTTGAAAATATTTTCTAAACAGTCTTCATTTTTACGAATATCAATTGTAATTATTTAAATTTCCAAACAGTTTTGATATCAAAATTCAAAACTTAAATTATAAATATTATTTAATAATTAAATAATAAAATCATATATATATATATACATATATATGAAGGAGATTTTAATCGATCACCCATAATTTCCACAACCACAGTGTGTGTGTGTGTGTGTAATATCATGCAATGCAATCATATTTATCCAAACGAACCATATGATCAGATGGATGCAAATTCATTCATCACAACAAACAATTTAACTGTGCACAAGCGTTACTATCAATAATGCTTACCAGTGTTCAGTGTATTATCTAATTACATAAACAACCATTCAAACATCAACATCCATCACACAATTATCATTAACTAATTATAATTAATCTCATCTAATCATAATTAACTAATTTAAATAAATATTTAAATTAGAATTTCTCACCCAATAGCTCCAAAATCTTCATTATCAGAACGAACATGCGAACGAACACTGCCACCGCTCCTCGTACTGCTTCAAATCCACTCTTATCAGCAGCTGGTAATTTTTCTGCTGTTTTTATATTGAAATTTAATTAATAACGATGCTCGCTCTATATATGGTTATATATATATGGATATTCATTTTATTTTTATATAAATTTATACTTAACAAAAGTTATCAAAATTATACATCATCGTGTTCTATTTTCAGATATGGTTCTAACGCACCCAATGGTAAGTAAATCGGGTTTAAAACGAGTGAGTTACGAGTGTTTAAATTTTGCAAACTAATATAACTTGAATTAAAATAAATCATACCCATAATCTTGGCCCAAAGCCCAAGAAGTCAAATACCCAACTTCAAATGCTCAAATCTGGCCCGCACCCTTACACCGATCTGCATCTGCTACTTCTTCCTCCTCTCATCGTTCTCCTTCTCCTGTTCTTCTTTCGGGTCCTCCCTAAACTTATCAAAAACCGTACATGGCATGCACGTGTACAAGCAACCCCAAACACCATTCGTTCCACCGAAAGCACGCACAAACTCGTCTACGCATCCTCATTCGACTGCGCCGCCTCATCTTCACATGAACACCGTGGATCAAAATCCGAACCTTCCATCGAGACCTGGAGCGGGGAAAAAATCCGCGTGCACTAACATGTCGCACCCTTCATTTCTCCACCGAACTCCACCAAATTTTGCCACTTCAAAGCCTTCTCCAACCTTAACGCAATGCTACTCCTCGATTCGCCAATCGCTGCTTCCTCCATCAACAAACTCCAACCCTAATTTTGAACAATTCAAATCATCGACACGAAAACTCCTCAAATTCACACCAATAATACTACTCCTCCTACTAATATCAATGACGCATACAGCGTCGATCAATTTTATCTGGATTGGGAGATATGAATTTACGAATTCTTTGAACCCATTCTTCCATTTTTACTGTAAATCCGCGATTTCTCTCTCGTTTATCAACGAAATTCCAATCCGTCAGTCTTTAAAAATCATATGATGATCTGAACAACTTCTACGCTAAAGACGAAGGCCAATACTTGATGGTTTGAGAGTTATAGATTTTTGATTAAGTGAAAATGTGGTTTTTCATATACTGGAATGAACAAACAAAAGAAGCTACAACATTTTTGAACGTGAATGGCTGAAGTGAGCTGTGAAATGGAGTTAGGCTCTCCTTATATAAGATGATTTCAAGGGTATTTTAGTCAATACATTCATGGACACATGGCTCTCTTCATGACATCAACTCCATGCATGATGACACTTAAGGGGACACCTAATCCCCATCCTTATCCTAAGCATATTTAAAAAAAAAAAAAAAAATAGAAACAAAGTTGTAACACTTTTGTATGTAGCCAAATTTAGTTATACTCATAAATGCAACATTTATATATCTTATCTATATCAAAATCATAAGTTATCATATTTTAAATTAATTATTCCAAAATACTTATCAAATATATGTACATATAATTTACAAAATCTATATTAACAAATGGTTGAAAATAAATACTTATCAAATATGGAAATCCTTAGAAATCTTAAACATGGTCTCAAATAAATACATAAATTTTTTTATACAATTTATAAATACAATTAAAATTTATCAAAATAAATAAAATAATAATAATCATTCTTGTAAAATCATAAAATAAATTATCATTTACCAAATTTATATTTTACAAATCAATATTATCAAAATTAGAAAATATTATTACTTAAACATAAATCTTATAAATCAAATATTTTTTTTTCAAAATAAGTTTTTCTTTTACAAAATCCTATTTAATAAAACAAAATACTTATTCAAAGTAAAAATTCATATTCAACCCTTAAAAATCAAATTATATTTAGAAAATCAAAAATTATAAAATAAAAATCCAAATCAAACTTAGTTAAAAATGTGGGATGTTACATTCACCCCCCTTAGAACTTTTCGTCCTAAAAAAGGAAGTCAAGTAAATTTAAACTCCTTTACAAATTTTAAATTCGAATTTCTCTCTCAACATGTCAGAATTGTAATGGTCAGAACCACGGCTTATATCATTCTCAAGGTACTCTATTTGATTCCCACTAAAGGTAGAGCCTAAGGAAACTTCTATGATCTCGCGATTACTAGGTCGTCACAGGTCTTGATTGAAATCGAATTATCTGAGTTAGAATCAGAGCTGCTACCACTACCACTAAAAAGAAACTAGGATAGATATTGTCTAGTACTTAGAGGTCTACGACCCTAAGAAATTTTTTAAAGTTTAGAAATTATCTTTCTAACTTACTCTTACGGAACCCATGGTTTTCTTATCAATTATAAGTGCTTAAATTAGAAATTTAAATCTAAATTCTCAAATAAAATTTTCTAATCATTCAATTATCTTGCAAAATAACATCTTGGCTAAATTCAGTATTAGAAATTCTATTGCTCTTAATACATATTCAAGTTCAATTTAAGAAGTAATTCAAAATACTGGTTTCAAATCTAAATTAATTCACTTGTCCAAGGCTTTATCAGAGCATGGCAAAAGGAAGAATTCAGAAATAAAGTTGGATAGTTAAATTTCAAGGACAACAATTCAGGGTGATATTCAAAAGATGACAAAGAGTTGAGCAAAACCCAGCGACAAAGGAAGAGATAGAATTATATTTCCGAAACACTCATTCTATTTCAAATTTTTATTCCAATCATTTCCAATGTCATATTAACCTATTTATAAGTTAAATTTATACTTATTTAATATTAGTTGCCATATTCACCCAATCGAATAACACGTTTTTCTAAATCCACTTCAATATATATATATAACTCTTTTCATTCTTGTTTAAATATCAAATCTTGTTTAGAAAGTTTTTCTTACTCAACTAGCCGGAAAATCTCTTAAAACAGTTTTATTTAAAATACCATCATGCTTCCTTTGCGCACTCTAATTATGCAAATGCATGTTCAAGCTAGGGTTGTTTCAAATATTAATCTTAACATTTTCAGAACTTACTTCTTCAAATTTAATATTTCAAAGATCCAAATTTTCTACTTTGAAGTTTGTTACGATTTAAATTAATTTTTTAAACTCATTCCTAACTTAAGTCAAAATCATTTCTTTAAACAAATTCTTAACTTAAGTCTAAATCTTCTTCAGATTCCTTAAGGGGTGGTATTGATATAAATTTTTTATTGGGTTTTCACAATTATGTGTTCTTTCTAATTTCTTAAGTATAGTTTACTTCTACAATATCCCTTTTTGTTGTAATCAAAATAGTTGGTTTTGCATCTATAACATATTGTCCTTACATTATATTCCTTTTAATATTTCTAACATATCGATATGGTTCAAGTATTCCTCGATGTCTTAATGGAAACCACATAGTCATCCGACTTCCAAAACTCGGAAATAACTACTGATGCTGCCATGGTTATCAGTAAAATCATCCTCGAACGACTAGAGTGTGACCCTACATCAATCTAGTATATATTGGGCTTCGCATATATGTTGATCAGACGTATATTCAAAACCCTTACATACTCGATAGTCTAATCATGATGTCGAATACAATACTCAAAACCCTTAATTTCAATTATATTTCAAAATATATTTCAAATAATTATCGTGATTTACTTGTTCGAAAATACCTTATATAGATTTCAAAATACGTTCTCTTAACGGGATATTCCAAAATCTCATTCTAGGGCATTTCTAACCCTATCTATAATGAGATAATATAACTCTGATGAGTCCTATCCTTTGTTCAAAATACGTTGTACCTGATAGCTTTGTATAACCAAAGCTCTGATACCACAATTTAACGACCAGCCTTTTCCCCAGTTTTTCGCCGGTAATTAAACCGACTTAAACCGTTCACAAAGATGAATTGTTATGGGTACTTACATATTTGCCCAAAATAACAGAAATTTTATTTCATTACAAATAAATAGTACATCAGAGTTATCAGGAATACATCAAAGTACATCAAGTTCACAGCGGAAGAAAAATTAAAATCAGCGGAAGAATACGAATGCTCCAATATATCATAGCTCCAGCTAAATCAGAATCCAGCTCTAACCAATTCCCAAGGCTAAATCTGCAAACTAAACCACTAGGCTGCCCGTGCAAAATTATGGGCATCCAGAGTTTAGATGTGGGAACAATAAACTCCAGGTCAGTCATGGGACTGATATGAGAACATAAAACAGTTGCTTTTTAGGATTTATTTAAAGTTGGGAAATTCACCGGACCACGCCGCTAACGCGGAACGGGTTTACTCCATGTGAATACCTGTGTATATAAATTCGCAATCACTTTTGAAAATGAAGCAATCATAAGCTCGTCGCACATCACACAATGCAAGCGCACACCAGATGGGCGAGTTTTATCTTATGATAACCAAACATATTTTCATACATGAAAATTCTCTTTTTAATATTATAATATAGTGAGAAAAACAATTTCGCAAATAAATGTATTAATCCTAGACGGCATAATACCCATAATATTATGTCGCCATATGTATACAAAATCAAAAACGTATGGCTCGTATTGGAGATTTGATTTCCAACTTGATGATTCCTGGCACGAAAGATCAACCAGGGATACAAAACGAAGTGCCTCACGGATTTTTCGTCCATCACAGACACCAACTACACATCGTCAGGGCAGATCAACGGTTTTCGACCAGACACGTCCCCCCGAACATACCCAATTTCCCTAAGTTCATAAGTGGTTTCCCACTGCTGCAACTTCATCATCAATTCATATATAAGTATAAAACCTAACCGCCAATTTCTCATCAATCTGGGGTGTGAGGTTTGTCGATGTCACGTCATACACAAACCTATGCTTCGATAAGCCATTCTTTGATCATCACTAGCTCGTTTCATAACTCGGGTATGCCACATTGACAATTCACGACATATCACTGATTTTTAATCAATGCATACCCTCTAAGTTCATATAACGTAGAGATGAGGATAATATATTGCCACAGAAATCAGTGCTATGCGGTCAATTTCAATGTCAGACACACCATCCATACAAGTCCGTTCTGGGTCTGAACGGAACAACAACCCGAAAATATCCAAATATGTTTAGGTCTCATACCATTCATAACCTCGTACCGGGTGGCCCACCCAACCGAGACATCAATCAACAATCAATCTAAACAATTCAAATATTCCCGGTCTTCGTTCGTCGTTTACTAAGTTTTGAATTGCTTCATAACGTTGTATTATTACTTGGAATGGTTTTCGAACATATACTCGATCCCGGTTTTTCCAAGTAATAAGCGTACTTTAAAACAGTAGCTATGGTTCACACAGGCTTTCCAATTCAAATCTCCTTCTAGTAGTTATCAATTCATTTATGACTCGGGATTTGAATTACTTTAAATTGCATACATCTCGTTATCATCTTAAACTCTTCTTTGAAATCAAAGATTATACCTTTGCTACAATTTCTTACTTCTAATTCCTCGAATCAAAGATTTGATTAAATCCCCAATTACGATATGAATTTCCACAACTCAATCTCGTTGCGTTTTCAAGAATGATATTATTGAAGATACGATTCACGACAAAACCTAACCAATTGATATTGAATCATTAGTTACATAGAAATTATATCCACTTATATTCGATATAAATTCTTATAATCAACAAATACTATAAGTAGAATAACGATATAATAATATCTTTCAAATTCCCCAGATAGTATACATTTACATCATGAAATTTCATACCAAATATCGAAGATTATTTCTATCTAACTTATTTCAATCAGGTTGATAAACCCGTATCTTAATTAAAAGATTTTTTTCAACTCTTCGGCATTAGATCTGGATAGGAATACCATCAACTTATCTTCAATATTAATTTCCGTATCCAACTCATATTATAAGCGGAATGACGGTGAATTACCTTTTAAATTCCTCAGATAATAAGATTTTTCATTTACCGAATTAATATCAAACATCCGAAGATTTATCTCCGACCAAATCCAAAATTTAGAATTGGAAAACAATTTTCATATAAAATATTTCTAATACTTTAATAACCTTTGAAACTACTTTATAAATCATTCCTATAGTCAAATAATGGTTCACACCTATAAATTTCAAAACCAATAACAACATTTGGAAGTGTTACCAAAAGTACTACTTTTAAAATAGCCATTTGAAAATTTAAATCGATACTCATAAACTGTTGTATTGTAGTGTATTCTATTCACTCTATATAACAATCTAAATATAAATCGTTTAAATCCTTCCCAAATGGATTTATATTTCCATTTCAATTTCAAAACATCGCTATCTCAAAACCACTATTCAAATCTTCGGATCTAATTTAATTGAATATTTAACAAATATATTTCCCAAAACTCATTCTATATAACGGTAAAAATCATGTTAAATACATAATTCAAATCTTATTCCAAAAACCGTCTCATGTTATACGAATATCGTTTATTCAATTCAACAGTTCAAATTAAATTTCTAATGATTTAATATATTTCTCCCAATTTTGTTCAATCATTTAAAACTTTAAAGGATAATCGTTATAAATAATAAGATCAACTGCTTATATAAAATAAATGTTTGAATATATAAATCAAATCAATTTTCGAAATAAATTTCAATTCAAAGGTTAATAACTTATAAATAGTTGAAAATATTTTCTAAACAGTCTTCATTTTTACGAATATCAATTGTAATTATTTAAATTTCCAAATAGTTTGGATATCGAAATTCAAAACATAAATTATAAATATTATTTAATAATTAAATAATAAAATCAAATATATATAGGAAGGAGATTTTAACCGATCACCCATAATTTCCACAACCACGGTGTGTGTGTGTGTGTGTGTGTAATATCATGCAATGCAATCATATTTATCCAAATGAACCATATGATCAGATGGATGCAAATTCATTCATCACAACAAACAATTTAACTGTGCACAAGCGTTACTATCAATAATGCTTACCAGTGTTCAGTGTATTATCTAATTACATAAACAACCATTCAAACATCAACATCCATCACACAATTATCATTAACTAATTATAATTAATCTCATCTAATCATAATTAACTAATTTAAATAAATATTTAAATTAGAAGTTCTCACCCAATAGCTCCAAAATCTTCATTATCAGAATGAACATGCGAACGAACACTGCCACCGCTCCTCGTACTGCTTCCAATCCACTCTTATCAACAGCTGGTAATTTTTCTGCTGATTTTATATTGAAATTTAATTAATAACGATGCTCGCTCTATATATGATTATATATATAAGGATATTCATTTTATTTTTATATAAATTTATACTTAACAAAAGTTATCAAAATTATACATCATCGTGTTCTATTTTCAGATATGGTTCTAACGGACCCAATGGTAAGTAAATCGGGTTTAAAACGAGTGAGTTACGAGTGTTTAAATTTTGCAAACTAATATAACTTGAATTAAAATAAATCATACCCATAATCTTGGCCCAAAGCCCAAGAAGTTAAATACCCAACTTCAAATGCTCAAACCTGGCCCGCACCCTTACACCGATCCGCATCCGCTACTTCTTCCTCCTCTCATCATTCTCCTTCTCCTGTTCTTCTTTCGGGTCCTCCCTGAACCCATCAAAAACCGTACACAGCATGCACGTGTACAAACAAACCCCAACACCATTCGTTCCACCGAAAGCACGCACAAACTCGTCTACGCATCCTCATTCGACTGCGCCGCCTCATCTTCACATGAACACCGTGGATCAAAATCCGAACCTTCCATCGAGACCTAAAGCGGGAAAAAATCCGCGTGCACTAAAATGTCGCACCCTTCATTTCTCCACCGAACTCCGCCAAATTTTGCCACTTTAAAGCCTTCTCCAACCTTAACGCAACGCTACTCCTCGATTCGCCAATCGTTGCTTCCTCCATCAACAAACTCCAACCCTAATTTTGAACAATTCAAATCATCGACACGAAAACTCCTCAAATTCACACCAATAATACTACTCCTCCTGCTGATATCAACGACGCATACGGCGTCGATCAATTTTATCTGGATTGGGAGATATGAATTTTCGAATTCTTTGAACCCATTCTTCCATTTTACTGTAAATCCGCGATTTCTCTCTCGTTTATCAACGACATTCCAATCCGTCAGTCTTTAAAAACATATGATGATTTGAACAACTTCTACGCTAAAGACGAAGGCCAATACTTAATGGTTTGAAAGTTATAGATTTTTGATTAGGTGGAAATGTGGTTTTTCATATACTGGAATGAACAAACAAAAGAAGCAACAACATTTTTGAACGTGAACGGCTGAAGTGAGCTGTGAAATGGAGTTAGGCTCTCCTTATATAAGATGATTTCAAGGGTATTTTATTCAATACATTCATGGACACATGGCTCTCTTCGTGACATCTACTCCATGCATGATGACACTTAAGGGGACAACTAATCCCCATCCTTATCCTAAGCATATTTAAAAAAAAAAAATTAGAAACAAAGTTGTAACACTTATGAATGTAGCCAAATTTAGTTATACTCATAAATGCAACATTTATAGATCTTATCTATATCAAAATCATAAGTTATCATATTTTAAATTAATTATTCCAAAATACTTATCAAATATATGTACATATAATTTACAAAATCTATATTAACAAATGGATGAAAATAAATACTTATCAAATATGGAAATCCTCAAAAATCTTAAATATAGTCTCAATAAATACATAAAAAAATTTATACAATTTATAATACCATTAAAATTTATCAAAATAAATAAAATAATAATAATCATTCTTGTAAAATCATAAAATAAACTATCCTTTACCAAATTTATATTTTACAAATCAATATTATCAAAATTAGAAAATATTATTACTTAAACATAAATCTTATAAATTAAACATAATTTTTTTCAAAATAAGTTTTTCTTATACAAAATCATATTTAATAAAACAAAATACTTATTCAAATAGAAATTCATATTCAACCCATAAAAATCAATTTATATTCAGAAAATCAAAAATTATAAAATAAAAATCCAAATCAAACTTAGTTAAAATTATGGGATGTTACAAGAATCCACTTATGTAATCTCCTCCATGAATTAAATCATAAAAGCTCTTAAAGTGGATGTAGGTTCGAATCGAACCGAACCACTATAAAAATTGTGTGTTCTCTTGTTCTTTCGAGGAACTGTATTATCCTTCAGCGCATTCTCTCAGACGCTTTCTTCACAAAGAAGCAATGAAGTTACCTCAGACAGAGGAGGGTCGTACGACCCTATTTTCCTCTTTACAATATCCCTCAGATCTATCTCGGGTGTTGACGAAAAATATCGTTAACAGCAGATGCAAATTATTTCTAGGGTTTATGCTTCAGGAGTGTAGCCTCTCTTTTCTTTCCAATTTTTTGTGTTTATTTCTTCTAATTTCTATCGACTAAAAAGATCGTCGTCATCGGCTACCCCTTCTTTCCTCTTCTCCTTCTCCTGCTTCTTCCAATTCTAAATAAAATAAAAATGTGTACTAATTGAGCATTAAGGGAAAGAAGCTGCTGCGCTGTTTAAGCTAAAAGTTATTTTATCGATTCCAATCAATTATTTTTATTTTACTTTATTTGGTTAGAAATTAGAATTGATTCCTTGATTCAGTAAAATTGAGGAGTTGTGCGGCCTTATTTTTGGCAAATATGGAAACATATTTTGAACTTGTTTACTGATTTTTGACTTGCTAATGAATTTTTAAAGCACTTACATTATCCTCTTCGCATAGTTGAACAATAAGGTCGATTGATAATTGTCCCAGATTCTATGCTTTTTGCATGGGTTTGTCATATTGAAACCAAGTTGTACTTCCCCATACAAAATTTACCTTCCTGCAATGTTGTGGATGAATTTGAATCCTGCTCTTTGTTCTTCAAACACTCCATCGTCATATAACCACTAAGGTTTTGAAGTGTTGGCCTCTTTTTCTGGCCTTGTGTTAGAGTTGATGCTCTAATATTTTGGTTGCTGCTTGCTATTGAAATGATGTTTAAGGTTGACGTTATATATGTTGCATGTATGTGGTCTTGTTTCACTTAAATTGCTAACTGTTTAACTGCTAATGTTATTATGTTTTACATAACTGCACTTGTGTTTTTATTTTATACGGTTTCTGTGAAAAATGGACGAGCATTTTGTTTGCCGATGAGATTTAAAATGAAGATTTGGATTGTTGATGATAGCCTTACGTGCTGTTTGCATGGTTGGTTCTTGATAACTTAGTTATTTATGGATTGCAGATGTTTGATTTATGTGTAATAACATTGTTTATGTAATGTCTTTAGGTAACGGTAATTTACCGTTACCGATAAAACCGTTACCGACGTTCGGTATATCAACAATTCAGAAACGGTAACGATAAGAATTTCTGATTTACCGATGAAAATGGTACAGTAACGGTAACGGTAACCGTTACCATAACATCTCTATGTGTTCTTAACTAAGCCTGGCCATCTGATCAAACAAGTCAACGGGTGAAATTTCATTCGTTGGCGTCTGAGGCATCCCATCCGCCTCCTTTTCTCTTTATCAAAACCGAACTAACATCTATTTCTCATCTATTTTAAATTTTGCTGGCCTCGATAATGTTATTTTTCCAGGTAAATTTCCATACGCTTATGCTTATTTTTCAGTTCTCTATGACGTTTGTTTTTTCTTGAATTTTTTTGATAGTTTTAAATTTTTATCTCCTCAATGCTATGCCTCATTCATGTAGTTCCGCTTCGTCCACGTCCATAGCGAACTAGGCAATAAATGCACGACAGTGTTCATTGACATTTGCGTCAACAACCTTAACGTAAAGGGAAACCACTGGTCACTTTTGGTCGTTGTTGCGGTGAAAGATTCAACGATAGCTGGTCCGAGACACAAATGAAGAATAAATGGGATAATCTGAAGCATCTGTGTAGGAGTGAGACATTTTGTTATAGACTCAGGGAGGTTAGTGGAATGAGGAGCAAGATTACCTAGCCGGATCTGATGAATTGTGGAACAATGTTACATACGGGTATCAGAGGTTTAAAAGAAATTCTTCTCTTAAATTTAGAGAGTTGGACAAGATATTCGATGGTCTCATAGGAAAGGGCACTTGCCAGTATCAGATACACGCATACGCACCTCCCTAGAAACAGCCTCGTCCCCAGTCATTCACTTCTACAGATGCATCTATGTACAACGATTGATGACTGATGACACTTCATGAGGTCCACCTAGACGCCCCTCATCCAACATGGTTGTGGCTGCTGACACGACATAGTCTTTGGTTATTGAATGCTTCATTGGGATGGTGGATCGATGCTTTTCTATGCTGGCCAAAGTTATCGACGTTTAAAATTAGGAGCTTATAAAGATATTTCACAATGATCCTATGATTTTGGATGTGATGCAGACATTTTTTGAACTTGATTTGATTGGTTCTCTTAGTTATCAATTGATTAGGTTTTGCCGTATTTAGTGGTATATCTGTATTTTGATTGATTTGTAGATGATTGTGATTTCATCTCATTGTGCAATCGGTTTTTTTCGCTGATATTATTAAAAATATGTGTCGTTCTGGCTACATCTTTTATTTCCAATTAATAAACGCATGTTACACTGGTAAGAAAATAAATAATTACAAAATAATTAAATTAAGTTGAATAAAATTACCCTGCTTAAGTTCCCCGGTTTAAATGCTTCCCTTAAAACCGCAAACGCATCCCCCGAGTTTACTCTGTTCAATTCAGGTTGATTAGATCACCAAATTGCCTTCCTTCAATGCACTACACTTTCTAATGACTCTTAGTGTAACACCTCGTAATTTTGTAACGCATTAAGATGATAAACTAAGGAACACTTAATTAAATATTTAGAATTAAATAATACAGACTACGCCATTGCGTTCGTCTCGGAATTCTGCTTAAGTTAGACACCAAGTTTACGTAAAACAGACACCGTATGAAGAAGATATTAAGGTTTGAAGTTTGTATACGCATAAGATATATATATATACACATAACCAAGTCAAAACCGTTCAAAATAATTCAATAACATAAGTGGGAAGTCTGGGGGGAAATCAACCCATTGGGGTCTACATAACTTAGGGGTGTCGACCCACCCTAGGGGTGTTGACCCATGGGTCGACACCATAAGGGGGGGTGTCGACACCCACCCACCCAGATCCAGGCGCAATTCATTTATGCGTACGTGGACTGAATTTGTGGCTAGATTCGTTGACCCTATGCTATAAATAGGACCCTATACCCATCGTTTTATTCATCTAAATCAATGGCGACGATGAGATGCTGCTCCAACTCAGATTAAATTAGCCTTTTCTTTAGCAAGACGATTCATACGAATTCAAAGATCGTTGATTCAACCTCAACACGCTTTTCTCAGTTTTCGTAGATCCATTCTCTGTGAGTCTATGTTATTTTTAGATAGAAATAATTATAATGTAATCTTAACATGCCTATAAGTTTGGATCTAAGCCTATGCCTATTGAGTAATCTGAATCATAACAGACCTGCCGTTATTTGTACATCTAATTCACTGTTTAGATCTCATCATGCCTGTTTATGATGTCCCTATTATGCTAGTTGCTTAATCATGTCACTGTGCCTAATCAGTTCTATTATCACATGTTCATCAGATCTGTTCCTATATGCATATCTTGTCATTATGCCCAATTCTGTCACTATATGCTTATTCCGATGTTATGCCTAATTCTGCCAACATATGTCTATCTTGTTATTATGCTTATTTCTGTTCTTTTCCCTCCTCCTTTTCCCTTTTTATTTTATAGCCAGGCTACCTTCGAGCCTAGACATACCGCTGAAATATGCGAACGCATGAAATTGGGAATGAGGGGAAAACATTAAAATTGGGGCATAACTTGTATTGGGAAATTTGGGGCATAACCTGAATTGAAAACATGAATATGGATTTAGGGCATAAACCAAACTATGGTTGAAGATCTTAATTTGGGGCATATGATACATGATAAATATGACTTGGAAAAGGGGCATGAAAACCTATAATAATGAAATAGGAATAATTGTTGAATAATGAAAATGCCTAGATTTCCAGTAATTAGAAACTGTAACCGCGCTTAAACACAATGTTAGATTACACTTGTGGTAGAAACCTTCCTGGACCCGCCCGGCGTATCCAACAACTCCAAGTGGTGAATCTAATGTGAGGGGTCTAAGGGCATAAATATGTAATGGGCTAAGACACAAGGTTTAGTCCGACTTGTGGTGGAAGTATGCCCGGACCCGCCCGGCTTATCCCACTCCACAAGTTATAGGCTTAATGTGGAAGGTCTAGCGCATTATAACCATAAATGAAAATATGGTAATGAACTTGTAATAATTAACCTGTTTGAATCCATAGGTATCACATGAACATGTTAACTTGAGTAGGGGTTAAGTAAACTTGCTTGAAACAGTGGAAGAGTTAAGTATATCTTGGGGTGGTGGGTAATATTTATATATAGTCCCACAAACTTAACCTGTTGGGGTTATGCAATCTTATTATATTGATAAACATAACCTGTGGAAATCCTAGTAGTGGGGATGCAAGCCTAGGGGGAACTTGTATCATCTTGTGTGTAGGACCCATTTCAGTCAATAACCCATATACATGTATTAAACGAGTACTCCGAACTAGGTCGGAGTCGGGGCATGCTTACTGAGCTGATTGTAAGAGATCCAAAAGAGGGGACGGTTCCGACGGGGTGCGTGCATGGGTCCGGACAAGGGAGGCTAAGACATCGTGACATTAGTAGATATGGTTGTGCACATCCTGAAAATGAAGGGTTGCCACTTTAGGAAGTGATACATCCTACCTTGGGACCAGCACAAGGTATCTATGGAGTAGGGAGCCGATCGGTTGGGGTAGTAATTAGGGTACATCTTGTCTCACTTGTTTAGGAGCCCGTTATTATCCTTAGGGGTAGCACCGGTATGTTCAGTTGGGCTGCCTGTTATTGTATGGCGTAAAACCTCTCACTAGAAGTACGCCTAAGTCTACCATCTTGTTGGGGATCATTTTGTTCATATGATACTAGTATTGGTGCAGAGAGATAGAGAGAGAAAAGTATTAGAGAAGCACTACACATACATGTTCTATTCGGTTTATCCTGTTTACCTTGTTATACCTGCTTTAAATGTTGTTATCCCTCTTATGCAGTTTATATGCATGTCATGATGCTTTTACTTATTTATATGCTAAAAGTAACTGGACTCTCCAGACTTATGTCTGACCTATTTTGTTTCATCTTCTTTCTCTTCCGTTTCCCCCCTCTAGTTTCTCAGGGTGGGAATACTCAAGCTTGATCAAGATTCTTCTTTCCTCCTGCTTGGAGCTGCTTAGATGTACTGCTTGATTTCGTACCTTCCCTACTATGGCTATGTTTTTGGGGATTATGATCTTTTCATGTTTATTGTACTCTGATGATTTTAGTACAAGACAGAAGTTTTAAGTTTATGTACTGGGTTTGTATACTTCAGACTCAAGATGTAACTATGTTTTGAACCACGACGTTTCCTGCTCAATAAAGTTTTAAATTCCGATGTTATTTTATATATATTTTGTAATATTTCTGTTTTTGTTTACCTATAACGCTTCACAAAACTTAATGCATTCTCTTAAAGAGTGACACTAACAGACGTGGGGTGTCACACTTGGTATCGGAGCTGAAGGTTACCAGATCGGATAAAAGATTTTGAAAATTGTTTTCAAAAAGGTTTTAAAAAGAAAGCATTTTCAAAAGAAAAGTCTGTTTTGAAAAATATATTCCCCAAAGCCATGTGTGATATATTTCGATTCTCTGTTTGAATCCCTTTTTCTTTTTTCCTTTCAGCATGTCTAGGAAACCTAATATTCCTGAGGGCTTTACGATACTGGGTTGGATCCGTAGGTATCTAGAGGCCATAACGACCCGAACTTCCCCGTAAAGGAAATCACGGATTGCTTTGAGGACACGACAAATCAGAACAAACAGAAGAACATTTCATTGCTTATTACAACAATTTACATCAGAGTACAAGAATATACAGAGTATGAACAAATAATATACATTTGATAAATATCAGAGATTTACAAATTACAATGCAGCGGAAAATAATACAAAACACAACTGAAAGAGATACATGGATACAGAGCTTTCTGAATATCATTCAGCTGTAAACCAGGATCCTATGAATATAAATCTGCAAAACCAAAACTATTAGCTGCCCGTGTGGAAAATAGGGACACCTAGAGTTTAGGTTAAAACAATAAACTCCAGGTCAGTTATGTGACTAGTGTGAGAACTAAAACAATTATTTGAAATTTTACTTTAAATTCAGATATATCAAGGGACCACGCCATATAACACGGAACGGGTCTCCTCCCAAGAATACCCGTGCATATAACAAAACAGCGCAATGCTTGTTGGAAAAATGAAGCTATTATAAGACCCAGGTCCCATCACATAATGCAACGCAAGCCGGAGGATAGGGTTTTCCCTTATAATAGCCAAACATGCTTGGTACGTTTAAAACAAAACATTTGATACTATTATACGTGCATAGTTTGTAAGACAACTTCAAATATAAATGTATCAATCCTAGACGGCATGGGTACCATATATCATGTCGCTAATACTAGCCTCTACAATATAAACCGAAATGTCACGTATTGGAAGTTGGATTTCCATCTGTGAACCAAGGCAAGGGATCGTCCTTACCGCTTCGAGACTCTCTAGCCCGAGCCTCAGGGTCAGAGCGCAATGACCCTTGGATCGTTAGGGCCGGTCCACACGAAGTGGATTAAAATGCCTGAACACTGCGTTTCCCAACCCTATGGGGCGTAAAATTGGTCTGTATAAAGACCATATCATCCATCGGCCCCGCAGTGCCGTCCGAGGCGCCTTGCTATCCATCATCCACATAGGTAAAACATCTGGGCGTGCAAAACCCAGACACCAATCCTATCTAGAAGGAAACGCATGTCCTCCCTGAGGTCCTCTCCCATTTCCGGTTCACACCGGGGTGTGAGGCTAGCGAATTAACGCTACACAAAGCTATGCTATATTAAAGCGGTGCTTTGATCATCAACCACAAGACTCTGCTTTTCAACTGAAGCCTTGATCATCTGTATCTCAGCATGCCACATAGGCAATTCACGCCATGCAACTGACGTCTATCAATCACACATAATGAAATCCGATGTCAGACACACTGTCCATTTACAAGTTCGTTCCGGGTCGGAACGAAACCGGAGGCACCTTATTCCTCGTCCCGTATGTCTAATACAGGAGAGAGGTCCTCGCATATCCGGTCGATCTCCAAGTACGTCTGGAACGATCACCACTTATTACCTTGTCTTGGGTGTACAGCCCAATCAAGACATCGGTAATCATCCAAACAATGTGAAGACCTCCGGTCTTCAACCACCGTCTTCATCGTTGACTTATCGTCGAATCAGTTATTCAGAATGGGATAAAAACGATCTTTCCGAATAACTAGCGTATATAATAAACAAGTGCTATACAAACACAACATACGCCTCATTCCAATTCAGTATATTCTTTTATTCAAATATTCTTGTACTTTGGGAAAGGTTCCCATTAATTTTATCAAAGATAATTTCTTTAAAATTTATTCTTTAATCTCCCTTTGGATATCATTTCAAACCATATTAAGGTTCTCCAAACTAGTCGGGATTAGCGATCCTTATCGAAGTAATCATTTATTTTATTTCCCAATCCCAACCTATTCATCCCATGAAGCAAAACTGAAAATACTTCATATCTAACACCACGGTGTTATCGATAAATTCAATTACCATTTCACGTTCAAGTCTAATTAAAGATTTAACTATCACCTGGAGTAAAACTAGTGGTACTCCATTCTCGATCATTTCTCGAATTTGATAATTTTAGTTATCAAATTCACCTTTCAATCTATTTAAAGATTCATTAAAACTCTAATTCAGTTTTAATTTCCAAAAATCATTACTTAATGATTGTTCAAAGTTAAGAAATAAATCTTATCTTTATCTGGGTTAAGAACTAATGTCCTTTAAAACACAGCTTACGATTAACCCAAAATCACATTCCATCAACAATGGAATCTTCACGGAATACGGATCACTATATATATATATATAATCGATATGAATTTCCATATCCAACCGATAATATAAATGGAATAACGGCAAAGCCTTTTTAATTCCATATATAGTAACAGTCTTCCTCCATAGAAGTTCACTTCGAGTATTACTGAATCAAATTCCATTCCATTCCAATTTAATATGTTAAATTGGAAAACTTTACTTTGAAAAATCTTCTTTAAATCTTAACAAAAGATTTAAATTCCAAATCACATTTCATTGTGAATCGGGTTAAAGAACAAATGTCGTTAAAAACACAGTTCACGATAAACCCAATTCACATTCCATTTTATCCCAATTATTAAATATAATTGGAAACTCTAACAATCTTAATTAAAAGATTTATTCTCTTCACATGGGGTTCATGAACAGTGTTACTGAAGACCCCGTCCCATCAGTCTCTAGCCGTAAATTAGTAAGAGAACAATTCCCTAACTATTAATCCCGAAGGCCGAAACCAACATCAGATCAATACCCAGGAAAACATTCAACTTAGCTAATTTCCAGTTAGTTTCTAATTTTCTTAACTCTATTGGGTTTAAGAACAGTATTATTAAAGATACCATTCACGACAAACCCAAAATCTCATTCCATTGTTAATCGGTTAAAGAACAAGTGTTATTTAAAACATCGTTCAAGATAAACCCAAAAATCCAATTTGATATTAAACACAAGGCTCTGAATATAAATTATATCGGCTTATATTCAATATCAAATTCTAAAATCCACAAATATCGTATCGGGAATAGCGATATATATGTCTTCGAAATTCCTTTACAGTATCCGTATAATCACGGAATCCAATATCAAAATATTCCGAAGATAATTTCGTTTCAAATCAATTCCAATTCATATATTGGAAATTCTGGTTATTTCTAAAGCCATTTCAAACCCAATTTATTTAAAAATATTGGATTATAATTCTAGTTCATAACTAGTTCATTTCGATAAAAATATATTTTTATCTTTTCAAATATGGAATTTTTATCCCAATTCTTTCCAAATCATTTATTATGATTTTACACAAATTATTAATATTTTTAATAATTTTATACAGGCCCGTACAGTCGATTTCCATAAACGGTCATCGAAGTGCACTTACAGCGACATTTTCCAAATTTGATTTGGACATAATTCCAAATCCAACCATTGGATTTCAAATCTCTTATATCCGTTGGAAAGCTCTTTTCGATACGAACCCAAGGGTTCTGGATTTAAGAGAATCCGATGGCTGGATCTCCCGTAATGTCAATTCGAAGTCAATGGTCGAAATTCGCGAACTATCGCGGCGCAGCGTGTTCTATTCAGGCCATTAAATATATATGTAACAACCCGAATTTTAATAACATGTTAAAACAAGAAATCAAGGTATAATTAATTTTTAAAATGAGAATTATGGGAAACGGGTTGTGCCATTGCGTTCGTCTCGGAATTCTGCATGAAATAGAGTCCGAGTTTTCGAAAATCGGAGTCCGAATGAAGAAGTTATGGCATGTTGAAGATTCAGCAAATTTCAGGCAGCACAGGGCCAGGCAGGTCGACCTGGGGGTCAGGTCGACCATGTGGTCGACCTGGGGGTCGACCTACCCCCTACAAGTCGACCATGTGGTTGACCTCCCCGTCCTCCCTTACAGGTCGACCTGGTCGGCCTGTTTTGACCCAGAACCCATTTTTGAAGCCTGAGACGTGTTTTGATGGTCTGGATTGATTCTAGGGTTGATCTAAAGGCCCTAAATTGTTCCTACGCCTATAAATATACCCTAAGACCTAACCTAATTCATAATAAATCATTCTTACACCATTATGCTGCTAAAATATCTCTTGAACCATGGCCGCCGTCTCCAAATCAAAGTACAAGCATTCAAACTCAAATCAATTTAAAGAACAAAGCTTCAACAATGATTCAAGACAATAAATCAACAACGTTGCAACATTTTTACAACAAAATTCAGTTCTTAATTCCTTGTCCACGATCTGTAAGTTCTAGTTATTTTCTGTTCTTAATTCCTTGTCCATAATCTGTAAGTTCTGGTTATTTTCTTGGTTCATGTTGATATTATTATCAAGATCTATTCTTTATGCCTGAGATGATGTTTTTATGCCGTTTTCTCTCTGATCTTGTTTTTATTGCAACTTCTACCTTCCTCTATTTATTTTCTTTTGATGAACCTATGTCAATTTCGGACCTAGGCCTAAACTACGATATACGTGCGATGGTATACGGGGGAAATATAGGAATATTGCCTAGTGGAAAATATGTGTTTGGTGGAACTGAAGGCATAATATGAAAATTGGATGTTTGGGGATAATTTACCATTAACATGAAACAGGGTAATTTTGTGTATTGTCATTATAATGGTTATTGCGCGATTGGGATTGATATATGTAATTTGACATGGATCTTGATATATGAAATTTGGCTAGAACTTGTTATGGGTAAATTAGTGTAAACGTGGTATACATGTAATTTTGGGTATAAAACTTGATCTATGTAAATTAAGCATAGCTTTGTAAACATGTAAATCATGAATCTTGACATATGTAAAACAGTATGAAACTTGGTATATGTGTAAATTGGCATACATGTAAAATGGCATGAATTGAACATATGTAAATTTAGTATGAATTGGGCATATGTAAAACTGACATGTAATCTAGAACTTGGGCATATGTTAATTATGTAAAATTTGGAGTTGAAACATATATGATAATTTATGACTTGGTAGAGGTTTAATACGAACGCGCCTAAGTTGGGTTTTGGGTAGTTGGCATGTATTGTAAATAAAAGGCTATAACTTGGCATAACCTTATAGTGAGTTATGATAATAATTTGGGAATACGTTTTGGGGCAAAAATGTGAATTATGAACTTGATAATTGGCATATAACTGGAAATTTGAACGTGGTTGAAACATGAACACGAACGTGAACATGGCTAACTCGAGGTTGGGTTGAGTTTGCAGTGTAATTCTGCCCGGAACCGCCCGGCATATCCAGTGACTGCAAATAATAAGATCCAATGTGAGAAGTTAGTCATATCGTGCTTAAACCCGAGGTTAGACTGAGTTGTGGTGTAATTCTGCCCGAAACCGCCCGGCATATCCAGTGACCGCAACAACAGGTCTAATGTGAGTGGTTGATGCATTAATAATTAATTAATGCCAATAAACAAACATGCTAAGAATGGAAAGGTTAAGTAACATATGAATAATCGACACTTAACCAATATAACATGTTAATTAGACAAGTGAGTGGGGTTAAGTAAATTAAGAACGCTTAACCAACATAACGTGTTAATTAGACCAGTGGGTAGGGCTAAGTAAACTAAGAAGGCTTAACCAACATAACTATTAATCAGACCAATGGGTGGGTTAAGTAATATGACTAGGCTAATGACACTTAACCGATATGACATGAATGAGTGGGTTAAGTAATATGACTAGGCTAATGACACTTAACCGATATGACATGAATGGGTAGGGTTAAGTAATATGACTAGGCTAATGACACTTAACCGATATGACATGAATGGGTGGGTTAAGTAATATGACTAGACTAATGACACTTAACCAATATAACATGACGCGTGGCAGGGTTAAGTCAACTTGAACATATAGATAATACTTAACCAACTTAGCATGATACGTGGGCGGGTTAAGTCATGAACTACTTGAAAACACATAACCAATTTGATATGCTAAGATAGCGGGGTTAAGTTATGAATCACTAGACAACACTTAACCAACTTGACATGATACGTGGGCGGGTTAAGCCATGAATTACTTGAAATACTTAACCAATGCAATCTGACGAATGGGAGGATTAAGTTAAATGGGTTGGCGATGCTTAACCAATATGACATGGTGTCTGGTAGGGTTAAGTAAACACGCGAAGGCAACACTTAACAGATATAACAAGACATGCGGTAGGGTTAAGTAACACAAGAGTGAACACTTAACCAAGGTAACATGATGGGGGTGGGGTTAAGTTAACTTGAATGGATAACACTTAACCAACCTGTGGGGTATAAGAATAGACCCTAGGAAAACCCTAGTAGCGGGACCCATTTCAGCAGTAACCCACATTAGGTATCAACGGTACCCTGAGCTAGGCAGGGTGGGGCACGATTACTGGGCTGATTATAAGCGGTCAAAACGGCGGCGGGTGATGCAGAAGTGCAGGTTCCGACGGATTACGGGCGTGCACGTATTCCGAAGTTGAAAATTTAGCCACTGGGCATCAGTAGATATAAAGTTGTGCATCAAGAATTGTGTCGGGGTTGCCATCCTAGGGATTGATACACCCTAGGGTGGGACCAGCATAGGTATCTACGAATAGAGGGCCGCGTGACACAAACAAGAACTAGGTCAAGTAGGAGCCGATCGATTAGGGTAGTAAGGGTACATCTAACACATTCACGGCAATTGGGCTGGTTGAGGTGAAATCCTCATATTAGATGTAGTCCTGAAGGCTACCACAACTACGGGGTTGGGATAACCTTAGTATATAACACATGTGAAACATTGTAAGTGAGAGCCGATCAATTAAGATAGGTACCGTGGGGACATGAAACTGTCAATATGAGGTGGGACCCTCATCGTGGGATATGTACCTATAAAACTATCATGTGGGTTATGGGGGATCACTTATCTTGTAATTATAACTAAGTAAACTAATTGGAACGCTAGTTAGGTGGTGCAGAGAATATAGGAAATCAAGGAAAATAGGGTAATGGTGAAACTTAGAAATCTTGCGATGTTATAGAAACCTTGCGATGTGATACTTGGTAGGAACCTTGTGATGCTACCCTTGATAGGAAGTATGGGATGTTATACTTGATTCATCGTGCCTGTAGCTTACCTCGTCATCGTGCTTGTTTTTACTTTCAGTTTATTCATGCCATATTATCTTTACCTGTTTTTATGCTGAAAGTCACTAGGATTTACTCAGTCTTTATGACTGACCCGGTTTGTTTCGCCTCTTTTTCTTCCGTTCCCCCCCCCTCAGGTTCGCAGGGTGGGAATACAGCTTAGTTCGGATCTTACCAAGCTTCAAGGCTCTTTCATGTACGGCTTGGATTTCTCTTGGCTATGGCTTGCTTTGCTTTATTGGGGAATACTACAATTTATTTTTATGCTTCTTTGTTTTTGAGCAAGACAGATATTTTGACTATGTAATTGGGTATTGGAAGTTGATGGGCTTTTATTGTAAACAATTATGTTTAATAAATTATTTGAAGTACTTCTACTTTACTTTCCGCTGTTTTATATACGTCTGTCTTGTAATATTTCCGTTCTAGTACCCATAATGCTCCATTGAAGTTAAGGCATTCCCTTTGTGAGTGACCTTAATGGATGTGGGGTGTTACAATATATAATATATATATTATATATATTTCATCGATTTCCATTTAAAATATATTTTATAGATCGTTTTAAATTCATTTTCAAAACGATTTCAACTTTATATTCAATTTCAAATCAAAATTGAATATTCCATATCATTAATATATAAATGATAATATTTTCAAAACATTAGATTTTGAAATCATTTCCTTTTCGATATTCATTATAAAAATGAATAAAATCGATATTAATACCGTTCACGTCTAAATGGTGTTAATCTAATCGACACGGCTTTATATATTTAAATATTTTTGTGTCCATCCTAAACCGGACATCAAAATCAGATTTTTGATCTATTACTGGATAATATTTTAAAATATTCATTATTTTAAAATATTCGTTATTTTAAAATATTCATTCTTTCTGAACTGGAATCAGACACAGTCAATTACCATATAAAGTTATTTATATGGATTTCATACACACATGTACACAACAGTAACTATACACAGTCAACCATCATCCAGAGTGCATTACACAACTGCATAAGCATTAATTATAAATAATTAACGCTTACAACAGTCTGTCAACCAATCGATTGACATACAACTAAATATTGGGATTAGTGTATATCCAATATCATCTCAATACCCGTGTGGGGTTTTCAAACAACAAACACTGATTTTTATTTGTGCAGTTGTGCGATGTGTAAAATTTACCGTCCCAATCAATATCAGATAAATAAGTGTACATAAACAAACCGTCCAGTTTGTAAATGAATATTTATTCTATTCATATACACGTTAAAAATTATATTTTTAACTATAAAATATTTATTTCAACAACTGAATTTTTTTAATTTCCATTACACATTAAAAATGATATTTTTAATGATTATATATTTTATTCAACACATGAATAATTTATTTCGCATCACAATCAATCACAACAACACAATACAATCAAACAAACAAGTCATCCATGGTCTGTGGACGACGGGGAGCAGTTCATATATGCAGCTATAAAATAAATAACTGTATAAAGAAAATTATAATGAGGAGTTCTCACCTTGGGTTTCCACTCCTTCAGTTCTATATTGGACGATGGTTCGGATTTACCCGACATTCCAACTCCACCTTTCCACGCTGTTCATAAATAAAAAATCACATTTTTATTTCAACCCCATATGGATAAAAATCACATTTTTATCACTTCTCTATATTTATAAAAATCAAATTTTTATAGCGCTAAAAATCGAACTTTTATATAACTAAAAATCAAATCTTTTCGCTACAACAAATATAAAAATTGCATTTTTATAATGTTGTTCATATAACAAAACCCATATTTTTATGTTGCTTTTCATACAATAAAAATCCAATTTTTACATCGCTACTTCAAATATAAAAGTATATTTTTGTAACACCCCATGTCCATTAATGTCACTCACAAAGGGAATGCATCAATGTCCATGAAGCGTTATTGTTGTATAGAACAGATAAATTACAAGAATAAAAAAAACACAGCGGAAGTTAAAAATTATTTTATTACATCATAACTGAAAATGAGTTTACATAAGTAGTCTCCAAAACCATTACAACAGGATCAATAGTCTTTTCCAAAAACTTCAAAGTACATAAATAAGCAAGTACTTAAATAACATAAATGCATAAATCCCCACTGAGCATAAGCAAAGCCATAAAGATGAGAGAGAGTCCAAAGCGATACATCTTCTCTCTTCAAGCAACTGAAAGAAATCGGCACTAATCTGTAGAATTCCCTCCTTGCAAACCTGAGAGGGGGGGGGGGGGGGGAGGAGAGGAAGAAAAGGGGGTCATACATAAAATCTGGCGAGTGCGATAACTTTAACAATATAATTATCAAAATAACTAGACTAAGACATAAGTTGGAAAATAAGGAAATGACTGTGAACAATTGAGTATGACAGAGCAAACAAGGAAATAAGATGAACAAAGATAACATTAAAGGCACCCCTAATCACTATAGGATAATTACTATACTGCACCACCACTAGTCACCCTCAAGGTTGATCCCGCCTACAGAACTTAATACTGATAATGGTAGTTTCGTGTACCCCTAGCTACCTTCATAGGTGCCGTCTGTCCCTATCTCCACTAGGTGTACCTACTACCCCCATTCGATCGACTCCCTGACTCGTAGATACCCGTGCTGGCCCCACAGTGGGGGGTATCAATCCCCAAAGTGGCAACCCGATACAACAAAAAATGCACGGCTTATATCTACACGATGCAACAACGTCTTACCTACCAGCCTGGGCCCACACACGCATATGAACCCGTTGGACTTGCGTTGCCACCGCTAACCCGTTTTGACCTCTTACAATCAAATCCAGTACGCGTGTCCCGTCCTCGACTTGGGGGAAGCCCACAAAGATAATTAATGGGTTACTGGTTTGAAAAGGGCCCCCATACATGACACAAGCTTTCCACCTAAGCTTGGTCCCCTCTAAGGTTTTCCCCACTTAACCCCATTCTTAATCATGTCTTTTTACATGTTTCAATCTTGGTTAAGTGCATCTAATCGTATTTCAAATGCCACCCAAGGCACCTACTAGATTCCACATGCCACTCAAGGCACCCACTTAACCCCCTCATGTCCCACTACATGTTTATCTAGTTAAGTGTTTCTTAATTCATTAAGACCGTAACCTTATAAAGACCTCCCACATTAGACTGGCATTTGTGGCAGCTGGATTTGCCGGGCGGGTCCGGGCAGTCTTACACCACAAACGAGCATAACCTCGTGTCTTTACAATTGTTACGCATTTAATTTATGCCTAAGACCTCTCACATTAGACTGGCATTTGTGGCAACTGGATTTGCCGGGCGGGTCCGGGCAGTCTTACACCACAAAAGAGTCTAACCTCGTGTCTTAGGCGGTATATTATTACATATTTCATTTAACCTCAAATTGGATTAATATCCCTAATTTGAATTGTCAATCAATTCCAAATTATGTCCATAATTGAAACTTTAATTATGTCCATCTATTTATGGTATATAAAATTTTACCAATTAATATTACAAATTAATTATATGCCTTTTAAGGCATTTATGCCAATTCTCAATATTAATTATTTTAATATTATCCCATTGCCCCACGTTGTATGTTCATACACGAAATTTAAGGAATATATTAGGCTTGCCAAATAGCCTAAATTTATAAAACGTCACAATTTGGGCAACACATGAAAATAGATCTAAATATCACAATTAGCATGTCTCATAAAAATATAGATCTAAAAAGATAAACTTGCATGATTGGCATAATTTGCATAATCCGTAACTAACATATATGTAGCAACAAACTAGCATGGACTAAATTATGTACACGGTGTGATTTGCATAGATTATTATGCATAAAGGTGAACTTGCATAGTGTATAGACGTATAAATCACAATCTAGCATAAACTATGTATTACTATAGATCTAAACATAGATCTAATCATGGATCTAAACATGAGTGTGAAGTTATATGTATTGATTTAGGTTTTCACCTAACTTACATATAAACCACATACAACTCGCATATGAATTACTAACATCACATACTTGCATATGTATACTAACATAGGATTCACATATATGATTCACTTGCAATTTTACATATGATTCAAAAATGAACTTGCATATGACTAATATCCCACTTGCATAAAATTCCAATAATCAAATTACACATATAGGCATAAGGAATAGATTTACTAGATTAACTAACTTGTTTATATGTTTACAACATAGGTGATAATACTAACTATGCCACATGAATCAACAGACAAAATCTCGTAATCCAAATATAAACCGATCAATATTAATTTAAGAATTATCTTGTTAATGAAATAATACTCTCATATGTCTTAGCATATACTTTAGGTCCAAACTTACATATAAAATAGATGTCATAAATCAAATTAAACGTACAAAGTTGCATATGATTCTCATTAAATCTTGCATATGATTCATGTATAAATTAATACACCCAAACTTACATATAAGTTAAACATGCATATGAATCAAGTTGACCTTACATATGATCTAACATATGAATTAATTCCACAAACATAACCAAACTAGCATATGAAGCATTCTTATGCATTGATTGTACATAAGCCAACAATTTGCATAGATAATAATAATACGGTCAATGATTCACAACCACAATCTCATTATCCAATTTATAACTCAGCCTAATTAAATAGATAATTATCTTATTAAAGAAATCGAACTCACAACTCAAAGGTCATGAGTTCTGAAATCTGAGTTCTGAAATTGATTTAGCTCACCTTTGAAGAAGACAAATTCGTTGTTGTTTAGATTTGAGTTGAAGTTGAATACTTGAGATTTGATTCAGAGGCGGCGGCTAGGGTTTAAGAGAGAGTTTGTCAGCATAATGGTGTCATAGATAAATTTTATGAATTAGGGTTAGGTCTTAGGGTGTATATATAGGTGAAGGAAGTTATTTAGACCTTAGGATTAACCCTAGAACTGATCTGGACCATCAAAAATCCTCAGGCCCAAAAATCGCACCATCCAGCAACATGGCTGAACCAGGTTCGACCCCCAAGGGGGAGGTCGACCACCAGGTCGAACTCGGAGTACCCAGGTCGACACTATGGTCGACCCCCCTGGGAGGTCGACCTCCCTGGTCGGCCTGCTCAATATTTTTTTAACTTCCGAGGGCCATATCTCCTTCGTCCGGACTCCGTTTTTCGTAAACTTGGACTCTATTCCATGCAGAATTCCGAGACGAACGCAATGGTGCAACCCATTTCCCTTTATTACTCTTTTAAAAATTAAGTGTTATTAAATTTAGTTAATTCAATTATTCAAAATTCAGGGTGTTACATTCTCCCCTACTTAAAGGATTTCGTCCTCGAAATCTCTAAGTCAAGAAGAACGTGTCCTACCATCCAATCATCCACCAACCACTAGCAACCATGGTCCTTAAAAGATTTCTAATGCTTTTCATGTACACGTGCATAGTGTGTGTATATGTCTGTATACTAATGCAAAATCAGGAGGTCTACTAATTCAGTCGACCTCCTTAATGCAAATAATGATAGTGCCATGTATCCGTCATGTATGCAAGGAACCCTATACATATCATTACTACATGTGTGCACAACCATTCATTCAAATGCAACATCCATATGATACACACATTCAATGTACATTCATTTTACTAAATACATCCATTTATATGCAATATGCAATATGAAAGTGACTGAGCTGATCTAGTGCCTAAAGTGTGTGTATATGCATCCACGAGCAACCACTAGCAAACACTTGCATCCACATGCATCCACCATACATAACATGTCTCAAACACATGTTTCAACCATAGGACTACCATATCTAAAGGTAAAAGATACTAGCGAGAGGACATACTAAAGATAGAACAAGTACAAGCTAAGCGATAAAGGAGAAATTAAAAGACATACCCTCGAAAAGAAAAGGGTACAATGAACGCATCTTCTCTTCCGTCTCCCAAGTAGCGTCGTTCTCATCATCTCCCCATTGCACTTTTACTAGCTAGACCTCTTAATTCCTCAACTTCTTAATCTCCGACCCAAGAATGCATGTAGGAGCTCGTCGAATCGTCGCATCACGCTCTATCTCCATCTCTCTAAGCAAGCTCGGCTCTACCACTTCCGCGGTCTCGTGCAAGCACTTCCTCAAATGTGACACGTGAAACACGTCATGAACACCACTAAGCTAGTTGCCTCTTCTCATGCCCCTTCGAAATCGAGGATAAATAACCTCAAAAGATCTTCAAGGATTCTATTCACCCCTTTCTGTCCGTCCATCTGTCTGTGGACGACAAGCAATGCTCGTACTTACCGCCTTTTGAATATCACCTTTTTCCTCTTGCACCGAAAACTGCTCCAAGCCCTGTCCCGCAAGCACTGGTATATATATATATATATTGTGAACGGTTTGCTTCCATCTAGCAAAGTTAGAACTGGGGCTGATATCTTCACAAAGCCCTTAACGAACTTCCTATAGCAGCCCGTCTCTCCTAGAAAACTTCTTATTTCCGTTGCTTTTCTTGGAACCTTCAATTCTTGGATTGCCACCACCATCGCAGGATCCACAGCTATCCCTTCCTTAAAGACCACGTGTCCTAAGAATCCCGCCTTCTTCCTCAAAAAAATGGCATCAACATAGGGTCCTAAACAATCCATTACTTCACATCTTTCTCGAGTCCCACTCGAGTCATCTCATAACCCTATACTATGTCACGGCTGCACATCACTTCTCGAGAAAGCCAAGATATCATGCAATGAAAATCGCCACAGCTATTTATCTCACACAAACCATCCTAGTTGAACTCGACATTCCCCAAGCACAAGCCCCAAAGGCCTTAACCAATATCAGACAAGCATCCAAGGAATATCTCCTCCGAATTCGGACAATCTACGTGAGATGATACTAGCAAAGCAACCAAACAATTGAGCACCCCATTCCGAAATGCTTCTTCTTATGAACCCCTTCTTAAGCAATTCTTTCACTTGCTTACTGAGTTCTTTTCTCTCTCTCGGAGCCATGTGGCGCACTGGTAATGCAATTGGCTTTGCATTATCTACTAGATATATTCGAAAGTCTATCTCATGCCTCGGGGGTAAACCTCAAACCTCTTTGAAGACGTCACTATATTCACGGACCACACGATCAGATTTCATTGGATACGTCAAGAGATTCTAGGTAGCTAAGCCTTACTGGACCTCTAAGGTCACAAGAAATATCAAGGGTCTTTCCACAACGAGTCAACAATCTAACTACCCTACAATCTAGGATGACATCGTATCTAATTAGCCAATCCATACCTAGAATCAAGCCGTAGCCCATGAAGCCAAGAACAAAGGCGTTGCATTCAAACCCAACGCCCAAGATAGACACTCTCAAATCCCGACAAATCATAGAAAGATGAGCCGAACCACCAATAGGATTTGAGACTACTATGGGATCAGAAACTAGACTAGTATTTAGGTGCACTGTTTCAACTAACGAAGCAGATACAAACGAGTGTGATGTGCCACAGTCAAACAAAGTACGAACAGGATGATCAAACAGTAAAACTAAACTTTCAACGGAAATTATTATAGCTCGTTCTTGCAGCGGTGGGGCCATGAGAGCCTGGACCTTCCCTCTTGCCTGCCCTGGTGCCATGAGAGCCTTAAGCTGCCCTCCCGAGGTAGACCCTTGTCCCTGTTTCCTTGGGCAGTCCTTAACTAGATGACCTGCCTCTCCACAGTGGAAACAGCCGGTCTTCTTCTTTTTCCTACAGTCTTTACTCGGATGGCCTGGTGTCCCACAATTAAAGCACTTCTTCTTTCCCTTGCCATTGTTGTCTTTACCACCCTTCTTGTTTTGTTGTTGCTGTTGCGATTTCTTTTGATCCCCTTTCTCCTCGGGTGCTTTATTAGCATTGGCGCCTTTCTCTTCTTCATGCATAAGCGCCATGTCAACTAGTCTCTTAAAGGTGGCCCCCATAGGGTTGTGGGTCATAGCTAACCCATGTAGCAGCGCGTTCAAACCTTTGACAAATCTCAGGGCCTTCTTTTCGGGTGTATTCACCAAGTCCAAGCCAAATCTCGCCAACTGATTGAACTTGTTGACGTATTCTTTTACTGACAGATTCCCTTGGTTCAATGCCAAAAATCTTTCCATATATAAATTCTCTTCAGCCCGTGAGAGAAACTTTGCCTCAAACCTACGCCTGAAATCTGGCCATGTGTCAACTGGACGCTCTCCATTAGCGACTTCCCACCAAAACGAAGTTTCGTCCTTCATCAAACAAGCAGCCAATTGGACCTTCTTACAATCATCCAAATCGAAAATGCCAATCAGATCCTCCACTTCTTTCAACTAATTTCTAGCTTCAATGAACGTTTCAGTCCCACTAAAAGATTTTCCACCCATCGAACGAAAGTCTTTACATATCTTAGAGAAAGTATCTCCACGCGGAAGAATGACTGGAGCTGGGGGGAGGAGGAGGAGGAACGTTGGCCGGTCCCGCGACAGTGGCTCTAGCCTCGAGATATTGACGAAACCAACCGGGTACATGAACACCCTCTGGTATCTCTGATGCTCCAGACATGCTGAAAAGAAAACGAAAGGGTTTCAAAACATGGGAAGCGAAAGAGAGATGTATGGCTTGTGGGGATTATGCTCTTTAAAGTAAACTTTCCTTGAAAACAACTTATTTAAAACAATTTTTTGAAAATACTTTTGAGGAAAAACAATACTTTTGAAAACACTTTTCAAAACTTTTTATCTGTTCTTGTAACCATAGCTCTAATACCACGTGTAACACCCCAAGTCCATTAATGTCACTCACAAAGGGAATGCATCAATGTCCATGAAGCGTTATTGTTGTATAGAACAGATAAATTACAAGAATAAAAAAAATAAAACAACACAGCGGAAGTTAAAACTTATTTTATTGCATCATAACTGAAAACGAGTTTACATAAGTAGTCTCCAAAACCATTACAACAGGATCAATAGTCTTTTCCAAAAACTTCAAAGTACATAAAGAAGCAAGTACTTAAATGACATAAATGCATAAATCCCCACTGAGCATAAGCAAAGCCATAGAGAAGAGAGAGAGTCCAAAGCGATACATCTTCTCTCTTCAAGCAACTGAAAGAAATCGGCACTAAGCTGTAGAATTCCCTCCTTGCAAACCTGAGGGGGGGGGGAAGGAAGAAAAGAGGTGGAAAGAAAAGGGGGTCAGACATAAAGTCTGGCGAGTGCGATAATTTTAATAATATAATTATCAAAATAACTAGACTAAGGCATAAGTTTGAAAATAAGGAAATGACTGTGAACAATTGAGTATGACAGAGCAAACAAGGAAATAAGATGAACAAAGATAACGTTAAAAGCGCCCCTAATCACAATAGGATAATTACTATACTGCACCACCACTAGTCACCCTTAAGGTTGATCCTGCCTACAGAACTTAATACTGATAATGGTAGTTTCGTGTACCCCTAGCTACCTTCATAGGTGCCGTCTGCCCCTATCTCCACTAGGTGTACATACTACCCCCATTCGATCGGCACCCTAACTCGTAGATACCCGTGCTGGCCCCACAGTGGGGTGTATCACTCCCCAAAGTGGCAACCCGATACAACAAAAAATGCATGACTTATATCTACACGATGCAACAACGTCTTACCTACCAGCCCGAGCCCACACACGCATATGAAACCATTGGACTTGCGTTGCCACCGCTAACCCGTTTTGACCTCTTATAATCAAATCCAGTACGCGTGTTCCGTCCTCGACTTAGGTCGAGCCCACAAAGATACTTAATGGGTAACTAGTTTGAAAAGGCCCCCCATGCATGACACAAGCTTTCCACCTAAGCTTGGTCCCCTCTAAGGTTTTCCCCACTTAACCCCATTCTTAATCATGTCTTTTTACATGTTTCAATCTTGGTTAAGTGCATCTAATCGTATTGCAAATGCCACCCAAGGCACCCACTAGATTCCACATGCCACCCAAGGCACCCACTTAACCCCCTCATGTCCCACTACATGTTTATCTGGTTAAGTGTTTCTTAATTCATTAAGATCGTAACCTTATAAAGACCTCCCACATTAGACTGGCATTTGTGGCTGCTGGATTTGCCGAGCGGGTCCGGGCAGTCTTACACCACAAACGAGCCTACCCTCGTGTCTTTACAATTGTTACGCATTTAATTTATGCCTAAGACCTCTCACATTAGACTGGCATTTGTGGCAGCTGGATTTGCCGAGCGGGTCCGGGCAGTCTTACACCACAAAAGAGTCTAACCTCATGTCTTAGGCGGTTTATTATTACATATTTCATTTAACCCCAAATTGGATTAATATCCCTAATTTGAATTGTCAATCAATTCCAAATTATGTCCATAATTGACACTTTAATTATGTCCATTTATTTATGGTATATAAAATTATACCAATTAATATTACAAATTAATTATATGCCATTTAAGGCATTTATGCCAATTCTCAATATTAATTATTTTAGTATTTTCCCATTGCCCTACGTTGTACGTTCGTACACGAAATTTAAGGAATATATTAGGCTGGCAAAATAGCCTAAATTTATAAAACGTCACAATTTGGGCAATACATGAAAATAGATCTAAATATCACAATTAGCATGTCTCATAAAAATATAGATCTAAAAAGATAAACTTGCATGATTGGCATAATTTGCATAATTTGCATAATCCATAACTAACATATATGTAGCAACAAACTAGCATGGACTAAATTATGTACACGGTGTGATTTGCATAGATTATTATGCATAAAGGTGAACTTGCATAGTGTATAGACGTATAAATCACAATCTAGCATAAATTATGTACTACTATAGATCTAAACATAGATCTAATCATGGATCTAAACATGAGTGTGAAGTTGTATGTTTTGATTTGGGTTTTCACCTAACTTACATATAAACCACATACAACTCACATATGAATTACTAACATCACATAGTTGCATATGTATACTAACATAGGATTCACATATATGATTCACTTGCAATTTTACATACGATTCACAAATGAACTTTCATATGACTAATATCCCACTTGCATAAAATACCAATAATCAAATTACACATATAGGCATAAGGAATAGATTTACTAGATTAACTAACTTGTTTATATGTTACAACATAGGTGATAATACTAACTATGCCACATGAATCAACAGACAAAATCTCATAATCCAAATATAAACCCATCAATATTGATTTAAGAATTATCTTGTTAATGAAATCATACTCTCATATGTCTTAGCATATACTTTGGGTCCAAACTTACATATAAAATAGATGTCATAAATCAAATTAAACGTACAAAGTTGCATATGATTCTCATTAAATCTTGCATATGATTCATGTATAAATCAGTACACCCAAACTTGCATATAAGTTAAACATGCATATGAATCAAGTTGAACTTACATATGATCTAACATATGAATTAATTCCACAAACATAACCAAACTAGCATATGAAGCATTCTTATGCATTGATTGTACATAAGCCAACAATTTACATAAATAATAATAATACGGTCAATGATTCACAACCACAATCTCATTATCCAGTTTATAACTCAACCTAATTAAATAGATAATTATCTTATTAAAGAAATCGAACTCACAACTCAAAGAAGGTCTTGAGTTCTGAAATTGATTTAGCTCTCCTTTGAAGAAGACAAATTCGTTGTTGTTTAGTTTGAGTTGAAGTTGAATACTTGAGATTTGATTTAGAGGCGGTGGCTAAGGTTTAAGAGAGAGTATGTCAGCATAATGGTGTCATAGATAATTTTTATGAATTAGGGTTAGGTCTTAGGGTGTATATATAGGTGTAGGAAGTTATTTAGGCCTTAGGATTAACCCTAAAACTGATTTGGACCATCAAAAATCGTCTTAAGCCCAAAAATCGCACCATCCAGCAACCTGGCCGAACCAGGTTCGACCCCCCAAGGGGGAGGTCGACCCCCAGGTCGACCTGAGAGTACCCAGGTCGACACTATGGTTGACTCCCCCTTGGGAGGTCGACCTCCATGGTCGGCCTGCTCAATATAATTTTTTTTTTAAACTTCCGAGGGCCATATCTCCTTCGTCCGGACTCCGTTTTTTCGAAAACTTGGACTCTATTTCATGCAGAATTCTGAGACGAACGCAATGGTGCAACCCGTTTCCCTTCATTCATGTTTTAAAAATTAAGTGTTCTTAAATTTAGTTAATTCAATTATTTAAAATTCAGGGTTTTACAATTTTTATATCGCTATTCATTATAAAAATCATATTTTTCTATTGCTTAAAAAAATCTTTTCTAATATAAAAATCAAATCTTTTCTTATATAAAAATATCATCATCTTTCCTTAATAAAAATTTAATCTTTATATTTATAAAAATAATCTTTTTAAAAATAAAAATCATCACTTTATATTTCAGTATTATATAAAATAAATAATTAAAAGAAACTGAAAAAAATAAAAAAAAATCACCTTTCTTTTGCCGGGGGGAAAGTTTTACAGCTGTCGACTGAAAAATGGGGCTGCTCGTTGGCGGTGCTAGGTGGCAGGTGGGTTCGGCGTGGGTGGTCAGGTGGCGCGGTCCCTGAGGTGGCTGCGGCGGTGGCATTCGAGGGGACTAGGGCTGTTCAATTGCTTTAGGGATGAGGGAGAGAGGCAGCTGGGGAAGGAGGAGGAGGCGGAGGTTCGGTGAGGCGCAGCGGTGGTCTCTGGCGGGGTCCGGCGGCGAGAAAAGGGGGGCGACGGGAACAAGATCTGGTTTTTTCGTTTTTTTATTTCTATTTTCTGAAAACGAGAGAGAGAGAGGGAGGATAAAGGGGGTGGGTTGGAATTTATATAATAATTTAATTATTATATTATTTTATTCTTCAAAAAGATAAATTTTCATTTGAATCTCGAATCGAACCCAACCACTGTCGCCTTTAACTAATTACCCCCTTTCCGAACGCAATGAGATATGTTTCGTAACCCAATTCGGCTATTACGATTAGTTTCCGTTAAATTTAAAATATAAATCAATATATTTAAAATTCAAACGTACATTTTAGTTTATCGGGGCCACATCCTGACTCTAAAAATTCCAGTAAAAATAAATCTGGCTATGTTCCGATGATACGGTCCTAACAAAACTAATTTCATCGAATTTGGAGATCGTTTGAAAAACGGTCATTTTCCAGTCGATTAAATTCAAACTGAAATGACCAAACACGTTTAAATCCACCACGCTCACATATTGATTCCAAAAATTATAAAAAGTGGAATCTAGCAATAATTTGACATTCCAGATCCAACAAAAGTGGTCTCATAAAAAACGGAGGTCGTTTGCAAAATTGCTATTTTTATGGGCTATATTTTCATAGCGACTATTCTGAATTTTCAACTGGACATAACTTTTTATTCCCGCTATGAAATTTGGATTTTTCAGATTCATTGGAAAAATATTTTCAAACAGATTCAAATATTTCTGGTTTCACTAAAATCCGGTTTATTTTGAATCTGTACAGTCATTTGAAATTTGAAATCGAATTTTCAAACTACCGCGCCATTTCCAATTCCTTTTATAATTAAAATAAATATTTATATTCTAACTTCGATTTAAATACATTTACATGTTCTAATTCTATTCAAAATAAATTTCTAGTTGTAATTATTTAAAATAAATCATTTTAAATATTCAAAATTCATTAAAATTGCCAAAATAAAAATTTTAAATTGGTTCTGATTTTCCGTTTGTTACACCACAGTGCCTGCCAGTGGTCAAGCAGACGTTCCTCCCCCAGTTGAATCTGTTGTTCTTCCTCCTCCCCCGCATGTTGATAATTTCTCTAAGATTTGCAAAGATTTTTGTGCTATGGGAGGAATTGGCTTAAAGAGACGGAGGATTTGTTTGGAATTTTTGAAGTTGACGATCGTAGCAAGATTCAGTTGGCCATTTGGCAGCTGAAAGATGAGGCTTCATTCTCATGGGAGGTGACACAAGTGGGACATCCAGTTGAGACATGGGATGATTTCCGATAGAGGTTTGAAATGAAATTTCTTTCTCAAGCCGAGCAAAGTAAGCAAATGGAAAAGTTTTTGGTGCTTAAGCAAGGAAGCATGCCTGTGAAAGAATATGTTAATAAATTTAATCAATTGGCGAGGTTTGGTTTGGAGTTGGTGAATACCCCGCACAAGAAAGCTTTGAGGTTTGCTAGAGGATTGAATGAACCCCTCCACGGGTTGGCTATGTCTCATATTCCGATGGGAGCAACTTTTGAGAAGCTCGTTGATACAGCGTTAATGCAAAAGGAAGATAAAGGTGAAAAGAAAGAGGCTAAGGTGGAGGAAACACAAAATAAGAAAGTGTGGCCCAAGAAAGGACAACAACAACAACAACAACAACAAAAGAAGGGCGGAAAGGACGACAAGGCTAGAGACAAGAGGAATTCCATAATTGCGGACGCGAGGGTCACTTGATCAAGGACTGCAAAAGAAAGAAGAATTCTTGTTTCAAATGTGGAGAGGTCGGACACTTTTCTAAGGAGTGCCCAAAGAAGCAAGGACAAGGTCAAAGGGCAGGATCTTCTGGAGGGAAGGTGCATACTCTCGTGGTCGGTGCGCCAGATAGAGGTAGGAAAGTTTCCGTTGAAGGTTTGATTTTTCTTTCCAATCATCCTGTTAAAACTCTTTTTGATTCGGGCGCTTCACATTCTTTTATATCTGATTCTATGGTTGAGTCTCTGCACCTTAGTACTAGTATGATTTTGGATCCCGTTGTTGTCTCAAACCCTATTGGGGGTACGGCTCATCTGTCTATGATTAGTCGGGGTTTGAGAATATATGTGTTAGACATCGAGTTTGAGTGCAATGCATATGTGCTTGGTTTCATGGACTATGGTTTGATTCTAGGGATGGATTGGATAGCTAGGTATGGTGCCATTCTAGATTGTGAGAGGAGGGTCGTTAGACTTTTTACTTGCCATGGGAGACCCTCGAGATTTCCTGTGATCCTAAAGGGTCTGTCACGCTTAGTTTCCTAGAATCACTTGATGCATCTGTCGATTATCTGCGATTTGTACCAGTAGTCTATGTGTATCCTGATGTTTTTGATGAGGTTCGGGGCTTACCACCTAGGCGCAAGATCAATTTCCATATGTACTTGGTGGACAATGCAAAGCCAGTTGCATTGTCTGTGCGCCACACGGCTCTAAGAGAAAAGAAGGAGCTTAGCAAGCAAGCAGGGGAACTAGTTGAGAAAGGGTTTATTAGGCGAAGCATAGCTGAATGGGGTGCTCCGGTGGTATTCGCAAATAAGGAAGATGGTTCGCTTCGCTTATGTGTGGATTACAGAGAGTTGAATAAACTCACTAAAAAGAATAGGCACCCACTTCCGAGGATAGATGATCTTTTTGACCATCTTGTAGGTGCATCTGTTTTTCTCTCAGTTATACTTGGCCATGGGGTTTCATCGGTTGAGGGTGGCCGAGGATAGTATAGACAAGACTGCTTTTAGAACTCCCGATGGTTTCTTCAAGTGGCTCGTCATGCCTTTTGGGTTGACGAATGCACCTGCCTATTTTTTTGATTTGATGAGTAGGGTGTTTCTAAATAAGTTCATTGTGGTCTTTGTTGATGATATCTTGATTTTCTCAAAGAACGAGGAAGAGCATGCCCGACATTTAAGGGAGGTTTTGAAAACTCTCTATGCACACCAGCTTAAGGCGAAGTTCTCTAAATGTCATTCTTGGAGAAAAGAAGTGAGATTTTTAGGGCATGTAGTATCTAAAGATGGGATAGCAGTGGATCCCATGAAGGTAGTTGCAGTTCAATATTGGCGAATCCCAAAGAATGCAACGAAGGTGAGAAGTTTTCCTGGATTGGCGGGCTATTATAGGAAGTTCATTACGGACTTCGCAAAGATATCAGCCCCACTCACCAAGACGTCGAAGAAGAATCTGACATCTTCTTGGGATGTAGACTGTGACGATGCTTTCCAGTGATTGAAAACGGCTCTGACAACAGCCTCAGTCTAGACCTTTCCCGATGGGAACAAAGTGTTCACAGTATACACTAATGCATGTGGTACAGGGTTAGGTGTGGTTCTGATGCAAGAGGGAAGGGTAGTATGTTTTGGAGGTAGACAGCTAAGGGTTCATGAAAAGAACTACCCTACCCATGACTTAGAGCTAGCTGCCATAGTATTCGCGCTTAAGACTTGGCGCCATTATCTACTTGGAGAGAAGTTCGAGTTGTACACTGATCATAAATCTTTCAAGTACTTGTTCTCGCAGAAGGATCTTAATTTAAGGCAACAAAAATGGATGGAGTTCCTAGCGTCCTATGACTTTGAGATTGCTTATACCCCTGGCAAGGATAATGTAGTGGCAGACGCATTGTAGGCAAAGGATGAACTTAAGTCCTTTGTTTGTGGGGAAGAAAAGCTTGGAGTTTATATCGACTTTTGATTTTAGACCCTCCACCGAGTCTATACCTGGTTTATTGGCATCTCTAAAGGTGCGACCTACTCTTTTGGATCAGATAGGAACTTCACAGCGAGAGGATCCGTAGATTTCAAACATCTTGGATAGACTCGGTAGAGGGGAGACTTCTAGTCACCTCAGTAGATTGTAATGACCCGTATTCTACACATCATAGGATCGTAGAATATTTATTTCTTTCCCATGTGAAGTCGTATGGTCATGTAACTTTGGGAAACATCTATTAGAGTCATTTCCCATGCTTATGATTTTTTTCGATTTTTAAATGACCATTTTGCCCCTAGTTGGTACTGTTTTGGCCATAACTTTTGATTGGAAAGGAATTTTAACCTGAAACCACTTCCATTTGATTCGTTTGATGGTTTCTCTTTCCGTAGAGTGGTCGCATTAGCCAAACGGACTTACGGTTTGGGAGATATGGCTGAAACAAGGTTTGGAGGGTGAAAAACTGCTTAACCGGGCCAAATCGGGTGATTAGTGAGTAGGCCCATAACCCATTTCGGGATTAGGGTTATGGGAGGGCTGAAATGAGATGGAGAATCATTCCATTTCAGTTTTCTAGCCTCCACTTATCACCAAGGATCCCTAAAAATGGCCTCCAACCTCTAAATCACCTCCAAATCACCTTTAGGTTAAGGATTTGGCTTAGCAACCCCTAATCAAGAAGGATCTTCACCAAATCAACGAAGGAGCTGCTGTTTGGTATTGAAATTCGCATCAAATCAGAGAATCATTTCAGATCTTAGTTTATTTTGTGGCTAAGGTGAGTGATTTGCTTAGTTTTGCACTAATTATGGCTAATTAGGGGTGATTAGTGTTAATTAGCGAATTTAAACATGATAAAATTCTGGAAAAATGTTTATAAAATTCGGAATGATGTTTTAGACCTCTGATATGAATTTGGGTTAATTTGGTTAAGTTTTGATAATCCTATCATTAGTTTCACCTAAGTATGCTTAAGGGGAAATTTGGGATTTTGGGTATGTTTGATCCATTTTATATGCTATGATTTATGTTTTGATGTTTGGGATCGACACTACATGTTGCTATGACTGTATGGTATGCTTTTTGATTGTTTAGAAGTGTTAGATTGGTCGAAAATGCCGTCGAATGGCGTAGAAACAGTCGCAGGAAAACATGCAGGAAATGACCCAGAATCCGGATCGGATCGGTGGAGGGTAGAGCGACTCGAACCGTTCCAGCATGGGCGTTACGATCCGTTTAAAGGATTAAGTCACGACTCAGCTAGGTGGCACGATCCGGTGGTAGAAGCACGATCCAAATCAACAAGTATTTCCGATCCGAACCAGAGGAGGGTGGGGAGCTCACGAGTCGATGGGTACTAGGCGAGACGATCCGACCCTATCAGAAGATACGACCCGACCCGGATGAAGCAACTCGATCCGATCCGAAGTGGTGACGCCGATCCGAATCAGGAAGAGGAGCCACGAGCTGGAGGACCACGACCCGATCCGATGCAAGAGGCGCGACCCGATCCGATGCAAGAGGCGCGACCCGATCCGAATGCAAAGGCCGATCCGATCCGATGAAGAATGTGAAGGCTGATCCGATCCGATGAAGAATGTGAAGGCTGATCCAATCCGATTCGATTGTGATGACCAATAACCCGAGATGCAAAGGTAGTCCAAATGGATGTTAGAGCTCAGGATCCCGGAACCAGTTGGGAACCAATGAGTTCACTTCATGGTTGGACTTTGCTGCGGGACGTGTGCTAAGGAGTTGTCGATGTTCATAACTTCGATTCACCACTAAAAAGGAATGATGGGCTACTTATCAGTGCAGTAGGGTCATTATGACCTGAGGGGCAAAGTGATGGTAGCAAGACTACGTTATCAGTGCAGTTGGGTCATTACGACCCGAGGGGCAAGGTGATGCGTAGTAAGACTATGAGCCAGCGCAGATGGGGTGAATAACTCCATGGGGCAAGTGGACATAGTAAGGATTAGTAAGGCTATGAGCCAGCGCAGATGGGGTGAATAACTCCATGGGGCAAGTGGACATAGCGAGGAATTAGTGGCTACGTTATCAGTGCAGTGAAGCCATTTATGACTTCATGGGGCAGAGTGATCGTAGCAAGGTATGTTGGGTGATCGAAGCGGTGAATATCGTATGCTTTACGCACTGAGTGAGAGATGCGAGGATGGATGCTATGCTTGATTGTTTGCCATCATTATGACATGCACACCTCCCCCACCTCCGTATCTTTACACTGTTTAATATGATACCTTAGAGTGTTGTACAGTATGTAGTGCTAACTCTTTGGTTGCAGGTTCAGGTTCAGGTATGTTTTAGTCTACCTGTTATTGTTCACTTTAGATGCTTATCGCTCATACTAGGCTTTATGTCTGACCCAGAGTTTTATGTCTCCTCTTATTACTCTGGGTGCTCACACGAGCAGACTAGAGACAGGTTAGCTGGTGATGTGCGAGTAGCTGATCCGGAGGCGGGCAGGAGGCTTCCACGTATTATATATATATATATATATATACACATTCTCCCTGTGTCGTTGGTGGTCGCTACTTGGGCATTAGTAGTGTACCTCATTTATCTTACTTTGCTTTGAGACAGTTGAAAAGTTGTAATAAGCTGTATTTTGGATTTCCGCTGCTATGATGTTTAGTTCTGGTTTTCAGCTTATGCACTGTCTCTCCTGTTTTATGTCAAGTATGTTATTATTATATTTTGTTCTATGCGCTGTGAGACATTCTACAGGTTCCTTGTATGTTCATTTCCTCCTTCCTTTTTCCCTTCTGGCGACCCGTTCCGTGCTAACTGGACATGTGTACAGCGCACCTTTGGAGTAAATGTCGGTTGGTGCAGGGCGGGCCGTCACATTTGGTATCAAAGCTCTAGGTTGCGTAGTTAACCTAGGGAAAGACACTTGGGAGAGTTAGTACGTATATGAGAGCGCGTATTTGTGATTAATTTGGTTTTCAAAAGCTATGTATATATATACTATTAGTAGTATAAGAATGAAGTTGCACTGCACTAGTACCACTATGGGGTCGTTGATCGTTTTCCTTTTTCAGTTTGACGATGAGCCGACATGTTAGAGGTACCGGTAGAGGGGCCAATAATGGGAATGCCGCTGATATGAGGGCGATGTTTACCAACCTCATGAGAGACATGCTTAGAGAAGTGCAAGGGGCAGTTCCCAATCCCGGAGTTGGTGTTGGCCCAGTAGTGCAGGCGCCTAGGGTCGATTTCGCCAAGTTGTGCAAAGATTACACTAACCTTGGCGGGAAGCCGTTCCATGGTACGGAGTCGGCCACGGATGTTCAAGATTGGATGGATAGCTGTGACCGTATCTTTGATGACTTGGGTCTCGAGGATGCGATGAAGAGAAGGCTAGCGTCTCGTCAGTTGCAAGGGCGAGCGATGAATTGGTGGAATGCTATCAGAACAGCTACTCCAGAGGACCAGGTTACTTGGGATCAGTTCAAGGCTCGCTTTAGCGAGAAGTTTATCCCAGCTGCCCAGAAATCGGTGTTGTTTAAGAGGTTCTTGGAACTCAAGCAGAACGGAAGGGCAGTTTCTGATTATATTGCTGAGTTCGACACTTTGTCGATGTATGGACTGTCTCTCATTGATACCCCTGAAAAGAAGAATGAGAAGTTCATCACTGGTTTGGATGGGTACTTGGGGGAAAGGCTTATCAACCACATCGATGAGACTTTTGAATCGATCGTGGGAAAAGCTTTGAGGTCAGAGAGTCTTTATCCTAAGTCAAAGACTGAGGCTGCATCTGCAGAAGGGCCAAAGCCGCAAGCAGGCGGTGGAGGCAAGAATAGCTCTCAGAATAAGAGGAAGCAGGACCAATCTAAAGGTGGCCAGAAAAAGAGCAAGAAGGATGTTGAGTGCTTCAGCTGTGGAAAGAAAGGCCATTATGCTAAGGAATGTCGGGCCAAGCCAGCGGAAAGGAAGTGCTACAACTGTGGTCAAGTGGGACATCAGAAAGATAAGTGTCCGCAACCTCTTAAGGAGAAGCAGATTGTGAAAGCATATGCTCTTGATGCTATTCCTTCTTCGTCGAATGCCCCAACTGCGGCGGAGAAAGGAAATAATGTTGTTATTCAAGGTATGCTTTCTATTTATGATATACCAGTTCGAGTTTTGTTTGATACTGGGGCTTCCCGTTCCTTCATATCTAGTGACCTGGTAGATAGGTTGGGACTGGAACCCTAGATAGTCGATAGACCATTAGTTGTGACGAACCCGATTGGTGGTTCGACTAGCCTTAGTATGATTTGCAGGAATTTGGTCTTATCGAGTCATGGATGTATGTTTGTATGTGATTGCTTTGTTTTGGGCTTTACTGGGTATGGCATTATATTGGGAGTCGATTGGCTCCAAAGATACGGGGTGGTGGTAGACTGTGAGGGCTTTTTGGTGACAGTGAGGGCGGATGATGGGCGGAGGGTAGTGTTTGGTAGTCTACCTAGTGATGGGGTTATGGCTAGTTTTTTAAATTCCCTCGACATCCCGCAGGATGAGTTGTCAGATGTGCCCGTGGTTGGCCAGTATCCGGACGTCTTCGAGGAGGTGACCGGGCTTCCACCACACCGAGAGATTGAGTTCCGTATTGATTTAGTGAAAGATGCCAGACCTATAGTGATGCCACTTCGTCGTATGGCACCAAGGGAGCAGCGAGAGCTCGGGGTGCAAGTCAGCAATCTTTTGAAGAAGGGATTGATTAGAAGGAGTGTCTCCGAGTGGGGAGCACCAGTTGTATTTGCCACTAAGGCAGATGGTTCCATTCGTTTGTGTGTGGACTATCGCGAGTTGAATAAGGTGACGAGGAAGAATAAGTATCCTCTACCGCGGATAGATGATTTGTTTGATCAGCTGGAAGGAGCAAGAGTGTTCTCCCAGTTGGACCTCGCGACAGGATTTCATCAGCTTCGAGTAGCAGATGAGAGTGTTCCGAAAACGACATTTAGGACGCCGTCTGGATTTTATGAGTGGTTGGTTATGCCATTTGGGTTGACTAATGCACCAGCCTATTTTGTGGATCTTATGAATCGAGTATTCAGAGATCAGTTGAATAAGTTTGTTCTTGTGTTCGTGGATGATATCCTTGTTTATTCAAGGACAGAGGAGGAACACAAGGGGCACTTGAGGACAGTGATGGAGGTGTTGAGGAAACACCAATTGAAAGCGAAATTCTCTAAGTGTCATTTTTGGAGAATGGAAGTAAGATTCTTGGGTCATGTTGTTTCAGAGAGTGGTATTGCCGTGGACCCTGCGAAGGTGGCTACGGTACAGGATTGGCCTACACCCAAGAATGCAACAGATGTAAGAAGTTTCTTGGGATTAGCTGGATATTATCGTAAGTTTATCCAAGACTTCTCCAAGATAGCAGCACCGTTGACTCAGTTGACTAAGAAGAATCAGTCCTTCGTCTGGGACGGAGTGTGTGAGGATGCCTTCAAAGGTCTAAAGGAGAGGTTGACGCGTGCGCCAGTGTTAGTCATTCCTAAAGGGAATGAAGAGATGACGGTATACACAGATGCTTGTGGTACCGGACTGGGTGCTGTATTGATGCAAGGAGGTAGGGTTGTAGCTTATGCTAGTCGACAGCTAAAGCCGCATGAGAAGAAGTATCCTACCCATGATTTGGAATTGGCAGCGATTGTATTTGCGCTGAAGATGTGGAGACACTATCTCTTGGGAGAAAGATTTGAGTTGTTTACCGATCACAAATCGTTAAAGTATCTCTTCTCTCAGAAAGATCCGAATCTCCGTCAGCAGAGATGGTTAGAGTTCTTGGCTTCGTATGATTTTGATATCGCGTATACACCTGGGAAGGGTAATGCGGTAGCCGATGCCTTGAGTAGGAGACATGCTAGCTTAGGGGCAATGTTTCTTGAATGGAAGCAACTGGAGTTTATCGCGGGGTTTGATTTCAGACCAAGGTGCGAGTTGGATCCAGTTATGCTAGCTAGTTTGACGATCAGACCCAGTTTGATGGAGCGGATTGGTTCCAACCAGAGGGACGATCCTAATCTACTAGAAATCATCTCCAAGTTAGAGATGGGTATTGATGAGGAGATGAGTGTGTATGGGCTTGATCGAGATGGATGGCTTCAGAAAAATGGAAGACTAGTTGTGCCCAACGTGAATGGTTTGAGAGATGAAGTGCTTAGAGAATGTCATCACTCAAAACTGACTATGCATCCCGGTGGTAATAAGATGTATCGAGACATGAAGCGAACCTACTACTGGGAAGGGATGAAAAGAGACGTTGGGAAGTTTATATCCAAATGCATGAATTGCCAGCTAGTTAAAGCCGAGCAAAAGAAGCCTAGTGGGTTGTTACAACCATTAGAAATTCCCGAATGGAAATGGGAGCAAGTTTCGATGGATTTCATCGATGGCTTACCAAGGACTAGATCGGGATATGATAGCATTTGGGTAATTGTGGATCGATTGACTAAAAGCGCAAGATTTATACCAGTCAAATCGACCAGGACGGCAGCCAAGTTGGCAGAATTGTATATGAAGTGGGTAGTGAGATTTCATGGAGTACCCAAAAGCATTGTGAGTGACCGAGACCCGTTGTTCACTAGTGGGTTTTGGAAGAGCTTACAAGAGGCTCTAGGGTCAAGATTACATCTCAGTACCGCATATCATCCTCAGACCGACGGTCAGACGGAGAGGGTGAATCGTATATTGGAAGTTCTCTTGAGAGCTTGTATATTGGATTTTGGTGGATCATGGGATGATCATTTGCATCTAGTAGAGTTTGCATATAATAATAGCTACCAATCCAGTATCGGTATGGCTCCATATGAAGCTTTGTACGGAAGACCGTGCAACTCACCATCATGTTGGATAGAGACTGGCGAGAAGTTTGTGCTTGGACCGGATGTGGTGAGAGAAACTTCCGATAAGATCAAGATCATTCAGCAACGAATGAAAGCTGCTCAAGATAGACAGAAAAGCTATGCTGATAAGAGGAGAAGAGACTTGAAATTCTCCGTTGGTGACTTGGTGTTTGTCAAGATCTCTCCGTTGAAAAGCGTGATACGATTTGGCAGGAGAGGCAAGTTGGCACCAAGATTTGTTGGCCCATTCCCTGTTCTTGAACTAGTCGGGAATTTGGCATATAGAGTTGGCTTACCAGAGAAAATGGCGGGAGTTCATAATGTATTTCATGTTTCCCAGCTGAGGAAGTTCGTTCACGACTCAGATATGACTATTTCACCTGATCAGTTAGAGGACTTCGAAGTAGAACCCGAGGCGGTTGGGAACCGCAAGCCGATTCGTATTGTGGGGCATGATACGAAGCAACTTCGAAGGAAGGCGGTGAAGCTAGTCAAGGTTCAGTGGGGCGAGAAAGAGAATGATTGTACTTGGGAGACAGAGGAGAGCATTAGGAAGGCTTATCCAGAACTCTTTGCCTGGTAAGATTTACTTTGCAATTTAGTTTTCCGCATGGTAGGATAGACTTGCTTTGCTTGTTTGCATGTTTGATTGTTGTTTTATGATTGATAGGCATGCGGGAACCTTTGTGTATGTTTGGATTATGGAATTTCGGGGGCGAAATTTCTTAAGGGGGAGAGAGTGTAATGACCCGTATTCTACACATCATAGGATCGTAGAATATTTATTTCTTTCCCATGTGAAGTCGTATGGTCATGTAACTTTGGGAAACATCTATTAGAGTCATTTCCCATGCTTATGATTTTTGTCGATTTTTAAATGAACATTTTGCCCCTAGTTGGTACTGTTTTGGCCATAACTTTTGATTGGAAAGGAATTTTGACCTGAAACCACTTCCATTTGATTCGTTTGATGGTTTCTCTTTCCGTAGAGTGGTCGCATTAGCCAAACGGACTTACGGTTTGGGAGATATGGCTGAAACAAGGTTTGGAGGGTGAAAAACTGCTTAACCGGGCCAAATCGGGTGATTAGTGAGTAGGCCCATAACCCATTTCGGGATTAGGGTTATGGGAGGGCTGAAATGAGATGGAGAATCATTCCATTTCAGTTTTCTAGCCTCCACTTATCACCAAGGATCCCTAAAAATGGCCTCCAACCTCTAAATCACCTCCAAATCACCTTTAGGTTAAGGATTTGGCTTAGCAACCCCTAATCAAGAAGGATCTTCACCAAATCAACGAAGGAGCTGCTGTTTGGTATTGAAATTCGCATCAAATCAGAGAATCATTTCAGATCTTAGTTTATTTTGTGGCTAAGGTGAGTGATTTGCTTAGTTTTGCACTAATTATGGCTAATTAGGGGTGATTAGTGTTAATTAGCGAATTTAAACATGATAAAATTCTGGAAAAATGTTTATAAAATTCGGAATGATGTTTTAGACCTCTGATATGAATTTGGGTTAATTTGGTTAAGTTTTGATAATCCTATCATTAGTTTCACCTAAGTATGCTTAAGGGGAAATGCGGGATTTTGGGTATGTTTGATCCATTTTATATGCTATGATTTATGTTTTGATGTTTGGGATCGACACTACATGTTGCTATGACTATATGGTATGCTTTTTGGTTGTTTAGAAGTGTTAGATTGGTCGAAAACGTCGTCGAATGGCGTAGAAACAGTCGCAGGAAAACATGCAGGAAATGACCCAGAATCCGGATCGGATCGGTGGAGGGTAGAGCGACTCGAACCGTTCCAGCATGGGCGTTACGATCCGTTTAAAGGAGTAAGTCACGACTCAGCTAGGTGGCACGATCCGGTGGTAGAAGCACGATCCGAACCAACAAGTATTTCCGATCTGAACCAGAGGAGGGTGGGGAGCTCACGAGTCGATGGGTACTAGGCGAGACGATTCGACCCGATCAGAAGATACGACCCGACCCGGATGAAGCAACCCGATCCGATCCAAAGTGGTGACGCCGATCCGAATCAGGAAGAGGAGCCATGAGCTGGAGGACCACGACCCGATCCGATGCAAGAGGCGCGACCCGATCCGATGCAAGAGGCGCGACCCGATCCGAATGCAAAGGCCGATCCGATCCGATGAAGAATGTGAAGGCTGATCCGATCCGATGAAGAATGTGAAGGCTGATCCGATCCGATTTGATTGTGATGACCAATAACCCAAGATGCAAAGGTAGTCCAAATGGATGTTAGAGCTCAGGATCCCGGAACCAGTTGGGAACTAATGAGTTCACTTCATGGTTGGACTTTGCTGCGGGACGTGTGCTAAGGAGTTGTCGATGTTCATAACTTCGATTCACCACTAAAAAGGAATGATGGGCTACTTATCAGTGCAGTAGGGTCATTATGACCTGAGGGGCAAAGTGATGGTAGCAAGACTACGTTATCAGTGCAGTAGGGTCATTACGACCCGAGGGGCAAGGTGATGCGTAGTAAGACTATGAGCCAGCGCAGATGGGGTGAATAACTCCATGGGGCAAGTGGACATAGTAAGGATTAGTAAGGCTATGAGCCAGCGCAGATGGGGTGAATAACTCCATGGGGCAAGTGGACATAGCGAGGAATTAGTGGCTACGTTATCAGTGCAGTGAAGCCATTTATGACTTCATGGGGCAGAGTGATCGTAGCAAGGTATGTTGGGTGATCGAAGCGGTGAATATCGTATGCTTTACGCACTGAGTGAGAGATGCGAGGATGGATGCTATGCTTGATTGTTTGCCATCATTATGACATGCACACCTCCCCCACCTCCGTATCTTTACACTGTTTGATATGATACCTTAGAGTGTTGTACAATATGTAGTGCTAACTCTTTGGTTGCAGGTTCAGGTTCAGGTATGTTTTAGTCTACCTGTTATTGTTCACTTTAAATGCTTATCGCTCATACCAGGCTTTATGTCTGACCCAGAGTTTTATGTCTCCTCTTATTACTCTGGGTGCTCACACGAGCAGACTAGAGACAGGTTAGCTGGTGATGTGCGAGTAGCTGATCCGGAGGCGGGCAGGAGGCTTCCACGTATTATATATATATACACATTCTCCCTGTGTCGTTGGTGGTCGCTACTTGGGCATTAGTAGTGTACCTCATTTATCTTACTTTGCTTTGAGACAGTTGAAAAGTTGTAATAAGCTGTATTTTGGATTTCCGCTGCTATGATGTTTAGTTCTGATTTTCAGCTTATGCACTGTCTCTCCTGTTTTATGTCAAGTATGTTATTATTATATTTTGTTCTATGCGCTGTGAGACATTCTACAGGTTCCTTGTATGTTCATTTCCTCCTTCCTTTTTCCCTTCTGGCGACCCGTTCCGTGCTAACCGGACATGTGTACAGCGCACCTTTGGAGTAAATGTCGGTTGGTGCGGGGCGGGCCGTCACATAGATACTCCACGGACAATAGAGGGTGGTTGCGGCGAGATGGAAGGCTTTGTGTTCCTCGAGTTGGGAGTTTTTTGAAGACAGTCCTTGAGGAAGCACATCATTCTAAGATGACTATTCATCCAGCCGGTGATAAGATGTATAGATACATGAAGAGGGTTTTCTTTTGGGCTAGGATGAAGAAAGATGTGGTGGAGTTTGTTTCTTGATGTTTGGTTTGCCAACAAATCAAAGCTCAGAAAAAGAAGCCCAGTGGTTTACTTCATCCTTTGGAGGTCCCACAGTGGAAGTGGGAGAGCGTCTCGATGGATTTCATTGATGGTTTGCCAAGATCGAGAAAGGACAACACAAGTATTTGGTTTACGGTAGACAGACTCACCAAGAGCGCTCAATTTATTCCGGTTAAGAGTAAGAGGATGACAACATGGCTGGCAGCAGTTTACGTTCATGAGATAATCCATCTTCGTGGAGTACCTTCCAGTATCGTAAGTGATCGTGACCCCATTTTGACCAGTGAATTTTGGAGGAGCTTGCAAGAAGCATTAGGTACACAGTTATGTTTGAGCACCGCTTATCACCCTTAGACAGATGGAAAGACGGAAAGTGAAACACCCCACCTCCATTAAGGTCACTCTCAAAGGGAATGCCTTAACTTCGATGGAGCATTATAGGTAAAAGACACAGAAAATTTACAAGACAGAAATATAAGCAGCGGAAAATAAAACTAACATTTATTTCATATGTGGTTCAATACAAAAACCATTACGGTAAATTGTCTCAACACAACTTCCAAAACACTTCATCATAATCTTTGTCTTGATTAAAACATAAAGAAGCATATAACATAAATAAAACTGCATAAATCCCCAAGTCCAGTGTGTCCAAAGCCATAGCCAAAAATAAGAGATTCCAAGCCGTACATCACAGAGTCTTCAAGCTTGGAAAGATGAACGGTCCAAACTAAGTTGAGTTATTCCCTCCCTAGCTACCTGAGGGGGGGGGGGAACGGAAGAAAAGAAGACAAAAGAAAAATGGGCCAGACATAAGTCTGAGTAAGTCTAGTGATTTTTCAGTGTGTGAATAAGGAAAAGGTCATGATAGGAATAAACTGAAAATAGGACAGTACCAGAACAACAAACTAACAAAAAACTATATAAGGAAGGATAAACCGGATGTACATCGCACCCATGTTTAATTCTCTACACCTACTTATACTTGTCCAACTAGCACCACGTGTTCATGGTAAATGATTCCCTTATATCGATCAGCTCCTACTAGCATGCATTTATCACGTGTGTCCTTCGGCCCCCGCTTGACTGTAGATACCTATGCTGATCCCACCAAGGGGTGTATCAAATCCTATGGTGGCAACCCGACACGATTCAAGATGCACAGTGTATGACAACTGATGCCCAATGCCTGCTTTTTCCACTCCGGAGTACGTGCACGCCCGATACTCCGTCGGAACCTACACTAATCCACAACCGCCGATGTTTTTGACCGCTTATAATCAGCCCAGTAATCGTGCCCCACCCTGCCTAGTTCAGGTTCCCATGATACATCTACGTGGGTTACTGCTGAAATGGGTCCGCGTTGCTAGGGTTTTCCAGTCAACTTGTTAAATTGGTTAAGTGTCAACTTTACCTTAACCCCACCCATCAGTTTAGCTAACATGTTGGATTGGTTAAGTGTTTCCTTAATTGACTTAACCCTACTACTCTTGACTTAGCTTTATTAGAGCACCAACCACTCACATTAGACAGGTATTGTTGTGGTCACTGGATGTGCCGGTCGGTTCCGGGCAGTTTTACACCACAACTCAGTCTAACCTCGGGTCCTCTTTGGGCTCAATGCACTAACCACCCACATTAGAGAGGTATTGTTGTGGTCGCTGGAGGTGCCGGTCGGTTCTGGGCAGTTTTACACCACAACTCAGTCTAACCTCGGGTTAGGCATATTCATCTTTTCTAAAATTTATATATTTATCCTTTTATGCTTATATGTAAATTTGTCAACAATTTATTTGTCATGGCCCACTTTCTTTCTAAATCAAATTCATAATTTTTGATATGTAAATTATATCATTTCAATGCCATACCATTTACATGGTTATGAGCCAAATATGTTAATTATGTATAATTCTCATGTTTTCCCCAACGTTACCCCCGTTGTACGTTCGCAAAATTACATAGGATGTTAGGCTTGACATCTTAGACTAACTAATAAACTAAAAGGGGAAAAAAAGAGGAACTTGCAACATTCCAACATCATACAAAAATATGGATCTAGCTACAGATGTGTTGTAACAACCCGAATTTTAAACAATGTGTTGAGACAAGAATCAAGGCAGAATTAAATGTTAAAATCTGAATCAGGAGAAACGGGTTGCGCCATTGCGTTCATCTCGGAAAAATACGTGAAATAGAGTCCGAAATTTCGTAAATCGGAGTCCGTATGACCGAGATATGGCCTCGCGAAGTTTCACGAAAAATCAGAATTCAAAACAGATTTCAAATTTCAGAAAATCAGGTAGGCGGGAAAAATCCCGCCCAGACCAGGTCGACCAGGGGGTCGACCTGGGTGGGACCAGGTCGACTGGGGAGTCGACCCCAGGGTCGACCTGGGGGTCGACCTGCCTGGTCGGACCCAGGCATCCTGGTGCACCTGTTTTGCTGTTTGGCTCGGTTTTGGAGGCTTGTGACGATTTTTGAGGGCTTGGATCTATCCTAGGGTTAATGTAACGGCCTAAACTACTCCTAATCTCTATAAAAATACCCTAAGCCTACCCTAAACCCCTCATAATTCACTCATGCCATGAAGTGCTGCCCAAATGCCAAGTGATCATGGCCTCCATCTCCAATTCCTAGAGACTATGCATTCAAATCGGGTTCAAATCAAAAGGTGCAAGCTTGCTACACCAAATCGAGGCCAAATCAACGTTGCTATGGCGATTTCATGACGGTTCTTCATCAAAGGAGCCACCTTTCTTCGTCAAGATGATGCATGATCCTTTCCTAAGCCTCGCTATGTAAGTTCTAGCTACTTCGAGATGTTAACGGTAGTTTAATGATGGCATGGAATAAAATGCGGTTAAACATAAGTGCTATAACCTATGTGAACCTAGTTTTTCCTCTTACCTTGAATATATAACTTGGAACTATGTTTTAGTGACTATATCATGTCACTCATGCTATGTTTAGCCTAGTCTATCATGAAAGATTGAACCTTTAACTTGTGAATGTGGGCATAAGACCTTAGAACCACTTTGGGCTTGTGAAATATGTGCATGAACTTAACTTGGGGCTTATGCAAGTATATGAACCCGAAACCCCTAATGATAATATGCAAGTTTGTGGCCAATCACCTTTTTATGTTATGCATGTTTGTGGCCAAATCTCCTTATGAAACTATGCATGCTTGTGGCCAAATTCCCTTATGATACTATGCATGTTTGTGGCCAAATCTCCTTATGAAACTATGCATGCTTGTGGCCAAATTCCCTTATGATACTATGCATGTTTGTGGCCAAATTCCCTTATGATACTATGCATGTTTGTGGCCAATATGTTGGCATAATACCCTACTATGTGACTCGCTTCCACTTGGGTTGGAAATACGTTTGGGTAGCTTAGGAAAAACGTGGGTATGACATGAAAAACTTGACATGGGGCTTACATGAGAACATGACATTCATGATACATTTAAATATGATCATGACACGTGAGAAAACATGCAACTTGAACTAGACATGGGTGGGTTGTAAGTGTAAAAAGACACTAGACCAAACATGAAAGTGTCCAACTCGAGGTTGGGTTGAGTTTGTAGCATAAATCTACCCGGACCCGCCCGGCTTAACTAGTGGCTACAAATAATAGGATTCAATGTGAGAAGTTGGTCATGTCGCGCTTAAGACCCGAGGTTAGACTAGGTTGTGGTGTAAAACTACCCGGACCCGCCCGGCTTAACTAGTAACCACAACAAGGTCTAATGTGAGAGGTTGAGAGTGCATTAATTAAATTAATGCCACATGATAAGGTTAAGTAAATTTGACTAATGACACTTAACCGATATGACATGAATGGGTAGGTTAAGTGGGACCGGGCTTGATTTCTTAATGACACTTAACCATACAAGACAATTAGGGGATGGGGTTAAGTAATTTACGCTTAACTAATCCAACTTAGTAATTAGATGGGGTTAAGTAATCCACACTTAACTAATCTAAACACGTTAAATTCGATGAGGTTAAGTAATCCATACTTAACTAATCTAACACGGTAATTAGATGGGGTTAAGTAACTTAGACTTAACTAATCTAAAACACGGTAATTAGATGGGGTTAAGTAACCTTCACTTAACTAATCTAAACACGGTAATTTGATGGGGTTAAGTTAAACACTTAACCAATCTAAACTTGGTAATTCAATGAGGTTAAGTAACCAATACTTAACCAACTTAACATGGTAATTTAATGGGGTTAAGTAACTTATACTTAACCAATTATACATGATGGTTTGATGAGGTTAAGTAACCTATACTTAACCAATCTAATAGGTGGACCGGATAGGGTTAAGTCACAAGACCCTTTAAAATTAGGCTTAACCATTGTAATACGATTTGAGGATGGGGTTAAGTTAACCTATACTTAACCAATCCGACTCGATAATCTGATGGGATTAAGATAATCTATGCTTAATCAATCTAACATGATAATCTGGTTGGGTTAAGACAAATAAATACTTAACCAATTTGACTTGATAGGGTTAAGTCATGAGCTTCTTGGTACACTTAACCAACTGGTAGGGCTAAGCCTTGAACTTGAGTACTTAGCCAATCTTGACATGATTAGTATGCGGGTTAAGTCATGAACTTGGATAACAACACTTAACCCATTTGACAAAACCCTAGCTCAGGGGACTAGGTTGGAAATCGTAGTTAACAAGGATAGCGGAAAGAGGGGCTAAGTGGTAAACCTTAGTTAAGGGTAACTAAGTAATAATTCTTAGCCAAGGACATGGGACCAGTTCGTAAATAAATGAGTAACCTGATACGGTAGGTCATCGCTTAGTATACGAGGAGGAGCAACTTATCTGACTTGGATAAGGGCTCCAACAAACTGGGTGACGAAGCGGCAGCTTCGGGGGGACGTGAGGGTACTCTTGGTATCCCTCTGTGAGGTGGCTAGTGGTCCATGAAACCCGGCCTCACAGGGGTTAAGGTCTGCGGTAGAAGAGCCAAGAGTATGCCTTGGTTGCTATGCGAGCGACCTAAAGACTGGGATGGATTAGCGTGGAGTCGACGATACTTGATTTTGCCCTGGATAGCATGTCGCTGACTACCTACCATCTTTAGTCAATCGTGTACGTACGGAAAGGCAGGGAACTCCCAACAGACCATATACTAGCTATCGAGTTATGGGTGAGGTTGGCTATCTGGAAGTGGGCATCGATGGGCCGTAGTGTAGTTCTCATACATAATTTTTCTTGGATTGCCTTTCAGCAGTTGAGGGAGGGGTCACATGGGACCATAGCCACGGGTACAAAAACAGACCTTGATATCTGCATCAGCAGACGACTTAAAGCTCCCGACCGAGTTCCGTATTTCTTGGTTTGCCCTGGCACGGAACTCGGATGGCACATTGAGGAACATGTGCGTCTAGACATGGAAAACGATTCACGATACATACGTGGGATAAAGGGCGCGGTTGACGGGTGGCATAATCCCTAGTGGCCCTAGGTGGCTGAACCCAAACCGAGACACGGAAACATTCATTAGGTAGCATAATCCCTAGTGGTCCTAAGTGGCATAAATCCTAAGTGGACGCGCGATAGTTCATGGTAAGGAAACATAACTAGATCAAGGGTAGCAGTCCAAAATAACCTCAAGGATAAAACGTTTACATGGGAAAGCCCGTATGGCCTACGGCAAAGGATTGAACTTATACATGGAAAGAAACATACACATACGAGTTGGAAAAACCTACATATGCTATATATTAGGTTGACATGGACCATTACATGACATTGGGCAAGGGACATTCATAGTTAACACATGACGCGGGTTGGGATACTAGTACGAGAGGTGTAGAGAAAATATACATGATAAATACCCTGGGATGGTATACGTGATAGACACCATGGGATGGTATACAGGATAGATACCTTGGGATAGTATACTTGATAGAAGCCTGACGATGTGATACCTTGATTTATCATGACACCGTAGTTTATCATGATATCTTAGTTTACAGTAGTTCAGCCTGTTACCCTGGTTTAGTTTATCTATCTTGTAGTCATCCTTATGTTTACTTTCAGTTTATGCATGTCATGTTACCTTTACCTGTTTTTATACTGGAAGTAGATAGGACTTACCAGTCTTTATGACTGACCCCATTTTCTTTCGCCTCTTTGTCTTCCGTTCCCCCCCACCACCAAGGTTTTCAGGGAGGAAATAATGTTGTTTTGTTCGGACCTCTTATGCTTGAAGGTTATCATGTTTAGCTTGGTCTTCTCTTGGCTATGGCTGCTCCACCGCTTTATTTTGGGGAATAATTTATGAAAAGGTTTTATGCTTCTTTACTATTGCAAGACAGGTTTTGATGTATTCTGATGTAAAAGGCTTTAGACCTTATTTATTAATGATATGAAAGTTGGTTTTACTTCCGCTGTTTTATATATGTTCTGTCTTGTAATATTTCTGTGCATGTTTACCTCGATAATGCTTCACCAAACCTAGTGCATTCCCTTTGTGAGTGACCCTAGCGGAGGTGGGGTGTTACATTTGGTATCAGAGCAGAAGGTTACCAGACTGGGCAAAAAAAATTAAAAACCTTCTGAAAAGTATTTGAAAAACCGTTTACAAAGAAGCATTTTTCAAGAAAATTTTTAAAGGCTATTCCCCAAAAGCCATTAGCACTATCCTTTGAATCTCTTTTCCTTTCTTTCCTCCATCTGTAGTCACAGTAGTTCTAACTGTGACTAATCTTTGTCTAGCCACGTAGGTGTTTTCCGTACGATGGAGGTGGTTCTCGAGAGACCTGTTGCCGTGGTACAAGGAAGGATAATAAGAGTAAGGATAAAGGACGCGAGCTTAAGGATGAGCAACTGTTGGTATGGCTTAGTCCATCAAGGAGGACAAGGACAAGATCATCGGAGAGGGCAATTGTACGCTCCCATTTCTAGGGTACCTAAAAGAAATGGTACCGTTTCTGGTAAAGGCTTAGTCGTTCTTTTCTATCATCCCGTCCAGACTTTGTCTTGATCCTCGTATCATTTAAGTCTGCTTGGATAGTTGAGTCTCTGCACCTTAGTACTAGCATGGTAAAGGATCCCAGTTTTGTCCCAACATCTGGTTAGAGAGTCGGTCCATTTATTCATGACTTGTTGGATTTGAGAACATCTATGCCAACTGTTGAGATTAGAAGTGATACTTCTATTGTTGAGCCATGGATGGATTCTAGGGGTAAAGTGGTTATCCAGTAAGGGATACCATTCTCGATTTTGAAAAGAGGGTAGTCAGACTCTTGGCTTGCTTTGATAATACCTTCGAAGTCTCGTGTAACCTTTTGGGTTCCGTCATTGTTAGTTACCTAGAATCTCTTATCGGGAAATCTCTGATCCAATCGAGTAACGTCCGCCAATAAGACGGATGGTTCATTCCACTTGAGCATGGGTTATAGGAACCACCCTAGTAAGTGCACGTGGTAACATGGATTGGCATGGGTAAACGAGATCCAGATTTCACTAGTGAATTTTGGAGAGCTTGCATGAGTACGCAGATATGTTTGAACCGAGCATACTAGGGAAAGTGAAACGAGAAGCGACAGTGAAATGAGTTCCAACTCATACCTTGGAAATAGGAATCAAGGAGCTACGAAATCATGAAGTTAAAAGGATGGTCAAGGCACCGAGGAATTAAGCTCAAGGAAACGCGACTTAGAAGACGTAAGGCTAGACACGCGCATCATACCTCTTTTTAAAGAGTGTATCCTTGATCCCTGGTTTTTCCTGTAGAGCTTGCTCGCATGTTATCTTTTGGTGAATATCCTCTCGGTCCGGTTTCTGTTACAAAACCCGTAAGGAGTTTGTCTTGTTTATCTTCTCGACCCTATCTTGAGAACCTTAGGTAGAATCCTATGGATGTAAACATGTATTTGAAACATGTTATGATTGATATGGTTGCAAATGGTTGCAAGTGGTTGCTCGTGGATGCGCGAACACACATTAGATACTAGATTGACGCGGTCATGTTTCATGTTGCATATGCACGAGTATTTATACTTGTTTATGGATGAAATTGAATGTGTTATCATGCGGATGTTGCATATGAATGAATGTTTGTGCACGCATATAGTACTTATATGACTAGGAATATTTGCATACGTGTTGGACTCATGGCACTAAACATATTTTGCATTAGAAAGATCATTCAGGCCTGATCATTAGCATTAGCTAAGGAGCATATACACACACGTTTTGCATATGTTCATATGGCATTAGAAATCGTCTAAGGACAATGGTTGCCTGTGGATGATGTTTTGAGTAGATGGATGATGGATGGTAGGATGCGTTCTTCCTAACTTGGAGATTTCGGGGACGAAATCCTTAAAGGAGGGGAGAATGTAACAACCCGAATTTTAAACAATGTGTGAGACAAGAATCAAGGCAGAATTAAATGTTAAAATCTGAATCCGGAGAAACGGGTTGCGCCATTGTGTTCGTCTCGGAAAAATACGCGAAATAGAGTCCGAAATTTCGTAAATCGAAGTCTGTATGACCGAGATATGGCCTCGCGAAGTTTCACGAAAAATCAGAATTCAAAACAGATTTCAAATTTCAGAAAATCAGGGTAGGCGGGAAAAATTCCCCCCAGACCAGGTCGACCAGGGGGTCGACCTGGGAGTCGACCTGGGTGGGACCAGGTCGACTGGGGAGTCGACCCCAGGGTCGACCTGGGGGTCGACCTGCCTGGTCGGACCCAGGCAGCCTGGTGCACCTATTTTGCTGTTTGGCTCGGTTTTGGAGGCTTGTGACGATATTTGAGGGCTTGGATCTATCCTAGGGTTAATCTAATGGCCTAAACTACTCCTAATCTCTATAAAAAGACCCTAAGCCTACCCTAAACCCCTCATAATTCACTCATGCCACGAAGTGCTGCCCAAATGCCAAGTGATCATGGCCTCCATCTCCAATTCCTAGAGACTATGCATTCAAATCGGGTTCAAATCAAAAGGTGCAAGCTTGCTACACCAAATCGAGGCCAAATCAACGTTGCTATGGCGATTTCATGACAGTTCTTCATCAAAGGAGCAACCTTTCTTCGTCAAGATGATGCATGATCCTTTCCTAAGCCTCGCTATGTAAGTTCTAGCTACTTCGAGATGTTAACGGTAGTTTAATGATGGCATGGAATAAAATGCGGTTAAACATAAGTGCTATAACCTATGTGAACCTAGTTTTGCCTCTTACCTTGAATATATGACTTGGAACTATGTTTTAGCGAATATATCATGTCACTCATGCTATGTTTAGCCTAGTCTATCATGAAAGATTGAACCTTTAACTTGTGAGTGTGGGCATAAGACCTTAGAACCACTTTGGGCTTGTGAAATATGTGCATGAACTTAACTTGGGGCTTATGCAAGTATATGAACCCGAAACCCCTAATGATAATATGCAAGTTTGTGGCCAATCACCTTTTTATGTTATGCATGTTTGTGGCCAAATCTCCTTATGAAACTATGCATGCTTGTGGCCAAATTCCCTTATGATACTATGCATGTTTGTGGCCAAATCTCCTTATGAAACTATACATGCTTGTGGCCAAATTCCCTTATGATACTATGCATGTTTGTGGCCAATATGTTGGCATAATACCCTACTATGTGACTCGCTTCAACTTGGGTTGGAAATACGTTTGGGTAGCTTAGGAAAAACGTGGGTATGACATGAAAAACTTAACATGGGGCTTACACGAGAACATGACATTCATGATACATTTAAATATGATCATGACACGTGGGAAAACATGGAACTTGAACTAGACATGGGTGGGTTGTAAGTGTAAAAAGACACTAGACCAAACATGAAAGTGGCCAACTCGAGGTTGGGTTGAGTTTGTAGCATAAATCTACCCGGACTCGCCCGGCTTAACTAGTGGCTACAAATAATAGGATCCAATGTGAGAAGTTGGTCATGTCGCGCTTAAGACCCGAGGTTAGACTAGGTTGTGGTGTAAAACTACCCGGACCCGCCCGGCTTAACTAGTAACCACAACAAGGTCTAATGTGAGAGGTTGAGAGTGCATTAATTAAATTAATGCCACATGATAAGGTTAAGTAAATTTGACTAATGACACTTAACCGATATGACACGAATGGGTAGGTTAAGTGGGACCGGGCTTGATTTCTTAATGACACTTAACCATACAAGACAATTAGGGGATGGGGTTAAGTAATTTACGCTTAACTAATCAAACTTAGTAATTAGATGGGGTTAAGTAATCCACACTTAACTAATCTAAACACGGTAAATTCGATGAGGTTAAGTAATCCATACTTAACTAATCTAACACGGTAATTAGATGGGGTTAAGTAACTTAGACTTAACTAATCTAAAACACGGTAATTAGATGGGGTTAAGTAACCTTCACTTAACTAATCTAAACACGGTAATTTGATGGGGTTAAGTTAAACACTTAACCAATCTAAACTTGGTAATTCAATGAGGTTAAGTAACCAATACTTAACCAACTTAACATGGTCATTTAATGGGGTTAAGTAACTTATACTTAACCAATTATACATGATGGTTTGATGAGGTTAAGTAACCTATACTTAACCGATCTAATAGGTGGACCGGATAGGGTTAAGTCACAAGACCCTTTAAAATTAGGCTTAACCATTGTAATACGATTTGAGGATGGGGTTAAGTTAACCTATACTTAACCAATCTGACTCGATAATCTGATGGGATTAAGATAATCTATGCTTAATCAATCTAACATGATAATCTGGTAGGGTTAAGACAAATAAATACTTAACCATTTTGACTTTATAGGGTTAAGTCATGAGCTTCTTGGTACACTTAACCAACTGGTAGGGCTAAGCCTTGAACTTGAGTACTTAGCCAATCTTGACATGATTAGTAGGCGGGTTAAGTCATGAACTTGGATAACAACACTTAACCCATTTGACAAAACCCTGGCTCAGGGGACTAGGTTGGAAATCGTAGTTAACAAGGATAGCGGAAAGAGGGGCTAAGTGGTAAACCTTAGTTAAGGGTAACTAAGTAATAATTCTTAGCCAAGGACATGGGACCAGTTCGTAAATAGATGAGTAACCTGATACGGTAGGTCATCGCTTAGTATACGAGGAGGAGCAACTTATCTGACTTGGATAAGGGCTCCAACGAACTAGGTGACGAAGCGGCAGCTTCGGGGGGGGCGTGAGGGTACTCTTGGTATCCCTCTGTGAGGTGGCTAGTGGTCCATGAAACCCGGCCTCACAGGGGTTAAGGTCTGCGGTAGAAGAACCAAGAGTATGCCTTGGTTGCTATGCGAGCGACCTAAAGACTGGGATGGATTAGCGTGGAGTCAACGATACTTGATTTTTCCCTGGATAGCATGTCGCCGACTACCTACCATCTTTAGTCAATCGTGTACGTACGGAAAGGCAGGGAACTCCCAACAGACCATATACTAGCTATCGAGTTATGGGTGAGGTTGGCTATCTGGAAGTGGGCATCGATGGGCCGTAGTGTAGTTCTCATACATGATTTTTCTTGGATTGCCTTTCAGTAGTTGAGGGAGGGGTCACGTGGGACCATAGCCACGGGTACAAAAACAGACCTTGATATCTGCATCAGCAGACGACTTAAAGCTCCCGACCGAGTTCCGTATTTCTTGGTTTGCCCTGGCACGGAACTCGGATGGCACATTGAGGAACATGTGCGTCTAGACATGGAAAACGATTCACGATACATACGTGGGATAAAGGGCGCGGTTGACGGGTGGCATAATCCCTAGTGGCCCTAGGTGGCTGAACCCAAACCGAGACACGGAAACATTCATTAGGTAGCATAATCCCTAGTGGTCCTAGGTGGCATAAATCCTAAGTGGACGCGCGATAGTTCATGGTAAGGAAACATAACTAGATCAAGTGTAGCAGTCCAAAATAACCTCTAGGATAAAACGTTTACATGGGAAAGCCCGTATGGCCTACGGCAAAGGACTGAACTTATACATGGAAAGTAACATACACATACGAGTTGGGAAAACCTACATATGCTATATATTAGGTTGACATGGACCATTACATGACATTGGGCAAGGGATATTCATAGTTAACACATGACGCTGGTTGGGATACTAGTACGAGAGGTGCAGAGAAAATATACATGATAAATACCCTGGGATGGTATATGTGATAGACACCATGGGATGGTATACAGGATAGATACCTTGGGATAGTATACTTGATAGAAGCCTGACGATGTGATACCTTGATTTATCATGACACCGTAGTTTATCATGATATCTTAGTTTACAGTAGTTCAGCCCGTTACCCTGGTTTAGTTTATCTATCTTGTAGTCATCCTTATGTTTACTTTCAGTTTATGCATGTCATGTTACCTTTGCCTGTTTTTATACTGGAAGTAGATAGGACTTACCAGTCTTTATGACTGACCCCGTTTTCTTTCACCTCTTTGTCTTCCGTCCCCCCCGGTTTTCAGGGAGGAAATAATGTTGTTTAGTTCGGACCTCTTATGCTTGAAGGTCATCATGTATAGCTTGGTCTTCTCTTGGCTATGGCTGCTCCACCGCTTTATTTTGGGGAATAATTTATGAAAAGGTTTTATGCTTCTTTACTATTGCAAGACAGGTTTTGATGTATTCTGATGTAAAAGGCTTTAGACCTTATTATTAATGATATGAAAGTTGGTTTTACTTCCGCTGTTTTATATATGTTCTATCTTGTAATATTTCTGTGCATGTTTACCTTGATAATGCTTCACCAAACCTAGTGCATTCCCTTTGTGAGTGACCCTAGCGGAGGTGGGGTGTTACATGTGTCACATGAACTTGGCATAATATACTTTTAATTATGAACTTGCAAACTAGATCTATGCAACATGAGTCATAAAATAGTAGTTTTACAAAGAAGACGAAAGAAAAATGGGTCAGACATAAGTCTGAGTAAGTCTTGTGACTTTTCAGTGTGTGAATAAGGAAAAGGTCATGATAGGAATAAACTGAAAATAGGACAGTACCAGAACAACAAACTAACATAAAACTATATAAGGAAGGATAAACCAAATAACCAAATGTACATTGCACCCATGTTTAATTCTCTACACCTACTTATACTTGTCCAACGAGCACCACGTGTTCATGGTGAAATGATTCCCTTATACCGATCAGCTCCTACTAGCATGCATTTTCCACTTGTGTCCTTCGGCCCCCGCTTGACTGTAGATACATGTGCTGGTCCCACCAAGGGGTGTATCAAATCCTATGGTGGCAACCCGACACGAATCAAGATGCACAGTGTATGACTACTGATGCCCAGTGCCTGCTTTTCCACTCTGGAGTACGTGCACGCCCGATACTCCGCCGGAACCTACACTAATCCACCACCGCTGTAATAACCCGGAAATCCGAGCCAATTTAAAATTTTATTTTGGCAATTTTAATGAATTTTGTTTATTTAAAATGAATTATTTTAAATAATAACGACGGGAAATTTATTTTGAATGAATTCGAACGTATATATTTATATAGATCGTCGTTAGAATATAAATATTTATTTTAAATTATAAAAGGAATTGAAAATGGCGCGGTAGTTCGATAATTCGATTTCAAATTTCAAATGAACGTACCGGGTTCAAAATAAACCGGATTTAGTGAAACCAAAAATATTTGAATCTAATTGATAATATCTTTCCAACGAATCCGAAAAATCAAAATTTCATATCGGGAATCAAAAGATATGGCCAAATGAATTTTCAGAATAGTCGCTATGGAATTCTGGCCCTTAAAAATGGAAATTTTGCAAACGACTTCGGATTTCGACGAAACCACTTTTGTTGGATCCGTGATGTCAAGCTATTGCTAGGTTTCAATTTTCATAATTTTTCGATTCAATATGTGAGCGTGGCGAAGGAAAACGCGTTTGACCAGTTTTAGTTGATTTTAATCGACTGGAAAATGGTCATTTTTCAAACGGTCTCGGAATTCTACGAAATTAGTTTTGTTAGGACCGTATCGTCAATACGAAGCTAGAAAATATTTTTCTGGAATTTTTCGAGTTAGCATGTGACCTCGGTAAATTGAAATGCGCGTTCAAATTCAATATATAGAGTTATATTTTGATTCTGACGAAAACTGGTCGAAACGATCGAATCAGCTTACGATACATATCCCATTGTGTTCGGAATGGGGGTAATTAGCTATGGACGACAGGCGGTGGGCGAGTTCGAAAATAAAAGTTGCTTTTCAGAAAACATAATAAATAAAATATATATTAATACTTTGGCCCCCCCTCTTCATTATCTCTCCCTTTCAATTAAAAAGAAAAAAATGGGGGAACCCAATCGCGACGACCTCCTGCCGTCAAGCCACCACCGCTGTGCCCCCCCCCCCAACGTCGGCGCTGCTCCCCCGCATCTCTTCCAACTCTCGCGCCAGAGCGCGCACCACCGCTCCCTCCGACCTCGCGTCAACCACCCTCCACCCCCTTCTCTCCTCCGCGCTTCTCTTTCTTCCTCTTCCCTTCAATTTACGCCATCGATCCACCCACTCGCGCCATCCCTCTACCCAATTCCGACGCCTCCAGAGCGCAGACCAGCCCCCTTTTTGCAAACCGTAAGTTTTTTTTTCTTTTTATTATTTATTTTGTTTCAGTTTTTTTACAGTAATCTTTAAAAATAAAAATCTGATGTATATGTATAAATCACTGAATTTATTCTTAGTTTCTAAAGCGATAAAAATTTGATTTTTATTTTGTTTTAGAAGCGATAAAAGTTTATATTTTATATAAAGAAAGTTAAAAAGATTATATTTTTGAAAGTATAATGATTATATTTTTAAAGTTAAAAAGATTATATTTTTATAAGTGGAAAGTTAGAATATTTATAAGAAGAAAGATCAGATTGTTAATTTAGAAAAGATCAGATTTTTAATTTAGAAAAGATCAGATTTTTAATTTAGAAAAGATCGGATTTTTAATATGTGAAAGGTCGGATTTTTATTGTTGAAATGACGAAGTAAAAATATAATTTTTATATTGAAATAAGCGTTGTAAATATATATGAAGTAGATATAAAAATATGATTTTTTTTATTTATTAGAATGAAGCAATAAAAATATAATTTTTATATTTGAACAGCGTGAAAGGAACTGCATTGGAATTTCATACCGATTCAAATGGTTCAGCAGTTCAGCAGTTCAACAGTAAAGCACGACGGAGTGGAACCCTCTGTGAGAACTTCTCACCTTTTAATTTTGTTTTCTAGTTAAAATATATACTAGGATGCAGACGGTGTTTAGTAGCACCCGACACCCGTCGTCCACAGACCATGGACGACTTGTATGCTTGTTTGTTTGATTTTGATGTGTAGTTAATTGTGTGATGTGATGTGAAACGAAATATTTTATAGTGGAAAATATTATATAGTAAAAAAATAGAATTTTTAACGTGTATATGAAATGAAATAAATTAATATAAACAAGTCGAATGATTTGTTTATATACACACATTTGACTGATATTGATTGGGACGATAAATTTTACACATCGCCCAACTGCACAAATAAAATCTGTGGTTGATTGTTTGAAACCCCACACGGGTATTGGGATGATACATGACATACACTAATCCCAATAATTAGTTGTATGTCGATCGATTGATTGACAGACTGTTATGAGCGTTAAATATTTATATTTGATGCTTATACAGTGTAGAACGCACGCTGGATGATGGTTGATTATTTATTGTTGTTATTTTATACATGTGTTGTAGAAAATCCATATAATTAACATTATATGGTAATTTATTGGGCCTCATTCCAGTTTTGAAATAGAATTTTTGAAATAGAATATTTGAAATAGAATATTTGAATAGGAATATTTGAAAATAGAAATATTTGAAAAAGAAATATTTGAAATAGAATATTTGAAAATAGAAATATATGAAGCCGTGTTGATTAGATTGACGCCATTTTGACGTGAACGATGTTTATATCGATTTTATTCAAATTGAAATGAATATTAAAGTGAATTGAAATTCGAATTAAATTGAATTGATTTGAAATTCGAAATAAACTGAAATGATTTGAAATTCGAATAGAATTGAAATTCGAATTAAATTGAAATAGAATTGAAATCGTTCTGAAATGAATTCGAATTGAAATTGAATAGAATTGAATTTGAATTGAAACTGAATTAATTTGAAATTCAAATTGAATTGAAATTGAATTAAAAATCGATTTGAATTGAAATCAATTTGAAATGAATTTAAAACGAATTTGTAAGGGAAAATTCAATCTTGATTTGAATTTGAAAATGAAGTTGAAATCGTTTTGAAAACGAATTTAAAACGATTTATAAAATGCGTTTTAAAAGGAAATCGACAAAGTATATATTATATATATTATATATATAATATAATGGCCTGAATAGAACGCGCCGCGCTGCGGTAGTCGTGAATTTCAGCCATTGACATCGAATGGATATTGCGGGAGATCCGACCGTCGGATTCTCCTAAAACCGAAACCGTTGGGTTCGTATCGAAAAGAGCTTTCTAATGAATATTGGAAATTTGAAATCTAACTGTTGGATTTGGAATTATGTCCAAATCAAATTTGAAAAAGGTCGCTGTAAGTGCAGTTCGACGGCCATTGATGGAAATCGACTGTACGGGCCTTGATAAAATTATTAAAAATAATAATAATTTGTGTAAAATCATAAGAAATGATTTGAGAAGAATTGGGATGAAACACTCCGTATTTGAAAAGATAAAAATAGATTTTTATCGAAATGAACTAGTTTTGAACTAGAACAATAATTTATTTATTTTTAAAATAAATAAATTGGATTTGAAATTGTTTTGAAAATAACCAGAATTTCCAATAATTGCATTGGAATGGATTTGAATCGAAATTGTCTTCGGAATATTTCGATGTTGGATTTCGTGATTATACAGATATTGTTATGGAAATTTGAAAGATATACATATATCGTTATTTCCAATACGATATTTGTTGGTCGTAGAATTTGATATTGAATATAAGCCGATATATTTTCTATTCAGAGCCTTGTATTTAGTATCAAATGTGATTTGGGTTTGTCGTGAATGGTGTCTTCATTAACACTGTTCTTAAGCCCAGTTGAGAAAAAGATTAAATCTTTTTATTTAGATTTAATGAAGTGTACCAATTAAATAATATTTAATTGGAATTGAATTGGTGTTGATTTTTGGGTTTATCGTGAACAGTGTTTTAAATAACACTTGTTCTTTAACCCGATAATTAATGGAATGTGATTTTGGGTTTATCGTGAACCGTGTTTTAAATGACACTGATTCTTTAACCCAGTTAAAGATTAAAACTAAGTGGAGTTTTAATGAATCTTTAATTAGATTGAAAAGATCGAGAATGGAGTATCACCAGTTTTACTCCAGGCGATAGTTAAATCTTTAATTAGATTTGAACGTGAAATGGTAATTGAATTTACCGATAACACCGTGGTGTTAGATATGAAGTATTACCAGTTTTACTTCATGGGGTGAATAGGTTGGGATTGGGAAATAAAATAAATGATTACTTCGGTGTGGTTCGCTAACCCGACTAGTTTGAATTGATATTCAAAAAGGAGATTAAAGAATAAATTTAAAGAATTTATCTTTGATAAAATTAATGGGAACCTTTCCCAAAATATAAGAATATTTGAATAAAAGAATATTCTGAATTGGAATGAAGCGTATGCTGTGTTTGTGTAACACGTGTTTATTATATACGCGAGTTATTCGGAAAGACCGGGTTTATCCCATTCTGAATAACTGTTACGACGATAAGTCGAAGATGAAGACGGTGGTCGAAGACCGGAGGTTTTCACGTCGTTTGGGTGATTACTGATGATCTTGATTGGGCCGTACACCCAAGAGGAGGGAATCGGTTAGTGGTCGTCCAGACGTACTTGGAGATCGATGGATATGCGAGGTACAAGGTGCCTCCAATTTCGTTCATACCCAGAACGGATTTGTAAATGGACTGTGTGTCTGACATTGGATATCATTCTGTGTGATTGATGGATATCGGTTGCATGTGGTGGTTTGCCTGTGTGGCATGCTAAGATGCAAATGATCAAGGCTTCTGTTGAAAAGCAGAGTCTTGTGGTTGATGATCAAAGCACAGCCTGTGTGGCACAACTTTGTGTAGCGTTAATTCGCGAGCCTCACACCCCGGTAGTGAACCAAAACGGGAGACGGACATCAGTGAGGGCATGCGTTTCTTTCTAGTTAGAAGTGGCGTCAGTGGTTTTACACGCCCTGACGAGTTTGACTTATGTGGTTGTTGCTGTTGCGAGGTGCCTCGGATATACCGGTGACTATGTGAAGCCGAAGGAGCCATTCGTTGGCTCATTTACGCCCCATAGGGCGGGGAAATGCAGTGTTCAGGCATAATAATCCACATCGGTGGACCGACCCTGACGATCCAAGGCTAGCCTGCGCGCTTGCCTGAGGGGCGGACTAGAGCGTCTCGAATTCGGTGAGGACTATCTTTTGCCTTGGTTCACAGATGGAAATCCAACTTCCAATACGTGACGTTTCGATTTTAGTTGTAATCCTATATATGGCGACATAGTCGGATGGGGCGCTTATGCCGCCTATGATTGATACTTATGATGTGAAGTTGTTTTATACACTATACACTTATAGTAATAATAAATGATTTGTTTTAAACGTATCAAGCATGCTTTGGCTATTATAAGGTAAAAACTCTATCCTCCGGCTTGCGTTGCATTGTGTGATGGGACCTAGGTCTTATAATAGCTTCATTTTTCTTTATTTAGCATTGCGTTGTTTGCTTTATGCACTGGTATTCTTGGAGGAAACCCGTTCCGCGTAAGCGACGTGGTCCCTTGATTTACCTGACTTTAAAATAAAGATTAATAACTGTTTTAGTTCTCATACCAGTCCCATGACTGACCTGGAGTTTATTGTTTTAACCTAAACTCTGGGTGCCCTTATTTTGACACGGGCAGCTAGTAGTTTTGGTTTTGCAGATTTATATTCACAGGATCCTGGTTTACAGCTGGAACGATACTCGGAAAGCTTTGTATCCGCGTATTACTTCTAGTTGTGTATTGTATTATTTTCCGCTGCTATGTAGTGTATTGTAATCTCTGATATTTTATAGTGTGTTCTGTATATTCTTGTATTCTGATGGAATTGTTGTAATAAGCAATGAAATGTTCTTCTGTCTACGTTCTATTTTGTCGTGTTCTCAAAGCGAACAGGCGTTTCAACGGTCTTAATCGGTTTAGCGACTGATTCGGATCGAGCGGAATTTGCCGGTCGTCACAACCGCCTATGTTTTTGACCGCTTATAATCAGCCCAGTAATCGTGCCCCACCCTGCCTAATTCAGGGTCCCATGATACATCTACGTGGGTTACTGCTGAAATAGGTCCCCGTTGTTAGGGTTTTCCAGTCAACTTGTTAAATTGGTTAAGTGTCCAACTTTACCTTAACCCCACCCATCAGTTTAGCTAACATGTTGGATTGGTTAAGTGTTTCCTTAATTGACTTAACCCTACTACTCTTGACTTAGCTTTATTAGAGCACAAACCACTCACATTAGACAGGTATTCTTGTGGTCACTGGATGTGCCGGTCGGTTCCGGGCAGTTTTACACCACAACTCAGTCTAACCTCAGGTCCTCTTTGGGCTCAATGCACTAACCACCCACATTAGACAAGTATTGTTGTGGTCACTAGATGTGCCGGTCGGTTCCGAGCAGTTTTACACCACAACTCAGTCTAACCTCGGGTTAGGCATATTCATCTTTTCTAAAATTTATATATTTATCCTTTTATGCTTATATGTAAATTTGTCAACAATTTATTTGTTATGGCCCACTTTCTTTCTGAATCAAATTCATAATTTTTGATATGTAAATTATATCATTTCAATGCCATACCATTTACATGGTTATGAGCCAAATATGTTAATTATGTATAATTCTCATGTTTTCCCCAACGTTACCCCCGTTGTACGTTCGCAAAATTACATAGGATATTAGGCTCGACATCTTAGCCTAACTAATAAACTAAAAGGGGAAAAAAGAGGGACTTGCAACATTCCAACATCATACAAAAATATGGATCTAGCTACAGATGTGTCACATGAACTTGGCATAATATACTTTTAATTATGAACTTGCAAACTAGATCTATGCAACATGAGTCATAAAATAATAGTTTTACAAAGAACTACCAAAATCTAATTAGACATGTAGTGGTGAACTTGCATAGGGATTGAATCATGCTAATATTGATCTAACATAAAGGCATATGGTCCTAACATGTAAAGTTATAGATCTAAACATATAGGTTTACATAGTCATGTTTTTAACCTATAAACTTGCATGTATTCATAACATGATAACATCACTTAACTTGCATAAACATGGCATAATTTGTAAATTGATATTCAACATATAGATGTCATCACAAAATTGTAGATCTAAACATGTATGCATAATGGGTCTGAACAATTAGGCATAAACTATATGACTTAGCCTAAAACTTGTATAATATCACCAAACTTACATATGATAATTTCATAACATCATAGGTTTACTCACCAATTTCCACAAAACATGATAGACCACAATAATTCATAGGCATATACGATAGAACAGACATGAATAAACATAAATTAGCATCACATACAACTTGATACAATTCTATTTTACAATCCATTACAAACCATGTCTTTAATTCATTCACATCTGAAAGATAACTATACTTACAGACAAAAAGGAATTCTTGAGTTCTGGGTTCTGTATTCTGAAATTGAATTGCTCGCCTTTGATGTAGATCGTTGAATTTTCTTAGTTGAATTAGATTAGATTTAATTTTGATGTAGCTTCAATCTTGCCTTTGAGTTGAAAGAGATGACGACTATCCTAGGTTTACCATTGACGACATGGCGGCTCTTGGTATGAATATTTGTGATTTAGGGTTGAGAGTTAGGTTGCTTTTATAGAGTTTTAATTAATTTAGAGCCGTCAGATTAACCCTAGAAATAATCTAGACCATCCAGTCAAGATAGGATAACACCTCAACCCTAATGACTCAGAAAGGAGTCAGAAATCGTCATCCTTTCAGATCTGCCCGGAGGGTGGGGTAGGTCGACCTGTAGGGTAGGTCGACACTAGGGTCGACCTCCTGGTCGACCTGGCTTGGGCGGGAATCTTTCCTGCCCTGCCCTCTTCTGTGTTTAAATTTGAATTTCGAATTTTTGAAACTTCCGAAGGCCATAACTTCTTCATACGAAGTCCAATTCACGCAAACTCGGACTCTATCTCAACCAGAATTCCGAGATGAATGCAATGGCTTAACCCATTTCCCTTAATTCTCACATTTAAAATTATTCTTTAATTCGTTACTTTAAGGTTTATTGAAAACACGGGGTGTTACAGAAAGGGTGAATAGAGTTCTTGAGGATCTTTTAAGGCTATGTATCCTAGACTTCGGAGGGACTTGGGAAGAGTACCTTCCTTTAGTAGGGTTCGCCTATAACAATAGTTATCAAGCTAGTATTGGCATGGAACCCTTTGAAGCATTATACGGATGACCCTGTAGATCACTGAATTGTTGGTGGGAGTCTACAGAAAGACTTCTACTTGGACTGGATATGGTTAGAGAAACTTCAAAAAAGATTGACCTTATCCGCAAACGCATGAAGAAAGCTCTGGACAGGCAAAAGTCCTACGTAGATAGGAGGACTGACATTGAGTTTGATGTAGGAGACATGGTTTTCATTAAGGTATCACCATTAAGGAATGTGGTTCGCTTTGGATCTGGAGGGAAATTGGCACCAAGATTTGTAGGGCCATTCCCCATAACAGAAAGGATTGGCCAAATGGCCTATATAGTAAAGCTACCAGAGAGAATGTTCGGCGTTCATGATGTTCTCCACGTTTCTCATATATGAAAGTGTTTGCATGATACTGCAGAAGTAGTTGTGCCGAGTATGCTTGAGGAAGTATAGGTAGAACAGGAGATGACAGTTAGACTAGTTCCTACCCGTATTCTTGGATCAGAAGTTAGGAAGCTACGCAAAAAAGAGGTCAAGTTGATGAAAGTTTAGTAGGGAGATAACCAAGAGGATGCAACTTGGGAGACTGAAGACAATATTCGCGCATCGTACCCTTTTCTTTTCAAGGGTATGTTCTTAACTTCCTTTCCAAAGCTTTTATTCATGCTTGTTTCTATCATTTAAGTATATCCTATCGACCGATTCTTTGACCTTTAGGTAGGAATCCCATGGATGTAAACATGTGTTTGAGACATGTTATGTTTGATAAATGCAAGTGTTTGCTAGTGGTTGCTCATGGATGCATATACACACACATTAAGCACTAGATCGGCTCAATCACTCTCATACTGCATATGGATGTGTGCGCATTTTTCTTCTTTTAATGGATGAAAGTGAGTGTATCATCATATGGGTGTTGCATTTGGATGAATGACTGAGCACGCATATAGAACTTACACGTTATAAAAGGATTATTTGCATACATGTTGGATTCATGGCACTAACATACATTCCATTAAGGAGGTCGAATAAATCAGTAGACCGCCTGATCTTTCGCATTAGTATAGGGATATATACACACCTTTGCATATGTTCATATAATCATTATAAATCTTTAAGGACAATGGATGCCTGTGATTGGTGGATGAGTAGATGGATGATGGATGTTAGGATATACATTCTCCATAACTTGGAGATTTCGGGGACAAAATCCTTTGAGTAGGGAAGAATGTAACACCCTGTAATTTTATAACACATTAAGATGATAAACTAAGGAATAATTAATTACATATTTGGAATTAAGTAATATGGACTATGCCATTGCGTTCGTCTTGGAATTCTGTTTAAGATAGACACTAAGTTTGCATAAAACGGACACTGCATGAAGAAGATATTAAGGTTTGAAGTTTGTATACCTATAAGATATATATATATATACACACACATACCCAAGTCAAAACCGTTCAAAATAATTCAAAAACAGAAGCGGGAAGTCTGGGGAGGAAATCGACCCGTTAGGGGTCGACATACCTTGAGGGTGTCGACCCATTGGTCAACGCCATAAGGGGGTATCGACACCCATGTTGGCACCCCCCATATCCGAGCGAAATTAATTTCTGCGTATATGGACTGAATTTGTGGCCAGATTCGTTGGCCCTTTGCTATAAATAGGACCATGCACCCATTGTTTTATTCATCTAAATCAGTTGCGACGATGAGATGCTGCTCCAACTCAGATTAAATTAGTCTTTTCTTAGCAACGACGATTCATACATATTCAAAGATCGCTTATTCAACATCAACATGCTTTTCTCAGTTTTTTAGATCTATTCTCTGCGTGTCTATGTTATTTTTGGGTAGAAATAATTAAAATGTAATCTTAACATACCTATAAGTTTGGATCTAAGCCTATGCTTATTGAGTAATCTGAATCATAACAGATCTGCCATTATTTGTACATCTAATTCACTATTTTGATCTCATCATGCCTATTTATGATATCCCTATTATGCTAGTTGCTTAATCATGTCACAATGCCTAATCAGTTCTATTATCACATGTTCATCAGATTTGTTCCTATATGTCTATCTTGTCATTATGCCCAATTCTGTCACTATATGCTTATTCCGATGCTATGCCTATTTCTTCCATTATATGTCTATCTTGTTATTATGCTTATTTCTGTTCTTTTCCCTTTTTATTTTATAGCCAGGCTACCTTCGAGCCTAGGCATACCGCTGAAATATGCGAACGCATGAAATTGGGAACGAGGGGAAAACGTTAAAATTAGAGCATAACTTGTATTGGGAAATTTGGGGCGTAACCTAAATTGAAAACATGAATATGGATTTGGGGCATAAACCAAACTATGATTAAAGATCTTAATTCAGGGAATATGATACATGATAAATATGACTTGGAAAAGGGGCGTGAAAACCAATAATGAAATTGGAATAATTGTTGAATAATGAAAATGCCTAGATTTACACTAATTAGAAATTATAACCACGCTTAGATACGAGGTTAAAATACACTTGTGGTAGAAGTCTTCCTAGACCCGCCTGGCATATCCAACAACCAAAAGTGGTAAATCTAATGTAAGGGGTCTAAGTGCGTAAACACGTAACGGACTAAGACACGAAGTTAAGTCCGACTTGTGGAAGAAGTCTGCCCGGACCCGCCCGGCATATCCAGCGTCCACAAGTTGTAGGCTTAATGTGGGAGGTCTAGCACATTATAACCGTAAATGAAAATATGGTAATGAACCTGTAGTACTTAACCTGTTTGAATCCATAGGGATTACCTGAACGTGTTAACTTGAGTAGGTTTAAGTAAACTTGCTTGAAACAGTGGGAGGGTTAAGTATATCTTGGGCTGGTGGGTAATATTTATATATAGGCCCACAAACTTAACCTGTTGGAGATATGCAATCTTATTACACTGGTAGGCATAACCTATGGAAATCCTAATACTGGGGTTGCAAGCTTAGGGGGAGCTTGTATCATCTTTTGTGTGGGACCTGTTTCAGTCACTAACCCATATATAGGTATCAAATGAGTTCTCGTACTAGGCCGGAGTCGGGGCACACTTACTAAGCTGATTGTAAGAGATCCAAAAGAGGGGACGGTGTGCACGACGCATTTCGAAGGGGTTATGTGCATGCATGGGTCCGGACGAGGGAGGCTAAGACGCCGTGACATCAGTAGATATGGTTGTGCACATCCTGAAAACGAAGGGTTGCCACTTTAGGAAGTGATACATCCTATTGTGGGGCCAGCACAAGGTATCTACGGAGTAGAAAGCCGATCGATTGGGGTTGTAATTAGGGTACATCTAGTCTCGCTTGTTTAGGAACCCGTTATTATCCTTAGGGGTAACACCGGTATGTTCAGTTGGACTTCTTGTTATTGTATGGGGTAAAAGCTCTCACTAGAAGTACGCCCAAGTCTACCATCTTGTTGGGTATCATCTTATTCATATGATACTAGTATTGGTGTAGAGAGATAGAGAGAAAAGTATTAAATAAGTGCTATACATATATGTTCTATTCGGTTTATCCTATTTACCTTGTCATACCTGTCTTATATGTTGTTATCCCTCTTATCCAGTTTATATGCCTGTCATGATGCTTTTACTTATTTATATGCTAAAAGTAACTGTACTCGCCAGACTTATGTCTGACTTATTTTGTTTCCTCTTCTTTCTCTTCCGTTCCCCCTGGTTCTCAGGATGGGAATACCCAAGCTTGATCAGGATTCTTCTTTCCTTCTGCTTGGAGCTGCTTAGATGTACTGCTTGATTTCATACCTTCCCTACTATGGCTATGCTTTTGGGGATTATTCTCTTTTCATGTTTATTGTACTCCGATGGTTTTAGTGCAAGACAGACGTTTTAAGTTGATGTACTGGGTTTTATATACTTCAGACTCAAGATGTAATTATGTTTTGAACCATGATATTTTCTTCTCAATAAAGTTCTAAATTCCGCTGTTATTTTATATTTGTCTTGTAATATTTTTGTTTCTGTTTACATGTAACGCTTCATGGAACTTAATGCATTCTCTTAAAGAGTGACATTAACGGACATAGGGTGTCACATTTAGGCATAAGAATTAGGATTTTCGGTTTACCCTTCTTCATTCGACACGACCTCTACAATTATGTTTTCTCATCCTTCTTTAGATGCAATGCTTCAGTGCTCCATTAAAATGTCATATTACCATTTACCACAACAATACCCTTAAAGGAAGCTGGGATTTAAACGGAGTATGCGCTTGCGTCTTCTAGCGAGGCTTTTAAGCACAGTATTTTAATTTGTGATTTTTCATTTAATTGTTTTATGGATAATTAATTATTTATTTTGTTGTGTGATATGCATTTAATAATTACAAATGAAACACTACAGAATAAACTCGATATTTCATTTCAATCATAGCACATGACATAGATAATAATAATATGTCGTTTTGAATGTTTCGAGTTGGTTTAATTACCGACTTGAGGCGGTCAAAAAGGCAGGTTGTTACAACTGACAAAATACCCGAGTCAGACCAAGTATTTTCAGCTTTGGATATTTGCTTGTTGGAGCTTTAGTGTTTCTGAAGTCTAGTCATCTATCCTTGTGCATTCCACATATTTTGTTTCTTCATGTGTTAGTAAGTATATGTATTCATTATGTACTCTGATAAGTAAAGATGAAAGTTTTGTATTATCGTATAAATTTTACTTCTGTTATGAGATACTCTGTGTTTTGTGTCTGTGATGATTTATGTTTCAACTTCATAAGCAATAACAATCTGTCATTTTGAACGGTTTGAGTTGGTTTAATTACCGATTTGAGGCGGTCAAAAAGACCGGTCGTTACATTTTATTTAAATACTAGCAAACCAAATGAACTATGAAAATAAACTCAAAGGAACAATCTACAACAAAAAACAAGCTACAAATGTACTACTAATGACTACCGCAAAACTTGTACTACTGATGACTATGGCAAAACCTCCTCAGTAAATAATGAGGATACAGGTCCTGATCAGATAATGATCTACCGTATCCAACACTGATCGATCGGTGTAGAACATCTTTATAATCGCCACCTTCTAACATTGGTAGTAAGAGACATAATATAATAGCATCGCGTCGTCACCTCAGTGAAACGCTCTACTAGCACTAAAGGCGATAGTCTGCCAAAACTCACAGGCTTACTAGGCGAGAGGTGCTTGGGTTGATTGGTGGGATGCCACCAATCATCCAACAGCCATACAATGATATATCTGTTGGGGCTCGGCTGGGGTTGGCGCGGTGGAATAATTGATATATGGTATTGGCAAGTGTCCCTTCCCCTGCAACCACTAAACATCTTTTCTTTCTATTTGAATTTCAACAAAGCATTTTTTCTGAATGTTTGATACCTTCGAGCAACATTATTCCACCAATCTTCAAGTCCGTCAGGGAAATCATGATCTACATCTCACTACCCTTACAAAAACTCTAGAAACATGCTCTGTTTCCTCTAAGTACGCTTTAAATGGTCTCACTTATCCTTCATATGTGTCTCAGACCACTTGTCATTAAATCGGTCATTGATGCTGTGGATGATAAAATGAACTCATGCTTTCTTGTAGGCCTAGTTGACTAAGGTATATGACAATAAATGCTTCATTGCGTTCGCGCATGCAGTCCGCAATAAGCGTGGACAAAGAAGCAGAGCCAAAGGTCGATGCATGCACTACTGAGAATGATGTGGAGTAGAATATTAAGGCTGTAACACTATAGATGGCGAATAATGTTTACAAAAGAAAAAGCACATTGAATATTATACTGCTTCAGAGTTACTTTATATTCTATCTTGTGCTCCGCACAGCCTTTAATCTCTACAAATTCAATTGCACTTCTTGGTTTGAAGGCTACAAGAAGGCATCTTCCAAAATCTCGGCCTTTGAGTATAGCCATCTCGATTTCTAGTGAACAAGTCACTTCCAATTGCTTTTTACCGGGTCCAATCAAACGCAACTAGATTTACGGTAACCTAGTCACATCCATATAAGTTGTTTGATTTGTTTTAACAATGAATTCAAACTTGGATCTAACAATCTTGATTACAAATGCTTATATAGCTCAGAATTGCACTTTGATCTTGACAAAATGATGAGAGCTTGTATAGAATCAAATCAAAGTTGAATATACTTGATTCGGTATGAAAATCAGTAGAGTATAAGCATATATTTCTTAAAAAAATGAGAGAGGAGAGAAAGAAATAAAAGAAAACAAGAAAAAATAGTTTCATTTTTGAAAAACTAATTATAGAGGTGATAAGAAGTAGCTCTAGAGAATGATTGTGGTGAATATACACTTTGATAGCATATTTGAAAAATAATTCGTTAAAAAATGTTTTGAAAATATAAAACTATATATAATGATATGAAACTTTGTGGAACTCTTTAAACATAGTAAAAGTATATTTTAAACATAATAACGCTTAAGAAAACTTATCAAAAATAATTTTACAGAATTTAAAATAAAGTGTAATATATATAGTATAAATATAATTGATATATTAAACTTAAAATATTAATATCAAAACTATAGTATCGAATTATAAATCAAATCGTAATTATTAAGACTGAAACCAAAACCGAAAGTATAATTAAAATCATGGTATAAAGTATAATTTAAAATAAAATATAGAGTCTAAATTATAATATAAAATCAAAGCCTAAAGTATAAATTAAAATCAAAATACAATTATAAAAACAAAAGTATAAATATTGAAATCGAAGATACAAGTGTAATATTAAAAGCAAAGTTTAAGTATAACATATTTGAATTAAAAATTTAAATTATGATAGGTATAAAACTATTTCAAAGTTAAAATGCTAAAACTTAAAATTTATTTTTGAAAGTACTTTGAAAAATCATTTTAAAAATTAATAATATTTGAAAATATTTTGTAAAGAGATTAAAAAATATGAATACTTTGAAAACATTTTGTAAAATAGATAGATAAAGATCAGGTGAGTACAACTTGAGTTTTAACAGTTAATCCAAGACTCGATAATTTATTAGGATCAACTTAAACTCTTTAATACTCACGAGTCTTCATTCTCTGACTCTTGAGTCATCAATCTGTATCTTTTATCTTAATACTATACAGTCTTCATTATCAACTCATATCCAACAACCTACAGTATATACAAATATATCTTGAAAATCATCAGTACATGTATAAATATGAAATATATCATTACCTAAGGTTGTTATTATCAAAACTACCATCAATGGTACTAATAGTTATAACACCAACAAGACGCATACGACGCCAATAGTTCATTTACTTCTTTCTCTTTCGAGGTATGCCCTGTTTGTTTTTGGATGCATCCAAAACCAAAGGGGCATTTTCCCTTTCAAATAGTATTTTAATTTCCATTATTTTTATGATTGTTACAGCACACGCTTTACGCATAATCATAATACATGTTTTGTGCATGAATTATGTTTTTAAAAACTACGCACATTTAACACATTCAAACGAAAATGGCTTGCATGGATATTCAGTTATATTTTGCGTTGACACTTAATTTTAAGTTCTATTTGCGTTGTTAATCAATAAAGAATGGTGATTTGAAAAGTGTTTATCTGTTAGATCCGATTTTAATTGATACTAAAATTCATTAATATGTATAGAAATACAGTTTGGATTTGTAAAAAGTTTAATTCTTATGTAACAACCTGAAATTTTCAAAAAATTTAAAAGATGAATTAATTAACACTTTAATTTTCAAAATTTAAGATTTAATGTATTATTGAATTATATGAAATAAAAAAAATTCGTGTATAAAAAAATGAGTAGAGATACTTTGATAATGAGAATTAAATGGTTTAATTGTTGAGTTAACTTGATTTGTATTATTATATGAATTTAAGTTCATTCCTAAAATTTAAATTTAAATTATAAACTTATAATATTGAGTAATATGTTTGCCAAATTTTATGAAATGCAACTTTTCTGAAAAAGTCGATTTTGACCAAAATTTGAATTTGAGTAGAAATTTAAAAAGCTTGAAAATTAGGAAAAAAATATGATTCCAATCTAAATTTTTAGTTGACTAGCACTTTTTGTTTCTTAACAATCTAATTTTATTTGCTCAAATTGTGCATTTTACAGTTTGTAAAACGTGCAAAATAACGCTGTTTTCTGTTCAATTTTATATTTCTCTTCCGGGCTTTACTATAAATTGTGACTTGGATTCTTGAGAAAGTTTCTTTTCCCCACATCATATTATGGATTAAATATTACGTTTAGAATTTTAGTGGACTACAGATGTAATTGAAGGTACGCACTATTTTTTTATGAACTTTTCATTTCATTCTCCGTATTTCCTCTAAAGTTCTTCTTCTTCCTCGGCAAATTCTTCCTCTTAATAAATTTCTAACTTTCTTAAATCAATTCCTAAGTAAATTTTAATTGTTGTAATGATTCCTAATTTCTATCTCTATTTTCTAATCCATTATAATTTCATATTTCAACTGATTTGGAAATTGTGAAAACCTAGATCTAGAAATGCAAAACAATCACCCATCCCCAATTTTGTCGTCGCCTTCACCACCTCTCACATGACCTGCGCCACCTGTTAGACAACCTCTGCCCATCCTAAGCCAGCCGCCGACCATCCAAAATCTTTTCTCCACCAAAACATATTTTCCTTTGCAAGATGAAAACCCTAGACCTAAAATCACCCAAATCACCTTCCTTTTCACCCAAAACCTTGTATCCTTCCTTTCTTTGACCACCACCTCCATGTAGGACCTCTACCACTAGCCTAACCACACCTGATAAACCTTCCCCCGCCAGCGGTAAGCGGGTATGACCTGAAAAGCTTCGCCATGACCACTTCCCTTTCAAAACCAAAGGCATTTATTTTCTGTTTTACCCAAAAAAAATTGACCTATGTTGCAGAGGCCGTAACATCCTATTAGAATATCCAAATCCATTATTTCTTTTCTTAAAATTGAATAGCTATAACATTCATTTTGACCACTTTTTTAGATTTCAAAATTTTCTATGTTGAAATCGCGAATCTTTCAAACAAATTTTCGGATCTAGATTTCTGTCTTGAAAATTTATCTATCGCTGTTTTGGTTGTATTTTCTTCAAATTTCATCGAAAATTAGTTTTACATTTTCTTAAAATTAAAGGGAAAAGAATTTACAACAATTTTTATGTTTTTGACTTTTTTTAATTCTGAGGTTAACTAGTCCGAAAATCAATTTTAAAATGATTGATATTTTGTTTAATTTTTATATTTTTTTTGTAAAAATCTAAATTCATCTTCCCTCACTAAAACCTATATTCCCATCTTTTAAATTTCCTTTTCCATGGTGTTAAAGAGCGTTTAGTTGTGCTTATAGTCGAGTTGTGCATCTTGTTTTTTTGTATCCATATCCATTCTTTTATCATCTTCGCTCAATGCCAAGAAATGTGAGTTTATCTCGAACTTGACTAACATCTTGTGAAAGTATTATTTAGCGCATGTGAATGATTAAATTGAATTATAAGGATTGTTTTAGTTGGCATGATTGTTATGTTGAATTTAAATTTGTATTCATGACATGAAATTGTGTTATTTTGTGATATATGTTTATTTGTGACATGTATTATACGTCTTAATTGTTATTGACACAAATGACATGATATGAATTTGTTACATGACATATTAGTGTTGTTATGTTTTAATTTTATGTTCTCGCACTGCAAGTTTCCTGTATATTTAGGAAATTTATTATGGGTGGAAACGATACATATCTGAACCATTGTGTAGATTTAGGAAATGAACCGAATCGATTTGGGATACGACCCAAAATGATATATACCCAAGATTCGAATTTTTACACATATTGAAATGATACATATCCGTATGACTTGGCCTAAGTACAAAATTATATATGGACACCGTTGGTCTATTTTCAAAATTATTTTTCTAAATTCTAAATATATTATTTTACAATATTTTAACTAGAATATTATTTTTCAAATTTGAATAATTTAATTATTTTAAAAATAACTTAATAAATATTTTAATTTAATTTAATACTATTTAACGTTGTAAATATAATATAAATGTAGATTTTTTATAATAATATAAATTTAAAAAAATTAATACTTTAAATTAATAAAGGTTTAAAAGAGAATTCAGAAATGTAATTACAGTTTAAATTGTTTAAATGACTTAATTGAAATGGAATTTATCAAATTAAGTTAAACTAAATTAGGATGTTATTTAGAAAATAATGAAATGGATTTTATAGAAATTTTGTTATGATTATGAAATTTAATAAATTGACTCAACAACAATTTAATAAATGTTGGAATCTATATACAATTGAAGTTAAATATTTAGAACCGGGTAAATTGAAAATATAAAATTAATTTTATGAAATCATTGAGATAATGAATTTAAAGAATTGAATTGAAGCAATAAAATTGAAACCCCAACTGGAATATTCAGTTGAAATGAATTAAAAGGGATTAATTTAATAAAAATCGAACCTAACTTGAATATTATTTTGAAATGAATTGGCGTTAAGAGTATACAGTTTAAGGTTGAAATTGAAGTTTTGAAATCCGAATTGACAATAAATGGAACCTTGGAAAGACGTATGGTTCGGACTGGATTATTATTTAAAAATGGATTATCTTTAAACTAATATTATTTTATATTAAACTTCATATAACTAATTCTTTTGGTAGAGCCGACCAGTTTTAAAAGTGACTACAAATGCTTATTATTATAACAAACAATAGTTACTAGAGATCCAGGAGCTTGGCCATTTACCAATCTACTACAAATACAGTTTTTAGGGTTGTCCGTCCACTGTCATCCTGTCTAGGTTACAGCATAGGAGCTAGACACTATTTGTAGACTATAAGATTTCAAACTCCATGCAGGGAGTAAAATATCAAACACTGTCATATACAACACAATACAATAAAGTACAAAAGAATAACATATTACCTACTACAACGAGAACACCACCTAATACAGCAAAAAAATTCAAACCGACTTGACCTTTAAAGAACTGCATAAATAACACACAAAAAAATCCCTGTTGCCCAAATCACAAGTGAAACGGCTACACACCATGCCTACATCCAGTGACACGACCCAAACCCCCGATCCACGGTGGTAAGGACTGCTTTGGAATACAACACATTAATTACAACAGGAAATCACAAAACATAACATAATACAAATTATCAAAGAATAATTTACTTCATTTCACACCAGCGTAAATAAACATCAACATCAGAGTTACAAAGTATTATAGGATCCTACTTAGTACACAACATCGTTCCATCAAATAGATAATAAGGTTGCAGCGGAATCAAATATAATTATACATAAGACAGTGTTTTAAAGGTTCAAAAGGAATAAAAAAAAGTTCATCTTCGTCTTCAAGCCAAAATTGCACCCACAATTATGGTGCATATCCCAAAGGAAGCAAATAACCTGATTACTTGGCTACCAGCGTAAGATACGGGAACCTGAGTTTGCAAGGGAAAACAAACTACGAGCTAGTCATCGGACTGGTATGTGAAATCCTAAAGTTACTTAACTTACTTAAAGTAAGCATATCATGGGACCACACCGTATGTCACGGAACGGGTTTACTTCACACGAATGTGGTGCATATAATAAAGTAAAATAAAACAAACAACGTAATGCCTTTTACAAAAATGAAGCTGTTATAAGACTCAGGTCCCATCACACAACGCAAAGCAAGCCGAAGGATAGAGTTTTACCTTATAATGGATAAATATGCTTGATACAAGGAAAATAAAAATCAATTGGAATTATTATTAGTGTCTAAGTGTTTTAAAACAATTTTAACATAAATGTATCAATCTTAGATGGAATAGTACCCCATCCTACTATATCGCCAATAGTATACAACTAAAATCGTAAAATATCGTATTGGAATTAGATTTCCATCATGAGTCAAGGCAAGGGATCTCTCCTTCCGATTTTGGATCATCTCTAGAGAGATGTCCAGGATCATACCTACGGGCAACCCTTGGATCGGCAGGGCCTATCAACCTTCACGTTGCTGATTGATTATACCTGAATCATAAGTTTCATGGTCCTATCGGACCTACAAGAGGGTCAGTATGTCGACAGTGTGGGCCTTTTTCATCCATATTCGAGGCGCCACGCTATCCGTCATCCACATAAGTAAATATGTCTGGCTCCATACCATGACACTAACCTTAGTTAGAAAGAAACGTATGTTCTCCCTTCTGTCCCTCATCCCGTTTTTGATTCATACCGGGGTGTGAAGCTCGCGAATTAACGCTATACACAAAGCTATGCTGTATTAAAGTCGTGCTTTGATCATCATCAACAAAGCATTGATTTTCAATAAAAGCTTTGATCCATGCATCTTAGCATGCCGTGTTGTCAATTCATCCTATACAACTAGTGTCTACCAATATGTAACCTCTGAGCTCGTACATCTCAGAGAAGGGGGTTAAGCTAAGAGAATAAATTCTCAGCCACCAAACATATATATATATATTTAGCAGAGATCAATTTACATAACATATAATACAATGTTTGACACACAATCCATCTAAGAGTCCATTCTTGGTCTGAACGAAACCGGAGGCACCTTATTCCTCATCCCATGTGCCCAATACATTAGAGAGGCCTTCGCATATCCAAACAATCAACAAGACGTCCGGATAATTGCCACTATAACCCCTTCAAAGGAGCTATCCAAATCTAGGGCATTAGTAGTAATCCATTCGATGTGAAGATTCATGATCTTGCATCGTCTTTAATATCTTCAACTTTTAATCGTAGTTTAATTGTTTGAAATGGGTTAAACCAAGTCGTTAAACCCAATCTTTTCAAATAATCCTCGCATAAACAAATCAAATCAAAGTCTTATTTGAATTATCCATTTACCAATTAAATCTCTTTTCAGTTGGTTTCTTTCTTAAGATTTAAAACCTTGTTCTTTTCTCTGGTTAAGCCAATTCGGTTTTCACTAATCATTTCATCACCTTATAAAATGGTTAACTTAAGAATTCAATTCAATTTACGAATTAAATTCCCCATTATCTAAATATCGCCAACATCGTATATATATAAGCTTTCGCGTAAAAATCGCCAAATCGCACTCAACCATTTCTATCCGTATAAACTAGGTGAAACTGGTTTATAATTATTCCAAATCATTTATAATGTTTTAAAACGATTTTTTAGTTTTTTATATTTATAAAAATAGTCCATTCCAGTTGAATGATGTTTCAGGTCATTCAATAGCAATGGCGCTGTTTTTATTCAAATTTGAATTAAACATCTCTAAAAATCTAACCGTTGGATCTTAGCATATTTATTAACGTTGGAAAGATCTTAACGAAATGAATCCAACGGTTCCAATTTTGAGAAGATCGATGATCAGATGTCCCGGTATACTCATTTAAAATTACGAGTCGAAAACGCCAACTACCGTTGCGCGATACGTTTATTTTAATTTATATTCGACGTATATAAATATTATACGACAAACGACTTCTATACTATTTTATTCATTAAATATTTGGTTAACGCCTTATATTTTTGGATAAATATGCTATAACCTCCTTTGTACGGAGCGCTTGGAAGAAAAATCCCAACTCGCCTTAAAAGGCCCACATAAATATATATATATATATATATATATATATATATATATATATATCCAATCAATGTAAATTGGGAGATGTGTAAAAATATATCATCCCACCACCCGTGAGTGAGATTTAAATCATGTGAACAACCATTATGACTTACATACATGCAAGAGAGATATGTATATTTCTGTCATTTCAAGACCCGTGTGGAGTTTGTCATTAAATCCTGCGATTTCCGTTATATGTTTATTTAGTCCATATCATATAAGCATCCACAATTTCATGCTATATGATTATTCTATCTAGTCCACATCCGATAATCATTATGCCATTACTTGTCCTTCGGTTCTTTTGTTCTCGTCATACAAGCATCAAATAAATGTATTCTATATGGTTCACAACATATAAGTATTGAGCAACTACATGCTTATATGGGTATGCTATGCTATGCAGTGTTGTCCATATCTATTTACTATCCAATGGTATATGTTTAATTACATTTAAGAAACCATCACAACGCATACAATTCACACACAATCAATAATAATAAATAAATTGCGCAATCAATGCCATTTAAGGCGCAGTTAATTCTAAATGAACTTGGTGAATAATTTAAAGATAAACCAAAAGGGGATATCATCTACAACTGATAAAATGACATTTTTATCCAACTGATCTACATTTAGCATAGAAATGAGCTTGGGCGATCAATGATAAACATGATTAAATATTTTTAATCAACAACTAGCAGCTAAATAAAATTCACTACTTTACTACGCAAATTTTATTTTCACGCAAACGTCCATAACCATGCGTATCTTGTTTAAAAATGACATTTTAATATTCCTAGTTGCCTACTAACACCTTAGCAAATTATTATAATTAATCTATATTCATCGTATAACTTCACAGTTAATTTTATTTTCGACTACCAATTGTTTATAACGAATACTAAATTTTGTATAATCCCTTTTAAGCTACGGTTTCTTGTTGTCGATTCCATTATATATATATATATATATATATATATATATATATATATTGTATCCAACTACTTTGCATATATCAACTAAAAATGATATTTTTAACTTGCTAAACATTATTTATCATCATAATAAATTTTATTTACTAACTAATACTCATCATTTAATTTTATAATTAACTTGCAAATGATTATTTTCTAATCTAGCCCTTTTATAAGTGAGATTAGATTTCTTATCGGAATTTCCACTCCACCAATCTTTAATGCGAGGAATGCAAATACTTTCCGACTTCCACGCAGCTTTCCGGAGGTCCAAGGAGCTTAAACAACTCACTAACTCGTGAATATTGGTAGATCCAGGAGTTTGGAGCTTAACGGAGGGTTAAATGGGCACGAATGACTTGTCGCAGTGAGGGGAGAGGATATTTGGGTTCGTAGAGGGTGTAGGAGGAGCTAGAAAAGGAGATAAAGGGGTAGAGATGTCGAAGGAAGAAAAAGGGTGTTTTTTTGATGAAATAGGGCAAGAGGAAGCTTGGCTCACGCCGACGACGCCTGGGGGTGTGGCAGCGGGGGAGGTGGGTTCAAGAGGTGGAAGGGGTGGCGCGCGAGGTAGGATGGAGGAATTCACATTTTTGACAAGGAGGAGAGAAAGGAGAAAGGAGGAGGATAGAAGGAGAAAAGGAAAAGAAAGAAAAGGAAGGGCCTAATTGTAAAATAACCACCTCTTGTGCTGATCGCTGAGGTAGCACGATCCGGTGAGTCAAAACAAAGCCACATTGGCTCATTGGATGGCCTTTGTTTTAATTTAAATTTGATAACTTCACGTTTATAAAAGTGTGCTTGTTAGCCTCCACCTCTTTTGATCGAACGAACACAAATTAATTCTGTTTGCCACGAAATTTTGGGTTATGGCAATAAACGTAATTACAAATTCAACGGAACAGGTTTCGTCGAATTCCGAGTTTGTTTGACCTTCCATTTTATTTTTCGATCGAGTTTCATCTTGTTTTAGAAATGCGATTTTAGCATACGTTTTACTCTTGCATGCCCACACGCTAGCTCCACAAATTATGAAACTTGAGATCTTACCATTAATATATACTATGGATACAATAAAAAAAGTTTCGTTGAATTCCGAGGTCATCTGAACAACATTCCTTTGTAAACTGTTCTTCAGTATTACATCGAATGGTTTTATCGCGCACTGCCACATACTAACTTCGTTTGGCGTGAAATTGAAATCTAGTAATGATTTATTATCTCGAGTCCAACAAAATTGGTTTCGTCGCAAATGGAAGTTGCTAGCAAAATATCCATTCTTAAAGGCTATGCAATGTTATAAAAATCGATTTTTGATATTCGACGATATTTTCTTATAAAATTATATTAAAAATAAATTTTGAATTGGCTGTGAAATTCTGGGCGGTTACAATCTCCCCCCACTTAGAACTTTTCGTCCCCGAAAAGGAAGAAAACGGTCAAGCAGGAAATAAAATGACAACATAACATAAGTTTACCCTACACAAGAGCTACTCAGAGATATCCACTCTGCACCTGGGATGAGCTTACCTAATATTATCCTTTGTCTCCCATGTATAGTCTCTAGGATCTCCGCTCCATTGTATTTTGACCAGATGGACCTTCTTGTTTCCTAGAACCCTTGTTTTTCGGCCAATTATCTTCATCGGCTAATTATGCACAGACAAATTTGGGGTAATATCTAATATCGGTTGCGAGCTTCTTCTACAATCAAGTCTGGATCATGTACATGCTTCCGGAGTTGAGAAATGTGAAACACGTCATGAACCTGGCAACTAATCCAGCAACTGAACCTTGTAAGCTAGAATTCCTATTCTTCCCAGTATTAGGAATAGACCAATATATTTAGGTGCTAACTTTCTTATTTTTTTGAAACGGAGCACTCTCTGAACGGGGAAACTCTCAAATATACATGATCACAAACAGAAAATGCTAAGTCTCTTCTTCTAAAATCTGCATAACTTTTCTATCGGCTTTATGCCACTTTCAGTCACTTCTTAATGAAATCCACTTTATCTGCTGCTTCTTGGATCATATATGCACCCAACACTAGCCGATTTTCAGGCTCTATACAACATGCTGGAGATCTAGAGGATCTACCATATAGCGCTTCAAACGCGGAACTTGCTTGGAAGCTGTTATTATAAGAGATCTCAACCAAATGTATATGATCCTCCTAAAATCCTCCAAAATAGAGAATACATGCTCGTAACAAGTCTTCTAAAACACGATCTACCCTCTCGGTCTGACCATCCATCCGAGGATGATATGCAGTGCTAAGTTTTAACTTTGTTCCCAACTCGGACTGAATGCCTCCCAGAACTTACTGGCGAAAATTGGATCTCGATCACTAACTATTCTACTGGGAACACCATGCAATATAACAATCTCTTTCACATATATCTGAGCAAAACTCTACGCTGTCCTTTTGATTTCACTGGAATAAAATGAGCGCTTTGCGGTAGACGGTCTACTATAACCCAAATGTTATCGTTGCCTTTCTTGGTTCTAGGTAGACCATCAATCAAATCTATGGAAATCTGATCCCACTTCCATTCTGGAACCTCTAACGGTTGTAGCAACCCAACTACCTTTTGTTGATCACTCTTAATATGTTGGCAAGTCGGACACCTGCTAACATATATAGAGAGATATCTCTCTTCATCGACTTCCACCAAAATGTGCACTTAAGATTTTAATACATCTTGCTTACCCATGGATGAATACTTAGCTTAGATTTTTGGCATTCATCCATTACTTCTCTTATAAGCTCAGGAATATTCGGAATAGGTTTGGTCTAACAATCTTAGAATTCCTTTGTTGTCAGTCTGAAAATCTGAGACTTCACCTTCCTAAATTCTCTTGCTAATCCTATGAACAAACTCATCGTCTTTTTATAGGACATAAATCTTCTCAATCAGCGAGGGTGTAACAATAAAATTAGCAATAATCACATTCTTTCTATTATCGTGTCTGCCACAACATTAACTTTCCCTAAAGTATACAAAATATCTAGATCATATGCTGGAAGAAACTCAAATCAACGTTGTTGTCTCAAATTCAAATCTTTCTGGGTGAAAAAAATATTTCATAGATTTATGATCTGTATATAACTCAAAATTCTCACCCAATAGGTACCACTACTAATAACTCTAAATCATGAGTGACATACCTTTTCTCATGCGGCTTCAACTGACGAATTGAATAAGCCACTACTTATCCTCTTCGCATTAGCACTGCGCCAACTCCTTCATGAGAAGGATCTGTATAGACAACAAAATCCCGATTACCTTGTGTAATAATCAACACTGGTGCAGTAGATAATCTTTCTTTCAGCTCTCGTAAAGCTGCTTCGCATTCTGTCGTCCAACTAAACTTGGCATGCTTCTTTGTAAGCTTCGTCCATGGACTGGGTAACTTCGAAAAATCCTTAACGAAATTCTGATAAGAACTTGCTAACCCTAGAAAACTTCTGACTTCTATAAGAGTGCTAGGTTGCTTCCACTCCTGAATAGTCGTGATCTTACCTAGGTCCACTAATATCCCTTCCTTTGATACAACATGACCAAGGAATTTCACTTCTTCTTTCTAGAATACGCATTTAGAAAATTTGGCTTTTAATATATTCTTTCTCAAAATTTCCAATACCTGTTCCAAATGCTTCACATGCTCACTGGCAGACTTTGATAAGATTAAAATATCATTAATGAAAACCAGCATAAATTTATTCAATACACCGCAGAATACCCGATTCATTAAATCAACAAAATAAGAAGGGGCATTGCATAATCCACCATTCATAAATTAAATCTAGACCTCCAAAACCTGTCAAAGAAACACATTCTTCTACAATTCTTAACTGATGGAAACCTGTAGCTAGGTCCATCCTCGAAAACACATACGCTCCATTCAAGCGATCTAATAAATCATTAATACGTGGCAGTGGGTATTTATTCGTGAGCGTCTGCTTATTGAGGTCTTGGTAGTCTACGCATAATCTGAGAGTACCGCCTGACTTCAGAACAAACACCACTGTTGCTCCCTAACTCGAGAAACTAGCTAATCATACCTCTCAATAAAAGCTATCGATTCTAATTACCCAACTCTTCCTTCTCTTTCAATGTCATTCTCCAAATCGTATGTACAACTGGCCTCACATTCAGAACTAGATCAATTCTGAAATCAATTTCTCTTCACGAAGGTAATCTACCAACCTCTTCAAACACATCCACATAATCCTTAACCATAGGAGTATTGTTGATAGAAGTGGGAGAAACTTCAAGAAAAGACCAAAATTCTTTTCTATGTGAACTTGAGCTTCACTTGGTATAATCATAATGTTTCTAAGTTTGGTTTTAACTTTCACAACGCTTTCAATGCACTTAACCTCCACCTCATACTTCGTCAACCAATCTAACCCAAGTATAACATAAAATTCGGTAAGATTCATAATGATTAAATCAAAAGAAAACCGGTAAAAAGGATAAGAGATAGGCACTCTACAATACAAATAAAGGTAGAGGGAACCTCCTATCGGATTATGAACACTAATGGATTCTTTTAGATATCTTAACTTCAAATTTAATTTCTTAACCACATTACTTGAAATGAAAGTTCGAGATGCCCTCGTATCAAATAATAATTTAACAAGAATATTTTTAACTATAAGGGTAACTTCTAAGACATTTGGCCTTCCTCCTCCAGTAGAAGTTGTTGGAGCCTCTACCACATTATACATGTGAGCCACTTCGGACTTTTTCAGCAATGGGCAGTTCCTTCTAAAATGTCCCGTCTTATAGCTATTATAGCATTCCCCTCCATCTCGAGGTTTTTGGATATATCTGAATTCATTTCTCCTTGGCCTCTTAGAAGCCTTGCACTCATTAGATCAATGTCCAAACTGGTCGCAGTTATAACATTTAATTTTTGCTCGTTTATCTTCTTTGGGCTTGACTTCTTCATTCTTGATTATCTCAGGCTTTTTGTTCGAGGCTTTCCTTTTATTGCTAGAACAACCCTTTTCCTTGTCTTCCTGAGTATTTTTCTTATCGATATTTTCGTACCTGCAAGCCATCTCAAGTACTTTGGAAAATGGGAGTTCTATATGAGCTGTTACTCTGCTGCGGTACCTCCTCTGAAGCCCCTCAATGAACCTCTTGTTTTTTTAGCTGGTTCCTGAACTAGTTCTGGCGAAAAACGAGAGAGTTCATTGAATTTGTTGATGTACTCATGGATGGTCCTGTCACCTTGCTTAAGATTAGCAGACACATCATACAAGCGCTCAACTTCCTGCTGTGGAAGAAATCTTTCCTCAAAAATTTCCTTAAATCTCACCCAAGTCATATTAATTCCTAGATTACCCACTATTACAGCTTCCTACCAAATTAGGGCTTCATCTTTGAGTAACCAGGATGCTAAGAGCCTCTCTCTATCATCTGCCAATTCCAAGCCTTCGAAGATCCGTTCACAAGGCCTCATCCACGCTTGTGCTTCGATTACAGATCTGCTGCCAGTAAATGGTACTTCGTCCAAATTCTTATACTTTTTGGCGATAGTATCAAGATCAAACTGTTGCTGCGCCGGTGGTTGCTGTGGCAATACAGGATTGTTATTGGCTTCTGATTCTACTTCTACGAGGTTAGGTTGGTTATTAACAACGGGGATGTCACCCCTTCCTCTACCTCTACCTCTCCTGCCTCTACCTCTACCTCTCCTGCCTCTACCTCTTCCACTCATTTTCTTTTACGTCTGTGAATAGCAAAAGAAGAGTCAGGCTAACAAAAAAGATATCTTAAGGAATTTTAAGAGCATAAAGACATATGCATAAAAAACGATGTAATTACTAAGTTATAAGCTATTTTGCTATACTCATTCTAGGATATCACTAACCTATCTCTAATGAGTTTTTCATCCTAGAATACTATTGATTCTATCTCTGACGAGTTGTTGAATACGTTATATTCCAAAACTAAAGTTAACTAAAGCTCTGATACCACCCTGACACGACCCAAACCCCCATCCACGGTGGTAAGGACTGTCTTTGGAATATAACACATTAATTACAACAACAGATCACAAAACATAGCATTATAGAAATTATCAAACAATAATTTACTTCATTTCACATCAGCGAAAACAAACATCAACATCAGAGTTACACAGTATTACAGGATCCTACTTAGTACACAACATCGTTCCATCAAATAAATAACAAGTTTGCAGCGGAATCAAATATAATTATACATAAGATAGTGTTTTAAAGGTTCAAAAGGAATAAATAAAGTTCATCTTCATCTTCAAGCCAAAATATCACCCATTGCTACGGTGCATATCCAAAAGGAAGCAAATAATCTGATCACTTGGCTGCCCATGTAAAATTATGGGCATCTGAGTTTGCAAGGGAAAACAAACTACGAGTCAGTCATGGAACTGGTATGAGAAATCCTAAAGTTACTTAACTTACTTAAAGTAAGCATATCATGGGACCACGCCATATGTCATAGAATAGGTTTACTCCACACGAATGCAGTGCATAGAATAAAGTAAAATAAAACAAACAACACAATGCTTTTTAGAAAAATGAAGCCGTTATATGACTCAGGTCCCATCACATGATGCAACGCAAGCCAAAGGATAGATTTTTACCTTATAATGGCTAAACTGGCTTGGTATGGGGAAAATAAAAATCATTTGGAATTATTATTAGTATCTAGGTGTTTTAAAATAGTTTGAACATAAATGTATCAATCTTAGACGGCATAGTACCCCATCCTACTATATCGTCGATAGTAGACAACTAAAATCGTAAAATGTCGTATTGGAAATTGAATTTCCATCATGAGTCAAGGCAAGGGATCTCTCCTTCTAATTTTGGATCATCTCTAGTAAGATGTCCAAGATAACACCTACGGGCAACCCTTGGATCGGTAGGGCCGGTCAGCCTGCATGATGCTGATTGGTTGTGCCTGAATCATACGTTTCTCGGTCCTATCAGACCTACAAGAGGGTCAGTAAGTCGAACATATGGGCCTTTTTCTGCCTATCCGATACGCCTCGCCGTCCATCATCCATATAAGTAAATATGTCTGGGATCCATACCATGACATTACCTTTAGCTAGAAAGAAATGTATGTTCTCCCTGTTGTCTCTCATCCCATTTTTGACTTATACCATGATGTGAAGCTCGCGAATTAATGCTATACACAAAGCTATGCTATATTAAAGCCATGGTTTGATCATCATCCACATAGATTTGCTTTTTAACAAAAGCTTTTTCCATGCATCTCAGCACGCCACATTGTCAATTCATCTCATACAACTGATGTCTACTAATATATAACCTCTGAGCTCGTACGTCTCAGAGAAGGGCGTTAAGCTAAGAGAATAAATTCTGTACCACCAAACTGATATATATTTAGCAGAGATCAATTTATATAGCATAAAATATGATGTTGTACACACAATCCATTTACAAGTCCGTTCTGCGTCCGAAGGCACCTTATTCCTCATCCTATATGTCTAATACAAGAGAAAGGCCCTCGCATATCCAGAAAATCAACAAGTACGTCCGGACAACTACAATTATAACCCCTTCAAGGGAGCTACCCAAATCTAGGGCATTAGTAGTAATCCAGTTGATGTGAAGATTGCTGGTCTTGCACCATCTTCAATATCTTCGACTTTTAATCGTCGTTTAATTATTTAAAATGGGTTAAACCCGGTCTTTTCAAATAATCCTCGCATAAAAAAATCAAATCAAATTCTTATTTGAATTATTCGTTTACCAATTAAATCTCTTTTTAATTGGTTTCATTCTTAAGATTTAAAATCTTATTCTTTTCTCTGGTTAAGTCAATTTGGTTTTCACTAAACATTTCATCACCTTATAAAAAGGTTAACTTAAGAATTCAATTCGATTTATGAATTAAATTTCCTTATTATCCGAATATCGCCAACATCGTATATTGTTAGACCAGAAATTGGCTAAACACTCAATTGACTAAAATTTGTAGAGAGTGATGAAGAATAATATAAAAACAGAGAAAAAGCAGTCGACACACAGGATTATAGTGGTTCGGCGTTAACGAGCCTACGTCCACTATATAGTTCTTTGATTGAGTAATAGATTACAAACACAATGCTGATAATCACTCAGTCTCACAAATACAATCAATTATCTCTCAGAACAAGTGGAATTATACTCAATATTCTAGAGTACAATCTGAATAAAAAGAAGTAATATCTATAATGGTGGAGTTCAAGTGTGTAGAGTGACAAAAGATCGTTTTAAGTGTCAAGTCTTGGTGTATTTATAGGCATGAAGGGAAGACGGGTCGCAAGATGACGTGGTAGGCTCTGAGTGGATCACGAACTTGAACGTGAGAGAGTGAAGGAAACATCCCTGGAGCGGGTCATGCCACTTATACCCGAATCCACATTTGTAGGCTCGAGAATCGGACAAAACCATATGTGCTAAAGTGGTTCCAATCGAATCAGTTATGGGAGTCCTCCTATTCGAATCAATAACGTAAACATGTCGCGTGGTCTTCACGTGCGAGGGGGTCGGATCGTAGTTTCCCGATCCGGTCCGATGCTTATGCTCTGGAGCTAACCCTTTCTGGTGCACGGGCAGGTCACACTCGACCCTCCTTTCTCGACCCAATCCGGTCTTCCCTCTTTTCCAAAAATGGAACGTGTTGTTCTCCAATCCAAGGCATAGCCCCCTATCCGATCCGAAGGCTTATACTCCTTAGCCAATCATGGCTCTCATTCTTGGTTGCATCCGGTGTTCGGTCTCTAGAATTTGTGTGCCCTAATCATAAAGTAGGCCAACATTATTCCCCCTCGAAGTACGTTTAATAGGAGATGAGACGTGCTTTGAAATCGTCAATCCGTCTGTTCTTGAATCGTCGTTAGTTAACAGTTGTGTCTGTTGCTATTTTTGGGCTTTATCACCAAAAAAGGTTTTTCTGTTGCTTCAATGTATAATTATTTGAATTTCTCTAGAAGATTATTCTCTTTTTCCAGAATCTGGAAAATTCCTCTTTCTCCAAAGGTTCTTTTCTTCAATTGGTGTTTGATTCATGGCAAAATCAATACAAGAGCTAAATTGTATAGACTTAACTTGATCGAGGATTCCCGTTGTGCTCTTTGCTCTAACCATATGGAGACTATTGATCATCTTTTCTTTGATTGTGAATACTCTTTCCCTGTACTTGCAGCCACTGGTTCCTTTCTGCTTGGTTTTGTGCCTGAAATTTATTCAGTGTTTGATCATTGGGAGTTTAATGATGCAAATGCTGCACTGGACTCCTTTTTAGCAATATTTTGTTGGTGTATTTGGAAAGAAAGGAATGCAGTGATATTTAATAAACCTCTGAAGAGATTTAACGGATTATACAATCTCATAATATTCTGTTTTAACTCATGGTCAGGTCTGGCTTCTTCCTCTGCCAGCTTCATGCTTGCTTTGCCAGCAAACAATAGTCCAGAGGAGTCAGTGGGTTCTAACCACGGCGATTCAAGTCCGGATTTGCAGTAATTTGTATATGGTCGTTTGTGTTAGCATGTTATTCTGCCATGTCTTCTTTTGGCTTATGTATAATCTGCATATTTCTCTATCTGTGTTTTGGGGTGGTCTAGCTACTGTTGTAATGTTTGTTTTGGCTTGAACTATTGTATAATTATCACTCTCATGTAATCGGTAAATGGGCCACCAGTTGGGCTTGTCAACTGGGCTATATATATTTAAATATTATGTTTAATTGGCTGTGTAGTTTCAAACTACACATCCGTCCTACTCAAAAATAGTTGTGTTTGTTTGCGGAGTCATGACGCTTTGTGAAGACGTGCCTCTTGATTCCTACATTAAGTATAAATACGAAGTGTGACATAGGATCATCTCTGTTGCATTCAACAAATTGGAGCTTTTAATTAGGAATTTAACAAATTTCCAGGTAAATCCTTTGATTTTTATGTTGAATCAAAAAATTAGAATTATCCGATTGAGTTCCAATGACTTTGTTGTATTTTTATTACATGAGTGCATGCATATGCAAATTTTAGCATTTCCTTTCAACTTTACTTGCTCCGATCCTGCATGGCATTTCTATTGTATCATTGGTTTGAAGACCACGTTGCGGGTCGAATATTCGATCTGTCACCATACTCGACTCGCTAGGGTCTGCTTCCCTTTCATTATTGATACTGCGCACTGGGTCGGAAGGGGACATCAAGTCAAAAGAATACGAATCCAGTATATAATACCCTAGTTTTACCACTTTGAATCCATTTTTACTGCTGCCAATTTACCTTTAAACCACCGAAACCCTAATTCCCTTTTCACTACAACTCCGCTTCGATTTTCAAACTCGAATCATAGGTGGGCTAGATTTCTTATTTCACGCTTTTTAACTTTCAATTTTGATTAAATAATGCCCTAGTCTTGTGTTAATTTGTGTTTATTTTCCCACATCGATGTTGATGATAGTATCAAGGCTTTCTGGTCCACTGCTGTCGCTAGTGACGTCGTCGTCACCTCAAAGTGGTGGCTTTGGTGATCTATGTCTAGCGTTGAGGAGTTCAATGTATGGGTTTTCCCTTTATTTCAATGAAAAGGAGAAGATATGGATACAGTCTACGATGGAGTAGAAGAAGAAAGAAAGTGGTGGACTAGAGTGAACTGGCGTTAGCGGGTCGAGGGAGTGAGTAGAGTCGGGGATAAATGACCGGAGAGGAAGTGCCAACTTCACTAAGGTCGGGTTGAGTTGGTACAACCAAATCCGGTTACAATACCTGACCCGCTGTGTTTGCCCAAGAAACCCTAACCCGGTTTGCCCATATATATCCTTAGTGCTTGTTTACTTTTGCGAATCACTGAACTTAGCCAATTCGAGGACTTTGACAATGCGAACTCATAGTACACACTTGCATATAACTCAATCGAAGTCAATCACAACATATGAACTTGCGGATAGTTAGGATAAAGCACACAAGATGAAACATTATAAACTTGACGAGCATTAAATGACTTGATAAATCATTGAATGCCTATCAATTGCACGCTTTTCCTACTTTTCTTATATCTGCACTACACACACTGGTACACACTAACACACACATAAAAGGCACGAGTAACCATACTATAATCCTTGATTTTTCTTCCATAATACAATTAACATGTGGAGGAGATACCAGACGAGATACTCAGAGTCGGATAAGAATAAAGCTCCAGAGTCATCCAGTAACCCCAACGTCGATGATATATCGTCAACATCGGATTCAAGTTGGTACATCAAAGGGTTTGGTTTTGAGATTGAACTTCATGAGAATGTGGAATCGTCTGAAGGAGAGGTTTCAATAGATGAAGAAGAAGAAGGGGGAGTAGGCGACAACTTTTCTCCCAATGAATGTGGTACTACAACCATTCTAGCTGCACCCAGTGATTCGGTGGGTTCGACGATCGATGAAGCTAAACTTTGGCGGATATGTCTAAGGCATCTGGATTCTTTGGGAAGAAATTTTGGTCCCGACTGGCGCGGACAGACCCCCTAATCCTCCAGAGGGGTATATGGCCATCAGTCGGTTGATATGTACAATGGGAGCTATTCCTCCGTTTCCGCCATTCGTTGTCGAGTTTCTAATACAAATGCGGAGTACTCCCATGCAACTCCATCCTAATGCTTATGCTTACCTATATAGCATATATGGAAAACTTAGGCACGGAGCCTACTTTTGAGGATTTGAACTTCTTTTACCATTTCAAGCATCATTTGAAGGGAACTTCTTCTTTCGTTTTCTTCGAATCCGTGCCAAATAAAAAAAATCTTAATGAAAGATACAACAATGCAGGGGACATAAAACTCGAATGGTTATATATTAAGCACCAGGCTGGATGTGCTAGGAGATGGCTACAATTAAGTAAGCTTCAAGTTCTGGTGTTCCCGTTTCAACCATATTAGCGAATGCACTAACTTTTTTCTTCTACCTGCAGTTCCAAATCCCCTAAAAAAAGGAGGGCCAAGTATGCTTAGACTACCGAGTCATCTGCTAAATGGCAATCCGGACTTTTTGAATGTTAGAAAATGTTTAGTGGATGAGGTTCGTCATAAGCATCGTCTGCTTGATATAAGTCGGAGTATTGGTCATGAAGGTCGGGGCTACACATACATGTCCTAAGTCGAAAGGCAAGCCACAACTACATCCGAGGCGAGATAAGGCTCAAGAAGCAAAAATGTTACAGATTCTGATCGAGAACCACAGTTGATAGAAAAAGAGACAACTCCCGAGCAAGATCCAATGACTTATTTAAGGATACCTTCCCCAATGCACATCCAAGATGATGAACTTCTAAATAGTCCAATCGGGGAGGAACCCCGGGATGTTGATCCAAAAGACGCCTCTACTACTGAAAGGAAGCCTTCTTTTAAGATATTGTCTCTAGTCAAGTCTCCCATCCATGGTTCCCAGCTAGAGGATCCCATATTCAAGGACTTGACTAAACTTCTTTTGCCCGATGAGACATAAACTTCTAAAGACATTGGCACGGGCTCTTTCTTTCCTACCTATGAGGAAGAAGTCACTCCTGTGAAAGTCGAAAATACTACACCAGCGAGCCTAATCCCAGACTCTGGTCCGTGGGGGTCACTTAGGACACACCACACTAACATTGCACATCACAACATCTATGTGATATACCGCTTCTTGGCTCTGATATTGGTTTCTATTAACTTATAGGAGCAATGCCTTGCCGCAAAGATGATCTCAGGGACGTTCGTGCAAGCATTCCCCGATATGGATCCGATACTAAACATGATCGACGGGAAAGCCACAGAAGAGACGACAGGAGGCCTTATCAGTCTCAGCATCATCAATCTTCCTGCTCTCACACTCCAGTCCTCTTAGATTCAAAGAAGTACAAGGGTTATCACAGCCATCACAGGGGGAGATAAATACCTTCCTAAAGCTCCAGTTCATCCGAGAGACTCTCACTCTCAAGAGAAGTCGTCGAAGAAACACTCTGATCCCAAAGATAATACAAAAGATCTGGACAAGGAGAAGAGTAAAAGTAGTGCGGCGATTATGCCTGCTAAACGCCAGAACTTTGACATCACCACAATAAGTCCCGTAATACTTGATTCCGAGAATGAGGCCAAGCTAAAAGATTTTGAGGAAGCAATTTCCAAATTATCATTTTGGGAACATTCACTTTGTTACGAGCCTTAAGTCGGTACCTTCAGATTGGGCGGCAGAAGTCAAAGCTCAAATAGACTTTGTGGATAAACCATACCAGGAAACATGCAAATTTGCCCGAAAGGTTTCCAAGATCATCAGCGATCTGTTGGAGGATGTGGATAACATGAAGCAAATGGCATAATATGACAAGAAGACAAAAGATGTCGCAGATAAAGTGCTTGAGGACACAAAGGCCAAACTTGTTGTCGTGCAACGTGACACTGAAAGTTATAAGAAACAACACGATGAACTGCAACAATGCTATTACACTGAGCTCAATTCTCGTAGTCAAGAGCGCATGACCTTGGAAAGGCAAGTTGAGGATGCTAAGTCAGAGAGCACCGGTATAAAGTTATCATGTACTCGCCTTGAACAAGAAAAGGAGGAGTTAGAAAAAGAGATGGCCAGTTTGAAATCTAAGTTAGCGAAGACTGAAGCGAGGACAGTGTTGGCTGAGGGAAACGCAAATATTTCTCTCAAATCTGCCTTTGTGTCAAATGCATAGCTTGCCGAAACCCGAAAAGAGTTAGATGAATATGGGGATCTCATGATATCTTTCTTTTCTCAAGTGATTTGGACTTGGGATATTTCTTAGATACAGCATTATTTGATAACTATGGTCGATGTGTAGGATCAAATTGTCCATGACTAGAAGAAGCGGCTAAAGGTTTAGACAATTAATGAGGAGAAGCTGATGAAAACATACTTAAGAGGTGATGAACCAGAGCGCTTAGTAGAAGGGCGGAAATTAATTCAGGAAGCTATAGAATAGGAGAAGCGCCTAGCCAAAGGGAACAACACAATTGATGGCGGCTCCAATTACTCTTATGCTATGCCTGGAGTTGCAAAAATTGAGAGATACGATATTGAACATCCAGAGATCCCCAAGGCTCCTCTTCAATCTCCCATCGATGAAGCAGCTACTCCTGCCACTCCTGGAGACAAGTCCACTGAAGGCATCTCTATCTTTTCTCTGTAATTTGTCAAGGATATCATCGCATGTCGTCGTATTGTGGAGCAGACAATTGAGAGTCCTGTGTTTTCTCCAGAGTTAATAACTGTTGCTTCCAGTTCATTAGGTACAAAGCCCGCTAGTGAGGTGGAAGAGAAATGGGAAGAGGCCACTATCAAGGCCATAGTGCTCTCTAGCACTGAAGTACCCAAGGAAGAAGAGATTATTGACACTTTGAAGGATATGGAAGAAGGGAGGACGAAGAGGATGTGGATGTTACTATTACTGAATCTACCGATGAGACGGAAAATATGACGCTTGCTCAGATGAAAGCAAGAACTGAGGAGCTCTTAACGATCAAGAAAGAAGAAGAACCCCTCTTGGTCAATCCTCTCTAACCAATTGCTCCCGGTGGCAAAATAACCATCAAGATTCCATCTCGATCGATTACCGAAGAATTGGCTTCCGTGTCCTCTTCCGATCCAATAGATCCTCCCTCCGAAAAGAAGAAAAAGTGTATTCTCACTGACGTTGAAAAAGAGGAGAAGCAAAATCTCAAGGAATCCAAGAAAGCCAAGCATTCTCCCAAGCCTAAGTAGAGGGTTGCCTTAATTTCCTTTTTGTTTTCCATTGGCCTGCGGTTGTTATTGCGAGTGTGACCCTCGCGTTTTTAACCAGTTGTCTTGTATAAATCTGCAGTCAGTAAATAAAGTAGTTTCCCTACAATATCACATGTTTATAAGCTTGTTATTTATTTCAATCGGAGGCAATTGCAATCAAAAAGTTACCATGCTAAGTAATAAACAATAAATTATGTCATAGATAAAACTAAGATTGCAAATTAAAATTTCTGCAACTAAATATCATGTCATATTGCAACTATCATAAGGGTGTGATGTGTATGAGTATGCCACCAATCAATCCTGGACAAATTGCCTGGCCAATGCATGTTCAAGATAGATTAGAAGCGATATTTTATTGCCCCCAATTCTTCTGTGGGGAGTGCGGGCTCCGCTTCTAATCTTACCCTCAGTCCTTCAGTAGGGTACGAGCCCATCTCATCCAGCACTTGATCTTACTGCCTTTATACTCTCTTGTCGTATGCCTAGGTTAGAGTGTGGTTAAGGAGGTCTTTAGTCGTGATGCACTAATCACGCCTACCTTTATACTCACTCTCGAGTCAAGAGAGTTTGAGTTGTTCAGGCAAACGATCATGCCATTCGCCCCGACTTTCCTTCTGCACTCAATTTCCAAGAGCGCGATTCCACCGGCTCAAGTATCATTCTCGAACTCGATTTTATTTTCTAATCCACGCTTCGCTCTGGCATATGGAGCTTGTTAGGCAAGCGGTCGTATCACACCTGCCAGGGCGCTACCTCTTTATCCCTAGTCCAAGGGTAGAGGTGTCCCTTTTCCTGATCAAGTCACTCTCATCTCGTCGAATCGTGGGATGGAGAAGGTGCGGTGTTTGGGCATCGTATCCTTGCTTTGGTTCACAAAGTGAAAACCATCGCATCGGGTGTTAAGATCGAGCTCGAAGTTAGCCAATCAAACTTTGATCGACCATGGATTTAAGTTCGCTTATCCAAGTAGGAGCGAGCGAGCTTCATGAAGAGGTGAATCGTCCCTTTATCGTGAGTCCGACACCAGCCAATCACAACATCAAATCAAAAATCACAATAGTCACAGAACATGAAAAATAAATGTAGGAACAGTAAATAACACATGATATTTTAATAGTGGTTCGGCCAAATCATAGCCTGCGTCTACTTTATAATATTTTCTTTATATCAACTAGACTGTTCCAGGCAAGTCATGCCTTTTTACATAATTTGAAAAAACAAAAGAATCAATATAAAGCTCAAATCAGGTAGTGCCGCAGATGCTGGGCATTCCATGCTCTGGGGATATCATCGCCATCGACGGTCGTTAGCTTGAAAGATCCTTTATCAAGCCTTTGTTGGATGATGTAGGGTCCATCCCATTTCGCTCCTAGGAAGGCGGGGTCAAAAGGACACGCTTCAGGACCAGGTTTCTAGGTTAAAAGTTTCTAGGTCAAACCTTCTTGTTATTGTATCGAGCAACCTGATATATGTGCCTTGAGACACGTAAGTCCGCCTCATCTCTCTTTTCCTCAATCATGTCCTAGTATTCAAGGAGAAGCACTTTGTTCGTCAAGGGATCATAGTAAGTCGTTCTGTGAGATGGTACTTCCAATTCTACAAGAATGGCCACTTCTGATCCAAATGATAGTGAGAAGGGAGTGTGGCTAGTCGCCGACTTGTAGGTCGTTCTATAAGCCCATAGCGCCAGAGGCAATTCATCGACCCAATTGGTTTTTGTCATTCCAATTGCTTCTTTAAAATGGACTTTATGATTTTGTTCATTGCTTCTACTTTCCCATTCGATTGCGGATGCGCCACGGTGGTGTATCTTTTATCAATGCGGTGTCTTTGATAGAATTCTCTGAACTTCGTATTGTCGAATTGAGTTCCGTGTCGGTTATGACAAATTTAGGGATCTCGAACTGGGAAATGATGTTTCTGACAATGAAATTAATCACCTGTTTGGTTGTGATTGCGGTCATTGACTCAGCCTTTCCCCATTTCGTAAAGTAGCAATGCCACGATTGCATATTTCGCTCCGCCTTTGGTGATTGGGAGGCTTCCGGCGATGTTAATCCCCTATACAACGAACAACCACAGGCCCACCATCGAGGTGGGTTGGTTGGGAGGTGCTCTGGGAATCTTTGCAAATTTCTGGCACCTATCGCAGCGTCGTGAATAATTAGCTGCATCCCTATTTACGGTAGGCCAAAAGTAGCCGTAAAACAATATTTTCTTGGCCAACGTCTGTCCTTCGGGGTGGTCTCCACATTCGCCTTCATGTACTTCTCTTAACACACGCTTGACGTCTTCGTGTGCTATACACCAGAGTAATGGGAATGAAAATCCCCATCAGTAAAGAATGTCACCCTGCATAACATATCTTGAAGCTTTACGGACGATGGTTTGCCTTTCACTCTTTTTTGTTGGAAGTGTTCCATTCTATAGGAAGTCCTTTATCAACGTCATCTTAGACTCTTTCTCTAGCTCGGTCTCCAATACTAGATCCACTTCCATCTGATTAATGCTTGGAGTCTCTAATATTTCAAATGGGACCTTTTCCATCTCCCCTGGATTTTCGGAGCTTGCTAACTTAGCTAACTTATCCGCCTTCTAGTTCTCCGTTATTTGGATATGGGATAAGTTGTACTGCTCTAGGCCTTCCAACAGCTCTTCAACCCTTTCTAGGTAAGCCGCAAGTCGTGGTCCTTTTGTCTAGAACTCCTTACTAACATGGCAGACAACAATTTGAGAGTCGCAACAGATGTCAAAGGCTACCACTACCAAGTCCTTAGCGAGTTTCCACCTGACAATAAGGCATATTATTTGGAATCGTTGTTAGTAGAAGAAAATTCCAATCTTAGGGCATAGTAAATTGACCGTCCTTCAGAAATTATTAATACAACTCCGACGCTGGACCGTCGATCATATTTAGCTCCATTAGTGTATAACTTTCAGGAGCTTGGTTCCAACTCATGTCCTGAGGAGCCACCTTCTTCTTCTAATACACCCTCATCGAGAATTGTGGATTCCGCAATGAAGTCAGCTAGTGCTTGGCCCCGTATAGACTTTCTAGGAAGGAAGTTAAGGTCAAACTGGCTTAGCTCGATGTTCCATTTGAGCAGTATTCCAAATGCGTCAGGACGTTGCAGAATCTGTCGTAGCGGCTGATCACTGTATATCATAATCGGATGAGCCTGAAAGTAGTGGTGAAGTTTTCTTGAAGCAATCAATAAGCTGTTAGCGAGCTTTTCAATCCTTGGATAGTTGCGCTCTATCGCAGCTAACTTCTTACTCACGTAGTATACTGGTCTTTGAACTATGTCCTCAAGCACGAGTGCCGAACTAATTGCATGTGATTACATTGCTAAGTATATGTACAAATCTTCATGATCCACCGGCTTGGATAGTATCGGGGGTATTTCTAAATAACTCAGCAGGTTTTGGAAGGCTTCAACACATTCCGGGGTCCATTTGAAATTGTGTTTTCCTCTCTTCATTAAGTATACATTTGTCGGTGGCACTGGATATAAATCTACTTAGTGCTGCTACCTACCCTGCTAAACTCTGTACATCTTTGATCTTTTGCGGCTCATTAAAGTTTCTCCTCGCTGCTATTTGAGCGGGATTGATTTTGATTCCACTTGAGCTGACAATGAAGCCAAGGAACTTTCCTAATGCAACTCCGATAGAGCACTTCAATGGGTTAAGCTTCATTCCATAGCATCGGAGGATATTAAACATCTCTTCCAAGTCAGTCGTGTGGTCAGATGACTTTTTGGATTTCAACAACAAATCATCTATGTACACCTCTATAGACTTTCCAATCTGGTTGTAGAACATACAATTCACTAAGCGTTGGTACATTGCTTCAACATTCTTTATTCCAAAGGGCATCACCACATAGCAGTACAATCCAAGGCGGTGATAAAGACAGTATGTTTTTGATCAGGCATATGAATGGGAATCTGGTTGTATCCTGAGTATGTATCCATAAAAGAAAGAAGCTCGTGTCCTGCTGTTGAATCCACTAACTAATTGATTCTTCGTAAAGGGAAGCTGTCTTTTGGGCAAGCTTTATTCAAGTCTGAAAAATCGATGCACGCACGCCACTTTCCGTTAGCCTTCTTGACAAGGAAAGGATTTGATATCTAGTCGGGGTACGTGGCATCTTGTATGAAACCATTGCCTCTTAACATCTCCACTTCTTCCTTTAAAGATGCTGACCTCTCAGGACTAGCATACGTCTCTTTTTCTTAACAAGAGGATACTTCGAGTTTATGATTAGCGCGTGACTCATAATCAATGCTGAAATTCCACACATATCGGTGTAGATCCAAGCGAATACATCTAGATTCGCCCATATAAAATTAGTTAGTTCCCTCATACGGAGGGGGTCCAAGTAAGCTCCATCTTCAAGACCTTGGTCGGGTTGTCGTCATCGATTGGAATATCCACAGTCGCTTCATTAGGTGTTGCCCTTCTACGTCCCAGATCTTCATCCTCTCTAGGATCTATGTCTTCTGGAAGGTCATCTGGCGAATCCTTATGCAATGTTCCCTTTACTTGCTATGCCAATGCCTCTTTTGTAGGAGAGGAGGCACTCTTGGGTTCTACGCTGTCACTGTTGCACATCGTCTTCCACTCAGCCAAAGAGCAGGCTCTTCCGGTAACTTGGTTACCACGGTCCATTCCTACTTCGGCTCGTTTGGGAACTTTAACAATAAACATCATAGTGCGATGCAAGCTATGAACTCTGCTGGAGATGGTCGACCAAAGAATGCATTATACGGATCAATATTCATTACAACAAACGAGAGGATCCGAACTCTCCTGCGGTCTCCTTTCCCAAGCTCCACAGATAGGTCTTCCACCCTCATCGGTGACGTTGACGAGCCATTGAAGCCACACATCCATCCGGTGCACAGCTTCAAGTATTTAGGTTCCAACTTCATCTGGTCGAATGCTTTCTTAAACAAAATGTTATCGGAACTCCCATTGTCAACAAGGACTTTCCGTACGATTGCTGGGCCGATAAGGGCCATGATTACCAATGGGTTTATACTTGGGGTTTCTACTCCCACGCTTTCTCTATCTTTGAAAACAATGTCATCGATCATCGTTTTCTGTTGCTTGGTAGGAGTAGTATCCTCGAAGGAACTACGTTCTCCCACATCTGGATGCTTGGCGGCATTGATGTACTGTTCCATGGCTCTGTTGCTAAATCCAGCTGGATATGGTCCTCCAACCATGGTATTAATAACTATCCCCTTTCCTTTCTGTTGGGCTGTAGCTCTTGGGGCCGGCTAGTTCTAGTTTGGAGTTGAGCCTCCTTGCCACCTGTCTCTAGGGGAAACCTTGTACTCGTCCAACTTTCCTACTCGAAGTAACTTTTCTGCTACATCCCTTAAGTGGAAACACAATTAGAGTGGCTGTAAGTTCCATAAAATAAACAGAACTTCCCTGTCTTGCGTTTTTTTCTTCTATTGAGTCTCTTGGCGAAAGCTTTTTGTATTGGATAACGTTGAAGGTGTCTAGATAGATGTTCCCCAAGGTGTTGTTTAGCGGTGTGTAATTCTCTAATAGTTGGAATCGAGGCCTCTCTTTAGGATCATTCCTTCGATTCCTACTTCTCTTATTGTCATTCGTACCTTGGCGACCATTCCCTCCATTTTGGTTGCCAACATTGAATTCAACTTTCCCCGCACTATCACCGGATTGGTTGATAGCGACATTACTCTGTATATCCTCTCTTGCGACATCGTTGGGTTTCCTTTTCCAGTTACCATACACCTCTGCTTGCCGTAGGCGAATATTAGCCTTCTCATAGAACAATTCTCTGTTTAATGGCGGCTTTCCAACCAGGTACTTCCCGAATTCAGTATCTTTGTCAACTCTGTTTATTAGCGCCATTAAAATAGTCTGTTCATGGGGGTTGCTTACTTCCGTAATTGCTAGATTGAAATGATCCAAGTACGATTTTAGATTTCCCCCCGAGCCTTTCTTGACTACAGAAAGCTCGATGACGTTCTTGGACTTCTGGTCATGAAGCCGAAAACGATTAAGGAAAATCTCGCTCAGCTCCTTGAAGCTAGAAATTTATCACAGTGGAAGCCGGGTAAACTACATCATTGCAACATCTTGGAGGTATATTAGAAAAGCTTTGCACTTCACGACATCGGGGACGCTGCGACGGTCATATACCAGGAGTATCTCATCAGATGTTGCCTTCGATTAGTTCTTCCTCCATAACGGTCCATGGTAGGCAGGTTGAATCACCTCAGGAATTCGACATCCAATATGTCATCTATGAAAGATGTGTGGCTGTGATCGATACCTGAATCCTTGTTACTGTAGCCTCTTCTATCAGCTATAATTTGACGTACCGTAGCTTTTACTTCAACATTGGTTAAAGCGGGCTCGGGTTCAACACTTCTCTCCCTTCTAGCACTTCCAGCTCCTACTTCAGGCAATGTCCTCCGGTTTCTTGCAGGAGCGGAGTTCCCTTGCCCCCTGCGATCTCGGTCATTCATAGGACGTATGGGTTTAAGGAGTAGGCCTTGAGTATGATTGGTAATGTTTGGGTCTCTTGGAAAGACATGAGATCCACGCATCAGCAGCAACATTGGTTCCGCTAGGCTAGGGTCATCCAGACCAAGACGTAGTGTTGCTTCTTCTCGAGAAGCCAATGAGCCAAACCGAACTTGTTCGAGATTCTTAGGTCTCTCGAGAGGTCTTCTTTGACGTGGGTGCCTTCGTTTTCGTCCAAAGAAGATGCGTAGTCTACTGCAAGGTGGTGAGCTGGAGAAGGTGTTCTCTGCCTGAGAAGTTCATCCATTTGCCTGTTCATTGCATTCATGTTTTCTTAGATTGCGACACTGTCACGTCTTTGAGCATCTAAAGCCTCGCTATTTTGCTCCATCATGGCAAGCAATCACGAGAAATTGATCTGCGAAAGAAGTGCATAAGTAAGGGGTTGGTTATTGGTCGTGGCAGCTGGAGTTAGAGCATTTGGATTGGATTGGTCGGGGATATTGACATCAACAGGGCAGTTTGGGTCGCCCCTATGGATCAGATCGGTTAGAAGCTTCACCAACCATAGGGTTCGAATTATGGGACTGGGTCATAACCCATGCATCGGGTCGAGTTATGGAGGTGTCACCGGGTCGGATTGTAGGCGATCCATGGGGTCGGGTCGAACCTGAACCGGTCCCCTACGAGCTGCAGTGGTGAGAGCTAGTGCGATGTTCCGCTGATCTTCATTAACTTCATTCGCTTGAGAGGTTTGTGGTTCCTTCCCTTTCCTTGGAGCCATGAAATTCAAATTCGTTGAAACTGACAAAAACATCGAAAGTGGTTAAAACGTGGATTATCTCTTCGGACTTGGTGATCCAAACAACAGAATGATAATCCAAAAAGCTGAGAATTCAGATCTCTCGGTGAAAGAACCAAAATGTTAGACCAAAAATTGGCTCTAACACCCAATTGACTAAAATTTGTAGAGAATGATGAAGAATAATAATCTAAAAATAGAGAAAAAGCAATCGACACACAAGATTTATAGTGGTTCGGCTTTAACGAGCCTACATCCACTTTATAGTTCTTTGATTGAGTAGTAGATTACAAATACAATGCTGATAATCACTCAATCTCACAAATACAATCAATAATCTCTCAGAACAAGTGGAATTATACTCAATAATCTAAAGTACAATCTGAATAAAAAGGAGAAATATTGATAATGGTGGAGTTTAAGTGTGTAGAGTGCCAAAAGATCCTTTTAAGTGTCAAGTCTTGGTGTATTTGTAGGTATGAAGGGCAGGTTGGTCGCAGGATGACGTGACAGGCTCTAAGTGGATCACGGACTTGAACTTAGGAGAGGGGAGGAAACATCCCTAGAGCGGGTCACTCCACTTGTACCCCAATCCGCATTTGTAGACTTGAGAATCAGACAACATCATAACGTGCTGAAGTGGTTCCAAGTGGATCGGGTATAGGAGTCCTCCGATTCGAATCAATGATGTAAACATGACGTGTGGTCTACGCGTGCGAGGGGGTCAGATCGTAGCTCCCCGATCCGATCTGATGCTTATGCTCTGAGGCTAACCCTTTCTCGTGCATGAGAGGGTCACACTTGACCCTTTCTCGACCCGATCTGGTCTTCCCTCTTTGCCAAAAATGGAACGTGTTGTTCTCCGATCCAAGGCATGACTCCCTATCTGATCCAAAGACTTATACTCCTTATCTAATCATGGCTCTCATTCTTAGGTGTGCCCGGTGTTGAACTGCTTTTTAGTCAAAGCGGTCACATATGAAATCTCTGATTAACAATGCGCACAAGTATGGGGAATATCGTCAGAAGACGGGAAGCGATTCGGTTGGAGTCGCATCACAAATAAAGATTGGCCCGAAACTCCTATCAGACGACCTCTTTTGGGCCCGAAAACATCAATTATAGAGCTAAGCTTGGTAACTTCTGTAGCTCTCTGAATCAACTTCGAATCGAGCTTACGTTTGGCTAAAACGGACTTACGGTTTGAAAGTTACGCCCGTTTCCGTGAACGCGTGCAGAACCGGAAACTTGGAATCTGGAATTGGCATAACCCATTGGGATCGGATATACGGTTCGGATCGGGTGAGAGGACCCAATGGCATAACTTTGCAAAAGGAAATTTAGTGCTCCCCGGATCGGATCGGAGAACAGAAGACCCGACCCGCCTGAAGTATTTTACACTGAAGTTCTTCCAGTCTTCGGATCGGAGACATCAACTCGGTTCGGATCGGACCCGAATCGAACCGCCTCGACCTGCTTCTGCTCACGAGTTTGACCTGTTCTTGAGGAGTAACCGCCTCCAACAAACGCGAATCTGATTACACTTGGCAAAGCACGATCAGGAGAGGTTTTCTTCACTCTCTCCATTACATTCTGAGATGAAAGGGATGCATGCCACGTGGCATCCAAACCGAACCCAGAAATCACCTATAAATACACCGCTTGGAGGAGAATTAAGGGATCTTTTTGGCCGCTCTCTTATTCGGTTTCCACCATTGCAACCGCAAAGACTTTGCAAACACATCAAAGCCGAATTCCACATTATAACACGAGGATTTTGTGTATAATCTCCACTTTTCGCACGTCTTTTCATTGTAAACACGAGGATTTCGTGTATAAACAGCAAACCAACAAAATTGTACTTGTAACTTCTTAGGATTTAAGAAGAGATAAAGTGGACGTAGGCTTGGTTTGAGCCGAACCACTATAAAATATTGTGTTTATCCTCTTATTTTACTGCTTTTTTGCATTGATCTATGATTGCGATGTTTTTGCATTGGATTTGGGTGTTAGGCACAGATTTCGGTCTAACATTTCGACGCGCCAGGAAAGGGGCACACAATATTACTTCAATCTCTAGCTTGAAAGGAATCAGATTGCTCGGCTATTGGATCGATGGTTAAACGAAAGAAAGATGGAACCTTCTCTCGTACTGAGGACGTTGGTACAGAAGCTGCGAGGAGTGAGGCGAGCCAGGAGGCTTCCTTTCATGGTGATCTATCGGCATACTTAACCATAGACGAAATGGATGGCGTTCTTGCTGAATTGAGAATTCAAATGGCAAGGCAAGATGATCTCCTCCGGAAACAACAATAGATGATGGGTGAGTTCTTTGCTCGAATGAATGGAAGGCCGAGCAACAATGCACAACTCGCTAGAAACGGCTCTAGTAGGAATAACGAACCGGATCGGTTCGGATTCGATCCGAGGGCCAAAATCTGAATCCAACGTAGATGGAAATGGGGGGCATTCCCCACCGGGTTGGTTCGGACCCCATTCGAACCGCAACTCTACATGAGCTTGGGGGTCACAACCTCCCCTCTGGAAATCTAGGCTTCGCTCGGGTTCGACCTACATCCGCTCCGGTTCGGATGGACACCCAGGCACCAGCTTTAGCTCAACAGCAACCCAATGTGGCTCGGAGCAGAGAGCCAGAACTGGGTCGATTTGACCCCTCCAACCTACAGGAAACCGATCCAAACCGGACGACATTCCAAACACCTTATGCACTTCCAAACTCTTCTGGGCTTAACGCTGGGGGCACCAGCTCGGATCTTGGCAACTTGCAACAACTTTTCGAAGGCGGTCGGCTTGCTAATCTCATTGAACGCTTCTCAAGAGGCCGCACTTATCAGAATGATTTGGATGACGTCAATCACAATCCATTCACACAAGAGATCAGGAATTCTCGTAATTCCCCGGATTCTAAACTTCTAGTTCTAGAGTCTTATAACGGTAGGACGGATCCTATTGTGCACCTGATATGGAAGTTCAATCAGCGCCAGAAAACGTCATGGCTAAATCTTTTCCCATCTTTCTGACCGACATAGCTGCTATGTGGATTCGGTAGCTGGAATCTGAATCGATCAACAGCTGGAACATGTTGGTCGCTCGCTTTATTGAATAGTTTCGGGTCCACATCGCTCGACCCAAGAATGTAATGTCACTCACTACAATCAAGCAGAGGCCCAGAGAAACTCTGTGCTCATTTTTGGAATGGTTCAACGTTGCAGCAGCATCGGTTGATCGACCCGTACCATCTATGGTATTGATGGCGGCAGTATCCGGCGTTTTGGACAACTCGGAGTTCAAAAAATCCTTATACCGAGACCCACCACGGAATCTCAGCGAATTCTACCTTGAATCGGATAGACTTTTGCGTGAAGAAGACGCAACATTCGAAAAGAAAATTCTCGATGACAACATGCTCAAAGACGGAGAACCGTCTGATTCTGGAAAAGGAAAAGGGAAAGCTGCTGTCAAGAATTACTGCAATGCTCAGCCCCGGAGAGGGCCCAAATATGAAAAGTACACTGAGCTCAATTCTACCTTGACTGACATCTACATGAACACAAATGGTGACGTCTCCTATCCAAAGCCTCCCAGGAGGGAGCCATCGCAAAGAGAACGCGATTCTGGAAAATACTGCATGTTTCATGATATAGACGGTCATGACACAAATGACTGTAGGCACTTACGAGACTTGATTGAGGAACGGGTTAGACGTGGAGAGCTACCCGAGTATGTGAAACAACAGACAGTGCCTGCACCCGCGCTGTCACCACCTGCTCCCCGGAGAGCGAATGACCCTGGATCGAGCTCCCTTGGGCTCATCATCAACTGATCTGGATTAGATCACTCTGCATTTTCAGCATTTTTTAGGATTTAAGATATGTCTCTTTGATTTCTTTAGGTTTTCCGATTGGATAAATCGGAGTACACACGTTCGGGGTTAGGATTTAGCTCCAAAGCGTGCTCTGCACTCGATGACAAACCAATCAGGATTTTTTTTGGTTTTGTACTTTGAATTGAATAAGGAAGGACTTTCAGAACATGTATTATGTTTGGCGAATTTAAATGCCTTGTCAGGTTATGGCAAGATTCTCAATCTCAATTAAAGTACGGCTTATACTTATCTCGGACCCCTAGGCATGGATTATGCCTAGGGACAGACTGTCTTGTCAGGTTTTGGCAAGTATAGCTCTATCCCGACATGAGTATGGATTGTACTCACTAGGATGCTTAAGTATAGATTATACTCAGGAATGACGAACGATCTTGTCAGGATTGGGCAAAGGAGCTCAATAAAACTCGAGTATGGCTTATGCTCAGTTTGAACTTCCTGGTATGGCTTATACCCAGAAGGTTAGGTCCCTTGCCAGGTTTTGGCAGGATGATTCAAACGTCCCTTGAGTATGGTTTATGCTCAAATAAACGGCAAAGCATGTTTTATGCTCTAAAGTGTAATCAGTTTTATCAGGATTTGACACACCTTTTTGCAATCTTTTCTTCGTAGGTATGGTTTATACTTGCAGCTGGCAGGCCCGGCGTGGCCATGGATTATCCAGAACACATCTTCCTTCAACCAGCAAGATATGTTCCGGGGGAGCAAAATGTTGACCTTCTTTTTAGTCAAAGCTGTCACACATGATATCTCTGGTTAACAATATGCACAAGTATGGGGAATATCGTCAGAAGACAAGAAGCAATTTGGTTGGAGTCGCATCACAAACAAATATTGGCCCGAAACTCCTATTAGACGACCTCTTTTTGGCCCGAAAATATCAATTACAGAGCTAGCTCTGTATTTCCTATAGCTCTCTGAATCAGCTTCGAATCGAGCTTTCGTTTGGCTAAAACGGACTTACAGTTTGAAAGTTACGCCTGTTTCTGTGAACGCGTGCAGAACAAGGAACTTGGAATTTGGAATTGGCATAACCCATTGGGATCAGATATATGGTTCGAATCGGGTGAGAGGACACAATGGCATAACTTTGCAAAAGGAAATTTAGTACTCCCCGGATTGGATCGGAGAACAGAAGACCCGACCCGCCTGAAGTATTTTACACTGAAGTGCTTCCGGTCTTCGGATCAAAGACATCAACTCGGTTCGGATCAGACCCGAACCGAACCGCCTCGACCTGCTTTTGCTGACGAGTTTGACCTATTCTTGAGGAGTAACCGCCTCCAACAAACGCGGATCTGATTACACTTGGCAGAGCACAATCTGGAGAGGTTTTCTCTACTTTCTCCACTACATTCCGAGATGAAAGGGATGCACACCACATGGCATCTGAACCGAACCCAGAAATCGCTTATAAATACACCGCTTGGAGGAGAATTAAGGGATCTTTTTGGCCACTCTCTTATTCGGTTTCCACCATTGCAACCGCAAAGACTTTGCGAACACATCAAAGCCGAATTCCACATTATAACACGAGGATTTCATGTATAATCTCCACTTTTCGCACGTCTTTTCATTGTAAACACGACGATTTCGTGTATAAACCGCAAACCAAAAGAACTGTACTTGTAACTTCTTAGGATTTAAGAAGAGATAAAGTGGACGTAGGCTTGGTTTGAGCCGAACCACTATAAAATATAGTGTGTCTCCTCTTATTCTACTGCTTTTCTGCATTGATCTGTGATTGTGAGGTTTTCGCATTGGATTTGGGTGTTAGGCCCAGATTTTGGTCTAACACCCGGTGTTCGCTCTCTAGACTTTGTATGGCCTAGTCACAAAGTTGGCCAATATATATATATATATATATATATATATATATATATATATATATATATAAGCTTTCGCGTAAAAATCGCCAAATCGCACTCAACTGTTTCTATTCGTATAAACCAGGTGAAGTTGGTTTATAATTATTCCAAATCGTTTATAATGTTTTAAAAAAAAAATCACTTTTTTTATGTTTATAAAAATAGTCCATTTCGGTTGAGTGACGTTTCAAGTCATTAAACAGCACTGGCGCTGTTTTTATTCAAATATGAATTAATCATTTCTAAAAATCTAACCATTGGATCTTAGCATATTTATTATCGTTGGAAAGATCTTTACGAATTGAATCTAACGGTTCCAATTTTAGAAAATCCGACGGTCTGATCTTCCGTTATACTCATTTAAAATTACGAGTCGAAAACGCGAATTACTACTGCGCGATATGTTTATTTTAATTTATATTCGACGTATATAAATATTATATGACGAACGACTTATAAACTATTTTATTCATTAAACATTTGGTTAATGCCTTATATTTTTGGAAAAATTCGCCATAATCTCCTTTGTATGGAGTGCTCGGAAAAATCCCAACTCGCCTTAAAAGGCCCACATAAATCAATATATATATATATATATATATATATATATATATCCGATCAATGTAAATTGGGAGATGTATAAAAATTATATCATCCCAACACCCATGAGTGAGATTTAAATCATGTGAATAACCATCGTGACTTACATACATGCAAGAGAGGCGTGTATGTTTCTATCATCTCAAGACCCATGTGAGGTTTGTTATTAAATCTTGCGATTTCCATTATAAGTTTATTTAGTCCATATCATATAAGCATTCACAATTTCAAGCTTTATGATTATTCTGTCCAGTCCACATCTGATAATCATTATGCCATTACATGTCCTTCGATTTCTTTGTTCTTGTCGTATAAGCATCAAATAAATATATGTTATACAATTCACAACATATAAGCATCAAGCAACTACAAACTTATATGGGTATGTTATGCTATGCGGTGTGGTCCATATCTGTTTACTATCCAATGATGTATATTTAATTACATCCAAGAAACCATCACTACGCATTCAGTTCACACACAATCAATAACAACAAATAAATTACGCAATCAATGTCATTTAAGGCACAATTAATTCTAAATGAACTTGGTGAATAATTTAAATGATAAACTAAAAAGGGATATCATATACAACTAATAAAATGACATTTTTATCTAACTAATCTATAAGCATAGAAATAAACTTGGGCGATCAATGATAAACATGATTAAATATTTTTAATCAACAACTAGCAGCTAAATAAAATTCGCTACTTTACTACGTGAATTTTATTTTCACGCAAATGTCCATAACCATGCGTATCTTTATTAAAAATGATATTTTTATCTTCCTAGTTGCCTAGTAACATCCTTATAAATTATTATTATTAATTCATATTCATCGTATAACTTCAGACTTAAATTTATTTTTAACTACCGATTATTTATAGCGAATTGTAAATTTTATCTAAGCCCTTTTAAGCAACCGTTTCTTGTTGTCGATACCATTTTACATATGTATGTTACGTATTCAAACTACTTCGCATATATCGAGTAAAAATGATATTTTTAACTTGCTAAACATTATTTATCATCATAATAAATTTTATTTACTAACTAATACTCATCATCTAATTTTATAATTAACTTGAAAATGATTATTTTCTAATCTAGCCATTTTATAAGTGAAATTAGATTTCTCACCGAGATTTTCACTCCGTCAATCTTTAGTGCGAAGGAATGCAAACACTTTTCGACTTCCACATGGCTTTTCGAAGGCCCAAAAAGCTTAAACAACTCGCTAATACTCACTAACTTGTGGATATTAGTAGATCCAGGAGTTTGGAGCTTAACGAAGGATGAAATGGGCACGAATGAAGGTGTTAGAGGTGCGGGGTCCGTTGTCCGGACTTGGTGTAGCGAGGGGAGAGGGTATTTGGGTTCGTAGAGGTGTAGGAGGAGCTAGAAAAGGACCTAAAGGGGGTAGGAGATGTCGGAGGAAGAAAATGAGGAGTTTTTTCTGGTGAAATAGGCCAAGAGGGGCGGCTTGGCTCACGGCGGCAGCACCTGGGGGTATGGCACCGTGGGAGGCAACGAGGGTGGTGGGGTCAGTGGTGGTAGGGGTGGCAGGGCGTGGAAGGGTGGAGGAGGTCACCATTTTTGAGAAGAAAGGAGGAGAGAAAAAAGGAGGAAAGAAAGAGAAAAGGAAAAGAAAGAAAAGGAGGGGCCTAATTGCAAAATAACCACCCCTCACGCGAATCGCGGAGGTGATGCGATCCAATGAGTCCAAACAAAACCACATTGGCCCATTAGATGACCTTCGTTTTAATTTAAATTCAATAACTTCACATTTATAAAAGTGTGCTAGTTAGTCTCCACCTCTTTTGATCACACGATCACAAATTAATTCCGTTTGCTACGAAATTTTGGATTACGACAACAAACGTAATTCTGAATCCAATGGAATAGGTTTCGTTGAATTCCGAGTTCATTTGACCTTCTGCTTTATTTTTCGATCGAGTTTCAGCTTGTTTTAGAAATGCGATTTTAGCGTACGTTTCACTCTCGCATGCGCACACGCCAGCTCCAGAAATTATGAAACTCGAGATCCTGCCATTATTCGACGCAATGGGTTCAATAAAAAAAATTTGGTAAATTATGAGGTCATCTCAGCAACGTTCCTTTGTAAACTGATCGTCAATATTACATCGAACAGTTTTACTGCGCATGACAACATACTAACTCTGTTAGGCGTGAAATTTGAAATCTAGCACTGATTTATTATCTCGAGTCCAACAAAATTGGTTTCGTCGAAAACGGAGGTTGCTAGCAAAATATCCATTTTAAGGGCTATGCAATGTTATAAAAATCCATTTTTGAAATTCGATCGTATTTTCTCATAAAATTATATTAAAAATAAGTTTTAAATTGGTTGTGAAATTCTGGATTGTTACATCCAGGCCATGGAACATAGGACATCACAATACCTGACTTCCCTGAAAACTTCTGGAGCCACACATAACATGATTGCTGCTAAGGAAAAGACATGCATTTCCAACAGTACATCCATCAACATAGGGGCTACCATGGAAAATATTTTGAAGACAATACATGGGATTAAGGTGAGCCATTAAGCACATTGAGACAAGAATTGACATGTCAAACCCTAACATTGTTGCATTCTACGAGTACACACACTGACACATTGCACAATCACTTAGTTATAGGCAAGCACAACCAAGTCAGAAATGGTGAAACCCACCACTCAAAGTAGCAAAGATAGAGCTGAAGCTTCACGTATAGCCAAAGGATGAAAAAGGCGCACACCATAACAACCCAATCACGACACAACCTAAATTGAACATTCCTTAATCAAATACCATAGGCACCAAAGAAGATAGTGCCAACCTCCAAGTTTCCACGAAATACAACCTAAGATCTCACACGCATACAAAACTTAAACACAAACAAACACAACTTTGTCAACAATTTGATAACCAATAAGATGAAAACGCAGAGCACATTGAAGATCAGACTCCACAAAGAGAACCAACAAATCAAAACACTAGACTGTTGAAACCTAGCAGTCACTTACGTTTGGCCACCGAGCCAGAAATAAGGAACAAACACTCGGTAAATTAAAGAGAACCAACTCGACTTACCAGTAAAAATATCTGATGAGTAACCTCCTCAAGAAGCTAGAAATTGCTGCACAACTAAGTCACTCCACTTTGGTACCAAAACTTACTAGCCAAAACAAGTCGAGTCGCCTACAATTGAAAGACAAGTCCTCTGCCGAAATAACACGGATACCCCAGCACAACCAGTACCGTCGCCTTTCCACCTAGCGAGAGCCATATAAGTGTCGGACAAAAGACCACCAAGCAATTAATTGCGTACACTCGCTTGGAATCCTAACGTTGCACATTACTGGAAGAAAAACGACAGGGCAGACCAGGACATCAGTGCCATCGATAAAGGCCAAGAGATTGTCCAGAGGTACCACCGTGTCTTGGAAAGGAAGCGAAGACATATGCGAGAAGGAGTAGAAGGATGCAGCCGTGGAGAGATTGGAGGATAATCGGGGAATTTGGAGAAGGGTTGTAACAACCCGGATTTTTACAACATGCTAAGACGAGAATCAAGGCAGAATTTAATTATAAAGTCTGAATCAGGGAAAACGGGTTGCGCCATTGCGTTTGTCTCGGAAAAATACGTGAAATAGAGTCCGAAATTTCGTAAATCGGAGTCCGTAGGACCGAGATACGGCCTTCGGAAGTTTCACGAAAAATCAGAATTCAAAACAGATTTCAAATTTTCAGAAATCAGGCTAGGCGGGAAAAATCCCGCCAGAACCAGGTCTACCTGGGGGTCGACCTGGGTGTCGACCTGGGTGGGACCAGGTCGACTGGGGAGTCGACCCCAGGGTCGACCTGCCTGGTCGGACCCTGGCAGCCTGATGCACCTGTTTTGCTGTTTGGCTCGGTTTTGGAGGCTTGTGACGATTTTTGAGGGCTTGGATCTATCCTAGGGTTAATCTAACGGCCTAAACTACTCCTAATCTCTATAAAAAGACCCTAAGCCTACCCTAAACCCCTCATAATTCACTCATGCCACGAAGTGCTGCCCAAATGCCGAGTGATCATGGCCTCCATCTCCAACTCCAAGAGACTATGCATGCAAATCGGATCCGAATTGAAAGGTGCAAGCTTGCTACACCAAATCGAGGCCAAATCAACGTTGCTATGGCGATTTCATGACGGTTCTTCATCAAAGGAGCAACCTTTCTTCGTCAAAACGATTCATGCTCCTAGCCCTCTTGCCACGCTATGTAAGTTCTAGCTACTTGTAGATTCTAATGGTGGTTCTAATGTGACATGGGATAAAATGAGATGTAACATGAGTATGTAAACCCATGAAAACCTAGTTTGCCCCTTTATCATGAACATATGACTTTGGGTAATGGTTTAGCGACTTAATCATGCCACTCATGTTATGTATAACCTAGTATATCTTGCAAGTTTGAATCTTTATCTATGAAATGCTAGCATGAACCTTTGGGAACCATTTGACTTGTGAAACATTGGCAAAGATTTGACTTTGGGGCTTATGCATGTAAATGAACCCAAACCCCTTATGTATCATGCATGTTTGTGGCCAAATTCACTTATGACACTATGCATGTTTGTGGCCAAATCCTCTTATGAAACTATGCATGCTTGTGGTCAAATTCCGTTATGATACTATGCATGTTTGTGGCCAAATTCCCTTATGATACTATGCATGTTTGTGGCCAATATGTTGGCATAATACCCTACTATGTGACTCGCTTCCACGTGGGTTGGAAATACGTTTGGGTAGCTTAGGAAAAACGTGGGTATGACATGAAAAACTTGACATGGGGCTTACATGAGAACATGACATTCATGATGCATTTAAGTATGATCATGACACAGGGAAAAACATGGAACTTGAACTAGATATGGGTGGGTTGTAAGTGTAAAAAAAGACACTAGACCAAACATGAAAGTGGCCAACTCGAGGTTGGGTTGAGTTTGTAGCATAAATCTACCCGGACCCGCCCGACTTAACTAGTGGCTACAAACAATAGGATCCAATGTGAGAAGTTGGTCATGTCGCGCTTAAGACCCGAGGTTAGACTAGGTTGTGGTGTAAAACTACCCGGACCCGCCCGGCTTAACTAGTAACCACAACAAGGTCTAATGTGAGAGGTTGAGAGTGCATTAATTTAATTAATGCCATATGATAAGGTTAAGTAAATTTGACTAATGACACTTAACCGATATGACACGAATGGGTAGGTTAAGTGGGACCGGGCTTGCTTTCTTAATGACACTTAACCATACAAGACAATTAGGGGATGGGGTTAAGTAATTTACACTTAATTATTCCGACTTGGTAATTAGACGGGGTTAAGTAACTTAGACTTAACTAATCTAAACATGGTTATTAGATGGGGTTAAGTAACTTAGACTTAACTAATCTAAACACGGTAATTAGATGGGGTTAAGTAACTTAGACTTAACTAATCTAAACACGGTAATTAGATGTGGTTAAGTAACTTACACTTAACCAATCTAAACGCGGTAATTCGATGGGGTTAAGTTAATCGCTTAACCAATCTGAACTCGGTAATTCAATGAGGTTAAGTGACCAATACTTAACCAACTTAACATGATAATGGGGTTAAGTAACTTATAATTAACCAATTATACATGATGATTTGATGAGGTTAAGTAACCTACACTTAACCAATCTAATATGTGGACTTGGTAGGGTTAAGTCACAAGACCTTTTAAATTAGGCTTAACCATTGTATACGATTAGTGGATGAGGTTAAGTTAACCTATACTTAACCAATCCGACTCGATAATCTGATGGGATTAAGATAATCTATGCTTAATCAATCTAACATGATAATCTGATAGGGTTAAGACAAATAAATACTTAACCAACTTGATTTGATGGGGTTAAGTCATAAGCTTCTTAGTACACTTAACCAGCTTGTAGGGCTAAACCTTGAACTTGAGTACTTAGCCAATCTTGTCATGATTCGTAGGCGGGTTAAGTCATGAACATGGATAACAACGCTTAACCCATTTGACAAAACCCTAGCTCAGGGACTAGGTTGAAAATCGTAGTTAACAAGGATAGCGGAAAGAGGATCTAAGTGGTAAACCTTAGTTAAGGGTAACTAAGTAATAATTCTTAGCCAAGGACATGGGACTAGTTCATAAATAGATGAGTAACCTGATACGGTAGGTCATTGCTTAGTATACAAGGAGGAGCAACTTATCTGACTTGGATAAGGGCTTTAATGAACGGGGTGACGAAGTGGTAGCTTCGGGGGACGTGAGGGTACTCTTGGTATCCCTCTGTGAGGTGGCAAGTGGTCCATGAAACCCGGCCTCACAGAGGTTAAGGTCTGCGGTAGAAGAGCCAAGAGTATGCCTTGGTTGCTATGCGAGCGACCTAAAGACTGGGATGGATTAGCGTGGAGTCGACGATACTTGATTTTGCCCCGGGATAGCATGTCGCCGACTACCTACCATCTTTAGTCAATCGTGTACGTACGGAAAGGTAGGGAACTCCCAAAAGACCATATACTAGCTATGGAGTTATGGGTGAGGTTGGCTATTTGGAAGTGGGCATCGATGGGCCTTAGTGTAGTTCTCATACATGATTTTTCTTGGATTTCCTTTCAGTAGTTGAGGGAGGGGTCACGTGGGACCATAGCCACGAGTACAAAAACAGACCTTGATATCTGCATCTGCAGACGACTTAAAGCTCCCGACCGAGTTCCGTATTTCTTGATTTGCCCTGGCACGGAACTCGGATGGCACATTGAGGAACATGTGCGTCTAGACATGGAAAACGGTTCACGATACATACGCGGGATAAAGGGCGCGGTTGACGGGTGGCATAATCCCTAGTGGCCCTAGGTGGCTGAACCCAAACCGAGACATGGAAACGTTCATTAGGTAACATAATCCCTAGTGGTCCTAGGTGGCATAAATCCTAAGTGAACGCGCGATAGTTCATGGTAAGGAAACATAACTAGATCAAGGGTAGCAGTCCAAAATAACCTCAAGGATAAAACGTTTACATGGGAAAGCCCGTATGGCCTACGGCAAAGGACTGAACTTATACATGGGAAGAAAGATACGAGTTGGTAAAACCTACATATGCTATATATTAGGTTGACATGGACCATTACATGACATTGGGCAAGGGACATTCATAGTTGACACATGACGCTGGTTGGGATACTAGTACGAGAGATGCAGAGCAAATATACATGTTAGAACCATGAGAAATATACATGATAGATACCGTGGGATGTTATACAGGATAGATACCTTGGGATATTATACTTGATAGAAACCTGACGATGTGATACCTTGATTTGTCATGACACCGTAGTTTACCTTGCTACAGTAGTTCAGCCTGTTACCCTGGTTTAGTTTATCTATCTTGTCGTCATCCTTATGTTTACTTTCAGTTTATGCATGTCATGTTACCTTTGCCTGTTTTTATACTGGAAGTAGATAGGACTTACCAGTCTTTATGACTGACCCCGTTTTGTTTCGCCTCTTTGTCTTTCGTTCCCACCCCCAGGTTTCAGGGAGGAAACAATGTTATCTAGTTCGGATTTCTTCTGCTTGAAGGTCATCACGCATGGCTTGGACTTTTCTTGGCTATGGCTACTTTACTGTTTTACTTGGGGAATGATTCATGAAATGGTTTTATGCTTCTTTATTTATTTCAAGACAGGTTTTGATGTATTCTGATGTAAAAGGCTTTAGACCTTACTTTATAAGGTAATGAAATTTGTTTTACTTCCGCTGTTTTATATATGTTCTGTCTTGTGATATTTCTGTGCATGTTTACCTCGATAATGCTTCACCAAACCTAGTGCATTCCCTTTGTGAGTGACCCTAGCGGAGGTGGGGTGTTACATTTGGTATCAGAGCCATGTTACCAGACTGGGCAAAAGTTTTTAAAACCTTCTGAAAACTATTTGAGAAACCGTTTACAAAGAAGCATTTTTCAAGAAAAGTTTTTAAAGGCTATTCCCCAAAATCCATTAGCACTATCCTTAGATTCCTTGATTGAATCTCTTTTCCTTTCTTTCCTCCATCTGTAGTCAGTAGTTCTAACTGTGACTAATCTTTGTCTAGCCACGTAGGTGTTTTCCGTTCGATGGTGGTGGTTCTCGAGAGACCTGTTGTCGTGGTGCAAGTAAGGATAATAAGAGTAAGGATAAAGGACTCGAGCTTAAGGATAAGCAACTTGTTGGTATGGCTTGATCCACAAAGGAAGATAAGGACAAGATCAGCGAGAGGGCAATTATATACTCTCATTTCTAGCGTACCTAAGAGAAATGGTACCGTTTCTGTTAAAGGCTTAGCCTTTCTTTTCTATCATCCCGTCCAGACTTTGTCTTGATCATCGTATCATTTAAGTCTGCTTGGATAGTTGAGTCTCTGCACCTTAGTACTAGCATGGTAAAGGATCCCAGTTTTGGTCCCAAAATCTGGTTGGAGAGTCGGTCCATTTATTCATGGCTTGTTGGATTTGAGAACGTCTATGCCAAGTGTTGAGATTAGAAGCAATACTTCTATTGTTGAGCCATGGATGGATTCTAGGGGTAAAGTGGTTATCCAGTAAGGGATACCATTCTCGGTTTTGAAAAGAAGGTAGTCAGACTCTTGGCTTGCTTTGGTAATACCTTCGAAGTCTCGTGTAACCTTTTGGGTTCTGTCATGGATTGTTTACCTAGAATCTCTTGATGCATTTATCGGAAATCTCTGATCCAATCGAGTAACGTCCGCCAATAAGACGGATGGTTCATTCCGCTTGAGCATGGGTTATAGGAATCACCCTAGTAAGTGCACGTGGTAACATGGATTGGCATCGGTAAACGAGATCCAGAATTCACTAGTGAATTTTGGAGAGCTTGCATGAGTACGCATATATGTTTGAACCAAGCATACTAGGGAAAGAATAAGTGAAAGTGAAACGAGAAGCGACAGTGAAATGAGTTCCAACTCCTACCTTGGAAACAGGAATCAAGGGGCTACGAAAATCATGAAGTCAAAGGTGGTCAAGGCACACTGGAATTAAGCTCAAGGAAATGCGGCTTAGACACGCACATCATGTCTCTTTTTAAGAGTATATCTTTGATCCCTGGTTCACCTGTAGAGCTTGCTTGCATGCTATCGCTTGGTGGATATCCTCTCGGTCCTGTTTCTGTTGCAAACCCCGTTAGGAGTTTGTCTTGTTTATCTTCTCGACCCTATCTTGGGAACCTTAGGTAGAACTCTATGGATGTAAACATGTATTTGAAACATGTTATGATTGATATGGTTGCAAATGGTTGCAAGTGGTTGCTCGTGGATGCACGAATACACATTAGATACTAGATTGACGCGGTCACATTTCATGTTGCATATGCACGAGTATTTATACTTGTTTATGGATGAAATTGAATGTGTTATCATGCGGATGTTGCATATGAATGAATGTTTGTGCACGCATATAGTACTTATATGACTAGGACTATTTGCATACATGTTGGACTCATGGCACTAAACATATTTTGCATTAGAAAGATCATTCAGGCCTGATCATTAGCTAAGGAGCATATACACACACGTTTTGCATACGTTCATATGGCATTAGAAATCGTCTAAGGACCATGGTTACCTGTGGATGATGTTTTGAGTAGATGGATGATGGATGGTAGGATACGTTCTTCCTAACTTGGAGATTTCGGGGACGAAATCCTTTAAGTTGGGGAGAATGTAACAACCCGGATTTTTACAACATGCTAAGACGAGAATCAAGGCAGAATTTAATTATAAAATCTGAATCTGGGAAAACGGGTTGGCCATTGCGTTCGTCTCGGAAAAATACGCGAAATAGAGTCCGAAATTTCGTAAATCGGAGTCCGTAGGACCGAGATACGGCCTTCGGAAGTTTCACGAAAAATCAGAATTCAAAACAGATTTCAAATTTTCAGAAATCAGGCTAGGCGGGAAAAATCCCGCCAGAACCAGGTCGACCTGGGGGTCGACCTGGGTGTCGACCTGGGTGGGACCAGGTCGACCTGGGTGTCGACCTGGGTGGGACCAGGTCGACTGGGGAGTCGACCCCAGGGTCGACCTGGGGGTCGACCTGCCTGGTCGGACCCGGGCAGCCTGGTGCACCTGTTTTGCTGTTTGGCTCGGTTTTGGAGGCTTGTGACGATTTTTGAGGGCTTGGATCTATCCTAGGGTTAATCTAACGGCCTAAACTACTCCTAATCTCTATAAAAAGACCCTAAGCCTACCCTAAACCCCTCATAATTCACTCATGCCACGAAGTGCTGCCCAAATGCCGAGTGATCATGGCCTCCATCTCCAACTCCAAGAGACTATGCATGCAAATCGGATCCGAATTGAAAGGTGCAAGCTTGCTACACCAAATCGAGGCCAAATCAACGTTGCTATGGCGATTTCATGACGGTTCTTCATCAAAGGAGCCACCTTTCTTCGTCAAAACGATTCATGCTCCTAGCCCTCTTGCCACGCTATGTAAGTTCTAGCTACTTGTAGATTCTAACGGTGGTTCTAATGTGACATGGGATAAAATGAGATGTAACATGAGTATGTAAACCCATGAAAACCTAGTTTGCCCCTTTATCATGAACATATGACTTTGGGTAATGGTTTAGCGACTTAATCATGCCACTCATGTTATGTATAACCTAGTATATCTTGCAAGTTTGAATCTTTATCTATGAAATGCTAGCATGAACCTTTGGGAACCATTTGACTTGTGAAACATTGGCAAAGATTTGACTTTGGGGCTTATGCATGTAAATGAACCCAAACCCCTTATGTATCATGCATGTTTGTGGCCAAATTCACTTATGACACTATGCATGTTTGTGGCCAAATCCTCTTATGAAACTATGCATGCTTGTGGCCAAATTCCGTTATGATACTATGCATGTTTGTGGCCAAATTACCTTATGATACTATGCATGTTTGTGGCCAATATGTTGGCATAATACCCTACTATGTGACTCGCTTCCACTTGGGTTGGAAATACGTTTGGGTAGCTTAGGAAAAACGTGGGTATGACATGAAAAACTTGACATGGGGCTTACATGAGAACATGACATTCATGATGCATTTAAGTATGATCATGACACGGGGAAAAACATGGAACTTGAACTAGATATGGGTGGGTTGTAAGTGTAAAAAAAGACACTAGACCAAACATGAAAGTGGCCAACTCGAGGTTGGGTTGAGTTTGTAGCATAAATCTACTCGGACCCGCCCGGCTTAACTAGTGGCTACAAACAATAGGATCCAATGTGAGAAGTTGGTCATGTCGCGCTTAAGACCCGAGGTTAGACTAGGTTGTGGTGTAAAACTACCCGGACCCGCCCGGCTTAACTAGTAACCACAACAAGGTCTAATGTGAGAGGTTGAGAGTGCATTAATTTAATTAATGCCACATGATAAGGTTAAGTAAATTTGACTAATGACACTTAACCGATATGACACGAATGGGTAGGTTAATTGGGACCGGGCTTGCTTTCTTAATGACACTTAACCATACAAGACAATTAGGGGATGGGGTTAAGTAATTTACACTTAATTAATCCGACTTGGTAATTAGATGGGGTTAAGTAACTTAGACTTAACTAATCTAAACATGGTAATTAGATGGGGTTAAGTAACTTAGACTTAACTAATCTAAACACGGTAATTAGATGGGGTTAAGTAACTTAGACTTAACTAATCTAAACACGGTAATTAGATGTGGTTAAGTAACTTACACTTAACCAATCTAAACGCGGTAATTCGATGGGGTTAAGTTAATCGCTTAACCAATCTGAACTCGGTAATTCAATGAGGTTAAGTGACCAATACTTAACCAACTTAACATGATAATGGGGTTAAGTAACTTATAATTAACCAATTATACATGATGATTTGATGAGGTTAAGTAACCTACACTTAACCAATCTAATATGTGGACCTGGTAGGGTTAAGTCACAAGACCTTTTAAATTAGGCTTAACCATTGTATACGATTAGTGGATGGGGTTAAGTTAACCTATACTTAACCAATCCGACTCGATAATCTGATGGGATTCAGATAATCTATGCTTAATCAATCTAACATGATAATCTGATAGGGTTAAGATAAATAAATACTTAACCAACTTGATTTGATGGGGTTAAGTCATAAGCTTCTTAGTACACTTAACCAGCTTGTAGGGCTAAACCTTGAACTTGAGTACTTAGCCAATCTTGTCATGATTCGTAGGCGGGTTAAGTCATGAACATGGATAACAACACTTAACCCATTTGACAAAACCCTAGCTCAGGGGACTAGGTTGAAAATCGTAGTTAACAAGGATAGCGGAAAGAGGAGCTAAGTGGTAAACCTTAGTTAAGGGTAACTAAGTAATAATTCTTAGCCAAGGACATGGGACTAGTTCATAAATAGATGAGTAACCTGATACGGTAGGTCATCGCTTAGTATACAAGGAGAAGCAACTTATCTGACTTGGATAAGGGCTCCAATGAACGGGGTGACGAAGCGGTAGCTTCGGGGGACGTGAGGGTACTCTTAGTATCCCTCTGTGAGGTGGAAAGTGGTCCATGAAACCCGGCCTCACAGAGGTTAAGGTCTGCGGTAGAAGAGCTAAGAGTATGCCTTGGTTGCTATGCGAGCGACCTAAAGACTGGGATGGATTAGCGTGGAGTCGACGATACTTGATTTTGCCCCGGGATAGCATGTCGCCGACTACCTACCATCTTTAGTCAATCGTGTACGTACGGAAAGGCAGGGAACTCCCAAAAGACCGTATACTAGCTATCGAGTTAAGGGTGAGGTTGGCTATCTGGAAGTGGGCATCGATGGGCCTTAGTGTAGTTCTCATACATGATTTTTCTTGGATTGCCTTTCAGTAGTTGAGGGAGGGGTCACGTGGAACCATAGCCACGAGTACAAAAACAGACCTTGATATCTGCATCTGCAGACGACTTAAAGCTCCCGACCGAGTTCCGTATTTCTTGATTTGCCCTGGCACGGAACTCGGATGGCACATTGAGGAACATGTGCGTCTAGACATGGAAAACGGTTCACGATACATACGCGGGATAAAGGGCGCGGTTGACGGGTGGCATAATCCCTAGTGGCCCTAGGTGGCTGAACCCAAACCGAGACACGGAAACGTTTATTAGGTAGCATAATCCCTAGTGGTCCTAGGTGGCATAAATCCTAAGTGAACGCGCGATAGTTCATGGTAAGGAAACATAACTAGATCAAGGGTAGCAGTCCAAAATAACCTCAAGGATAAAACGTTTACATGGGAAAGCCCGTATGGCCTACGGCAAAGGACTGAACTTATACATGGGAAGAAACATACGAGTTGGGAAAACCTACATATGATATATATTAGGTTGACATGGACCATTACATGACATTGGGCAAGGGACATTCATAGTTGACACATGACGCGGGTTGGGATACTAGTACGAGAGGTGCAGAGCAAATATACATGTTAGAACCATGAGAAATATACATGATAGATACCGTGGGATGTTATACAGGATAGATACCTTGGGATATTATACTTGATAGAAACTTGACGATGTGATACCTTGATTTGTCATGACACCGTAGTTTATCATGATATCCTAGTTTACCTTGCTACATTAGTTCAGCCTGTTACCCTGGTTTAGTTTATCTATCTTGTCGTCATCCTTATGTTTACTTTCAGTTTATGCATGTCATGTTACCTTTACCTGTTTTTATACTGGAAGTAGATAGGACTTACCAGTCTTTATGACTGACCCCGTTTTGTTTCGCCTCTTTGTCTTCCGTTCCCCCCCCCCCCAGGTTTCAGGGAGGAAACAATGTTATCTAGTTCGGATTTCTTCTGCTTGAAGGTCATCACGCATGGCTTGGACTTTTCTTGGCTATGGCTACTTTACTGTTTTACTTGGGGAATGATTCATGAAATGGTTTTATGCTTCTTTATTTATTTCAAGACAGGTTTTGATGTATTCTGATGTAAAAGGCTTTAGACCTTACTTTATAAGGTAATGAAATTTGTTTTACTTCCGCTGTTTTATATATGTTCTGTCCTGTGATATTTCTGTGCATGTTTACCTCGATAATGCTTCACCAAACCTAGTGCATTCCCTTTGTGAGTGACCCTAGCGGAGGTGGGTTGTTACAAGGGTTTTAGACCTGGCCATATAAAATGATTTCAATGGGGTACCCACTTAGTCGAAAGCAGGAGGAAGAGGGATAGTGAAGGAGGGCTAGTGGATTGCAATGAGAGGTGAAGAAGATGAAGGCGATTTAGAAAGAAAAAACGAAAAAGAAAGAAGAATCCCCGACAATATTAACACACACCCAACCTAGCTATAATTATTTATTTTCTAACTATTATACATTTTTTTAACTATTTTAAAATTTTACTATTTTATTTGAATTTAAATTATTAATTATTTTATAATTTTTTAAATTAAAATATATTAATAATATTATTTTTAAATCTAACTATTTTGTATTTTAATTACTATTTTAAAAGAAAATCCATTTCAAATCTGACCTGTTAAGTCTGAATGTTAATATGAAGATTTTGAATAATGATATTTAAATTTGACATCAAAATGTAATCTTGTTAACGAACTGGTTTGTAAATATGAAATTTGAAATTTTGGACTTAATCAAATAATAATTGTTTTAAAATATGATTTATGACGTTGAAATATCTGAATTTAACTATTTGAATATAAATAAATATTGTTGTTACTTGATTTATGATAATTTAAATATGATTTTAAATACAAATGACCACGGTGTGAAATAAGTATTTGGTTGTTAAAGAGATCGGGATCAGATATTTTCATATTCTCTGCCAATACAGGGAACCACTTTAATTACTGTTCACGTTGGAGAATCCAAAATAAAATAGGTTGGTTTGGGAAACATTTCTAGAATGAAGTAAGAGAACGATGATGGACAGCCTTAACCTTCGAATCATAATTGAAATGACTAAAACAAGAGTTGTATTAGGGTTAACGGAGGTAGCACCCCATATCAAACATACTATGTGATACCATATCTATTGCTTTGTGATTTGATTGGGCACCTATGATTACGAAAGTATTGTTCGAAGTGAGAGGTAGTTGCGGCTATGCATTACGACCGATCCGAGCGTGCAATTGGTAGAATCCCACCCTGGGTATTGCCTCGTGTGCCTTGTCATATTATCTTGATCGACCCCTATGTTTTTGATTTGACATTGTCATATAGCAGTGCATCCCTTTCACCGACCGTTTAACTGGTTTTTTTATATGCAATGTTTACGACAATGTTTATAAACGGCTTAAGGGTAAAATTGTAATCCCGTTTACATTATTTTCAATAACATAATTAGCGTAAACACTACTAGAATAGTGTATTGTATTATATAATATCCAGTTTAATGGATCCTTAGAGCATGGGAATCCCAAACATCCTTTAAGATACTTGTGTATTTCATTTGAATATTTCACTTGATTTGATTTACTTTCATAAGAATGTAAGTCCTAACTCGAATGTTTTGTTTTACTCTATGCTCGGGTTAGGCCGAGTGTTACAGTGTTAAGGTTCCACCTTTTGGAGCTGGGGACGTGTTGGAGACATCACCTCTATCTGTTTATGTTAATATTCTGTTTTGTATTAGAAATCCATTGTATTTAGACTTCCACTGTATATAATTCTGTAACTATGATATTATGTTTAAATTTTTAAATTTTGTATTTAATAACTTCGTGAGCTACTATTGTATTATATTTATTCCGCTGTGAGATATTCTGCTTTTCATTATTTGAGATTTGTTTGTGATTCTGTGATATTTTTATTTAACACTATAGCAATAACAATATGCTATTTTCAATGATTTGAGTTGGTTTTATTATGGACTTGAAATGCTCGAAAAGGCGGGCCGCTACATGTTATATCCTAATATTTAAAGCTAGTGATAGGTAAGGGTATTTTTGAAAGTTCGCGATCGAACGAAAAGTTTGCGCTTCAAAGACAACTATTATAAATTCAAAAGAAAATGTTTTGCGTGAATAATCGGTTATGTTTTGATTAAGATCATATTTTAATTAGTTTGCATTTTTATTAATTTAAAACACAATATTCAGAAATTCGGGTTAAAACGGTATCCAAATATAGAGAAATTCCTTTAAATTTATTAATTAAATCATTATAATTTATTAACGATTCCATAAAAACTATTTTAAAATCTGAATCGGACATAACTTACAATCTATAAGCTGAAATCTCGATTTTTCTCTTTCATTAGAAAAATATTATCAAATAGACTTAAATGGTTCTTGTTTCACAGAAGTCCGACTTATGTCGGATCCTGTATATTCAATTAAAGTTCAAAACTCAATATTACGAACTACCGCGTCGTTTCGAGCTTGTTTTAATAAATTTATAAATATATATTCGAACTCCATTTTCTGATAAATATTTTCAATATAAAATCCATTAATATCACCAAATGAATATTTAAACAGATTTAAATATTCATAATTAACGCTGAAAATTCTGGGACGTTACAGTTTTTGATATCAAGAAATGTTTTGGGTTATCGTAAGGTAAAAATCATCTGTATGTATGTGTGGATCGGTCTTACAATTATTTTTTATTTCAAAAGGATTTTTGAACGCTAAATCAAGTAGTTTAAAAATTGTTTACTCACACCAGCCACATGACTGACCCAGAGTTTATTTTTCTATGTTTTCCCTAAACTCTTGGTGCCCAAATTTGTACGGGCAGTCAAATAGTTTCTAGATTCTACGGTTTCACTTAGAGAAGCTCGGAGCAGGGGACTTCAGGGTTCGATATATATATATATATATATATATATATGTATATGTATATGTATATGTATATGTATATGTGTTTGTGTGTATATATATATATATATTCACGGTATTGTATATGTTGTAATCTGATGATGTATCTAAGTATAAATATAGTTTTTGCATTTTAAGATGTTATATGATATATTTTATTCACTTCCGCTGTGAGATTCGTTATACTATAATTCTGTTGAGTTATGCTCTTCTATTCTAACTTTCTTTCTTTCTATTTCTCAGCCTCTGACTTCTTTCTACTAACGATATGTTAATTTCTGGTGGTTGATTAGTCGATATGTGATACGGGATCTGTATTTGTGTCGATAATCAGGATCGAAATTTTTGGGTCGTTACACCCATTTCTTAAACCTAATTCCCACAGCTAAAATAAAGTCACTTGCCCTATCTCGATCGGAAATTCAAGACCCGATTAGACCAAAATCAAAAATCCATACTCAAAATCGACCTTTCCTCCTCATCTTGAAATCGAAGTTGATCTATCAAGGTATTATGGATATGTTTGAAATTATCATTTCTGTGAATTATCATTGGTACTTGACCATTTCTAAAATTCCACAAATATGAAAATAATTGATGAACTGGACTTTTGTTTTTATTGAAAATAATTGTCGTTACCACGTGATTCGCTTTTGTTTTTCCTTTTTGGTGGATTCAATAAACATAATTGATGAACTGGGCCGATCAGGTTGCCTATAGTTTTCAAGTGGGTTGATTATATGGAAACTGGTTTAATTGGTCATCAAGAGTGTCGTTTAATTGTGTTCAACTTTGCCAGAACTGTTTTTATTTTTCGTTTTGTGGCTGAAGATGGAAAAACGTGTGATCTTTTTCTCTCTGGGTACGCAAATCTATGTGGATGTTAAGTAGTAAACGTATGTGTGTTGTGATGGTAGCACTAATATGGATAGTTGGTTCTGTTTGTTTTCTGCATGTTCTAGCTGACATACTCAACGGACTCCAATGTTATATGTACTGGATTTATATTTTAAATATTGTAAATACTGAGGCATAACATATTCGATATGGAAACTTGCAATGTTTAATCATGCCCTGAAATTTGTGTTCAAATGTTGTCGAAAATATAACTTCTAATCCTACGCTTGCTCCGGTGTCAGTCTTCCAGGAAGTAACGACTAACCCAGATTTGATTTCATACCAAGATTTTCTTCATTATTCAAATAACATTGAACTTGAATTTGTTTCTCTAGATATAACACACATAGTACATTTTTATTGTGCTCGGTATTGATGATGGTCTGTTGTCGTTGGTGGAGGATTTGTGGGTGTTCAAGTGAGCGGAGAGGTTGTTGCAGTTTGGTTTATGAGCGATGTAGTTGCAGCTTTCGTTTGAGTGGATGTTAGTTGATCTGTTTGGTTTGGGTTGTGAATGACTGATTGTATTGTAGAAGGTGATAGCAGGTTCCGGACTTAGAGTTGAACTTGATGGTCAAGGAAGGCAAGATGGATGATGCATTAGGACAGACACGATTTTGTAGGTTTGTGATGTTTATAGCAGACTAATGTTGTGGTTTAGGTAAGCAAGTGGATGGGCTGGTGGTGTGAAGGTGAATTCAAGTGATGTTGTGTGGTTTGGTTGCCGATGCAAGATTGTGAATTTTTAGTTTTGCTTTGTTGCTTAACTGATGGTCTAGGAAGGCAGGTAGGATGGTGTAGCAACAATAGTGGTTCAGGTTGCTAGAAGTGTTGTAGTAAAGGGATATGTTGGTGCAGAAGGAATAGCAGTTTGGTTTTGTTGATGTTGCATAGGCCGATGATATAGCAGTTTTGTGGTAATGCAAGAGTAAGGAAGTTGCAATGGTGATCAGTGTGTTTTGATGGAAGGAGTTTGTAACTGTGGGAGATGCAGGAGCACTGTAGTTTGATGATGAGGTTGAAGGTGTATTGTTGTTTGATAAGGAGGTCATAGTGATGTGATGAGTGCAGAGAGTGGTTGATTGCAGAGGCTATTTGGTGAAGGAGATGGAGAATGCATTGCAAGGGAAGGAAATGGATGGTAGCGTATGAAGCGATTTCAGGTCTCATATATGTAGTTTCTAGCTTGATAAGGGTTCAGGTACTATAGGTTTTAAGCAGTTTCAGGTCTCTTATATGTAGCGGATTAGAAATAGGGAGTTGTTGGTTCCTTCGGCAAGTGTTAACTACCAAAATAAAATGCATTGGATTTTCAAAACCAATCAATCCAAAACAAAATCACATAATAACGAAAGCATTTTGAGACTTGACCTCTTTGAGACTTTCTGTACAATATGGTTGTATTTTTAACATAATCATAAAAATAAAATCATATTCTCAAAACATATTCACGAAACAATTAGTTTTATCTTCGTGTATATTAAAATTAAAAATTAAAAACTTAGGTAGTGTTTGGTTTACCATTTTAAGTTTTGAGTTTTCGTCCATACAAAAATAAGCACGATGTACATACGTTGTTGAAAACGATCGATTTAGAAAACAAAGTTAATATACAAAGTAGAATTTTTTTTCTTTTCATTTTCCATGTTTTGAGAAATAAGATGAGCATGAAACATAATCCATTCTTACATTACTCAATCATCCCCTTCGTGGTCCCCTTCATCTTTCTTTGTTCCTCTTTGTCATTACTTCACTATTCTCATTTTTGACATATTAGTTGAAAACACAAAATAATTTAAAATCAAACACTACCTTAGTAACAAAACCTAGATTGAAAACGTATTATCTCAAAATAATAACTGAATTTTCTTGTATATGAGAAAACATAAATGTTGTATTTGCCATATGAGTTTACAATATCTATGCTACTAGTCTATTAATAATATCCATACAAAATAAATATGAACAAACATCCGATTTATCATTACTGCAAGTATAATATTTATCAATTGAGGCCTCACATGTACTATCTGCAAGTTTTGGATTGAGTACTCGTGATTCGGTGTATTTTTGAACTTGGTTTTAGTGTGATATGTGGCAGTTTTTGGTTGGTGAAGTGGGCTAAGGATCGAGTTCCGGTGGTCAGGGTTGATGTTAGCAGTTTGTATTGCTCGATTTTTAGAGAATGGAAAGGAGGTAAAATAGTTTAGGCAGTTCGAAATGGGGTTTCTGTAATGGGTACGCAGAGTTTATAATGGGTCTGTAGTTGTGGCAGTTATGGCATAGGTTTCTATCAATTGATTCCGGGAAGAGAAATTGTGTCTGGTGCAACCCTTGTTTTAATAACCGGACCGCACCGTCGTTCCAATTACAGTTAAACGTGGGCAATCAAACTCCATGGCCCGAAGATGAATAAAGCCGTAATATTCAGAAACCACGGTCCGTAATATTCAGAAACCACGGCTCTAAATCTAAAACCGCCAATAACCATGGTTCCTAACCGTGAAAACCGATTTGGACCGCAATTCTATGTCCCAAAATCCCAAGCAAAATTTTAGGGTGCGTTTGGTTTAAAATGAGTTTTGGGTTTTTAGTTTTCAAAATTAATTAAAAAACATTAAAGGTGTGAAAGGAGAAATGGTAGAATGGAAGGAAGATGGAGGGAACCGCGGAGGGGATGTAGCAATCACGGAAGGAAGAATTGGTCTCCATATTTCTCTTATTTCTCAAAACATGAAAAATAGATAAAAGTTATTTTTAATTTTGTGTGTTAACTTTGTTTTCTAAAATGATTGTTTTTCATGATATGCATGTGTTGTGTACATTATTGTATGGGCGAAAACTCAAAACTTAAAACGGTAAACCAAACACTACCTTAGTTTTTCAATGAAAACAAGCTTTCAGTCCATCTGGCTAAAAGCCATGTGCAGACTTTTAAAGCCTACCGATAGAAATTGAGAAACCTACCTTCTTATATAGGGAAAAGTATAGGAACATTTCCCTTCAGTTCATGATGTGGGACTTTCTTCCTATTTTTTCTCCTCCCCTGCAGAATTTTTGTTTAATATTCACTTTTTTCAAATTTACACAGCAATATAATTTATAAACAATAGCAGTAATAAAATACACGGTTCCGACGGTTCAACCGGTCCGACCTTCGAAACCTTGAACCATGAGTCGTCATGGTTCGACCTGCGGCCCGATCATGAAAACTATGGGTGCGACCCTTCTAACATCATCTTTCACTGAATATGGACTTCCTATTTACAACAAGTACTTTCTTTGCTATATTCTTATAATTGGTTATTGTTGCAAATGTTATCCATCTCTGTAAATGCGCATTGTTACTTCATATTGTCATTAAATTTGTTGGACCACCTAATCAATTTAGCCGACTGGACTTGGACCTTCTAGACTTTATTTCATTTATATGTTTTTTAAGCCTTATCAATAGTGCAGCTTCAAGATGCTAAAGATGATACCAAATTTTAGTCTATCATGTATGTTAAGCACAGTCGCTTATTATTGGATAATTTTGTACATGGCAGAACTCTTTAGTCTATAGGACCGACATCCATTATAAAATTATGATATATCATAAATCCTTTCACCTTTCATGATTTGTTATTAATTTAATTCTCTAACCGTTTTTCTTTATCTTTTAGGACGCCTTTAAACCTGATCAGCTTATTGGTTACTTAATAAACAAGCAAATATTATGATGGAGTACACATAAAATTCTGCTAAAGCAAGGGCCTAACTTGCAACTATGATGGAATACAAATAAAATGAGTTGGAATAGTGCGATATTACATGTGCTGGCTTCAAACAAATGGGGAGGAAAGAGCATGCAAGACTGATGCAGTTGCTTGAAGCATGCTAGAGTAGCCTTGGAATAATGCATGCAAGTGTAACCTCAAACTGGGAGGAAAAAGCCTGTAAGAGTTGCAAAAGGTTGAAACCTGCAGCTTGGAATAATGTCAAACTAGCATTTTATGTTCGCTCTTATTTTATGAAGAGTTAACACATTATATCCACTCAGGTTTTGTTATACTCCCTTTTAATGATTAATTAATTAGTCAGTACAAGAAATTTGATTTTTTGTAGCATTCAAAAACCGCTACCGAGCATTTTTGGTGGCGTTTTGATAATCGTTACGAGAAAGCATGCAACTAAAAATTCTGGAGTATTAGTTGCACTTTATTTAATGCCACTAAATATTTATTTTCAATAGCGTTTTATAAACAATACAAATGTTATTTTTTGCAGCATCTATATAACGCCACCGAAAAGGGTTTCTTCACTATGCTACTAGTTTTAATGGCATCCACTTTTTTTTTTTTTTTTTTTTTTTTTTTTGCAGCGTTTAGTAAACGCCACCGCAAAGGTTCTTGATTACTTTAATCACTGGTTTGTAGCGGTTTTTAAACGTTGCAAAAAAATATTCCGTAGCATTATTTTTCATGCAATTTGTATCATAATATTCCAGACCTACCCATAATTTTGCCTCCAATTATATAACAACGTAATACGCAAAAACTACACTTTTGAACATAACATATTAAGCAACTACAAAATGCATACACATTCAAACATCCACAACATACATAAGTGTCAAGACAAAAGTTAATCGTACATTTACACAACCAAACAACCATTAACAATGTCATAACCAAACTGCATGCAGCCAAAGTACATTAAACATTGAAATAAACATCTAAAATAACCAATGTATCGAGCAAATATCATTAAGTAATGATGTTATTGCTGATATCTTCAAAAAGGTTGATCTACCCGTAAACAAAGTACCGAACAAAAGACTGAGAAAATACTAAAAAAATAACAAAACATAACTTAATGAATAGAAAGAGCAAGTCAAAACATGAATGTAATACTACATAACGTAACTTAAAGATAAATACACTTTTTATACTTATTGTTATGGTTTTAACCGTAGAATAGGTCAGGGCTTTGAAGAGTCGTTACTTCCAAAATACACTTTATAGTTAATACAAATATGATATTTGATTAACTTTAGAATCATCAAAGCACAACATATGGAAGAAGCAAAATAAATCACAAACTAATATAAACCGTAAAGTTGATATATTCTCAAAACATTGTCCAATCAAATAGCAATTTTCCAACTGACAAAATGTTTAACAAACACCACAAAGTTTATCATTCACATTTTAACAAGCTACGAGCGGTGTCAAGCCAAACTATTGCATAATAAAGAAATGATACTTAAAACAGATAAATAAAATAAACCACACTGATAGTATCCTAATATCAATTTTATCACGGATTATTTAAAGCGTGAAATAAAAATAGTAAAGTGGATTTTTTAGGAGATTGAAACTCACAGTTCAAGAACTTCACTATAGTCTCACATGCATTTGCAGTAGAGGTCTTCTTCTAGTGAAGCTTAGTGAGTATCTACACCACAATTTTTTTGAGTTGCTTCCCTTCAGGATCATCACCCAAATGAAATATCATTCTAACACAATCCAGCTCCTTCATTAAAGTCTCAACAACCCAACTTTTACCACAACTCAATGAACTGCTACAGCCATCGCCTGCTCTAGTTTCATGCTTAGTTACAATCATCAAACACTTATCCAGTTCGCAATAATGAGAAAAACTACAATCACCTTAAACTACTCCATTATTGCACTCACAAATTTCATCTCTGAACTACAATTCTCCCAGAGATTTTTTGTAGTAGTTGATTGTTACATCTTTCCATATCCCTGCAAGTAATTAATTAAATTGAGTTATAAATAAAGTGACAAATCAGAGCTTGATAACATAAGAATACTTCAATATTGTGATGAATTAATACCTGTAAGTATACACTGAGTGTATAACCCCTATGAGCACACATGCAATGAAAATATATCTTCCAAGCCATATCATATTGATTGTGTCATCATTTTGTATGACTTTATTAATTGCCAACTCGTGCAATATAACAACAATAAGAGATGCAAAGAATAACAACACATTAATGTCAAAGATATTTCATGGCAGGTAAAAATCATAACATACAAGTTGCTTCAAGTGCCTAAATAAAGATAAACTCTAATCAGAAATGTCTGTTTTGCATTAGTGAGCATAAACAGCAAAACAGTCATGCAAGCGTAGACGAAAAACGATTTGATTAACTGAGACACATCCACTATATCTTTGTATAGCGAATATGACTTTTCAATCATGTTGAATATGTCTGCGTGCTTCATTTCAAATTCCCTCTATGATCACAAAAAACTATAAAAGGATGCTGAACCTTCGTACTTAGATATGTATATATAAATTAATGAACATGAAGAAAACTGAAGTTGATAATCGCATGCGCTTTTAATATTGCTCGTGAATTTTCATGAAGATGGTCATGCATATTTTGTATTTCTGCCTGCCTTTGAAGAAGTTCTTCATGCTGTTTAAGACCATATTTTGAAAATCTCGCCGACGTCTCCTTGAAAAAATGATAAAAAACATATATTTTCACATATTAATTGCATTGATAGATCTAGGGAGCAAATCATTATGCTTCTTGTTTTAGGGAGGAATCATTTGGTCTCTTGTTTGTAGTGATTCATCCATTGATCTGGAATCAATTAGGAATATGTACACTGATTAATATTATAACTTTTAATATGATAAATTTTATTGTTATAGTTGTGTTTTTCATACCACATTTTCATTTTGTGTACAAAATTTATGAAGTATTCAAACCTGCTTTCAGTAACAGCTTTGGAATGAGTTTTTCTAGGAGAATCAAGTCCCTTAATGGCTACTACTTGTCCATCAAGAAGCTCCCTTTGCTTCTCTAACGATGACCCCTGACGTTCTCGATATTATTAATAGTAATTTGCAAAACAAGCATTTTACTAACCATAGTTTCACCAACAAACATAACTTCTTTCTCAATTTCTTTTGCTTCCTTCATTAAATCATCCATTCCGTCACCCAATCTCTCAAAAGACTCATGCAGTTGGATTATACTGGTCTTCACTGCATCACTCGTCTCAGTTTGTGCTTCTTTTAGTTTTGAGTAGGACTTCGCTACGTCTTTTGACTGTTGAAAAATTGCAAGGGTGCTCCCTATTACCTGTTGAATTTGAGATTCTACTGCCTTTGATACTTGGCTTGTATGGCATGTTTCTATTTGTAGTGAAGAGAGTGAATCATGTATCTGGTTTGAATCTTGGATTAGTTGGTTTGATTTTTAGTTGATTGCTTCCAATTTTTCTTCTGCTAGATGTGTTGTTTCAGATAAGCCATTGATCAATATTTTTGTTTCATGTTTGAATGCCTCACTCCTGCAATTATTAAATCAAATATTCATGAAGAAGATAATGAAAGAAAACCATTATCCCTTCAATTATAATTGTATAAACTACATCTGAAACCAAAAAAGAAATCCTGAAATGGAAATTTTTTGTGTGTCATTAGAATTATATACAACAATTAAAAAACTTCCCTTTTAGCTCATGACACATGAATTCACTTACAACTAACTAAAATGTTTTATTTTCAGAGGAAATATTACTGTCGTCTAGGATGCAGCAGGGCATTTCCTTCAAGCCGAAGATACATGAACCAACGTAATACAAATTTCCAGAGCATGATACATGTGCAGAGTTGATATGGCAACTAGAATGCAAAAGAAAGTAAGAACTTGCTGCAACCGATGGCAACCCTAAAAACACTAGATGTTCTTCTTTACTCAACCCGCTCGAGCATGACTTCATTGAATTGCTTTCATGGCAGAAGGAAGCCTACTTCTACCAGTACCCTACCGACTTCTAATGGCAGAAGAAAACGAGACCGACGAAGTATGCAGAAATATTTTATAATTTTCCAATTAGTATTCGACGAATTAAACCATTTAACTATGTTTTTTGAATATTTTACACTTGCACAATAAAACAACGATCTTTTAAAATCACTGACTTCTTATATTGCAGATGATGAAAAAAGAAACTGGGTTCAACAAGTCAAACCCCATTAGGTCAATATATAATGACAGAGGTCAACATAGATGAAGCTAGCTACATACAAGATCAAGCAATGCAAACAATCAGAATTTATTTGATCTACCTACTAAAAAACTGGATTTTCCAAATGACATTTATTGTAGATAATTAAGTGGGCTTAAATTTCTTACTAGAGGCTGTAACTACCCAAGAGATTAAAAAAAACTACTGAATATTTAAAATTGATACATTACACTTCAAAGATAGCCTATGGGCAAGGTGGATATTACATATATATATATATATATATATATATATATATATATTGTCATCAGTCGTCTTTTTGGCACCTACTGTACAACAATAAAATGTCATGCACTATGAAACATAATTAGACTCAGAGCAACCAGCTTAAAGTGTATAAGTAGATTTGTTCAAAATGGAAGAAATCCTAACTAAACTGGTTTTTTTGTTGAGGTTCAATACCTATACTCAGCTCGACAAGTCTATCTAATAGTAACATATTCAGAAAACACTTTTACAGGAAAGAACTTATCGTGGCTTATAATATTTTGGATTTATGTTTTATCCAAAACAAACATATATAGGTGTCGATGGTCATAACCAAGGAGTCTTTGGTCATGGGTTCAAATTTAGCAATTTAGAAGGTAACTGGTACATTAGTGTAACACCCCGAAAATTCTATAACTGTGTAGTTAACAAATTAAAGTATAATTAATCTGAAATCAAAGAACTAAGGGAAACGGGATACGCCATTGCGTTCGTCTCGGAAAAATACGCGAAATAGAGTCCGAGTTTTCGAAAAACGGAGTCCGTATGAAAAAGATATGGCCTTCGGAAGTTTTTAAATTAAATTTAGAATTCAAACAGAATTAAACAATTAAATATTCCGAAGTGGGGCCCAATGGGCCAGGGCGGATAAACACCCGCCTAGGCCACCCAGGTCGACTGGGCTGTCGACCTGGGCTACCCATGTCGACAGGGCTGTCGACAGCCCTGTCGACAGGGGTGTCGACCTGGTCGAGCCCAGCCAACCTGGCTGGCCAGGTCTGTGTTTGGTCGATTTTCTGTGGTCTGCTTTGTCACTAGGGCTAGGTGGCAAGTTTTAATTGGTCTCTCTATCGATTGAATGGCTACGATCAATCCTAGCAACATCAATGGTCCTAATCAGTTCCTAACCTCTATATAAACAACCCTAGACTAAACCCTAATCTATTCATTCAAAAATAAGAACATAGCCGCCATGTTGCTGAGGAACGACTAGGAGTAGCCACCAAATAGGAGAGAGGATTAGGAGGAAGATTCTAAAGCTTAAAGCAACCTAAACAAATCGATTCAACAAAGGAATTTGCGTCTTCAATCCCTAAACTAGAGAATTCATCACACCATTGTAAGTAGAGTATTACTTTGGTATGAATAAACAATTGTGTTGGTTTGTATGCTTGAATTGTGGCAATGAAGTAATTCATATTTGTGCGTTCTTATCAATTTGAAATATTATATACGTTTGGATATTTATGAATTATGTTATTCATTATAAAGAACTACATGCGGTAGTTCTATGCAAGTATACGTTTGGAATATTTCGCAAATTATGTAATCCATGTTGGAGCTACATGTATGTAGTTGATTTAAATTCATGCAAGTTTGGGGTTTGCTTCTATGCCACCATAATGTATATTTTTGTGCATAAATCATTTTGTAAGTAATTGGAACAAGTTTGGTTATTATCTATATGAAATTATGTTGAGAATTTGGCATTATGTATTAAGCCATGCTTTTGTACTAGAAAACATATTTGCAAACTTATGAATATGGCTAGGCTATGAATAATATTTGGCATAATTGAAAACCATGATTAGGTCTATCTTGTTTACAAGAATTATATGATGACATATGTGGTACATGGCTAGGTTAGGTTCAAAAAGTCCCTTTTTGTAAGTTTACATGACTAAAGTAAGAATCATGATTTCATGTTAGAAATATTTATGCCATGGTTATGTGAACAAATTCAACTATACTTATGCCATGCTTATGTTTGATATTATGCCATGCTTATGTTTGACATTATGCCATGCTTATGCTAGAAATATTTATGCCATGCTTATGTTTGACATTATGCCATGCTTATGCTAGAAATATTTATGCCATGCTTATGTTTGACATTATGCCTAAATAAAAATATAGGTTCATGTGACAATAATGATATCTCAATTACAAGTTCACATGCTTTGATTCATGTCACCTATGTTACCACTATGCAAGTACACCAGTTTCTATTTTGTATTTCCAACGTCGTATTGCAAGTTCATGCGCTCACATTCCCCTCTTTGTGTATGTAATTACGCTTTAAGCCTCCCCTTTTCGCATGGCTAATTTGGGCTTTAAAAGGCTAAGCCCAAAACATATATAAACGGACGTGTTAAACGGGGGAAAACAACGTTGGGTTAAAATTACTAATGAATGAAAATATAAAATAGAAGGGCCCAAATTCAAGTATGGGTTGGGCCCATGATTGGTGTAACCTTTACACCATTAACTTAATAATGGGCCGCAAATATTTACATATAAATAAGAAGAAAGACAAAATATGTAAATGTAGAACATACGATGTGTTTAACCCGAGGTTGGATTGAGTTGTGATGTAAACCTGCCCGGAACCGCCCGGCTGTCCAGTAGTCACAACAATACCTATCCAATGTGGGAGGTTAAACATGGAGCCCAATAAGGACCCGAGGTTAGACTGAGTTGTGGCGTAAGACTGCCCGGAACCAACCGGCAACAGACAGTCACAACAATACCTGTCTAATGTGAGAGGTCAGGGCCTTAATAAGACAATTAAGGCTGAGTCAGGATTGTTAGGATTAAGTGAACTAAAGACTTAATCAAAATGGAACATGCTAAACTAAACGGACTGGTGGGGGTTAGGTTAGAAAACACTTAACCAACTTAGCATGTTGGCTAGAGATAGAAAACCTAGTAACGGGGGACCCTTTTCAGCAGTAACCCTAGAAGGTGTATCAGGATACCCTGAAACTAGGCAGGGTGGGGCACGATTACTGGGCTGATTGTAAGAGGTCAAATCAACGGCGGTGGTGTAGCAGTGTAGGTTCTAACGGAGTGCGGGCGTGCACACACTCCGGTGCAGAAAAATAAGGCACTGGACACCAGTAGCATACCTGTGCACTCTAAGGTTGTGTCGGGTTGCCACTATGGGACTTGATACACCCCATGGTGGGACCAGCATAGGTAACTACAACATCGGGGGCCGTAAGACACATGTAACTATGCGAGTAGGAGCCGATCATCATAGAATGGATCACATCACCCTGATTATGGGGTGCCAGTTGGAAACTAGTTTATATGGGTTCAGAGATCAACATGGGGTACGATAGTATATTCGGCCCTAGACAACTTAACCAAGTTTATAGTGCATGCCCACTTCTTGTTTATACTTATCATACCCAGTTCTTTATTCATAGACAAAATAGTACTAGACTTACTCAGGCTTTATGTCTGACTCTACTTTTCTTTCGTCTTCTTTCTTCCGTTCCCCCCCCTAGGTCGTCAGGGAGGGAACACAGCAGCTTGACCTACCTCAACATCCAGCTTGAAGAAGAGAAATGTATTGCTTGGACTTTCCTGTTTTGAACTATGGCTTTGGACAATCCACTATGGGGCTTTTGCAGTTTATCTATGTTTTATTTATGCTTCTTTAAATAATGTACTCAAGACAGATTATGAAAGTGTTATGTTATGTTTTTGGAAAGGATGTTGTTGTAACACGTATTTGACTTTATGAAATAAAGTTTGTTGTTCTTCCGCTGTTTACAAATATGTGTTCTTATATCTGTCTTGTATATCTGTGACTTGTACTTATAAACCTCCACCAAAATTAGGGCATTCCCTTTGAGAGTGACCCTAACGGAGGTGGGGTGTTTCACTTGGTATCAGAGCATAGGTTTACCAGATAAGATAAAAAGTTTTGAAAAATTGTTTTCAAAAAGGAAATTTAAAGAAGCATTTTTAAGAGATAAAATATTATTTTATTTTAAAAAGGCAATGTCCACCCCCCAAAGCCATAGGTACTATCTCTTATCCTTCGTTTTGAATCTATCCCTTTTGTTTCAGCATGTCCCAAGAACTTAACTTACCGGAAGGGGTGCCAATACCTGGTTGGTTTAGACGGTTCTTAGAAGCAAGGGCCTCTCAGCCAGGTCCTACCATTCCTCCTCGCCCAGCTGAAGAAAATCATCCAGCCGCAGCGGCACCTTTTCCTCCACCTCCTCCTCGGGGAAACACTTTCGCTAAGATATGTAAAGATTTTAAAGCTATGGGAGGAAGGGATTTCCATGGAACTGAGTCCTTCGTGGCAGCTAGAAATTGGCTGAAAGAAACTGAGGACCTATACATCATCTTTGAGGTAGAAGATAGACAAAAAGTACAGTTGGCAGTGTGGCTATTGAGGGGCGAGGCTTCCTACTGGTGGGAAGTCACTAATGCTGAAAGACCAGTGGAGACATGGGAGGACTTTAGGGCGAGGTTTGAGACTAAATTTCTCTCAGATGCGGAAAGAAGTTTGCAGTTGGAAAAATTCTTATTTCTTAAACAAGGGGACAAGACAGTCAGAGAGTATGTGAATCAGTTCGATGAGCTGGCTAGGTTTGGGCTTGACCTAGTCAACACCCCGCACAAGAAGGCTCTCCGTTTCGTCCAAGGGTTGAATGAGCCATTACACAGTTTGGCCATGACCCATATACCCATGGGAGCCACGTATGAAAGATTGGTGCAAATGGCATTGCTGAATGAAGAGGATAAGGGCAAGAAGGAGACAAAGGCAGAAAGCTCTCAAGGGAAGAAAGAGGGTTTGCAGCCTAAGAAGACAGACTTTAAGAAAGGCGGGAAAGGCAACAAAGAGAAGAGGAAGTGCAATTTCTGTGGCAAAGCGGGGCACTTAGTAAAGGACTACCGGAAAAAGAAGGCCAAGGAGAATGGTGGGTGCTTTTCTTGCGGTGAGACAGGCCATAGGGCTAAGGACTGCCCAAAGAAATGAGGACAGGGGCAGAGGGCTGGATCCACCCCAGGGGCACATGTTCATGTGCTAGAAGCGCCACCTCTGCAACAGCGAGGTATAAATACTTCTGTAGAAAGTGTAGTTTATCTTTATGATCACCCCGTTCGCACTTTATTTGATTCTGGCGCATCACACTCCTTTATCTCGTCTACTTTAGTAGAATCTCTGCACCTAAAAACTAGTATGGTAGAGGACCCCTTAATTGTTTCAAACCCAATTGGGGGCCCAGATCATTTGTCTATGATCTGTGTGGGATTGAAAATTTCTATTCTAAGTGTAGAATTTCAATGTAGTGCCTTTGTTTTGGGCTTTTCGGGGTATGGTTTGGTTTTGGGTATGGATTGGCTATCCAGTAATGGGGCCATCCTTGATTTTGAGAAAAGGGTTGTTAGGCTCCTAACCCAGCTCGGTAATACTTTGGAAATTTCTTGTAATCACTCGTATGCGATTATGCTTAGTTATCTTGAATCGCTAGATGCCTCTGTTGAAAATTTGCAATCAGTTAAAGTGGTCCGGGAATATCCGGATGTCTTTGAAGAGGTGAAGGGCTTGCCTCCGAAGCGGGAAATAGACTTCCGCATATATCTTGTAGATAATGCAAAGCCCGTTGCGTTGCCCGTTAGACATATGGCTCCACGAGAAAGGAAAGAGCTCAGTAAACAGATTAAAGAGCTTCTAGAAAAGGGGTTCATTAGGAGGAGCATTTCAGAATATGGCGCTCCAGTAGTGTTCGCCACTAAGGCTGAAGGTTCATTTCGCTGATGCATGAGTTGTAAAGAATCACCTTAGTAAGTACATTTGGCAACATAGTTGACATTTGTTTATTTTCAAGAGATAATTCATCTATGTGGAATACCTTCTAGTAAGTGAACAAGATCCAAGATTCACTAATGAATTTTGGAGAGCTTGCATGGAACCATGAGTACGCAGTTAGGCTTGAGCCAAGAATACTAGAAGGAGAATAAGTGAAAGAGGAACGAGAAATAGGTTCCAACTCATATTTTGGAAACAAGAATTAAGAAGCTACGAAATTGTGAAGTTAAAGACGGACAAAGCATAATGGAGTTAAGCTCAAGAAATGCGGCTTAGAAGATTGAAGACTGGATTCGTGCATCGTATCTCTTCTTAAGAGTATATCCTTGATCCCTCTCTTCCTGTAAAGCTCACTTGCATGCTATCTTTTGTGTATATCCTCTCGGTCCTATTCTTATCCAATTTTTGTTGCAAACCCCATAGGGAGTATGACTCATCTGTTAGTAACACATGTTGGGGCTCGAGGGTGTTCGTTGATTTTACTAAAGTTTTTGGGCTTTATAGGATACGGGTTGGTCTTAGGAAGGGACTCCCTTATGACCTAAAAGGAGTCCATCATGCTTAGTTTCCTAGAATCATATATGGTGGTTGGGTTGAGTAATTCTTTGGGTGTCAGTCTGATGTTGATTTCGGTCTTCGGGGCTGATGCTTAGAGAGTTCTTCTCCTAATCAATATGTATGTGGCATAGATTTCCAGTTTCGACATTGCCTAATGGGCACAAAGTTTTTACTTGCTTCTATCATTCGACTATACCTTTAGGTAGGACCATTCCCTATCATCGAGAAAATTGGGAAAATGGCCTATAGATTAGAGCTACCCGAGAAGTTGGCTGGAGTCCACAACGTTTTTCACGTTTCACATCTCCGAAAATGTCTACATGAGTCTGATGAAGTGGTAGAGCCAAATATACTCGAAGAGGCCGAAGTGGAACGCGAAGCAACCATAAGGAAAGTTCCAACCCGCATCTTAGGAACGGAAGTGAAGAAGCTACGCAACCGCGAAGTCAAGCTCGTCAAAGTTCAATGGAGCGACGCCGAGGGAGACGCGACTTGGGAAACTGAAGCTAGAATACGTACTGCCTACCCTTTTCTGTTCGAGGGTACATCCTTGATCTTTCTTTTTCCTTAAGTTGCGCTTTTATCTATCTTTTTAGGTATATTTCCTCGACTGTATCTTTTAGGTAGAAACCCTTTGGATGGAAACATGTAGTTGAAACATGTTATGGATGATGGTTACAAGTGGTTGCAAGTGATTGCTAGTGGTTGCTCGTGGTTGCATATACACACACAATCTAGGTTTTAGATCGGCTCAGTCACTTCATATTGCATATGCATATATGTTTGCATTCGTATATGGTTGAACTTTAATGTGTTGTCATGTGGATGTTGCATTTGTATTGAATGATTGTGCACTCATGTAGAATCATGAATAGGAAAATTTGCATACATAATGGATTCATGGCACTTACATAACTCGCATTAAGGAGGTCAACTGAATCAGTAGACCGCCTGATTTTGCATTAGATAAGTACATGTACACACACACTTCGCATATGATCATGAAGCATTAGAAGTCTTTTAAGGACAATGGATGCTCGTGTTTGATGGATGAGTAGATGGATGATTGGATGTTAGGATATACATTCCTCCTAACTTGAAGATTTCGGGGACGAAATCCTTTTAAGTGGGGGAGAATGTAACACCCCGAAAATTCTATAACTGTGTAGTTAACAAATTAAAGTATAATTAATCTGAAATCAAAGAACTAAGGGAAACGGGATACGTCATTGCGTTCGTCTCGGAAAAATACGCGAAATAGAGTCCGAGTTTTCGAAAAACGGAGTCCGTATGAAAAAGATATGGCCTTCGGAAGTTTTTAAATTAAATTTAGAATTCAAACAGAATTAAACAATTAAATATTCCGAAGTGGGGCCCAATGGGCCAGGGCGGATAAACACCCGCCTAGGCCACCCAGGTCGACTGGGCTGTCGACCTGGGCTACCCATGTCGACAGGGCTGTCGACAGCCCTGTCGACAGGGGTGTCGACCTGGTCGAGCCCAGCCAACCTGGCTGGCCAGGTCTGTGTTTGGTCGATTTTCTGTGGTCTGCTTTGTCACTAGGGCTAGGTGGCAAGTTTTAATTGGTCTCTCTATCGAATGAATGGCTACGATCAATCCTAGCAACATCAATGGTCCTAATCAGTTCCTAACCTCTATATAAACAACCCTAGACTAAACCCTAATCTATTCATTCAAAAATAAGAACATAGCCGCCATGTTGCTGAGGAACGACTAGGAGTAGCCACCAAATAGGAGAGAGGATTAGGAGGAAGATTCTAAAGCTTAAAGCAACCTAAACAAATCGATTCAACAAAGGAATTTGCGTCTTCAATCCCTAAACTAGAGAATTCATCACACCATTGTAAGTAGAGTATTACTTTGGTATGAATAAACAATTGTGTTGGTTTGTATGCTTGAATTGTGGCAATGAAGTAATTCATATTTGTGCGTTCTTATCAATTTGAAATATTATATACGTTTGGATATTTATGAATTATGTTATTCATTATAAAGAACTACATGCGGTAGTTCTATGCAAGTATACGTTTGGAATATTTCGCAAATTATGTAATCCATGTTGGAGCTACATGTATGTAGTTGATTTAAATTCATGCAAGTTTGGGGTTTGCTTCTATGCCACCATAATGTATATTTTTGTGCATAAATCATTTTGTAAGTAATTGGAACAAGTTTGGTTATTATCTATATGAAATTATGTTGAGAATTTGGCATTATGTATTAAGCCATGCTTTTGTACTAGAAAACCTATTTGCAAACTTATGAATATGGCTAGGCTATGAATAATATTTGGCATAATTGAAAACCATGATTAGGTCTATCTTGTTTACAAGAATTATATGATGACATATGTGGTACATGGCTAGGTTAGGTTCAAAAAGTCCCTTTTTGTAAGTTTACATGACTAAAGTAAGAATCATGATTTCATGTTAGAAATATTTATGCCATGGTTATGTGAACAAATTCAACTATACTTATGCCATGCTTATGTTTGATATTATGCCATGCTTATGTTTGACATTATGCCATGCTTATGCTAGAAATATTTATGCCATGCTTATGTTTGACATTATGCCATGCTTATGCTAGAAATATTTATGCCATGCTTATGTTTGACATTATGCCTAAATAAAAATATAGGTTCATGTGACAATAATGATATCTCAATTACAAGTTCACATGCTTTGATTCATGTCACCTATGTTACCACTATGCAAGTACACCAGTTTCTATTTTGTATTTCCAACGTCGTATTGCAAGTTCATGCGCTCACATTCCCCTCTTTGTGTATGTAATTACGCTTTAAGCCTCCCCTTTTCGCATGGCTAATTTGGGCTTTAAAAGGCTAAGCCCAAAACATATATAAACGGACGTGTTAAACGGGGGAAAACAACGTTGGGTTAAAATTACTAATGAATGAAAATATAAAATAGAAGGGCCCAAATTCAAGTATGGGTTGGGCCCATGATTGGTGTAACCTTTACACCATTAACTTAATAATGGGCCGCAAATATTTACATATAAATAAAGAAGAAAGACAAAATATGTAAATGTAGAACATACGATGTGTTTAACCCGAGGTTGGATTGAGTTGTGATGTAAACCTGCCCGGAACCGCCCGGCTGTCCAGTAGTCACAACAATACCTATCCAATGTGGGAGGTTAAACATGGAGCCCAATAAGGACCCGAGGTTAGACTGAGTTGTGGCGTAAGACTGCCCGGAACCAACCGGCAACAGGCAGCCACAACAATACCTGTCTAATGTGAGAGGTCAGGGCCTTAATAAGACAATTAAGGCTGAGTCAGGATTGTTAGGATTAAGTGAACTAAAGACTTAATCAAAATGGAACATGCTAAACTAAACGGACTGGTGGGGGTTAGGTTAGAAAACACTTAACCAACTTAGCATGTTGGCTAGAGATAGAAAACCTAGTAACGGGGGACCCTTTTCAGCAGTAACCCTAGAAGGTGTATCAGGATACCCTGAAACTAGGCAGGGTGGGGCACGATTACTGGGCTGATTGTAAGAGGTCAAATCGACGACGGTGGTGTAGCAGTGTAGGTTCTAACGGAGTGCGGGCGTGCACACACTCCGGTGCAGAAAAATAAGGCACTGGACACCAGTAGCATACCTGTGCACTCTAAGGTTGTGTCGGGTTGCCACTATGGGACTTGATACACCCCATGGTGGGACCAGCATAGGTAACTACAACATCGGGGGCCGTAAGACACATGTAACTATGCGAGTAGGAGCCGATCATCATAGAATGGATCACATCACCCTGATTATGGGGTGCCAGTTGGAAACTAGTTTATATGGGTTCAGAGATCAACATGGGGTACGATAGTATATTCGGCCCTAGACAACTTAACCAAGTTTATAGTGCATGCCCACTTCTTGTTTATACTTATCATACCCAGTTCTTTATTCATAGACAAAATAGTACTAGACTTACTCAGGCTTTATGTCTGACTCTACTTTTCTTTCGTCTTCTTTCTTCTGTCCCCCCCCCCCCCCCAGGTCCTCAGGGAGGGAACACAGCAGCTTGACCTACCTCAACATCCAGCTTGAAGAAGAGAAATGTATTGCTTGGACTTTCCTGTTTTGAACTATGGCTTTGGACAATCCACTATGGGGCTTTTGCAGTTTATCTATGTTTTATTTATGCTTCTTTAAATAATGTACTCAAGACAGATTATGAAAGTGTTATGTTATGTTTTTGGAAAGGATGTTGTTGTAACATGTATTTGACTTTATGAAATAAAGTTTGTTGTTCTTCCGCTGTTTACAAATATGTGTTCTTATATCTGTCTTGTATATCTGTGACTTGTACTTATAAACCTCCACCAAAATTAGGGCATTCCCTTTGAGAGTGACCCTAATGGAGGTGGGGTGTTTCAATTAGTGGTAATGCACTGCAAAGTAACTTCTAGCTACTTCTTTAACATAGTAGTTGTACCTTTAACCTTTGAGTCAGCATGCTATTTTTCGATCAAAAGACATGTAAATTACACACAGGGTTCATCGCATATAGACAAAATCACCTTAAGATCCTCTCTGCTGTCTTTGAATTTTGAACGCAGCATTGACTTATTCAGCTATGGTTTTCTTGCTGACCTGGATAACGACATCGACCACGGTGACGTTCGGGGACGTAACATGGAGGGCCTATAATATAAAGAAGAATGTTTCACAAAAGGAAATTGTAACATCAAAATACATATGGCTTGTAGATTAAAACAAAAGGGCAATGGTGCAAACAAAGAACATAAACTGGATAACCAAGTACAGCTAATTCAATTTGTGCGTTCGAGAAAAGCAAAAGCAAACCACTCAAGATTAAAATGTAGCAGCAGCTGCAGCCTTCTTCCATGGAGCAACTTCGGTGCCTTCTCTGAACCCACTCTTGAACCTTCATGGAAAATGACGAAGGTACCTCATCCCTCTGGTACCCGATGTCTTTCTTCTAATAGATTTTGCACTCCGGTTATATTTACTGGTTTAGGCAACTGGGAAACCACATGATGAGCAACGACTCTTTTGGAGATGGAAGCTACGGCGACCGCATCGAATGCATAAAGTGTGAGTCTTATTCCAGAGTTCACGTAAGTTAATGTAACTTGAAGGAATCCATATGTACGAACATGGTCCAATGCACATTCTAAGGGTTTCATTTTTTATTTTTATCTACACTCAAATAATATAAAAATTCTTAACCAAGTATACATCAATCTTAATTACTCATCACGATCAAAATTTTGAATATTGAATAAAAGATGTCTTTTGGGACTTGCAAATTACCACAGTCGGGTCAAGTGGGACTGAAGGAAAGGTATTTATACTTGATTATAATGTTATTAGATACTAGTTTGTCAAACTTGTAAATTTTACAATGGACTTGAAACAAACATCCACATATCATTTGATAAATGCGCTAACCTCAACAAACAACAAACTTATGCACATACAGTAATGGTGTACCAGTCTGAAAGAGGAAGATTATTGTGCAAGGGAAGTCCTAACACGGATGAGGTGCTAAAAAAGAACAAGATTACAAATTCTCGTTCATTTTCATTGTGTATGTCCTAAAAAAGAAATTGTATATATCAATATTGCATATACCTTATCAGAAAGTAAGTGTAGATTTAGAGACTTACTGTGTCTGGTCCTACTTTAAGAATAAGATTCTCTAAATTTCTCTAACTTTATTGAAATTTCCTCCCAAGTCTCACCTTATGTGTAAAATGTTTAATGAAAAAATAAAAAATAAAACATGGTAAAATATACTTTGTTAGCATAATTATTTACATTTTGTAGCAATTTAATTCACAATAAATTCATAAGTTCCTTTTGAAAACATTAGACCTGAATAATAAAAAGAGTGCAGTAAAAAACAACAGGTACGAGAAAACTAAACAATACAATTAAAATAGTTGAATATTTGAGAACGATGAAAACAAAATCGAGTTCGGTCAAAATGAGCTACTAAACATCCCTAAACTACCTCGACCTAGGTCGAATCTCTAACCTTTCTCTGTTAGTCACCTCTCCACAACCATTAAAATATTTGACAACGACGAAATAGAATTAAATCAGATTTGAAATATGAAAGTCACACCTATTTAGGGTTTATGTAGAAATCTCAAGCAAGATTAAAATAGCAGAAAACGATGAAGAGGGTAGCACGATGAACGGATTTGACGTTGTTGAGTGGAGTACGACGGAGTTGACGAAGATAGGAGGAAAGTTAATCGTTGTGATGAAATTTCTTTGGCTGAGCGATTTGGGGGAAAGGGAACGAGGGTTAAAAAATTCTGAGTATGAGGGGAGAGGAATAGAAAATAGGTGGTTACGTTTATTTTGTACCATATGGACTATTTTTTATTAGGCGGGGAAGTGAAATATTTTTTTGTTGTGTCTATATTGTGAGTGAAAACACATTTTCTTGCACTTGCGAATAAACACCACTGATTTTTGCAACAAAAAAAATCAATTTTCTTGTAGTGAGTTAAAGAAAAGCAGATGCTTAGTCCTATTGAATTTGTGGATTCAAATATTTTCTGAAAACGAATGTAATCAATTAACTGATTTGATTGATTAGTCAATGAATTGATTTGATTGATTGACTAATTTTATCATAGAAGGAAAGCAATAAAAGATTATATTTTGGAGATATTTTGAAGGGGCAATTTGGATATTTGCCTAGGTCTTCTACTCTCCTATATATGCAATCTTCTTGGTTAGATCAAAAAATAAGAAACCATGCGAGAATATTTGGAGAGGTTGTGTGCCCCCAGGGCTTGCGCCCTAGAGAGGAAGATGTAGGAATTAGAGATGAGAGAAGCTATTCTTATTTACTGCTGATAGACATAGTTAGTGCCTCTAGGTTGATTCAAGGGTTTGTCGTCGTTCTTCATTGCTATTCTTTTCCAGCAATATTTATTGTCATCTAGATATTATTTCTCTTTCTCAATAAGGTTATTGATTCAATTGTAATTTTATTTATTTTTTGTTTTGATCCACTGAGTGTAAACAAGATTTGTTTTTTGTGAATCAATAAAGAGGATGATTAGGTGGAATATTTGTGTATTGCTATTATTTTCGATCTATTGTATTGTTATTTTCTATCAAATTTATCTTTAAGTGACTAGGTGAAAAGATCCATTTTTTGTGTTGTCTTTTCCAATGCACACGAAACTCCAACAGATTGGTATCAGAGCATTTTGTGCAACAAAAAACCCTAACAGATTGGGATCGGAGCTTAGCTCATCGCATTGTTTGGAGTGATTTTGGATTGAAGATTGTAGATGTCGGAGATGATGTTGCTTTTGTAGATGACTATTTTTATGGTAGATTGTGACGGCCGGGAATTTCGCTCGATCTGAATCAGTCGTTAAACCGATCTAGACCGTTCGAAACCCCTGATCGTTTGAGAACAGGACAAAATAGAACGCAGACGGAAGAACATTTCATTGCTATTACAACAATTCCATCAGATACAAGAATATACAGAGTATAAATGAATAAATTACATTCGATAAATATCAGAGATTACAATAAATTACATAGCAGCGGAAAATAATACAAAGCACAACTGAAGGTGATATACGGATACAGAGCTTTCCGGATATCATTCCAGCTGTAAACCAGGATCCTGTGAATATAAATCTGCAAAACCAAAACCACTAGCTGCCCGTGCGGAAAATAGGGGCACCCAGAGTTTAGGTTAAAACAATAAACTCCAGGTCAGTCATGTGACTGGTGTGAGAACTAAAACAGTTATTTAAAACTTTACTTTAAAAGAGAGTAATTCAAGGGACCACGCCGTGTAACACGGAACGGGTTTCCTCCCAAGAATACCAGTGCATATCAATAAACAACGCAATGCTTTTTCGAAAAATGAAGCTATTATAAGACCCATGTCCCATCACACAATGCAACGCAAGCCGGAGGATAGGGTTTTCCCTTATAATAGCCAAACATGCTTGGTACGTTTAAAACAAATCATTTGATACTATAATAAGTGTATAGTGTCAAAACAATTTCAATCATAAATATAAATCATAGACGGCATGGGTACCATATATCATGTCGCCATTCTAGTTCTACAATTAAAACCGCAACACACGTATTGGAAATTGGATTTCCGTCATGAGTCGAGGCAAGGGGCAAGCTCCTCTCCGCGTTCGAGACACTCTAGCAAATGCCTCAGGGTTACGCACTCTGGGCAACCCTGGATGCGGCTGGGCCGGTCCTCACTTACGTTAGAGGATTAATTATGCCTGAACACACGCTTCCCGGTCCTTACAGACCTATAATCGAGGCGCCTCATTCCAACAACCACAAAGGTGAAAAGTATATAAATGTCAGGGCTGGTAAGTCACTGACACCACCAAAGCTAGAAAGAAACGCCGTGCTCTCCCAGCGGTCCGTATCCCGTTTTTAACTCATACCGAGGTGTGAGGCTCGCGAATTCACGTTATACACAAAGCTGCCACGTAGGCGTGCTTTGATCATCAACCACAAGACTTTGCTTTTCAATAGAAGCCTTGATCATTGCATCTTAGCGTGCCACACAGGCAATTTATGCCATGCGACTGATGTCCATCGATATACAACCTCTGGGCTCGTACGTCTCAGAGAAGGGCGTTAAGCAAAAGAATAAATTCTCCGTCGCCAAACAGATGTATATTTAATAAAAATCAATCAACACAGAATAAAATCCAATGTCAGACACACAATCCATTTACAAGTTCGTTCTGGGTCTGAACGAAACCGGAGGCACTTTCCTCGTATATCCATCCATCTCCAAGTATGTCTGGACGACCACCAACTATTTCCATCCTCTTGGGTGTACTGCCCAATCAGGATCGTCGGTAGTAATCCAAACGATGTGAAGACTTCCGGTCTTCAACCACCGTCTTCATCTTCGACATATCGTCGAATCGGTTATTCAGAATGGGTGTAAACCCGGACTTTCCGAACAATCCGCGTATATTAAAAACAAATGTTACACAAACACAACATACGCCTCATTCCAATTCATTAGTCACTAACCGCAAATTAGCAAGAGAACAATTTCCCAAACATTAACCCCGAAGGCCGAAACCAACATCAGATCAATACCCAGGAAACCATTCTTCTTAACCAACCTACAGCTAGTTTCTAAATTCCACATTCTTAGGGAAAGGTTCCCATTAATTTTATCCAAGATAAATTCTTTAAAATTTATCCTGTAATCTTCCTTTGGATGTCGTTTCAAACCAAATTATGGTTTTTCCCAAACTAGTCGAGATTAGTGAACCACACCGAAGTAATTATTTATTTTATTTCCCAATCCCAACCTATTCATCCCATGAAGCAAAACTGGTAATACTCCATATCTAATACTATGGTGTTATCGGTAAAATAAATTACCATTTCACGTTCAAATCTAATTAAAGATTTAACTATCACTTTGGAGCAAAACTGGTGATACTCCATTCTCGCTCGTTTTCTAAATTTGATAATTTAGATTGTAAATTCACATTTCAATCTAATTGCAGATTCGTTAAAACTCCTTTTATTGGGTTAAAGAAATAGGTGTTATTTAAAACACAGTTCACGAAAACCCAAATCACATTCTATTTATTTTCGGGTTAAAGAACTAGGTGTTATTTAAAACACAGTTCACGATAAACCCACAAATCAATTCTAGTTCAATTCAAATCAAATATATTTGGAATTCCGATTATTTAAAACCCCTTTTTAAATCTAATTTATTTATTTAAAAATAAATCGGGTTTTAAATTTAGTTCAAACTAGTTCATTTTGATAAAATTCTATTTTTATCTTTTCAAATACGGAGTTTTTCATCCCTATTTTTCCCAAATCATTTCTTATGATTTTACACAAATTATTGATATTTTTAATAATTTTATCAAGGCCCGTACAGTCGATTTCCAACAACGGCCATCGAACTGCACTTACAGCGACCTATTCCAAATTTGATTTGGACGTATCTCCAAATCCAACCGTTAGATTTCAAATTTCTAATGTTCGTTAGAAAGCTCTTTTCGATACGAACCCAACGGTTCCGGTTTTAGGAGAATCCGACGGTCGGATCTCCCGTAATGTTCGTTTGAAATAAATGGTCGAAATTCACGAACTGCCGCGGCGCGGCGCGTTCTATTCAGGCCATTATATTATATATATAATATATATTTCGTCGATTTCTATTCAAAACGAATTTTATAAATAGTTTTGAATTCGTTTCAAAAACAATTTCAACTTCCATTTCAATTCAAATCAAAATTGAATTCTTCTTTATAAATTCGTTTTAAAATTCATTTCTATTCAATTCAAATTTCAATTCAATTTGAATTCATTTCAATTCGCTTTCAATTCAATTTGAATTCGTTTTCAATTCAATTCAATTCCAAAGTCGTTTTCTATTCGATTCATTTCAAATCGGTTTTCTATTCGAATCAAATTCGTTATATATTCAATTGAAATCAAATTCGTTTTCTATTCAAATCAAATTCGTTATATATTCAATTGAAATCAAATTCGTTATATATTCAATTCATTTCGAAATCGTTTTCTATTCAATTCATTTCGAAATCGTTTTCTATTCAATTCATTTCGAAATCGTTTTCTATTCAATTCATTTCGAAATCGTTTTCTATTCAATTCATTTCGAAATCGTTTTCTATTCAATTCTTTTCGAAATCGTTATATATTCAATTCATTTCGAAATCGTTTTCTACTCAATTCATTTCGAAATCGTTATATATTCAATTCATTTCGAAATCGTTATATATTCAATTCATTTCGAAATGAATAAAATCGATATAAATATCGTTCACGTCAAAATGGCGTCAATCTAATCAACACGGCTTCACATATTTCTATTTCAAATATTCTATTTCAAATATTTCCTATTATCAAAATATTTGTTATTATCAAAATATTTCGTTCAACACATGACTAATCTCAACGGATGAGTACAGTCAACACATGAACCTTTATATTATATTGATAAAGATGTAAATTTTATTATAAAAATATTTCGTTCAACACATGACTAATCTCAACGGATGAGTACAGTCAACACATGAACCTTTATATTATATTGATAAAGATGTAAATTTTATTATAAAAATATTTCGTTCAACACATGACTAATCTCAACGGATGAGTACAGTCAACACATGAACCTTTATATTATATTGATAAAGATGTAAATTTTATTATAAAAATATTTTGTTCAACACATGACTAATCTCAACGGATGAGTACAGTCAACACATGAACCTTTATATTATATTGATAAAGATGTAAATTTTATTATAAAAATATTTCGTTCAACACATGACTAATCTCAACGGATGAGTACAGTCAACACATGAACCTTTATATTATATTATTCTTTATCTTCTAAATTGGAATGAGGCCCAATCAATCACCATATAATGTTAATTATATGGATTTTCATACATCGCACGTATATAATAGCATTGAAAAATAATCAACCATCAACCAAAGTGCACTACACTGTATAAGCATCAAATATAGATATCTAATGCTTATAACAGCCTGTCAATCAATCGATCGACATATTTAATCAATCAGGATGAGTGAACTTCAAATTTCATCGCAACACCCGTGTGGGGTTTCAAACAATCAAACACAGATTTTATTTGTGCAGTTGGGCGATGTGTAAAATTTATCGACCCAATCAATGTCCTTCAAATAGGTGTACATCAACAAACCGTCCGGTTTGTAAATGGATATTTATTTATTCACATTCATGTTAAAAATTATATTTTTAACGATAAAATATTTTTAACTATATAAATATTTTATTTCCTTCCAACACATTAATTTCTATTTCGTTCATTTACACAATAAAATGATATTTTTATTTTTCTAATTTATTTTAGAAAATTTCGGCGGCATAACGGCACGATACTAGAAACGGGACGGGGCCTAGCCTTATCCCCGGTCTAGTGAAGGCCCACGCCATTCACACATCAATCATATCAATTTCTTTCCACCAAACAATTCAATTTCAATCAAATAATCTAACTAATTTTTGCAATCAAACAAACAAGTCCATGGTTTGTGGACGATTGTGTCGGGTGCTACTAAACACCGTCTGCATCCTAGTATATATATATGACTAGAAAATGAAATTGAAAGGTGAGAAATTCTCACTGAAAGCTATCCAATACCACGACTCTTCATTTATAGAAATTTTCGCCGTTCTCGCCTTTTTGTCATCTTCGTTGCCCGGATTCTCTACATATGTAAAAATCGAATTTTTACTTCGCTATTCAATATATAAAAATCGAATTTTTACTATGATGTTTAATATATAAAAATTATATATTTACTTCGCTATGCAATATATAAAAATCGAATTTTTACTTTGCTATTCAATATATAAAAATCGAATTTTTACTATGATGTTTAATATATAAAAATTATATATTTACTTCGCTATGCAATGTATAAAAATCGAATTTTTACTTTGCTATTCAATATATAAAAATCGAATTTTTACTATGATGTTTAATATATAAAAATTGAATTTTTACTATGATGTTTAATATATAAAAATTGAATTTTTACTATGATGTTTAATATATAAAAATCGAATTTTTACTATGATGTTTAATATATAAAAATTGAATTATGATGTTTAATATATAAAAATCGAATTTTTACTTCTATGTTATATAGATAAAAATTATATTTTTATCACGCTATTTTCCATATAAAGATTTCGCCTTTTCTAAAATAAAGATTTCGCCTTTATAAAAACATAGACTTCGCCTTTTCAAATTTAAAGATTTCATCTTTATAAAAATCTCATTTTTATTTTTCTACACATATAAAGATGATATTTTTAATATTCCTATCATGTAAAAATTATATTTTTAACTCTCTACCTAACCAAAAATCATATTTTTACATCTTCTATATAGTAAAGATTATATTTTTAATACTTTAAAAATATAAAAATCATATTTTTATACCACCTTTCAACACTAAAAATCGTATAATTAGCGGAATAAAATCGCATTTCCTTTACGAAGTTATACATATGAAGAGCAAGCTATTTACTTCAATAAAAATCAAATTTTTAAATGAATTAGCTGAACAATTAAAGTAAAACTTACATTGGGCGTTGACGAGGCGAAGTGGTGGTCCGGGATGGTCGGAGGGTGCTCGTAGGGGGGTGCTGCGGTGGAGGATTGGGGGGGTGTGGTGCCGATTTAGGGCAGAAAAGGGGGGGGTCGATCGTGCGGCAGGGGGTTTCGGGGGAAAGGGGTTCGGCGCAGGCGTGGAGGTGGGCATCGCGAGGTCGGGGAAGGAAGAAGAGAAGGAGGGAGGTGCGATGGGAGGCGGCGCGGTGGGTTGCGCCACCCCGGGGCGTCGCGATGGATGGTGGGGCGGCGCTCCGCCGCCCCCCTGTCGCTCTCTCTTTTTTTTTTCTGTTGAAATCGATTATGAAGGGAAAGGGGGGGCCATCGGTTCTAAGGGGAGGAGGGTTTTCTTTTTTTATTTATTTCATTAATTAATTTTCAAAAAGTTGACTTTTACATACGACCTCGAAACGAGGCCCACCACCTGTCGTCCATAGCGTTTTGCCCCCATTCCGAACACAATGGGATATGTATCGTAAGCTGATTCGATCGTTTGAATCAGTTTCCGTTTAATTTACATTTAAATGACTATATTGAATTATAAACGTACATTTCAAATTACCGGGGTCACATACTAACTAGAAAAATTCCCGAAAAATATTTTCTAGCTTCGTATTGACGATACGGTCCTAACAAAACTAGTTTCGTCGAATTCTGAGACCGTTTGAAAAATGGCCAATTTCCAGTCGATTAAAATCAACTGAAACTGGTCAAATGCGTTTTCCTTTGCCACGCTCACATATTGATTCAAAAAATTATGAAATTTGAAATCTAGCAATAACTTGACACTGCGGATCCAACAAAATTGGTTTCGTCGAAATCCGAGGTCGTTTTGCAAAATTTCCATTTTTAAGGGCCTGAATTCCATAGTGACTATTCAGAATTTTCAACTGGACATATCTTCTGATCCCCGCTATGAAATTTAGATTTGTCGGATTCGTTGGAAAGATATCATCAATTAGATCCTAATGTTTTTGGTTTCACTAAAATCCGGATTGTTTTGCACCCGGTGCATTCAATTGAAGTTTGAAATCAAATTATCGAACTACCGCGCCATTTTCAATTCTATTTATAATTATATATAATTATTTATATTCTAACGACGGCGTATACAATATATACGTTCTAATTATATTCAAAATAAATTTCTCGACGATATTCTTTAAAATAATCTATTTTAAATGTTCAAAATTCGCTAAAATTGCCAAAATAAAAATTTTAAACTGGCCCAGATTTTCCGGGTTATTACAATCTCCCCCACTTAAAACTTTTCGTCCCCGAAAAGGAACAAAGTCGAAAGTGGTTTGATTAATCAGCTCTACGTTCTATCTGGCTTCCAATCTCCAACTTTTCAGTTTCTGAGAATTTTCAAAATTTCAAAAATTTGGCTAACACCCTAAATTTTCAAAAAAAATCGCCATAACCTCCCCTGCACCGGGAGCCACGGGAAAATCCCGAAATTGCCAAATAGGCCTTCTGATCTCAAAATGAAAAAGAAAAAGCCAAACGGCTAGCCAATAGGCTCATAAAATCATCATCACCCAAACAAAACAGTAAATTATAGTAAACATGTACCTATTTGTCGGGCAAACAAATTTTATTCTCTGCTCTTGCCTCCTTGCTATGACATGTTCAATGTAAGTATATGTATATGCAAGCAAATGCGACCAATTTTCAATATAATTCAATATTTGGTTCAATTAGGCATAATGGTTCAAAATTATCAAACAAATAAACAAACAACACAAACATCAATCAATTAGTGGATTAACATTTCAAATTCATAATTTTGATATATATACAAAAATCATGTTTTTGATGCCAATTCACAACAATGTGTTCAAGCTATATAAGTTTTGGTTCTCACACCAGTCTAATGGAAATATATAGATATCACACCTTCGAAACACGAAAATAATTACTAATGATGACGCGTCAATCATCAGAATCAGGTCCGTGCGACTAGAGTGTGATTCTATATCTATCTAATATATTAAAACTTCGAATATACGTTCATGACGCGTATATGCAAAATCTTTATATATTGGAATGTCCAAATTCAAAATAAATAAATAATCAAATGCGTTTAAAATGGTTTAAATTTCAAAACAAAATTGTTTTCATTTGAAAAATATACTCTTCACACTCGTTCTAGGATACTACTGATCCTATCTCTAACGAGTCATTCTAGTTGGATATTACTAATCCAATATCTGATGAATTCTTTCGTATGGTTCTAATGTGTCTTGTTCTCGAGCTCTGTAAACCAAAGCTCTGATACCAAATGTGACGGCCGGGAATTTCGCTCGATCTGAATCAGTCGTTAAACCGATCTAGACCGTTCGAAACCCCTGATCGTTTGAGAACAGGACAAAATAGAACGCAGACGGAAGAACATTTCATTGCTATTACAACAATTCCATCAGATACAAGAATATACAGAGTATAAATGAATAAATTACATTCGATAAATATCAGAGATTACAATAAATTACATAGCAGCGGAAAATAATACAAAGCACAACTGAAGGTGATATACGGATACAGAGCTTTCCGGATATCATTCCAGCTGTAAACCAGGATCCTGTGAATATAAATCTGCAAAACCAAAACTACTAGCTGCCCGTGCGGAAAATAGGGGCACCCAGAGTTTAGGTTAAAACAATAAACTCCAGGTCAGTCATGTTACTGGTGTGAGAACTAAAACAGTTATTTAAAACTTTACGTTAAAAGAGAGTAATTCAAGGGACCATGCCGTATAACACGGAACGGGTTTCCTCCCAAGAATACCAGTGCATATCAATAAACAACGCAATGCTTTTTCGAAAAATGAAGCTATTATAAGACCCAGGTCCCATCACACAATGCAACGCAAGCCGGAGGATAGGGTTTTCCCTTATAATAGCCAAACATGCTTGGTACGTTTAAAACAAATCATTTGATACTATAATAAATGTATAGTGTCAAAACAATTTCAATCATAAATATAAATCATAGACGGCATGGGTACCATATATCATGTCGCCATACTAGTTCTACAATTAAAACCGCAACACACGTATTGGAAATTGGATTTCCGTCATGAGTCGAGGCAAGGGGCAAGCTCCTCTCCGCGTTCGAGACACTCTAGCAAATGCCTCAGGGTTACGCACTCTGGGCAACCCTGGATGCGGCTGGGCCGGTCCTCACTTACGTTAGAGGATTAATTATGCCTGAACACACGCTTCCCGGTCCTTACAGACCTATAATCGAGGCGCCTCATTCCAACAACCACAAAGGTGAAAAGTATATAAATGTCAGGGCTGGTAAGTCACTGACACCACCAAAGCTAGAAAGAAACGTCGTGCTCTCCTAGCGGTCCGTATCCCGTTTTTAACTCATACCGAGGTGTGAGGCTCGCGAATTCACGTTATACACAAAGCTGCCACGTAGGCGTGCTTTGATCATCAACCACAAGACTTTGCTTTTCAATAGAAGCCTTGATCATTGCATCTTAGCGTGCCACACAGGCAATTTATGCCATGCGACTGATGTCCATCGATATACAACCTCTGGGCTCGTACGTCTCAGAGAAGGGCGTTAAGCAAAAGAATAAATTCTCCGCCGCCAAACAGATGTATATTTAATAAAAATCAATCAACACAGAATAAAATCCAATGTCAGACACACAATCCATTTACAAGTTCGTTCTGGGTCTGAACGAAACCGGAGGCACTTTCCTCGTATATCCATCCATCTCCAAGTACGTCTGGACGACCACCAACTATTTCCATCCTCTTGGGTGTACTGCCCAATCAGGATCGTCAGTAGTAATCCAAACGATGTGAAGACTTCCGGTCTTCAACCACCGTCTTCATCTTCGACATATCGTCGAATCGGTTATTCAGAATGGGTGTAAACCCGGACTTTCCGAACAATCCACGTATATTAAAAACAAATGTTACACAAACACAATATACGCCTCATTCCAATTCATTAGTCACTAACCGCAAATTAGCAAGAGAACAATTTCCCAAACATTAACCCCGAAGGCCGAAACCAACATCAGATCAATACCCAGGAAACCATTCTTCTTAACCAACCTACAGCTAGTTTCTAAATTCCACATTCTTAGGGAAAGGTTCCCATTAATTTTATCCAAGATAAATTCTTTAAAATTTATCCTGTAATCTTCCTTTGGATGTCGTTTCAAACCAAATTATGGTTTTTCCCAAACTAGTCGAGATTAGTGAACCACACCGAAGTAATTATTTATTTTATTTCCCAATCCCAACCTATTCATCCCATGAAGCAAAACTGGTAATACTCCATATCTAATACTATGGTGTTATCGGTAAAATAAATTACCATTTCACGTTCAAATCTAATTAAAGATTTAACTATCGCTTTGGAGCAAAACTGGTGATACTCCATTCTCGCTCGTTTTCTAAATTTGATAATTTAGATTGTAAATTCACATTTCAATCTAATTGCAGATTCGTTAAAACTCCTTTTATTGGGTTAAAGAACTAGGTGTTATTTAAAACACAGTTCACGACAAACCCAAATCACATTCTATTTATTTTCGGGTTAAAGAACTAAGTGTTATTTAAAACACAGTTCACGATAAACCCACAAATCAATTCTAGTTCAATTCAAATCAAATATATTTGGAATTCCGATTATTTAAAACCCCTTTTAAAATCTAATTTATTTATTTAAAAATAAATCGGGTTTTAAATTTAGTTCAAACTAGTTCATTTTGATAAAATTCTATTTTTATCTTTTCAAATACGGAGTTTTTCATCCCAATTTTTCCCAAATCATTTCTTATGATTTTACACAAATTATTGATATTTTTAATAATTTTATCAAGGCCCGTACAGTCGATTTCCAACAACGGCCATCGAACTGCACTTACAGCGACCTTTTCCAAATTTGATTTGGACGTATCTCCAAATCCAACCGTTAGATTTCAAATTTCTAATGTTCGTTAGAAAGCTCTTTTCGATACGAACCCAACGGTTCCGGTTTTAGGAGAATCCGACGGTCGGATCTCCCGTAATGTTCGTTTGAAATAAATGGTCGAAATTCACGAACTACCGCGGCGCGGCGCGTTCTATTCAGGCCATTATATTATATATATATAATATATATAATATATATTTCGTCGATTTCTATTCAAAACGAATTTTATAAATAGTTTTGAATTCGTTTCAAAAACAATTTCAACTTCCATTTCAATTCAAATCAAAATTGAATTCTTCTTTATAAATTCGTTTTAAAATTCATTTCTATTCAATTCAAATTTCAATTCAATTTGAATTCATTTCAATTCGCTTTCAATTCAATTTGAATTCGTTTTCAATTCAATTCAATTCCAAAGTCGTTTTCTATTTGATTCATTTCAAATCGGTTTTCTATTCGAATCAAATTCATTATATATTCAATTGAAATCAAATTCGTTTTCTATTCAAATCAAATTCGTTATATATTCAATTGAAATCAAATTCGTTATATATTCAATTCATTTCGAAGTCGTTTTCTATTCAATTCATTTCGAAATCGTTTTCTATTCAATTCATTTCGAAATCGTTTTCTATTCAATTCATTTCGAAATCGTTTTCTATTCAATTCATTTCGAAATCGTTTTCTATTCAATTCATTTCGAAATCGTTTTCTATTCAATTCATTTCGAAATCGTTATATATTCAATTCATTTCGAAATCGTTTTCCATTCAATTCATTTCGAAATCGTTATATATTCAATTCATTTCGAAATCGTTATATATTCAATTCATTTCGAAATCGCTATATATTCAATTCATTTCGAAATGAATAAAATCGATATAAATATCGTTCACGTCAAAATGGCGTCAATCTAATCAACACGGCTTCACATATTTCTATTTCAAATATTCTATTTCAAATATTTCCTATTATCAAAATATTTGTTATTATCAAAATATTTCGTTCAACACATGACTAATCTCAACGGATGAGTACAGTCAACACATGAACCTTTATATTATATTGATAAAGATGTAAATTTTATTATAAAAATATTTCGTTCAACACATGACTAATCTCAACGGATGAGTACAGTCAACACATGAACCTTTATATTATATTGATAAAGATGTAAATTTTATTATAAAAATATTTCGTTCAACACATGACTAATCTCAACGGATGAGTACAGTCAACACATGAACCTTTATATTATATTGATAAAGATGTAAATTTTATTATAAAAATATTTCGTTCAACACATGACTAATCTCAACGGATGAGTACAGTCAACACATGAACCTTTATATTATATTGATAAAGATGTAAATTTTATTATAAAAATATTTCGTTCAACACATGACTAATCTCAACGGATGAGTACAATCAACACATGAACCTTTATATTATATTATTCTTTATCTTCTAAATTGGAATGAGGCCCAATCAATCACCATATAATGTTAATTATATGGATTTTCATACATCGCACGTATATAATAGCATTGAAAAATAATCAATCATCAACCAAAGTGCACTACACTGTATAAGCATCAAATATAGATATCTAATGCTTATAACAGCCTGTCAATCAATCGATCGACATATTTAATCAATCAGGATGAGTGAACTTCAAATTTCATCGCAACACCCGTGTGGGGTTTCAAACAATCAAACACAGATTTTATTTGTGCAGTTGGGCGATGTGTAAAATTTATCGACCCAATCAATGTCCTTCAAATAGGTGTACATCAACAAACCGTCCGGTTTGTAAATGGATATTTATTTATTCACATTCATGTTAAAAATTATATTTTTAACGATAAAATATTTTTAACTATATAAATATTTTATTTCCTTTCAACACATTAATTTCTATTTCGTTCATTTACACAATAAAATGATATTTTTATTTTTCTAATTTATTTTAGAAAATTTCGGCGGCATAACGGCACGATACTAGAAACGGGACGAGGCCTAGCCTTATCCCCGGTCTAGTGAAGGCCCACGCCATTCACACATCAATCATATCAATTTCTTTTCACCAAACAATTCAATTTCAGTCAAATAATCTAACTAATTTTTGCAATCAAACAAACAAGTCCATGGTCTGTGGACGATTGTGTCGGGTGCTACTAAACACCGTCTGCATCCTAGTATATATATATGACTAGAAAATGAAATTGAAAGGTGAGAAATTCTCACCGAAAGCTATCCAATACCACGACTCTTCATTTATAGAAATCTTCGCCGTTATCGCCTTTTTGTCATCTTCGTTGCCCGGATTCTCTACATATGTAAAAATCGAATTTTTACTTCGCTATTCAATATATAAAAATCGAATTTTTACTATGATGTTTAATATATAAAAATTATATATTTACTTCGCTATGCAATATATAAAAATCGAATTTTTACTTTGCTATTCAATATATAAAAATCGAATTTTTACTATGATGTTTAATATATAAAAATTATATATTTACTTCGCTATGCAATATATAAAAATCGAATTTTTACTATGATGTTTAATATATAAAAATCGAATTTTTACTATGATGTTTAATATATAAAAATTGAATTTTTACTATGATGTTTAATATATAAAAATCGAATTTTTACTATGATGTTTAATATATAATGTTGACCCGCTTTTTAGTCAAAGCAGTCACACATGGAATCTCTTCTCAACAATACACTCAAGCGTTGGGAATATCGTCAGAAGACATGAAGTGATTTGGTTGAAATCGCATCACAAACAAAGAATGGCCCGAAACTCCTACCAGATGACCTTTTTTGGGCCCGAAAACAGCGATTACGGAGCTGAGCTTTGTAACTCTTGTAGATCTCTGAATTAGCTTCAGTTTGAGCTTTGGTTTGGCTCAATCGGACTTACGGTTTGAAAGTTATGTCCGTTTCCGTGAACGCATGCAGAACCGGAAACTTAGACTTGGAAATTTGATATCACCTCTAACCGGATCGGATCAGACTATCAGAACCCGACCCGGCTTCTCAGAAGTATACATCATAACTCCGGTTCGGAGCCTCCTCCTCGGTTCGGTTCGGAGCCGAACCGATCCGACCTCCATCACACTAACCTGGCACATGAAGTCTTCGGATTGAAGACACCAGCTCGGTTCGGGTCGGACCCGAACCGATCCCCCTGTACCTGCTCAGACGCAGCAAGTTTGACCGCTTCTTAAGGGATAACTACCTCCTACTAATCCGGATCGGCCGCCACCTGTATGCACACGATCTGAAGGCCACTTCTCCACTCTCTCCGAGATGTCCTCTCCGCTCACCACGTCACACCCGATCCGACCCGGATCAGAGCTCCCATCAGCACCTCTACGCCTATAAATACACCACGAGATGGTCATTTCAAGGGACTTTTTTCCGGCACTAACACCTCCCGACCACCATTACCAAGTATTCAAGGACTTTGGGTACTCCTCAACTCAATCAAACACAAGGTTATCGTGCATAAATTCAATCTCTTTTCTCCTCTTCTTCATTACAACACAAGGTTATTGTGTATAATCGAATCTCACGGATTGTGAGACACCATTGTAATTGTAATTCCTCAGGATATGAGAAACTATAAAGTGGACGTAGGCTTGGATTGAGCCGAACCACTATAAAAATCTCGTGTGTTCCCTGTTTTTACTGCTTTTTATCTGTAATCTGTGATTTGTGAGGATTTCACATAGAGTTTGGGTGTTAGGCCCAAATTTCGGTCTAACATATAAAAATTGAATTTTTACTATGATGTTTAATATATAAAAATCGAATTTTTACTTCTATGTTATATAGATAAAAATTATATTTTTATCACGCTATTTTCCATATAAAGATTTCGCCTTTTCTAAAATAAAGATTTCGCCTTTATAAAAACATAGACTTCGCCTTTTCAAATTTAAAGATTTCATCTTTATAAAAATCTCATTTTTATTTTTCTACACATATAAAGATGATATTTTTAATATTCCTATCATGTAAAAATTATATTTTTAACTCTCTACCTAACCAAAAATCATATTTTTACATCTTCTATATAGTAACGATTATATTCTTAATACTTTAAAAATATAAAAATCATATTTTTATTACTTTAAAAATATAAAAATCATATTTTTATACCACCTTTCAACACTAAAAATCGTATAATTACCGGAATAAAATCGCATTTCCTTTACGAAGTTATATATAAGAAGAGCAAGCTATTTACTTCAATAAAAATCAAATTTTTAAATGAATTAGCTGAACAATTAAAGTAAAACTTACATTGGGCGTTGACGAGGCGAAGTGGTGGTCCGGGATGGTCGGAGGGTGCTCGCAGGGGGGGTGCTGCGGTGGAGGATTGGGGGGGGGGGGGTGCGGTGCCGATTTAGGGCAGAAAATGGGGGGTCGATCGTGCGGCAGGGGGTTTCGGGGGAAAGGGGTTCGGCGCAGGCGTGGAGGTGGGCATCGCGAGGTCGGGGAAGGAAGAAGAGAAGGAGGGAGGTGCGATGGGAGGCGGCACGGTGTGTTGCGCCACCCCGGGGCGTCGCGATGGATGGTGGGGCGGCGCTCCGCCGCCCCCCTGTCGCTCTCTCTCTTTTTTTTTCTGTTGAAATCGATTATGAAGGGAAAGGGGGGGCATCGGTTATAAGGGGAGGAGGGTTTTCTTTTTTTATTTATTTAATTAATTAATTTTAAAAAATTGACTTTTACATACGACCTCGAAACGAGGCCCACCGCCTGTCGTCCATAGCGTTTTACCCCCATTCCGAACACAATGGGATATGTATCGTAAGCTGATTCGATCGTTTGAATCAGTTTTCGTTTAATTTACATTTAAATCACTATATTGAATTATAAACGTACATTTCAAATTACCGGGGTCACATACAAACTAGAAAAATTCCCGAAAAATATTTTCTAGCTTCGTATTGACGATACGGTCCTAACAAAACTAGTTTCGTCGAATTCTGAGACCGTTTGAAAAATGGCCAATTTCCAGTCGATTAAAATCAACTGAAACTGGTCAAACGCGTTTTCCTTTGCCACGCTCACATATTAATTCAAAAAATTATGAAATTTGAAATCTAGCAATAACTTGACACTGCGGATCCAACAAAAGTGGTTTCGTCGAAATCCGAGGTCGTTTGCAAAATTTCCATTTTTAAGGGCCTGAATTCCATAGCGACTATTTAGAATTTTCAACTGGACATATCTTCTGATCCCTGCTATGAAATTTCGATTTGTCGGATTCGTTGGAAATATATCATCAATTAGATCCTAATGTTTTTGGTTTCACTAAAATCTGGATTGTTTTGCACCCGGTACATTCAATTGAAGTTTGAAATCAAATTATCGAACTACCGCGCCATTTTCAATTCTATTTATAATTATATATAATTATTTATATTCTAACGACGGCGTATACAATATATACGTTCTAATTATATTCAAAATAAATTTCTCGACGATATTCTTTAAAATAATCTATTTTAAATGTTCAAAATTCGCTAAAATTGCCAAAATAAAATTTTTAAACTGGCCCAGATTTTCCGGGTTATTACATAGATATTTGGGGAAGTTGGAAGCGTGTGATGGTGGATATTCGATACCTCAATTGTCTGATTAATGGAGATGAGAAGAACTCTAATATAGATGAGGGAAGATTGAAGAAGATGAAGAGAAGGTATGGTAGCAGCCCATTCAAATCGATTGGGTGTGATTGTTGCCCGGAAATCAATTGAGTCTCACTGTACTTCGGAAAAAGGCGAGGTGCACCTCGTGGCCTTGAAATCGAGGGTTGTAAATTTGGAGATAAGAAAGAGCTTGTGATGACTTGTTTGATGATTGCTGGAGATATGTGATATTTGAATCACGGTGGAGTATTGAATTTGTTGATTCAAATATTTTCTAAAGAGGAATGTATTAAATTAACTGATTGACTGACTGGTTGATTTTATCATATAAGGAAATCAATAAAAGATTATATTTTAGAAATATTTTGAAGGGGCAATTTGGGTATTTGCCTAGGTCATTTATTCTCATATATGTGCATTCTTCCTGGTTAGATTAAAAAAAGAAACGATGTGAGAGTACATGGAGAGGTTGTGTGCACCTCCAGGTCTTGCGCCCCGGAGAGGAAGATGTAGGAATTAGGGCTGAGAGAAGTTATTCCTATTTACTGCTGATAGACGCAGTTGGTGCCTCCAGGTTGATTCAAGGGTTTTTCTTTGTTCTTCTGTTCCAACAATGTTTGTAGTCATCTATATATTCATTTCCTTTCTCAATAATTTTATTGACTAAATTGTAATTTTGTTTATTTTTGGTTTGGATCCATAGAGTGTAAACAAAATTTATTTTTGGTGAATCAATAAAGAGGATGGTTAGGTGAAATATTTGTGTATTGCTATTATTTCTGATCTATTATGTTGTTATTTTCAATCAAATTCATCTTCAAGTGATTGGGTGTAAATGATCCTTTTTTGGGGTGTTGTCTTTTCTGTTGCGCATAAAACCCCAACAGATTGGTATTAGAGCATTTTGTGCAACTTCGCACAATAAGTTTCAAATCAACAAACTGACCAACTTTATGTTACTCTCCCTTATTTTTGAACTTGATGTTTTGATTGGTAAATAACACATAGAGCTAATGTATTGCACATTTAAAGTATTAAATTTATTTAAGTTGAGCATTTCAAATAATGTTTAATTCTTTATTACTTCCTAATGTTACCAGTTTAATTATGCTTGCTTAATAATACTTTTTCGTAGATATGGTTTCATTAGAATAAACAGTGAGCCCAATTTTGATTTTTTGTAGCCATGCTTGTCACCAGTTATAGATGAAGAAAAAAAATTCCAAAGTGTTGTGCAACTTTTGTAACTATATAACAAATGATATATTTATGTATGCTTAGCTCAGAAGTGTCATATGTCCACTAAGTGCAACTTTATTGCAATGTTTTGATGGTGTTGTGGTCAGGTGCTGGTAGTGAGTGTTGCGTGGGGTTGTTACTACTTCATGGTGGTATAATTCGATTAGATGATCGCGGTTGAGGAGGAGGGTTTGTAGGTGGAATAGTTCATGGTTGCTCTAGGTTGTGGATTTATGGTGTGGCGGTTCGGGTGGTGAAATATTCATTGTTTTGGGTTTTGTGGCTGTATACAGTAGAGTTGTGGGTTGTTTGTAGAGGAAGTGGTTTGATGATGGGTTGAATGGAGGTTTGGCTTTGTAATGGAGGTAGCAATGGTTTTGATAAGTTAGATTAATGGTACATGTTGCGCACTTGTTGAAAGGTGGTTGTTCACACGAGTTTAAGGTGGATTGGTGCTGATTTAATGTGCAGAAATATGGCGTTGGGTATTGAAGTAGGGTGACTGTTTAGTTATGAAGAGGTAATCCTGATGTAATATGAGGAAACGTTGATGTTTGGTGTTGCAAGGAGCTGGTTGAATGAAATGATTGTAGGTTTTGTTGCATATGGTGGTGATCTGATGGTTAAAAAGTATGTTTGTTTGCGTTAGTTTGGTAGCTCTTTGGTTGAAAGCGAGGTGAATGGCAAAAGTTTGTGTTGATTCTGCTGCTATTACAGGGAGGAAGTGAGTTTGTGTTGGAGATGGATGGTGATGGGTTATGTTGTAGGTTGAAGGAAAGACGTAGGAGAGAATTAATGTTACAGATGTATGATATATATGAACATGTAGCAATATTGTATAATATATATGAACAATTAATACTGTAATATTACTACGGTGAAGTTGAAATGTAACGTAGTATTATTTTGGTTACTGCTATTGAACTTTGGAATGCACGGTAATATTATTTTTTGTTGTTGATACAACTGTTAGAACTTTTAAGTTCGTAATATATTGTTGAACTTTAAAAGTTTGTTATTAAATTTGGTCTTTACGTTGAGTCTATTGAAAACATCCAGTTTATTGATATTTAATTTGTGCTATTATGTCAATTTTGTAAACGTTTGTATTTAAAGGAAGTACCCACGGAGGGAGGAAAAACAGAATTTCTTTCGAAATAATGTCAATTTGCAACGGCTAAAAACCATTGCTGAATAAAAATAGCAACGGGCTTTAGCCGTCGCAAATGAAAAAATTGCGATAGATTTAGGCCGTTAATAAAAATTTTGTAATGGCTTTGAGCCGTTGTAAAAATTTTGCCACTCCAGATTTTGCAACGGCTTAGAGCCATTGCGAAGTCAATTTGCAACGGCTTAAGGCCGTTGCGAAACATTGGTTATGGTGTAGTGGGAGGTGGATATCGTAAAGAAGGGGGTGAACTGTTGAGCAAGAAGGGGATAAGAAAATCAGAGAACCCCCCAAAAACTAGAAACAGAGAAATAATTTCTTTTTATTGCAAATTAAATGAATCTTTTACACTGTTTCCTACCTCTTATATATACATTATACTCATGGGACCAATTCAAACTAGCTGTTAAAACTGAGAGTTAATCCTAACACAATCAACTAACATTAAACTGAGTCATCAAAACTACACAGAACACATATAAATGAATATCCAGGTGTGAATATGCATGCATGTGTGATGTACTCATTATCAATTCTTTCTTCCTAAGCCCATACATGTAAATCCACTCATTTCTCCTTGCATCTGCATCTCCCCTGAGTCTTCAAATTCTTCTACATCAACTCCAGATATTTAGGATAAAGATGAGGCTTTATCTTTCAAAACTACATGACAAACATCCTTCTTCGCTTGATGTCGACTTGTTGCTTGATGAAATGTCTTAGTGTAACAATTTCTCCCTCCTTCAAAATAACCTTGTCCTCAAGCTTGAGTATAAGCTTCTGCAGCTATTTCAACATAATCACGCCAGTCAATAAGCTACCGCCTAGGTCGAAGATGAAAAAATTCTTTTCATTATAATGCTTGTCTAGGCTTTTAAAATTATTGTGAGTTTTTAATGAAATAATTTTCTCATCGATACTCCCAGGCTCAATCAAGTGGATATGACCTGAAACTATCATTGATAGTTTTCTAAATGTAGTTTGTACTTAATCTTCCTCTTCTACAGTTTTATTGCTTAACTTCTCTGGCTTCTTAAAAGCATTCTTGATGATAATACTACTTGCAGCTACTTCTAGAAAATCTGCTACTTTGCGTTTGCGTTTGATATCATCGGCAAACTCATTTGGCTCTATAGTAACTTCAACAACATCAACAAGCTTCTGGCTTATGTTTTCATCAATCGAAGCATGTCCATCAAATTTATCATTCAATTCTTTATCAACATATCCATATATTTTCTCATTTAATTCCTTATTAACTTCTAGGATAGCTAGCTTGCCTTCACCATCAAATACTGTAACGACCTAGAATTTTCGGTTATTTAAATTTGAATATTTAAATCTGTTTTAAATATTATAATTGGAATATTAATGGATTTTAATACTGAATTCGTTTATAAAACAAAGTTTAAACGTTAAATTTATATATAAATATAAATCGAGCTCGTAACATCGCGGTAGTTCGTAATATCGAGTTTTCGACTTCAATAGAATATATAAGAACCGATACAAGTCGGATTTCTGTCAAACAAGAAATGTTCGAATTTGATTGATTATAATTTTCTAAAGAAAGAGAAAAATCGAGATTTTGTGTTATAGATTGTTAGTTATGTCCAAATCAAATTTTAAAATAGCTGTTATGGAAGTCGTTAATAAACGATAAAGTTTATTTAATATATTTAATAAGGGTTCTTATATAATTTGGATACAGTTTTAACTCGAAATCGAGGATGTTGGGTTATAAATCCATATTGTTTATATTTGAAGCTATAGATATATTTTATTCGAATATTTACAATAATAATAATTTATTATTATTTAATTAGATTATTTTGGAATTTAACAATATTTTATTAATAATTGCCTTAAGAAAGGCCATTTTGCAAATGGCCTTGGTGTTCGATGAAATTACTTTCACTGGAACCATAATGCTAAATTATTGCATCAAATTAAATTTTGTGGCAAACCGATGTTGTATGTGATGACAGTAGCCGAAAATGTCTTGGTTTATATTTAATCGTTTTATCGATTAAATTTGGGATTTAAGAATAACTGATTATCTAACAAACTTCGTTTTCAATGAAATTGATTTTATTAAATCCGTAATGATTTATGGTGTTCCAAGTTTCAAGTTATTTAGATTAATTTTGCGATCGTACCAATTTAAATGCGTGTCGATTCGCGTTGTGAAGTTATAAAGGAACTTTTAAAAACGATCTCTGAGTTTGACGAAACCTTTTTCATCGTGTCCAGAATATTGTTTTATGCTAGGATGTCAATTTTTATCTCGATCGAAAGTTGTTTTTAATGGTTTTTGCACGTTACTTCATAACGAAGTTTCGTTAAATAATATTACATTATTTTGTTCACCATATAAATACCCATTCAGACTGTAACCCTAATTTGGTCAATACATTGTTGCATGGTCTAACATTTTTATTTATAGCGCCTCCACCATTTTACTATCAGAAATGCACCAATATTCATCCTCATTTTCCCCACCATACTCGCAATTTAGAATGTGAGGAAGCAAAGAATCTTAAGCAAAACGTAATTTAATGTTAGTAGTTAATTAATTAAAGGATTAATTATTTTAATTATAACCTTATTTTTATAGGTGTTGAGCGGGTTTGAAGTTGCAGAATTGGTGAACAAAGGTCATGACTGGGTTACGGATTTTGAACACCGCAATGGAAACAAAGGGAGCCAACCTAATTTTTCCCTAACCCTAAGTAATTAGTGATTAAATGGTTTGAGTAGAAATTAGTTAGTTAATATAATCAAATATTTAAAATGCTTATACTCGTGCAGGGTCTGTTTCTGTCTGAAGCAATACAAGAACGAGATACCTGCGTAGTGTAGGCCAACGTAAGGAAAACAATCGACCAGCAAATCATGACCCAAAAGTAATTAACATTTTAGTTTAATCTTTAATTAGAAGATTATTAATTTAATTAGAATCCTATATACTAAAACGTGAATTGATGCAGGCAAACAAACATGAAGGAATGGAGACGAAGGATGTGAGGCCTGATTAACTCTAACCATATGTAATTAGTTTAATAATATTATAATTAAAGGATTAGTTATTAATTATATCGTATAAATTACAATATGGATAATGTTTATTCATGTTATCAAAATCGAACCAAATAAGTTGCGTTGGAACTGTGGAAATGAATACAACATTTTGGGATCATTCTGGAAACAGCTGGTACCAACTGGAATTTTCAGTTGAATTAAACATCTATCTAATTTAACTGAAACCACGGAATCAATGCGAGTTAAACTCACTCTATTCTTCCCACTTATATTTTATATAAGTCGGGTTTTATAATTGTGTGCTATGGCTGTTAATGGTTGATTGTTTGTTAGTTATACATTCACATATTGATTGAATCGATGAAATTAAATGTTATTTAATTTCATGAAACACCACATTGTTATTTTAACGATTAGAACCAGTTGAGGTAACTTACCTTATTGGTCACATTTATATAAATGTGTTTAATTTAATTGTTTGTTAATATAAATTGGTTAATGTTAAGTAGTTGTTATTTACCGTTATAGAAATTATTAGTTTAAATTTAATAATTCTTATTGAATAATTTTATTTAAGGTAACCATATTTGAATGTAGGGAAAAATAGGTTGGAGGAAATCACCAGTAGTTGTTGAATTTTATTATATTATAATATATGTTAAGATACTGAATTTGTGATACAGGGATTGACATGTTGGGGAAATCCAACATGATTCCTCGCCGAACCCGTAAAAACCATTGTGATGCTTCCTTTTTAAGATGGAAAGAACATACGTAAACCCATTCTTAGACATCGACATTGTGATAAATAAAGAATTGCTCCGCTTGCCGCAGCGAATCAATAACTCTATCCTCTCCGGAGTATGTTGGAAAATCTAATTTTTACATTTAGTGTGACGGACATTTTTGATTGATTATGGCTTTGTTGGGTATGGTCAGAGGTTTTTCTTAAAGAGGGATGGCCAACATTAACAGGTTTTGACCCGTGCCTATTTGCTGGTGATGTGCTTTCTTTATTTTTCGAATTTCTAGTTTCCTTTAATTTAGAAAAGAATTCATAATTGCTTCTTAAATCTTGACTACTTTTATGTTGAGATCATCTACCTTATCTCTAATATCTTGATTCTGAAATGACAGATCTTGAGTAATACTTTGCAATTTCTTCAGGCATACTTCATTCTTGTTATTAACCAAATCTTGCCTCATCCATTAATAGATCCAAAATTGGCTCTAACACCCAACTAATAATAATTCTACTGAAATGAAATCAAAAACGACGAAAATACACAATTTATAGTGGTTCGACGTTAAATAGCCTACGTCCACTTTCTACTCTTTGGATTGATGATTTGAATGCAAATACAACACTAATTCTCACTCAATTTCTATTCATAAAATGTATTGATTCACTCAATCTCCTTCACAATATGCTTCAAAGGATGATTATGATCTGAATAAGTTGGTGAAATTTGGGTAGCAATGGGGTTTGAGTTCTGAAAATGCTAAAAAGATCCTTCCAAATGCCTCTTGATGGTGTGTTTATAGGTGAAAAATGCTCTTGGGATGGCTCCGGTTTGGATCCACGTGGCCTCCATTCCATCACTTGCTGGTTCAGATATCACAAGATGGTGCCAGCACATTGAGTTAGTGGTTGAACGTGGGAACGTGGCCTTCTAACCGCTCCGAACTTTAAGGGAACGTGGGTGTGATAGTTGCAGTTCTGAGTGCATGGGTTCAGATCGGAGTCCTTCGGTTGAAAGGACGAATCGGGTTTGTCTTATCTGATCCGGTTTGACCCAAGCCCCTTCTTTCTCTGCTTTACGCTGACTTGCTTTGACCAAATGTTCTCCGATCCGATCTGGTCCTTGGAGTGAATGTTCTTCATTACTTGATCATCTAGCTTTATGTAGCCTAGTTCACAAAGTAGGCTAACATTTTGCCCCCTCAAAGGACGCTTCTATTGAAGATGGAGTGTGCTTTGACATTATTTGTCCATTAACCTTTGAATTCAAACTATTGAACAGTCGCTTCCATTTGTGTGTAGGGATGCGTTGCTCCATAAAGTCGTATTTCTTGTTGCTTATATATACACCATGTAATGCACAAATTATTTTTTTCATTTTACATAATTCTGAGATTTCTTCTTGATGTCTAGTGACTCTTCTAGGTAAACCTCTTGTATACTTTTCTTTGAGTTAAATTCGCACGTTAACTTAACGTGCATGATTCCAGTGGGATTCGTTCTCCATTCCGAACCTAAGGTGAAGCCAAAGGGAAAGCACCAACGGTCCGAACGGCTTCTTTCTTAACCCACCACTATTAAATCGATGGGCCTAATATATATATACATGGGCTTGTATTTCGGTCCGAACAGAGTCACGCTAGCAGGAATACAAAGGGCCACCATACACCATTATAATTTCGTTCTTTCTCCATTTCCTCCTTCTTTCTTTTATTTCTATCATTTTTTCCTGAAATTTGCACCAAAGAAAATCAAAACCCTAGTTTCTATTATTCCAAGAACTCTCCTTTAATCCTCAAATCAATTACTTAGGTGGGTCAAAAAACTTCGATTAACTCCCTTTCTACTTGATTTCAATTTCGAAATTGCGAATTGTTTGAGCGATTTCAGCATGGTGTTTAATCGACGCCGCGCCTTTCTCTTCCTCGTCGTTGATGGTGTCGTCGCTATCTCGAGGCGAATGTGGAAGAGGATTGAAGTTGACGCTGGTCATGCCCACATACAAGTGTTTCAGCTTTGATTTTGTTTTTGGCATGAAATTGGTTTCAGAGTTTGTTAAGGAAGAATGAGGATGAAGAAGAAGAAGAGGGAAAGGTCTGGGATCAGTTCGGGTGAAGAAGTATAAGAATGAAGAGGAGAGGGGGTTCTATCTGATTGTATCGGGTCGGAGTGAAAAATAAAGAAAGGGATAAAAACGAGGTGTGTCCAACCGGGTCGGGTCAGAGTAATAGGCATGGTCATGAAAATGTATGGGCGCCCGAACCAATCCAGATCATGTAAAGTTCCATCCTTCGAACCGAACCGATATGCTCGAAATATATTAATTTCTGCTTTGGACCTCATATGGTCCTGCCCCCGGTCCGAACCCATTCCTCTATGGCGTCCGATCCGATCCCAACATGCGTACCCGAACCGAAGTGGAACCATACAACTTAATACATAAGAAATGTACGGCTTCCTCAATCAATACTTGCCATTACTTTACAACTTAACGGACAGTTAGGATAGTGTCCTATGGACATGAGCAAACATTTAAGACTATTCTGAACATTACTGCTTCGTCGAACCTTTGCATTATGTTCTTATGTATTTGCTTTGCATCCTTTGCACACATAGCACACACTTTAGTTCACACACATACACGGGAGGATACGGGCTATCTTACTTTAAGTTATGTTATTGCTTCTTCAGTAGTTTAGCAATCATGGCAGAGGGACGTTCAACTAGGTTAGCAGAAAAGAGAGAAGTTGCAGAAACTTCCGAAAAACTCACTCTTGATGACATGTCCTCTCCCTCGGACCCTGAATGGATGATGAGGGCCCAGATTATGAAGTGGAAGCACACAATAGTGAAACACCTTCTGATAGTGAAGTTTCTCTTGCTGATGAATAGGAAGGAGGGGTAGGAGATGATCGTGCTCCCGATGAGTTTGAAACTGCCACTATATTGGAGTTACCCAAAGATTCTGTTGTGTCGACGATCGATGATGATAGACTCGTACGAATATGTCTAAAGCATGGAATATTAAAAAGAGATACCCTAGTGCCGTCGAAAACAGATCTCCCCCACAATCCACCGGAAGGATTGATGGCAATTACCGGATTGATGTGCCTGGTTGGGGCTATTCCACCGTTTCCGCCTTTTGCTGTCGATTTTCTGAGATAGATGCGGATTGCCTCTATGCAATTACATCCCAACTCTTATGCTTATTTATACACCTTGTATATAGCATATAAAGAAGTTTTAGGTATAGAGCATACCTTCGATGACGTCCACTTTTTTTATAATTTCAAGCATTGGACTCAAGAAACTCCCTCCTTCTCATATTTTGAATCAGTCCCGAAGAGGAAGATTATTACTGTTCCATTTAGCAGCAAGGCTGACAATTCTAAACTTGAATGGTTTTATATCACATAGCAGCCAGGGTGCGCCAAGAGATGGACCAAATCAAGTAAAGCACTGACTTTCTAGATTTCAATTTTAAATGCTCATGCCAACACATTAACTTGCTTTCTTTTTCATTCGCAGTTGATAACCCAAAGCAAATATCGGATCAATTATACTTTGATTGTTTGCATCGGCTTCTCAATGGCGATCAAAAGTTCTTAACCATCGACGAAGTTCTTAAGGGTGAGTATCTCCATCATCACGGGTTACTATCTATTACCCGTAGTATAGGTCATGGGACGGGTCCATATGTGTACATACCCCCGGTCGACATTATTCCTAAGACGGGCGAGGGCTCGAAAGGTTCAACAATACCTCTTCGTACTTCCCCTTCTCCATCTTCAACTCAAGAAGATGAGTTAGCCAACATAGCTGAAAAGCATAGAGAAGGGTATACCATCCTTGATGACGCTATTTCTCCTGAGAAGCCAACATCCCCTAAAGAGCCGCCAATAGACGCTTCTCAAGGAGATGCTTTTACTACCGATGATTCTACATTTAAGGGTTTAGGAAATCTTCCCCTGCCTGAAACCATCTATACTTCAGAGGACTTTGGCACGAATCCTTTAACCTTCACTTCTTCAAAGGAGACTACTCCCATGAAGGCCAAAGAGCCCGCTCATGCTAGTCTGGTTTCAGACTCGGGTTTGTTGAGGGGGGGGACACCACTTAGGATGCACATAACACATTAGCACCGCATGTCACAGCACTCATGTCTTATATGAGCATTGATTCTGAATTCCACCTATATTGTTATTCAGGTACAATGTCTCGCCCTTACTATGATGTCAGAAAAATGCACCGTAGCATGTCTAGACCTCCTTCCGATATCGAGCATAATCGCCGTGAGAGCCGGAGCAGAGATGACAGAAGGCCTTATGATTCTCATCGACCACACACCTCACACTCTCGTTCCCCTGTCTGGTCGGATCCAGACAGGTATAAGAGCCACCAGAGTCGTCGTGGGGAAGACACATCACAATCCAAAGATCGAACATCTCCTCAAGACAAATATAATCGGGAAAAAAGTCCACCGAAACATACCGATTCACGAGACAAGCACAAAGCTTCTGAGAAGCGACCTGGAAAAGGTGATGCAGCCGTCGTCCCTGCTAAGCGGAAACACATTGAACTGACATATTGCAAACCCCCACCACTGGATGCTGATTCCAAAACTAAACTGGCATATCTGGAGAAGCAGTTCCCATATCACTACTTTGAGAATCTAACTTTCCTACCCGCACTTGATCCTATTTCTTCAAAGTGGGCAGATGAGACTAAAGCAAAGATTGACGCAGTTGAGAAACAATACTCGGAGATGTACAAGTATTCACGCAATCTCTTTAGAATCATTCGGGCCTTAATTACAGACATTGATTCAATGTAGAAGGCTGCGGATTCCGATGAGAATGCTTTGAAAAATCTGGAGAAGGACTTAGAAGATACACAAGCTCAACTCGTCATTGCTCAACGAGATGGCAACAACTTCAAATAGCAGTTTGAGGAATTACAAAAGCGTTATCATGGCTTGCTGGAATCTCATAGTCAAGAATGTTTGGAGTTGAAGAAACAAGCGGAAGACGCTAAGTTAAACAGTGTCAAAATGCAACTGGCTTACAATACTCTTGAGCAAGAAAAGGCCGAGTTAGCGAGGAAAAATGCCAAGCTGGAGAAACGAAATGCTGACTTGGAGTCCAAGTTAATGGAAGCTGAGACTAGGGATGCTTTAGCTAAGGGGAATGTGGACAGTGCTATTAAGTCTGTGAAGAAACCCATAAACAGCTATCAGAGGCTCAAGAATAATTGCACGGCTTTGGCGAATTAATGATTGAATTCTTTGCACACATAATCTATCGCCGAAACATCTCTTGGATCGAAGACTATCCGGCTACCTTAGTTCACTTATGGAATCAAATCATCGAATGGGAAAAAAAGGAACTTAAGGTAGACTTCGTTGATGAAGACAAACTCATGGAGAAGTATTTGAGAGATGATGAACCGACACGTCTGGCCGAGGGGCGTCGCCTTATTGCTGCTGCCATGGAGGAAGAGAAACGCCCGGCCAAACAAAAAATATCCTTGAAGTTAGTTCTTCTTCTGCTACCGCCGAAACTACTAGAGTTGAGGGGTATGATCCCGAGAATCCGGGAATTCCTAGAGTGTCTCTTTTATCTCCTATACCCGAATCATTGTCAGAGACGGTAGTCGCCCCAATTGAGAAATCATCAGAAGGTATTTCTACCTTTTCACCTCAATTTGTCAAGGTCGTCTCCACCTTTCATCACGTCATTGGGAAATCGATCGAGGATCCTTTATTTTCTCCTGAGTTGATAACTGTTGCTTCTCATTGTGTAGGTGCTGAACCAGCCGAGAAGACTGATGTGCCTCGGGGAGCCTCGATTGGGGAAGAATCCGTGGATAAGACTCAGGGAGGACAGGATAAGGCTACCATCGTCGAATCCGGAGGGCGTCTAAGGCCGACACTTCTCATGATGATGAAATGATAGATGCCTTGAAAGACGACGATGGTAATGAGGGGCATGAAGAAGATCCCGATGTTGCTATAATTGGGGATTCGAAAAGTGCTGATGACGTGACTTTGGCTGAAATGAAAGCCGAACAAGACAAGCGCATGCAGCTGAAAGTCGAGGACCTAAACCCCGAAAGCTTTAAGCCCCTTGCAGTGGTGGATCCTGGATCGAGGTTAGTTGTTAAGCTTTCAACTAGGTCAATTACAGAAGAGCTTGCTAAAAAAAACTTCTCTTGATTCCAGTGTTCCGACTCCTGGAAAGAAATCTACCGATTCTGGTACTTCAACTACAGAGAAGAAAAGACCTAAGCGTCTCATGTCTGATGCTGAAAAAGAAGCTAGAAATGCTCTTAAGGCTGCCAAAAATTCCAAGTTTTCTCCAAAGCCCAAGTGATAATGTTCTTTGTTTTATTTTATTTTGATATTCCACCGGTCCGCTATTATTGTAGTGAGTGCGGCCCTCACGTCTTTTGCTTAGTCTTCCTGTATAAACTCACATATTTGTGAATAAAGTGGTTTGTTCTCTGTAATGTCTGATATTCGTAAATTTTAACATTTAGGTAAAAATGCAAACGAACAGCATGTCAAATCACAATTATATAGTAAAGTCATTATTAAGGGGAACATGTGTACATATATATGCCCCCAGTCAATCTTGGATAACTGATTAAGACCTATTCAAGATCGATTAAATTCAAAATTCAGCTGTCCCCGTTTCTCTGACGGGGCCATATTCCTTTCGTCATTGATGCTTATTCTTTTTAGCATCTTTATACTCTCATGTCTCATAACCAGGTTAGAGTATTACCGAGGTGGTCTCTTATCGGGGTGCACCTTCATGCCTCAAGGGACATTGTCTTCCCATCCTTTATACTCTCTCTCGTTTCATGAGAGTTAGAGTTAGGAATGTCATCTTCTCATTCTTTGCATCTTATCATGCAAACGGTCATTTTGTTTGCTCCTGCACATGGGTTGTCTCCAATTTTTGAAATTTAATTTCGTGTTTTGTGTTTCATTGTCATGACAGCATAATGATTAAAGATATAAATAATGCAGAAAAATAAATGACACACGATATTTTTATAGTGGTTCAGCTAAGTCATAGCCTACATCCACTTCATAATCCTTTGTTCATATAAACAAACTTTTTAAGGCAAGTCGTGCCTTTTTACATAGCTTATAAAAACAAAAAGGAAGACATTTCATATTTAGCTCAGATATAATCGTAAGTGCTGAGCGTTCCAAGCTCTGGGAATCTCTTCACCGTCCACGGTCGTTAGCTTGAATGCTCCTATATCAAGCTTCCGTTGGATGGTGTATGGCCCTTCCCGTTTTGGACCCAATTGCTTTGAAGGCGAGAAGATTCGCTTCAGTACTAAGTCTCCTGGTTCAAATGTTTTGAAGCGAACTTTCCGGTCATAATAACGTGCTACTTGATGTCGATGTCTTGAGGCACGCAAGTCTGCTTCGTCTCTTTTTTCTTCAACCATATCAAGAGACTCTAGGAGGAGTGTTCTATTTGTCATCGGGTCATAATACGCGACTCGATGAGAAAGTACTTCCAATTCTACCGGGATTACTACTTCTGACCCAAAAGAAATTGAATAGGGAGTATGGTCGGTGGTCGTCTTAAAGGTTGTCCTGTAGGCCCACAAAGCTAGTGGCAACTCATCTACCCATTTGGCTTTGCCTCGCTCCAACCACTTCTTGAGAATAGATTTAATGACCTTGTTTATTGCTTCGACCTGGCCATTTGACTGCGGATGAGCTACAGCAGTGTACCGTTTATCAATCTTGTACTTCCGGCAGAAGTTTCTGAATTCCACGCTGTCAAACTGTGTCCCATTATCAGTTATGATGATCTTCGGTATCCCAAATCGACAAATAATGTTTCTGACCACAAAACTGATCACCTTTCTTGCCGTGATCGTTGTTAAAGGTTTAGCTTCCACCCATTTCGTGAAATAGTCCATGGCGACGATCACGTACTTAGCTCCTCCTCTGGCAATAGGTAACACTCCAATAATATCAATCCCCCACATGGCAAACGGCCATGGGCTTACCATCGACTTGAGCTGAGTCGGAGGCGCTCTGGGAATCTTGGCAAATCTTTGACATCTGTCGCAGCATCGTGAATAATCAGCCGCATCTTTATTCACGGTAGGCCAAAAATGTCCATACCGTAATACTTTCTTTGCTAGGGTTTGTCCCCCGGTGTGGCCCCCACACTCACCTTCATGTACTTTTTGCAGTACACGTTTGATGTCGTCGTGTGCGATACAGGGGCATTGAAAACCCTTGGCGATAAAGGACGTCGTCCTATAAAACGTATCTTGCAGCCTTACATCTTACAGCTCATCTTTCGCTCTTCTTCAACGGGAGGGTTCCATTCTTGAGAAAATTCTTGATCGGTGTCATCCATGATTCTCTCCCTAGGTCGACTTCCAAGGCTAGTTCCACTTCAATCAGGTCGAAACTTGGTGATTCCAAAACCTCTATCGGAACCATTTCAGTTTCTTTAGGATTATCGGAACTTGCTAGCTTTGCCAACTGATCTGCTTTCTGATTTTCCGTTCTTGGAATATGCGTTATGCTGTAATGCTCCAAACTACCTAGCAACTCCTTTACCTTTTTGAGATAAGTAACGAGTCGATGCCCTTTAGCAATAAATTCCTCCCGAACCTGGCATACAACTATCTTGGAATCGCAACATATATCCAGTGTCTTCACTCCCGGTTCTTTGGCGAGTTTCAGCCCGGCAATCAGGGCTTCATACTCGGAATCATTATTGGTAGCAGCAAACTCTAATCGCAATGCATAGTAAATAGATCGTCCTTCAGGAGTTATTAAAACAAGTTCGGTGCCGGACCTTCGATCATTTTTGGCTGCGTACGTATATAGCTTCCACGGACTAAGCTCTAACTCTTGGTCCAAAGTAACTACCTTGTCACCCACCGTTTCCTCTTCGGGAATTGTGAATTCAGCTATAAAGTCGGCCAATGCCTGCCCTCTTATTGATTTCCATGGTTGAAAATTTAAATCAAATTGACTCAGCTCGATGTTCCATTTAAGCAACCGCCCCAATGCTTTGGGTTTTTGCAACACTTGTCTTAAAGTTTGATCGGTGTATACAACTAACGGGTGAGCCTGAAAGTAATGACGAAGTTTGCGGGAAGCAATCAGGAGGCTATAAGCAAGTTTTTCTATCTTCGGATAATGACGTTCTGTAGCAGCTAGCTTTTTGCTCACATAGTATACAGGCCTCTGGACTTTATCCTCTCCACGTACCAATGCTATACTGACGGCATGAGATGATATCGCTAGGTAAACAAACAAATACTCATGTTCCACGGGTTTTGGTAATATTGGAGGCTTTTCTAATAAGTCTAATAAATTCTAGAATGCCTCCACACAGTCAAGGGTCCGCTCAAAATTTCATTTTCCTCGTTTTATTAGATAGAAGAAAGGTACACACCTATCTGTGGCTTCGGAGATAAACATGCTCAATGCAGCAACTTTTCCGGCTAGGCTTTGAACATCTTTGATCTTTCGTGGTTCTTCAATATTCCTTATTGTGGCTATTTGACTAGCATTTATATCAATTCCTCGAGAACTCAAGATAAACCCAAGGAATTTTCCAGATGCGGCCCTAAACGAGCATTTTAGGGGGTTTAACTTCATTCCATACCTTCGAAGAATATCAAACATTTCAGCTAAGTCCCTTGTATGGTCGGAAGATTGTTTGGAATTCACAAGCATGTCATCCACGTAAACCTCCATGGTTTTCCCGATTTGATTATAGAACATGTGGTTGACCAAGCACTAGTACGTGGCTCCTGAATTCTTTAACCCAAATGGCATTACCACATAACAATATAACCCCAAATCTGTGATGAAACTTGTATGCTCCTGATCTGGTATGTGCATGGGAATTTGATTGTACCCCGAATAGGCATCCATAAAGGATAAAAGCTCATGTCCAGCTGTCGAATCTACCAGCTGATCAATTCTAGGAAGAGGAAAGCTATCCTTCGGGCAGACCTTGTTCAAATCAGAGAAGTCGATACAAGTATGCCACTTCCCGTTAGACTTTTTGACCGGGACAGGATTTGATATCCAGTCGGGATATTTCGAATTCTTAATGAATCCTTACCCTTTAATTTCTCTACCTCTTCTTTCAAAGCTGCTGACCGCTCTGGGCCTAACATCCGTCTTTTCTGTTTGACTGGTGGGTGCATTGGATTAATACATAAATAATGGCTCATAATGGCAGGCGAAATCCCACACATGTCAGCGTGAGTCCAGGCAAACACATCTAGATTTTCCCTTAAAAAATTAGCCAACTCTTTCACTCGAACTAGATCTAGTTGCAAGCCGATCTTTAGTACTTTTGTCAAATCTGTCTCATCAATAGGTATATCTATTGTTATCTCGTTGGGAGTCGCCTTCCTATCCTCGGGTTCTTTTTCCTCTCTCGGATCTATATCCTCGAGCACATCTAAGGGCGACTCTCTTGGGGTTGGACCCCTTAATTGTTATGTTGAGTTTTCCTTCGAAGGGGGAGAATCGTCCTTAGTTTCTATATTCAACCCCTTCATTAGCATCTTCAACTCCATTATGTAACAAGCTCATCTCGTAGCTTGGTCGCCTCTCATCACCCTGATTCCTGCGTCAATCGGGAATTTAAGCAGCAAGCACCAAGGTGCAATACATGCCCTAAACTCGGCAACGGCCGGTCGGCCTAGGAAGGCGTTGTAGGGTGACTCTAATCCAAAACTACAAATGGCAGGATCCTCACTCTCTGGCGATCTCCCTGCCCTAATGTCACTGGTAATTCTACGTAGCCCATCGGAGCCGTCGACGCCCCGTTGAAGCCACGTGTCCATCCAACGCAGGGCTTTAGATCTTTTGCTTCAAGTCTCATTTGTTCAAAAGCTTTCTTGAAGAGGATATTGACCGAGCTCCCGTTGTCCACCAACACTTTATGGACTAAAGAAGGGCCGATGGTCGTGGTAATTACCAGTGGATATTCAGTTGGGGATTGAACTCCGGAATCATCTCTACTACGGAATATGACGTCGTCTGACATCGTCTTTTGTTGTTTTACCGGAGTGATGTCTTCGAGGTTACTGCATTCTCCTACCTCAAAATTCTTAGTGGCATTGACGTACTAATCCATCGCTTTTAAACTATGACTAGCTAGGTGGGTCTGCCTATAATGGTATTGACAACGATTCCCTTACCTTTCTGCTGGACTGTGGGTTTTGAAGTAGGTTGGTTTTAGTCCGAGGCTTGTCCCCCTTGCCCCTTGTCCCTTGGGGCAACCTTATACTCGTCTAACTTCCCTTCTCGCAGCAATCTTTCAACTATATCTCTCAAATGACGGCATTCGTTGGTGGAATGATCGTGGGTTCCATGGAACAAACAAAACTTTCCCGTTGCGATCTCTTTTTCAGTGGAGTCTTTGGGTGGTGGTTTTTTGAATTGCAATATGCTATATGTATCCAAGTAAATATTATCCAACTATCATTTAAGGGCGTATAGTTTTCAAAAGTATGGAATCTGGGTCTTTTAGTAGAGTTATTCCCTCGGTTCATGTTCCTTCTATTGTCGTTCCCATTCTAGTTGCTATTACCTCCGCTCTGGTTGCCGACGTTTACCTCAACTTTCCCCGAACTATCACTGGATTGCTTCACAGCAACATTACTTTGGACACCTTCCCTCGAGGCCCCTTCAGACTTTCTCTTCCTATTTGCATGAGCTTCTTCTCCTCTCAAGCGAATGTTAGCCTTTTCATAAAATAATTCTCTAGTAGGAGGCGGTTTCCCAGACAAGTAATCCCCGAATTTTGTGTCAGGGCCAACCCCTTCTATCAAAGCCATCAGAATAGTGGGCTCATGAGGGTCACTAACTTCGGTGACGACCAGGTTGAAGCGGTCTAAATATGACTTCAAAGATTCTCCTGGGGCCTGTTTAATCCGTGACAACTCTATAATGCTCTTGGACTTTCAGGCATGAAGTCGAAACTGGTTCATAAAGCGCTCACTCAATTCTGTGAAATTTGATATCGACCGGGGAGGGAGTCGGGTGAACCACATTAACGCCACGTCTTCAAGATAAATTGGAAAGGCTTTGCATTATACAACATCTGGAGCTGCTGCGGCATTCATGAACCATGCATACCTCATCAGATGCTGCCCTGGGTCTGTTCTTCCTGAATACTGATCCATCTGAGGCAAGTTGAACCGCCGAGGGAACTGGAAATCCAATATATCACCTGTGAAGGGGGTATGACTTCGCTCAATACCCCGGTCTGCATTAGTGTACCGCCGGCTTTCGGACATAATCTGACGCACCATCGCCCATACATCGGCATTTGTTAATGTCTGCACAGGTTCTCTAGGTCTGATATTCGGATTACCCCTGGGCTCCTAATTAGGGGATAACCTTCTGTTTCTAGTGACGGCTGCTCTACACTGCTCCCTATGCTCCCGGTCGATCTCAAGAGGAAGGGGTTGGAGAAGTTGTTATTGCATAGGATTAGTAATGTTATGATCCCTGGGTAGAACATGGGATCCAAGCATGGGCAACAACATAGGCTCTTTCAAGCTTGGGTCATCAGGTCCTAACACACGAGCGGCGTCTTCTCGGGATCCTAATGATCCAAAAGTTAGCTGATCAAGGTTCTGAGGTCGTTCAAGTGGCCTTCTTTCATGAGGACGTCCCTCATCTGAGGAAGATGAATCGTCTACAGCAAGGCGACGTGTTCGGGAAGGTGTCTTTTGCCTCTGGAGCTCCTGGAGTTCCCTACTCATAGTGATCATATTCTCTTGCATGCGAAGACTGTCACGCTTATGGGCTTCCAATGCCTCCTTAGTACTCTGGAGCATGTCAAGAAAGCGTGAAAAATCTCCTTGGGTGACGGGTGCAGATGGGTCAAGCTGATCATTTGTCATAGCGGCTAGAATCGGAGCATTGGAGGGAGTTCGACAGCTTCATTCTAGTTCAGATCGGATCAGAGCAAGGTAGTAGGACCGAACCGGTTTGGATGGGGGGAGCGAGTGACCTCAATGTCTTTTGATCGGATCGGAGTCACATGCTCGAATAGGATCTTCCTGACCAGAGCGGCCTGCTTCGGAGTCTTGTCCACGCGACCTCGTCAATACCATGGCTTGTTGATCCTCTCTAGCATCGTTCCCCCTAGCGCCTTGCACTTCTTTTCCTTTCGTTTTGGCCATAGTGTTCAATTCTTCAACGGTTCACCAAAAGGTACTTAAAGATGTCAAAAACAGAGGATTAACTTCTTTGAACTTGAAGGTCCAAAATAGTGAACGATAATCCCAAAAGGCGAAGAATTCAAAGAACTCTCAGTGAAAGCACCAAAATGTTAGATCCAAAATTGTCTCTAACACCCAAACTAATAATAATTCTACTGAAATGAAATCAAAAATGACGAAAACACACAATTTATAGTGGTTCGGCGTTAAATAGCCTATGTCCACTTTCTACTCTTTGGATTGATGATTTGAATGCAAATACAACACTAATTCTCACTCAATTTCTATTCAAACAATGTATTGATTCACTCAATCTCCTTCACAATATGCTTCAAAGGATGATTATGATCTGAATAAGTTGGTGAAATTCGGGTAGCAATTGGGTTTGAGTTCTGAAAATGCTAAAAAGATCCTTCCAAATGCCTCTTGATGGTGTATTTATAGGTGAAAAATGCTCCTGGGATGGCTCCGGTTCAGATCCACGTAGCCTCCATTCCATCGCTTGCAGGTTCGGATATCACAAGATAGTGCCAACACATTGAGTTAGCGGATGAACGTGAGAACGTGCCTTCTAACCGCTCCGAACTTTAAGGGAACGTGGGTGTGATAGTTGCAGTTCTGAGTGCATGGGTTCGGATCAGAGTCCTTCGGTTGAAGGGACGGATCTGGTTTGTCTTATCCGATCTGGTTTGACCCAATCCCCTTCTTTCTCTGCTTTATGCTAACTTGCTCTGACCAAACATTCTCCGATCCGATCCTTGGAGTTAATGTTCTTCATTACTTGATCATCTAGCTTTGTGTAGCCTAGTTCACAAAGTAGGCTAACATCCATAATTCATACCGAGATAAACTGTCTGAGTATGCATTGTCTAAGGTAGGGTTGTTATGGTAATGGTAAATTTACCATTTCCATACCAGTACCAAACCAGTGGTAACCAATATCGAGCTGCAACGGTATACCAATGTTATCGGTATGGTAACGGTAAGTTTTACCATTATTAACGGTAAAATAGCGGTAAAGAAATGTCAACGCCAGTGGTAACGGTAAATTTACCAATCATATTAATTTTGTTTTTTCACTATTTTAATAAATTCCAACCTTTATTGTTTTGAAAGTTTATCATTTTTTATACAGATGCTTATGGATTTATCTAGGTTGGTAATCCTTTTTGGCTTTATTAACTTCATAATTTAAGATTGACAAAATTATTGATCATATTGTTGTAAAGATCTTGTGATAAACTAAGTAAATTTTCTATGCCAATTAAAATAAGTTTATATATTTGTATAATATTAATTAAAGAGCCCAGTGATTTGTTTGATATGTTTGGATGAACACTTGTTTTTATTCGATAGTTAAATCACAGACTATCGAAGTTTTTGACCATCGTTGTCAATATGGAGAGACCGGTTGGATTATTATCCGAGAACCACTCCGTATTGGCAGTAACGTTGCGAATCAGATTATATGAAGATAATCGAAGACGGAGTAAAGTGCAAGGGCTTTTCTAGTAATAGAAATAGTGCCTTCGGTTTCGTTCAATCCCAGAACGAACGTATATGGACGAATGTCTGACAAAGTATTTCCAATGATCTAATGGGTTGGTCTGTATAAATATATGTGGTTGCAACGGATTTATTCTCTTAGCATAACATCCAGAATATTTGTGCAAATTAATTAATGATTAACGGATCTGACAATGTGGCATTCAAAGTGATGGTGCTATCAATGAATGGTAAGTATTCGTAGTCTCAGGCCTCAACAACCGGGAAAGGACAAAAATCGGGCAGGCAGCATGGCTATGTGGGTCGCACCCATTAGGATGTATAATCACCTATCTAGAGGTTCATTTAATTTCTTATTCTATTCGATGTTGTCCCAGTCGGGAGACGGTTGCTGATCCCAACCGTTGGTGATATACATTCGATACACTCAAGCGAAATGAGTGGTCGGTCATGTGTGGGCCGGGTTACAAGATGTTCTTGTTGAACCCAGTGTATTCCTCTCTAGAGATACACTAGCGGAAGGTGGTTCCATACCTTGTCATAGTCGGAATCCAATCTCCAATAAGCGCCATGCGGTTTTTGATTTTATACTATGTATGTGGAGCGTGAGATGCAAGCGTTCCGCTAGATTGTATTTATTTGATGTAGACATTAATATAATATCACTGGATTTTTGTATCAAAGTGTTTTGGGTTATAGTAAGGTAAAAACCGTCCATGTTTATGTGTGGGCTGGTCTTACTATTATCTTTTCTTTCGAAAAGGGTTTTGAAAGTTAAACAAGTGGTTGGAGTTTACTCACACCAGTCCCATGACTGACCCAGAGTTTATTTTGTTGTTTTCCCTAAACTCTTGGGTGCCCAAATTTGTACGGGCAGTCAAGTAGTTAGGTTTTTTTTTTCAGATTCACTTGGAAGAGCTGGAAGCAGGAGGCTTCACCAGTTAGATATAGACTATCATATATTCCGCTGTGTACTATGGTTGTATCTGGAAACAGGTGTTTATAACTGTTCCAGGAATGGCTGTTGTGCTCTGATGATGGTATGTATGTAAAATTTCTGATTTGTATTTCAAAAGTTATGTTATATAATATATTTTATTCGTTTCGCTGTGAGATTCGTGTTTACTTTGATTATGCTCAGTTGTGTTCTTCTTCTTCTATTCTATTAGTTCTATCTTTTCTATCTCACCCTCTAATTTCTTCTATTAATGATACGGTATTTTCGATGTCTGAACAGTCGACGCTGGGTTTTGTGTCGACTTTCGGAGTCGAAAATCCCGTGGTCGTTACAGTGGTATCAGAGCTTAGGTTGAGCGAACACCTAGGCTTTGGTGGGATGTGCTCATTAGAGATAGGGTCAGTAGTACCCTAGAATGAGTTGAGTGTATATACGAGAGAGCGTATTTGTTAATTGATATAAAATTTGTTTTATATTATGTTGGCTTGTCTGTTGAGCGGGTTATGAATTCTGATCGAATCGTGGGACGCCACGAAGTCGATAGGAATTTCTGAACACTTGAGTAGAGAAATTCAACATAATAAGGTTTTAAGGTGGGTAGATGAAATAATTTTACCCAAATTTCTATTTTGATATAGAAGGAATAATTTTCTGAACTTATTATATTATATGGATGTGTTGATTGTTAGGATTATAATCCAATGAGATTATAAAATTGGAATGGGTAATTATAACCAAATAAAATCTGTATATGGATGAAATATATACAAATGGGATGAACTGGAATTAAAATCAAACCAGAATTGGAATTTAAATCCTGGGAAATTTGGAAATATTTTTCAAAGTATATTAAAATAATATAAATTTGTTTTAGAAGGATTTGAAAAAAAATCATTTTAGATGGATTTAGAAATAATAAAGCACTGAACTCACTTCAGTGGCTGGGAAATAATTCTGATGATGATCGCGACATCATCAGTGTTCATTTTCGAGTTTCTAAGTGATGGAGCGCTACCTTAGAAAAGTTTTGATGGAAATTTGTTTGAAAGAAAACAAGTTTAATTGAAAAATTCAAATATTTTGAATTTGAAAAGATTATAAATATATGTACATGTTTAAGTGATTTCAAAAGGATTTGAAATGAAAACCCTGGGATTTGAATTCTGGAATTGAAATTTAACTTAAGCTAGTTAAATGGATTGAAGTGAATCAATTAACTAGAATCAATTTAAATAGGTTTAATGGAATATAGATTGGATATAAATGGATTGATCGTAGATCATTCGAATCAAATGTGTGAAGACCAAAAGTTTTGGTTGGAGTTAATTTGTTGAAATAAGAGGAGTTGAGTTTCAACATAAGTGAATTTTTGAAAAGTAATAGATTTGTACCATTTTTCCTACCTTAGCAATTTCGAGGACGAAATTATTTTAAGGGGGGGAAGAATGTAACGACCCAGATTTTTGAACAGTTTATTTTAAATATTTAGTATGGTTTTAAATATTGAATTCATAATATGAATGGTATTTTATTGGGTTATCGATTAAATAATCGAAATACGATTTATTTTGATGATTATCGAAATACGAGAAGTTTGAAATAATTCAATTCGAAGATAAAACCGAATCGAAACGGTTCAGATGATCAATATATATACTATTTAAATATGAACGATGATAATAGAAATTCATTATTGGAGAATTTATTTGTTTTGAATTTAAATTGATTTAATGTGGCTATTTTAAATATACGTTCAAATTAAATTATATAATCTATTTCGTTGAATTCAGAATAGTGAATAACGTTGGGAACGTCAGTCGTTACGATTAAATAACGGTTCAGAATTTTGAGTAAAGGACCATGAGATATTTTTGTAGAATATAGTAATTAAAATCAAATCAAAAATAAAATACGTTTACATCAGCCGACCTATTTCTTCTGTAATGTCCCCCCCCTAATCAAAACATCGCAGACCTAAGGAGTAAAATCAAGCAGCTCCATTTTTCTCGAGCTGTAGAGAATGCTCCCTACCTTCACCATGAAGTTAAACATCGAATTAATGGCCTCTCGTACGAATGTTCCCCAGTTCGCTCATATAAATCAACCTATCGCTTCCGTATTCTTTCCACTCAGAAATCCCATTCAAGTTTTCTCTCTTCTTTCTTTCTTCCAGAAATTTGATTCCACCGTAAATAAAAAAAAGGGAAAGGAAATCAAAATCAAAATCGCAGAAGAGCCTGAACCTCGACGTCAATTGGAGCATCACGAATTGAGGGCATCGGGGTATTAAATAATTAGGGTTGGCTTTCTGAAATCGTGACGTCAGTGGCGAGTTTGCTATTGGGTTCGAAGGATTCAATGGGTAAGATGGAGATCACGATGCGATGTGCTTAGGCCTGGAGCGAAGATGAAGCTCGAAGGATCAATCAGCAAGTTCGAACTGACGTATTTTGGTTCGATAGTGGGATTTGCACAGTGGGATGGGGGTTCGATGGTTAATGGGAGTGATTGGAAGAAGTTGCGATTTTCAGAGAGGGTTCTGTGGCTAGAATCGATTTCAGTTCGAAGGGGGGATGGTACAACTGCAATATGGGAAGGTGAAGTTCGAACTGTAGGCGTGCGATGTTCAGAGAAGTTTGGGTTTTCCGACAGCATGTTTTAGGGGTTCGATGATTCAGGCAGAGGTTGGGGAAATTGGGGTCGACGCTGATCTTGGAAGGTGTGGTGATGTGATCAAAGATGCTGACTGATATGGTTGGTTTAAAGCAGAATTAGAAAAGGTAATTAAATTTTTATTTCAATAGATTTAATAATAAATGTCATATTAAAAATATATGGAAAATTTATTCGTTAAGTAGTTAATTTATTTAAATAATGAAGTCAAACAAAAACTGAAATTTGAACTCTAGATTCATTTAGCAAGTCGATTAAATTAGTAAAAAGGATTAGAATATAATTAGTAAAAAGGGTTAGAACTTAATTAGTAAAAAGTTTAGAATTTAATTAGTATAATGGTTAGAATTTTATTGGTATATCGGCTAGAATTGAATTAGTCTATCTTTAGTAGAAAACCTCGCTAAGGAGATTCAGTATCTAATTTATAAAATTCGGGATTTCCTTAGGCAAGGACAAATCAAATAAAATCATTTGTATGGAGTTCAAAGACTCGGAAATCAATGAACAGAGATTGAAACCGGTGCAAGTGCAAATTTAAAACCTGGTGAGTAAATCTCACTCACCTTTAGAATTATTTTTATTTCATTAAAAATAATTGTTTGTTGCTTGTGTGAATGTTTTCTGGTTGTTATATATATATTAGTTATTTAGGCTATATATATATATATATTGGGTTGATTGATTGATTGGATTCCCGCAGTCTCATTAGCGGATGCCCGCAGTTTCATTAGCGGATGATTACCCTATACGCCCCACGCTATGATTAGTGGATGACCTTCTATACCACGATATTCTGCCACGAAGCAGAATGGGTATTATTTATGTACTAACATCTGTGGATGCAGGTAAACAGGTTGGAGGAATCCAACTGGATTCCTCAAAAATATATTATCTGTTTGTTTGTCGGTTTCATATATATTCTCATATATGATGTGTTAAAAAAATTCCGTGATTGATAACTGATTGTTTTGGGGTGTTTAAATATCACTGGGGCTCGAATATTGATTTATAAAAATACCGGAAAAGGATAATAGAGATTTGAAAATGGAATACTATTTTTATAAATAGAATTTGAATTTTTAATGAAGTATAGAAAATATTAACTGTTTTAAATATATAAAACAGGTGAATTTATAAACTTGGTTTATAAATTAAAATACGGGGTTTGAATTGGATTTATAAACTTTATTTATAAGTTTAAAAATGTGAAAATTTAAGGGAAGTTATAAATGTTGTTTATAAATTAAATAATACAAATAGAATTTGAATATGAGAAATTAGAATGAAATTTGAATATTTGAATTCAAAGGAATTAAAATAAAATTTGAATTCAAAGGAGTTCAAATGAAGAAAATTCAAATAGAGACTTTGATATAAAATTTGAATAAAGAAATTCAAATAGAGATTTGAATGTAGAATTTCAAAATAGAATTTGAAGTAAACTTTGAAAATAGGATTTTCAAAGTAGAATTGGAAATAGAATTTCAAAATAGGATTTCAAAATAGGAAATCCAAATGGTTTCGAAATGGAATTTGAATTCAAGGGAATTCAAATGGATTTGAGTGAAGAAATTCAAATGGGATTTAAATAATGGGTTATAAATAAAGAGGATTCAAATATAAGAATTCAAATAGTATTAGAATGGAGTTTTGGATATTTGAATTTAAAATAGAAATTCAAAATGGAGTTTGATTATTTAAATTCAAGTATGAAATTTCAAATATAACAATTCAAAAGGGAGTTGATTATTGAAATTAAGGTGGTATTTGAAATCAAGGAAATAAAATATGGTATGTGAATTCAAGAGAATTAAATTTGAATATTAGAATTCAAATGGTGTTAAAAATGAGTTTGAATATTAGAATTCAAAATGGTGTTGGAAATGAATTTGAATATTAGAATTCAAATGGAGATGGAAAATGAAATTTGAATATAGGAGATTCAAATTGAATTCAAATAGAATTTAAACTATGGGATTTGAATATGGAATTCAAATGGAATTTAAACTGTGGACTTGAATATATTAGTATATATCAGAATGGAGTTGAATTTCATTCAAACGAAGTTTAAACATATATATATTAAATATAATTAAAACGAGCTCGTCGCAGCGCTGCAGTTCGTAAATCGGCGTTTCGAACTTCAATTGAGTATACAGGACCCAGTTGAAGTCGGAATTCTTTGAAACAAGAATCGTCAAGACCGGTTGAATAATAGTTTTCTAATGGAAGAGAAAAATCTGGATTTCATCGAATAGATTTTGAGTTATGTCAAAAATCAAATTTTTAAAAGTGCAGCGCCAGAAACCATTAAAACCATAATGGATTTTATATAATAAATATAAGGATTTTCAAGCAAATAAAAATCCAAATGTTCATTAGAAAATCTGGACTTGAGTTATAAATATATGCGAACTCAAGTGAAGTGAAAGAAATGGTTTTTAAAAATCAATAATCATATTTTGATTATTGAATAGAATTGACTAAGACAAAGAGAAATTAGTTAATCGAATTTTGAAGATGAACTTTGAAAGGTGAAGGGAATTTGTAAATATATATTTGAAATCGAATATAGAACGTGAATTGAAAATGAAATTCAATTAGTATAATCAAGTTGAAATATATTTGGATAGGTTATATTCAAATATCAAAGTGATATAGGCAAAAGAGTTAATTTGCAAACTGACAAATGAATTAGTTAAAACGATTGAATCGAGCAAACTGTGAATAAGTAAATTAACTTGTGATTTCATATTCAAACCAAATATGAAACTAGAAATGGAAAAAAGGGGATTTGATTTGTATAAGCAAGTGGAATCAAATTTGAACATGTTATGTTCAACCATTTAAATAAAATGAGCAATAGGGCCAATTAACGAATTAGTTAAAGAACTGAGTTAAAAATGATCAGGGTAAGTTGTAGTGAATTGAAAATGGATAGACATATGTTAAACAGGTTTGGAATAAAGTGGAGTAAAGTATAGAAGAGATATGAATAGAGTGCTCGACAAAAAGGTATGTATTTAATTCGTATATGAGATTTTATGCGCCGTATCGGCAAGCTGCTTGGCTTTTTCTTTTTCTTTTGATTGAGGAAGATACCGGGAAGCTATTTGAAATTTCCCGATGCTCCCGATACAGGGGAGGTTATGGCGAAATTTTCCGAAAATTTATGGAGTTAGAATATTTTTAAGATATTTTGATAGTTAGAAATCATTGTATCGACGTATAGAATTCGATAGGTAAGTGAATATAAAAAATCGAATATTGTAAACAAAAAAGGGAAATCTATAAATTAGAAATAGAAAGCGAACTTTATACATGTTTTAAAAACGAACAATTGGGTTGTATAGTGTGTTTATTCGAGGTTAGTGGTTTTGCCGTTTTGAAGTTGAGGATGTTTTCAGTCAAGGTCTGAGAGGTAATTTTACCCCAACTTGATTGATTTCATTTTAAATGGAGAAATAGCAAGATCCAAATCTCGAAGAGAAGTGTTGGATAATAGTTAGTTGAATAGAATATTTTGGGTTGCCGTACGATGTTTATACCGCATTCATTTTAACCCAAGTAATGTTATTTTGGAAATATAAATATTTCCTGAGGATAGTTAAAGTAGTCGAGAAAGAGATAAGTGATTGAAATTGTTTTCAATTTCAAATAAAATATATTTCCTAAGTATAGGAAATAAGAGAAGTTGATATTGGGAAATGTTTCCCAAATAGCATAAGAAGCCGAGATGATTATTGAAAATATTTGGGTAACAAATATTGATAAGAAAATGGAAAAGTGATTTAATTAATGAAATATTAATTAAAGAGCCCAGTGATTTGTTTGATATGTTTGGATGAACACTTGTTTTTATTCGATAGTTAAATCACAGACTATCGAAGTTTTTGACCATCGTTGTCAATATGGAGAGACCGGTTGGATTATTATCCGAGAACCACTCCGTATTGGCAGTAACGTTGCGAATCAGATTATATGAAGATAATCGAAGACGGAGTAAAGTGCAAGGGCTTTTCTAGTAATAGAAATAGTGCCTTCGGTTTCGTTCAATCCCAGAACGAACGTATATGGACGAATGTCTGACAAAGTATTTCCAATGATCTAATGGGTTGGTCTGTATAAATATATGTGGTTGCAACGGATTTATTCCCTTAGCATAACATCCAGAATATTTGTGCAAATCAATTAATGATTAACGGATCTGACAATGTGGCATTCAAAGTGATGGTGCTATCAATGAATGGTAAGTATTCGTAGCCTCAGGCCTCAACAACCGGGAAAGGACAAAAATCGGGCAGCAGCATGGCTATGTGGGTCGCACCCATTAGGATGTATAATCACCTATCTAGTGGTTCATTTAATTTCTTATTCTATTCGATGCTGTCCCAGTTGGGAGACGGTTGCTGATCCCAACCGTTGGTGATATACATTCGATACACTCAAGCGAAATGAGTGGTCGGTCATGTGTGGGCCGGGTTACAAGATGTTCTTGTTGAACCCAGTGTATTCCTCTCTAGAGATACACTAGCGGAAGGTGGTTCCATACCTTGTCATAGTCGGAATCCAATCTCCAATAAGCGCCATGCGGTTTTTGATTTTATACTATGTATGTGGAGCATGAGATGCAAGCGTTCCGCTAGATTGTATTTATTTGATGTAGACATTAATATAATATCACTGGATTTTTGTATCAAAGTGTTTTGGGTTATAGTAAGGTAAAAACCGTCCATGTTTATGTGTGGGCTGGTCTTACTATTATCTTTTCTTTCGAAAAGGGTTTTGAAAGTTAAACAAGTGGTTGGAGTTTACTCACACCAGTCCCATGACTGACCCAGAGTTTATTTTGTTGTTTTCCCTAAACTCTTGGGTGCCCAAATTTGTACGGGCAGTCAAGTAGTTAGGATTTTTTTTTCAGATTCACTTGGAAGAGTTGGAAGCAGGAGGCTTCACCAGTTAGATATAGACTATCATATATTCCGCTGTGTACTATGGTTGTATCTGGAAACAGGTGTTTATAACTGTTCCAGGAATGGCTGTTGTACTCTGATGATGGTATGTATGTAAAATTACTGATTTGTATTTCAAAAGTTATGTTATATAATATATTTTATTCGTTTCGCTGTGAGATTCGTGTTTACTTTGATCATGCTCAGTTGTGTTCTTCTTCTTCTATTCTATTAGTTCTATCTTTTCTATCTCACCCTCTAATTTCTTCTATTAATGATACGGTATTTTCGATGTCTGAACAGTCGACGCTGGGTTTTGTGTCGATTTTCGGAGTCGAAAATCCCGTGGTCGTTACAGTGGTATCAGAGCTTAGGTTGAGCGAACACCTAGGCTTTGGTGGGATGTGCTCATTAGAGATAGGGTCAGTAGTACCCTAGAATGAGTTGAGTGTATATACGAGAGAGCGTATTTGTTAATTGATATAAAATTTGTTTTATATTATGTTGGCTTGTCTGTTGAGCGGGTTATGAATTATGATCGAATCGTGGGACGCCACGAAGTCGATAGGAATTTCTGAACACTTGAGTAGAGAAATTCAACATAATAAGGTTTTAAGGTGGGTAGATGAAATAATTTTACCCAAATTTCTATTTTGATATAGAAGGAATAATTTTCTGAACTTATTATATTATATGGATGTGTTGATGGTTAGGATTATAATCCAATGAGATTATAAAATTGAAATGGGTAATTATAACCAAATAAAATCTGTATATGGATGAAATATATACAAATGGGATAAACTGGAATTAAAATCAAACCAGAATTGGAATTTAAATCCTGGGAAATTTGGAAATATTTTTCAAAGTATATTAAAATAATATAAATTTGTTTAAGAAGGATTTGAAAGAAAATCATTTTAGATGGATTTAGAAATAATAAAGCACTGAACTCACTTCAGTGGCTGGGAAATAATTCTGATGATGATCGCGACATCATCAGTGTTCATTTTCGAGTTTCTAAGTGATGGAGCGCTACCTTAGAAAAGTTTTGATGAAAATTTGTTTGAAAGAAAACAAGTTTAATTGAAAAATTCAAATATTTTGAATTTGAAAAGATTATAAATATATGTACATGTTTAAGTGATTTCAAAAGGATTTGAAATGAAAACCCTGGGATTTGAATTCTGGAATTGAAATTTAACTTAAGCTAGTTAAATGGATTGAAGTGAATCAATTAACTAGAATCAATTTAAATAGGTTTAATGGAATATAGATTGGATATAAATGGATTGATCGTAGATCATTCGAATCAAATGTGTGAAGACCAAAAGTTTTGGTTGGAGTTAATTTGTTGAAATATGAGGAGTTGAGTTTCAACATAAGTGAATTTTTGAAAAGTAATAGATTTGTACCATTTTTCCTACCTTAGCAATTTCGAGGACGAAATTATTTTAAGGGGGGAAGAATGTAACGACCCAGATTTTTGAACAGTTTATTTTAAATATTTAGTATGGTTTTAAATATTGAATTCATAATATGAATGGTATTTTATTGGGTTATCGATTAAATAATCGAAATACGATTTATTTTGATGATTATCGAAATACGAGAAGTTTGAAATAATTCAATTCGAAGATAAAACTGAATCGAAACGGTTCAGATGATCAATATATATACTATTTAAATATGAATGATGATAATAGAAATTCATTGTTGGAGAATTTATTTGTTTTGAATTTAAATTGATTTAATGCGGCTATTTTAAATATACGTTCAAATTAAATTATATAATCTATTTCGTTGAATTCAGAATAGTGAATAACGTTGGGAACATCAGTCGTTACGATTAAATAACGGTTCAGAATTTTGAGTAAAGGACCATGAGATATTTTTGTAGAATATAGTAATTAAAATCAAATCAAAAATAAAATACGTTTACATCAGCCGACCTATTTCTTCTGTAATGTCCCCCCCCCCAAATCAAAACATCGCAGACCTAAGGAGTAAAATCAAGCAGCTCCATTTTTCTCGAGCTGTAGAGAATGCTCCCTACCTTCACCATGAAGTTAAACATCGAATTAATGGCCTCTCGTACGAATGTTCCCCAGTTCGCTCATATAAATCAACCTATCGCTTCCGTATTCTTTCCACTCAGAAATCCTATTCAAGTTTTCTCTCTTCTTTCTTTCTTCCAGAAATTTGATTCCACCGTAAATAAAAAAAAAGGGAAAGGAAATCAAAATCAAAATCGCAGAAGAGCCTGAACCTCGACGTCAATTGGAGCATCACGAATTGAGGGCATCGGGGTATTAAATAATTAGGGTTGGCTTTCTGAAATCGTGACGTCAGTGGCGAGTTTGCTATTGGGTTCGAAGGATTCAATGGGTAAGATGGAGATCGCGATGCGATGTGCTTAGGCCTGGAGCGAAGATGAAGCTCGAAGGATCAATCAGCAAGTTCGAACTGACGTATTTTGGTTCGACGGTGGGATTTGCACAGTGGGATGGGGGTTCGATGGTTAATGGGAGTGATTGGAAGAAGTTGCGATTTTCAGAGAGGGTTCTGTGGCTAGAATCGATTTCAGTTCGAAGGGGGGATGGTACAACTGCAATATGGGAAGGTGAAGTTCGAACTGTAGGCGTGCGATGTTCAGAGGAGTTTGGGTTTTCCGACAGCATGTTTTAGGGGTTCGATGATTCAGGCAGAGGTTGGGGAAATTGAGGTCGACGCTGATCTTGGAAGGTGTGGTGATGTGATCAAAGATGCTGACTGATATGGTTGGTTTAAAGCAGAATTAGAAAAGGTAATTAAATTTTTATTTCAATAGATTTAATAATAAATGTCATATTAAAAATATATGGAAAATTTATTCGTTAAGTAGTTAATTTATTTAAATAACGAAGTCAAACAAAAACTGAAATTTGAACTCTAGATTCATTTAGTAAGTCGATTAAGTTAGTAAAAAGGATTAGAATATAATTAGTAAAAAGGGTTAGAACTTAATTAGTAAAAAGTTTAGAATTTAATTAGTATAATGGTTAGAATTTTATTGGTATATCGGCTAGAATTGAATTAGTCTATCTTTAGTAGAAAACCTCGCTAAGGAGATTCAGTATCTAATTTATAAAATTCGGGATTTCCTTAGGCAAGGACAAATCAAATAAAATCATTTGTATGGAGTTCAAAGACTCGGAAATCAATGAACAGAGATTGAAACCGGTGCAAGTGCAAATTTAAAACCTGGTGAGTAAATCTCACTCACCTTTAGAATTATTTTTATTTCATTAAAAATAATTGTTTGTTGCTTGTGTGAATGTTTTCTGGTTGTTATATATATATTAGTTATTTAGGCTATATATATATTGGGTTGATTGATTGATTGGATTCCCGCAGTCTCATTAGCGGATGCCCGCAGTTTCATTAGCGGATGATTACCCTATACGCCCCACGCTATGATTAGTGGATGACCTTCTATACCACGATATTCTGCCACGAAGCAGAATGGGTATTATTTATGTACTAACATCTGTGGATGCAGGTAAACAGGTTGGAGGAATCCAACTGGATTCCTCAAAAATATATTATCTGTTTGTTTGTCGGTTTCATATATATTCTCATATATGATGTGTTAAAAAAATTCCGTGATTGATAACTGATTGTTTTGGGGTGTTTAAATATCACTGGGCTCGGATTGATTTATAAAAATTTCGGAAAAGGATAATAGAGATCTAAAAATGGAATACTATTTTTATGAATAGAATTTGAATTTTTAATGAAGTATAGAAAATATTAACTGTTTTAAATATATAAAACAGGTGAATCTATAAACTTGGTCTATAAATTAAAATACGGGGTTTGAATTGGATTTATAAACTTTATTTATAAGTTTAAAAATGTGAAAATTTAAGGGAAGTTATAAACGTTGTTTATAAATTAAATAATACAAATAGAATTTGAATATGAGAAATTAGAATGAAATTTGAATATTTGAATTCAAAGGAATTAAAATAAAATTTGAATTCAAAGGAGTTCAAATGAAGAAAATTCAAATAGAGACTTTGATATAAAATTTGAATAAAGAAATTCAAATAGAGATTTGAATGTAGAATTTCAAAATAGAATTTGAAGTAAACTTTGAAAATAGGATTTTCAAAGTAGAATTGGAAATAGAATTTCAAAATAGGATTTCAAAATAGGAAATCCAAATGGTTTCGAAATGGAATTTGAATTCAAGGGAATTCAAATGGATTTGAGTGAAGAAATTCAAATGGGATTTAAATAATGGGTTTTAAATAAAGAGGATTCAAATATAAGAATTCAAATAGTATTAGAATGGAGTTTTGGATATTTGAATTTAAAATAGAAATTCAAAATGGAGTTTGATTATTTAAATTCAAGTATGAAATTTCAAATATAACAATTCAAAAGGGAGTTGATTATTGAAATTAACGTGGTATTTGAAATCAAGGAAATAAAATATGGTATGTGAATTCAAGAGAATTAAATTTGAATATTAGAATTCAAATGGTGTTAAAAATGAGTTTGAATATTAGAATTCAAAATGGTGTTGGAAATGAATTTGAATATTAGAATTCAAATGGAGATGGAAAATGAAATTTGAATATAGGAGATTCAAATTGAATTCAAATAGAATTTAAACTATGGGATTTGAATATGGAATTCAAATGAAATTTAAACTGTGGACTTGAATATATTAGTATATATCAGAATGGAGTTGAATTTCATTCAAACGAAGTTTAAACATATATATATTAAATATAATTAAAACGAGCTCGTCGCAGCGCTGTAGTTCGTAAATCGGCGTTTCGAACTTCAATTGAGTATACAGGACCCAGTTGAAGTCGGAATTCTTTGAAACAAGAATCGTCAAGACCGGTTGAATAATAGTTTTCTAATGGAAGAGAAAAATCTGGATTTCATCGAATAGATTTTGAGTTATGTCAAAAATCAAATTTTTAAAAGTGCAGCGCCAGAAACCATTAAAACCATAATGGATTTTATATAATAAATATAAGGATTTTCAAGCAAATAAAAATCCAAATGTTCATTAGAAAATCTGGACTTGAGTTATAAATATATGCGAACTCAAGTGAAGTGAAAGAAATGGTTTTTAAAAATCAATAATCATATTTTGATTATTGAATAGAATTGACTAAGACAAAGAGAAATTAGTTAATCGAATTTTGAAGATGAACTTTGAAAGGTGAAGGGAATTTGTAAATATATATTTGAAATCGAATATAAAACGTGAATTGAAAATGAAATTCAATTAGTATAATCAAGTTGAAATATATTTGGATAGGTTATATTCAAATATCAAAGTGATATAGGCAAAAGAGTTAATTTGCAAACTGACAAATGAATTAGTTAAAACGATTGAATCGAGCAAACTGTGAATAAGTAAATTAACTTGTGATTTCATATTCAAACCAAATATGAAACTAGAAATGGAAAAAAGGGGATTTGATTTGTATAAGCAAGTGGAATCAAATTTGAACATGTTATGTTCAACCATTTAAATAAAATGAGCAATAGGGCCAATTAACGAATTAGTTAAAGAACTGAGTTAAAAATGATCAGGGTAAGTTGTAGTGAATTGAAAATGGATAGACATATGTTAAACAGGTTTGGAATAAAGTGGAGTAAAGTATAGAAGAGATATGAATAGAGTGCTCGACAAAAAGGTATGTATTTAATTCGTATATGAGATTTTATGCGCCGTATCGGCAAGCTGCTTGGCTTTTTCTTTTTCTTTTGATTGAGGAAGATACCGGGAAGCTATTTGAAATTTCCCGATGCTCCCGATACAGGGGAGGTTATGGCGAAATTTTCCGAAAATTTAAGGAGTTAGAATATTTTTAAGATATTTTGATAGTTAGAAATCATTGTATCGACGTATAGAATTCGATAGGTAAGTGAATATAAAAAATCGAATATTGTAAACAAAAAAGGGAAATCTATAAATTAGAAATAGAAAGCGAACTTTATACATGTTTTAAAAACGAACAATTGGGTTGTATAGTGTGTTTATTCGAGGTTAGTGGTTTTGCCGTTTTGAAGTTGAGGATGTTTTCAGTCAAGGTCTGAGAGGTAATTTTACCCCAACTTGATTGATTTCATTTTAAATGGAGAAATAGCAAGATCCAAATCTCGAAGAGAAGTGTTGGATAATAGTTAGTTGAATAGAATATTTTGGGTTGCCGTACGATGCTTATACCGCATTCGTTTTAACCCAAGTAATGTTATTTTGGAAATATAAATATTTCCTGAGGATAGTTAAAGTAGTCGAGAAAGAGATAAGTGATTGAAATTGTTTTCAATTTCAAATAAAATATATTTCCTAAGTATAGGAAATAAGAGAAGTTGATATTGGGAAATGTTTCCCAAATAGCGTAAGAAGCCGAGATGATTATTGAAAATATTTGGGTAACAAATATTGATAAGAAAATGGAAAAGTGATTTAATTAATGAAATATTAATTAAAGAGCCCAGTGATTTGTTTGATATGTTTGGATGAACACTTGTTTTTATTCGATAGTTAAATCACAGACTATCGAAGTTTTTGACCATCGTTGTCAATATGGAGAGATCGGTTGGATTATTATCCGAGAACCACTCCGTATTGGCAGTAACGTTGCGAATCAGATTATATGAAGATAATCGAAGACGGAGTAAAGTGCAAGGGCTTTTCTAGTAATAGAAATAGTGCCTTCGGTTTCGTTCAATCCCAGAACGAACGTATATGGACGAATGTCTGACAAAGTATTTCCAATGATCTAATGGGTTGGTCTGTATAAATATATGTGGTTGCAACGGATTTATTCCCTTAGCATAACATCCAGAATATTTGTGCAAATCAATTAATGATTAACGGATCTGACAATGTGGCATTCAAAGTGATGGTGCTATCAATGAATGGTAAGTATTCGTAGCCTCAGGCCTCAACAACCGGGAAAGGACAAAAATCGGGCAGGCAACATGGCTATGTGGGTCGCACCCATTAGGATGTATAATCACCTATCTAGAGGTTCATTTAATTTCTTATTCTATTCGATGCTGTCCCAGTCGGGAGACGGTTGCTGATCCCAACCGTTGGTGATATACATTCGATACACTCAAGCGAAATGAGTGGCCGGTCATGTGTGGGCCGGGTTACAAGATGTTCTTGTTGAACCCAGTGTATTCCTCTCTAGAGATACACTAGCGGAAGGTGGTTCCATACCTTGTCATAGTCGGAATCCAATCTCCAATAAGCGTCATGCGGTTTTTGATTTTATACTATGTATGTGGAGCGTGAGATGCAAGCGTTCCGCTAGATTGTATTTATTTGATGTAGACATTAATATAATATCACTAGATTTTTGTATCAAAGTGTTTTGGGTTATAGTAAGGTAAAAACCGTCCATGTTTATGTGTGGGCTGGTCTTACTATTATCTTTTCTTTCGAAAAGGGTTTTGAAAGTTAAACAAGTGGTTGGAGTTTACTCACACCAGTCCCATGACTGACCCAGACTTTATTTTGTTGTTTTCCCTAAACTCTTGGGTGCCCAAATTTGTACGGGCAGTCAAGTAGTTAGGATTTTTTTTTTCAGATTCACTTGGAAGAGCTGGAAGCAGGAGGCTTCACCAGTTAGATATAGACTATCATATATTCCGCTGTGTACTATGGTTGTATCTGGAAACAGGTGTTTATAACTGTTCCAGGAATGGCTGTTGTGCTCTGATGATGGTATGTATGTAAAATTACTGATTTGTATTTCAAAAGTTATGTTATATAATATATTTTATTCGTTTCGCTGTGAGATTCGTGTTTACTTTGATTATGCTCAGTTGTGTTCTTCTTCTTCTATTCTATTAGTTCTATCTTTTCTATCTCACCCTCTAATTTCTTCTATTAATGATACGGTATTTTCGATGTCTGAACAGTCGACGCTGGGTTTTGTGTCGATTTTCGGAGTCGAAAATCCCGTGGTCGTTACAAGACACCTTATAGCTTCGGACCGAGCCAAACAACAGACTGCCATGTCTGATATATAGCCCTACTTGTGGATCGTGTTGTTGAGAGCCGGCATTAAACTCACCCGAGTGCTTTGATACCAATTTGACATATGTTAGTTATGTCTCAAGTCTGATCATGATAATATGTTTTGATATATGTGCTTAGGCCAATATAGAATATGATAATAGGTTGGTTCTGGAAGAAATGGAAGGTTGCATGAATAAGAAGCAATGGCAGATGAATGATTAGAGGACTCAACATCAAGAAAAGATGGGTGGTGAAGTTAGGGAATAACATAAAAAAGAGGGCAATGAAAAGCTAATGGAACTAAGTTTAGTTAGGCAATATTAAAAAGGAAGAAGGAGGTGAGATGCAAGAACAAAATATGAGGTGAGTAAGAAGAAGATGATCAGAAATTAGGTGAAGGAGATGTAGAAATAAGCAGTGAGAATATAGCTAGAGAGGAGGTGAATATCATAAAAAAGGGGTGAAAAGTTGAGCAAGAAGAAGGAGATGAGAAAAAGAGAAGAACTCATAAATTGGAAACAGAGAAATAATTTCTTTTTATTGCAAACTGAATGAATGCTTTACATTGTTGCCTACCTCCTATATATACATTATACTCATGAGATTTATTCAAACTAGCCGTTAAAACTGACAACTAATCCTACACAATCAACTAACATTAAAATGAGTCATTAAAACCACCCAGAACACATATAAATGAATATCTAGGTGTGCATATGCATGTACGCGTGAGGTACACAATATCAAATCTTTCTTTCCAAGCATCTACATGTAATTCTACTCGTTTCTCCTTGCATCTGCATCTCCCCTGAGTCTTCGAATGCTTCTACATCAACTCCAGATATTTAGGATGAAGAGGAGGCTTTATCTTTCAAAACTATTTGACAAAAAGCCTTCTCTACTTGATGAAATGTCTAAGAATAATAAATTTCAAGTAAACTTCAGAGTGAAAGCATGAGCACCGCAAATCAATCTTAACATCAACTTCTAGATGTAGGAAACACGAACATTAGATCAAGATCCTGCTCAACCACACCAAGATCTCGTCTCCAACCTTGAATATCTCCTGTACAAACGAGCACTCTTCCTGATTTATAATAAATGAAGGCGATGAAACAGATTGGGGTTAGCAGTGGAATTAAGGAGATTCGATGGTCGATAGCAGTTCCAATTGGTGGAGGCGAGGAGAGAAGTATGATGTAGAGAAGGGAAGAGAATGAATTTTGAGACGCAACGCGATCTATGGTTCGAGGACATGGGAAATACGAATGAGAAATAAAAGGAAAGGAGAAGGCGGAGAGGCATGGCACTACAAACGTCAGTTGGACATGAAGAGGGAGGGGGAGGGGAAAGAGGGGGTATGGGGAGAAGAGAAGGTGGAGGCTGTAGGGGTAATTTCCAACTTAGCCCAAAAAAATTCATGGTTTAATTATAAAATTACCTACACATGACTATTTAATTTCGTATGTTATGCGAAATCCTGAATATTTTGCAAAACTAGAAATATCGTAATTAAAATTTTTGAATTTTATGACAAGTTCAAAGTTATGTTTCCAAGGTTTACTTATATAATTAATTTTAGAAATTTTCAAAAATTTAATTATTTTGAAACTTTAAGTACTATTCATAATCAATTATTATAACTATTAAATACTGAATAATAATTATTACTTCTTAGCCACTAAATATTGTTTACAAATCATTTATTATTAAAATTAATTATTAAATAATAAGTATTGGTTTAATTATTATTATTTAATAGTAATTTCTTAATAATGTTCATCACTTATAAGTTATTATTATTATTATTTAATATTAATTTTTAACCTTAATTATTGTTATCTAATTACTAATTTATTAATTTTTAGTTGTTAAAGAAATTTTACTAGTAATTGTTAGTTATTATTATTTGATAGTAATTATTATTCCATAATTATTAATTAAATATTGATAATTTATTAACTATTTATTATTAATTTATTTATGATCAGTTATTAATTACTAATTACTAACTGTTAAATATTAATAGGAATGATTTCATTTTTCAAATTAATTATCAATCAAAAAATTTAGCAGTAGTTACTAATTATTATATATTAATATTTAGTTATTATATTATTTATAAATTTATTGTTAGTTATAAATTAATTTTAAATGCTAATTATTATGTATTAAATGTTCTTAATTATATATATTAATATTTGATTATTATTTTTTAGTATTATTTGTCTAATTATTTTTTTGGAAAAGCCGGTCAGTTTTTTTAGTGATCCATAATAATTTTTATTATAACAAATAATAAATATGTTATTATAGAAGTAGATAGGTTGTCTAGCTACTACATTCGGTTTTCAAGGTGGATCGTCCACTTCAGACGATTTTTCTAGTGGACCGACCACAATTACTAATCTAGCCAAAACAATTAACACGAAAATGTACCATGTAGGTGTTAGAAACCAATGAACGAACAGAAACAGCAGAAACACGCTTGTATGTACAGTAACGCCTTTAAGCGTTGGTAATATTATTTCAAAGAAGTTGCAAATTGCTACAATAATGAACAATCACGGTATTGCACAAGAATCGTACAAAAGAATACTTTGCAATGAAGTACACAGGGAAAACAAGGGAAAATAATGAAATATTACCGATTAGTATCCGAGGCCAGCGAGTGTTGTTTCCTTGAAATGAAATTGCTCCCTCTACGGCACTGATAAGTTGAATGAGCAATCGTCTCCCAAGGATGAAATAGAACCTATTTGTGATGGTGCGCTGCAATCACAAATCGACGACGAACGCAAGGCGGTATAAGTTTTTATATATTGCAGAACAGAGCAGTCTTGTGGAAGAAGATATAGAGCGGAGAAGAAGAAAACAGAACTGCAAAAGTGATTTCTGTTTTGATTTTCGACTGCCTATTTATAGGCTGGGAACATGCATCTATTCGCGAAGTGGTGCCACTGTTCAAATTGCAACGGTAATGACTGTTAGAAAGTTTGCAACCCTTTACCAACAGACATGTACGTTGGCAATAGCACAACCACAATTCAAAATTTAGCCGTTTCATCTAGCGCAACGAGCCTGGCAGCAACCGGAGGCCCAATCGATCACGAGACCCAAGACCCTCCAAGGCCCTATCTTTGACCTTTAATATTAATCATGAAATATGTGTTCATGCCTACATAGCCTCTTGTCCCTTCTATTTCTCTTTCTCCTCATTTCATTTGATATAACACATCAAGCCTTAGTATAAGTAGTAACTTAAGGCACAAATTTCCCCAATATGGGACTTAGTTTGCCTCAACCACTTTAATCATTCTTCCAACAATCTCTCACATGAATGAGTGGTTGTATAACCTGTTCTGAAACTTTGTGTAACATTTTTCATATCGGTAAAAGTAGCACAAAGGCCTTGAACTTTTCCTAGTGTTTTATCATTATAACTAACTGGTGAATCAGTAGACTAGACTGTCTTTGAACTGTAAGTCATTTGTGTATGTCTATAAAGATAACACATGATAAATGCTCTTTAACCCCTTGGTTCTCTGTTTGTGTTCGTTTTTGCCATGAACACCGCCTTGGTTTCATGAGTGCTTGAAGAATTCGACCTTACAGTTCTTCTGGAAGCGATGCCTTCGCACTCACATAAGTGATTCTGTTAAGAGTATCCCGTAATACTCCACTTGGTTCTTTATAACACCAAAGTATAGACATCATTAAAAGCAAAGCTTATCCTATTCTCCGACGGATTGTGCACTGACTTATCATAGGAATGGTTTGTATTTAATAGTGTCGTCAAGTTTATCTTGAACTTAGCTGCCCCTTTGAACCTAGATCTTGGGATCTCCAGTCAACTAGGTGGGGTTTTCATTTTAGAAAACTCTTAGTTCATTGGTCTTAAGCCCATTCCCATCGATAAGGTTTGAACTTTCTCTCTTGGGAAGCCTTTTGTTAGTGGATCCGCTATGTTATCCTTAGACCTTACATAATATATAGTGACAACCCCATTAGAGAGAAGTGGTCTTATGGTTTTATGTCTACATCGAATATGTCGAGACTTACCATTATACAATATACTATTTTCCCTTCCTATAGCAGATTGACTATCACAATGTATACATATTGGAGGTACAGGTTTTTCTCAATTTGGAATATCTTCTAAGAAACTCCTAGGCCAATCTACTTCTTCTACGCCTTTATCTAGAGCAGTGAACTCTGATTCCATTGTCGACCTTGCTATGCAAGTCTGTTTGGATGATTTTCATGAGATTGCTCCATTTCCTAATGTAAACACATATCCACTTGTGGATTTTGTGTCATTTAAACCAATTATCCAATTGGCATCACTATATCCTTCTACTACTGAAGGATACTTCTCATATTGCAACACATAGTTTTGTGTGTACTTTAGATATCCTAGGACCCTGATTATTGCCTTCCAGTGATGTTTGCCAGGATAACTGGTATATCTACTCAACTTGCTTATAGCGTATGCAACACCAGGTCTAGTACAATTCATGATGTACATAATACATCCTAGTACATGAGAGTATCAAGCTGATATATTCCATCACCGGCGTTCTTTACCCAATTTTGGTTCATATCCACTGGTAATTTTGCTATGGTTATATTATATTGCTTGAACCTTTCAAGTAATTTGGTAATGTAATGTGACTGAGATAACACATATCCCTATGGTGTTTTTATAATTTTCACATCCAAGATTACATCAGCCACTCCTAGGTCTTTCATGTCGAATCTAGAGGATAACATATCCTTCGTATATTTATTCTGGCCTTATTATTCCGTAGGATTAATAAATCATCAACATAAAGACAAAAAATGACAAATCCAATATCCATATATCTTACATATATGCATTTATATGATTCATTTATTTTGAATCCATTCGATAACATAGTTTCATCAAATTTCTCGTGCCATTGTTTCAGAGCTTGTTTAAGGCCATAAAGTGATTTTACTAACTTGTACACCTTATTTTCATTTCCTGGGCAAAGAAACACTCCAGGTTGCTACATAGATATTTCATCTTCTTATTCACCATTCAAAAAATCATTTTTCACATCCATTTGGTGTACTTCCAAATTTAATATGGATGCAATCGCAATAAGCATCCTAATTGATGTTATTCTAGTTACTGGTGAATACGTATCAAAGTAATCTATATCTTCATTCAATCTAAATCCTTTTATTACAAATCTTGCTTTATACTTTTCTATTGAGCCATCAACTTTCAGTTTTTTCTTAAATATCCATTTATATCCTAGTGGTTTTGATCCTTTGGGTAGATCCACTAGTTTCCATGTATGGTTTTGTAAAATGGATTCTATTTCATTATTGACAGCCTGCTTCCAGTATGGGGCCTCAGGAGATGACATTGCTTGTTGGTAAGTAAGAGGTTCATTTTCCATCATATATGCATAGAAATCAGCTCCAAAGGTTTTCGATGTCCTTTGACGTTTGCTACTTCTGGGTTCCTCTACCTCAGTTTCAACATTTCTCTCATTCGAGTTTTGATTAACATTATCCTCAGGAGTATCTATATCTCTTGATCTCTTTGAATAATTGTTTTAATAGAGGATTTTAGAGGATAAATGTTTTCAAAGAATCTAGCATTTCGTGACTCAATAATGGTGTTCTCATGAATGTCATCAATTTTAGATTTGTACACCAAAAATCTATATGCACTACTGTTATGAGCATATCCAATGAATATGCAATCTATAGTTTTTGGTCCAATTTTGACCATTTTCGGTTTTGGTATTTCTACTTTGGCAAGACACCCCCACACTTTCAAGTATTTGTAGGATGGTGGTCTATTTTTCCAAAGTTCGTGTGGAGATTTAGATGTTTTTTTCATGGTATTTTATTCAAAATGTGATTTGCAGAAAGAATAGCTTCTCCCCAAAAGTTATCTGGAAATCCAGAACTAATTAGTAAGGCATTCATCATTTCTTTAAGAGTTCTATTTTTCCGTTCGGCTATACTGTTGGATTGAGGTGAATACGGGGCTGTAGTTTGATGTGTAATTCCATGCTAAGCACGGAATTCCTCAAACGGAGACTCGTTTCTCCTCCTTTATCACTTTTTAAAGACTTTATTTTCTTATTGAGTTGATTCTCAACTTCTGCCTTATACTGTTTAAACATGTCGATTGCTTCGTCCTTGCTTCTAAGGAGATATACATAACAACATCTGGTACAATCAATAATGAATGTGATAAAGTACCACTTTCCACCTCTAGTTTAACCCATTTTCAAATAGCATACATCAGTATGTATTAATTCTAAAGGTTCGGTCTCTCGTTCAACGTGATGAAACGAGGTTCTTGTCAATTTTACTTATGAACAAACTTGACATTTGTAGTTGGAATCTATGTTGCATTTTGGTAAAAATTCTAAATTTATCAATTTTCGCGATGTATCAAAATTTACATGCCCTAATCTAGAATGCCATATGTTAGAATAGTCAACAATATAAGCAGAAGATTCAATTTTATTCATATTATTATTCGGTACAACAGTGGTTACATTTGCTTTAAACAAGCCATCACACACATATACACTCCATTCTTTGATATTACAAACTTATCAGCAACAAATGTTAGTTTGAAACCATGCTTGCTGAGCAACGATCCTGAAATCAGGTTCTTGCGAATTTTTGTAACGTGGAGAACATCATTCAATTTTAGTTCCTTTCCAGAAGTTAACTTCAGTACAATCTTTCCCTTGCCTTTCACCTTTGATACGGACAAGTTACCCATGAATAGTTGCTCGTTATCAGATGCAGGTTTGTAGGTTGTAAACATCCACTTGTTGGCACATATATGATGAGTGGCTCCTGTGTCCAGAAACCACTCCTTATTGTTGCCAACAAGGTTGCATTCAGAAACAACCGCACATAAATCCATATCTACAACGTCATCTGAATTTTCTACCATATTTGCTTCAGGTTTCTTCTTTTTGGGGGCATGACACACGGCTGCTTTGTGGCCTTTCTTTCCACAATTGTGGCAAGATCCTTGAAACTTCTTTTGTTTCTTTTCCTTAGCATTCTGCTCATGCTTTCTTTTGTTTGTCTTTTCATCCTCAACCACATTGGCTTTGTTTTTAATGAACAGGTAGCCTTTTTCTCTAATTTTCGTTTGTCTTCCTCGATTCGTAGACGAACAACCAGATTCTCCATGGTCATTTCCTTGCGCTTATGCTTCAAATAGTTTTTGAAATCCTTCCATGACGGAGGCAACTTTTCGATAGCGGCGACCACTTGGAATGACTCACTTAACTCCATCTTTTCGTCGTGAATTTCATGAATGATAACTTGGAATTCTTGAATCTGATTAACGACTATTTTGGAATCGACCATCTTGAAATCAAGAAACTTTCCAATAATGAATTTCTTCATTCGGACATCTTCAGTCTTGTACTTCTTTTCAAGTGATAACCAGGGAACCTTTGCAGTCTCAACAGTACAATATACATTATATAAACTATTTTCTAAACCAATGAGAATGGAATTCTTACAGATGAAGTCAAAATTCTTACATGTTGTAAGTGCCTCGACTTTGGTAGTGTCTGGCTTCAATTCTTTAACAAACGGTGGATCCTCCGTAAGGTATTTGGCCAACACCAAGATTGTCAGGTAGAAAAGCTTCTTCTGTTGCTAGCGTTTGAAATCCTGGCCATTAAACTTCTCTGGTCTCTCGCCATGAGAATATGGGACAGTTCTTGGAACCAGAGGCGATGGCACAGTCTGTGTCGGCATAGATTTGTTGTTGCTACTTTGCGACTTAATCGTCTGCAAGTAAATGCATCAATTAAAAACAATTTCATTTCAAGATTGTTAGAAACCAGTGAACGAACAGAAACGGTTGAAACCCGCTTGTATGTACAATAACGTCTTTAAGCGTTGGTAATATTGTTTCAAAGAAGTTGCAATTCGCAACAACAATGAACAATCATGGTATTGTACAAGAATCGTACTGTAACAACCCGAAAATCTGGGCCAGTTTAAAATTTTTATTTTGGCAATTTCAGCGAATTTTGATTATTTAAAATGAATTATTTTAAATAATATCGACGAGGAATTTATTTTGAATAGAATTCGACGTATATATTATATACGTCGTCGTTAGAATATAAATATTTATATATAATTATAAATAGAATTGAAAATGGCGCGGTAGTTCGAAAATTCGATTTCTAATTTCAAATGAATATACAGAATTCGTTATAAGTCAGAATTGGACGAAACAAGAAATATTTGAATCTGATGAAGAATATCTTTCTAACGAAGTTAACAAACCGAGATTTCACTTTAGAAATGATAAGATATGTCCAGTTGAAAATTCAGAATAGTCGCTGTGGAATTTATATATATTTTATATAATATATAGCCCTTAAAAATAGCCGTTTTGCAAACGACCTCGGATTTCGACGAAACCAGTTTTGTTGGGTCCGTGATGTTAAGTTATTGCTAGATTCCAAATTTCATAATTTTTCGAATCAATATGTGAGCGTGGCAAAGGAAAACGCGTTTGACCAGTTTCAGTTGATTTTAATCAACTGGAAATTGGCCATTTTTCCAACGGTCTCAGAATTTGATGAAATTAGTTTTGTTAGGACCGGATCGTCAATACGAAGCTAGAAATAATTTTTCTGGAATTGATAGAGTCTGTATGTGGCCCCGGTAAATTGAAATGTGCGTTCAAATTCAATATATAGAGTTATATTTTGATTTTGACGAAAACTGATCGAAATGGCCAAACTGGCTTACGGGACATATCCCATTGTGTTCGGAATGAGGGTATTACGCTATGGACGGCAGTCGGTGGGCTCAATTTTGGGTTCGAATTTTAAAGTAACCTTTTAGAGAATAAAATTAAATTAAATAAAAAAAAAATATGGCCAAGCCTTATTCCCCAACCAGGTCAACTCCTCCCCCCAATTGCTCGTTCAAATCGAATTAGACGAAAAAAAAAAAAGAAATAAAAACTGCTGCTCCCTGTCGCCCTCAGCTTCACGCCCCGCCATCGCCAGCGCCGCCATGCCTTAGGTCGGCCACCCCGTCGCCTCCTCCTCGTCCTTTCTCTCTCGCCCTTCTTCTCTGACCAAAAACCGCCCCACGAGACCCCACGCCCTAGCGAAACTCGACCCCTCTGACCTAGCCGCCACCCCTGCCATCACCTGGTGACCGTCGCCGCCGCCTGAAGATCCCCCTCCGACGATCTCGAGCAACTGAACCCCCTTTTCCTCTCCATTTCGATTTACAGCAGCCGTTCGCCCCTTTTTGATGTGAGTTTTTTTTTTATTTTGGTTTGGCTTTGTTAAATATATATATATATATATATATATCAGTTTTTGTTGATAGAAAACATAAAAAAATTAGATTTTTAGATGTAGAAAGCGAGGATAAAATTCTGATTTCTATATGTTTGAATAACGGATAAAGATAGATTTTTACAAGGGAAAAGATTCGATTTTTAATAATTAAAAGATTGGGTTTTTATATATGGAATAGTCATATAAAAATATGATTTTTATATATTGAACATCGAAGTAAAAAATTCGATTTTTATATATTGAATAGCGAACTAAAAATTCGATTTTTATATATTGAATAGCGAACTAAAAATTCGATTTTTATATATTGAATAGCGAACTAAAAATTCGATTTTTATATATTGAATAGCGAAATAAAAATTCGATTTTTATATATTGAATAGCGAACTAAAAATTCGATTTTTATATATTGAATAGCGAAATAAAAATTCGATTTTTATATATTGAATAGCATAGTAAAAATTCGATTTTTACATATGTAGTGGCTACGGGCAACGAAGATGACGAAGATGCGATAGCGATGAAAATTCTATTTTCACAATATGAAGTTAGCGATAAAAATATGATTTTTATATATTGAACATCGAAGTAAAAAATTCGATTTTTATATATTGAATAGCGAAATAAAAATTCGATTTTTATATATTGAATAGCGAACTAAAAATTCGATTTTTATATATTGAATAGCGAAATAAAAATTCGATTTTTATATATTGAATAGCGAACTAAAAATTCGATTTTTATATATTGAATAGCGAAATAAAAATTTGATTTTTATATATTGAATAGCATAGTAAAAATTCGATTTTTACATATGTAGTGGCTACGGGCAACGATGGTGATAAAAAGGCGAGTTGGCGAAGATTTCCTGCATTAGAAGAGCCATGGAGCTAGGATAGCTATATGTGAGAATTTCTCACCTTTCAATTTCTTTTCTAAGTTATATATATATACTAGGATGCAGACGGTGCTTAGTAGCACCCGACACAATCGTCCACAGACCATGGACTTGTTTGTTTGGTTGCATAGATTAGTTGAATTATTTGTTTGAATTAAATTGTTGGGTGAGATGAAATTGATTTGATTGATGTGTGAATGGCGTGGGCCTTCACTAGACCGGGGATAAGGCTAGGCCTCGTCCCGTTTCTAGTATCGTGCCGTTATGCCGCCGAAATTTTCTAAAATATGTTAGAAAAATAAAAATATCATTTTATTGAATAAATGAATTGAATAGAAATTCATAGGTTGAAATAAAATGTTTTATCGTTAAAAATATAATTTTTAACGTGAATATGAAAATAGTGAAGCGAATAAATAAATATTCATTTACAAACCAGATGGTTTGTTTATGTACACTTATTTGAATGACATTGATTGGGACGATAAATTTTACACATCGCCCAACTGCACAACTAAAATCTGTGTTTGATTGTTTGAAACCCCACACGGGTGTTGGGATGAAATATGAATTTCACTCATCCTGATTGATTAAATATGTCGATCGATTGATTGACAGGCTGTTATAAGCGTTGAATATCTATATTTGATGCTTATACAGTGTAGTGCACTTTGGTTGATGGTTGATTATTTTCAATGTTATAATATACATGTGTTGTATGAAAATCCATATAATTAATTTTATATGGTAATTGATTGGGCCTCATTCCAATCGTGAAAATAAAGAATACTTTGATAATAACAAATATTTTGATAATAGGAAATATTTGAAATAGAATATTTGAAAATAGAAATTTATGAAGCCGTGTTGATTAGATTGACGCCATTTTGACGTAAACGATATTTATATCGATTTTATTCATTTTAAAATGAATATTGGAAAACGATTTCGAAATAAATTGAATTGAAAACGAATTCAAAGTGAATTGAAAACGATTTCGAAATAAATTGAATTGAAAACGATTTCGAAATGAATTGAAGTGAAAACGAATTCAAAGTGAATTGAAAACGATTTCGAAATGAATTGAATTGAAAACGATTTCGAAATAAATTGAATTGAAAACGATTTCGAAATGAATTGAATTGAAAATGATTTCGAAATGAATTGAATTGAAAACGATTTCGAAATGAATTGAATTGAACACGATTTCGAAATGAATTGAATTGAACACGATTTCGAAATAAATTGAATTGAAAACGATTTCGAAATGAATTGAATTGAACACGATTTCGAAATGAATTGAATTGAAAACGATTTCGAAATGAATTGAATTGAACACGATTTCGAAATGAATTGAATTGAAAACGATTTCGAAATGAATTGAATTGAAAACGAATTCAAAGTGAATTGAAAACGATTTCGAAATGAATTGAATTGAAAACGAATTCAAAGTGAATTGAAAACGATTTCGAAATGAATTGAATTGAAAACGATTTCGAAATAAATTGAATTGAAAACGATTTCGAAATGAATTGAATTGAAATTTGAATTGAATAGAAATGAATTTTAAAACGAATCTATAAAGAAGAATTCAATTGTGATTTGAATTGAAAAGGAAGTTGAAAATGTTTTTGAAACGAATTCAAAACTATTTATATAATTCGTTTTAAATAGAAATCGACGAAGTATATATTATATATATTATATATATAATATAATGGCCTGAATAGAACGCGCCGCGCCGCGGCAGTTCGCGAATTTCGACCATTGATTTCAAACGGACATTACGGGAGATCCGACCGTCGGATTCTCCTAAAACCGGAACCGTTGGGTTCGTATCGAAGAGAGCTTTCTAACGAATGTGAGAAATTAGAAATCTAACGGTTGGATTTGGAATTATGTCCAAATCAAATTTGAAAAAGGTCGCTGTAAGTGCAGTTCGATGGCCGTTGATGGAAATCGACTGTACGGGCCTTGATAAAATTATTAAAAATAGTAATAATTTGTGTATAATCATAAGAAATGATTTGTGAAAGTTTGGGATGAAAAACTCCATATTTGAAAAGATAAAAATAGATTTTTATCGAAATGAACTAGTTTTGAACTAGAATTATAATTCTATTTATTTTTAAATAAATAAATTGAATTTGAAATGGTTTTGAAAATAACCAAAATTTCCAATGATTGCATTGGAGTGGATTTGAATCGAAATTGTCTTCGGAATATTTCGATGTTGGAATTCGTGATATTACAGGTGTTGTTATGGAAATTTGAAAGATATATATTTGTATCGTTATTTCCAATACGACATTTGTTAGTCGTAGAATTCGATATTGAATATAAGCCGATATATTTTCTATTCAGAGCCTTGTATTGAATATCGAATGTGATTTGGGTTTGTCGTGAATGGTGTCTTCACTAACACTGTTCTTGAACCCAGTTGAGAAAAGATTAAATCTTTTTATTTAGATTTAATGAAGTGTACCAATTAAATGATATTTAATTGGAATTGAATTGGTATTGATTTTTGGGTTTATCGTGAACAGTGTTTTAAATAACACTTGTTCTTTAACCCGATAATTAATGGAATGTGATTTTGGGTTTATCGTGAATCGTGTTTTAAATGACACTGATTCTTTAACCCAGATAATGATTAAAACTAAGTGGAGTTTTAATGAATCTTTAATTAGATTGAAAAGATCGAGAATGGAGTATCACCAGTTTTGCTCCAGGCGATAGTTAAATCTTTAATTAGATTTGAACGTGAAATTTAGAAACTAACTGTCGGTTAGCCAAGCAGAATGGTTTTCTGGATATTGATCTGATGTTGGTTTCGGCCTTCGGGGTTAATATTTGGGGAATTATTCTCTTGATTAATTTACGGTTAGTGACTAATGAATTGGAATGAGGCGTATGTTGTGTTTGTGTAACACTTATTTAAAATATACGCGAGTTATTCGGAAAGACCGGGTTTATCCCATTCTGAATAACTGATACGACGATAAGTCGAAGATGAAGACGATGGTCGAAGACCGGAGGTCTTCACGTCGTTTGGGTGATAACTGATGATCTTGATTGGGCTGTACACCCAAGAAGATGGAAACAGTTGGTGATCGTCCAGACGTACTTGGAGATCGATGGATATGCGGGGTACTAGGTGCCTCCGGTTTCGTTCAGACCCAGAACGGACTTGTAAATGGACTGTGTGTCTGACATTGGATTTTAGTCCGTGTGATTGATCTCTATTAAATATATATCTGTTTGGCGGCGGAGAATTTATTCTCTTGCTTAACGCCCTTCTCTGAGACGTACGAGCTCAGGGGTTATATATTGATGGATATCAAACGCATGGAGTGAATTGCCTGTGTGGCATGCCTAAGTGGCAAATGATCAAGGCTTCTGTTGAAAAGCAAAGTCTTGTGGTGATGATCAAAGCACGGCCTTTGTGGCGTAACTTTGTGTAACGTCTGCTTCGCGAGTTTCACACCCGGTATGAACCAAAAACGGGAGGGGACATCAGGGAGGACTTGCGTTTCTTTCTAGCTAGAAGTGGCGTCAGTGGTTTTACACGCCCTGACGAGTTTGACTTATGTGGTTGTTGCTGTTACGAGGCGCCTCGGATTGATCGGTCGTTCTCGAACCGATGGAGTCATTTAGTTGGCTCACTTACACCCCATAGGGTGGGGAAACGTAGTGTTCAGGCATAATAATCCACATCGGTGGACCGGCCCTGACGATCTAAAGGGTTGATGCGTTCTGATCCTGTGGCTCGGGCTAGAGAGTCACGAATCGGTTGAGGACTATCTTTTGCCTCGGTTCATAGAAGGAAATCCAATTTCCAAATACGTGACTTTGCGGTTTTATTTGTAAACCTATATATGGCGACATGATATATGGTACCCATGCCGCCTATGATTGATACTTATGATTTGAAGTTGTTTTATACACTATGCACTTATAATAGTATCAAATGATTTGTTTTAAACGTATCAAGCATTCTTTGGCTGTTATAAGGGAAAACCCTATCCCCCGGCTTGCGTTGCATTGTGTGATAGGACCTGGGTCTTATAACAGCTTCATTTTTCTTTATTTAGCATTGCGTTGTTAGTTTATGCACTGGTATTCTTGGGAGGAAACCCGTTCCGTGTTATACGGCGTGGTCCCTTGATTTACCTAATGATTTAAAATAAAGATTAACTGTTTTAGTTCTCACACCAGTCCCATGATTGACCTGGAGTTTATTGTTTTAACCTAAACTCTGGGTGCCCCTATTTTGACACGGGCAGCTAGTAGTTTTGGGTTTTGCAGATTTATATTCACAGGATCCTGGTTTACAGCTGGAACGATATCCGGAAAGCTTTGTATCCGTATATCTACTTCTAGTTGTGTATTGTATTATTTTCCGCTGCTATGTATTTAAATGTAATATAAATCTCTGATATTTCTGTGTAATATTTATTCATTTATACTCTGTATATTCTTGTAATCTGATGCATTGTTGTAATATACAATGAAATGTTCTTCAGTATGCGTTCTGTTTTGTCGCGTTCTCGAACGATAGGGCGTTTCGAACGGCCTGGATCGGTTTAGCGACTGGTTCGGACCGAGCGAGATTCCTTGCCGTCACAGTTGGTATCAGAGCTTTGGTTTACAAAGCTCAGAGAACAAGACACATTAGAACCCTACGAAAGAATTCATCAGATATTGGATTAGTAATATCCAATTAGAATGACTCGTTAGAGATGGGATCAGTAGTATCCTAGAACGAGTGTGAAGAGTATATTTTTAACGTGAAAACAAATTTTGTTTTGAAAATTTAAATCAATTATTCGTATTTGATTATCTATTTATATTGAGTTGGACAATCCAGTATATATAGGTTTTGCGTATACGTCTGATCCGCGTGTATTCAAAGTTTTAATATATTGGGTAGATATAGAATCACATTCTAGTTGCCCGGGGATGATTCTGATAATGCTGCAGCGTTACCAGTATTTATTTTCGAGTGACGAAGGTGTGATATCTATATATTTCCATTAGGCTGGTGTGAGAACCAAAATTAAATAGGGCTTATTGTTGTGATTTGGCATCAAAAACATGATTTTTTGTATATGGATCAAAATTATGAATTTGAAACTCTAATTCACTAATTGATTGATGTTTGCGTTGTTTGTTCATTTGTTTGCTAATTTTGAACCATTTAGCCTAATTGAAACAAATATTGAATTGTATTGAAAATTGGTCGCATTTGCTTGCATATACATATATATCATTGAACAGGTCATAGCAAGGAGGCTAGAGCCAGAGAATAAAATTTGTTTGCCCGACAAATAGGTACATGTTTACTACATAATTTCCTGTTTTGTTTGGGTGATGATGATTTTGTGAGCCTATTGGCTAGCCGCTTGGCTTTTTCTTTTTCTTTTTGAGATCTGAAGGACCGGGGAAGCTATTTGAAATTCCCCGATGCTCCCGGTGCAGGGGAGGTTATGGCGAAATTTTTCGAAAATTTAGGGTGTTAGCCAAATTTTTGAAATTTTAGAAAATTCTCAGAAACTGAAAAGTTGGAGAATGGAAGCCAGATCGAGCGTAGAGCTGAATAATCAAACCACTTTCGACTTTGTTCCTTTTCGGGGACGAAAAGTTTTAAGTGGGGGAGATTGTAACAACCCGAAAATCTGGGCCAGTTTAAAATTTTTATTTTGGCAATTTCAGCGAATTTTGATTATTTAAAATGAATTATTTTAAATAATATCGACGAGGAATTTATTTTGAATAGAATTCGACGTATATATTATATACGTCGTCGTTAGAATATAAATATTTATATATAATTATAAATAGAATTGAAAATGGCGCGGTAGTTCGAAAATTCGATTTCTAATTTCAAATGAATATACAGAATTCGTTATAAGTCAGAATTGAACGAAACAAGAAATATTTGAATCTGATGAAGAATATCTTTCTAACGAAGTTAACAAACCGAGATTTCACTTTAGAAATGATAAGATATGTCCAGTTGAAAATTCAGAATAGTCGCTGTGGAATTTATATATATTTTATATAATATATAGCCCTTAAAAATAGCCGTTTTGCAAACGACCTCGGATTTCGACGAAACCAGTTTTGTTGGGTCCGTGATGTTAAGTTATTGCTAGATTCCAAATTTCATAATTTTTCGAATCAATATGTGAGCGTGGCAAAGGAAAACGCGTTTGACCAGTTTCAGTTGATTTTAATCAACTGGAAATTGGCCATTTTTCCAACGGTCTCAGAATTTGATGAAATTAGTTTTGTTAGGACCGGATCGTCAATACGAAGCTAGAAATAATTTTTCTGGAATTGATAGAGTCTGTATGTGGCCCCGGTAAATTGAAATGTGCGTTCAAATTCAATATATAGAGTTATATTTTGATTTTGACGAAAACTGATCGAAACGGCCAAACTGGCTTACGGGACATATCCCATTGTGTTCGGAATGAGGGTATTACGCTATGGACGGCAGTCGGTGGGCTCAATTTTGGGTTCGAATTTTAAAGTAACCTTTTAGAGAATAAAATTAAATTAAATAAAAAAAAATGGCCAAGCCCTTATTCCCCAACCAGGTCAACTCCTCCCCCCAATTGCTCGTTCAAATCGAATTAGACGAAAAAAAAAAGAAAAAAAATAAAAACCGCTGCTCCCTGTCGCCCTCAGCTTCACGCCCCGCCAGCGCCGCCATGCCTTAGGTCGGCCACCCCGTCGCCTCCTCCTCGTCCTTTCTCTCTCGCCCTTCTTCTCTGACCAAAAACCGCCCCACGAGACCCCACGCCCTAGCGAAACTCGACCCCTCTGACCTAGCCGCCACCCCTGCCATCACCTGGTGACCGTCGCCGCCGCCTGAAGATCCCCCTCCGACGATCTCGAGCAACTGAACCCCCTTTTCCTCTCCATTTCGATTTACAGCAGCCGTTCGCCCCTTTTTGATGTGAGTTTTTTTTTGATTTTGGTTTGGCTTTGTTAAATATATATATAAATATATATATCAGTTTTTGTTGATAGAAAACATAAAAAAATTAGATTTTTAGATGTAGAAAGCGAGGATAAAATTCTGATTTCTATATGTTTGAATAACGGATAAAGATAGATTTTTACAAGGGAAAAGATTCGATTTTTAATAATTAAAAGATTGGGTTTTTATATATGGAGTAGTCATATAAAAATATGATTTTTATATATTGAACATCGAAGTAAAAAATTCGATTTTTATATATTGAATAGCGAACTAAAAATTCGATTTTTATATATTGAATAGCGAACTAAAAATTCGATTTTTATATATTGAATAGCGAACTAAAAATTCGATTTTTATATATTGAATAGCGAAATAAAAATTCGATTTTTATATATTGAATAGCGAACTAAAAATTCGATTTTTATATATTGAATAGCGAAATAAAAATTCGATTTTTATATATTGAATAGCATAGTAAAAATTCGATTTTTACATATGTAGTGGCTACGGGCAACGAAGATGACGAAGATGCGATAGCGATGAAAATTCTATTTTCACAATATGAAGTTAGCGATAAAAATATGATTTTTATATATTGAACATCGAAGTAAAAAATTCGATTTTTATATATTGAATAGCGAAATAAAAATTCGATTTTTATATATTGAATAGCGAACTAAAAATTCGATTTTTATATATTGAATAGCGAAATAAAAATTCGATTTTTATATATTGAATAGCGAACTAAAAATTCGATTTTTATATATTGAATAGCGAAATAAAAATTCGATTTTTATATATTGAATAGCATAGTAAAAATTCGATTTTTACATATGTAGTGGCTACGGGCAACGATGGTGATAAAAAGGCGAGTTGGCGAAGATTTCCTGCATTAGAAGAGCCATGGAGCTAGGATAGCTATATGTGAGAATTTCTCACCTTTCAATTTCTTTTCTAAGTTATATATATATATATATACTAGGATGCAGACGGTGCTTAGTAGCACCCGACACAATCGTCCACAGACCATGGACATGTTTGTTTGGTTGCATAGATTAGTTGAATTATTTGTTTGAATTAAATTGTTGGGTGAGATGAAATTGATTTGATTGATGTGTGAATGGCGTGGGCCTTCACTAGACCGGGGATAAGGCTAGGCCTCGTCCCGTTTCTAGTATCGTGCCGTTATGCCGCCGAAATTTTCTAAAATATGTTAGAAAAATAAAAATATCATTTTATTGAATAAATGAATTGAATAGAAATTCATAGGTTGAAATAAAATGTTTTATCGTTAAAAATATAATTTTTAACGTGAATATGAAAATAGTGAAGCGAATAAATAAATATTCATTTACAAACCAGATGGTTTGTTTATGTACACTTATTTGAATGACATTGATTGGGACGATAAATTTTACACATCGCCCAACTGCACAACTAAAATCTGTGTTTGATTGTTTGAAACCCCACACGGGTGTTGGGATGAAATATGAATTTCACTCATCCTGATTGATTAAATATGTCGATCGATTGATTGACAGGCTGTTATAAGCGTTGAATATCTATATTTGATGCTTATACAGTGTAGTGCACTTTGGTTGATGGTTGATTATTTTCAATGTTATAATATACATGTGTTGTATGAAAATCCATATAATTAATTTTATATGGTAATTGATTGGGCCTCACTCCAATCGTGAAAATAAAGAATACTTTGATAATAACAAATATTTTGATAATAGGAAATATTTGAAATAGAATATTTGAAAATAGAAATTTATGAAGCCGTGTTGATTAGATTGACGCCATTTTGACGTAAACGATATTTATATCGATTTTATTCATTTTAAAATGAATATTGGAAAACGATTTCGAAATAAATTGAATTGAAAACGAATTCAAAGTGAATTGAAAATGATTTCGAAATAAATTGAATTGAAAACGATTTCGAAATGAATTGAATTGAAAACGAATTCAAAGTGAATTGAAAACGATTTCGAAATGAATTGAATTGAAAACGATTTCGAAATAAATTGAATTGAAAACGATTTCGAAATGAATTGAATTGAAAACGATTTCGAAATGAATTGAATTGAAAACGATTTCGAAATGAATTGAATTGAACACGATTTCGAAATGAATTGAATTGAACACGATTTCGAAATAAATTGAATTGAAAACGATTTCGAAATGAATTGAATTGAACACGATTTCGAAATGAATTGAATTGAAAACGATTTCGAAATGAATTGAATTGAACATGATTTCGAAATGAATTGAATTGAAAACGATTTCGAAATGAATTGAATTGAAAACGAATTCAAAGTGAATTGAAAACGATTTCGAAATGAATTGAATTGAAAACGAATTCAAAGTGAATTGAAAACGATTTCGAAATGAATTGAATTGAAAACGATTTCGAAATAAATTGAATTGAAAACGATTTCGAAATGAATTGAATTGAAATTTGAATTGAATAGAAATGAATTTTAAAACGAATCTATAAAGAAGAATTCAATTGTGATTTGAATTGAAAAGGAAGTTGAAAATGTTTTTGAAACGAATTCAAAACTATTTATATAATTCGTTTTAAATAGAAATCGACGAAGTATATATTATATATATTATATATATAATATAATGGCCTGAATAGAACGCGCCGCGCCGCGGTAGTTCGCGAATTTCGACCATTGATTTCAAACGGACATTACGGGAGATCCGACCGTCGGATTCTCCTAAAACCGGAACCGTTGGGTTCGTATCGAAGAGTGCTTTCTAACGAATGTGAGAAATTAGAAATCTAACGGTTGGATTTGGAATTATGTCCAAATCAAATTTGAAAAAGGTCGCTGTAAGTGCAGTTCGATGGCCGTTGATGGAAATCGACTGTACGGGCCTTGATAAAATTATTAAAAATAGTAATAATTTGTGTAAAATCATAAGAAATGATTTGTGAAAGTTTGGGATGAAAAACTCCATATTTGAAAAGATAAAAATAGATTTTTATCGAAATGAACTAGTTTTGAACTAGAATTATAATTCTATTTATTTTTAAATAAATAAATTGAATTTGAAATGGTTTTGAAAATAACCAAAATTTCCAATGATTGCATTGGAGTGGATTTGAATCGAAATTGTCTTCGGAATATTTCGATGTTGGAATTCGTGATATTACAGGTATTGTTATGGAAATTTGAAAGATATATATTTGTATCGTTATTTCCAATACGACATTTGTTAGTCGTAGAATTCGATATTGAATATAAGCCGATATATTTTCTATTCAGAGCCTTGTATTGAATATCGAATGTGATTTGGGTTTGTCGTGAATGGTGTCTTCACTAACACTGTTCTTGAACCCAGTTGAGAAAAGATTAAATCTTTTTATTTAGATTTAATGAAGTGTACCAATTAAATGATATTTAATTGGAATTGAATTGGTATTGATTTTTGGGTTTATCGTGAACAGTGTTTTAAATAACACTTGTTCTTTAACCCGATAATTAATGGAATGTGATTTTGGGTTTATCGTGAATCGTGTTTTAAATGACACTGATTCTTTAACCCAGATAATGATTAAAACTAAGTGGAGTTTTAATGAATCTTTAATTAGATTGAAAAGATCGAGAATGGAGTATCACCAGTTTTGCTCCAGGCGATAGTTAAATCTTTAATTAGATTTGAACGTGAAATTTAGAAACTAACTGTCGGTTAGCCAAGCAGAATGGTTTTCTGGATATTGATCTGATGTTGGTTTCGGCCTTCGGGGTTAATATTTGGGGAATTATTCTCTTGATTAATTTACGGTTAGTGACTAATGAATTGGAATGAGGCGTATGTTGTGTTTGTGTAACACTTATTTAAAATATACGCGAGTTATTCGGAAAGACCGGGTTTATCCCATTCTGAATAACTGATACGACGATAAGTCGAAGATGAAGACGATGGTCGAAGACCGGAGGTCTTCACGTCGTTTGGGTGATAACTGATGATCTTGATTGGGCTGTACACCCAAGAAGATGGAAACAGTTGGTGATCGTCCAGACATACTTGGAGATCGATGGATATGCGGGGTACTAGGTGCCTCCGGTTTCGTTCAGACCCAGAACGGACTTGTAAATGGACTGTGTGTCTGACATTGGATTTTAGTCCGTGTGATTGATCTCTATTAAATATATATCTGTTTGGCGGCGGAGAATTTATTCTCTTGCTTAACGCCCTTCTCTGAGACGTACGAGCTCAGGGGTTATATATTGATGGATATCAAACGCATGGAGTGAATTGCCTGTGTGGCATGCCTAAGTGGCAAATGATCAAGGCTTCTGTTGAAAAGCAAAGTCTTGTGGTGATGATCAAAGCACGGCCTTTGTGGCGTAGCTTTGTGTAACGTCTGCTTCGCGAGTTTCACACCCGGTATGAACCAAAAACGGGAGGGGACATCAGGGAGGACTTGCGTTTCTTTCTAGCTAGAAGTGGCGTCAGTGGTTTTACACGCCCTGACGAGTTTGACTTATGTGGTTGTTGCTGTTGCGAGGCGCCTCGGATTGATCGGTCGTTCTCGAACCGATGGAGTCATTTAGTTGGCTCACTTACACCCCATAGGGTGGGGAAACGTAGTGTTCAGGCATAATAATCCACATCGGTGGACCGGCCCTGACGATCTAAAGGGTTGATGCGTTCTGATCCTGTGGCTCGGGCTAGAGAGTCACGAATCGGTTGAGGACTATCTTTTGCCTCGGTTCATAGAAGGAAATCTAATTTCCAAATACGTGACTTTGCGGTTTTATTTGTAAACCTATATATGGCGACATGATATATGGTACCCATGCCGCCTATGATTGATACTTATGATTTGAAGTTGTTTTATACACTATGCACTTATAATAGTATCAAATGATTTGTTTTAAACGTATCAAGCATTCTTTGGCTGTTATAAGGGAAAACCCTATCCCCCGGCTTGCGTTGCATTGTGTGATAGGACCTGGGTCTTATAACAGCTTCATTTTTCTTTATTTAGCATTGCGTTGTTAGTTTATGCACTGGTATTCTTGGGAGGAAACCCGTTCCGTGTTATACGGCGTGGTCCCTTGATTTACCTAATGATTTAAAATAAAGATTAACTGTTTTAGTTCTCACACCAGTCCCATGACTGACCTGGAGTTTATTGTTTTAACCTAAACTCTGGGTGCCCTTATTTTGACACGGGCAGCTAGTAGTTTTGGGTTTTGCAGATTTATATTCACAGGATCCTGGTTTACAGCTGGAACGATATCCGGAAAGCTTTGTATCCGTATATCTACTTCTAGTTGTGTATTGTATTATTTTCCGCTGCTATGTATTTAAATGTAATTTAAATCTCTGATATTTCTGTGTAATATTTATTCATTTATACTCTGTATATTCTTGTAATCTGATGCATTGTTGTAATATACAATGAAATGTTCTTCAGTATGCGTTCTGTTTTGTCGCGTTCTCGAACGATAGGGCGTTTCGAACGGCCTGGATCGGTTTAGCGACTGGTTCGGACCGAGCGAGATTCCTTGCCGTCACACGTACAAAACAATACTTTGTAATGAAGAACACAGGGAAAACAAGGAAAAATAATGAAATATTGTCGATTAATATCTGAGGCCAGCGAGTGTTGTTTCCTTGAAACGAAATTGCTCCCTCTACGGTGCTGATAGGTTGAATGAGCAAACGTCTCCCAAGAATGAAACGGAACCTATTTGTGATGGTGCGCTACAATCACAAATCGACGATGAATGCAAGGCAGTATAAGTTTTTATATATTGCAGAACAGAGCAATCTTGTGGAAGAGGATATAGAGCGGAGAAGAAGAAACAGAACTGCAAAAGTGATTTCTGTTTTGATTTTCGAGTGCCTATTTATTGGCTGGGAACATGCATCTATTCGTTAAGGGATGCCACTGTTTGAATTGCAATGGTAATGACTGTTGGAAAGGTTGCGACCCTTTACCAACAGACATGTACGTTGGCAATTGCGCGGCCACAGTTCAAAAATTAGTCGTTTCTTCTAGCGCAGCGGGCATGGCGACAACCGGATGCCCAATCGATCACGAGACCCCAAGAGCCCCAAGGCCCTATCTTTGACCTTTAATATTGATCATGAAATATGTGTTCATGTCTACATTCCCTCTTGTCCCTTCTATTTCTCTTTCTCCTCACTTATTTTGATATAACACATCAAGCCTTAGTATAAGTAGTGGCTTAAGGCACAAATTTCCCCGATGTGGGACTTAGTTTGCCTCAACCACTTTATTCATTCTTCCAACAATCCCCCACATGAATGAGTGGTTGTATAATCTGTTCTGAAACTTTGTGTAACATTTATCATATCGATAAAAGTAGCACAGGCCTTGAACTTTTCCTAGTGTTTTATTGTTATAACTAACAGGCGAGTCAGTAGACTGGACTGTCTTTGAACTGCAAGTTGTTTGTGTATGTCCATAAAGATAACACATGATAAATGCTTTTTAACCCCTTGGTTCTCTGTTTGCATTCGTTTCTGCCATGAACACCGCCTTGGTTTCTTGAGTGCTTGAAGAATTTGACTTTATAATTCGTCTTGAAGTGGCACCTTCGCACTCACATAGGTGATTCTATTAAGAGTATCTCGTAATACTCCACTTGGTTCTTTATAACACCATAGTATAGACATCATTAAAATCCAAGCTTATCCTATTCTTCGACGGATTGTGCACTGGCTTATCATAGGAATGGTTTGTATTTAATAGTGTCGTCAAGTTTATCTTAAACTTAGTTGTCCCTTTGAACCTAGATCTTGGGATCGCCAGTCAACTAGGTGGGGTTTCCATTTTATAAAACTCTTAGTTCATAGGTCTTAAGCCCATTCCCATCGATAAGGTTTGAACTTTCTCTTTTGGCAAGCCTTTTGTTAGTGGATCCGCTATGTTATCCTTTGACCTTACATAGTCTATAGTGACAACTCCATTAGAGAGAAGTTGCTTATGGTTTTATGTCTACGTCGAATATGTCGAGACTTACCATCATACAATGTACTATTTGCCCTTCCTATAGCAGATTGACAATCACAATGTGTACATATTGGAGGTACATGTTTTTCCCAATTTGGAATATCTTCCAAGAAACTCCTAAGCCAATCTGCTTCTTCTACGGCTTTATCTAGAGCAATAAACTCTGATTCCATTGTCGACCTTGCTATGCAAGTCTGTTTGGATGATTTCCATGAGATTGCTCCATTTCCTAATGTAAACACATATCCACTTGTGGATTTTGTGTCATTTGAGCCAGTTATCCAATTGGCATCACTATATCCTTCTAGTACTAAAGGATACTTCTCATATTGCAACACATAGTTTTGTGTGTACTTTAGATATCCTAGGACCCTGATTATTGCTTTCCAGTGATGTTTGCCAGGATTACTGGTATATCTACTCAACTTGCTTATAGCGTATGTAATATCGGGTCTAGTACAATTCACAATGTACATAGTACTTCCTAATACACAAGAGTACTCAAGCTGATATATTCCATCATCGGTGTTCTTTACCCAATTTTGGTTCATATCCATTGGTGTTTTTGCAATGGTTATATTTTATTGCTTGAACCTATCAAGTAATTTGGCAATGTAATGTGACCGAGATAACCCATATCCTTGTGGTGTTCTTATAATTTTCACACCCAAGATTACATCAGCCACTCCTAGATCTTTCATGTCGAATCTAGAGGATAACATATCCTTCGTAGATTTTATTATGGCCTTATTATTCCCTAGGATTAATAAATCATCAACATAAAGACAAACGATGACAAATCCAATATCCGTATATCTTACATATACGCATTTATCTGATTCATTTATTTCGAATCCATTTGATAACATAGTTTCATCAAATTTCTTGTGCCATTGTTTCGGAGCTTATTTAAGGCCATAAAGTGATTTTACCAACTTGCACACCTTATTTTCATTTTCTAAACTAAGAAACCCTTCAGGTTGCTGCATATATATTTCTTCTTCTAGTTCACCGTTCAAAAAAGCAGTTTTCACTAGGGTTGTCAATGGGTTGTGTCGGGTTCTGGGTCAATTCGAGTTCGGGTTGAATTATAAACGGGTCGTGTCAACCCGTTTATTAAACGGGTCATATTTTCCCAACCCTAACCCAACCCGTTTATAAATGGGTTGACCCGACTCGACCCGCGTAACCCATTTAACTAAATGGATCGTATCAGATCGTGTTGGGTCGGGTTTACCCTTTTGACCCATTGATATATATTGTCTACTAATATAAGCAACAAAAGAGCCAAATCACCAACATGCACACTGTTATATAATCACCAACATGCAACAAGTTGCAAAGTCACCAATAGATAACACATATATAAAGCATGAAATCACCATATCCAAAAATCATTTTCTATGCATAGGTATATATTCCCATACTACATAAATTAAAGATTAATAGTATGGAAGAAATACAATAGTTATAAGTAAAATAAAACTAACAACATACAAGAATATATTAGTAAAATATAACAACTTACATATACGAGCATACTGGTTACTGCATATATAAAAGATTAACACTAACAGTATACATAAAAGACTAACAGTATGGAAGAGATACAACATATAATTGGGTTTGGCGGGTCAAAATCGGGTTAGCGGGTCAACACTAAACCCACCCGTTTATAAACGGGTCAAATTCAGGTTGACCCGAAAGTGACCCGCTAACTAAATAGGTCGAATTAACCTGCTAATTTCCGTGCGGGTTACGGGTCGGGTCACGGGTCGGTAGGAAATTGACAGCCCTAGTTTTCACATACATTTGGTGTATTTCCAAATTTAATATGGATGCAATCCCAATAAGCATCCTAATCGATGTTATTCTAGTTACTGGTGAATACATATCAAAGTAATCGAGATCTTCCTTTTGTCTGAATCCTTTTATTACAAGTCTTGCTTTATACTTGTCTATTGAGCCATCACCTTTCAGTTTTTTCTTAAATATCCATTTATATCCTAGTGGTTTTGATCCTTTGGGTAGATCCACTAATTCCCATGTATGGTTTTGTAAAATGGATTCTATTTCACTGTTGGTTGCCTCCTTCCAGTACGGAGCCTCTGTAGATGACAATGCTTGTTGGTAAGTAAGAGGTTCATTTTCTATCATATATGCATAGAAATCGGGTCCAAAGTTTTTCGAAGTCCTTTGACGTTTGCTCCTTCTGGTTTCCTCTACCTCAGTTTCAACATTTCTCTCATTCAAGTATTGATTAACATTATCCTCAGGAGTATCCATATCTCTTGATCTTTTTTGAACAAATTTTTTAATAGAGGATTTTAGAGGATAAATGTGTTCAAAGAATCTAGCATTTCGTGACTCAATAATGGTGTTCTCATGAATGTCATCAATTTCAGATTTGTACACCAAAAATCGATATGCACTACTATTATGAGAATATCCAATGAATATGCAATCTATAGTCTTTGGTCCAATTTTGACCTTTTTGGTTTTGGTATTTCTACTTTGGCAAGACACTCCCACACTTTCAAGTATTTGTAGGATGGTGGTCTATTTTTCCAAAGTTCGTGTGGAGATTTAGATGTTTTATTTCATGGTATTTTATTCAAAATGTGATTTGCCAAAAGAATAGCTTCTCCCCAAAAATTATTTGGCAATCCAGAACTAATTAGTAAGGCATTCGTCATTTCTTTAAGAGTTCTATTTGTCCGTTCGGCTATGCCGTTGGATTGAGGTGAATACAGGGTTGTAGTTTGATGTATGATTCCATGCTCAGCACAAAATTCCTCAAACAGAGACTTATATTCTCCTACTTTATCACTTCTTAAAGACTTTGTTTTCTTATTGAGTTGATTCTCAACTTCTGCCTTATACTATTTAAACATGTCGAATGCTTCGTCCTTGCTTCTAAGGAGATATACATAACAATACCTGGAACAATCTTCAATGAATGTGATAAAGTACCTCTTTCCACCTCTAGTTTGACACATTTTCAAATCACATACATCCGTATGTATTAATTCTAGAGGTTCGGTCTCTTGTTCAATGTGATGAAACGAGGTTCTTATCAATTTTCCTTCTGCACAAACTTGATATTATAGTTGGAATCTATATCGCATTTTTGTATAAATTCTAGATTTAACAATTTTCGCAACGTATTAAAATTTACATGCCCTAATCTAGAATGCCATATGTTAGAAGAGTCAATAATATAAGTTGAAGATTCAATTTTATTCATATCATTATTTGGTACAACAGTGGTTACATTTGCTTTAAACAAGCCATCATACACATAACCTCTTCCAACATACACTCCATTCTTTGATATTACAAACTTATCAGCAATAAATGTTAGTTTGAAACCATGCTTGCTTAGCAACGATCCTGAAATCAGGTTCTTGCGGATTTCTGGAACGTGGAGAACATCATTCAATTTTAGTTCATTTCCAGAAGTTAACTTCAGTACAATCTTTCCCTTGCCTTCCACCTTTGATGCGGACGAGTTACCCATGAATAGTTGCTCGTTATCAGTGGCAGGTTTGTAGGTTGTAAACATCTACTTGCTGGCACATATATGACGAGTGGCTCCTGTTTCCAGAAACCACTCCTTGTTGTTGCCAACAAGGTTGCATTCAGAAACAACCGCACATAAATCCATATCTACAACGTCATTTGAATTTTCTACCATATTTGCTTCAGGTTTCTTCTTTTTGGAGGCATGACACACGGCTGCTTTGTGGCTGTTCTTTCCACAATTGTGGCAAGATCCTTGAAAATTCTTTTGTTTTTTTGCCTTAGCATTCTGCTCGCGCTTTCTTTTGTTTGTCTTTTCATCCTCAACCACATTGGCCCTTGCTTGTAATGAACCGGTAGCCATTTTCTCTGATTTTCGGTTGTCTTCTTCGATTCGTAGACGAACAACCAGATCCTCCATGGTCATTTCCTCGTGCTTATGCTTCAAATAGTTTTTGAAATCCTTCCATGATTGAGGCAACTTTTCGATAGCGGCAACCACTTGGAATGACTCACTTAACTCCATCTTTTCGTCATAAATTTCATGAACGATAACTTGGAGTTCTTTAATCTGACCGACGACTGTTTTGGAATCAACTATCTTGAAGTCAAGAAACTTTCCGATAATGAATTTCTTCATTCCAGCATCTTCAGTCTTGTAGAGTTCTTTAATCTGACCGACGACTGTTTCGGAATCAACTATCTTGAAGTCAAGAAACTTTCCGATAATGAATTTCTTCATTCCAGCATCTTCAGTCTTGTACTTCTTTTCAAGTGATAACCAGAGAACCTTTGCAGTCTCAACGGTACAATGTACATTATATAAACTATTTTCTAATCCATTGAGAATGTAATTCTTACAGATGAAGTCAGAATTCTTCCACGCTGTAAGTGCCTCGACTTTGGTGGCGTCTGGCTCTAGTTCTTCAACAAAAGGTGGATCCTCCGTAAGGTATTTGGCCAACCCCAAGGTTGTCAGGTAGAAAAGCATATTCTATTGCCAGCGTTTGAAATTCTGGCCATTAAACCTCTCTGGTCTCTCGCCATGCGAATATGGGACAATTGGTGGGACCAGAGGCGGAGCCGATGGCACAGTCTGTGTCGGCACAGATTTGTTGTTGCTACTTTGCGGCATTGTCGTCTACAAGTAGATGCACCAATCAATAACAATTTCGTTTCAAGATTTTTAGAAACCAATGAATGAACAAAATGGAAGAAACCCGCTTGTATGTACAGTAATGCCTTTAAGCGTTGGTAATATGTTTCAAAGAAGTTGCAATTCGCAACAACAATGACCAATCATTGTATTGCACAAGAATCGTACAAAACAATACTTTGCAATGAAGAACACAGGGAAAACAAGGAAAAATAATGAAATATTACCAATTAATATCTGAGGCCAGCGAGTGATGTTTCCTTGAAACGAAATTGCTCCCTCTACGGCGCTGATAAGTTGAATGAGCAATCGTCTCCCAATGATGAAACGGAACCTATTTTGATGGTGCGCTGCAATCACAAATCGACGTTGAACGCAAGGCAGTATAAATTTTTATATATTGCAAAACAGAGAAATCTTGTGAAAGAAGATATAGAGCGGAGAAGAAGAAAACAGAACTGCAAAAGTGATTTCTGTTTTGATTTTCGAGTGCCTATTTATAGGCTGGGAACAAACATCTATTCGCGAAGGGTTGCCACTGTTCGAATTGCAACGGTAATGACTATTGGAAAGGTTGCGACCCTTTACCAACAGACATGTACATTGGTAATTGCGCGGCCACAGTTCAAAAATTAGCCATTCTTCTAGCGCAGCGGGTCTGGCGGCAACCGGATGCCTGATCGATCACGAGACCCCAAGAGCCCCAAGGCCTGAGGTCCTGTCTTTGACCTTTAACATTAATCATGAAATATGTGTTCATGTCTACATATCCACTTGTCCCTTCTATTTCTCTTTCTCCCATTTCTTTTGATATAACACATCAAGCCTTAGTATAAGTAGTGGCTTAAGGCACAAATTTCCCCGAATAGGGACTTAGTTTGCCTCAACTACTTTATTCATTCTTCCAACAATCCCCCACATAAATGAGTGGTTGTATAATCTGTTCTGAAACTTTGTGTAAAATTTATCATATCGGTAAAAGTAGCACAAAGGCCTTGAACTTTTCCTAGTGTTTTATCATTATAACTAACTGTCGAATCAGTAGACTGGAATGTCTTTGAACTGTGAGAGGTTTGTGTAGGTCTATAAAGATAACACAATAAATGATCTTTAACCCCTTTGTTCTCTGTTTGTGTTCATTTTTGCCACGAACACCGCCTTGGTTTCATGAGTGATTGAAGAATTCGACCTTACAATTCTTCTTGAAGCGGCGTCTTCGCACTCACATAGGTGATTCTATTAAGAGTATCTCGTAATACTTCACTTGGTTCTTTATAACACCACAGTATAGACATCTTTAAAAGCCAAGCTTATCCTATTCTTCGACGGATTGTGCACTGACTTATCATAGGAATGGTCCGTATTTTAGTGTGCCGTCAAGTTTATCTTAAAATTAGTTTTCCCTTTTAACCTAGATCTTGGGATGTCCAGTCAACTAGGTGGGATTTCCGTTTTCGAAAACTCTTAGTTCATAGGCCTTAAGTCTGTTCCCATCGATAAGGTTTGAACTTTCTCTCTTGACAAGCCTTTTGTTAGTGGATCCGCTATGTTATCCTTTGACCTTAGATGGTCTATAGTGATAACTCCATTAGAGAGAAGTCGTCTTATGGTTTTATGTCTACGTCGAATATGTCGAGACTTACCATTATACAATGTACAATTTTCCCTTCCTATAGTAGATTGTTTATCACAATGTATACATATTGGAGGTAAAGGTTTTTCTCAATTTGGAATATCTTCCAAGAAACTCCTAAGCCAATTTGCTTCTTCTGTTTCTTTATCTAGAGCAATGAACTCTGATTCCATTGTCGACCTTGATATGCAAGTCTGTTTGGATGACTTCCATGAGATTGCTCCATTTCCTAACGTAAATACATATCCACTTGTGGATTTTGTGTCATTTGAGCCAGTTATCTAATTGGCATCACTATATCCTTCTACTACTGAAGGATACTTCTCATATTGCAACACATAGTTTTGTGTGTACTTTAGATATCCTAGGACCCTGATTACTGCTTTCCAGTGATGTTTGCCAGGATAACTGGTATATCTACTCAACTTGCTTATAGCGTATGCAATATCAGGTCTAGTACAATTCATGACATGTATAATACTTCCTAATATACGAGAGTATTCAAGCTGATATATTACATTACCGGTGTTCTTTACCCAATTTTGGTTCATATCCACTGGTGATTTTGCAATGGTTATATTACATTGCATGAACCTTTCAAGTAATTTGGCAATGTAATGTGACTGAGATAACGCATATCCTTGTGGTGTCTTTATAATTTTCACACCCAAGATTACATCAGCCACTCCTAGGTCTTTCATGTCGAATCTAGAGGATAACAAATCCTTCATAGATTTTATTACGGCCTTATTATTCCCTTGGATTAATGAATCATCAACATAAAGACAAACAATGACAAATCCAATATCCGTATATCTTACATATAAGCATTTACCTGATTCATTTATTTTGAATCCATTTGATAACATAGTTTCATCAAATTTCTCGTGCCATTGTTTCGGAGCTTGTTTAAGGCCATAAAGTGATTTTACTAACTTGCACACCTTATTTTCATTTCCTGGGCTAAGAAACCCTTCAGGTTGCTGCATGTATATTTCTTCATCTAGTTCACCATTCAAAATAGCAGTTTTCATATCCATTTGGTATATTTCCAAATTTAATATGAATGCAATCACAATAAGCATCCTAATCGATGTTATTCTAGTTACTGGTGAATACGTATCAAAGTAATCTAGATCTTCCTTCTGTCTAAATCCTTTTATTACAAGTCTTGCTTTATACTTGTCTATTGCGCCGTCAGCTTTCAGTTTTTTCTTAAATATCCATTTATATCCTAGTAGTTTTAATCCTTTGGGTAGATCCACTAGTTCCCATGTATGGTTTTGTAAAATGGATTCTATTTCACTGTTGATAGCTTCCTTCCAGTACGGAGCCTTAGTAGATGACATTGCTTGTTGGTAAGTAAGAGGTTCATTTTCTATTATATATGCATAAAAATCTGGTCCAAAGGTTTTCGAAGTCCTTTGACGTTTGCTCCTTCTGGGTTCCTCTACCTCAATTTCAACATTTCTCTTATTTGAGTTTTGATTAACATTATCCTCAGGAGTATCTGTATCTCTTGATCTCTTTCGAACAATTGTGTCAAAAGAGGATTTTAGAGGATAAATGTGTTCAAAGAATCTTTCGTGACTCGATAATGGTGTTCTCATGAATGTCATCAATTTCATATTTGTACACCAAAAATTGATATGCACTACTATTATGAGCATATCCAATGAATATGCAATCTATAGTCTTTGGTCCAATTTTGACCTTTTTTGGTTTTGATATTTCTACTTTGGCAACACTCCCCCACACTATCAAGTATTTGTAGGATGGTGGTCTATTTTTCCAAAGTTCATGTGGAGATTTAGATGTTTTCTTTCGTGATATTTTATTCAAAATGTGATTTTCCAAAAGAATAGCTTCTCCCCAAAAGTTATCTGGCAATCCAGAACTAATTAGTAATGCATTCATCATTTCTTTAAGAGTTCTATTTTTTTGTTCGGCTATACCGTTGGATTGAGGTGAATACGGGGCTGTAGTTTGATGTATAATTCCATGCTCAGCACATAATTCCTCAAACGGAGACTCATATTCTCCACGTATATCACTTCTTAAAGACTTTAATTTTTTATTGAGTTGATTCTCAACTTCTGCCTTATACTGTTTAAACATGTCGATTGCTTCGTCCTTGCTTCTAAGGAGATATACATAACAATATCTGGTACAATCATCAATAAATGTGATAAAGTACCTCTTTCCACCTCTTTCCACCTCTAGTTTGACCCATTTTCAAATGAGCAATCGTCTCCCAAGAATTAAATGGAACCTATTTGATGGTGCGCTGCAATCACAAATCGATGACGAACGAAAGGCAGTATAAATTTTTATATATTGCAGAATAGAGCAATATTGTGGAAGAAGATAAAGAGCGGAGAAGAAGAAAACAGAATTGCAAAAGTGATTTCTGTTTTGGTTTTCGAGTGCCTATTTATAGGTTGGGAACAGGCATTTATTCGCGAAGGGGTGCCACTGTTCGAATTCCAATGGTAATGACTGTTGAAAAGGTTGCGACCCTTAACCAATAGACATGTACATTGGCAATTGCGTGACCACAATTCAAAAATTAGTCGTTTCTTCTAAGGCAGTGGGCCTGGCGGCAACCGGAGGCCCAATCGATCACGAGACCCCAAGAGCCCCAAGGCCCTACCTTTGACCTTTAATATTAATCATGAAATATGTGTTCATGCCTACGTAGTCTCTTGTCCCTTCTATTTCTCTTTCTCCTCATTGCTTTTGATATAACACATCAAGCCTTAGTATAAGTAGTGGCATAAGGCAAAAATTTCCCCGATGTGGGACTTAGTTTGCCTCAACCACTTTATTCATTCTTCCAACAATCCCTTACATGAATGAGTGGTTGTATAATCTGTTTTGAAACTTTATGTAACATTTGTCATATCGGTAAAAGTAGCACAAATGCCTTGAACTTTTCCTAGTGTTTTACGTTATAACTAATTGGCGAATCAGTAGACTGGACTGTCTTTGAACTGTAAGCCATTTGTGTAAGTCTATAAAGATAACACATGATAAATGATCTTTAACCCCTTGGTTCTCTGTTTGTGTTCGTTTTTGCCATGAACACCACCTTGGTTTCATGAGTGATTGAAGAATTCGACCTTACAATTCTTCTTGAAGTGGCACATTCGCACTCACATAGTTGATTCTATTAAGAGTATCCCATAATACTCCACTAGGTTCTTTATAACACCACAGTTTAGACATCATTAAAAGCCAAACTTATCCTATTCTCCGACGGATTGTGCATCGACTTATCACAGGAATGATTTGTATTTAACAGCGCCGTCAAGTTTATCTTAAACTTAGTTGTCCCTTTCAACCTAGACCTTGGGATCTCCAGTCAACTAGGTGGGGTTTCCGTTTTAGAAAACTCTTAGCTCATAGGTCTTAATCCCATTCCCATCTATAAGGTTTGAACTTTCTGAAACACCCCACCTCCGTTAAGGTCACTCACAAAGGGAATGCCTTAACTTTGATGGAGCATTATAGGTAAAAGATGCAGATAAATTACAAGACAGACAAATAAAGCAGCGGAAAATGAAACTTTACTTTATTTATAAAATAGCTTGTACAAAGATTGTCTACAATACTAATGTATCTATCTTGTTTAAGAAAATAAAGAAGCATAAATGACGATAATATTCCCCAATAGAGCAGGAGCCAGCCATAGCAGTGGAAAAGAAAGTCCAGAGCAATACATCGACTAATTTTCAATTCTTGCAAAGAGAAACGGTCCAAACTAAGTTGAGCTTATTTCCTCCCTGACTACCTTGGAGGGGGCGGTGGGAACGGAAGAAAAGAAGACGAAAGAAAGTTGGTCAAACAATAAGTCTGGTAAGTTCAGTGATTACTAGCATTTAAACAGGAAAAGAATCATGACATGAGATAAGCTGAACATAGGACAATACTCTACAGTAAGACAACAAGGGCAATAAGATAACATAAGTTTAGTACAAGATATGATAAGGCAAGATAAAATGAATGCGCTTCTACTCTTTCTCTGCTTCGCTACTACCCTGTTATTTTGATTTCTATCTCTCTACACCACCTAACTAGTGTCCCAACCAGTAATCCATATAAAAGGACAATATTACAACATGATCCCAATCCCCGCAATTGTGGTAGCCTTCAGGTGTACATCTATTATGAGGATTCCACCTCAGTCGGCCTAATTGCCATAAAGATGTTAGATGTAACCTTACTACCCTATCGATCAGCTCCCTTACTTGTATTCATGTTCCATGTGTCTGTATCAATCGGCCCTCCCTTGCATGTAGATACCCTGCGCTGATCCCACCATAAGGTGTATAAATCCTTATGATGGCAACCCGACACGAATCAAGTTGCACAGTGTATAACTACTGGTACCCAGTGCCTGCTTTTTCCCACTTTGGAGTACGTGCACGCCCGTAAACTGTCGGAACCTACACTGACGTACCCCCTGCCGTTGCTTTGACCGCTTATAATCAGCCCAGTAATCGTGCCCCACCCTGCCTAGTTCAGGGTATCGTGATACATCCATGTGGATTACTGCTGAAATGGGTCCCCGTTACTAGGGTTTCCTATTGGTTAAGTTTGTGGGCCTATATTTACTAATATTACCCACTAACCCGATATGTACTTAACCCTCCCATCGATTCAAGTATTTTTAATAAACGGTTAAGTTTTGTGGGCCTATATGTACTAATATTACCCACCTACATGAGATGTACTTAACCCTTCCACTGATTCAAGCATGTTTATTTAATGGTTAAGTTTCGTAGGCCTATATTTACTAATATTACCCACCAACCCGATATGTACTTAACCCTTCCACTGATTCAAGCATGTTTATTTAATGGTTAAGTTTTGTGAGCCTATATTTACTAATATTACCCACCAACCCGATATGTACTTAACACTTCCACTGATTCAGGCATGTTTATTTAATTGTTAAGTTTTATGGGCCTATATTCTCTAATATTACCCACCAACCCGATATGTACTTAACCCTCCCGCACATTACGCCATATTAGTTAAGTGTTGTCCGCTCAGGTTAACTTAACCTACTCATTCATCATGTCATGTTGGTTAAGCATTTCTGATTAACTTGACCCTCCTTACTTATCATGTTGGATCGGTTAAGTGTTTCCTATTAACTTAACCCCGTTCGTTCATCAAGTTATATTGGTCAAGTGTTTCTTGTTAACTTAACCCCACGTATTCATCTTGTTGTATTGGTTAAGTGTCATCAATCAATTCAAATTAACTTAACCCACCTATGTGTCATGTTACTTTGGTTAAGTGATGCCTTCTTGTGTTAACTTAACCCTACTAGAAATCAAGTTATATTGGTTAAGTGTTGCCCTCTTATTTTAACTTAACCTTTCCATAAATCAAGTTATATTGGTTAAGTGTTTCTAAATTTACTTAATCTCACCCGCTTGCCTAATCAACATGTTAACAGTTAAGTGTTCAAAATTTACTTAACCTCACTCACTTGTCTAATTAACATGTTATAACGATTAAGTGTTCTAAATTTACCCAACCTCACCCACTTGTCTAATTAACATGTTATAACGGTTAAGTGTTCTAAATTTACTTAAACTTACCCATCAGTTTAGTTAACATGTTGAATTGGTTAAGTGTTTCCTTAATTGACTTAACCCTACCAATCTTGACTTAGCTTTATTAAAGCACCAACCACTCACATTAGACAGATATTGTTGTGGTCACTGGATGTGCCGGTCGGTTCCGGGCAGTTTTACACCACAACTCAGGCTAACCTGAGGTTCTTTTTGGGCTCAATGCACTAACCACCCACATTAGACAGATATTGTTGTGGTCACTGGATGTTCCGATCGGTTCCGGACAGTTTTACACCACAACTCAGTCTAACCTCGTGTTAGGCATATTCGTCTTTTCTAAATTTACATATTTATCCTTTTATGCTTATATGTAAATTTGTCAACAATTTATTGTCATGGCCCATTTTCCCTCTAATTCAAGTTCATGGTTTTTGGCATAAAACTATACCATTTCTATGCCACTCGTTAATTACATGACTATGAGCCAAATATGTCAGTTATGTGTAATTTCCAAGTTTTTCCCAACGTTACCCTCGTTGTATGTTCGCGTTAATCACATAAAGTCATTGGGCCTGCAAATTAGCCCAATTTATAAACAAGAGGCAAAAGAAGGGAACATTTAATCAAACATATGTCACGTAAATTTAAATTAACATGTCTCACGAAACTTGCAATTAGATTGAATAGAACTAGCATAAGCCTAAGCCTGTGAACATGTAGATCTAGGCATAGGTGAAGACAACTTGGTTTATAAACTAGCATAATTTAGGAGAATCATGACATGTACATTCCAGAGCATGTATAAGTTTAACTGTAACATGTAGATGTGAACTAGATCTAACAATAATGATCATATGAACTTGCATGAATCCACTTTACAAACTTGAATATAAATATAGATCTAATTTTTGGATCTAACACGGAACATGAAACTTGCATATGAATATGTGTGTGTGTGTGTGTGTGTGTGTGTGTATATATATATATATAGATCTTGACTTGGGTCTATCATAAAACATGTATCTTGCATATGAACATATATATATATATATATATATAGATAGATCTCGACTAACATAAAACATGTATCTTGCATATGAACTTGCAAATTTGATCTATGCAACATGAACCATAAGCATATGAATTTACATAAAACTATACAAGTTAAACTTGGCATGTAGTGGTGAACTTGCAAATTAGATCTATCATAAAGGCATATGGATCTAACATATAAAGTTTTAGATCTAAACATGTAAGGTCGTAGATCTAAACATGTATGCATAATGGCTCTAAACAATTAGGCATAAACAACATGACTTAGCCTAAAACTTGTATGTATCATAATATCACCAAACTTACATATGATAATTTCATTCCCAAATTCCTCTACAACATCATAGGTTTACTCACCAGTTTCCACATAACATGATAGGTTCGATAGACCGCAATAGTTCATAGCCATATATGATAGAATAGACATGAATAAACATGAATCAGCATCACATACAACTTGATACAATTCTATTTTACAATTCATTACAAATCACGTCTTTAATTTATTCACATTTGAAAGATAACTACACTTACAATCAAAAGGAAAAATTTGATTTCAGGGATCTGTATTCTGAAACTGAATTGCTCGCCTTTGATGTAGATCGTTGAATTCTCTTAGTTGAATTAGATTTGTTTTAATTTGATTTTGTTTTTAGTGGCGGCTAGGTTTAGATGAAAGTGAATAATAGAATTAGGTTTTAGATTTAGGGTCTTTATATAGTTGTGGAGAGTGTTTTAGGACCATTAGATTAACCCTGAACCATGAGAACCAGTCAGATGCCACATATGCCTTAGAGTGAATCAGCCCACGGGTTGACAACCAAACACCCTGAATCAACCCCTAGTCGACCCAGCGAGGCTCGGGTCAACCTCAAAAATAGGCCGATTCAGTTATTCCCCCTCCCGATTCGTTGCTTTGAACTTTTTTGCATATTTTTTTATTTATTATATATATATATATATATATATATATATTTATTTATCATATACATACAAACTTCAAGGTTTAATAACTTCTTCATAAGGTATCCGTTTTATGGAAACCAAATGTTTATCTTGACCAAAATTTTGAGACGAACGTAATAGTGCAACCCATTTCACTTAATTCTTCTTCTAAAAATTAAGTGTTCTTGAATTTGTTAATTTTAATATTCTCAGAAAATTCTGGGTGTTACATTCTCCCCTCCTTAAAGGATTTCGTCCCCGAAATCTTCAAGTTAAGAAGAATGCATCCTAACATCCAATCATCCATCTACTCATCCATCATCCACAAGCATCCATTGTCCTTAAAAGACTTTTAATGCCATATGAACATATGCAGAGTATGTGTATATGTCTCTTATCTAGTGCAAAATCAGGCGGTCTACTGATCCAGTTGACCTCCTTAATGCGAATCATGAGAGTGTCATGCGTCCAATATGTATGCGAATATCCCTAATCATGTAAATACTATATGTGTGCATATTCACTCATCCATATGCAATATCCATATGATAACACATCAAGTTTCAATCCATATACAAATACATTCATATGCATATGCAATATGAAAGTGACTGAGCCGATCTAGTGTCTAATGTGTGTAAATGCATCCACGAGCAACCACTTGCATCCACTTGCAACCATCAATCATAACATGTTTCAAATACATGTTTACATCCATTGGCTTCTACCTAAGGATCAAAGATATGACCTAGAGGATATACCTAAAAGATAAAGACTAGCATGCAAATAAATTTATAGAAAAAGAGGAATCAAGGATATACCCTCAAAAATGGTATGATGCGCATATCTAGTCTTCAGTCTTCTAAGTTGCATCTTCTTGAGTATCACTCCACCGTACCTTAACTAATTTAACATCACGATTGCGAAGCTGTAACAACCCCGAATTTTGGGTAAATTTAAAATTTTATTTTAAGTAATTTTAATGAGTTTTTGATATTTAAAATAATTTATTTAAAATAATAATGATTAAGAATTGATTTAAATAGAAGTTAGAATGAATAATTTAATTTTAATTATAAAAAGAGTTAGAAACAACGCGGTAGTTTGAAAAGTCAAACTTGAACTATGACTGACCATACAAGATGCAAAATTTAACGGATTTTAGTGAAACCAAAAATATTAGAATCTATTTAAAAATATCTTTCCAACGAGTCCGAAAAATCGAAATTTCATAACGGGAATCAAAAGTTATGTCAAAATTAAAATTTAGAAAGGTCGCTATGAAATTTACAAAGGGCAAAAACACTACTTTTTGCATACTAAAGAATTTGAACTCGAAACCCCTTCCATTGGGTTCAGAATGATGTTTCTACATTGAAAAACAGTAAACACTTATATATTTCGAGTTTCGGAAATTATTGGTATAAAAATTTATCTTTAATATTAAATATATACGCCTTGAAAATTGAAATTTTGCAAACAGTCTCCAAATTGAACAAAATTAATTTTTTTGGGTTCGTATCATCAAAACAAAGCTAAAAATGATTTTTCGGTAATTTTTAGAATTAATATATAATTATAATTGATTTTTCAGTGTAAACGGACAATTTTTGACTTTAAAAATTCATACGGGCTCAGAATTGAATGAAATTAATTTTCCTAGGTCCGCAGCGTCAAATCATAGCTAAATATATTTTTCGGGAATTTTTGAAGTTAATTTGTGACCCCGGTGAATTTTCATGTATGGTTGAATTAAAAATTAAGTGATTTATATTAAGAATAAAGTAAACCTGCTGTAGACTTCGAAATTGAGCCTTGCCACTGGCGCCATTGCGTTCAGAAGATGTCAAAATATTAAGATAGACAGTAAGCATGCCTAATTCTGAGTTCGGGCCAAACCGGACCTTTATTGGGTAATTAAGGATTAAATAATCATTAGTTAAACCTAATATTATATTATAAATTTGCATCGCTACAGTACTCCGTCTTCTTCCTTCTCATTTCAGCCGCCACGAAACCCATTCCCCTTCGAAACTTCAAGCTTCGATTTCTCCTTCGTTTCTCAACGAAAATCTTCATACAAATACACATTTCGAAGAGAATTCCGAGCTCTTCGATTCCATACCCAAATCACCACACCTCATCAACTGTAGCCGCCGCCCCACCCCCCTAAACCCGCCGCCGTCGCACCCCCCTAGGCCCCACCACAGGCGTGCGCACCCTCCCACCATCTAGGCTCTGATTCCCCTTTCGTAGCTCTCCAAGCTCCAACAAACGACACCCAGAACCGTTAACTACAGCTCACGAAATCACAAATCAAAGTTTTGAACACTTTAGGTATGAAATTTCATTTTAGATTTTTCCACGCTTTTAGATGTGGCAACTGCAGTTGTAAAAAGTCAATTTCTAATTTATATATATGAACTTCAAATTTAAATCTTTCAAATCCGAAATCGTCGTGACTTCGAACACGAGATCTGACCGAGTTTGGACCTTCATTTCAGTCCCAAGCAATGTGAGAATTTATTTTTAATTAAATTTAATTAATTTAATTATTATCCTAGCGTTATGTGAAGTTTGAATGGTAAATATCATGCTTACGATACAGATCTATTTTGTTTGGTCATATTTGATGATGGTTGGTATGTGTTTGTGACGGATAGTTTAGATCCGTATGATTATCACCTCTTATGTAATCACTTGTGTTGATTTGGATTGACCTAATTTATCAATTCAAAATAGCAGAAATATGATTGTCACATTCTTATGTTATCGCTTTTGTATGATAAAAATTACATTTTTTCTATGTAATTGAAATATGAATTTACACCGTATGATAAAAATTACATTTTTTTTCTATGTAATTAAAATGTGAATTTACACCGTATGATAAAAATTACATTTTTTTCTATGTAAATAAAATGTGAATTTACACCGTATGATAAAAATTACATTTTTTTTTATGTAATTGAAATGTGAATTTACACCGTATGATAAAAATTACATTTTTTCTATGTAATTGAAATGTGAATTTACACCGTATGATAAAAATTACATTTTTCTATGTAATTGAAATGTGAATTTACACCGTATGATAAAAATTACATTTTTCTATGTAATTAGAATGGAAGTTTGCATCGTATGATAAAAATCATATTTTTACAATGTAAATAAGAAGTAGAATTTGCATTGTAATTAAATTTACATTTTTATATGTAAATTTAGAATAGGATTCACACTGCAAGTATAAATTATATTTTTATTATGTAATTAAGATTAGAATGTACATTGAGGTTGAAATTTACATTTTTATATATAATTAAAGGATGAGATGTTGCAATACAAAATAAAAATTACATTTTTATATGTAATTAAGGTATGAATTTGCAACGTAAAATAAAAATTACATTTTTATATGTAATTAAGGTACGAATTTGCAACGTAAGATAAAAATTACATTTTTATGTGTAATTACAGTATGAATTTACAAAGTAAATTAAAAATTACATTTTTATATAAAACTTAGAATGAGAGATTTACAATGTAAATTAAAATTACATTTGTTTATGAAGTTAAGAATGAGAGATTACATTGTAAATTAAAATTACATGAAGTCAATAATGAGGATTTACATTGAAATAAAAAAATTACATTTTTATAATGTAATAAAGAAGCAGGATTCACATTGAAATAAAAAATTTACATTTTTATTATTATGTAATTTAAGAATAGACTTGCATTGAAATAAAGAGACAAAGCTATAGATTACATTATTATATACAAACAAAAAGGCAAAGTTATAAAATACATTTTTATAAGTATTTTATGTGCAAATAAAAGGATAAGATTATTAAACTTATTTTTATTTCCATGTTATGTGTAAATAAAATGGCAGAACTAAGGACCGTATTTTTATCTACATTTCACATGTATATAGAGGTTCATATTTTACCGTTAGAATTAAAATAATGATTATTATCGTCATTTGTGATGCGGTAAAAAGATTGTATTAAAATTTACATTTTTGTTATATATTTTTATATTAAACAAAAAGGTAGTTTTTAAGAAGAGATTTTCATCGTCATGTAAAATTTGAAGGAACATTTATGTGAAATTAGCAAGAACATTTATGTTAAAATTTGAAGAACATTTATGTGAAATTAGCAAGAACATTTATGATAAAAATTTGAAAGAATATTTATGTCAGATTAAAAAGGGAATTCATTAAAATATTCAAATCAGGATGGAATTGTGTTAACATAAAAATGAATGTCTTTTTAATTGTGTCCTTTAACACAAATATAACTTAAGAAAATAAACGATCTTTTATTTATGTTCTCTAATGTAATTAAAAAGTAGATTTGACATGTATCAAAATCACATTTTTTATATGTAAGTATTGAAATTGAGAAAGTACCAAGTTTTATTAAGATTTGAAAAGGGTAAGTTATAGTATCTGAAATCAAGTTATTTTGGAAATATAGAATATTCCAGAATCAAGATATTTTGAAATGTGAAACATTTTAAAATAATATTTTTAGTAGAGCAATTATAATGATTAATTAAAATTGTATTTGGACACGAGGTTAAGTCACATTTGTGGTGGAAGTCTGCCCGGACTCGACCGGCATATCCAGCAGCCACAAATGTTGGGCCTAATGTGAGAGGTCCAAGTGCGCAAATACAAATTGGGCCAAGACACGAGGTTAAGCCCAACTTGTGGGAGAAGTCTGCCCGGAACCGACCGGCCTATCCAGCATCCACAAGTTGTAGGCCTAATGTGGGAGGTCTGGCCTATATTAAAATATAAATGGATAAATTAGAAATTGACGTTATTTTCACTACACCAAAATAGCAGATTTGACACGCCAGGATGTAGAGATTTGATACGGCTTAAAGCCGTATCACATTTGATACGGCTCATAGCCTTATCAAATTTTTTTTGCTACATCTTCATCAATCCGCACCTCCTCAAACCTTAAAATCTAGCCGTAGATCTTGACAGCTTCAGATTACTTCATTTCATACGCGTTTGAGCCGTATTAAAACAGCGTGATATTTTGTCTGTGCCTTCTCATTTTTGTTTCTCGCTTCTCCTTCTTCACTTTTTTGTTTCGGCCGACATAAAAGAATTAGGGTTCTCCCCCAAATCTTCATTAAGGGGGCGAATTGATTTTGTCCTCCCTTCCCATGCAGCGACCAGACTCACCGCGATCTAGTCACCTCCCATGGTGCTCCCACTCTACCTCTCCTCTGCCAACCCAAATAATAAACCCGCTTTCCAGTTCTCTCGCCGTCATCTCCATCGCGCGGACGAGAATCATACTTCCAACGCTAGGATGAGCCTATAAGACGATCTTCTCACCAACGGGTAAATTTATGACGTCTGGATTTTAGTTTAGTCCTTTGCTGGATCTTATTGTGATGTTTTGGCTTTGGGTTGGTAGGTATTATACGACTAAAATTTGGATCGGGATACCGCCGCAGGAGTTCGCTTTGATTGTGGATTCGGGGAGTACGGTATGTGCCTTGTGAATCTTGCGAGCAGTGCGGAAATCATCAGGTAAACTATTAGTCGATGATTTGATTAGGGACACAGATTTAACAATTCGTTGTTTGGTTGCTTAATGAAATAAGATCGAAAATCTTGATATGCTAGAATTTTTTTCACTATCAACTCATTTTGTTAACTGCTAGTTTAGGTATTACTTGATATAACACTATATTCAATTATGTTCATTTTATTTTTTATATAATTTGATAAGCTGAGACAGTAGATTACCTTAAGCTATCAGACTAATTGACTTTCAAATTTTTGTTCTGTATAAATTATAGGAGTTATGTTCAGATTAATAAAATCTACATCATCGATGACATGCTATTTTATTTTGGTGTGAGGAATTATTTACCCATTTGACAAGAATAATTGTTTAAATTATCAGCTTTAATATAAATATAACTGGTCTGTAAAATATTGTATGCATAGCGTTACTATGCCCCCCCCCCCTTCGATGTTTGCATTACCTGAAAAATAGATTTGGTAACAAATGTGTTGAGTACTTTTCGCTTGTCTAAATGCATAATTTCCCTTCTACACATCCACATAAACTGGTATATGCATTTTGGAATCTCTGTTAGCTAAATCTGTACGTTACAGTTTTTGGCCTGAAATGATTTTTTTTCCAAAATATATTTTTTGTAGGCCAGATTATTTTAATTCTTTCTAGCATATTTTATTTGTGGATTCTTAGTTTTGTGATGGCTTGAAGGTAACTTTTAACATTTGTTTGGTGATAATAGTCCATCAGTTTTGTATTTAATGCTGAACTTTTATAAACTGCTTTAATCGTTATTCTACTTTTCTTATATTCTTCTGCTGTCAATTTATTGATGTTAACAGTAGGTTAATGACCACGGTCCATACCTTTTAATTTTAGGTATTGAAAAAAAATCAATATTCTTTATGATATTTTCCACTATCTATGTTAAAGGGTCTTAGAACATCTTAAACTAAATTGACTGTAATTTTACTCAATCCTATAATAACTCATTGGATTGGCTTAACTACTACTAATCTCTATCAGCGATTTAGAACTTATTTAGACTACAATTTCTAGCTCAAAACTGATGTTATCAATCATGTCAGCATTAACTACAATTTTTTTATTCACTTTTTGACTTATGATAAAAAATATTATCTAGTTTTTTCCCTTGAGATAATTAGTATTTTAAAATAAGGTAAAATATAAGTTATACCCGTCATTGTCGTCAAGCATACAACTAAACCACACTGGAGTTGTCTCTCATGTCCACTCGGTAAATTTATGGCTTGACAATTCAAGACAAACCTTTTTTGCATTGGATGCCATAGAATGGCTTTGAATACGTTAAACATGTTACATTTACCTCTTATATCTTTGATTATTCCATGTAAAGTTTTCAACAAATTTAAATATATTAAACAGGTATCTTATGAATTTGGATATACTGGACTCCACCACGTTCACTACTATCACGGCTTTTGGCAGCGAAGCTGAATCCCTCATTGGTCATAGGATTGATGACTTGCTAACCGTCTACAAATCGTTAAAATAATGTTACTTTATTTTTTCCTTCTGCCTTTTTTTATTCAGCTTAACAGTGAACATTATTTGTTATATCTGATTAAGTTACTTAACACCATCTGAAATCAGTAATATACACATATTTTATGTCAACTGCGTCAACATTTCTTCCAGCTCTGCTGTTATGGGGGTTTTTAAACTCTGTTTATCATTATGTTTTAAATTTGACCCCAATGAAAAATTTCCGCTCTACTTTGTGTTCTTTTATTGTTTTTATTTCAAACTTTTATGATTATTTTTACAACAAAAAAAAAAAAATTGTTTTCTATATAAGCCAATGGTACAAACAAAATTGAAAGGATTTTTGATCCTTTGTCGTATTTTGAGATGCATATGTGCAATATGAAAATACTATCGACTAGTTAGAATGTGATTACTTAATTGTTATTATATAAATGATATGTGCTTATTTTAAACAACTTAGAACTCATCTAAGATATTTCATTTATTTTATTTTTGTTCCATTTTAGTTTAAAATTATAATGACTTATATACACGTAACCAGTTACATAGTGTACAAATTATTTTAGGCTACTATTAAAAAAATCCCATGATAAATGATTCATGTAATGTGAAAGGTGTTCTTGCTATTCATTTCATGAAATATTTTAACACTGAATTGAGATTGCATACACCGATTGTGTAGATGACGGATCCATTAATTTAGTTTATTCATAGATGGATGTATTCATATATTAACTTGATTCATCATATATAGTCCGATGTCTATAATCTCTGTAACTAGTGGCTATAGGTTATTTTTTTATACCGCTATGTGTGTCTATCCAAACCTACTGATCTGACCTTGAACTAAGATGCAAATCATTTGTTGAGTCAGGTTAAGTTTTTCCTTTTTTTTAAATGCCTTGCTAGCCCGATTTAGACATCTCAAATTTTTTATATTGGCTTAGTTTTTGTTACTTTTAAAATATCCATCACTATGTTTTACTGTGAATTCCAAAAAAAATTTAATGTGTTTTTCCAATTTTATGTTCACTGTCAGAATATATGGTTACTGTATTTTACTACTGTATGATTAAATTTATCAAAACATACAAAATAACGTTGTACTTAAATTACATATAAACTTTAGGAAGCATAATATTATGTTTCCTAACATATACATAACTAATTTATTCCACTATGCTTTGGTCAATAATCCAAAATAACAAAGATATTATATTGCAATCAATGATTATTTGGCCTAGAATTATTTATTTTGATTATACCAATTATTTTTACATTGACATCACGTGTAAAAAATATACCAATGAACTTACGTAGTAGTAGCTTTAAATAAATGGTAGGCCCAAACATGAGTCATAGAACATAGGTACATATGCTTTGGAAGAGAGTAGTTAAAATTAATAAACAATGTATTGAACTGAATAGATCTAAAGAATGAAGGTTTTCAGCCTTTACAACCTGACAGAGTCAGCTTCATTTTCTGCATCGTTTTCCTTGATCCGTAGTTATATAGAAAATAGTTATGTTTAGATGTTTTTGGTGAAGGTGCTACTGAAGTAGGTAAGTTCAAATGTGAATGGTTGTCTTCCACCTAATACCATCTATATAAACGATACAGTATTATCCATTTTTATACTTGTGCATGCAAACAATTATACTGTAAGGAAGGAAATATTTTATGCCTATGATATGAGCATGTGATGCAATCACTACACGTTTGATAGTGACAGTTTGTCGTATATTGGCTATGATATTTACTACTACATATGTGCTGTGAATGTAGTAAATATCAAAATTTAAACATGGAAACTAAATTAAATATTAAACTATCATCAAATAATTTACTTGATAATTAGAGCATCCATATTGCAATGAATTTTCCCTATTTCTAGCTTACGTGGAGAATTTTCCTTTCCTCTTTTTTCAACAAAGAAAAGGAAACGAAAACCATTTTGATTGGATACTCTAATTAATGTTAATTTTTAGGAAGTGGATACTTTAACAAAATAGTTTACCAAACAGGCAAACAAAATAGTCTTGACTATAAGCATAGTGGTTGATGCATTAAATGTTTAAATGCATTGAGCTAAGCAACTAGTTAGCCTGAATTGTATGTTCACTGGTATTTTTTGTTTGGCAAATAATCATATCCAAATTCAATGGCACCCTCGTGACTGCATATCTGTAAAATTTTCTACACTGTGATACTCATGGTTTGAAATTATGTATTGCAACCACTAGTCAGATGGATTCCGCTAGCTATTCTACTTTTCTGTATCACATGCATGCACACATGTAAAAATGCATCAGTGCTTCTCCTACTCGGTTACCTTCTTTACCACTGTGTGTTCCCCTTATTTTATTTTACTTCCCGTGATAGCTTGCTATGCTAAGTAAAGTGTAATTTTTGTTTGTTGATATTGTATGTTTTATAGTTTTAAGTATTTGAAGCTTTATACAATGAAAACCCAAAAGAATGCCTAATAATCAATGACATGTAGGACCCTAGATTTCAAGCAGTGGCAATATGTTGAAATGAGATCAAGCAACGGCGTGCTGGGTGAGGACATGGTTTCCTTTGGTGATCTGTTTAGTCAACGTGCTGATGGTATAATGGGTCTGGGGCGTAGACCCCTCAGCATAATGGACCAATTTGTGGAAAAAGGAGTAATTTGAGATTCTTTCTCTTTGTGTTATGGTGGTATGGATATCGGCGGTGGTGCTATAGTTCTTGGAGAACTGCCTCTTCCCAGTGAAATGGTCTTCGCGAAATAAGATCTTGTTCGCAGGTTTACATCTTAATAAGTTAAACTTAATAATTAAATGCCTAACTGGATGAAGTTCCCTTATTTGTTTTCCATATCTGTAGCCATCGTACACAAAATTGTGGCATCTTAACCCACTCCACAACATTTCCAAAGTGGAAAATATTTATCAAACAACTTTGCGAAAATCTACTGGATTGTTTGTGCGAGGAGGGGATATTTCTAATAACGGATGTGTACACGATTGCAATATTTTCTTATACAAAAAAAAATCCAGGGTTCTTTCTGATAGTTTTAATGATTTGTTTTTCAATTCATTTACTATATATTTGCAAGTATAATGTTGTAAACATTAATATATAGTTTGTGCATGTTTATGTTGTTCTGAGTTCTTGATACTTCTTACTATGTTATTAAATAGTTAATAAATGTACATTTCAAATTGTAAACAAACAATCATAGAGAAACTTACTGCAAACAGACACAACATAATGATAGATTGTATTTGTTGCTTAAGGAACACATCATACGGCCTTTTCTGCTTAGTTTGAGTATATGTAGTTAGAAACCAATGCATTCATTTTTGAAAGGTTGTACTGAGATACATGCTAATTAGACATCTCGTGCTTTCAGGACCGGAGACTTCTTTGTTGCAAAAGAAGTATCATTACTTGATCAGGGTGGCAATGCACAGCAATGCATTTCATAACATGAGCAGGTTGGATAATTTTCTACCAATAAATTCATCTTGTTGTATTTATATATAATGCCTTTTGGATAATTTTCAACCAATAAATTCATCTTGTTGTATTTCATAACATGGCATCTCATGTGTTTTTAAATCATTAGAAATTTTTAGTTTAATTTTTTTATTGGGGCCTCTTTTAGTTTATTTTTTTTGGTTACTTTATTAGTTTTTAATAACCTGGACACTTTCTGAATTGCATTCGTTTGAAACAACTAAGCAATAATGTGGGCATATTCAGAACTTTAAAATAACTATAAGATCTTATAGAGACAGCCATGGCATTGTTAAATTATGACAGCTTTCTGATTCATCTACTGTACTCTTTTCTAGGATTATGTGGCAACAAGGTGGTACCGTGCTCCTGAACTGTGTGGATCGTTTTTCTCAAAGGTTAGATTTGTGTTCTATCTTCTTATATTCAAATATTAGTTTTGCAACAACTCTTTTATAACATGAATAATCACGATGTAATGATTTAGTGTATTTAAAAATGTTCAGTGTAACTACTAAGATTTTGATAAAAATACTAGTTACTAGAATAATCTCCCATGCTGTAGGCATTGGTTTTCAGCAGGGTAAAAAATATATCATCTTCTGATTTTATTATGTTACTATAGTTTGACTACTTTCCTAAAAAAATATTTATTGCAACTCTCGAGTGGATATACCATTATCTAGATTAGAGCAGTTAAGGTGTACTAGAATGTTATGATTTTTTTAATGACTCCTGCTGAAGTACATATTAACTCATCAATCCTGTCAGGTCACAACGGGTCATGTATAAATTTAGCATTTTAGTATATTTTACGGCAAGTCATATGCAATGTTAAAGTGCATTATTCAGTTCTGGTCCGTGAAAATAAGCTGCAAAAACGACATACATACATAAGTAGACTGATTTTGAACCAAATATTCATTATTTTAGAAACATAATCAAGTATCAAACTGATATGTGCATACATATGTGTGTACATATGTGTATACACATTACACGCCCGTGTGCACACACACTCTCCCTCTCTCTCTCTTCTACACACACACATGAATACATGTTAGTTATATGAGAGGTGGTTGCAATTAAACCAATGGGCTAATGGATAGTTTGTCTTGTATACTTTTGGTGCAGTGGAAATTTGCATTCGTGTCACTTGGCAGTCCTGATTATCTTCAGGATTCGGATATTCTATCTTATTTGGTTTCAGGTACCTTTCTACCCCACATACATATGAATTATATTAGCAATAACGTGGATGTTTTTGAGTTTAATGGTTGAAAACTGTTAATGTTCCTTGGATGATGTTATGTCGGGAAATGAACACTCTGTTTTTTCAAACTGTTAGTGTTACCATTATATCATAAATCCTTGTTTCTTCATCGACTCAACAAGCATTATTCTGTTCCAAGAGCCGCTAACTCGGCTTCGTCGTCTATCTCTACGACTTCTGGAAAAAACAGTTGTTCCCGACAGCGATTTCAAGTCTAGTTAAACTAGATATTAAACATTATATTTATGGATTTTTCACTTCAAGGTACTGTATCTTATATTTACTAGTTCCTGTTCACAATATTGAGAATGTAGCCTCAGACTATGGTATGAACATCCAATTATATTGATAATTAAGTTTGGGTTGTAGTAGTCATTCATCTGGTTGTTTTAAGGGCTGTTATTGTGACAGTTACAGTTGCATTTACCATTTTAACTGGTAAACTGAAGTTGTACAGTGTTACACTATGGTTATGCCAAAGGTTGGTGTGCCGATAAATTGTTAATTGTTACGCCATGATGTTCCTGAACTAAATTGTTAATTGTGACAGTTACAATTCCAATAATATTTTTATTGCAGAATAGGAAAAAAGTTAATATAAAAATCTAGGCCTATGAGCTCATTTTAGAACAAATCATTTTAAATCGCCTTATAGTTTTAAATAGTAGCTTTTGAGCGAATACTAGAAAGTAAATGCATTTGAGAACAAATTAACTTTTCGTTGCTTCCAAGTCAAATGTTAATTTGCTCGCAGACACTTAAAATTACATAAATAACTTATAAGTTATTTTACTGGCCAAACAACCTCTAAGCCCGTTAAGTCTTCCGATAAGTTGATTTGCAACATGATCGACGAACCGGTGTCACATAAAATACCCGTAGCCGACACAAATTAAGACATGAAGTATTGCACTTTTAGGTTTGAGGTGAAATCCCCGACAAGCAAGCGTTTTCGAACCAGTATCAACATTGCACTTTTCAGTAACAAACATTTAGAGTGCAAGCCCCAGCTATTTCACTTGCATATACAAAAGATTTATACGGCAGGGATTGAAGTACAAACAATAATTGGACAGGCGAATTAGGCATGTATTTAAAGCTATAGAAATCTTTAAATTCATGCTTAGCTTAAACTGAGCGTAAGGCTCAGCGAAACTGAGCGTAAAGCTCAGCGAAACTGAGCCGAAGGCACAGCTGCAGCTGAGCCTTCGGCGCAGCTGAAACTGAGCATTCGGCTGAGCCGAAGGCGCAGCTGCAGCTGAGCCTTCGGCGCAGCTGAAACTGAGCATTCGGCTCAGCGAAACTGAGCCGTAATGCTCAGCTGAAACTATGAACAGGTCTTGTTGTTGTGGAGGCGAAACTAAACTGATGTTTGTTATTTTATTTTCTTTTCAGGTGTTGGAACAAGCATGAGTTGTATGGGCTCGACAACTGCAGTTTTGTTGATTTTTTTTTTTAGAGAAAGAACTGTGAACATTATGTATTAACTAAAGTTATGATTTATGTATTAATCGAATTATTCTTAGCGTGTCTTCTTTATATACTGCTATATGAGTGTAGCGTATCTTCTTTATTGTGCATATAAATATATCAATGGGTGCAGTGATTTTGTATATTGCATATATGATATACCGATTTTGATACGGTTAAAAGCCGTATCTAATTCATTGTTATCATTGTAGGAGTGAGGCATTAAACACGGTTTTTAGCCGTATCAGTATACCAGTTTAATACGGTTTTAAGCCGTATCAAACGGGAATACTGGTACGGCTAAAAACCGTATCAATCTATGAAATTAGCAGTGCAAGCATAACAATTTGAGGCGGTTTAAAGCTGTAGCAATTGTTCAGTTTGATACGGCTTAAAACCGTATCAAATTAGAAGTTGGAGAGTGCCCGCATGCTAATTTGATACGGTTTTAAACCGTATTAAACTGAACAATTACTATGGCTTTAAACCGTACCAATTTAGTAATTTAATACGGTTTTAAGCCGTACCAATTGACAAATTTAATAAGGTTCTAAACCGTATCAATTATGGATTTTGATACGGTTTAAAACCGTACCAAATATCTCAATTGATACGGTTTTGAACCGTATCAATTGAACAGAGACGCCATTTTTTGATACGGCTTAAAACCGTATCAAATCGCTTTTAATACGGCCATTAACACTGCCAAATTGGCATTTTTGGTGTAGTGTTTCACACCGTCATGTGTTAATAATGAAATAAATATTTTCACCTCCAAGTTTGCTATAAAAGAAAGTTACATTTTTAATGTAATAAGATAAGGATTATAAAAGTTTTACATTTTTCTTAATGTAAATAAGAATTAGAAAAGTTACATTTTTCCTAATGTAAATAAAAGGAAAATAGGAAGTTACATTTTTATATGTAATTGGTGTAATATAGAAACCGACATTTTTCAATGTAAATAAGGATGAAATAGAATTTTTTTTATATATATGTAAATAAAAAGGATTGACATTTTTCAATTTAATCAAAGGAAACAAAAGAATGATTAGGAATTTATATTTTCCAATGTAAGTAGAATATGAAATAAAGGTTACATTTTCAATATAATAATATATTGAAGTATAAGTTTACATTTCTCAATGTAAATAAAATAGGAATAGAAATTTACATTTTTCAATGTAAATAATAAGATAAGATTAGAAATTTACATTTCTAAGGAATGGATTTCCATTAGAAAAATAATGAAACCAAATATACATTTGGTGTAAATTGAAAAATGGAAGAGTAAAATATACATTGTTGTGTTTAGGATGTGTATGTAAAGTAAAAATAGCGATAGATCGTTATAAATTATTAACAACGATATGAAATGGTTTTCAAATTTATATATGCGAGAGTTATTTGGAAAGTCCGAGTTTACTCTCATTCCAAATAATGATACGATGTTCGAAGAATTGAAGACGGCGATTGAAGACCGACGATCTTCACATCGAATGGGTAACTAGTGTTGAGGCCCTTGATTGATTTGCTCCCAAGACGGGGCTAAAATGGTAGTTATCCGGACGTAGTGCTGATTTGTACGGATTTGGCTTTCGCTCAGACCCAGAGCATAAGCTTATAAATGGAATGTGTGTCTGACATCGTACTCCTTTATATATTGTACTTATTGATTTTCTGCTGAATGTATGAATGCTGGGTGGCGGAGAATTTATTCTTTTGCTTAACACCCTTTCATATATTTCGGCAAAGGATTAGTAGTGTGATATAGAGTGACGATGTGGCATGCTAAGATGCATATGATCAAGGCTTTGTTGAAAAGCAGGCCTTGTGGGATGATCAAAGCATAGCCTGTATAGGCATAGCTTTGTGTATAGCGTGACTTCGCGAGCCTCACACACCGGCGGAGTCTAAAACGGGAGAAGGGAACGCAGGGAGAGCAACACGTTTCTTTCTAGCTAGAAGTGGTGTTTGGGCTTTAACACGGCCCGCCATTTTACTTATGTGGATGATGGAATGAGGCGCCTCGGATGATAGGTCCTATAGGACCGGGAAACATGTGTTCAGGAATAATTAATCCGCAACTCGTATGGTGGACCGGCCCTGCAGGATCCAAGGGTTAACTGCGAGGAATCCTGAGACATTAGCTAGAGTGTCTCGAATCAGTAAGGAGCTCCTCCCTAGCCTTGACTCATGATGGAAACCCAATTTCCAATACGACCTCATGCGGTTTTGATTGTATTACTAGTATGGAAGCATAGTATTATGGTATCTATGTGTCCTAGGATTGATACATTATGATTGAACTGTTTTTGAAACTATATACACTAATAATAATATCAAAATCCGTTTTTATCGTATCAAGCATTTTTGACCATTATAAGGTAAAACTCTATCCTCCGGTTTGCGTTGCATTGTGTGATGGAACTTTGGTCTTATGATGGTTTCATTTTTCTAAAAAGCATTGCGTTGTTTTAACGATTTACTTTAGTTTTTGCACCGGCAATCCATTGGAGCAAACCCGTTCCGCGTCAGCGGCGTGGTCATTGGATTTGCCTTATTACTATTAGTTAAATTATTTAAGAATTCTCACACTAGTCCCATGACTGACCCGTTGTTTGTTTCCACCTTTACAAACTCGGGTGCCCTCTTTCCACACGGACAGTCGAGTAGTTTGTCTACAGGTTCTTATCTCGAGCAGGATTCTGGATTGAAGCCTAAAGCTGTGTCCAGAGCATAGTTGTCTTCCGCTGCCTTAGTTATTTTATTTCCGCTGCAATGTATTAAAATATTGTAATTTATCTTCCGCTGTAATTTTATTCAATATACTCTGATATTTTGTACTCTGATGTAACATTATTATGATGTTTATAAAGGTCTGCTTTTTTTTTTTTGATGTATTGTAGCCCAAAGTAAGCGTATCCGGCGATTTCCCGCAAGGGCGATTTTCGGGTCATTTCATTTTGGTATCAGAGCTTTGGTTAGCTCAAATCTTTGGGATACAACTCGTTAGAACGGAACAAGAGACTCATCAGAGGTAGGATTAGAAATATCCTATAAAAGAATACTCATTAAAGATAGGATCAACAGTATCCTAGAATGAGAAAACTCATTAGAGATGGGATTAGTAATGCCCTAGAATGAGTTGAGAGTGCCTAGTTTATAATTAACGTATTTGTGATTATATATAATCTATTTTAGAAAATATGATTTTTGAATATATAAAAGTTATAAATATTTAGAAAGCTAATCAACTAATTGATTGATGATTGTGTATTGTAATTATTAGTTCAACTAATAAAATTATAGAAACCAATTTAGAATAGAATGAAAGATGAGTTAGTTAATTAAACACTTTTAGCTTCGTTCCTTTTCGAGGACGAAAAGTTTATAAGTGGGGGAGACTGTAACAACCCTGAATTTTGGGTAAATTTAAAAATTTATTTTAAGCAATTTTAATGAGTTTTTGATATTTAAAATAATTTATTTAAAATAATAATGATTAAGAATTGATTTAAATCGAAGTTAGAATGAATAATTTAATTTTAATTATAAAAAAAGTTAGAAACAACGCGGTAGTTTGAAAAGTCAAACTTGAACTTTGACTGATCATACAGGATGCAAAATTTAACGGATTTTAGTGAAACCAAAAATACTAGAATCTATTTATAAATATATTTCCAACGAATCCGAAAAATCAAAATTTCATAGCGGGAATCAAAAGTTATGTCAAAATTAAAATTTAGAAAGGTCGCTATGAAATTTACAAAGGGCAAAAACACTACTTTTTGCATACGAAGGAATTTGAACTTGAAACCCCTTCCATTGAGTTCAGAATGATGTTTCTACATTGAGAAACAGTAAACACTTATATATTTTGAGTTTCGGAAATTATTGGTATAAAAATTTATCTTTAATATTAAATATATACGCCTTGAAAATTGAAATTTTGCAAAGAGTCTCCAAATTGAACAAAATTAATTTTTTTGGGTTCGTATCGTCAAAACAAAGCTAAAAATGATTTTTCGGTAATTTTTAGAATTAATATATAATTATAATTGATTTTTCAGTGTAAACGGACAATTTTTGACTTTAAAAATTCATACGGGCTCAGAATTGAACGAAATTATCTTTCCTAGGTCCGCAGCGTCAAAACATAGCTAAATATATTTTTTAGGAATTTTTGAAGTTAATTTGTGACCCCGGTGAATTTTCATGTATGGTTGAATTAAAAATTAAGTGATTTATATTAAGAATAAAGTAAACCTTCTGTAGACTTCGAAATTGGGCCTTGCCACTAGCGCCATTGCGTTTAGAAGATGTCAAAGCATTAAGATAGACAGTAAGCATGCCAAATTCTGAGTTCGGGCCAAATCAGACCTTTATTGGGTAATTAAGGATTAAATAATCATTAGTTAAACCTAATATTATATTATAAATTTGCATCGCTACAGTACTCCGTCTTCTTCCTTCTCATTTCAGCCGCCACGAAACCCATTCCCCTTCGAAACTTCAAGCTTCGATTTCTCCTTCGTTTCTCAACGAAAATCTTCATACAAATACACGTTTCGAAGAGAACTCCGAGCTCTTCGATTCCATACCCAAATCACCACCTATCATCAACTGTAGCCGCCGCCCCACCCCCCTAAACCCACCGCCGTCGCACCCCCTGGGCCCCACCATAGGCGTGCGCACCCTCTCCCCTTCTAGGCGCTGATTCCCCTTTCGTAGCTCTCCAAGCTCCAACAAACGACACCCAAAATCGTTAACTACAACTCACGAAATCACAAATCAAAGTTTTGAACGCTTTAGGTATGAAATTTCATTTCAGAATTTGTCACGCTTTTAGATGTGGCAACTGCAGTTGTAAAAAGTCAGTTTCTAATTTATACATATGAACTTCAAATTTAAATCTTTCAGATCCGAAATCGCCGTGACTTCGAACACGAGATCTGACCGAGTTTGGACCTTCATTTCAATCCCAAGCAATGTGAGAATTTATTTTTAGTTAAATTTAATTAATTAAATTATTATCCTAGCGTTATGTGAAGTTTGAATGGTAAATATCATGCTTACGATACAGATCTATTTTGTTTTGTCATATTTGATGATGGTTGGTATGTGTTTGTGATGGATAGTTTAGATCCGTATGATTATCACCTCTTATGTAATCACTTATGTTGATTTGGATTGACCTAATTTACCAACTCAAAATAGTAGAAATATGATTGTCACATTCTTATGTTATCGCTTTTGTATGATAAAAATTACATTTTTTCTATGTAATTGAAATGTGAATTTACACCGTATATGTAATTAAAATGTGAATTTACACCGTATGATAAAAATTACATTTTTTCTATGTAATTAAAATGTGAATTTACACCGTAAGATAAAAATTACATTATTTCTATGTAATTGAAATGTGAATTTACACCGTATGATAAAAATTACATTTTTTCTATGTAATTGAAATGTGAATTTACACCGTATGATAAAAATTACATTTTTCTATGTAATTAGAATGGAAGTTTGCATCGTATGATAAAAATCATATTTTTACAATGTAAATAAGAAGTAGAATTTGCATTGTAATTAAATTTACATTTTTATATGTAAATTTAGAATAGGATTCACACTGCAAGTATAAATTATATTTTTATTATGTAATTAAGATTAGAATGTACATTGAGGTTGAAATTTACATTTTTATATATAATTAAAGAATGAGATGTTGCAATACAAAATAAAAATTACATTTTTATATGTAATTAAGGTATGAATTTGCAACGTAAAATAAAAATTACATTTTTATATGTAATTAAGGTATGAATTTGCAACGTAAGATAAAAATTACATTTTTATGTGTAATTACAGTATGAATTTACAATGTAAATTAAAATTTACATTTTTATATAAAACTTAGAATGAGAGATTTACAATGTAAATTAAAATTACATTTGTATATGAAGTTAAGAATGAGAGATTACATTGTAAATTTAAATTACATGAAGTCAATAATGAGGATTTACATTGAAATAAAAAAATTACATTTTTATAATGTAATAAAGAAGTAGGATTCACATTGAAATAAAAAATTTACATTTTTATTATTATGTAATTTAAGAATAGACTTGCATTGAAATAAAGAGACAAAGCTATAGATTACATTATTATATACAAACAAAAAGGCAAAGTTATAAAATACATTTTTATATGTATTTTATGTGCAAATAAAAGGATAAGATTATTAAACTTATTTTTATTTCCATGTTATGTGTAAATAAAATGGCATAACTAAGGACCGTATTTTTATCTACATTTCACATGTATATAGAGGTTCATATTTTACCGTTAGATTTAAAATAATGATTTTTATCGTCATTTGAGATGCGGTAAAAAGATTGTATTAAAATTTACATTTTTGTTTTATATTTTTATATTAAACAAAAAGGTAGTTTTTAAGAAGAGAATTTCATTGTCATGTAAAATTTGAAGGAACATTTATGTGAAATTAGCAAGAACAATTATGTTAAAAATTTGAAGAACATTTATGTGAAATTAGCAAGAACCTTTATGATAAAAATTTGAAAGAACATTTATGTCAGATTATAACGGGAATTCATTAAAATATTCAAATCAGGATGGAATTGTGTTAACATAAAAATGAATGTCTTTTTAATTGTGTCCTTTAACACAAATATAACTTAGAAAAATAAACGATCTTTTATTTATGTTCTCTAATGTAATTAAAAAGTAGATTTGACATGTATCAAAATCACATTTTTCATATGTAAGTATAGAAATTGAGAAAGTACCAAGTTTTGAAAAAGGTAAGTTATAGTATCTGAAATCAAGTTATTTTGGAAATATAGAATATTCCAAAATCAAGATATTTTGAAATGTGAAACATTTTAAAATAATATTTTTAGTAGAGCAATTATAATGATTAATTAAAATTGTACTTGGACACGAGGTTAGGTCACATTTGTGGTGGAAGTCTGCCCGGACCCGACCGGCATATCCAACAGCCACAAATGTTGGGCCTAATGTGAGAGGTCCAAATACAAATTGGGCCAAGACACGAGGTTAAGCCCAACTTGTGGGAGAAGTCTGCCCGGAACCGACCGGCCTATCCAGCATCCACAAGTTGTAGGCCTAATGTGGGAGGTCTGGCCTATATTAAAATATAAATGGATAAATTAGAAGTTGACGTTATTTTCACACCATCATGTGTTAATAATGAAATAAATATTTTCACCTCCAAATTTGCTATAAAAGAAAGTTACATTTTTAATGTAATAAGATAAGGATTATAAAAGTTTTACATTTTTCTTAATGTAAATAAGAATTAGAAAAGTTACATTTTTCCTAATGTAAATAAAAGGAAAATAGGAAGTTACATTTTTATATGTAATTGGTGTAATATAGAAACCGACATTTTTCAATGTAAATAAGGATGAAATAGAATTTTTTTTTTTTTTATATGCAAATAAAAAGGATTGACATTTTTCAATGTAATCAAAGAAAACAAAAGAATGATTAGGAATTTATATTTTCCAATGTAAGTAGAATATGAAATAAAGGTTACATTTTCAATATAATAGTATATTGAAGTATAATTTTACATTTCTCAATGTAAATAAAATAGGAATAGAAATTTACATTTTTCAATGTAAATAATAAGATAAGATTAGAAATTTATATTTCTAAGGAATGGATTTCCATTAGAAAAATAATGAAACCAAATATACATTTGGTGTAAATTGAAAAATGGAAGAGTAAAACATACATTGTTATGTTTAGGATGTGTATGTAAAGTAAAAATAGCGATAGATCGTTATAAATTATTAACAACGATATGAAATTGTTTTCAAATTTATATATGCGAGAGTTATTTGGAAAGTCCGAGTTTACTCTCATTCCAAATAATGATACGACGTTCGAAGAATTGAAGACGGCGACTGAAGACCGACGATCTTCACATCGAATGGGTAACTAGTGTTGAGGCCCTTTGTTGATTTGCTCCCAAGATGGGGCTAAAATGGTAGTTATCCGGACATAGTGCTGATTTGTACGGATTTGGCTTCCGCTCAGACCCAAAGCATAAGCTTATAAATGGAATGTGTGCCTGACATCGTACTCCTTTATATATTATACTTATTGATTTTCTGCTGAATGTATGAATGCTTGGTGGCGGAGAATTTATTCTCTTGCTTAACACCCTTTCATATATTTCGGCAAAGGATTGGTAGTGTGATATGGAGTGACGATGTGGCATGCTAAGATGCATATGATCAAGGTTTTGTTGAAAAGCAGGCCTTATGGGATGATCAAAGCATAGCCTGTTTAGGCATAGCTTTGTGTATAGCGTGACTTCGCGAGCCTCACACACCGGCGGAGTCTAAAACGGGAGAAGGGAACGCAGGGAAAGCAACACGTTTCTTTCTAGCTAGAAGTGGTGTTTGGGCTTTAACACGACCCGACATTTTACTTATGTGGATGATGGAATGAGGCGCCTCAGATGATAGGTCCTATAGGACCGGGAAACGTGTGTTCAGGAATAACTAATCCGCAACTCGTATGGTGGACCGACCCTGCAGGATCCAAGGGTTAACTGCGTGGAATCCTGAGACATTAGCTAGAGTGTCTCGAATCGGTAAGGAGCTCCTCCCTAGCCTTGACTCATGATGGAAACCCAATTTCCAATACGACCTCATGCGGTTTTGATTGTATTACTAGTATGGAAGCATAATATTATGGTATCTATGTGTCCTAGGATTGATACATTATGATTGAACTGTTTTTGAAACTTATATACACTAATAATAATATCAAAATCCGTTTTTATCGTATCAAGCATTTTTGACCATTATAAGGTAAAACCCTATCCTCCGGTTTGCGTTGCATTGTGTGATGGGACTTGGGTCTTATGATGGTTTCATTTTTCTAAAAAGCATTGCATTGTTTTAACGATTTACTTTAGTTTATGCACCGGCAATCCATTGGAGCAAACCCGTTCCGCATTAGCAGCGTGGTCATTGGATTTGCCTTATTACTATTAGTTAAATTAGTTAAGAATTCTCACACCAGTCCCATGACTGACCCGTTGTTTGTTTCCACCTTTACAAACTCGGGTGCCCTCTTTCCATACGGGCAGTCGAGTAGTTTGTCTACAGGTTCTTATCTCGAGCAGGATTCTGAATTGAAGCCTAAAGCTGTGTCCAGAGCATAGTTGTCTTCCGCTGCCTTAGTTATTTTATTTCTGCTGCAATGTATTAAAATATTGTAATTTATCTTCCGCTGTAATTTTATTCAATATACTCTAATATTATGTACTCTGATGTAACATTATTATGATGTTTATAAAAGTCTGCTGTTGTTGTTTTGATGTGTTGTAGCCCAAAGTAAGCGTATCCGGCGATTTCCCGCAAGGGCGATTTTCGGGTCGTTTTCAGAAGCTTCTTGACCTCCATTTCCAAAACCCACTAGTAAAGATAGGACCTCGATCATTTACTATGCTAGAGGGTATCCAATGTTGTCGAACTATCTTTCCAAGATAAGCAGAAGTTAACATGATACCAAGTGTATATACTAAGATGATTAGAGGTCTCTCCTCTACTTAGCTTATCCATCATGTCACAAATCTGAGAGTCTAAAGATAAAGGTTGCTATGTACTTTTTACCTCTCTTAAGGTTAGTTTTTTTTTTTACTTAGGGCGGCTGCCACAACTATTTATCTCTCACGCAAACCATCCTAGTCGAACTCAACATCCCTCAAGTACAAGCCCCAAAGGCCTAAACCAATATCAGACAAGCACCCAAGGAATACCTCCTCCGAATTTGGACGATCTATGTGAGGTGATACTAGCAAAACAACCAAACAATTGAGGACTTAGCCGACTCCGGCTATCCTTGTCAATCTTGCTCCAAAACTATCATTGATCGCATAACTGGCTTTGTATTGTCAACTGGATATATGCGGAAGTCTATCTCGAGTTTTTAGGGGGGAAACCCCCATCCTAATAAAAAACATCTGCGTACTCATGGACTACTCCAACGGATCGAAAATCGTCGATAAATACATAAAGTGATTCTAAGTAGTTAAGACAAACTGATCCCTTAGGATCGCACGAAATTTCGAGGGTATTCCCGAGGCAAGTCAAAAGTCTAACTACCCTTCTTTCACAATACTAGCTAACTAATCCATGCCTAGAATCAACCCATAGCCCATGAAACTAAAAACATAAGTATCCCAAATCCTTACAAACCAAAGATAAATGAGCCGAACCACAAATTGGACTTGAGACAATAATCAGATCCTCTACTATACAAGCTCTAGGGTGCAGACTCAACTATGGAAGCGGATATAAACGAATGCGAAGCGAAAAAAATCAAAAAGAGTACTAGCAGGATGATCAAGAAGAAAAACTAAACTTTTCAACAGAAACCTTACTACCTCTCTCTCAGGTATGCTGGTGGTGAGAGCATGCACTTGCCTTCCGGAAAATCCTGTCTTTTGTTCTTGCCCTTGCCCTTAATTATACGACCCGTTATACCAAAATAAAGATACTTCCTCTTGTTTTAGGTTTTACTATTCTTTCCTCCCCTCCTTTGTGAACCAAGTCCATATCCATGAGTTCTTCATCCTGTGTTGTGCTCCTTAGCCAAACTCCCTCATTCTCATCTTTGCCATCCTTGTGTAACTTGTTGATAGGTCTTTTGAAAGCTGCCTCCATTGCACGGAAAATCCTACAAAGCTCGAAAGAAAAATTAGCCGTAGGTGAAACTATTGCGGCTATAGATGGAAGTTGGGCGCTTATTTGCCCTTTAACAAGTGTCGTAGTCTCAACTAGCCTACGGAACCATGCCGCGATGAGGTTACCTCCCAGAAAGCCAGGAGCCCCGGAGACTCAGGAAAGAAGGAAACAAGGATTCAAACAGATGATCAAAAGATAATGCATATGTTTTTGGGGAATATGCCTTTAAAACAAAAACTTTTCTTTTGAAAATGCTTCTTTTAAAACCGTTGAAAATAATTTCTCCAATATTTTATCTGATCTGGTAATCTTCGGCTCTGATACCAAGTGAAACACCCCACCTCCGTTAAGGTCACTCACGAAGGGAATGCCTTAACTTTGATGGAGCATTATAGGTAAAAGATGCAGATAAATTACAAGACAGACAAATAAAGCAATTGAAAATGGAACTTTACTTTATTTATAAAATAGCTTGTATAAAGATTGTCTACAATACCAATATATCTATCTTGTTTAACAAAATAAAGAAGCATAAATGACGATAATATTCCCCAATAGAGAAGGAGTTAGCCATAGCAGTGGAAAAGAAAGTCCAGAGCAATACATCGACTAATTTTCAATTCTTGCAAAGAGAAATGGTCCAAACTAAGTTGATCTTATTCCCTCCCTGACTACCTTGGAGGGGGGCGGGGGGAACGGAAGAAAAGAAGACGAAAGAAAGTTGGTCAAACAATAAGTCTGGTAAGTTCAGTGATTACTAACATTTAAACAGGAAAATAATCATAACATGAGATAAGCTGAACATAGGACAATACTCTACAGTAAGACAACAAGGGTAACAAGATAACATAAGTTTAGCACAAGATATGATAAGGCAAGATAAAATGAATGCGCTTCTACTCTTTCTCTGCTCTGCTACTACCCTGTTATTCTGATTTCTATATCTCTGCACCACCTAACTAGTGTCCCAACTATTAATCTATATAAAAGGATAATATTACAACGTGATCCCAATTCCCGCAATTGTGGTAGCCTTCAGGTGTACATCTATTATGAGGATTCCACCTCAGTCAGCCTAATTGCCATAAAGATGTTAGATGTATCCTTACTATCCTATCGATCGGCTACCTTACTTGTATTCATGTTCCATGTGTCTGTGTCAATTGGCCCTCTCTTGCGTATAGATACCCTGTGCTGGTCCCACCATAAGGTGTATCCGTCCTTATGATGGCAACCCGACACGAATCAAGATGCACAGTGTATAACTACTGGTGCCCAGTGCTTGCTTTTTCACACTTCGGAGTACGTGCACGCCCGTAAACCGTCGGAACCTACACTGACGTACCCCCTGCCACTGTTTTGACCGCTTATAATCAGCCCAGTAATCGTGCCCCACCCTGCCTAGTTCAGGTTACCGTGATACATCTATGTGAGTTACTGCTGAAATGGGTCCCCGTTACTAGGTTTTCCTATTGGTTAAGTTTGTGGGTCTATATTTACTAATATTACCCACCAACCCGATATGTACTTAACCCTCCCATCGATTCAAGCATATTTAATAAACGGTTAAGTTTTGTGGGCCTATATGTACAAATATTACCCACCTACACGAGATGTACTTAACCCTTCCACTGATTCAAGCATGTTTACTTAATGGTTAAGTTTTGTGGGCCTATATTTACTAATATTACCCACCAACCCGATATGTGCTTAACCCTTCCACTGATTCAAGCATGTTTATTTAATGGTTAAGTTTTGTGGGCCTATATTTACTAATATTACCCACCAACCCGATATGTACTTAACCCTTCCACTGATTCAAGCATGTTTATTTAATGGTTAAGTTTTGTGGGCCTATATTTACTAATATTACCCACCAACCCGATATGTACTTAACCCTCCCGCACATTACGCCGTATTAGTTAAGTGTTGACTGCTCATGTTAACTCAACCCACTCATTCATCATGTCATGTTGGTTAAGCATTTCTTATTAACTTGACCCTCCTTACTTATCATGTTGGATCGGTTAAGTGTTTCATATTAACTTAACCCCGTTCGTTCATCAAGTTATATTGGTCAAGTGTTTCTTGTTAACTTAACCCCACGTATTCGTCTTGTTGTATTGGTTAAGTGTCATCAATCAATTCAAGTTAACTTAACCCACCTATGTGTCATGTTACTTTGGTTAAGTGTTGCCTTCTTGTGTTAACTTAACCCTACCACAAATCAAGTATATTGGTTAAGTGTTGCCCTCTTATTTTAACTTAACCTTTCCATAAATCAAGTTATATTGGTTAAGTGTTTCTAAATTTACTTAACCTCGCCCACTTTCCTAATCAACATGTTATAAGGGTTAAGTGTTCTAGATTTACTTAACCTCACCCACTTGTCTAATTAACATGTTATAACGGTTAAGTGTTCTAAATTTACTTAACCTCACCCACTTGTCTAATTAACATGTTATAATGGTTAAGTGTTCTAAATTTACTTAACCTCACCCATCAGTTTAGTTAACATGTTGAATTGGTTAAGTGTTTCCTTAATTGACTTAACCCTACCAATCTTGACTTGGCTTTATTAAAGCACCAACCACTCACATTAGACAGGTATTGTTGTGGTCACTGGATGTGCTGGTCGGTTCTGGGAAGTTTTACACCACAACTCAATCTAACCTCGGGTCCTTTTTGGGCTCAATGCATTAACCACCCACATTAGAAAGGTATTATTGTGGTCACTAGATGTGCCGGTCGGTTTCGGGCAGTTTTACACCACAACTCAGTCTAACCTCGTGTTAGGCATATTCATCTTTTCTAAATTTACATATTTATCCTTTTATGCTTATATGTAAATTTGTCAACAATTTATTGTCATGACCCACTTTCCCTTTAACTCAAGTTCATGGTTTTTGGCATAAAAACTATACCATTTCTATGCCACTCGTTAATTACATGACTATGAGCCAAATATGTCAGTTATGTGTAATTTCCAAGTTTTTCCCAATGTTACCCCCGTTGTACATTCGCGTTAATCACATAAAGTCATTGGGCCCGCAAATTAGCCCAATTTATAAACAAGAGGTAAAAGAAGGGAACATTTAATCAAACATATGTCACGTAAATTTAAATTAACATGTTTCACGAAACTTGCAATTAGATTGGATAGAACTAGCATAAGCCTAAGCATGTGAACATGTAGATCTAGGCATAGGTGAACACAACTTGGTTTATAAACTAGCATAATTTAGGAGAATCATGACATGTACATTCCAGAGCATGTATAAGTTTAACTGTAACATGTAGATGTGAACTAGATCTAACAATAATGATCATATGAACTTGCATGAATCCACTTTACAAACTTGCATATAAATATAGATCTAATTTTTGGATCCAACACAGAACATGAAACTTGCATATGAATATATATATATATATATATATCTTGACTTGGGTCTATCATAAAACATGTATCTTGCATATGAACATATATATATAGATCTTGACTAACATAAAACATGTATCTTACATATGAACTTGCAAATTTGATCTATGCAACCACAAGCATATGAATTTACATAAAATTATACGAGTTAAACTTGGAATGTAGTGGTGAACTTGCAAATTAGATCTATCATAAAGGCATACGGATCTAACATATAAAGTTGTAGATCTAAACATATAAGGTCGTAGATCTAAACATGTATGCATAATGGCTCTAAACAATTAGGCATAAACGACATGACTTAGCCTAAAACTTGTATGTATCATAGTATCACCAAACTTACATATGATAATTTCATTCCCAAATTCCTATACAACATCATAGGTTTACTCACCAATTTCCACATAACATGATAGGTTCGATAGACCGCAATAGTTCATAGGCATATATGATAGAATAGACATCAATAAACATGAATCAGCATTACATACAACTTGATACAATTCTATTTTACAATTCATTACAAATCATGTCTTTAATTTATTCACATCTGAAAGATAACTACACTTACAATCAAAAGGAAAAACTTGATTTCAGCGATCTGTATTCTAAAACTGAATTGCTCGCCTTTGATGTAGATCGTTGAATTCTCTTAGTTGAATTAGATTAGTTTTAATTTGATTTTGGTTTTACTGGCGGCTAGGTTTAGATGAGAGTGAATAATAGAATTAGGTTTTAGGTTTAGGGTCTTTATATAGTTGTAGAGAGTGTTTTAGGTCCGTTAGATTAACCCTGAACCATGAGAACCAATCAGATGCCACATCTTCCTTAGAGCGAATCGGCCCACGGGTTGACAGCCAAACACCCTGAATCAACCCCTACTCGACCCAGCGGGGCTTGGGTCGACCTCAAAAATGGGCCGGTTCGGTTATTCCCCCTCCTGATTCACTGTTTTGAATTTTTTTGCATATTTATTTATTTAATTTTTATATATATATATCTATATATATATCTCATATGCATACAAACTTCAAGGCTTAATAACTTATTCATAAGGTATCCGTTTTATAGAAGTCGAACGTCTATCTTGACCAAAATTTTGAGACGAATGTAATAGCGCAACCCATTTCACTTAATTCTTCTTCTAAAAATTAAGTGTTCTTGAATTTGTTAATTTTAATATTCTCAGAAAATTCGGGGTGTTACACTTTCTCTCTTGGCAAGCCTTTTGTTAGTGGATCCGCTATGTTATCCTTGACCTTACATAGTCTATAGTGATAACTCCATTAGAGAGAAGTTATCTTATGGTTTTATGTCTACGTCGAATATGTCGAGACTTACCATTATACAATGTACTCTTTGCCCTTCCTATAGCAGATTGACTATCACAATGTATACATATTGGAGGCACAAGTTTTTCCCAATTTGGAATATCTTCCAAGAAACTCTGAAGCCAATCTGCTTCTCCTGCGGCTTTATCTAGAGCAATGAACTCTGATTCCATTGTCGACCTTGCTATGCAAGTCTGTTTGGATGATTTCCATGAGATTGCTCCATTTCCTAATGTAAACACATATCCACTTGTGGATTTTGTGTCATTTGAGCCAGTTATCCAATTGGCATCACCATATCCTTTTACTACGGAAGGATACTTCTCATATTGCAACACATAGTTTTGTGTGTACTTTAGATATCCCAGGACTATGATTATTGCTTTCCAGTGATGTTTGCCAAGATTACTGGTATATCTACTCAACTTGCTTATAGCGTATGCAATATCAGGTCTAGTACAATTCATGACGTATATAATACTTCCTAATATACGAGAGTATTCAAGCTGATATATTCCATCATTGGTGTTGTTTACTCAATTTTGGTTCATATCCGCTGGTGATTTTGAAATGGTTACATTATACTGCTTGAACCTTTCAAGTAATTTGGCAATGTAATGTGATTGAGATAATGCATATCCTTGTGGTGTTTTTATAATTTCACACCCAAGGTTACGTCAGCCACTCCTAAGTCTTATATGTCGAATCTAGAGGATAACATATCCTTCGTAGATTTTATTATGGCCTTATTATTCCCTAGGATTAATAAATCATCAACATAAAGACAAACAATGACAAATCCAATATCAGTATATCTTACATATACGCATTTATCCGATTCATTTATTTTGAATCCATTTGATAACATAGTTTCATCAAATTTCTCGTGCCATTGTTTCAGAGCTTGTTTAAGGCCATAAAGTGATTTTACTAACTTGCACACCTTATTTTCATTTCCTAGGCTAAGAAACCTTTCAGGTTGCTGCATATATATTTCTTCTTCTAATTCACCACTCAAAAAAGCAGTTTTCACATCCATTTGGTGTATTTCCAAATTTAATATGGATGCAATCGCAATAAGCATCCTAATCGATGTTATTCTAGTTACTGGCGAATATGTATCAAAGTAATCTAGATCTTCTTTCTGTCTAAATCCTTTTATTACAAGTCTTGCTTTATACTTGTCCATTGAGCCGTCAGCTTTCAGTTTTTTCTTAAATAACCATTTATATCCTAATGGTTTTGATCCTTTGGGTAGATCCACTAGTTCCCATGTATGGTTTTGTAAAATGGATTCTATTTCGCTGTTGACAGCCTGCTTCCAGTATGGAGCCTCAGGGGATGACATTGCTTGTTGGTAAGTAAGAGGTTCATTTTCTATCATATATGCATAGAAATCGGGTCCAAAGGCTTTCAAAGTCCTTTGATGTTTGCTCCTACTGGGTTCCTCTACCTCAGTTTCAACATTTCTCTCATTCGAGTTTTGATTAACATTATCCTCAGAAGTATCTATATATCTTGATCTCTTTTGAACAATTGTTTCAATAGAGGATTTTAGAGGATAAACGTGTTCAAAGAATCTAGCATTTCGTGACTCGATAATGGTGTTCTCATGAATGTCATCAATTTCAGATTTGTACACCAAAAATCGATATGCACTACATTTACGAGCATATCCAATGAATATGCAATCTATAGTCTTTGGTCCAATTTTGACCTTTTTTTGTTTTGATATTTCTACTTTGGCGAGACACCCCCATACTTTCAAGTATTTGTAGGATGGTGGTCTATTTTTCCAAAGTTCGTGTGGAGATTTAGATGTTTTCTTTCATGGTATTTTATTCAAAATGTGATTTTCCGAAAGAATAGCTTCTCCACAGAGGTTATCTGGCAATCCAAAACTAATTAGTAAGGCATTCATCATTTCTTTAAGAGTTCTATTTTTCCATTCGGCTATACCATTGGATTGAGGTGAATACGAGGCTGTAGTTTGATGTATAATTCCATGCTCAGCACATAAATCCTCAAACAAAGACTCATATTCTCCTCCTCTATCACTTCTTAAAGACTTTATTTTCTTATTGAGTTGATTCTCAACTTCTGCCTTATACTGTTTAAACATGTCGACTGCTTCGTCCTTGCTTCTAAGGAGATATACATAACAATATATGGTACAATCATTTGTTGGTACATATCTGACGAGTGGCTCCTGTGTCCATAAACCGCTCCTTGTTGTTGCCAATAAGGTTGCATTCAGAAACAACCGCACATAAATCCATATTTACAACGTCATCTGAATTTTCTGCCTTATTTGCTTCCGGTTTCTTCTTTTTAGGGGCATGACACACGGCTGCTTTGTGACCTTTCTTTCCATAATTGTGGCAAGATCCTTGAAACTTCTTTTGTTTTTTGCATTAGCATTCTGCTCGCGCTTTCTTTTGTTTGTCTTTTCGTCCTCAACCACATTGGCCTTTGCTTGTAATGAACCGGTAGCCTTTTTCTCTGATTTTTGGTTGTCTTCATTAATTAGTAGACGAACAATCAGATCCTCCATGGCCATTTCCTTGCGCTTATGCTTCAAATAGTTTTTGAAATCCTTCCATGACGGAGGCAAATTTTCTATAGCGGCAGCCACTTGGAATGACTCACTTAACTCCATCTTTTCGTCGTGAATTTCATGAATGATAACTTGGAGTTCTTGAATCTGACTGACGGCTGTTTTGGAATCAACCATCTTGAAGTCAAGAAACTTTTCAACAATGAATTTCTTCATTCTGGCATCTTCAGTCTTGTACTTCTTTACAAGTGATAACCAGAGAACCTTTGCAGTCTCAATGGTACAATATACATTATATAAACTATTTTCTAAACCATTGAGAATGTAATTTTAATAGATGAAGTCAGAATTCTCCATACTGCAAGTGCCTCAACTTTGGTGGCGTCTGGCTCCAATTCTTCAACAAACGGTGGATCCTCCGTAGGGTATTTGGCCAACCCCATGGTTGTCAGGTAGGAAAGCATCTTTTGTTTCCAACATTTTAAATCCTGGTCATTAAACTTCTCTGGTCTCTCGCCATGCGAATATAGGACAGTTGGTGGAACCAGAGGCAGAGCCGGTGGCACTGTCTGTATCGGCACAGATTTGTTGTTTCTACTTTGCGACATCGTCATCTGCAAGTAGATGCATCATCAATAATAATTTCGTTTCAAGATTGTTAGAAACCAATGAAAGTACAAAAACGGCAGAAACCCGCTTGTATGTACAGTAACGCCTTTAAGCGTTGGTAATATTGTTTCAAAGAAGTTGCAATTCGCAACAACAATGAACAATCACGGTATTGCACAAGAATCGTACAAAACAATACTTTGCAATAAAGAACACAGGGAAAACAAGGAAAAATAATGAAATATTACCGATTAATATCTAAGGCCAGTGAGTGTTGTTTCCTTATAATGAAAGTGCTCCCTCTATAACGCTGATAGCTTGAATGAGCAATCGTCTCCCAAGAATGAAACAGAACCTATTTGTGATGGTGCGCTGCAATCACAAATTGATGACGAACGCAAGGCAGTATAAGTTTTTATATATTGCAGAACAGAGCAATCTTTGACCTTTAATATTAATCATGAAATATGTGTTCATGCCTACATAGCCTTTTGTCCCTTCTATTTCTCTTTCTCCTCATTTCTTTTAATATAACACATCAAGCCTTAGTTGAGTAGTGGCTTAAGGCGCAAATTTCCCCGATGTGGGACTTAGTTTGCCTCAACCACTTTATTCATTCTTCCAACAGTAGGGTACAAAGTACATTAACTACTGCCAAAGGAAAACAAGGACATATGCCATACACCAAGACTGGTGTGAAATTACATACAAAAGGGACTACCAACCAACCGCTGTTGTAGCATACATGCCCAAATCTAGAGCTTGACTATAAAAAAGTAGGAAAGTGGGGAGTCTACCATCATTGAAAATGATATAGAGAAAATATCATACTGAAGCTCACATCCAAGCCGAAGTTAGCAACATAGAGAACCGAACCACGTTGTTTGCAACCAAGACCAAGTAGTAATACATCAAATGTCGTCACTACTTCAAACTCACTCGACCAACTCAGACAAATAACTGACACAACCAACTCATATACCCAGATGACCCGTGGATTAAAATGAAGGCAGCATGCTCATACCATGAAAACCCAAGAACCCACCGAAGCAAGCTTTTGTCGTGGATGAAGGTGACTGTAGAGGAGAACCACGAGAAAATTACATCCAGGTCCACAACTCAAAAATCCACCAAAACAAACCCTAAGACATACCATAACAAAAACAGAAGGAAGAAAACTGCAAAAACACAAGTCGATACACCATTTAATTTTAGTTATCTAATTGTTATCTATTATTAAACGTTCATTATTACATATATATTGTTAATTTTTAGTAGTAATTGTTAAATATTATAAATTTCAAATTAATTTTTAGTTATTATTAATTATTAATTATTATTATTATTATTATTATTATTTAATAGTAATATTAATAATTATTGTTCTAGTTATTATTACCTAATTACTATTATTTGAGAAATATTTATTTAATTATTGACTTTTTAATTAATCATTAGTTATCATTATTTAATTGTAATGCTTAGAAACCACGAGTTTTTAAAGTTTGATTTTTTTTTTCCGAATAGGTTAGTTTCTAACATGATTAATTGTTAAAACATTCTCATTGTATTTTGAAAACTTTGTACGTAGTTATATATTAATAATTGGAAAGTAAAATTAAGTTTGTCGGAATACCGATTGAATTCTCCTACGACGTCCAAAATAATATAAGATAACAATGGTTGTTAAGAATCATTGAAAATGGACATCTAATGTAACTAAACCTAAAAGTTTGTAATATATATCTATTACAATAAGCATAAAAGTGTTGTGAAAATTGTCATCTGTTACAATAGGGAAAAATGATTGTAAAGGACATCTATTACAATGGCAAATAGGGAAGAGGTTACTGATAGAAATTTGTATCATCTTCCCTACTTGTAGTAAATAGTTGTAATATGCAACTACAACATGCAAATAAAAAATGTTGTAGTAGGCATCTGTTGCAAAGTGCAAAGGAAACAAGATATTTAAAATTGGTATCTATTACAACGGGCTTTAAAAACCAGTTGCAGTAAGTTTCTATTACAATGGATGTTTAAATATGTTGTAAAACAGGCTTTGTAAATTGCATTTTTTCGCTTGAAGATAGAAATTATCTTAGTCTACTCCATTTAGTTTCTATTGTATAAAAATTATAAAACATATCCTTGATCGTTTATTTGATAATAAATAAATAATACATGTTTTACAGAACAGAAGCATTTATGTAAAGAAGAAGTTATATATATATATATATATATATATATATATATATATATTTTCTGAAATTTTAATTTCAAAATTCAATAAGGATACTATTAGATTTGATAAAGAAGAAATTACAAAAAGTATTTTGCCAAATTACAGTAAAATCAAAGTAATAAATGTGACCGTACTCTTTAATGATATAACTGTCATTTTGCTGAGTTCACCCATATACAATTAAAAAAAGTCAATTTCACCTTTTCTCGTAGGAATCCTATGTGGTGCCCTAATGGCACCTCCTGGAGTCACTACATGGTGCTTGTAGGGCACCACTCATGACTTAATGGTATCACGTAGTGGTCCTACATGGTGTCCTAAAAACATTACGTAAGGGCTCTTCGAGCTATTCTAAAAATATTTAAAAAATATAGAAAAAATAAGGATAGTTTTGTTATTATTATTTTTTATAGAAAGAAGGGTCAACTCAACAACTTTTCGAGTTCAAATAGAATTGGCTAACTAGGATTTGATAGCAAGTGTGGTCTAATTTGAATTAGGCTAATTCTATTCATACACACATAATTTCTTAATACACACCGTGAAATAAAATGAAATAGTATACGCCAAAAATTTCTTTTCATACACCATGTCATTCGCAAAATTACCATTTTATATTTTAATCATCTTCCCTCTTTGACCTTGAAAATAAATTACATAAAACTGAGAATTCATTGCAATAAATTTACCTAAAATTAAAAAAAAAAAACTTAATTTTTAACACTAGTATTGTAAACTATTTGATTGTTTTTATTTTAAAAAGCAGCTTCACTTTTAGATGATTGAACACATTGAATTAGAGTGTTTAGTTGTAGACGTTTCCTAAATTGAAATTTTAGGTTTTATCAATAAAATTCTATAGATTTAATCATATATTATTGATTTTAAAGTTTTAACCAGATGCATTATGAGGAAGGGTTGAAAATGCAATTAACTATGAAGGTAGCATAGTCATGGTTACGCTTATTAAAACATTGATGTATGTTAAGAAGTTATTGCTGTATAAATAACCTTTGAATTATTGGTAATACCTAACGAACTTGGATTGCTAGTAAACTCAGTTCGTGTTTAACTCTAATCTTCCAGTTCAATATTTCCGCCAGAAGAAGATAAAACAAAAGGAGGAAGGGGTAAAAAAAGAGTGCTACTATTCACATCCCGCTTTACACTTTCAGCCATCTTTCTAAAATTATTACAAATGATTATTTTTTATACTCTTATGGCCACCATATATTATTCTTTCACTCAGTTATTCACCACCGTACTTCTCCTTGGAAAAACACGTACTTTTCTACAATTTGAAACCCTAACAAAAACAGATATTCTTTTCTGTCTAATAGAGATGAAAGATGAAGATAAAAAAAAAGTTTGAATTGTTTGATTTTTATTGTTTTCTACTATGTTATAGAACATGTTGTTAGAGTTTTTTAATAGTTAGGTTATTTCATTGCGTTGTAGGATATTTTTTCCGCTCCACTGGAAATTTCAAGCTTGAAGGACATTAAATTTGACGACGTTGTAATAGAGAATGACAATGTAAGGATTAACTTATAGGGTTTTTATCCGTATAACTTACATATCTTCTTTTGCAAATTGATACATTACTTTATTTTCGTTTGATAAATGGAGTATGTGAACGATGATAAACTAGACAATAAACATGAAGGTTGTGATAATATGATGCAAGATGTTCGATCAAATGACTCGAAAGACATAAATGCATGATGTAAGTGAGGAAGGAAGCGTTCGTGTAGAGGAAGATGCTGGTGGCCTTTCCATTTTTAGGTTATTAATTTAGACGGTGACTAGCAGAGGAAATTTGAAATATTTGGGATGCCTTTAATTTTTATTGACCAGAAGTGTAAACCGGGGTGTCAATAGCAGCAGGAAAAAAAAAAAAAAAAAAAAGGGGTGAAAGGTCTGACTGAGAAAGAAATTTTCTTGGGTACGTGTTCTTTTTTCAAGAACTAATAGGGCGAGAAAGGAGGAAAATGCTCCGGTAACCTAATTTGCCAGAAGAACAGATGGCTTTTGACTGATAATTTGATCTGCAGAGATAAGACCGACCCCATCCATCCTAGTACTTCCAATTATCTTCGTCCCCGAAGCTTAGGATTCCCGAAAGATTGAGGTTTGCTGCCGCTGCTTTTTCCTACGCCTCAACTTTTTTGGTTCTTTACTGTTTTTGTTTTTTTTGCTGAATCGAGATTGCGATGTCGAACTAAATTTCCTTTGATTTTGTTTCACTTCAGTGTTTAAATTATAATCGCCATCCAGTATTGGCTCCAATGTTTTCGTTCTAAAATAGAATCGCATGTTTTACATGGTTGCGATTTAGTTTAACTCTTGGGATCTGGAAGGATGCCACTCCTACCAAATCGCTCTTTGGAACGTACGCTCTCGCGATTTTTGCAATCACTAATATCTAACAGCTTAAATTTAGTTATCTATACCATAGCCAACCAGTTATAATTAAGATCATTTATATTGAAATGGTTAGCTGGCATAATAACTTGTTTATTGATTGCGAGTTACTTTATTTATTTCATCTAAAAGGGTAATCAATAAATTTTCATTTGCATCAGGTTAAATGAGCTCAGTTGTTTCTTCCTCAAGAGAAAGCTATTCGCCATCAGGGATTTCCTCGTTAGAATCTACGCAGTCATGGCCTTCTTCTTCATTTAGTCAAAGTGAATTAGCTGAACAAGGATTATGTGATGACGATGAAGCTGAATTACTGTCACTATCTTGGAATCAAGATTATGGTTGCTTTTCTGCTGGAACAAGCCATGGTTTCCGTATTTATAATTCCGACCCTTTCAAGGAAACATTTAGAAGGGATTTAAAAAGTGGTGGATTTGGCATTGTTGAAATGCTTTTTCGATGTAATATACTGGCTCTTGTTGGTGGTGGGGCCAATCCCCAGTACCCACCGAATAAAGTACTGATATGGGATGATCATCAAAGCCGATGTTTTGGAGAGTTTTCTTTTAGATCTGATGTTCGAGGTGTAAAGTTGCGGCAAGATAGAATAGTAGTCGTTTTGGAATACAAGGTTTATGTGTATGACTTTAAAAACTTGAAACTTCTTTATTCAATAGAAACCATATCTAATCCTAGAGGTTTATGCTGCCTTTCTCATCATACAAATACTTCTGTTTTGGCTTGTCCTGGTATGCATCGAGGACATGTTCGAGTTGAACACTATGGTTTGAAGGTTTCAATGAATATCGTTGCGCATGATTCTCAAATTGCTTGTATGACATTAACAATGGATGGTCTTCTGCTTGCAACTGCAAGTGTAAAGGGAACATTAATCAGGATATTTAACACAATGGATGGTACACGGCTACAAGAGGTATATTTCTTCTTTCTTTCTCACGGCATGTTATGCTAATTATTCGAAGTAGTCTTTACTTTTGAGTATTTGAATCCTGCTCTTCCAAAAGCAGTGTGTTATAAATTGACATTTCTTTCATATAGTTATTATGTAGGGAAATCACACATTAGATAGAAGAAGGTTTTGTAAAAATTGAATTCAAGTACATTTTTGAATGTATTAGTTTTAATCAAGTACAATATATTCAGCGTGGCTCAGGTTGGTACATATATGATAAAAATAGAGTTAAGTGACCCACCCTCAATTTTAGGTACATCCCTTCATTCCTGCCTATTTTAACTTTATATTTTTGTAGAGGAATTGCATCCATTTGCTAAGAACAATTCACTTTCAATTAATTATCACCATTTTTTTGGTATACAAATTGATAATGCATCATGCACCAATTGGAAAATTTGAGCGATTGCTAGGTGATATATGTGTGCGCACGCAAAACTTCCTATCAACATCAAGGTTAGCGTAGTTCGATTTCGACTTCCAACCAACAATGGAAGGAAATTTTCGTTTATTTTCAGTTAGAGTTTGAATACCAATCTGGTTCATCCTCACAAATTTTGTATTATTTTGAAATTTCTACTTATTGAAAATATTAAATAGGTACAAGCATCGAAATATTTGTTTTAACTCATTTTCATATACAAATTTTCATATATATGTATATATATACATACATATATATATATGTATATATATACATATGTGTGTGTGTGTGTATTCCACATTTTTGTAAGGATGATCTTGATGGAAAATTAATCGTATCTACAAAATTTCAGAAAAAGTTGATATAGAGAGTAAATTGTGGGACTTTGAATGTGAATCCTATACCATCCATGCATATATTCTACGATTTTTTTATGGGTCACAATTCAAGTGTGCACGTGTGTGTGTGTGTGTGTGTTTTTCTTTTTCTTTTGGGAAATATTGCACATTTTTGTAAAGATGATCTTGATGGCCAATTAATCTACCTAAAAAATGTAATAATATTTCAGAAAAAGTTTATATAGAAAGTAGATTGTGGGATTTAAGGGATAAGTAGTGATGTGAATCCTTTACCATACACACATTGTATGTGTTCTTTTTTTATGGGTCACAAATCTACAAAGCAGGGAAGCGGCACCAACATGCCTAACTTCCGTATGCGGTGGTGCGGCTGCCTGATGTTGATCGGCCGTCAGTAGATCTTCGTGTTATAGACTTTTAGGGTTTCATGTTTTAGGGTTGAGGTGGTGGCGTCGCTGGAGAGGCTAGGCGGCGGTGTGATTGAAGAAGATCGAACATGATTGAAGCAGGGTTTTGTGTTTTCCCTTCTGCGATTAGGAGAAACCCAAGTTTCAACGTGTGTTTTTATGCGACTTTGAGTTGGAGGAGCTACGGTTTGAATTGAAGAAGGGTTTTGTGTGGGCTGGTTAATGTATTATTATATAGTTAACTTAGTTTACTTTTAGTTGGCTTACAAATGGGCTGGTTAATGTATTATTTTATATATAATATATTTTTGATATTTTAATATCTGCCGTATCCCTCCGCACCTGAATCCTCATATTTTTGAATTTGCTGAATTTCCGTATCCCCGTACCGCGCACCTGCATCTGCGCACCCGCACCAATGCTTCCTAGTCATAAATTAAGCGTGTTCAAGCATCTTTTAACATCTGTTTAATATCATCAAGTGGAGTTGAGAGACTTACCGTCTCAGCTTGTCGCATGCCTAAAATGGCAAGGATTTTAGTTCTTTTTCGGTATCGTTGTTGTTTTTCAGTAATCCTTTTTCCTATTGTCTACCTAACAAATGACAAGCGATACATGTAGGTAATGTTTTAAATTTCGGATTTCATCCATGTTTCTTCTTGGAAATTTCACATAAACTATCTTGTACCGGAGGAGATGAATGTATATCGGACGTATATCTAAGGTCTTAAAGTATATCTTGTAAAGATATCTGAATAACTTATGTATCTAAAATTGTTGTTTTGTTGATTTATTTAACTGTAATTTCACTAGTAAATATAAAATTGTAGCATACTTGATTTGCATAGAAAAAAAATAGAAATTAATTTTTGCAGAACAATTGCTGGTTTATTATTTTATTTATTTGGTAATGAGTAATGACCGAATAGTGTGCTCTTATCAGAGCATTGAAAACAAAACTTTTGTTATGACTTATCAACATAAAAATAAAAATGCTTAGAGAGCTTGTAATAGTAATTGTATCAAGTAATTTCTTTTGAATATATTAAAATAGAAAAAAAAAAGTAAAAGAAGAAAAATATATAATGTCGGATGAATATATGAATAAGATTTGATGTCTCAACCCGTCTAAGTGTCAAAATGAGATATCGGGCAAGCCATAGATCTAAAACCATGGGTGTAAGAGAGCGTGAACTTAGACCAGGAGTGTAAGATGTAAATGAATGTGTATCTATTACAACAACGCCCTCCCGCTATGAAAAACCCGTTTGTCATTGTCACTTACTGTCCATTATCTTTATCTGTGGTCCTTCCTTTTTATCATTTGAATAACAGTTGTAGTTTTAAAGGAACAGTGGTCATTAAAAGAATAAAGGAGAAGGATTTTATTTATTATTCTTGATAAGTTATACACACAGGAAAAATTAATTGTAATATTTGAACTATGTTGTTACTTGTTAATGGCTTTACCTAAGTTACGTTGCTTGTCGTGCAGCCCAAATGCCTAATAGCGCTACATCACCTGATCTTATGTTTAATAAGGTTTATTAATGTGTTGTATCTTTTAGTTCTTCCTCTTGCTCAGAATCTTGGCATCTAAAGTCGTATTAATCTCGCATATGTTTCATCTATTGTTAATCAATAAAGATATATTTGCACTTCATATCGTGTAATATACATCAGTTGCATCAAGTAAAACTTCATAGTATTGGTTGCATATATATATATATATATATATATATATATATATATATATATATATATATATTAACATCTGTACAATTCTACTTGTGTATGATAGTAATCAAAGTAGTTTAAGCGAAAAAAGGCCATAAAGCCCCAGGCCTGTTTTTTTTTTTTGGCCTAGTGCTTTTTTGAGCGCCTTGAGCATAGTTCATCCTGTTTTTAACCAAGAACAGCAGTTAAAACTGTTACTTAAGTTGAATTATGGACTTCAAAATAAGATAAAAGTTAAAAGAAAGCCAGTTTCAAAATTTTAATATATCAAATTAATTTTTTAAAAGTTAAATTGTAAAACAATCAATAAAGTCAATTTTAAAATTTCAAAATATAGCAATTTAAAAATCAATACCTAACACATAAATAAGTTCCCCTTTAATAATTTAAAATATTTTACTGTTGAAATCAGTCTTTGAAAAAAAAAAATCTAGATCATTTTAAAACTTAAATTAAAGTCAGATTTAAGCAAGCTAAAAAAATTTAGATCTGTTTATTGAAGATTAAACTAAAATAGAAATTTAAAATCAGCTCAAATGACTTAAGATATAACTGTGTTTAAAACTATCTTAACTGCCCAGTCTAGTAAAATTCAGATTGTAGAAGAGGAAAAATTATCAATATTTGGGTAGATGCAGCTTTCAGTGAAAGCTGTGGCAAGCAGCAGATTGAGAATTGGATCTACGGCTGGATTTATCTCTCTTTTTTGTTGCATATTTTGTCCGATACTGATTTGAGATAAGAGTTGACATTGGTTTGTGACTAAATAGGTCAGTTTCAGGGTGTATTTGGGCTGAAACTGCAAATATTTCATTTTCCTCGAAGTGGAAAAAAAAAAACCATGAGCTTCAAGTGCCTTAAGGTCCTCTATGGCGCCTCAAGCATGAGCGGCGCCTCGAGCCCCTTAAAAGACCCTGGGCGGTGCTCAATATAAAGTGCTTGCATGCCTATGCGAGCGCTTTGGTCGTGTTTGTGAAAAGAAGACAAGGGACAACCACCTTGGACATGGTCAAAAACATAGATGCTTGAATAACAAAGTTTATAATCTTCGGTGTAGGTCTATGTTTATGCTTCGTCAAAACCAAATTAATTGCGTACGCGGTCAAAACAAAAATAACTGCGAACACTCTCCGCCAATGGGGTGGTTGCTCAAACCTGTATGCTACATGTTTGATCGGGCATGTGGCGTTGAACTAATCTAATATGACCCAAAAAGGATCAATTTTTTTTTTCTTTCTAAATGTGAGTGTTGTTGGCCTTCTTTTAGTTAATAGTGATGATCAGCTTTTTTTTAAACATGAATTTAGTTGATTTAGATATAGTAAAGTTTATTTCTATGGCATATCTATCAAATTTAAATATAAGATACATCTCTGAGATTTTATATGTAAATGCATGTATGGATGTATGTATGTGTGTGTGTGTGTGTGTGTATGTGTGTGTTGTGTGTTATTATATATGCATGTGTGTGTATATATACACATCTAGATGCCTTCAGATGCAGAGTAGTAAAACATGATAAGTTCTGGCATAACTTTCCAAGTGGAAAATTGACTTTTATTAGCAAAATTGACATTAGAATTTTGCTCTAAGATGTCTACTAATTACTCAACCAATGTAAAGAACCAAACTCAACTGTTTTGAGTTGCGTGAGTCTGCGTCATCGTTGTTATTATTTTATTATAAAAGAATTTAGTTGGTTTTGATGTTCATATGTAGCAAAAAATGTGTGCTATGGCAGTACAAAATATACACACATAACCATACACCCCCCTTTCTCTGTGTGTATTATTGTTGGTAGCTATGGATAACGGAAGCTTTTTTGAACATTCAAACTGCTTTTGCTCTGTACATTAGATAGATCATCGTTTCTTTTTTTATGTAACATTTGCTTGGGAGCCCCCATCGACATGTTTTAGTAGGAAAAATGATAAACACTGGTATTACACATCTAGATGCCTTTATATAAGTATTAGTTAAGAAAATTGAGCAGTGCTGGCATAACTATCCAATCAGTATATAGTCTCATTGGCAAATCGACATTATACTTTTACTTGTATCCAAGGTTATCACGACGCCAAGTCGAGCCACTACCGTCTAGAAGACTAGTCGACAAGTCGCCTGACTAGTCGTGACTAGTCGACAAGTCTTTTATATACATATATTTATTAGACTTAAATATATAATAAGAAATTGAGCAAATTTATAGATAGACAACAGCCAAAAAATATCATCATTATCTTATCTAGCATTAATGACATCCAATTAACAGGCATTAGCGGTAGCAGTGTCAAATTAATAGGTAACAGTGATAAACAGTAATAACGAGCCCATTTTTCAGCTCGTTGACTCAACTTACCGACCCCACTCTAGATCCTCTTAATTTTAAAATTATTTGAAAGATGCTTATCTGTATTGGTATCGAATAAAAATTAAAAGAAGTCTACACGCTTCATCAAGTATAACCGCGAGGAGGAGCCGCGAGCAGGCGTCGTGAGGTGGAGCAGCTCTCGATCCAAGAAATTAGTGAGGAGCCGCGAGCAGGCGTCGCGAGGTGGAGCAGCTCTCGATCCAAGAAATTAGGGTTTCTCTCCAAGGCAAAATATCGATGTCGAGGTAAAATATCGATCTTTTTCTACTGCCGTCGATCCAAAATTAGGGTTTCTGGGCCAATTAGGGTTTACCGTCGAAATGAATAAGTCGATCATCGTCGAACTTCAGAAAGCGACATGTCGACGACTAGTCGTCGACGTGATAACAGTGCTTGTATCTACTCATTGCTCAAACAATGCAAATATCCTCAGAGGTAGCAAACTCATCAGTCACGAGTCAACACAGTTTCATTTGTTTGAGATGATGTAAGTATGCTGCATATGTTGTTTGCTGGACAGATAATTAAACATGATAGGCTATACACAGTTTATTAAGATGGACTGTGCATGTACGTAACTGAAGTGGATGTTTGGATTCTTTGATTGTGAAAGTTGTAATGGTCCCCCCCACCCCCCCCCCCCCCCCCCCCAAAAAAAAACACACACACACTATATCACATGCCTAAGCGAGCGGTAGAATTTGACATAAATAACATGCTATTCAAACATTAGGTCCGACAATGGATTCTTTCAGATGCAGATACTGTGCATACAATACAAACTATTAATTTAATAAAATAATAATTACATATCGTTCATTGTACTAAAGTATACATGATATAAAATATACTCTTGAACAACAAAGAATGCATAATTAGTGAATGTGGATCCCTTCATATCTGCATTCATGTCCGCATTTTTGGACATCAGAAATTTATCTGCTTTTCGAATGCAGATGATTTTTATATTTTTCGGATATCCAATGACAGACTTGATCAATCTCGAGAAACAAAAACTATGTACACTGGGCTATTTGGCTAAGTTAGGTACAATATGCGTGTTGCTTGTGAGTGCAAGTCATTACAACTATTTTAGTGCTAGTCTTATGTTGAAGGCTTTTTGCTTGTTTTTCCTCTCGTAAACAGGTGTGCATGCAGATTTCAGATGAATGCACTAGCATGCTGAATTCATCACATTTTTTCCTCTCGTAAACAGGTGTGCATGCAGATTTCAGATGAATGCACTAGCATGCTGAATTCATCACATTCACCCATGCCGATAGTAAACTTAATCAGTGTTGTATGTTCTTTTGGGGTGTAATGATATTTTATATCAGTTGTCTTCTGTGGTTCTCTATATAAATGAATTAGTTAATAAAATTGTGAATTGGCGGCTTTCACTGGACATTTGCATGCTGCATATATTCACATGTTAGAAACTCTATTGGTGCTGCATAGACGTTCCACTATACTTTTGTGATGTAAACATGGCTACCCGAATATTTCAGATACGTCGACCTTTAGCATGCTTCCTCATTCAAAATTTTCAAATTATTAGGGCAATATTGGTTGTTGCATATATTGTATTTTTTTTCTAAACTGCAATCTTGTGCACATTGGATGCACACAAGCTGGACAAAGCTCTGTTATGTAGGTTTCTTGACTTGCCATTACCTTATACTCTCAGCCTTAAATTGTTTTTGATGTAAAAAGATAATTTTTTTTTGTTTATTGCCCTATGGTTCTGTACAGTATGTTTATGATTTGTTTTAGAAAAGGAGCATTACTTTGTTCAAGCAATACACACATAGAGGAGCGTTCAATAGCACCCCTAAATTCCAGCATCCCAAAAGCCCCTTGAACTCAACCGCTCATTTAGATTAAAATATGTTTCTCTCCATCCACTAACCATCTCTCCACCCACTAACATATTTTAATATAAACGAGTGGTTGATTTAGGGGGGCTTTTGGGGTGCTGGAATTTAGGGGTGTTGTAGAACGCTCCTCATTAAATAAATACATGTGCAATTATATGAAAAATAAATAATGGACTCGGAAACGGGAACTTGAACCGAAATTCCCGAATCAAATCAAAGTTCCTAAAATTACAAAATATCGAAATCAAGAATGAAACCGAGATCTCGAACCTTGACCCTAGAACCTCAACCTAGATCATCATACCCGTTTCTCTTGAGCTTAGTGGTTTAGACATATCTCTATGACTTCAAAGTGCTAATTACTAACTTTCATTCTTATACTTCTGGTCTTTATCAGAGAAGGTCCTTGTTACTGAAGTTGTATGGTTACAATTGTATTTCGATTCTGTTCTATATATTTTCGGCTGCGGATTCAAATTTGAGCAACACCTAATATCTTGTGATATACAGACATTTTGCGTCCCAAGTTGTTTAGGAACGACTGTATCTAATTGTTTTATAGCAGTTTTCTAGTCAGGGGATGACCCAAGGTATATGCCTCACAAGGGCGCAGACCGTACCTCAAATTTTGGCATTCTTTTACAAAAATGGTAATTTAACGATTTTTTTCCTGTTTGAATTTGATCTGTTGGCCTCAAACTCTGTCTATGTTATTGTACTCTGCCTCTACTTCCGGTTTATCTGAGTATCTACAAATGCCTGCAGATATCCTGACTTCTGGTTCTGTAGCTGCAGTCAGACTTTTTTTTGAACTGTAAAGGTTTAATTTAACCAGAAACATAAATAATAACAAAGATCACAACACAAAAACACAACAAGAAGTATAACGGTAATCCTTAAACAACCAATTCACAAGTTAAATTCTGAAACGTTGGAAGTGTTTAACAATTTTAAATAACCTTGATTTATGACTTAAAACAGAAAGAAAGAACGGAAGAATGTAGGAAGGAAAAGAAAAATTGTGGGCTGTTGTTAAGGCGCGCCTAAGGCTCAGGCTTTGCGCCTCGCTGGCTTTCGATGCGCCTCGGCTAAACGAGACGCAAATAAAGCGCGCCTTTGGCGCTTTTTATCAAAACGCTGAGGCTAAGCGTGCCTCGAGAAATAATTGATTTTATGCCGAACTCACATTATTTTGGACCCGATCCGACTCTCAGCCATCAAATTCGAATAGTTTTGTTTGATTTTTTGGGGGTTTCCCTTTCGTTTTAACACGTTTGACACTAAAAAAACTGTTGCTGCATCCGCCGTTGTTGCTGGTGCCACCGTCAGGGGTGTGTGTGTGTGTGTGTGTGTATATATATATATATATATATATATATATATATATATATATATATATATGTGTGTGTGTGTGTGTGTGTGTGTGTGTGTGTTTATATATACACACGTATATCAAATATCAGCAGCAGTTTTTTTATACTGATTTTCATTTAAATTAATTAGTTTAAAGGTTTAAACTTTAATCTAAGCTTGTTAGTTAACTTACTGAGTTATGTTTTAAATTTTAAATTAAAATTTAGATATGTTTTAATTTTAAAGTTTAAAGAGTTATGTTTTAAATAATTAAATTTATTGAATTTGTGATCGTTTTAGTTCCGAAATTGCATTTGTGACTTTGTACCTACTAACCTGTTTTTTATCACTAAATTTACCATTTTTAGTAGCATTTTATAGTGCAGTTTTTTTTAGCAAAAAAAGCTGATATTTGTATAACAGTCGCACAAAAAAGCCCAAGGCTCAAAAAAAACTTAGGGCTCAAGCCTTGCGCCTTTGCTCCTTAACTACTATGATTGCGGTTCTCCGGTTTTGCACCTCTTATTAAATGTCTTCTTTACCACCTTGCAAGGTTTGCTGAACTTTCTTGACCCTCAATTGCAGCTCATCAAGAGTAACCTCACCCTTCAAATTGTCATTGAGTGAACTGCCAGGATATGACTCTAGTTCACAACCTCCAAATTGCCTTCGCTTCACTCTTGACTTTTCCTCGGTTCTTCTCACCAAATCTGTAGAAATGAATTTCTTGGGGTACTTGACAGTATGCCCCAAACTTCGTGAATCTTTAAGGATGACCCTCAGAAAAGCTTATATGCTGTGCAAACTTAACCCAACCTCCTTATTAAAAAAAAAAAACAATTTTTTTTAACATGTGTCTTGGAATCGAAGCCAGGACCGCTGACTAGAAAATGGAATGTCTTGCCACAAAATGGAATGTCTTGCCACCTTTACTTCTTGTCCTATCACTCTTGACATCTTTTGCATTTGCATGGTTTAAGATTTCAATGAAATTTGGCATGAACTTCACGTACAGTTGTGCCATTAACTCCTTTGTTATGTCTTTTGATCCCTTTTTATAGATTTTTTGATGCATTAATTTAATGTGCTTTTATTAATCACCTACGTTCACACTTTCTAGTGAGTCGTGACACATAAAAACGTAAAACAACAGACTAATTCTGCATTTCTAATGGCAAATTAAGAATAATTATAGTAGTAGTAGTACTAGTAGTAATCATATTCTCTATTTCTGATTTCAATTGGAACTAGAGCTTGAGAATCATGAGCTTTGGTCGTTTAGAGGAACTAAAATTACAATAGAGGATTTTCATTTATTTTTTTAAAAGAGGGAGAAAATGAAATCGAATCAAATTTGAAGAAGAAAATTGTCTTCAAGGAGATTGTGAAGGGTTTCGACGTTTGAAATAAAACTTACGGATTATAATTAGTAGGTTTATGGTGTTTTAAGGAAAATGTTTTGATACTTTAAAGTGATCTCTGGAGAAGTTGGTTTTCATGAGAGGAGGTTTGGGTGCGTAAAAGTCCACAAACCCCCTCATGTAAAGGCCGAGTGGGCTTGCTCAAAATGCATTAATTGGTGTTCTTCTTCATACTCCTTTTCACTGGCTGAGTATGATAGGAAACTGTAAATCAAATGTTCCCTTATGTATACTTCTGCAAGATGATTGATTTAAACTCATATTCTCCTCTTCACTTGCCAACTGACCTCATTGGATGATCACATATAATCAACAGTTGGTGGGTAACAGTCTTATTTTAATGCTTCTTGAGTCTTCTTATTTTTACTTATTCTAATTTACGACTTGGTAATAAATGCATCTGACTGGCTAAGTTTTTTGATGTATTGAAGGTAAGAAGAGGGGTGGATAGAGCAGACATATATAGCATTGCCCTCTCTCCAAATGTTCAGTGGCTTGTAGTATCTAGTGATAAAGGTACAGTCCATATATTTGGACTTAGAGTTCGAGTTGCTGGAGAGGATGCGTCAAACCATGGTGTAAATAATCAAGATCAGGGAATGATACATCAAAACTCATCCTCTTCTCTTGATGCTCTTATTTCTCCAAATACTGGTGCGAATCCCAGCTCATCACTTTCCTTTATGAAAGGTGAGGAATGCTATTAACGGCATGTTTGTATTCTTGTTTTGACTGTTGTTTATCTGCAAAGCAACTTTAACAAGAGACAATTCCCCCGTTATATTATATGTTTATTTTTTAAGTTCTCGTAAATCTTGAGATGGATATAAGCTTGAGTTGTATCAGCAAGCTGTTAGCCACTCACCTCAGCTTTATGATTATACCAGTTAGCTGTTATATGATAGAAGTGAAGTGAATTCCCCATTTTACATATATCACATATCTGATGACTGTTTTCATATATCAACTACATTTACAAGGTTTTGTATTCCAGAAATCTGGTTTTTTGCATTGAGTAAAAAGAGAAAAGGTTGTGTACATCATGTGCAAAGACGAAAATATCTATAACCAGTTTCAACCTTGCAGCATTTAAAAGATAACATGATCCTGAGTGGAATTTGAACTGTGACATGAGTTTCACTGATGCAGCTATTTCTTCTCTTCAAAATCACAATCATTAATCTATAATTATCATTACAAGACATTTAATTGTAAATTTTGTTTGACGCTTGCAAGTGATTATGATTTACATTTGAACAAAAACCTCAATTTGTGATACCTCAGGGGCATTATATATCTGAGTATGGGTCAAGCCTCAGGAAGTTAAATTAAATTAATGAATCTTTATATTAATTAACCTAAAATTTATTAAATGGTTTAAAGAGGTTTGCAGGCCTAACTAAATTAAACTAAAAGGAATTTACCAAATAAACGATTTATCAAGTCAATAAATAAATGCAAAGGTAATAATAATAATTAGCCCAAAAAGTAGGATCTTATCTGAACACACAAAATGTGATTGTATAAGAAAGAAAGAAAAAAAAGTAGAAGGAAATCTGGATTGATATTAGATTTGAAATTAATCATTAGAAGATGGACTTAAATTTCAAAATAAGGTACCAATGAGCTGATTGATAAAATTAGATTTAAATTTCATTATTTACTAGGAGAGGCAGATAAAAACTAATAGAGAAAGAGATTAATTGAATTTTAAATGAGATCTAAACTACTAGTCAGAAAGAGAAGGAAAAAAGTCTTAAAGGAAGATAACTGAAAAAGAGCAAAATTGACTAGATCTAATTTATCCTTGATTAAAAAATATATTACAATAGATAAACAGATAGAAATGTAAATTAGGCTAGATTTAATTATTAGGAAGAGTTTATATATATATATATATATATATATATATATATATATATATATATATATGGTGAGCGTTCAATGGCATCCCAAATAGTGCAGTATCCCTAAATGCCCCCTGATTTCCACCACATATTCCTTTTTTCTCTCCCTCCACTCATTCTCTCACCTCCCACTCACTTATTCTAATATAAATGCTTGGTTTATAGGGGGGGGGGGGGGGGGCAAACGGGGTGCTCACTATTTGGGGTGTCATTGAACGCTCCCCTCTCTCTTTCTCTCTCTCTCTCTCTATATATATATATATATATATATATATATATATATATATTAAAAGCTGGTCTAAGATTGCAGCGTTGCACTTTTTAGAATGGAGAATCACAATTTACTAAAAATATTCTGAAGTTTTTGGCACAGGGGAGCTTAATTGGATTTTTACATTTATTTAATGTTTAGTTTGTGTTATTTTTATTTTATTGTTAAAAAAGAGAAATTCGTGCATGCGGTCATATAATTTGTTAATGGTGTGGAAGTCGTTCAGTTTAGCTTAACACAATCACATAAGGATCTGCAAAGAAATAAATGAACATTTACAAGATGGATAAAGTTGCCTGTGTATGGCTACTGCGATATCTCAAAGTTTGGCCACCAGTTATTGAGTTTATTCCTGCAAAAATTCAGAGATTTATTTATTTATTTTTCTAAAAAAGGAAAAACTATTTTAGAAATTACATTTCTAAGGCTGTCAACAGGCACTTTCGGATACAGATAGTGCTATATCCATATATGCATCTACATCCGAAATTATTTTCGAATATCGGATAATTATCCTATACGCTAGCGATCGATAACTCAAGAAACATGAATTTTTTTAATAAAACATAAATGTTTTTCAAACTCATTGATTACGAAATTGTTAAAATTAAATAAATATGATGATAATAAATAGGTTTGAGTTGTTATATGCATTTTGTGCATATATTATAGCCTTATAACTTAATAAAAATTAAATAAACATTTTTCATTGTACTAAAATACATATAATTTTAACCATAATCTTGAGAAAAAACCAAACGGATATTTTTCGGATGCGGATATCCTGCATCCACACCCGGTTTTTTTGGATATCGGATAATTATCCGCTTTTCAGATACGGTTGCGGGCGGAATTCGGATTTTCGGGTATCCAATGATGCCCTTAGGCATTCCTACTCCTGGATGGGTGTATATTCTGTATACCCGCTGTCTTTATTTACCTAATTCTTTTCACTTTATTTTAAAAACAAATTAAAAAGTAAACAACAAGGTTATTACGGCGGCAAGTCGAGTCGAGTCGACGTAGGTCCAACTAGTCGGACCAGTCATAGACTAGTCGATAAATAAATATATATACTAATATAAATAGCCCTTTACAAGTAAATAGAAGCTTAAAAAATACGTATATATCCACTGTTTCAAATATCGCAAATATCGCCCGAGATCTCCTCCGAGATATCGTTTTGGGCTCCTTCCGAAACGAAATAACAAATATCACTATAAATCTCCTTTCGAATATATCGCCCGAGATATTGCAATATCGAACGATATGTCGACCGAGATGAAATACTGGAATATCGCCCGAGATCTTAGTTTTTTGGTTAAAATTTAAATTTTTGTCTGAACTAGAACTATAATTAAAAAACTCAAATCTAGCCATATCAATCTTTTGTTATTTTTCATTTTGCATGTTAATGACTATATTGTATGTTCGTGTATGTTTTACAATGCTTATGATTTTCATATTCGTTTTTTTACGTACATGTTACTTATGAAATTATGTATTTTATGGTCTATTTATGCTGAATTTTTTTAATGTTTTGGATCCTTTTAATGTTTCCTGTCTAACAATATTTATGTTTAAAGCATATTACGATTTAGAGTATGAATGATCTTTCGCAAAATAAATAATAATAAAGTTATTTTGTATTTTAAGTTTAAGTTACTATGTTTTTAATAACATTCACAAAAATCATTTTGTCAAAATATCATTTTTAACATATCATGTACCCCGAGATTGTTCCGATATGAACTTTCAGACCCGAGATAAAAATCCGAGGCGAACTCCCGAGTTAGACTCATCTCATCCGAGATCTCCCCCAGTACGAGACCGAGTCTATAAAATCCCCGAGACGAAACGCGACCGATATCTGAGATTTAAAACCTTGTATATATCTAGCCCTTTCTGAATCGTTCTTCATTTCCGAACCAGTTTCACTAGTATACTTCGACTTCGTTTGTCTGTTGCCTCCAAATCTTTCTTCATTTTTCCTCACTTCGACATCGAGTTTGTGATTCAAGGTCGACTTCGACTTCGAATTCCTGATTTATGGTTCAAGTTCGTGATTTCGACTTCGACTTTGTGATTTAGGGTTCCAATTTGAGTCCAATTTGAGTTCGACTTTGCAACTTAGGGTTCCAATTCAAGTTCGACTTTGTGATTTAGGGTTTCAGCTCGACAAATGGCAAGTCGACGCTTTTAGTCGATGCTCCGACGTCAACTAATCGACTAGTCGACGACTAGTCGAGCGCCGTAATAACACTGGTAAACAGAAGTAACACGAAATAGATATTAAATAAACACTAGAAATCAAGTAAACTTCTGGTAACAACACTGGAAACTTCTTCGGAATTTGTTTAAGAATCGTTTCTTCTTTACTCCCAAAAATGCAATAAAAACTATAGATCCGTTTGCAATAAAAACAACTCTCCTTAATAATTAGATATAGTCTAATTTTTATTTACTGGTTGCTCATTTGGTTCGGTTTGTTTTAATTAGGGAAGAATTATATCTAGTCCTTTCCGTTCTCTTCAGTTATTGTTTTACAGTTTATTTTTATCCATTGTTTAGTAATATAGGTTCATTAAAACTTCATTTTTATTTTTGTTTCTCTGATTTTTATTTTATTTTTATTTTGAATATTGTTTCTCCTAATTAGTTATAGGATTTTGATTCAGATTTTAGTTTTATTCTCTTACATTGTTTATTTGTTTACTGCTGCTTGTTTTGATTTTGTTGTGAGCAGTATTGCAATTAGTTTGTTAAAGAGCAATTTGCCTCCATTGTGACTTCTTTTGTCCTAGTAGTTAGTTATTCAATCATAATATGTGTCTTTCCGGTAAATTCCTTATTTTCCTTGTAATTAAAATTTGACCTTGTGAAATGTTGTTGACTTCAGAGCTTTATCTGGATTTTTGAGCTTGGCTTTTGCCATAATCAAAACATGTAGTCTGTAAAATGCAACAAAACGAAGTGTAATACCACTTTATAAAAATTAAAATATACAAATAAGCATTTTAAAAATACGTACAATTCGTATTTGTTGCTGAGCAATGCTGATTCTCGTGGATATGTTACATGAGCAGGTGTGTTACCGAAGTACTTTAGTTCCGAGTGGTCTTTTGCACGGTTTCACCTGCCGGAGGTTACACGATATAATGCTGCTTTTGGTACTCAAAATACTGTAAATATCATTGGCATGGATGGCAGGTATTTCTCATCCTGAATTCTACTTCTTATTGTTATGTTTATTACTTCACAGGCAGAATCATAGGGTTATGCTGTGTACGCTTTTTTCATGTTTCTGGTGATAGTAGATTACAGTGTATTAAAAGAAACCATGGGTTTGACTGAATTAAGCCTACTGAATGCTCAGTGGAACATTTTCAAAATGAACACTCGTTGAAGTAATGACATATGCAAAATGTAAATTCAATAATTATGTACAAAGGGTCCCTATTTTTTAAAGCGGTGGTAGTTTCAAAACTGTGATTGTACAATGCAGAATTGTCAGCTACAAAATTATCATCAGAGGTTGGAATTGCCTGCGGGACTTTCAAATAAAAATGCAAGATAAATGCAATTCTCAAAAGGACATTGTTAAAGGGACTTCATTTGACCAACACCACGGTTTGAGTGGTTGGACACTTTGACATCGTGTGAGAGGTCATAAGTTCAAAAATTGCGTAGCGTGATTCGAAGATATAATGACATGTAGTTTGTTGTATACTATTCAAGATTTGCACTATAATATGTATTACAATCCAAGTACCTAATTTTCAAAAGAAAAAACGAATGAAGAATCCCTTTTGGGTTAAAGGGGTCTTCACTTAGGAAAAAAACTGTTACGGGACGTTATAAATAGAATTAAATAAAATAATTTACTATTTTACCCATCAAATTTGGCAAAAATCCATCAAAAAAAAGAAGAGAAAATGATTGTGGTCATGGTTATCACGGCGGTAAGTCGAGTCGAGTCGACAGAGGTCTAACTAGTTGACTAGTGGACTAGTTGATAAATAAATAAATATAATTATTATTTCTGGAAATGGGTAAAATTTTATTGGGCAACAAGTGGCAAATTTATAAATTTCTAACTAATATGTATATACAAGATGTTGTTTCAGTCTTCTAACCCCCGAATGCATTTTGTTTACCACAAAGAATGCATTGAACCACATCCTTTTTGTTTAGATCAGGCCAAAATCCATATTTCCATCCAATATCTATTGACTTAGCCTTTCGCTTTGGATCCTTAGAGGGATCTTAAGATTCATTTACTGTTGCTACTTCTGCTGCCATCTGCAATTTAAAAAAAAAACAGCAACAACTAATTAAAATTTGTGTACAGTGACAATTCTTATTATGAATTAAAATTAGGAAATAACTTAGAAACATCTAATTCAAAAACATCTAATTTAGCAACAGCTAATTGGGTTTTCACTGATAGCAAGGAAAGCATTACAGCTCAGTTCATAAACTGAAATAGTAAGGCATGACATTAGTACTAGAGTGGATTCTGGCGGCAGCACTGGAGAAGAGGCGCGGCACTGGAAGGCGGCAACGGCAATAGAAAGGAAGCGGCGAGCAGGCTAGGGTTAGTTCGAAGTTCGAACTTTCGGTTTTTGTTTAGTCGAGCGTTTTATTGTTTGTTCGATCTGTGCGCTTTTGGGGTTCATTTTTCTTCATCTGACGTGTTTTTTTTTAAAATCAGTCGATTAAGTCGTATCGCTTAGTTGCTTGACTAGTCGGTCCATTTCGTTTCAGTCGCCCGAAATATACAAATCGCAAGTCGTGGCTTCTAGTCGATGCTTGAGGCTCGACTAGCCGCTCGGATTGATAACAGTGATTGTGATACATCGAAAACAATTTTTGTGAGTCCAAAAAGGTGCAAGATTACTGAAATAATGATGGCAGTTACAATTTTTTTTCCCCAAGGGCAACATTTTATTGGTGCATTCCATAATAATTTCACCAAAACTGAAAAAAAATGGCACTCTTATCTGAAGCTGGAGTTTCTTTAACAATGTTTATACAAAGCTACCTAGAGATTTAGATAGTTCATGAATTACCCTTGAATTCTACAAGAAATACAAAGAGCGTGTCATTAGCTCTAAAAGTAGAAGTTCAAAAATATAACGCCTAAAAGTTACCTATAAGTTATTTAAATAAAACTTTAAATGTAAAGGGTATGCATTTGAAATAAAAGCACAAAGAGTGAACTTTAGGAGATTATCTCAGCAGGATCCACGAAATACAAACCGTCGTGCAAAATTAATTCGGAAAATGGAAGTGCAAAGATTATGCGTTTAGAAATACACACCTAGGAAAATTAAAGTCCAATTTGAAAACATTACAGAATTATCTATATAAAATAACTGACCATCAAAAGTAATGGCAAAGCGGTTGCATTTCACAGAACTGCACGCATTTTGCTATTTTCAAATTTCAAATATGCATTTATTCTATTAGAGAGTAAGAGTTAGTTAATATGAAACACAGCTTAATCATTTGGCACTATAAATTTGCTTATAATACACATTTGTTAAAATTTCGTGCTCTTTGCAAATTTTATTAACATTCTACAGACCTAAAAGATAGAAGGAGATAAATTTAACTAAGGCGACAATGGCTTTTTGATATGCAAAAAAGTATACAATGATGTGCCAGTCTTTATATACACTTGCGCGTAACGTGCACACACACATACATATGTGTACGTACATATACGTACATACATGCACACATGCATGCATACATACATGTATGCACATAACACACACATACATACACATAAATGGATGTTTTGTTTTTACATAGGAGGTGGATTCCAGGGAGCAATCCCATAGCAAGGATACATTCTATCATCAATTGTGTTTATATTCTGTGTAAAAAAATAAAAAAAAAAATGAAGAATATTAAGAAACAATTAGCAGGGAGTTCTTAAGCCCAATTACGCCTCTCACATAAATACGACTGATACTGATGAAATGTTTTTTTCTGGTCTTAGTTTTTATAGATGCAGCTTCGACCCTGTTAATGGAGGCGAGATGGTTCAAAAAGAATATGTTCAGTTCATGGGAAAAAAGTAACAGGCTACCACAAATCTGCTGGCAACTGTTATTATGTACAGATGTTGTCCATAAAAAATCCAATAATTAGAGAGTTATGTGCAGATATGACATTTGTTTGCTTGATGGGTGCTCAACTATGGATCTATAGGTTTTAACCGTAAGAAATAACTAATCCTGTAATGAGAGTACAAATCAAACTCCTAACTGCTGGTTGTGTATTATTGCTTCTGTTCATAGTTTACTTGCTTTTTATTCACGCTTTAAATTGTGCGCTTTGATATCTGAAGGGTCCCAGCATTATTTTATTTTATTTATTTATTAGGAAAAAATTATGCTTGCATGCTTTGAAGGTGGTCAAACAAGAACCGTTGATGTAATAATTTTGGAATGTGGTGTCAAACATGAATCATGTATAGTATAAGTCTAATGCACCTTGTCATAAGGAAAGCGTCAATGATCACTGTCATGTATTTATATTAACATTAAGAGAGCTTTTAACAATTTTCATGCTGCAATTTGCATAATAATAATGCTAATGCTAATCTGCGGGAACCAAAAGCTAAAGTTGGCGTTTTTTTGATAATATGGATTCAGATGTAAATTTATCTTCACCTGCATTTCGTGGATAATTTCACCCTTATCCTTTCTAATGTTCAATTAGATGCTAGTTGCAGTATTTTTGTTTTTCATCCTTGTCTGCTTTTTCCTGCATGTAAGAAGTCTTGCGAAGCTAAATCGGCGGTTTTCTAAGTTTAGGATGGGTGAGTTTCGTTTTTTTCCATTGAATTTTTAGAGTATGAATGTAGAGCATATAAGACGATGAAGGTTGCTGGAGAGATTATTGCCTCTCGACGTTAATGCCCTTGTTTGTTGTTAGGCAAATTCTTATTTTGTCTACTACTAAGAGCATCTCCAACAATTTTATGTCTCGTAATATTATGAGGCGTAAGATTAAAGGGAGAATCAGTGGATTTTTCAAATAAGCACGCGTCGAGTTAATCGTCGCACGCCTAATTAATCGTCGTACGCCGAATTTATCAACGCTTTATACTAAGACGCTGATAAATTTGGCGTCCGACCTAGGGCACTGGTATAGCGCCCTAGGTCGGAAAATATTATTATTAACTTCTTAGATTCATGTTATTTTTTATTTTGCACCTTTAAATAGATTAAAATTTATAGGTTCAATTGTCAATTAATTAATATTTTCCTTATAAAAAATCGTTTATCTTTTCAATACATCGAAATCAAATTTAAATGTATGGATGTACATTTAATACTTCAAATCATAACGACACAACTGATAATAAGCATACAGATACAACTGCTTATAAACATAACGACACAATTGATATTAAGCATAACGATACAACTAACAATAAGCATAAAGATACAACATGTCATAAACATCTTTGACCGACATAACATAAATATTAAACGTCTAATTTAAACCATGTCGTAGTCGGTAATTTGCATGACTAAGGTCGTTGACTTGATTTCTTAGCTTTCTTATTTCTTCTTTCAATTCCAAAGCATACGTAATTGCTCTATAAGGGAAATGATCGTCTACGCATTGTCCGAATTCACATCCGTTCGTAAGATTGGACAACAATAATATCGGCGTCCGACGCCGTTTCCATGTCGGGCGACTAGTTGTAGTGCCTCGAAACCACAAAAGCATGCAATATTTGCAGATTGTACCTCGTCGACTTCAACCGTAGTTCTGACAGAAAAATTACGATGTTTGACCTTCGGGCACGTTGAGTTTGTTGATGTCCTATTTCCATTTGATGCATCCCTTCTTCCAGTTCTATTTGTCGCAATTTGTCATGAAATCGCTCTTTCATTTCGATATACCACTCAGTCGATTCTCTAGGTGAAGACAGGTTAGGAATTGATGGTCCAGACAGAATATCAGTGTAATTGTAAGAGGATGGATAAGAAATTGGCATTTTATTGAGTTGAGGTAATTTTGCTAATCAGTCTGTCTTTGGTATTCATGAGTGAAGGCTACAAAGGAAAAGAAGGAAAATGAGTTACCAATGGTCCGTATCATAATTGAGTCAATCCTGACAAGCGCTTTGAAATTTATGCAACGTGGCTGGAGTTTACGATTGAGACTCGACACTGGCTTTAATTTGATATAAATGTGACCTATCACTGTTCCCTCGTTGTTTAAAGAAAGTGGCTACAATGATGGTACTGGCAATGGATATGACTGTGCACTGTAGCCACTTTGTAATACGACAAACATTATATGGCACAACTTGTTGAGAATACGACAAACACTGTATATTGTAGCTACTTTGGATAGCGTGCTGAGAAGTCACAACCATTATAGCCCTGTGATTGAGGGCGACCCTAATTTTTAACTCCAATACGTTTAAATTACGTTGTATGTTGATGTAGTTAGCATAGGACGACCCAATCTTTAACTCCTAACCCACGTGGTTTGGGATAGCGTGCTGAGATGTCACAATCAATCAAGGTATGTACACACAACCTTTAACTGTAGCCCTGTGGTTGAGGACGACCTCCACATACAACTCCATTCTTTTAAATAGTTTATACTTCAAACTCCAACCATAAACTATAACATGTGCACACTCGATCATCCAAGCCCTTAAGGTGCATCAAGGTTACTTTTTTGTTATAAACAAAATGCATTCTCCCAACATTCTTGGTACTATTGATTTCATGTAGGTTAAATGGGCGATTGAGAAATCGGTGATGAAACTATGGGAAATATGTTTGATGAGTGCGAACGAAACAAAGAGGACAAGTAAGAGGGTGGATTCGTTCCAGATACATAAATAGAAGAGATGCGTGAGTGTGCTATGCAAGGAATTGTCGAAGTACAGAATCCACAACCACCTCCACGATCATACCATGCGAGGAGAATGAGTGTGCTTGCTCGTCAAAACCCCAGTACTTCAAGCTCCAGCACTTCGACCACTGAATTTTCTTCTCAGGATTTACTTATCCTCGTGAAAGCCTATATTGAAGTTGATCGAAGAGATGACTTATTGTTGCAAAGAGGAGGGGGTCTAACCCATGAAGAGTATTGGGTGATGGTCACAGAATTACATAACAATCATGTACATTCCCTGCTAGACGATTGTTAGTTGAAATCTATATGGCTCATCGTTGTTTTGCAGAAGCTTGTGATCGATATCGTAAGATTATCGAGACAGTTGAAGACAAAGACATTTTTCAAGCAACTAAATCAATTTTTGATTCTCGTTACCTATTAGAATACAGTAAGGAATTTGTTGGTCACAAAGCATATAAACTTCGCTATAGTTGGCTAACCCGATATGAGGCTGAATAGGCTTAGGGTATTTGTCTATTTTATTTGGTTGTTTGAATTTATGTTTTATTTTATGACTGTATGAAAATATGCAGTAATTACGATTTTGTACTTTTTTTAAACATAAGCAATCTAATGTATTTTTAAGTGTTAAGCAACTAGTATTAAAACGTCTAAAGCTACCAGATAATGGGAAAAGTAGGAAAATAAATAAAAACACATATTGCATGATAAGTAAATAGTTATTACAATGGGAAATATAAAGTTACTACATCAAGAAATACAAGCAGCTAGTAATAAAGAAATTGATGAATAATCGATCTACGATTTATGAAACTTTGACGTAAGAATACGTTGTTTCAGTCCCATTCAATATTCCTTCTCGTAGTCAACCGTTCCAGTCAAATCTTTGGCCATAATTTCAATCTCTTCTTTTTGTTGTCTATATGCTAACTCATCCGCTTGAATTTGCAATTTCCTCTCCTCAAGATCAACAAATCTGCTCATTACCTCTATTTTTTTCTTAGCAATTTCATTTTTATCTAGATGTCGGCGCTCGTATACTTCGTAGCGGGCGTTGACTTTTCCTTTAACGGCAAAATCAACTTTTCATTTTTTTCACAGCTTTGACTCCCTGAGTTCTAAAATCTTCATCAATGATTTTATTGAACTCATCAAGAAGGTTTTAACCTTCACATGGAGAATGTTTTACCGATAACTCTCCACAACTAGATGTATAGGTAGATTCTGAAGCTTTGTTCTCTCCCTTTGAAGAAGTTTGAACACTGCGTAGGCTCTTAGCAAGTTCACAGTTCCATTTTGGTTGACTGGTAAGCAGATCATAATAATGCAAAAACTGATAAAAATGTTGTAACAACCCTGAATTTTGGAACCAATGTAAAATTTATTTTTAATTGATTTTAATGGAAACTAAATATTTTAAACAATTTATTTTGAGAATAAACGACTTAGAATTTATTTAAAAATGAAGCTAGAACGTATAAATTTAATTAAAACGAACTTGTAATGTTGTGGTAGTTTGAAAATTTAGTTTTGAACTTTAAATGGATGTACAAAATTCAAAATAAGTCGAATTTCAGTAAAACAAGAAACATTGGGATCTATTTAATAATATCTTTCTAAGAATATAAGAAATTGAGTTTTCGTATTATAAATTGTAAGATATGCCCAAATCAAAAATTTAAATAGCCGCTATAAAATTTATTAATATTTTAATATTATTTAAGCCCTTAAAAATGACTATTTTGCAAACGACTTCCGTTTTCAATGAAACCAATTTTGTTGGATCCGGAACATTAAATTATTGTTAAGTTTAAAATTTCAAGTCAATTGAAATTCGTATGTGAGCGTGGTAAATTTAAACGCGTGTTCAATTTTAGTTGTAAATTCAATAAACTAGAATTAAGGCTATTTTTCAAACGGTCTCAAAATTCGATGAAACCAGGTCTTAGAATCGTATTTGTAAAACATTGCAAGATTTCAAATTTCATAATTTTTTAAGTCAGTATGTAGTCCTGACAAATTAAAACATACATTCAAATTCAATATTTAACGTTATATTTTAATTTTGATAAAAACGGGTTGAAACAATCGAATCGGGTTACGAAACATATCCCATTCATTATGTCCGGAATAGGGGTATTTGGTTAGGAGAGAAAGTCGTTGGGGTTCATTGGGAGTTCGGAGCATTAAACAAGTAACGTATAAATTAAATATTAATATATACTATAATATATATATATATATATATATATGTGTGTGTGTGTGTGTGTGTATATATATATATATAAACGTTTAAACCCTAATTCTTCATTTCAGAAAACCCACCACCAGTATGTTTTTAATGGCCGATATCATTCCGGATTCGATTCATGATTTTTCCTAATCCACTAAATGTTTTCGAAAATTTCCAACTACATAGTTGATCAACTCCTCAAGATCTATAAACTCAACGGTTATGAACAATTTTAATGGCATGGGCTGTTCGATTTTTTGCCCTCGAAGTGGGCTCGCTCGCTGGCGTTTCCCTAACTCGTAGTGTAACACCCCACCTCCGCCAGGGTGGCTCTTGCAAGCACTCTGACTTTGGAGGGCGTTTGTACCGGGTAAACATGCATAATGATATATCAAGGCAGAACAAGAACATATGTATATATGTAAACAGAGTAAATAAGATAAGTAAAACAGCGGAAGATTTCAAACTATTTCAAAACAAGTCTGGTACAACATAATGTCAACTTTCCAAATAAACAAGTCTAGATAAAAACAACATCACTGAAAAACTGAAATACATAAGTACTATCCCCAAAATAAGTGATAACCATAGCTAGCTTCATGTCAAGACCGTACATGAGCTCAAATCCCACAAGCAAGCGATCAGAAATCCAAGCTAAGCTCCAATATTCCCACCCTGAGAACCTTGGGGGGGGGGGGGGGGGGACGGAAGAAAAGAGGCGAAAGAAAACAGGTCAGTCAAAAAGACTGAGTAAGCCCTACTACAATCAATGTAAACTGATAAAGTTAACTGACATGAGAAGCAGGGATGAATCATAAGGATAACAACATACTAGCATGATGATTAACTAACAAGGTAGATAAAGGTGTCGTCGCATAATCAGGTTTAAGGTTTTTGCACCACAGGTGTACTAGCAAACTAACATGACTTGAATAAACAAGTATTGATCCCTTGGCCCAAGCTTTGACCCAATAACATGAAATGACCCTAATACGAGGTCCAATAACATGAAGTGACCCTAATACGAGGTCCAATAACATGAAGTGACCCTAATACGAGGTCCAATAACATGAAGTGAGCCTAATACGAGGTCCAATAACATGAAGTGACCCTAATACGAGGTCCAACCAAACGGTCTAGTCAACCGGCTCCCTATAAGCCTAACTCGTCACGTGTTGGTGTCAATACGGCCCAAACATAATTGTAGTCAGACTGTGCTGGGTCTCCCGTCGGGTGTATCAAGCCCTAGGGTGTCAACCCCTGGACACCATAAACATTAGTGCACAGTCTAGATCTACTGGTACCCATGCTTGACTTCTCCAAATACGGACTACGTGCACGACCATAGTCCGTCCGGAACTACATCGGCGTACCACTCTGCCGTCGTTTTTGGTCACTTACCTCAAGTCCAGTAATCGTGCCCCCACCCTAGCCTAGTCCCTAGGGTCTTAATGATACAAACTTGGGATTACTGCTGGAGTGGACCCCCATTGCTAGGATTTTCTAGTGGGTTAAGTACGGTTTAACCCTCTTGCTAATCATGGATTAACTTGGTTAAGTGTAACGATGAGTTCACGACTAAACCCTGATTAAACTACCAAGCCCAAATTGGTTAAGTATTAAGTGGACCATGACTTAACCCTAATCATGAGGCATTAATTAATTAATGTGCCTTAACCTCTCACATTAGGCTTTGTTGCGGTTACTAGTTAAGCCGGTCGGTTCCGGGTAGCTTTACACCACAACTTGGTCTAACCTCGGGTTCAAGGTACAACATGACCAACTTCTCACATTGGGTCCTATTGTTTGTAGCAACTAGTTAAGCCGGTCGGTTCCGGGTAGGTTTACGCTACAAACTCAACCCAACCTCGAGTTGGTCACACTTATATTTTCTAAGTATCATGTCCATTATGTTTCCAAAACATATTACAAGTTTTCAAGCATTTGGGTAGACCTAACTTAATAGGTAAATTCCCAATGGGTAGACCTAACTTAATAGGTTAATTCCCAATCTTATGTTTTTATGTCTTTTAAGTTTACCCCACCCCAAACGCAATCCCATCGCTTACATATCGCAATTGCGCATAAAGGATAGAAAGAGGGAACTTGGCATAATCATGACATATAGGTGTTGAAGCCACAAGTTTAACATGGTGGCATATGAAATGTACATATGTTCATATACTTGCATATTACATTTTTAGGCCTCAAAAGCATGCATAAAACCAAACTTAGCATATTGGTGATACATGGTGATAAATGACATGTAGAAATGACCATAAGTTCGCATTTAGCCTCACATGCAAGTTATCATAAGAGATATGATAACTTACATGTTGCCAAAATGCAACCTTCAGCATAAAGCTTGAAGCTTTATGTTCATATACTCAAGGTAAGCTTGCATAACATGATAACATGAACAAAATGATCAACCCAAACTTGCATAACATAACTTGCATATCATATGACAAACTTGCATATCAAACTTGCATAACATAACATGATAAACTTGCATATCATAACATGGCAAACTTGCATAACATAACATGATAAACTTGCATATCATAACATGGCAAAATTGCATATCATAATGATCAACCAAACTTGCATCATTCATTTAACTTTAGAGTTTAAATATGAAAGTAGAAAAGGGCTTACAATGCTTATGAAGACACAAAAATATATATAGATTGAGACAAAGCCCTTATGCAATCAAATAAACCCAAAATGCAAGCTCCAATAGAAAAACCCTTGAGCAAAAATGATCAAAACCCTTGCTTTATGATGTAAATATGGAAACTTGACTTGAATGCAAGCTAATGACACTCATACAAGCTTGAAAACACTTGTATGCATGGAAAATCTCTCATAGAAATAACTTAGTAATTTTATGAAGAGAGTGGAGGCCATAAGAGGAATGATTTTGCCATAGTTTAGTTACTTGAATGAATAATGATGATTTAGGGTTAGGTTAGGGGCTTATTTATAGAGATTAGGATTAGTTTTAGCCTTAGGATTAAACCCTAGTTCCAATCTCAGCCCTCAAAACCGAATCTGGCCCCCAAACTCAACACAACTCCCAAAATGGTGCACCAGGCAAAACTGCCCGGCTGAGCCAAGTCGACACCCAAGTCGACAGGGCTGTCGACTTGGGCCTAACCATGTCGACTGCCCAGTCGATAGGGCTGTCGACATGGGTGGTCTGGCGGGAAATTTCCTGCCTGCGCCCAACTGCCCTAATTTCCAAATTCACTTGAATTTGAAATCTGTTTTTACTTTGAATTTTTCTGAAAACTTCGTTGGGCCTTAATCGGTCATACGGACTCCGATTTTCGAAAACTCAGACTCTATTTCGCGTATTTTTCCGAGACGAACGTAATGGCATTGCCCGTTTCCCTTAATTCAGATTTATAAATTAAATTATGCCTCGATTTACGTTATAACAGGTTATTGAAAATAGGGGTTGTTACATTCTCCCCTCCTTAAAGGATTTCGTCCCCGAAATCTCTAAGTTAGGAAGAACGTATCCTACCATCCAACATCCATCTACTCAAAACATCATCCATGAGCAATCATTGTCCTTACAAGATTCTAAATGTTGTATGAACATATGCAAAGGTGTGTGTATATGTACTTATCTAATGCAAATATCATCAATGCAAATTATGTTAGTGAAATGAATCCAAATGTATGCAATTCCTAACATAATGTATAACATCTATATGTGTGCGCATAACATACATCCATATGCAACATCCATGTGATAACACAAAAATTTTCATCCATGAATAAGCATAAACACTCATGCATATGCAATATGAGGAGTGTGTGAGCCGATCTAGTGCCTAATGTGTATAATGCATCCACGAGTAACCACTTGCAAACACTTGCAACCACTTGCAAACATCAAGCATAACATGTTTCAAACACATGTTTCATCCAAAGGGTTTCTACCTAAGGTTCTCATGACAAGATTAACACGATATAGATAGCAAAAGAAAGATATGCTACAAAGAGATCGGGAAGATAAGCAAGATATACTCCTTTTGGATTACAAGAAATCCCTTCCTAACCCAACCCATATCCTATAAAAGCCCAAAAGGTTTAGTCAACCTAACGGACCCCTTCATACCTTGACATGTATTACTAACCGATGAGTCATACCCCCTTATGGAGTTTACAACAGAAATGGGATCGAGAACGGGACCGAGAGGATATATGTAAAAGATAACATGCGAGTAAGTTCCACCGGAAAACAAGGATCAAGGATATGCTCTTAAAAAGAGATATAATGCGCGTATCTAGCCTTCAGTCTTCTAAGTCACGTTTCCTTGAGCTTAACTCCACTGTGCTTTGACCGTCTTTTACCTCATGATTTCTTAGCTTCTTAACTCTTATTTCCAAATATGAGTTGGAACCCATTTCATTGTCGCCTCTCGTCTTCCTCTTTCACTTACTCTTTTATCATTCTTGGCTTAAACATAACTATGACCTCATGGTTTCATGCAAGCTCTCCAAAATTCATCAGTGAATCCTGGATCTCGTTTACTTACTATAAAGTATTCCACGCAGCTGAACTTTTCTTGAAAATACCAATCCACGTTGCCAATTGCTCTTACTAACGTGATTTTCTATAACTCATGCTTGAACGAAATGAACCATCCGCCTGTGAATGATAGGCCGTACTTAGATTCAGTCGCTTGCCCATGACTTCCCGTAGACTATCCCAAAACTGGCTAGTGAAGATTGAGTCATGGTTACTAACTATACTTTAGGGAACCTCGTGCAACCGCTTTATTTCTTGAAAGTAAACTGTCGCTAGCTATGATGCAGTCCTTTCGCTCTTTACCGGAGTGAAATGAGCACTCTTCGTGAGTCTAGCTACTATGACCCACATGCTCGTATTCTCTTTCCTTGACCTAGGCAGTCCATCCACGAAATCCTTCGTGATGCTTTACTACTTCCATTGCGGGGACCTCCAATGGATGTAATAGCCCACCGGGCTTTTTATGACTCAGCCTTAATCTGTTGGCACAACATGCACCTTGGGACAAACTCGGCCACCTCCTCGAGTGATGTGCATCTTCAAGAGCCTTCTTTCTCTCATCGCGTCTTAGCCATCCCTTGTCATCTATAGCGAGGTGACTTATCATCTCGCCTCGAATCAACTTGTCCATGATCTCGACTAACTGCGGGTCTTCCTTCTGTGAAGTCCCTACTTGATCCAGAAGGGTAGGTCTAAGCTCAAGGGACGCTAACTAACTAATTAAACTGAGAGAACTTCTTACTTCAATTGTCCTCGTCGGAGCTTTTCGGTTTTGAACCGCGACCACTTTAGCAGGATCCACCACTAAGCCTTGCTTAGAAACTATGTGCCCAAGAAATCTATCTCCTTTTTCTCCAAAATGACATTTGGAGGACTTGGCTTTCAACTGATGCGCTCTAAGCGTATCCATCACCTCCTTGAGATGTCTAGCATGTTCTTCCTCGTTCTTCAAGAAAGTCAGGATATCATCTACAAAGACTACCACAAACTTGTTCAGGAACTCCCTAGGCACCCTACTCATCAAGTCCACGAAGTTGGCGGGTGCATTAGTTAAACCAAATGGCATGACCAGCCATTCTAAGAATCCATCTGGAGTTCTGAACGCAGTTTTGTCTATACTATCCTCAGCTACTCTGAGCTGAAGGGATCCAGTAGCAAGATCAAGAGAAAACAGATGTTCCTACAAGCTGATCAAACAAATCATCGATCCTTGGTAATGGTTGTTTATTCTCTTTGTTTAACTCACGATAATCAACACAAAGTCGAAGAGAACCATCTGCCTTGGTAGTAAATACTACAGGCGCTCCCCATTCAGATATACTTCGTCTAATGAAGTTCTTCTCAAGCAACTCCTTGACTTGCTTTCTTAACTCTCATCTTGCGGGGCCATGTGCCTAACCGGCCACGAAACTATCTTGGCATTATCAACCAGATAAATGCGGAAATCTATCTCTCGTTTAGGGGTAACCCCCTTCACTTCACCCAAGATATCAGGATATTCTCGGACCACCCTCACCGATTGCAAACTATCGATAGACGAGTTGAGGGATTCAAGATAACACAACATGACGAGACTCATAGAGTTACTAGAAATTTTTAGGGTATTACCGAGGCGAGTCATGAGCCTCTCAACCCTATGCTCAAAAATCAAGAATGGCTCCAAAACTGGACAACCAATCCATGCCCAAAATCAACCCATACCCCATGAAACCGAGAATACAAGCATCACGCGAGAATTCTATACTCAAGATAGAGATTTTCAAATCCACGTAGATAATAGACAAATGGGCGGAACCCCCAATTGGATTTGAAACACACACGGGATCATTAACTAGCCTAGTACTTAGGTGCAAACTTTCAACTAAACCAGATGAAATAAACTATGCGATGCGCCAGAATCAAACAAAGTACGAACAGGAAAATCAGAAATGTAAACAAGACTTTCAACAGAAATACTACCTCGATCGGGAACTGGAGCGGCATTGAGAGCATGAACTTGCCCTTCCGAAGGTCCAGCACGCTGAGTCTGACCCTGGCCTTGCCCTTGCTTCTTTGGGCAATCCCTAGTGAAGTGTCCCATTTCTCCAAAGTTAAAGCAAGTGCCCTTCCTTTTTCTGCAATCCTTGTTTAGATGAGTCGAGCTTCCACAAGTAAAGCACCTTTTTTCCTTCTTATCTTTAGACTTCTCCTCCTTCTTTTTCATTTCCTTTTTGGGCCCCGTTTTCTTGGTTTGAGACTCATTCACCTTGATTTCCTTCTTGCCACTCCTATTCTCTTCATTGAGTAGGGCCACATTCACCAAACTCTCGAAAGTTGCTCCAATGGGTATATGAGATATGGCCAAACCGCGCAATGGCTCGTTTAGTCCTAGAGCAAAGTGCATGGCCTTCTTCTGAGCTGTGTTAACCATGTCTAAACCGAACCGAGCAAGTTGATTAAACTTATCCACGTATTCCCTAATAGTCATGTCCCCTTGCTTTAGTGATAGGAACCTCTCCATCTGAAGGTTCTCCTCTGCTGACGATAAAAACCTCAGTCCAAACCTTCTTTTGAACTCATCCCAAGTCTCAATTGGTCTAGTAGTGGTGGTGACTACCCACCAATAAGCAGCTTCCCCTTTCAATAACCATACCGCCAACAGAACTTTCCTACGATCTTCTACATCTAAGATAGCAAAGAGGTCTTCAGTTTCCTTTAACCAGTTTCTTGCCTCAACAGAAGTCTCCATCCCAACAAAATTCTTGCAACCCATCGCCTTAAAGTCTTTGCAAATCTCCGCGAAATCCGCTTGTGGATGCTGAGCGGGAGGAGGAATGTCCGCGGGGTCGGCTTCACTTGCCCTTTCCCCCATGTATCTCCTAAACCAAATAGGTACTTGAGCGCCTTCCGGAATGGCAAAGTTATCGGCCATACTGAAAACGAAGAAAAAGATAGATTCAGAATGGAGAAAAACGAAGGAATTTTGCTAATGGCTTTTTGGGGAATAGCCTTTAAAATAAACTAGACTTTTCTTTGGAAAATACTTTATACTTGGTTTTGAAAATAGTTTTCCAAAAGTTTTCTAAAAAACCTTTTTGTTCCTTCTCGTAAACCATACGCTCCGATACCAAATGTAACACCCCACCTCCGCCAGGGTGGCTCTTGCAAGCACTCTGACTTTGGAGGGGCGTTTGTACCGGGTAAACATGCATAATGATATATCAAGGCAGAACAAGAACATATGTATATATGTAAACAGAGTAAATAAGATAAGTAAAACAACGGAAGATTTCAAACTATTTCAAAACAAGTCTGGTACAACATAATGTCAACTTTCCAAATAAACAAGTCTAGATAAAAACAACATCACTGAAAAACTGAAATACATAAGTACTATCCCCAAAATAAGTGATAACCATAGCTAGCTTCATGTCAAGACCGTACATGAGCTAAAATCCCACAAGCAAGCGATCAGAAATCCAAGCTAAGCTCCAATATTCCCACCCTGAGAACCTGGGGGGGGGGGGGGGGAACGGAAGAAAAGAGGCGAAAGAAAACAGGTCAGTCAAAGAGACTGAGTAAGCCCTACTACAATCAATGTAAACTGATAAAGTTAACTGACATGAGAAGCAGGGATGAATCATAAGGATAACAACATACTAGCATGATGATTAACTAACAAGGTAGATAAAGGTGTCGTCGCATAATCAGGTTTAAGGTTTTTGCACCACAGGTGTACTAGCAAACTAACATGACTTGAATAAACAAGTATTGATCCCTTGGCCCAAGCTTTGACCCAATAACATGAAATGACCCTAATACGAGGTCCAATAACATGAAGTGACCCTAATACGAGGTCCAATAACATGAAGTGACCCTAATACGAGGTCTAATAACATGAAGTGACCCTAATACGAGGTCCAATAACATGAAGTGACCCTAATACGAGGTCCAATAACATGAAGTGACCCTAATACGAGGTCCAACCAAACGGTCTAGTCGATCGGCTCCCTATAAGCCTAACTCGTCACGTGTTGGTGTCAATACGGCCCAAACATAATTTTAGTCAGACTGTGCTGGGTCTCCCGTCGGGTGTATCAAGCCCTAGGGTGTCAACCCCTGGACACCATAAACATAAGTGCACAGTCTAGATCTACTGGTACCCATGCTTGACTTCTCCAAATACGGACTACGTGCACGACCATAGTCCGTCCGGAACTACATCGGCGTACCACTCTGCCGTCGTTTTTGGTCACTTACCTCAAGTCCAGTAATCGTGCCCCCACCCTAGCCTAGTCCCTAGGGTCTTAATGATACAAACTTGGGATTACTGCTGGAGTGGACCCCCATTGCTAGGATTTTCTAGTGGGTTAAGTACGGTTTAACCCTCTTGCTAATCATGGATTAACTTGGTTAAGTGTAACGATGAGTTCACGACTTAACCCTGATTAATCTACCAAGCCCAAATTGGTTAAGTATTAAGTGGACCATGACTTAACCCTAATCATGAGGCATTAATTAATTAATGTGCCTTAACCTCTCACATTAGGCTTTGTTGCGGTTACTAGTTAAGTCGGTCGGTTCCGGGTAGCTTTACACCACAACTTGGTCTAACCTCGGGTTCAAGGTACAACATGACCAACTTCTCACATTGGGTCCTATTGTTTGTAGCAACTAGTTAAGCCGGCCGGTTCCGGGTAGGTTTACGCTACAAACTCAACCCAACCTCGAGTTGGTCACACTTATATTTTCTAAGTATCATGTCCATTATGTTTCCAAAACATATTACAAGTTTTCAAGCATTTGGGTAGACCTAACTTAATAGGTAAATTCCCAATGGGTAGACCTAACTTAATAGGTTAATTCCCAATCTTATGTTTTTATGTCTTTTAAGTTTACCCCACCCCAAACGCAATCCCATCGCTTACATATCGCAATTGCGCATAAAGGATAGAAAGAGGGAACTTGGCATAATCATGACATATAGGTGTTGAAGCCACAAGTTTAACATGGTGGCATATGAAATGTACATATGTTCATATACTTGCATATTACATTTTTAGGCCTCAAAAGCATGCATAAAACCAAACTTAGCATATTTGTGATACATGGTGATAAATGACATGTAGAAATGACCATAAGTTCGCATTTAGCCTCACATGCAAGTTATCATAAGAGATATGATAACTTACATGTTGCCAAAATGCAACCTTCAGCATAAAGCTTGAAGCTTTATGTTCATATACTCAAGGTAAGCTTGCATAACATGATAACATGAACAAAATGATCAACCCAAACTTGCATAACATAACTTGCATATCATATGACAAACTTGCATATCAAACTTGCACAACATAACATGATAAACTTGCATATCATAACATGGCAAACTTGCATAACATAACATGATAAACTTGCATATCATAACATGGCAAAATTGCATATCATAATGATCAACCAAACTTGCATCATTCATTTAACTTTAGAGTTTAAATATGAAAGTAGAAAAGGGCTTACAATGCTTATGAAGACACAAAAATATATATAGATTGAGACAAAGCCCTTATGCAATCAAATAAACCCAAAATGCAAGATCCAATAGAAAAACCCTTGAGCAAAAATGATCAAAACCCTTGCTTTATGATGTAAATATGGAAACTTGACTTGAATGCAAGCTAATGACACTCATACAAGCTTGAAAACACTTGTATGCATGGAAAATCTCTCATAGAAATAACTTAGGAATTTTATGAAGAGAGTGGAGGCCATGAGAGGAATGATTTTGCCATAGTTTAGTTACTTGAATGAATAATGATGATTTAGGGTTAGGTTAGGAGCTTATTTATAGAGATTAGGATTAGTTTTAGCCTTAGGATTAAACCCTAGTTCCAATCTCAGCCCTCAAAACCGAATCCGGCCCCCAAACTCAACACAACTCCCAAAATGGTGCACCAGGCAAAACTGCTCGGCTGAGCCAAGTCGACACCCAAGTCGACAGGGCTGTCGACTTGGGCCTAACCATGTCGACTGCCCAGTCGACATGGCTGTCGACATGGGTGGTCTGGCGGGAAATTTCCCGCCTGCGCCCAACTGCACTAATTTCCAAATTCAAACTTGAATTTGAAATCTGTTTTTACTTTGAATTTTTCTGAAAACTTCGTTGGGCCTTAATCGGGTCATACGGACTCCGATTTTCGAAAACTCGGACTCTATTTCGCGTATTTTTCCGAGACAAACGCAATGGCATAGCCCGTTCTGCCTCGATTTACGTTATAACAGGTTATTGAAAATACGGGTTGTTACACGTAGGGCCATCAAGTTCGACGTCGAGCTTGGAGCAGGTAGACGGCGTGTGGGGCTTTGATGTGGCACGTTCAGATTATCGTCCGGTGCCTCATAGTTTGTGCGCAATCACTACAAGAAAAAGTAGAATAGACATCACGGTTTTAACATCGCTCGTAAATTCAGCCGATGTCAAAAACGTTTTTTAACACCATTAAATTTAAAAGTGATGTTGTTGGTTTCTCAGACATCGATTATTTAACGACTGATGTCTTAAATACACTTTTAAAGAATTGAACTTAGGCCCCATACAAAAAAATCTTGGCTATTACATCACTAGTGAAAATAGCAATTGTTTATTACATCACTTGTTAAATGTATTATTATTAATGATTAATGATTAGTAAATTATAGTTAATATTTATTAATTATATTATAATTAGCAAATTATGGTTAATATTTTTTAGTAATTACAGTTAATATTATAATTGGTAAATTATAGTAAATATTTTTTTTAGTAATTATAGTTAATATTCATTAATTATATTATAATTAGTAAATTATAGTTAATATTTATTAATTATATTTTATAGTAAAATTATATCTTACATTAATAAATAAATTGAAATGTGCCTTAACATTAATTGTATTTTATAGTTAATATTTTTTTAGTAATTATAGTTCAATATTTATTAATTATAGTTAATATTTATTAATTATATTATAATTAGTAAATTATAGTTGACATTTATTAATTATATTATAATTAGTAAATTACTGTTAATATTTTTTAGTAATTATAGTTAATATTTTATAGTTGATATTATAATTAGTAAATTGTAGTTATTTTTTTTAGTAATTATAGTTAATATTTATTAATTATATTTTATAGTAAAAATATATTTTATAGTAAAATTATGTATTATTGCTTCTTGATATTAATAAATAAATTGAAATACAAATCAGAAAAAAATCTTACATTAATAAATATATTGAAATGTGCTTTAATATCAGTTCTATGCGTCATTTACCTCAGCTTCATGTGTGATGTTAAAGGTCAGTAATAATTTGCTTCAATCCGCACACCCCATATTTTCCTATATCTAGCCGTTGATCAATTTTCTAATCCGCAACCATCAAAATGCTCCAATTAGCCTCTTCCACGTCATCAGCAATTTCACTTTTCTTCGCTGAAACGAATATGTTCCTTCCTCATTATCATTTCTTCCAGCGAAAACATTTATCCCCAAATTAAATTCCATGAACTCAATTCTAGCGTTTGTTCATCCAGCGAAATCATTTCTTCTAGCGAAAACATTTCTTCCAATCGGCCTCCGTCTCTTTCTCATAAACCCTAGCGGTTGTTCATTCGTGACGAAGAAGATTCAATTATGGATCTATTCACTTCTGAATCAGATCACATGAGTTTGTATCATGGCGATTCTGGATCTATTCGCTTTTGAATCAGAATTATGAATTCCGATTCTACTTTTGTTGTTATTCAATTCTTGAATTTGTTAATGTACCTGTGCTTGAATTGGAAACAATTGTGGCAACTGCTTTTGACATTATGTTTCGATGGTTTGGAGAAGTTATAATGAGCCTGATTTTTGAATTGAATTTTTTTCTACTGGCCTTAGTTCTTAACAGATAACGTTAACTAATCACAATTTTATGAGGCAATTGTAGGTGCAAAAGAAGATTGCAAACTGGGCTTTCATGGTGATTGCTCTTGCAACAAGGTTCTTCTGGATAGGGTGGCGTGTGGTGCTTTGACGAGTATTTGTGGCTATCTATACTCGTTCAGGCTTCTGTATGTTACATTGGTTGGTAAGATCCCATTTTTTGGTTAATCTTTGATGATTAGTCTTCTCTTGTGGGTTAAGCTTCTTTGGGAAATTTATGCAATTGCTTTTCTATGGGTCAAGCTGCTTCTTAGTAGGGCAATATAGTTCGGTGTTTATGTTTGGCTGCTGTTTGTTTTGCGGAAGTTTCTTTGTTTTTAGGTGCTAAGTATGTTGATTTCAATGGGTAACTTGCCCCTTGATTAACAGCTGAAGTCAACATGTGTAACTTCTTGGATTTTATTTGTAAAATAGCCAATTTATTTTCAAATGTGATTGTTTGATCAACAGATGAAACAACAAAATTGGTGTTGATTTATACATATCTATCAACCTTGGATTTTATTGTTGTTTTAGTTTTTTTCTTTCAAAACTTACAAACTTAATAAGGCATTCCGGAACACAACGGTTTGTATTGGGCTCAGCAAGAAATCTTAAATAATTGCACAAATGGTTTGTAAAAGTTTGAACCCGCACAAAAGTGAGACAGTCTGAGTTAACTAATATATATTTACTCATTAACAGAAGAGTTCTATTTGGGATGGTATATAAGATAATAATTATCTTTTCTCATTGGATTTTCATTGCAGAAAAAGAACATTCTAACTCCAAGTTCACCTAAATATGATGAATGGAAAACATGTAAGCTTGATTTAAAGAACAACTTTCTACTCTACGAGGTTCGTCATCTATTTCTAAAGTTATATAATTATAACTTCTATATAAAGGCAGTTTTTCGTTCATACATTTCCAAGTCGTCTAATGGTAATATAGTCGGCAACATGTAGATAGATTAGAGTTGCATGGATAATATGAACCTTTTTCCGATAGTATTATGGATCCCTTAGTGAATTTGGGTACATGCATTAACCATGATGAGCAAGTATGTTATGTGCAGAACGTAAATTGTCTATTTGTATTGCTTCGGTACTACTGTTTTTACTTTACGATGACAAAATTCAACGGCTGATGCATTACCTTCTATAATATGTCAGTGTGAAGTTTCCGCAATTGCAGTCTTGGCGACTGGTGCAGAGGTTATGCCTTTTTCTAATGTGTAACTTCTTGTGCTCTTTTTATAAATATTTCTATAATTTTGAAGATGGTTTAGTTTTCGGATGGTGAAATTTGCTTGAAGTTTTCGCACAGGTAACTTCTTGTACTCTTTTTATAAAGATTTCCATTTTCCTACATACATGGATATGTCACTATTTGGTAATCCGAGTCCTGTTTCTGTAATTATATTTAGGATGGAAGAAAGTGTCTATGCGCACCTACGTACCAAAGATATGGCAAAATCAAGAAACAAGGAATATGGAATTCAAGTTGATTGATTGTCCGATTCCGGTTCAGTTGGCAAGGTGTGTGTATGATTTAGATTCCAGTATAATTGATTGTGTTGAGTGTTGTGGCGAGGTGATGAGTGTGTAGCGAGGTGATGAGTGTTGTAGTGAGGTATTTCATATGTTTAAATAAAATATTTAATTAAATAAAAATGTTGTTTGAATATTAAATTCTGTACAATAGTATTTCATTTAATAAATATTTATTTCTGTATATGAGATGAGAAAACAACATAAACAAGCCATCATGGACATCAGTATAAAAGCCATCATAGACATCAGTCAAAAGCTGATATGGTAAAATACTTATTAAAACAGTTAATTAATTATTTTATAATGTCTTACTGCTGCTTCGACATCATTTTTTAACTGATGTAAAAAAATTGGCACTTTAAACATCTCCGACATCAACATCGCTCGCGAAAAATGGAGACATTGTTTTTTAGCCGATGTCTATGTGAAGTTTTCTTGTAGTGAATGGAACCCTAGAAGATGAAGATGGTGGGTTTTCTTTCGGTCTGGAGCTTATATGAAAGAAGAAGGTTACAGCTAAAAACAGGGTTAAGAAATGTAATTAAATTTTAATTATATAATTAGGGTTTAATTAAATTATACAAATTAAAATGTGAAAATCTTTTTACCGCGTGATCAAAATTCAGCAAACTCAGATGCGTTGTAATCGCATCGTCGAGATCTACGCAATGGAATAGATTTGGTCAAAAAAGACAACTATTGGAATTTTTAATAAAATTAAATGCATGTTTAATTTTGTTAAAACGAAAACAATTGTTTTATAATAATTTCAAACCGATCGATGTGAGAACTCTCTCACTCAACTAATTTGTACAGTTATTCTATTTTATAACTAAATATACATTGATTGCCTGTGACTGCAATGCTTGTTTGGTGATTGATGGATGTTTACAGTTTTAATGCTATATTTCTTTTTTGGCAAAGCCGACCGGTTTTTTAGGTGACCGCAAACACCTTTTTATTATAACTAATAACAAAAAATACAATATAATACAGGTAATTGTAGTTAACAATCAACTATTCGGTTTTTAAGGTGGACCAGCCATCGCCTACGACATTTATTATGGACGGTCCACACAATCTAACTAGATTACAGCTTAGGAGCTAGTAAAAGCACTAGACTACTATTATTACATTGTTATATGACCTGACTCTCCATGTAGGGAGAGTTAAAATTACATACTACCGAACGTAGTGAATTTCATAAGAATACGGGAGAGGAACAATACATGACTGTTAGACAATATGGTAGAGCATCCATAGAGTAACATGACAAGACCACACTTTACAGAGTGTTAGAGTGCATTAAATACTACAACAGTAAACAGTGGCCTGTCTCCTTTCATGAGCACCATACCAAGGTGTTGTTTTGACTTGCACAGTTTACTTTGAGAACCTAACAATCGGCTATACTGCGTTGAGACAAGAGCCCGAAGGAAAGGATGGATGCAATCTAACAAGAAAGTAAAATTGTGAGCAGAGCCTTCCTATATCACCTTCTCACAGTTTTCCAAACTATAAACCAGATCACCAAATTCTTGCCAACCAGACTATGCGCCGAAGTGTAATTATGTTTGGAAAAAATAAATCTAAACATCATCCAAATAATTGCACTGTCACGATGAAATTACTCAAAATGAAATAATGACAAACATTAGTGCTAGGCATCTCGTGTATTGCCATCGCACGCCGATGCTGACCCGACCATACAAAGATTCGCTACCCAAACACACAAGACAAATTTCCGAAACTACCAACAAGACAAAATTCAAGAATACATTGAACACTCCACATAATAAGAGGAACCATCACAACCAAAGGACGAAACGCGAATCAATTCACCCAAAGGAGAGTTGCTGCATACCTGAATACTCAACGTTAGTGACACACTTCCTACTTCACCGTTGTACCAGTTAAAGGTCTCGCCGTCTACAGACTCACATGGAGAAGCAGGTGGTGAGAGGTTGGCTGAAGTAACTACTGGAATAAGGAAGGGGGAAATAAGTGTCGTCGTCAAGTAGAAACCAATTGAAAAGATGAGGCTGAAGATGAACAGGGGTTTACGGTGATTAGAACAATTATGTGGTGAAAATATTCAAGTGGAGTTGAATAAAGGTTTGGGTAGGTACATTACGCATCGTGAAAGAAGGATTATATTATTAAAGTGTGATTATAAGTGTTATAAAATATAGCGCTTATATTATAAATACTGAATAAAAACCCCATACAGATTTTGGGATGACAATTTCCCCATACTTATAATAAACCACTTGTTATAAAATATGTTTTGAATGGAAATCGACGAAATCTATTATATATATATATAATATAATGGCTTAATATGAAGATATTTGATTTTGGAAGAAAAAGATTGAAATGGAATTTCAAATGGTGGTTGAAGATAATTTATATAGTTTATAAGTTATTTTGAAATCGATTTGGTTTATTAATTAAAAATCGATTCGGGCTTGAATAGGACATGTCGCACAGCGACAGTTTGCGAAGTTCAACCCGTAACTTCGAATTGACGTAACGGGAGATCCAACCGTCGTATTCTCTTGAAACCAGAATTGTTAGCTTCATATCAAAAAGATCTTTCAAATGAATATAAGGGATTTAAAATCCAACGGTTAGATTTTAAAATATCTCCAAATCAGTTTTGGAAAAGGTCGCTATGGATGTAGTTCAGTGGCCGATATTGGAAACTACCGGTAAGGACCTTAATAAAATTATTAAAAATATGAATAAATTATGATAAATCATAATAAATGATTTTAAATGATTTTGGATGAAATACTCCAAGTTTGAAAAGATAAAATATATTTTTATTTGAATAAGTTGTTTACCAACTTGAGTAAAGAACTAAAAGGAATTGAAATGGTTTTAATATAACTAGAGTTTACCAATATATAAATTGGATTGGATTTGAATGGAAATTATCTTCGGATAATTTAGTATTGGATTCCTTGATTATACGGATATCGTCGAGGAATTTGGAAGATATAGGTATCGTTATTCCCAATACGATATCTATTGGTTTCGGAATTTGATGTTGAATATAAGTCGATATGATTTCTATTCAGAGTCTTGTATTTAATATCAAATTGAATTTTGGGTTTGTCGTGAATGGTATCTTCAGTAACACTATTCTTAAACCTAGTCCAGAGTAGAATAAATATTTTAATTAAGATTTAGCGAAGTTTTCCAATTTAATAAATTTATTTGGAATTGAATTGAAATTGGATTTTGGGTTTATCGCGAGCGATGTTTTAAATAACACTAATTCTTTAACCCAATTAACATCGAAGTTATGATTTGGAATTAATAAATCTTTTAATTAAGATTTAAAGGAATTTTGTAAAGTGAAGTTTTCCAATTTAATAAATTAAATTGGAATTGAATGGAATTCGATTTAGTGATAATCGAGATGAACCTCCGTGGAAGAAGACCTCTGCTATTTAAGGAGGCTATGTAGTTATTATACTTATAGTATTAGTCTAATATGGAAATTTATATTGATTATACACTGTTATGATTTCCGTGAAGCTTCCAGTGAAATGGAAGTTGATTTTGGGTTTATTGTGAATGACGTTTTAAATGACATCTGTTCTTTAACCTAGTTAAAGACATGATTGATTTTCTAAAGTTTAATAATCATTAAGTAATGATTTTAGTATTAAAACTAGGTTGGAGTTTTAATAAATCTTTAATTATATTTTTAAATGTAAAGTGGAAATTGAATTTATCAAATTCGAGAGGTGTGTTCGGGAATGAAGTACCACCAGTTTTACTCTATGCGATAGTTAAATCTTTAATTAGATTTGAACGTTAAATAGTAATTAAATTTACCAATAATACAATGGGTGATAGATATAGAGTACTACCAGTTTTGCTCCATGGGATGAATAGATTGGGATTGAGACAATAAAATGAATGATTACTTCGGTAAGGCTAGATAATCCCAACTAGTTTTATAAACCTTAATATGGTTTATGTTGCGAAAGATATTATAAAATCTTTTGAAATGATTTCCAAGGAATGGATTAAACAGTAAGTTTGAATGAGATAATTTTTGATAAGATTAATGGGAACCTTTCCCAGAGTAATAAAGAATATTTGAATAAATGAATATCTAGATTGGAATGAGGCGTATGATGTGTTCTTATATCACTTGATTATAAGATACGCGAGTTATTCAGAAAGACCAGGTTTAATCCATTCTGAATAATTGATACGACGATTAAAAGTCGATGATTTGAAGGCGGTGGTTGAAGATTAGATCTTCACATCGTTTGGATTATTGTTGATGTCTCGCTTGGGAGGTACACCCAAGATGAGGTTATAAGTGATGGTCGTCCAGACGTACTTGGAGATAGACCGCATATGCGAGGGCCTCTCTCATGTATTGGACATATGAGATGAGGAATAAGGTGTCTCCAGTTTTGTTCATACCCAGAACAAACCTGCAAATGGATCGTATGTCCGACATTGTATTTTGTGTTCTATTCATTGATCTCTACTAAATACATATCTGTTTGGTGGTGAAGAATTTACTATCTTGCTTAACACCCTTCTTTGAGACGTACGAGCTTAGAGGTTATATAGCATAGCTTTAATATAGCACAACGTTGTGTATAGGTTAATTCCCGAGCTTTAGATCCTAGTGTGAATCAAAAGAGGGATGAAGGACAACAAAGAAATGGACATATGTTGCCTTCTAGCTATGAGTGATGTCATGGTATGAAGCTTGGACATTTTACTTATATGAATGTTGGATGATGGAAAGCGAGGTGCTATAGATTAATCCGCACAAAGCCCTTGATGGTCGACATACTGACCAGGTTTAGGTCTGATAGGACCGGGAGACATATTGTTTATGGTATAACTAGTCAACGACGGCTAACCGGCTCTGCCGATCCAAGGGGTCACTTGAGTCTGGGTCATGAGGCATGTGTTAGAGTGTCTCGAATCGGAAAGGAAGATCCCATTCCTCGGTTCATAAATGGAAACCCAATTTCTAATATGCCTCTTTACGGTTTTAGTCGTAAACCTATATGGCGACATAGTATGATGGGGTACTATGCCATCTAGGATTGATACCTTTATATTTGAAATTGATTTCTGCACTTATAATAATTATAAAAGATAAATTTCACGTATCAAGCATGTTTAAATATTATAAGGTAAAACTCTATCCTTCGGCTTGCGCTTGCATTGTGTAATGGGACCTGAGTCATATAATAGCTTCATTTTTCCTTTTAGCATTGCGTTGTTGTTTCATGCACTAACATTCATGGGGGTAAACCTGTTCTGTGTTATACGGCATGGTCCCATGATTTATCTAATTTTAAAATAAATTTAATAACTGTTTTAGTTCTCACACTAGTCCCATGACTGATTCGGAGTTTATTCTTTTCCACTTAAACTCTGGGTGCCTATATTTTCTACATGGGCAGCTAGTAGTTTTGGTTTATGTAGATATTTCTTTAAAAGGATCCTTGATTATGGCTAGAGCTATATTATGGAATGCTTTGTATCCGAGTATTTCCTTCAGCTGTGTTAGTTGATGTTTTTCGCTGCACATTATATTTATGTATTATTTTTCCGCCGTATATTATTTATTTGTACTTTGATATCTTATATGTTAATTATTGTAATAGCAATGAAATGTTCTCTTATTTTGTGTTCTCAAAGCAGTCTGTCTTCTTGTTCGGTTTAGGATGACCGGGAAGTTTGGGTCAGTTCAAATTTGGTCTCTTCACCCCATTTTCTCTAGCGAAAAGCTTCTTGAACTCCTCGCTTTCCATTCGTTTCTAATAAGAAAAAAGGAACAAGTTTCATAAATAACAATTAGTCAACCACCAACGTATGTTTTACGAAAACATACCATATATTCCTTGCCTCCCACGCCGCTAGGATTGGCTTTCTTTATTTTATAAACTTGTGATTTATAAAAAGATGTTTGACGACTTATTTTTTCGAATCCGCTGAATCACCGACATTATTCGTCGGCCTTCAGGAAGCTTCTCAATGAATGCAGTCTTAATTTTTTCCAGAATTTAACGGCTGATTGGTCGTTCCTTGTCACCGGATCCTATGAGAAATGGCAGTAGATGTTGCATAGATCGACGTCCTCCTCGTTTGTCCACGAAAGATTTGATTGTTTGTTAGGAGGAGTAGCTAGCCCATAGTCGGTGTTATCTTCAAAAAACTGGCTTTCGGCCTTCGTCGGATGTGAAAATTCTCCAAAAAGTGAAGACATTATTAAGTTTAAGTTTCTTTGTGATTTAATAGATAAAAAGGAAGAGAAATTGTGTTGTTATACACAATGTAAGGAAGTTGATAACTTAAAACTGAAAATATAGCCGTTGGAAAAAAATATGATTGTTTTATAGCCGTTGGAAGAAAATATAACCGTTTTACAGTCGTTGGAGGAAAATATGACCATTTATAGTCGTTGGATCCATAAAACAACCATATTCTAGCCGTTTAATAGGGAGGAAGTAGAGTGCCGAAATTATCAGCGCTCTACGGTAGCACGCCAAAAATATCCACACTCTAACTTAGATTGCCAATAATTTCGGTGGCTGGAGTCAATTCCAAATTCAGGATTGGCCCCTGAATATTACCCTTAATATTCAAGCGTTGAAGCCTTGTTGGGCACAAGTTTGATGCTCAATTCGTGATTCAAGATTGTAATTGCAGTGACTCGAATATCCATACTATCTGAGCTGACTAATACAACACCCGTCCAACTCAAATCATACAGAAATATGAGTCATTAGGGTTAAAGAAAATAGAAAAAGATAATAGAAGAACAGAAATAACAATACAGAATCTCATAACGGAACGAATAAACTATATTATATATTATAAGCTTTGAAATACAAAATTTTGTCTCATACATACATACCATTATCAGAGCACAATACAATATTTGATACAGCGGAAATAACTCTAAAATAACTAGCGGTGAAGCCTCCTGCTTCCAACTCCTCTAAGTGTATCTGTAAAATCCTGAAACACTTGACTGTCCGTACAAATTTGGGCACCCAAGAGTTTAGGAAAAAAAACAAAATAAACTTTGGTCAGTCATGGGACTGGTGTGAGTAAACTTCAACCATATGGTTTAACTTCAAAAATCATTTGAAAGAAAAGGATAATAGTAAGACCAGTCCACACATAAACACGGACGGTTTTTACCTTACTATAACCCAAACCATTTTTGATATCAAGTTCCAGTGATATTATAATAATGTCTAATCAAATAAATAACCAAGTAGCAGAACGCTTGCATCTCACGCTCTACATACATAGTATAAAATCAAAAACCGCAGGGCGCTTATTGGGGATTGGATTCCAACTATGACAAGGTACGGGACCACCTTTCGATAATGTATCTCTAGAGGCGAATACATCTGGGTTCAACAAGAACGTCTTGCAACCCGGCCCACACATGACCGACCACTCATTTCGCTTGAGTGCATCTAATGTATATCACCAACGGTTGGGCTCAAACCACCGTTTCCCAAAAAGGGACAACATCGAGATTAAAGAAGTAAAAGGAATTTCTCTAGATAGGTGATTATACACCCTAATGGGAGCGACCCACATAGCCATGATGCCTGCCCGATTTTTGCCATTTCCCGGTTTTGAAGCTTAAGGCTATGTCTATCTTTTAGAACATCTAGCCACCATACACTTTGAATGCAACATCGTTAAACCCGTCAAATCACTAGTTAATCTTCTCAAAGATATCACGGGTATAAATGCTAAGAGAAACGAATTTCTCCGCCACCAGATGTAGTACCTTGAAAAGATCTTCTTATATGACTGTTAGGAATACTCTGTCAAACATTCGTCCATACAAGTTGTCCTGGGACTGGACAAACATAACAGTTCTTTGAATTTCACTCTGTCTTCGATTATCTTCAGCATAATCTAATTCGCAACGCCTATGCCTATGCAGAGTGGTTTTCGGATATTAAATCCAACCGGTCTCTCCGTATCGACAACGATGGTAAAAAATTTTGATAGCCGGTGTTTTAACTATTAAAGGAAAAATAAACATCCATTAAACAATTTCACAATCACTGGACCTTTTTAATATTTTATATTAAAAGCATTTTCTTAGTGAATTCTATATATATCGTTATATCGATACCAAAATTTCTTAAAAATATTCTAACTCCTTAAATTTCTAGAAAAAATCGCCATAACCGCCTTTGTACTGGCAAATAGTACAAACCTCAACTTGGCTCTCTAGGCCCTTTCCTTTCAAAAAGAAAATCAAAAAAGCCAAGTGGCTTGCCGATTCGGCGCATAAAACCTCATATGGAAATTTTAACATGTACCTTTTTGTCGGGCACTTAACTATATTCTTCATTCTCTCATCGTAATCTTCATCTCATACCTGTCTACCATATATTCATCTAATCTCAATTCAATTTGAACTTCACTTTACCATTTTATTCCTAATTTACCTCTTTTACTTAATCCCCTCTCAGTTTGAACCTCTAACGTTCAAATGTTCTTTATTCGCTTTCATATATAACTTGAATTAAATTCCCATATCAAATTTCAAGATGCAATTCAAGGTTTATACTTGGATTTTCAAATTCAATTAACAAAATCACTTAAGCAAAGCTAAATCTGAGCCAAAGTTCTATTAACTAATTTCAAAGAAATTAGTTAACTTCATTTGATAATAAAAAAAATATGATTTTTCTTTCAAAAATCAATCCATTTACACGACTCGAGTTTATATTTATTTCATAACTCAAAATTTGAATTTTTCTAATCGAAATCGGATTTTATTCCCCTAAAGATCCCTTTAATTTATTAAATAAACCATTATGATTTAAAACCGATTTTGGCGCTGTTTTTCTGAAAATTTGATTTTGACATAACTTAAAATTTATACGACGAAATCTAGATTTTTCTTTCCCATTAGAAAAATATCATTCAATAGGTCCGAGCGTTTCTTGTTTCATCGAATTTCGACTTATATTGAAGTTCGAATAGCCAATTTTCGAACTACCGCGCTGCGGCGAGTTCGTTTTAATTATAATTTATATATAACGTTTAAAAACATCGTTTAATAAATGAATCTCAATCCCACTTTCAATATTTTTGAAATAATTCAAGCCCGTTCACCAAATCTGACGTAATAATTCAAGTTATTCAACTTATCGATTATTTACTTTCACATTCATAACTCGGCTATGAATTTATTCAAACTCTAATTCTATATTCATTTCAAATCCACTTGGAGTTAAACTATTTATAAAATTCGATAGAATCGAATTCCAATTATAAATTCCTTTATGGGGAAAAAATCGATTTATTCAATGTCCATTTTCATTACAAACTAATATCATCCCTTGATAATAGTGAAGTCGTTCAAGTAGGGGTATTTTATTTACCTCTTAGACCTTGACCGACGACGTTCTTATCTTGAGATAGATAATAGCTTGTAATACTCACACTCAATAAAATCTCAGCTTCTAGTCTATTCCAATGTGGTATCATAAGCCATACCACTTCGGAAAAATTCATTTTCTAAATTATCTGATGAAAATTTCTTCATCACATTTATAAACTTTGTTTATAAATTAACCCCCTTATTTTATTTATTAAAACAACTTCCACTTGAATTTGATTCTCATTATATTTATTATTATCATATATATATATATATATATATATATATATATATATACACATATATACATATGCATATAAACCTATAACCATTTCATATTACAATTAATTTTATACAATTTCAATATCTTTTCTGAAAAGAATAATTTTATTTCTATGAATTCGACATCGCTGAATTCAAATCATAATTCCACGTGGATATATTTAAATCCAGTTTACATTCCGAACGTCGGAATAAATTCCATCATTTCTTCTTGGAACAATTTCAAAATCGCCTTTTAAAGTTCATACTTAAATTAAAATTTCAAGTTATCCAACAACAATGTTTTTCTCTTATTTACAAATATCATTTATAAATTTCGCTTCTTGCTTTGAGTATTAAAACAAGCTTCCGATTTCAAAGTCCATTTGAAATCAAATTTCCATTTCGAAAAATAAAGTTTTCCATTTTAAGTTCATACTTAAATTTGAAATTTAATACTATCAAATGGTAATATTTCTTTCTATTTATAAACCTTGTTTATAAATAACACTTCTTGTTTTAAATGTTAAAACAAGTTTTTGATTTCAAATTCTCTTTGAAATCCAATTTCCACTTTGGAAAACAAATTTTCCTTTTAAACTTCATATTTGAACTTAAAACAAAATAATGATTTTCCTTTCCATTAAAAACATCGTTTATAATTTTAGTTACTTGGTTTTATTATTAAAAACAAGTTAATATTCCACATCTCATTCAAAATTCCATTTCTATTTAAAAAATAAAATTTCCCTTTTAAAACCCAAAAATCCCTTTTATGATATTTTAAATATAAATATCTGGGGCCAGTGATATTCTAATATCTAACACACAAATCATCCATTCAATTCACACATCACAGACATATATAAATATGTAAACAACGGTAAATAAATTTGAGGAATCCAGTTGGATCCCTCCAACCTGTTTTCCCCGCATCCACAAATGTTAGCCAACAAAAATAATACGAATCCTGCTTCAAGGCAGGATATCGCAGTATAAAAGGGGATCCACTTATGTACGTGGGCGTAGGGTCATCCGCTAATGATACTGTGGGCATCTGCTAATAGTATTGCGGGAAATATCCAATAACCACAATAATTCAACAATTCATTCATGCACCCAAGCAACCAACAAATTTATTTTTAATGATAAAAATAAATTCAAATATAAAACTCTGAATGAGATTTACTCACCTTGATTTTTCACTGTCGAATATCTCATTAAAATCCATATCATCTAGTCCACGCATTTACTCGAATGAATCTATGTGTAACTACGAGTATTTTATTTTTAATGAACGATTAAATGGTTTTTAAATTAAACTAACTTATCAAATAAATAAATTTATTCTATGTATTTTAAATTTAGTAAACGTATAGCTTATTGTCTATTGCAAACTCCTCGACTAATCCACTAGCAGCTTCTAGAACTGCAATCAGCCCAACACTTTTTGTTTCATCTCATTTTGACATTTTAGCAAACACCTTGTAAACAACCCTGCATCTCTCCTCTATCACTTCCCAGTCCATCTCCGAACCAACCCAATTTTTCTGCAAACCAAACACCCCTTGTTTTAAACAGAGACCGAAATCCTCAAACAATATCCATTTCTGTCATCATAAATCATACCCCAACATACAAAGATCGAACTTAAACACATACTGCCTTACCCTCCATTCACGTGGATGAACTCCAATACAACCCAGGCTATACTCGGTTTAACTCCACTGTCGCATCCTCTCTTCTCCACCAGGCACTACAACGCACCCATCTTCAACTGTCGTACCCAGCTCATCCTCACAGAAATCGAACTCCAATTTGCAACCAAAACGTGGCTAGACCAAAGGCTTCGAGCCTTAGAAGAAACCACGCACCTCAGTAGTTCACCATCGCCAACCCTTTCTTACCCAAATCGACTTCACTTAGTCACTATCCACCAGCATCGACCCCTTTCCTTACATCGCAGTGACATATCCCAACCGCACAACTAAAAACCTTGCTACCCGCGAGCGCCTCCAGGTCGAGAGAAGCTTCAGGATAACTCGGATTCCCATCACGATTTCGATTTCACCAGATCGGCTGTTGAACAACCAAAATCAAAAATCCGAACTCCCAAATCCATCGCAAAACCCTTAGAACAACATCGCGGTCTTCAAACAACACCCCACATTGAAGACCCAACCCTCACTAGAACCCAGCGAGCGCCAGTACCCTTCGAACCATACGCGAGCGCCTTCCTTGGCCTTTGATTGCTCCGACAATGTTGATCTCCGTAAAGTAGTGACAGCGAAGAATACCCAAATCGCAACTCGCGATTTCTAAATGGGGCTCCTGATTTCGATTTCTTCTTCCTTTTTTTTATTCTTTTATTCAGCTGTCGACTTCGATTTTGATATTGGGGAAAAGGAGAGACAAGCGGCTTTGATTTTAAACGGAGGGAAGGAAGAACTCAACATCCATTTTTGGTTTCATTCTGAAGTCCTCGGTTTCTACTGAAATGCAAAAATGGGAAAGAGAACGAGGGATTTACTTGCGATTTATAGAAGATAACACTTGGTTGCCAAGTAATCTAGGTCTGTGCAAAGGTACCGATAGTAGGTCGGCCTTAAGTACGCAAATAGGATAGTTTATTTAGTTGATTTGATTTAACGAAATCTTTATTCTTTTTAAATGGATTTCGATTTGATTTTTGATTTGATTTTGATCTTATCCATAGAAATATCTCAGGGTTCACATACGAACTGCTATTTGAACGTAGCAACTGTTGTTTCTACATTATAACGCTATTTAGAACTCAACGAAACTGATATTCAAATTAAATTCAAACGTATATATAAATATCCATATTAGATCAATATAAACTAAATTTAAATTCAAAACAAATAAATTCTTTGATAATAAATTATTATTATTATCATCGTCTATATTCAAATAGAATTTATATCGGTCATCTGAATTGATTCAGTTTTCAACTTCGATTCCTATTTTATCTCGTATTACGATAAATAAACAAATGAAAGTTTATTTATATTATCAACACAATATTTAAAATGATATAAAATATTTAAAATTAATCGACCAAAAATACGGGTCGTTACAGTAATTCTCCACCGTTGGAGATGCTCTAACCCCACTAGATCAGCAAAAAATAACGATTTTACTGTGTAGTTAGTACTCTATCTAGTTACCACGTGGTGCGTTGAAGGCACATTGTGCCGTGATCCGAAGGCATTATGGGTTGCTTTGTATGATGTCTTCAGCCTAGTGCTATAAAGGCAGCACGTAGATTTACCCCGTGATACACATACGTACACACACACACACAAAGACACACACACACACATATATATATATAAGGAGCGTTCATTAACACCTCCTAATTCACAACACCCCAACAACCCTTAAATTCAACCACATATTTATATTATAATATGTTAGTGGGTGAAGAGAGAGAGATAGTGGAGGGAAAGTACACGCGGAGCATTCCGAGACACCTTTGTTTTGCTGCACCTTTACACTAATCCAAATTCTATGAGATTTTGTAGATGCTCAATCCACATCTATTTATCGTTTATTCAAAATTTGAGTTCATTCCGATATTCATATGATAATATATTTGATGTTTAAATTTAACTGTTCGATTAAATGTCTAAATGGTTAATAATTGAGCTAAGATTTTGAATATATTTGATACTTAAATTTGACAGTTCGAATAAATGTCTGAATTATGAATAATTGAGATAAGATTTTGAAAATGTTATGAATGTCAGAATGAGCTCAAGTTTTGGATAGATGATAATATATATGTGGATTGAACATCTACATAATCGTGTTGGATTTGGATTATAGGGATACTGCAAAACAAGGGTGTCTCGAACACTTCTCTCTCTCACACACACACACACACACATATATATATATATATACATATATATATATATATATATATATATATATATATATATATGGACAGCGTTCTGCTACACCTCTTATATTTCACGTGAACTCTCCCCTAAGTCTCAGCCACTCATTCTCTCTCTCTCCACTAAGAAATAATATTAAAATTGGAATGAATGACTGAGATTCAGGGGTGAACTCACGTGCAATATAAGAGGTGTAAACGCTGCCCTTTATATATATATATGTGTGTGTGTGTGTGTGTGTGTGTATGTGTGTGTGTGTGCATGCGTGCGCATATGTGTGTGTGTATATATATATATATAAGGGTTTTTTTTTGTACTCATATTTTAATAAAATGGGGTTAATCAACATTTTGTATAAATATGGTCCACGTTATTTTGAAATTGGCATCACGTCGTATAACAACAATATTCACCATCTCATTTAACTGAAAACTCTAAAATGTGATTTTTTAGATTAATGAAATTCAAGTATCATTTTCAACATTAAATGAAAAATTTAATAAACTTTTTAATAATATCCTTTATTGGTACTTAAAATTAAAATTTTATAAACTATAATATTACAGTGCTTTAATTGTATTTAGGCAACGCATTTATTTGTTTTACTGCTTGTACAATGGTTGCAATTATTTTAGATGACCATAATGTGTTTTGTGCACTTGTTTTAGGTATATTAAAATAATACAGGTATCATCTGTTAATGCAACTAAAAGAATTTGTATTTTCATTACGTGGCTATTACAGTCTCGTTAAAGAGCATAGTACTATTTGATCGTTACACCATTTCCATGTAGCCTTCTTAAATAGTAGATCCGCTTTAAGCTCCGTTATTTTCTGTCACACCCTTTAAATCAAGACTTTTAGCATCCGCTTTAACATTATTAATATATAGAGGTTGATGCAACTAGTTTTCTTTTAAAACAAATTAAAAAGTGTGAGTTAATCTTAAGACATAAGTGCTTAGTTTAAGTCAAAAATATATTATAGCCACTAGATCTAGTATGCATAGTCATGCTATTATTTGGATTTCGACATATAATTAAATAACAATAAATTTTTCTACACAAATATGATGTGATAATAATAACAAATTAACTTTGAATATTTGGTTTTTCTTTTTAATAAACCATTTTGCACCTTCGTCATATCTTCTCTACAACTTTTTGCACATCTACCATTATAGGATTTTTAAACACTTTAACTATACAACTATGCGATAGTAATTGCATTTGCATTTTTTTAAATTGCATTTTATGTAACACATGCAAATTTTTGATGGCATATGATAAAAAGCTTTGTAGCCTGTTTTGAATTAATTTAACTGCATTCATGTGTGGATTAACCATTTTAGCTGTGGTAGTTTTATTGGTACTTCCATTTTTAACTTCTTACCCTACGACCTTGTTCGTTGACTTCGGACACTATTTGTTTTTGAAAACAACAACTTTGTTTGTTTCTTCAACGTCAACTTTAAAAAATTATTGTTCCCTATTTATATCTTCAAGATGCACCGACATGCATGATTTAATAAGTGATATTAGACAATAAACATATCCTTTTTCAAGAAACATATGTTAGAATGTTTAGAGACTTAATGACTCTGCTTTTTAATGTGTAGCTATTGAGATTTTATTTTTAAATTGCTAGAAGGGACCAAAATAACAGTCCTGTTAATTAACACTTGAAGATTTAAGACATATTAGAGTTTTGCGCAACATTTATTACTGTAAATTAAGATTGACTCACATGTTCATTTTATAATATAATTGCATTAAGAAAATGCAATTAGATTTAACCACTGTAATACATTATAATTTAACAACACTTTTGTACTAATTTACATGCATTTAATTTATATGGTACTAAATTTTTTGGCTGCAGTTGATATTCTAATTCAATTTTAATATGGTTATAATTTAACTAATTACATTGGGAGAATGAAGTTAAATTCAAATGCTTTTGGAAAATGAAATTATAATTGAATAACGTTTTTTGAGTTAACTTAGTAGCGCTAATGTGATAGAGTAATAGTTTCTCCTACCTTTAATAATTTATTCAACATGGCTATTGTTGAGGCTAGAGTCCGCTATGGTTGGGCCCTAAAGTTTTGTTGTACTTGTCATTCATTCGGACGTCCAGCTGCCTCTTGCAAGCTCCCTCCTTTAGCTCCTCTGGATTCTAAGGTCCCATTTATGATGACAGCCTTGTACCAGTCGACACCTAACGGGTTGCACTGTGGCGGTGCTCGACTAATACAAGGAAATCATCAAGGTTGAGATAAGAAAACCTATATAACCTGTCATATATCCCACAGCGCATGGAATAAAATATCATAATAACATAAGACATGATATAAAATATGCGAGACAGTATATAAACTGAAAATTGAATCATAAATATCAGCGTAATAGATTCACATTACAACATAATATCTAATGAGTCAATCATAAATATATCTCTAAAATACCATCTCAAAACAAAATACTACTATGCCCAAAGTAGTGGGCAACCAGAATAAACAGGGATAACATTATATATAATACATGGAAGCCTCTTGCTCGTCTCTGGTCAGCTACTCGAGCACACCAACACGTCTCTATTCTGCCCATTTAAGATAACTTAGAGTAATAAGAAGCAATGCATAAAAACCAAGTCAGAAAAAATCTGGTGTGAGTTATAGAAATCTCAATCACTATATAGGGTAGTAAATAGGTATGAAGGATCGTACCTGACCTGACCCTGCATCCAAAGAGTTAGCATATATAATCATGTACTTTACGCTATGGTAATCCCAGTACTGAGTGTAAATCGAAATGTGCATGTCATAACCATCCAACCATAGAAAACATCCTCATATTCTATCACTCATTGTATTGAGCATACGATACGTGATACTTTGGTCGTCAAATCAATCAAGACACTGATAGGCCCCACCGCATGAGCTACACCCTACTATCACTATACCTCACCACACGAGCTAAAGCAGATAACCCTACCCGGTCCACATCGCATTGGCTCTGGGGTCCAGGGCGATCAATCCACACTGCATTGGCTCTGATCCGTCCACATTTCACTCCCTCAACGGTGTACCAAAGTTATGAACACCGATATCTCCTTTACACATGTACTTACAATGACATCTAACCTGGAAGTCACCCTGATGGTTCCCATTTGGATCCTTAGTGGAGACTCCCCACTTAGACTTTCTTCACATCTCGGGTTTAGACTAGTCACACTGGAGTTTATCTTCAAGAGAGTTTAATCATTGTCACAAAGAAACACCATGCCATGTATCATCATAAGGAGTCCATTCCCCTTGTCCATATCCGGATCGACCCAACTCTGGTTCGACTTTGTTGAACCAGACCTGACTCCCCAACTCCAGATTAGTAATGCTGATTCGGGGTTGGGTTGCTATATCCAGTTCGGTATTGCCGAATTGGACTTATTTGATCCGGGTTCGGATCAACTATGTTGATTTGAAGCTTGAGCACTCATTCGAGTCGAAGCCTGGTTCAATCACCAAACCAGAAGTTCTCCCTTCTGCTCCATTTTCCTAGTTCCACCTTGCTCCTAGCCGAATTGGGGCCATTTCCCTTAGCTGAACCGAAACTTGCAAGTTCCATAACTTGATCTCCATAACTGCAAACAACTTGAAACTTGGCTTAGAGTCTCTTGGAACCTTCCTTGTCATCCCCACAAAGTTTCGTGCAAATGTGACACTATTGATCCGGATCAACCTGGTTGAACCAGAATCTACTACGTGCTTTAAGTGATTTCAGCATCCTAATTAGCCATTCGACAGCGTGTGCACTCACATTACTGTTCCTAGGCATTGTCTTAACACAACAACGCACTCAAACAACGTCTTAGATTATTCAAATAAGACTAAACAGCCAAGAAATGTACATTTTCCCTAATCCCTTAAATTCCAGGATTCATAAATCATATTCAAATTAATCCAAATTTATATATGTATTATTATATGATTAATAAAGAATTATAAGCATTTTTACATATTTTTATGAGCATTTTATACGCTAATCTACCCTAATAAATGAGTAAGAACAATATTACTCGCTTTAATCACTCGAAATAGGTTAGATCCGAAAATATAAGATGGTTGGCCTAGATTCCAAAGTGTTGCAGCAACTATTATCTTGTTGTGGTGTTGATTTGACTTGATTTGATCTTAGTTTGGTTGTTGATGATTATAGAAAGGTTAATGACGGATTTAAGCGGTGGAGGCCATTAATAGTGGTTTTGATCTACTTTGGGAGTTAAGAAAGTGAATAGGAGATAAATTTCCTACCCCTTCAGCCCCTACAAGTCATCAAACACGAAATGGGTTGTGGGTCCCACTTACTAATGATCCAAACGACCCATTTAAGCCTTCCAAATCTTATTTCAGTATTCCCCCAAAGGGTAAATCCGCTTGCTTAATGTGACCACTCTACGGAATGAAAAACCATCATCTAAATCCAATGGAAGTGGTTTCAAATCTAGATCTTTGTTAGTCAAAAGTTATGGGAGAAACAAGATTAGCCAAGGGTAAAATGGTCACATTAAAATTCAACAAAAAATAGTGTAGTTAGTAAATTGCCTTACTAGTCATTTACCAAAGTTGCACAGTCATACGACCTCATATGTAAATAATATAAATATCCTATGATCCTTCGATGCGTAGAATACGGGTCGTTTCATTATCCTTCCCTATAGAAAATTTTCCCCGAAATTCCTTAAACAACAAATAAAATTATCCCTCACGCCTATAAATCATCCAAAAATAATTAAACAAGCATGAATGTAAAACCATTTAAGTTTATCCTAGAATGAAGGATACTAATGTGAGAAGATTAGTGATATCATGAATGGAAATTTTATGGGTGATGTATTAGAATTTACCGAGTAAAGAGCTCTGAACGTCGTCATACTCTCCTCGGTCCACCAAGTACAATCACTCTCGCTTTCGCTCCGCTAAACCTTGACAAGCTTCACTATCTTCCTTCTAAGCTACTTCGTATCGTGTCCAACAATACGAATTAGTCTACGGGCTATAATTGCTTCTGGTTCCGCCTTAATATCATCCAACTGGTCTGGTGTTATAGTTGTATCGAAATCGTTCACGAACTTCCTCAAATGGGAAACATGGAACACATTGTGTACCCGAACATCTTCTAAGGTATCTCAACTCTATATGCCAAATTTCCAACCCGCTCAAGGACTGGAAATGGATCGACGAACCTCAGTGCTAGTTTTCCCCTACTATCAAACCGAATCATGTTCCTTAAAGGAGAAACCATGACAAAGTAAAAATCACCAATGGAGAACTCCAAGTCCTTTCGTCTCTTGTCGGCGTAGCTCTTTTGCCTATCTTGGACGGCTTTCATTCATTGTCGAATGATTTCAATCTTTTATGAATTTTCTCTAACCATATCTACTCCAATATTAGTTTCTCGTTTGTCTCCCACCAACAAGAAGGAGCGTTGCACGGCCTTCCATATAATGCTTCATTTGAAGCCATGCCAATGCTCTACTGATAGCTATTATTGTGCACAAACTCAACCAAATGCAGATTGTCATCCTACGAGCCTCTAAAATCTAGGATACAAGCTCTCAAAAGATCTTCCAATATGTTATTCACCCTTTCCGTCTGACCATCAGTTTGAGGATGATAAGCAGTATTGAGGTGTAACTCAGATCCTAAAGTTTTTGTAAGATCTTCCAAAATTCACTAGTAAATAACGGATCTCTATTGCTCACAATGCATTTTGGTACTTCATGGAATTGCACAACCCATTTCACATACAACTCTGCTAGCCTGGCTGCTGTCCTATTTGACTTAACGGATATAAACCTAGCACTTTGGTTAACCGATCCACAATGACCCATATACTATTGTTCCCCGCTCGAGTTCTTTGCAAACAATAATTGAAATCCATTGAAACTTGCTCCCATTTCCACTTGGGAACTTCTAACCTTTGCAAAAAGTCACTAGGCTTCTTATGTTCAGCCTTAACCAATTGGCAATTCCTGCACCTGGGGATGAACTTTACAACATTCTTCTTTATGCCTTCTCAGTAGTATGTTTGCCTCATGTCTCGATACATCTTGTTAACACCGGGGTGGAGAGTTAACTTTGTGTGATGACACTTCTTAAGTAATTCATTTCTTAATTCATTGACGTCGGGTGCAACCAGTCTCCTACCTTTTTGAAGCAACCCATCAAGGTCAAGTTCGTACATACTCTTAACCTCATAATCTATACTAGTTTCTACTTTGGTAATGGTCTCTAACAATTTAGGATCGTTCCTTTGACTATAACCGATCCGTTCGAACAAAGTTGGTTTAATCGTTAAGGCTGCCAACATCTCTGGCTCCAGCTCACACCTAGGTCTGAATTCATAATCAACAATATACTCCAGTTGCTTTCACTTTAGAAACATAGCCCCTAAACTGCTATGTTTCCTATTTAGCGCATTGGTGACCGTATTTTCCTTCCTCGGGGTATATGCGATATTTAAATCATAGGAAGCCAAGAATTCTAACCATCGTTACTGATGGAGTTTTAAATCTTTTTGAAAGAAAAGATACTTCAATGACTTGTGGTCAGTAAACAACTCGAATCTTTCTCCCAAGAGATAGTGTCTCCATATCATCAATGCGAACACGATCATTGCGAATTCAAATCATGTGTCGGTACCTCTTCTGGTATGGCTTTAGTTGTTGACTAGCATAAGCGACAACCTTATGCCCTTGCATTAACACCGCGCTTCCGGTACCACAAGCATCGGTGTATACCTCCATCTCTTCATTTTCTTTCGAAATAATCAACACTGGAGCACACATCAACTTTTTTTTAGACTCTTAAATGCACGCTTGCATCTTACATCCCAAACAAAATCATAATTCTTCTTAGTCAGTTGAGTTAACAGTGTTGCTATCTTAGAGGAGTCCTAGATAAACTTACGATAATATCCTGCTAGCCCTAAGAAACTTCTCACATCGGTTGCACTCTTGGGCATAGGCCAATCATGTGTCTTTGTCAACTTCGGGGGGTCCACAACAAAACCATTCTATGAAACAACATGGCCCAAGAATCTCACTTCTCTCCTTTAGAAGTAACATTTAGAAAACTTACCTTCAGTCGGTGTTTCCTTAACACCTCCATTACAATCCTCAATTGCTCCTTGTGTTCTTCTTCTGTCCTTGAGGAGACCAGAATATCATCAATGAACACAAGCACGAAATTATTTAATTGATATCTGAAAAAACACAATTCATGAGATCCACAAAATACACTTGTGCATTGGTTAGTCCGTACGGCATAACCAACCACTCATAGAAACCATTAGGTGTCTGAAAGGTTGTTTTAGGCACACTCTCATCTACTAGCCGTAGCTGATGAAATCCTCTCGCAAGGACTAACTGAGAGAATATCCACGCACCATTCAACTGATCAAACAAATCGTATATTCATGGAAGATGATAATTATTCTTCGTCATCACCTCGTTCAGCTCCTGGTAGTCTACACACTATTAAAGGGAACCATACGCCTTCGTGGCGAATACAACATGTGCTCTCCACTCGGAAATATTTCTCTGAATAAACCTCTTCCTCAAGAGGTCACTCACCTGCATCTCAAGCTCTCACTGTCCCCTTGGTGCCATTAGTCGAAGAGGCATTACTATGTGTATGACATCTTTCACCAAATCAATATGAAACTCAATCTCTCGGTGTGATGGATGCCCGGTCACTTTCTCGAAGATGTCTGGATACTCACCAGCAGTGGGCACACCCAATAACTCATCGTGCATGATGTTACGGGAATATATAAAACTGGTCATCACCTCATCACTAGGTAGACAACCCTCCACCATCCTCTACCCATCATCTGTCCCAATAGTTCGAAGACCTCTTACAGTCCACCACCACCACATACCTCTAGGATCAGTCGCTCCGAAGATAATACCAAACCCAGTAACACCCGAAACAAAGCAATCACACAAAAACATGCATCCATGACTCAATAAGACCAACCCGTAACAAATAATGTAAAGGCTAGTGGAACCACCAATTGGGTTCGTCACAACTAAAGGTCGGTCAACAATTTCGGGTTTTAATTCCAATCTATCTACCTGGTCACTAAATATGTAGGAATGGGAAGCCCTAGTATCAAATAGAACTCGAACATGAATATCGTTAACTGAAAGCATACCTTGGATAATGATACCCTTTCCCTTCTTCGTCATTGTTGGGGTATTAGACGAAGAAGAAACAACATTAATAGTGTATGCTCTCACCAACTACTTATCCCTTGGGGGTTCTAGATAATCATTCTTGAAATGCCCTTCCTTGTCGCAATTGAAGCACTTCTTCACCCTTGGCTTAGACCTAGAGTCCTTAATAAATGGCCCTTCCTAGCACAACCATAAAAAACTAATTCTGACCTAGCCTTCTTCTTCTGCCCATCCTTGATTGGAAAGGGCTTTCTTTTATTAGGAAACTTTTCCTTGCCTCTACCGCCCACCTGCATCTTTGGCCACTCATCAGAAACAATAAAAACTTTGGTCTTCGACGTAAGATAAAGACTTTCTGACCTCAGCGCTTTCCCTACTATATACTTGAAAGTCTCATCGATATGATTAATAAACCTCTCCCCAAGTAATCACCCAAGCCGGTGATGAACTTCTCATTCTTCTTCTCCGTGGTGATGATAAAAGATATCTTGTACTTCAACAAATCGTTGAACTCAGCAACATACTCAGAAACAATTTTACCTCCTTGCTTTCGCTCAGCGAACTTTCGAAATAGTTCTGACTTCTGAGCAGCTGGAATAAACTTCCTACAGAATAGGGCTTTGAATTAATCTCAAGTAAACTGATCCTCGAGAGTAGCGGCTTTAATGGCATTCCATTATAGTTGTTCCTTGAAGCTGACGTGAAGTCAACCTCCTCTTTACATCATCTTCGAGTCTAACATCCTCAAAGATGCACTTACATGCATCAACCTAATGCTAACCTCCATAACCGACTCCTTCTCTTGGTACTTTATCACCTAGACTAATGAAATCCTTATTCAACTTAGTGAAGTCGGCACTGGACGGCTACACAAGTGTATCGCCACCTTCAGCAACATTTGGAGCATCTCCTTGAGTGTTCCTAAGCATCTCTCACTTGAAAGCAGTAAGCATTTTTGGCATATTAGAAGTATTGACATTGTTGACTCCTGATCCTAATCCTTCATCAACTCCAGAAGTGGAGTTCTTAACAGTATTCCTTACGTGATGAATCATTGTTCAATCTGTAAAGAAGTCGATTAATCATCTTTCTAGGTGATCATACTTAGTGGTGCATGTGTATTGCGACTTCACCCTTAATCATACTAGTATAGTATATATAGGTAAATACCACAAATAAGCGCTCTCGTATACGTATACTCTTCCCCTAGTACCTCCCACTTAGGTTAAACTACTCAACCTAAGCTATGATATCAAATGTAATGACCACCCTGTACCAACCGACACCTAACGGGTTACGCTGTGACGGTGCTTAACTAATACAAGGCGATCATCAAGGTTGAGATAAGAAAACCTATATAGTAATAACATAAGAAATGATATAAAAGAGGTGAGATAGTACATACGCTGAAAACCGAATCATAAACACCAAAGTAATATATTCACATTATAGCATAATATATGATGAGTCATACATAGATATATTTCCAAAATATTATCTAAAAAAATGCTACTATGCCCAAAATAATGGACAATGGGAATAAACAGGGACAAGAGTGTATGTAATACATGGAATCCTCCTGCTCATCTTCGGTCATCTACTCGAGCACACCAACCTATCTCTAGTATGTTCATTTAAGAACACCTAGAGTAATAAGAAGTAATGCATAAAACCCTAAGTGTGACAAAGTTTGGTGAGAGCTTAGTAATCTCAATCACTATATAGAGTAATACAATAGGTATGAAGGATCGTACTTGACCTGGCCCTGCATCCAAAGAGTTAGCACATATAATCATGTACTCTACTCTATAGTAATCGTAATACTAAGGGTAAATGGACGTGTGTGTGTCATAGTGATAACAAACATCCAACCATAGCAAACATCCTCACGTTCTCTCACTCGATGTATTGACTATACAATACTTGATACTTTGTTCGCCAAATCAATCAAGACACTAGTAGACCCTAACGTATGAGCTCCACCCAACTATCATTGTTCCCCACCGCATGAGCTATAACATATAATCCTACACAGTCCACACCGCATAAGCTCTGGGATCCAGGCTGATCAATCCACACCACATTGGCTCTTATCCATCCTCGTATCACTCCCTCAATGTCATACCAAAGTTACAAATACCGATATCTCCTTTACACACATACTCGCAGCAACATCCAACCTGGAAGCCATCCCTATGGTCCTTATCTAGATCCTTGGTGGCGACTTCCCACTTAGATTTTCTTCGCATCTCGGGTTTAGACTAGTCATGTTGGAGTTTATCTTCAAGAGAGCTTGATCGTTATCACAAAGAAACGTCACACCATGCATTACCATAAGGAATCCCTTCCCCTTTCCCATATCTAGATCGACCCAACTCTGATTCAACTTTGTCGAATCGGACTTAAGTCCCCAACTCTGAATCGATAACGCCGATCTAGAATTGGATTGCCAAATCCGCTTCAGCATTGTCCAAATGGACTTATTCGATCCGGGTTCGGATCGACTATATCGATCCAAAGCTTGAGCACTCTTTCGTGTCGAAGCCCGGTTCGATCACCGAACCAAAAGTTCTCCCCTCTGCTCCATTTAACTGTAAACATTTTGAAACTTGGCCTAGGGCCTCTCCGGACCTTCCTTATCATCCCCACAAAATTTTGTTCCAATGTGACACTATCGATCTAAATCAACCTGGCCGAAGTGAGCATGTCGAACCAGAATTAGCTGCATGCTTTAAGTGATTTTAACATCATATTTTGCCATTCAACGACGTTTGCACCCATCCTAATGTTTCTAGGAACTGTCTTAACACAACAACACACTCAAACAATATCTTAGATCTATCAAATAGGATTAAACACCAAAGAAACATACATTTTCCCTAATTCCTTAAATTTAAGGATTCAAAAATCATATCTGAATCAACTCAAACTTATATATGTGGTACCATATGATTAATAACAAATTATACAAATTTTTATATAATTTGATGAGCATTTTATATGCTAATCTACCCTAATTAGTGAGTAAGAATACTATTACTCACCTTAATCACACCTAATAGGATAGATCCAAACATAGAAGATGTTTGGCTCAATTCCAAAGTGTTGTACTAGCTCTTGTCTTGTTATGGTGTTGATTTGACTTTATTTGCTCTTAGTTTGATTGTTTGATTGTTATAGAAAGGTTTAATGATGGATTTGAGAGGTGGAAGCAATTAATAGGGTTTTGGATATACTTTGGGAGTTGGAAAAGTGAATAAGAGATGATTCTCCTGCCCCTTCATCCCCACAAGTCATAAAACATGAAACGAATTGTGGGTCCCACTTACTAATGACCCAAACAGTCCATTTAAGCATCATAAATCTTATTGTAACCATTCCTCCCAAATGGTAAGTCTGTTTGCTTATTTTGACCACTCTATGGAATGAGAAACCATCGTACGAATCCAATGGAAATGATTTTAGATCTAAATTATTTTCCAATCAAAAGTTATGGACGAAACAATATTCACCAAGGGTAAAATGGTCACACTAAAATTCAACAAAATAATGTAGATATGAAATGACTGTATTAGTCATTTGCTGAAGTAACACGGTCATACGACCTCATATGTAAATAATATAAATTTCATACGATCCTCCAAATATGGGTCGTTACAGGCTCCTTGTCATTGGGCCCCGAAACCCATAGCGGCCCTACTCCAGTAGTTGGTGTAGTTGTTTTGCCACCCGTGTCTGTCTCCATTCCTCTAGCTCCGTCCATTCCTCCTTCCATTGTTCCTTCTGTTCTCGTGTCTGTGGAGTAATTGACTATTCCTGATCCTCCTCCCATCAGTTCTCTGGACTCTGTGTCTTTTGAGTGCCTAGTGGCTCTTGTCCCTCTTTGTTCATCCTTTGTTTATGTTTCAAGTGAGGAGTCCTGGGTAATTCTTATTCTGACATGCAAAACTATCCTAAGTGGAAAGCTTTCTTACAACTTTTTTTTGATGAAGTTGGAGAGCAACGTTCCTTATATTACCTGATTTTGGATGGTGAACTTTATGTGGTTACTGATGAGCTTTGGGTGAATGTGATCATAGTATTTTTGAAGATTCTTCTTAGGACATATTTTTCTTTTACATCAGTGAGTGTACTAGTTATGTTCCAGGGCTTGCAACTGCTTCTTCGCATTCATTTCAATTGTTCCCTTAATTTATTCCATCTCCACAATCATTTTTCACTGTCTGAATGAAAATTGATTTCAAAAGTTAATATAGTTTTGTTAAAAATATTCTTTAGTTTAGCAGTAAGCTGCTGATTTATTAATTGAACTCAACGACCCCTCATCGAACTAAAATACAAAATTCAAATTTCGGTAGCCGTTGAATGGATTTCTGCTTATTAGTAATGTAGGTAGTCCAGAAAGAAATTTTCATATCCAAACCTTAAAATAAAAAAATTATAATATCTAATTCACTTTCTTATCAAAAATAACTATAGAAAGGCTCTTTTATGTAGGAATTATTTTATTTCCTTCTCCTTTGGATTTTCATTAGCCGATGATAACAATTCTACATTATTTTTTAATTTGGGTTAAGCAATATGTTAAAAGTACGACATTTGGATAAAAAGAAAATATGACATAATTGTCATCTCCTTGTTTAATTTTATGTGGGCCTGTTTTAACTGGTACTTCTCAAATTTTCTTTTTGAAAAAGTTGCATCCTCATATCCATTTTTAGAGAGTCGTTTGCAATAAAATTCGAAAAAAATTCTAACTGTATGACATAAAAAAGTAATATCACACTTTCACTAAAATTTCAAACATTATAACAAATCAAAATATTAAGACATGAAACTGGGACTATAAAAGGTATATAAACAAAAACTATAGTGTCAAGATGTTGTGAACACTTATATATGCTCTTTTTAACTTTGCAAGCATAAGGAAACTTGTGCAATCAGAGTTATTGCATTTCCTGATGGCCCAGACATTAATAAATAATCATTTCCTATTTAATGATGAGAATTTATCTTGATATGATTAAAATAGTTTACTACAATTACCACTATGAGATGGTAGACCATTTGTGGGCAGTCCTAATAAGCGAAATGACCTTTTACCACGTAAAGGAACAGTGTGACATACAAAAGCATCATCACATTTAAAAGATGTGCAACTTGGTATAGACAATGAATCACTTCGAGTTGTTTGTTTTCTGATTCATTATTTTTAGTCGAGATAATTAGAGAAATGCGACTCACCTGACTTGACATTTCTCTTTTATTTTACATTTGGGCCTTTCCCGCATTTATTTCTTTTCTCTTCTCTTTGGACCTTTTGTATTCAAGCCCAACATTTTGTATTATATATACACTATCGTGCATTACTGAATGTGTCAATTCATTGTGAAATAGCATTTACTATTCATCATTTGTATCATAAAATAACAATTTCTCAAAACTGCAAATCTTCAATTTAGTATCAAAGTCAAAATACCTAACGGTTAATAACCTTGAGAGAATTGTGTGTGCGCGTTTGACTCATCAGATTTTTCATCATCACTTGAGTCTCCCATTTAAGTTTCTAAAAGTCATCATTTGAGAGTGTCGTGTTCTCTCTTTTGACATCATGCCTTGCCAAGTATCAATTGGTTGCATTAGTGTCAAGTTTTCCGTTAAAGAAATTGAAAAGCATCATAAAAAACAGTCAAGCAAAGCACTCTGAAATTCAAAGAAAGTGCTATACCAGTAAGCCCATGAGAAAACACTCATCATTTATGGTTTATCAGGTCGCATCTAATCTGTTTTCAAGTTCCTGGTGAAATTTCTACTGTCCACTCAATAGTTTCTTTCACTTTATCTCTTTTCTTGATTCTTGTTGCTCCTTTTTTTCCCTGTATATGGCCGAAGATAACAATGTTATTGCTTCCGCTGGCGGAGCCACATCTCAAAACCAAACTGCAACTGCCATTGATCAACTACTCAAAACCGTGATCAACCCACAAACTCAAATGATCACAGTAAATCTTGAAGAAGTTAACTATTTGTTGCGGAAGCTTCAAATCAAAACAATAACTCAACCTTATGGCCCCGAAGAACACATACTTGGTACATTGCCAATTCCACCTAAGTTTTTCCTTCATCAAGAAAACAAGACCGTTAGCAATGGAGATTATCTCAAATATCATAGGCAAGATAGACTAATAAGTTCTTGGCTCATGTCATCTATCAATGCAAATTTACTCTCATATGTCATAAGGTGTAAATCGACAAATGAAATTTGGATGGCAATTGAAAAAGTCTTTAATACACAATCTGCAACAAAAGTATTAAGCTATAGAAGACAATTGTAGAATATTCAAAAAGACAGCGAAGGCATGAGAGAGTATATATCCAAGGTCAAGAACCCATGTGATTTACTTCAAGCTGCAAGAAGCAATATTAGTGAATCTGGCCACATTCTATCCATTATAAATGGACTGGACAGTGAATATAAAATAGTGGTTGCTATTATTACATCAAACAAGAACATGCCTAGTCTAGATGATGTTCACTTCATACTTCTTGCACATGAAGCAAAATTAAATATTAAGAAAACCTCAAGAATAAGAATTTTCTGTAAATTTCTTAACAAACTACAAGAATAGAGTTCAAGTAAATGTTAACAAAGGAGATACACGAAATGCAAGAGGTGGTAATTCAAATAGAGGCAGAGGAAGGGTCAGATTGAACAATTCAAACTTGCCAAAATGTCAAATATGTGAAAAGGTGGGGGTATATTGCATCAAAATGCTACTTCATATTCAATCTAAACTATAGAGCAGGTCAAAATTTAAATAATCAAAGAAATGTTAATCCTAGTGCAAACATGCCAAAATTTATATAATATTTTTCCGTTGTGTGTTGTATATGAGGACAGGTTGTTATAGCTGTCCAGATGTGTTGACGTACTCTGATGATTGTAAGTTTTTTTTTTTAAATCTCTCAATAAAGATTTATTTCTATATTATATTTTTGTTCCACTAAGATGTGAGACTCTGTATTGTGTTGGTTCTTCTTCTTCTTCTATTCTTATACTTCTTCCTTTCTTATCTCAACCTCTAATTTCTTTCTAATGACTATATGGTATTTTCGATACTTTAGTTTTGGCAAGTAATACGGAATTTATGTATTATTATTAGAATTCAGGCGTCGAATTCCCATAGGTCGTTACATATATCAGTTAAATTGAAAGTTAGAAATAACCTAGATTCATTAATTAAGAAAAGTAGATATCTGTAGTTCAGAATTATGATGGATTAGTGCAAAATAGGGATTTAGCCATTTTTTGCACTATCCAGTAGTTTAGAAATAAGTAAAAGAAATGTCTTTCAATTATGGATTTCTGTTTATATGATTGTTTTACATTAAGTTATAGGAATAAATTTTAGTACATTTTCAGTAACCAACTAAATGGAATAAATATAATATCCAAAAATAGAACTTACAAAGAAGGTAAGTAAAAAATAATATAATTGATAGATGTCATAAAAAGAAAGGTAAGAAATCAAGTTAGACACTTGATAGTCCACAAAAAATAAAATGCTTGATTAAGATCAATTGTTACAGTAAAAATAATAAAAAGAAAAGAGATTATTGTGGTAAAAGATTTATGAAATGAAAATGTAGCTCTAGATCAAGATTGTAATGAAGAAAAGTAAGTAAGAAAAGATGATATAGTATTATAATAAAAGAATGAGTGAAGACTAAGAAAGATAAGATAAGATAAATTAAAATGCATAAGAAAAGATTTAGATATAGGTCTAATAAAAAATGTAAGATGTGTTTGAAGCGGATTCGAATGTGTGCTTAACGATGCAGACCATAATAGATTCATCAGAGTACATTGATCACACGAGATGCATCTATAATAGCATTTCCTGTTATCGAGGACTAATGATCTCAGGAAGACAGGAACTAGCCATGCTAAATACATAAAGCATAGACTTCAAAGCAAGGTTACACCAGGATGAACCTACGATGTAGGCAACAATTAGGCGATCCATTGGTAGGGCTGTATAACGGACAGGACAACCCGTTCTCAGACTCAGTCCGAGACTATAAGGTGTCTGTTCCGTGTCTGTATGGTTCTCTTATAGGACAGGACTAGGACACACCATCGTCCAGTCTGATCTGAAATGTTCGATGTTTTTCTATTGTCCGAACAAAGTCCGTTAGTTGTCCGGCTTGTACGAATAGTGTAAGGACCCGAAAATCTCCGCCTTTCGAATCAACCGTAAGCCACATAGGTCCGATCCAAATGGAATAAATCCTCGAACCGTTATAGGATACAATACATTAGAACAAAACACAAAAAGAATATTTCATTGGTATTACAACAATTTTACATCAGAGTACACAATATATAAGAGTATATGTAATCGATACACAACGGAAAAATATCAGAGTAGTAAATTACAACACAATAGAAACATAAATAAATACAGCGGAAGACTCAAAGAAATCCAGAGTATAGCTCCAACAAAAAATCCAGGATCATGTTTTAAAAATATCTGCAAAAACCAAAACTACAAGCTGACTGTGTGGAAAATATGGGAACCACAGTTTAGGTGGGAAACAATAAACTCCAGGTCAGTTATGAGACTAGTATGTAAACTAAAACGGATATTCCACTTTATTTCAAAGCTGGGTAAATCAAGGGACCACGTCATATAATACGGAACGAGTTTTCTCCACATGAATACCAGCCATAAACATTCCCAATGCTCATTGAAAAATGAAGCTATTATAAGACTCAAGTCCCATCACATAATGCAGGCGCAAGCCGGAGAATAGAGTTTTACATTATAATAGTCAAATATGCTTGATACGCGAAAATATAAATCATATGATATAACTATTAGCGTCTAAGTGTCGAAAACAATTTCGAAAATAAATGTATCAATCTTAGACGGCATAATACCCCATCCTATTATGTCTCCATATAGGTTTACAATAGAAAACACAAGTTTCGTATTGGAAGTTGAATTTCCATCAATAACCAAGGCAAAGGATCTTCCTTATCCAATTTGGAGCATTTATAGTAAGATGTCTAGGACCATACGCATGTGACCCTTGCAGCGTCAGAGTCGACCCACCAAATCTTGTTGAGTTTAGGTTACTCCTGAACATAACGTTCCCCCGTCCTGTTGGACCTACAATCTGGACGTACGTTGACCATCATTCGAGGCACCTCAATTCCAACATCCACATAAGTAAATTTCCTGGGCGCCATACCATGGCATAACTTTTATCTAGAAGGAAACGTATGCCCTTAGTCTGTTGTCCTTCATTCCTTGTTGTGAGGCTTACCGAAGTAACGTTTCAACACAAAACTACGCTATATCAACCATGCTTTGATCATCATCCACAAAGCTCTACTTTTCAATAAAATCTTTGATCAATCAGCATCTTAGCATGCCACATTGTCAATTCATAACATGTAATCGGTGTCTATTAAATATAACCCTCTGAGTACACAAGTCTTAGAGGAGGGTGTTAAGCTAAGAGAATAAATTCTCTGCCAACAAACTGATATAACATCGATAGACATCAATTTATTATGCCATAACTTATAGTGTCATACATACATCCATTTACAAGTTCATTCTGGGTCTAAACGAAACCGAAGGCACCGTATTCCTCATACCCTAAAGGAGAGAGACCCTTGCATATCTGGTCGATCTCCAAGTTCAACTGGACGACCACCACTTTAACCTTATAACGTGAGCTACCCAAGGCATCAGCAATAATCCAAACGATGTGAAGATCTCCGGTCTTCAATCACCTTCTTCAATATCTTCGACAATCATCATATTAGTTATTCAGAATGGGTTGAAACCAGGTATTTTCGAATAACTATCACATAATTAAATTCAAATGATATATAAATATCATACACCTCATTCCAATTTAGAATATTCTTTTATTCAAATATTCTTTGTATTGGGAATTACTCCAATAAATCTTATCAAAGATTTACCTCATTTAAACTTCTTGTTTAAATCTTTCCTTGGAAATCATTTCAAAATATTATAAAAATCTCTTTTCATAAACTTAACTCAAGTTAAGGTTTATAAGCCTTATCGAGATTAACGAACCTTACAAAAAGGTAATCTCTCGTATAGTTTTCCCATTCTCATCCTATTCATCCCATAGAGAAAAATTGGTGGTACTTCATATCTAACAACCCTCATTGTAACAACCCGTATTTTAATAACGTGTTATAACCATAAATCAAGGCAGAATTAATTTTTAAAATAAGGATCAAGTGCAATGAATTACGCCATTTTGTTCGTCTCGAAATTCTTCTTGGAAACGAGTCCGAGTTTTCGAAAATCGGAGACTGTATGACCAAGTTATTACCCTTCAAAGTTCTAGAAATTTCAAGTTCAAAAACAGCTCAGAATTCGAATTCAAATTTCGAATTAAAACCCCAGAACGGACTGTCGGGAAATTTCCCATCCAGGACCAGGTCGACCTAGGGGTCGACCATAATATCGACCTGCCCAGGACCAGGTCGACCATAGAGTCGACCTGGTTGCCGAGCCCATTTTTGAGTCAGAGTTCACTCTGATGTTTCTAGTCCGATTTCTGTCTAAATTCATTGGCCTGACCCTATATAAACAGCCCCTAACTCTAGTCTCTCTACACAAATTCTCTCTGGCCTTATGCTGCTAAAACTCCAGTTGAAAAGTTAGAGAAAAGGGATTGCTTCTTCTCCAACAAGGCTACGTGCAGAGTATTGCTGTTTGGGGGATTTCTGTTAGACTTGAGATTCAACATCGCCTCTATGTTTTCTAATTCTCAAACCACGATCTGTAAGCCCCAGTTACTTTTAGATCTAAACTTTAAACTTAATATGGACATGTTGTAAATTGAAATTGAACCTAAGTATGACAATTATCTTGGATCTATCATTGTATATCTTGGATCTATCATTGTTCATTTTGGATATACTATTTGTTCACCTTGGATCTATTCATCTTAAATCTTGACTTGTGGTAATATTTATGTGAAATTGATTTGGGACCTATATATGTTGTATATCTAAAACCCCTAATGTCCATAATATTCATGCCTGTGATGTTGAATTAGTTGTTATTCACAAGTTTGGGGTTATTATCTTATGTCAACTGTTACCATGACTATTACACTATTTTGCTAGATTTGATATTTGAGACCACTACTCCATATGCCAGTATTGTTGTAATAGTTTTTCTCAAGTTATACCATGCTTGACTTGTAATCACTTTTGCCACCTTATGCTCGTTCTTTCTATGTTATTCCCTAATTAGATTTATTTGTATCAATTTGAATTCACATGCGATGGGAATATGATTTGGGTAGTTTAGGCACACCTGAATTTACCATGAACTTGGAACATGAACATTGTTATAACTTGAATCTGAATATGGACATGAAACTTACCTTGAAACTTGTATCGAACTTGATATGAGACTTGAACATGGTCATAACTCTAGAACGAACTTGAAAATGGCCAACTCGAGGTTGGGTTGAGTTTGCAGGGTAAATCTGCCCGGAACCGCCCAGCGAATCCAGTGACTGTAAACAATAGGATCCAATGTGGGTAGTTGGTCATATCGCACCTAAAACCTGAGGTTAGATTATGTTGTGGTGTAAATCTACCCGGAACCGCCCGGCAAATCCAGTGACCACAACAACTAGTCTAATGTGAGAGGTTGGGATGCATTAATGAATTTATGCTACATGATAGGTTTAAGTCATGAAAATGAAAGACAACACTTAACCAACTTGATACATGATTGGATAGGGTTAAGTCACGAATTTGAATGACAACACTTAACCCATTAGAAACCCTAGTTACGCGGTCCTTTTCAGCAGTAACCAACTTAGATGTATCACGATACCCTGAGACTAGGCAGGGTGGGGCACGATTACTGGGCTAATTGTAAGCGACCAGAACGACGGCTGAGTTGGTGCAACATTGTAGGTTTAGGTGGACTATGGTCGTGCACGTAGTCTGGAGTTGAAAAAGCAGGCATTGGGCACTAGTAGGTTTACACTGTGTGTGCTTGATTCGTGTCGATGGTCACCCTAGGGCTTGATACACCCTATGGTGGACCTAGCACAGGTGACTACATTACGTAATTGGGTCGTATAACACAGATACATGGTGAGCTAGGACTTGTAGGGAGCCGATCGATTAGTAGATCGTACTGTAGGACTCCGTAATGGGTCATTTCTTGATATTGGGCCAAGGGATCATTTCATGGTTAATACTTGACATGGGTCAGAATACTAGTACAGTTGGTGCAGCGAATCTTGAATATGCGATGCTAGACTTGACTTATCTTGTTATCTTAGTTACCATACCAGTCCTGTTATCTTCCTTATGTTTAATTCCAGTTTTCACATGTCATGTTACTTTTACTAGTTTTTTTTGCTGAAAGTCACTAGGGATTACCAGTCTTTATGACTGACCCTTTTTCTTTCGCCCCTTTTTCTTTCGTTTCCCTCCCAGGTTCTTAGGGAGCAAACGCTAGCTCTTAGCTTGGATTTAGCTTGCTTTCTGTCAGCTCATTTACGGTTTGGTCTTGAGCTATGCTATGGCTGCACTTCTGCTATTTTTGTGGAATAATTTACTTTTGTTATCTTAAGTTTATGCTTCTTTATTTAGAGCTTGTATACTTTGGATATATGAGGTTTTGACTCTTTTCTTGAAAGTAATGAAATTTGGTTTAAATTTCTGCCGCTGCTTTATTTATGTTCTGCCTTTTGATATCTCTGTGTATGTTTACCTAGATAATACTCCACCAAAGCTAGTGCATTCCCTTTGTGAGTGACCCTAGCGGAGGTGGGGTGTTACATTTAGTATCAGAGCAGAAGGTTACCAGACGGGGCAAAAGTTTTAAAAAACCTTCTAAAACTATTTTCCAAAACCGTTTATAAAGAAGCATTTTTCAATAAAAGTTTTATGTTTAAAAAGGCTATTCCCCAAAAGCCATTAGCAATTTCCTTTGTTTCCTCGTTTGAATCTTTTTCTTTTTCGTTTTTCAGCATGTCTGATCTTAACCTTCCTGAGGGAGTACCCGTACTTGGATGGTTACGAAGGTACTTGGAAGCTAGGGCCAACAGCGCGGGCCCGACAGACATCCCTCCTCCTCCTCCCCTAGTGGCCACGGTTCCTCCTCCTCCTCCTAGTACCGTCTTTTCCAAAATATGCAAAGACTTTAAAGAAATGGGCGGCAAGAACTTCGTTGGAACTGAAACCTTAGTTGAGGCACGAAACTGGCTTAAGGAGACTAAAGACTTGTTTATTATCTTCGATGTGGAGGATCTAGGAAAGTTCAGTTGGCAGCATGGTTGTTGAAGGGGAAGCTGCATTTTGGTGGGAAGTCACCAACGCCACCAGGACAGTTGAGACTTGGGCAGACTTTAGAGAGAGGTTTGGGCTTAAATTCTTATCGTCAGCAGAAGAGAACCTTCAGATGGAGAGGTTCCTAGCACTTAAGCAAGGGGACATGACTATTAGGGAGTACGCGAATAAGTTTAATCGGCCTGCTAGGTTCGGATTGGACTTGGTTAACACAGCTCAGAAGAAGGTTGTACGCTTTGCTCGAGGATTGAACGAGTCACTACACAGTTTGGCCATAACTCATATACCCATGGGGGCGACCTTTGAAAGCTTGGTGGATATGGCCCTACTTCATGAGGAATACAAGAATAGCAAAAAGGAGGTTAAGCCTAATGAGACTCAGAATAAGAAGGTTGACTTCAAGAAGGGAGGCAACAAGAAGAACAAGAACAACAACAACAATACTAACAAACCACGTGAGGCAAGGAAGAGCAACTTTTGTGGTATTACGGGACATCTAGCTAAAGACTATAGAAGGAAGAAGAGAAAGTTGGGTGTATGCTTTCATTGTGGAGATACTGGACACATCAGCAAAGATTGCCCTAAGAAGCAAGGACAGGGGCAAGGGCAGGCCCAGCGAGCAGGACCTTCTGGATGGCAGTTGCATGCTCTCAGCACCACTCCAGCACTTGACCGAGGTAGTAATATTTCCGTAGAAAGCCTTGTTTACATTTCTGAATTTCCTGTTCGAACCTTATTTGACTATGGCGCATCGCATACTTTTATTTCTTCTGATGTTTATTAAAAATCTGCACCTAAGTACTAGTCTGGTTGAGGACCCCGTTATAGTTTCAAATCCAATTGGGGTCTCCGCTCATTTATCTATGATGTGTGTGGATTTGAGGATTTCTATCTTAAGCGTAGAATTCACGTGTAATGCTTATGTTCTCGGATTTATGGGGTACGGTTTGATCCTAGGTATGGATTGGCTGTCCAATTATGGAGCCATTCTTGATTGTGAACGAAGGGTAGTGAGGCTCATGACTCGCCTTGGTAATACCCTTGAAATTTCTTGTAACCCTAAGGGTCCGGTCATGTTGTGTTATCTTGAATCACTTGACTCGTCCATCGACAATTTGCAATCTGTAAGAGTGGTCCGAGAATATCCAGATGTCTTTGATGAGGTGAAGGGGTTACCTCCTAAACGTGAGATAGACTTCCGAATTTATCTTGTTGATAATGCCCAGCCAGTTTCATTGCCCGTTAGGCACATGGCCTCGCGAGAAAGAAGAGAGCTCAGTAAACAAGTTAAGGAGTTGCTTGAGAAAAATTTCATAAGACGAAGCATTTCCGGTGGTATTCGCTACTAAGGCGGATGGTTCGCTTCATCTATGCGTAGATTATCGTGAGTTAAACAAGCTAACTAAGAAAAATAGACACCCACTACTAAGAATCGGTGATTTGTTTGACCAACTTGCGGGAGCATCTGTTTTCTCTCAACTCGATCTAGCCATAGGATTCCATCAGCCTAGAGTGGCTAAGGATAGCATTGACAAAACTGCGTTTAGGACTCCAGATGGGTCTTCGAATGACTCATCATGCTGTTTGGGTTAACGAATGCACCCGCGTACTCTGTAGATTTGATGAGTAGGATGTTTCGGGAGTTCCTTAACAAGTTTGTAGTGGTTTTCGTGGACGATATTTTGATCTTCTCAAAGGATGAAGAAGAGCATGCTAGATATCTCAAGGAAGTCATGGATACGCTTAGAGCACACAGTTAAAGGCTAAGTTCTCCAAATGCCATTTTTGGAGGAAGGAAGTTCGGTTTCTTGGACATGTAGTTTCTAAGCAAGGCATAGCCGTGGACCCCGCAAAGGTAGTTGCAGTGCAAGACTGGAAAATTCCTAAGAACGCAACTGAGGTGAGAAGCTTTCTCGATTTGTCAGGCTATTATAGGAAGTTCATTAAGGACTTCACTAATATTTCAGCCCCTCTTACTAGGTTAACGAAGAAAAACCTAGCGTTTGCATGGGACATAGAATGTGAGATTGCTTTTCAGAGACTCAAGAGATCCCTCACCACAGCTCCAGTTTTGGCATTAACCGACGGAAGTAAGATGTTTACGGTGTACACAGATGCATGTGGCACAGGATTAGGCGCTGTCCTAATGCAAGAAGGGAAAGTGATATGCTATAGGGGTAGACAACTTAAAGTTCATGAGAAGAACTATCCCACACATGACTTGGAGTTGGCGGCGATCGTTTTTGCACTTAAATCTTGGCGCCATTATCTTCTAGGGGAGAGGTTCGAGCTGTGTACCGACCACAAATCACTTAAGTACCTCTTCTCACAGAAAGATTTGAATCTGAGACAACAGCGATGGATGGAATTCTTGGCATCATATGACTTCGATATAGCTTATACCCCTGGCAAGTGTAACGTAGTGGCAGATGCACTAAGTAGGAAAAGGTTGACCTTGAGCCCCTTGTTTGTTGAAAAGAAAAGTCTAGAGTTTATAGCAACCTTTGATTTTACCCCTGCTGTTGAGTCATTGACTGTTACGTTAGCATCTCTTGAGTTAAGACCTACACTGCTAGATCAAGTAGGGACTTCACAGAAGGAAGACCCACAGATAGTCGAAATCATAGACAAGCTGATTAGTGGTGAGACGTCAAGTCACCTCGGTAGGTATGTCGTAGATGACAAGGGATGGCTAAGGCGTGATGGAAGGCTATGTGCCCCACAAGTGGGAGACTTAGTAAGGAAAGTCCTCGAGGAGGCGCATCACTCGAAGATGACCATACATCCCGGAGGGGATAAGATGTACAGGGATATGAAACGCATTTTCTTTTGGCCTGGAATGAAAAAGGACATGGCAGAGTTCGTTTCAAAGTGCATGGTGTGCCAACAAGTTAAGGCTGAGTCGAAGAAGCCCGGTGGGCTATTACATCCTTTGGAGGTTTCGCAATGGAAATGGGAGAGTATCTCGATGGATTTTGTGGATGGACTGCCTAGGTTAAGGAAGGGAAATACTAGCATATGGGTCATAGTTGATAGACTCACGAAAAGTGCTCACTTCATTCCGGTGAAAAGCAAGAGGACCACATCATGGCTAACATCTATTTACCTTCGAGAGATAGTACGGTTGCACGGGGTTCCTTCTAGTATAGTTAGTGACCGTGACCCGATTTTCACTAGCCAGTTTTGGAATAGTCTTCAAGAAGCAATGGGTACACGACTAAGTTTAAGCACAGCCTACCACCAACAGACGGATGGACAAACCGAAAGGGTAAATAGGGTATGCATTCTTGACTTTGGTGGTACTTGGGAAGACCATCTTCCTCTCATGGAGTTTGCATATAATAATAGTTACCAAGCTAGCATCGGAATGGCACCGTTCGAAGCCCTGTATGGAAGACCGTGCAAGTCGCCAACTTGTTGGTGGGAGACGACAGACAGGCTTATACTTGGGCCCGACATGATAAGGGACACTTCTGAGAAGGTTGAGTTGATATGAAGACGGATGAAAACGACCCAAGTGAACAGAAATCTTATGCAGACAAGAGAAGGACAGACCTAGAGTTCGAAGTAGGAGATATGGTCTTTATAAAAGTTTCTCCTTTATGCAATGTGGTTCGTTTTGGAGCGGTTGGAAAGCTAGCACCAAGGTTCGTAGGACCGTTCCCTATCACTGAGAGGATTGGGCAGATGGCCTATAAGGTAGACTTACCCGAGACGCTGACCGGAGTACACAATGTCTTTCATACTCGCATCTCCTAAGTGCTTACATGAGTCGGTCGAAGTGGTTGAGCCAAGCATCCTTGAAGGCATAGAAGTGGAAAAAGAAGCAACATTGAGGCGAGTTCCGATTCGTATCTTAGGAACGGAGATCAAGAAGCTAAGGAATCGAGAAGTCAAGCTAGTTAAAGTACAGTGGAGTGAAGCCCAAGAAGATGCAACTTGGGAAACAGAAGAGAAGATACACGCGCTTTACCCATTTCTTTTTGAGGGTACATTCTCGATCTCTTTTCCTATAAACTTGAAAACCTTTCGTGTCATGCTTTTACTGCCCATGTTTGCCTTGTTATCTTCTCGATCTTATCTTGAGAACCTTAGGTAGAACCATATGGATGTAAACATGTGATTGAAACATGTTATGGTTGATGTTTGCAAATGGTTGCAAGTGTTTGCAGGTGATTGCTAGTGGATGCATAACACACATGAGGCACTAGAACGGCTCAGCCACATTTTCATGTTGCATATGCATGAGTGCTTATACTTGTACATGGATGGAACTTGTTATGCTATCACTTGGATGTTGCATATGAATGAATGTTATGTGCACTCATGTAGAGATTATAAATTATGTTAGGAATTTGCATACATGTTGGACTCATTACACTAACATATTTTGCATTAAGGAGGTTTACTGAATCAGTAACCGCCTGATCTTTTGCATTAGATAAGTACATATACACACACTTACTGCATATGTACATAAAACACTAGAAATCTTTTAAGGACAATGGTTGCATGTGGATGATGTTTTGAGTAGATGGATGATTGGATGGTAGGATATATTCTTTCTAACTTAGAGATTTCGGGGACGAAATCCTTTAAGGAGGGGAGAATGTAACAACCCGTATTTTAATAATGTGTTATAACAATAAATCAAGGTAGAATTAATTTTTAAAATGAGGATCAAGGGCAACGGGTTACGCCATTACGTTCGTCTCGAAATTCTGCTTGGAAACGAATCCGAGTTTTCAAAAATCGGAGTCCGTATAACCAAGTTATGACCCTTCAAAGTTTCAAAATTTTCAAGTTCAAAAACAGCTCAGAATTCGAATTCAAATTTCGAATTAAAACCCCAGAACGGACTGGGCGTGAAATTTCCCGCCCAGGACCAGGTCGACCTGGGGGTAGACCATAGTGTCGACCTGCCCAGGACCAGGTCGACCATAGAGTCGACCTGGGTATCGACCTGGTTGCCAAGCCCATTTTTGAGTCAGAGTTCACTCTGATGTTTCTAGTCCGATTTCTGTCTAAATAAGTTGGACTGACCTATATAAACAGCCCCTGACTCTAGCCTCTCTACACAAATTCTCTCTGGCCTTATGCTGCTAAAACTATGGTTTAAAAGTTAGAGAAAAGGGATTGATTCTTCTCCAACAAGGTTATGTGTAGAGTATTGCTGCTTGGGGGATTTCTGTTAGATTCGAGATTCAACATCGCCTCTTTGTTTTCTAATTCTCAAACCACGATCTGTAAGCCCCAGTTACTTTTAGATCTAAACTTTAAACTTAATATGGACATGTTGTAAATTGAAATTGAACCTAAGTATGACAATTATCTTGGATCTATCATTGTATATCTTGGATCTATCATTGTTCATTTTGGATCTAGTATTTTGGATCTACTATTTGTTCACCTTGGATCTATTCATCTTGAATCTTGACTTATGGTAATATTTATATGAAATTGATTAGGGACCTATATATGTTGTACATCTAAAACCCCAAATGTCCATAACATTCATGCCTGTAATGTTGAATTAGTTGTTATTCACAAGTTTGGGGTTATTATCTTATGTCAACTGTTACCATGACTATCACCCTATTTTGCTAGATTTGATATTTGAGACCACTACTCCATATGCCAGTATTGTTGTAATAGTTTATCTAAAGTTATACCATGCTTGACTTGTAATCACTTTTTCCACCTTATGCCCGTTCTTTCTATGTTATTCCCTATTTAGATTTGTTTGTATCAATTCGAATTCACATGCGATGGGAATACAATTTGGGTAGTTTAGGAAAACCTGAATTTACCATGAACTTGGAACATGAACATTGCTATAACTTGAATCTGGATATGGACATGAAACTTACCTTGAAACTTGTCACGAACTTGATATGAGACTTGAACATGGTCACTACTTTAGAACGAACTTGAAAATGGCCAACTCGAGGTTGGGTTGAGTTTGCAGGGTAAATCTGCCCGGAACCGCCCGGCGAATCCAGTGATTGCAAACAATAGGACCCAATGTGGGTAGTTGGTCATATCGCACCTAAAACCCGAGGTTAGTCTATGTTGTGGTGTAAATCTGCCCGGATCCGTCCGGAAAATCCAGTGACCACAACAACTAGTCTAATGTGAGAGGTCGGGGTGCATTAATGAATTTATGCTACATGATAGGGTTAAGTCATGAACATGAAAGACAACACTTAACCAACTTGACACATGATTAGATAGGGTTAAGTCACGAATTTGAATGACAACACTTAACCCATTAGAAACCCTAGTTACGCGGTCCTTTTCAGCAGTAACCCACTTAGATGTATCACGATACCCTAGGACTAGGCAGGGTGGGGCACGATTACTGGGCTGATTGTAAGCGACCAAAACGACGGCTGAGTTGGTGCGCCACTGTAGGTTCAGGCGGACTATGGTCGTGCACGTAGTTCGGAGTTTAAAAAGCAGGCATTGGGCACCAGTAGGTTTACACTGTGCGTGCTTGATTCGTGTCGATGGTTGGCACCCTAGGGCTTGATATACCCTATGGTGGACCTAGCACAGGTGACTACATTTCGTGATTGGGCCGTATGACACAGATACACGACGAGCTGGAATTTGTTGGGTGCCAATCGATTAGTTGATTGTACTATAGGACCCTGTAATGGGTCATTTCATGATATTGGGCCAAGGGATCATTTCATGGTTAATACTTGACATGGGTTAGAATACTAGTACAGTTGGTGCAGCGAATCTTGAATATGCGATGCTAGACTTGACTTATCTTGTTATCTTAGTTACCATACCAGTCCTGTTATCATCCTTATGTTTAATTCCAGTTTTCACATGTCATGTTACTTTTACTAGTTTTTATGTTGAAAGTCAGTAGGGCTTACCAGTCTTTATGACTGACCCTTTTTCTTTCGTCCCCCCCCAGGTTCTCAGGGAGGAAACGCTAGCTCTTAGCTTGCTTTCTATCAGCTCATGTACGGTTTGGTCTTGAGCTATGCTATGGCTGCACTTCTGCTATTTTTGGGGAATAGTTTACTTTTGTTATCTTAAGTTTATGCTTCTTTATTTAAAACTTGATGTAATGGAATAATTTGTACTTTGGATATATGAGGTTTTGACTCTTTTCTTGAAAGTAATGAAATTTGGTTTTTAATTTCTACCGCTGCTTTATTTATGTTCTACCTTGTGATGTCTCTGTGTGTGTTTACCTAGATAATACTCCACCAAATCTAGTGCATTCCCTTTGTGAGTGACCCTAGCGGAGGTGGGGTGTTACACTCGTCTTTTGATAAGTTGAATTACCTACTTTCAGTTCAAATCTTTATTGAAAGATTTATTAAAACTCTAACATAGTTTTAATCTCCATTTCATTTAATCAAATATTTATTGAAAGATTTATTACAATTCAAATTTGAGAATTCATCTTTCCTTTAACTCGGTTAAAGAATAGATGTTATTTAAAAAATCGTTCATGATAAACCCAAAAATTAAACTTCCATTAGAAATGGAATATTCACAGAAATCATATCAGTCACAATCGATATTAATTTCTGTATCGGATTAATACTATAAGCAGAATAACGACAAAGCCTTTTAAATTCCTTAAATCGTAAAGGTCTTCCTCCACGGAGGTTCATCTCGATTATCACTAAATCAATTTCTATTCAATTCTAATTAAATTTATTAATTGGATAACTTCACTTTGGAAAATTCCATTAAATCTTATTAAAAGATTTATTCCATAAACTTCATTTGAACTGGATTTAAGAATGGTGCTATTGAAGACACCATTTACAACAAACCCAAAAATCCAATTTTATCTTGAATATAAGGCTTTGAATAGAAATTGTATCGACTTATATTCAACATCAAATTTTGAAACCAACAGATACTGTATAGGGAATATCGATATCTCTATCTTCCAAATTCCTCAAAGCAGTATTCGTATAATTATGGAATCCAATATTGAAATATCAGAATATTATTTCCATTCAAATCCAATATTCATACATTGGACAACTTAACTTGGTAAAGTATTATTAACTTCAAATTGTTTTAATCCTTCTGTCATAATTGCTAATTTTCACAAAATAGCTTTATACTATTCAAAAATGAATATGTTTAGTTCAAACCATTTTAAAATCGTTTATTATGAATTAACATAATTTTACCTTGTTTTTAATAATTTAAAAATAGCTCAATTTATTAAAAACCAATTTCAGGTCATATACAGAACAAGCATTGTTTTTATTCAAATTTTATTTGAATTTATCTCAAAATCTAACCATTGAATTTTAAAACTTAACATATAATTATAAAGCTCTTTTCATTCTGAACCAAACGTTTTTCGTTTCGGGAAAATCCGACGGTCGGATCTCCCGGTACGTCAATTTAATGTTAATGGTCGAAATTCGCGAACGACCACTGCACCACTCACCCTATTCAAACCATTTTAATATTTACAATAAAATTCGTTGATTCAATTTAAATGTATTTTATAAAACATTTACAAACTTGTTCAAAAACGATTACAATTTCCAATTCAATTTTAAACCAAAGTTGAAGATTCAATATTATTATAATATTAAAATTATAATATTTTGAAATCCAAATTTTCTCGATATCCATTATAAAAACAAATAAGATTAATGGAAAAATTCGTTCAAGTTAAAAACATCATTTATATGCCTAGCTTAAATTCACATTTTGAAATTACTATTCATTTCAAAATAAATGTGAAAAACATGCCTTTATAAATTGAAAATTAATTTAAATCAAATTCTAACTTTTACAAAATTTATTCATAATCATTTAAATGGTCTTTCCAAACCAATTTGAATTTAAAATTCAAACTTTCATTTTTATCGAGTACTTAATTAATAAAATATTAACATTAATCTCAAATTGGTATGAGATTCAACCAATTACCATAAAATTTAATTTATATGAATTTCACACATCATTAGCATCTATATTAACTATCATCCATCAACGAAACATTATAATATAAGTGTTTTCGTTGTCAACGCTTATATTCACAGTTTAATAATAATAACATTAAAAACTGTAAACATCATCCATCAATCACAAAACAAACATTGCAATCACAGACAATCAATATATATAATCAAATAAGATTATAATAACTTATAAAAATTCAGTTGAGTGAGAGCTCTCACATTGATCGGTTCAAAATAGTTATGAAACGATCGTTTTTAATTAAGTTAAACTAGACGTTTAATTTAACCAAAATTTTGAACTACTTCAAACCTTGTCCAACTTGGCTTCAATGCGAAGCTCTCGTTGTCACGGTTCCATCAGAACTGGTTTCGCGCGATTCTATTGCTATACGAAAATATTATGGTATTTTAAACATTGTTTACATAATTAAAATTAATTAAGATAATTAAAATTTAATGTGACGGCCCGCTCCGCACCAGCTGGCATTTCCTACGAAAGTGCGCTGTACACACGCCCGACTAACACGAAACGGTCGCCAAAGAAAGGAAAGAAGAGAATAAACTAATCGAAAACCTGTAGAATGTCTCACAGCGCATGGGATAAAATATAATAATAACATACTTGACATAAAACAGGCGAGACAGTGCATAAGCTGAAAACTATACATCATAGCAGCTGAAAATCCAGATACAGCTTATGTTCCACATCATTATCATTACAACTTTAAAATTGTCTCTAAAGTAAAAGAAAGGAAGGGTGCACTACTAATGCCCAAAGTTGTGACCAGCAGCGACACAGGGAGAATATCTATATATGTCATATGTGGAAGCCTCCTGCTCGTCTCCGGTACAGCTACTTGTGCATCACCAGCTAACATGTCTCTAGTCTGCTCGTGAGAGGACCCAGAGTAATAAGAAGAGACATAAAACTCTGGGTCAGACAAAAAGTCTGGTATGAGCGATAAGCAGCTAAACAGAACAATAACAGGTATACTAAACCATACCTGAACATGGACTTGCAACCAAAGAGTTAACACTACATACTGTGCAATACTCTAAGGTGCCACTAACATTTGGTGTAAAGAATATGGGGGTGGGGGTGTTCATGTCATAATGATGACAAACAAATCAAACATAGCAACCATCCTCACGTCTCTCACTCAGTGCTTAAAGCATACGATGTCCACCACTGTCAATCACTAGACCCATCGAAGTAGTGACGGAATTCGACTTGTACAACTACGGCTACTACCAAGCTTACCCCATGGAGTCATGACCAAATCTTTACAAATGACCCCACTTCATTGGTCTATAGCACTTTAGTCGTACCTAAGCCACTGTGGCCCTGAATCCGTTCACGTACTCCCTACACATAGTGATCCAAAGTTACAGGCATCGACAACCCCTTAGCACACGTCCCGCAGCAAAGCCCAACTCATGAAGTCGACTCGTTGGTTCCCAACTGGATCCGGAGTACAAACTTCACCCTTGGGCTACCTTTGCATCTCGGGTTTTGCTCGTCACCTTCTTCTCCGGATCGGTCTTCATTTCTTCACTTCTCTGCTTCAGGTCGTGGTCATCAGCTCCTCGGTTCGGATCGGAATACCCTATACGGGTCGGGTCGTTCTCCTCCAGCTGTTCGGGTCGGGGTCTACCTCTCCAAGCGGTTCGGATCGTGGAGAGCTCCAGATCTTGTTCACCCATCAGATCGGGTAGGAGCTTCTGAATCGGATGGTGCAAGCAGCTCTCATGGAAGGCAGTTCAGATCGGAGGACTTCAGGTCGTGGCCCAAGCATCGGTTCGTGATCCTCCTTAGCCATTGGTTCCTTAGCTCCTGAAGCAGTTCGTAAGTGGCATCGGTTCGGATCGGAGGTAGGTTCCTGGATCATCAGCTCGTCGAGGCGCTTAGGCTCGGGTCGAGCTTCCCCCATCCGATCCAGTCCTACACAGTTTACTGCACTTTGTCCAACAAGCTGTTTACGCCATTCGACGGCATTTTCGACCAATCTAACACTTCTAGACAATCACAAATCATACCATACAGTCATAGCAACATGTATAATCATCGACAAACAGCAAAACAACAATCATAGCATGTAAAATGGATCAAACATACCCAAAACCCCATATTTTCCCTTAAGCATGTTTAGGCGAAAATAATGATATGATTAGTAAAACTTAACCAAATCAAACCAAATTTCTAACAGAGGTCTAAAACATTATTTTCAAATTTATAAATATTTTTCCAAAATTTTATCATGTCTAATTTCGTTAATCTTCACTAATTACCCTTAATTAACCGTAATTAGTGCAAAACTATGCAATCACTCACCTTGGCCACAAATAAAATACCAAATCTGAAATGAATCTCTATTTGGCGATGTTCCCAAAGTTACATGACCATACGACTTTGTATGTGAAGGAAATAAATATTCTACGATCCTATGATGCGTAGAATGCGGGTCGTTACGGTTAATTACTTTAATTAATTAAACTAAACCTTCCCCCTTAATCCTCCTTCTCCTTCGTACCTCCTGGCACCACCCACAAGCCGTTGTTCAACGATCACCGACCACCACCCTGAAGCCGCCAACGTGCTCCACCATCGGTCGTCATCCACGCGAACTCGGTCTCCATTATGCGCTAGAAAACGCATTCGAACATCTAGCCTTTGACCCACGAAACCTCACAAAATTCTACGTCATTCATGATCAAACCCGTATAGATTTGACGCCCACAGAAATCCCTACAGTTTTTGTGTTGAAAGTTATAACTTCGTGGATTGTGAGATAATGGGGATTGAAATTTGGATGACCATGGCATTTGATTTACTAGTGGCGGCGGCTGCGTGTTAAGGGGTAAGGGTACAGGAAAGAAAAGGGGTATTTATACATATATATATATATATATATTATTTAATTCAATTTATTACTTATTTATGAAGTTTAATACTCCAAACTCCAAACAAATCTCAACGACTAACGTCCCTAGCCAAATACCCTTATTTTGGACTCAATGGAATAAGTTACAAAATCCAATTCGATCGTTTCAATCAGTTTTTCTTAAATTTAAAATATAAGTCAATGTAACGTTAGATATTGAATTTTCAACATGCGTTTTAATTTGCCACAACCACTACTAATTCCAAAATTTGCGAAATTTGAAATCTCGCCCGTTTCACAAACATAGTTCCAATTCGAAAACAGTTCCAATAAGTAATAATAATTTATTATCGTATATATCCAAATTGAATATCATATAACTCCAAAACAAAAATACTTGGGTTTATAACTCAATATTATAAAAAATCAAGTCAAATCGATATTCAATTTCATAACAAATCCTTTTAATTTCATTTAATTAATTGTTATAATTTATAACAATTTCATAGCAACTTTTTGAAATTTTATTTTGGATGCATACTAGTTATAACATGAAATCTCGATTTTGCACTTTCATTAGAAAGATATAATTAAATAGATTCTAACTTTTCTTGATTTAACGAATTCCGACTTATATTGAATTTCGTAAATTCATTTGAAATTCAAAACTAAATATTTTGAACTACCGCGATGTTACGAGTTCGTTTTATAGTTAATATAAACTTATACTTTCAAACTTCATTTTAAATAAATTCTATGCCACTAATCCTTTAAAATAAATCATCTTAAATATTAAAAATTCATATTTTAAATTGATAAAAAATTTGGGTCGTTACATTCTCCCCACTTAAAAGGATTTTGTCCTCGAAATCGAAGATGAAATTGAAGGTCGTTCACTTAACTGACTCAGCCTTCGTTCTAACTTACTCAAGTTCTTCAACTTTTAGCTTATAAGAAAATTTCAATTTCCCGAAATTTGGCTAACGCCTTAAATTTTCGAAAAAATTCGCCATAACCTCGTTTGTACGGGTCAATCAGTCCAACTCGCCTCTCTAGACCCTCATTAACCAAAAAGAAAATCCAAAGTCAATCATCTCATAAAATCATCAAACCCAATCAATACAATAAATATGTACCTATTTGTCGGGCATACAATTTTATTCCTTTTCTTGACTTCTAGTCAATAACCTGTCCAACATATATACATATCCCATTTTGAACTAATTTCCAAATCAATCCAAACTAAATTTGACTTGGCTCAATTTACCTTTCATTCTCATATTGGTTTTATCATTCCATTATTTTTATTAGTTAAACTAATTATCACACATCACAACCAGCAATCAATTGGTTAATTGAATTTCCAATTTATTTGTTGTCAAAACATATTTCTTTATATACTCAAAATACATTTTCAAAGTCTAATTACAAACATTAAACTCTAACTAAGTTCTTGGTTCTCATACCATTCAATTGGAATTACATAGATATCCCACTTTCAAAACTCGAAAATAAACACTGATGATGTTTGAACTATCACCGAAATCATCCCCCGAGCGACTAGAGTGTGATTCTATATTTATCTAGCATATTTAAGACTTCGTATATACATTCGTCGACCAGGCGTATATGCAAAATCTTCTTACACTCAATAATCCAAACTCAACACCAAATAAAATATTCAAATTCTTATTATAAGATATAATCCTTTAAAACTAATTTCATTTATATGAATACACAACTTAGTTCTTTTATATATAACACTCTTTAAACTCATTCTAGGGTATTACTTACCCTATCTTTAATGGGTCATTCTTATAGGAAATTACTAATCATATCTCTGATGAATTCTTTCAACTTGTTCTAATGAGTCGTACCCCAATCCTTTGAATAAACCAAAGCTCTGATATCACTTGTAATGACATGAAAATCCCTGTCTTTGGAATCGACCATAAGCCACACAGGTCCAATCGAAACGCCAGAAATTCTCGAAAAGTTATGGGATATGATACATCAGAAAAAACAAAAAAAATAACATTTCATTGTTATTACAACAATTTTACATCAGAGTACAGAATATATCAGAGTACATATAATTGATACACAGCGGAAAAATATCATAGTAAATTATAACACAGCGGAAACATAAATATATACAAAGGAAGAGTCGAAGTAATTCAGAGTATAGTTCCAACCAAAAATCCAGGATTTGTTTTAAAAATATTTGAAAAACCCAAAACTATAAGCTGTCTGTATGGAAAACATGGTAACCCAGAGCTTAGGTGGAAAACAATCAACTCTAGGTCAGTCATGGGACCGGTATGAGAACCAAAACAGTTACTATACTTTATTTTAATGTTGGGTAACTCAGGGACCACGCCGTATAACACGGAATGGGTTTTCTCCACATGAATAATAGTCATAAACATTCGCAATGCTCTTCGAAAAATGAAGCTATTATAAGACTAAAGTCCCATCACATAATGCAAGCGCAAGCCCAAGGATAGAGTTTTACCTTATAACAGTCAAACATGCTTGATGCGCGAAAATCTAAATCATTTGATATTATTTTTAGTGTCTTAAGTGTTGAAACAATTTTGAAAATAAATGTATTAATTTTAGGCTGCATAATACCCCATCCTATTATTTCTCCATATAGGTTTACAATAGAAAACGCAAGGTTCATATTGGAAGATGAATTTCCATCGTGACCAAGGAAAATGACCTTACTTATCTGATTCGGAGCATCTCTAGCAAGATGTCCAAGACCACAGGCATGTGACCCTTGGGGCGGCAGAGCCGACCCACCAATTCCTAGTGAGTTATTTACTCCTGAACATAACGTTCCCCGGTCCTATCGGACCTTCAATCTGGTCGGTACGTTAACCATCATCTTTGGCACCTCAATTCCAAAATCCACATAAGTAAATTGCTTGGGCTCCATACCATGGCATCACTTTTAGCTAGAAGGAAACGTATGCCCTTATATGTTGTCCTTCATCCTGTTTTTGGCCATTCTCGGTTGTGAGGCTTGTCGAAGTCATGTTTCAACACAAAGCTATGTTATATCAGCCATGCTTTGCTAATCATCCACAAAGCTCTACTTTTCAACAAAAGCTTTGATCAATCTGCATCTTAGCATGTCACATTGTCAATTCACAACATATAATTGTTGTCTATTAATATATAACCCTCTGAGTACACAAGTCTCATAGGAGGGTATTAAGCTAAGAGAATAAATTTTCCGCCACCAAACTGACATATATCCATTTACATGCTCGTTCTAGGTCTAAGTGAAACCGAAGGCACCTTATTCCTCATCCCCTAAGTGAAAGAGGCCCTTGCATATCCGGTCGATCTCCAATTACGTCTGGATGGCCACTACTTTAACCTTACAACGGGAGCAACCCAAGGCATCGGCAATAATTCAAATGATGTGAAGATATCCATCTTCAATCATCATCATCTTCAATATCTACGAGAATCGTTGTATTAGTTATTTAGAATGGGTTGAAACTCAGTCTTTCCGAATAACAATCGCATCATTAAAATCAAGTGATATATAAACATATCATATGCCTCATTCCAATTCAAAATATTCTTTTATTCAAATATTCTTTATATTGAGAATTACTTTTATAAATCTTATCAAAGATTTACATCATTAAAACTTCTTGTTTAAATCTTTCCTAAGAAAACATTTCAAAAGATTATAAAATGTCTTTTCACAAACTTAACTCAAGTTAAGGTTTATAAGACTTATCGAGATTATCGAATCTTACAAAAAGGTAATATCTCGTATCATTATCTCATTCCCATCTTATTCTTCCCATGGAGCAAAACTAGTGGTACCCCATATCTAACAACCCTCATGTTTCGGTAAGTTGAATTACCTACTTTCATTTCAAATCTTTGTTGAAATATATATTAAAACTTTAATATAGTTTTAATCTCCATTTCATTTAATCAAATCTTTATTGAAAGGTTTATTACAACTTAAACTTGAGAAATCATCTTTCCTTTAACTGGGTTAAAGAACAAATGTTATTTAAAACGTCATTCACTATAAACCCAAAAATCAAACTTCCATTAGAAATGGAATCTTCCCGGAAATCATATCAGTTCACTATCGATATAAATTTTCGTATCAGACTAATACTATAAACGGAATAACGACAAAGCCTTTAAAATTCCTTATATAGTAAATGTCTTCATCCATGGAGGTTGGTCTCGATTATCACTAAATCAATTTCCATTCAATTCTAATTAAATTTATTAATTGGATAACTTCACTTTGGAAAATTCCATTAAATCTTACTAAAAGATTTATTCCTTAAAATTCATTTAAAACTGGGTTTAAGAACGGTGTTATTGAAGACACCATTTACGACAAACCCAAAATCCAATTTGATGTTAAATATAAGGCTTTGAATAGAAATCGTATAGACTTATATTCAACATCAAATTCTGAAACCAACAGATTCCGTATAGGGAATAACGATATCTCTATCTTTCAAATTCCTTACCGTATAATTATGGAATCCAATATCGAAATATCTGAAGATTATTTCCATTAAATCCAATATTCATACATTGGAAAAACTTAACTTAGTTAAGTATTAATAACTTCAAATCATTTTAATCCTTTTGTCATAATAGCTAATTTTCAAAAATTAGCTTTATACTATTCAAAAACGAATATATTCAGTATAAAACATTTTTAAATCATTTGTTATGATTTAATATAACTTTTCCCTATTTTTAATAATTTTAAAATATCTCAATTTATTAAAAACCAATTTCAGATCATTTAGAGCACTAGCGTTGTTTTTATTTAAATTTGATTTGAATTTATCTCAAAATATAACCGTTGGATTTTAAAACTTAACATATCATTGGAAAACTCTTCATTCTGAACCAAATGTTTTTCCTTGTGGGAAAATCTGATGGTCGGATCTCCATGTACGTCAATTTGAAGTTAGCGGTCGAAATTCACGAACAGTCGCTGCATGACTCGTCCAATTCAAACCATTTTATTATTTATAACAAAATTCGTCTATTCAGTTTAAACGTATTTTATAAAACGTTTACAAACTCGTTTTGAAAACGATTTCAATTTCCAATTCGATTTTAAACCAAAATTGGATATTCCATATTATTATAATATTAAAATAATAATAATTTTCAAAATATAATATATTGAAATCCAAATTTTCTTGATATCCATTATAAAAACAAATAAGATCAATGGAAAAATTCACTTGAGTTAAAAACGTCGTTTATACGCCTAACTCAAATTCACATTTTGAATATTCATTTCAAAATAAATCTGAAAACATGCCTTTATGAATTGAAAATTAATTCAAATCAAATTCTAACTTTTATGAAATTCATTCGGAATCATTTAAATGGTCTTTCCAAACCAATTTGAATTTATAATTCAAACTTTCAATTTCACCAAATATTTTATTAATAAAATATTCACATTAATCCCAAATTGGAATGAGATTAGACCAATTACCATTGAGTCTATATGTATTTCACACATCATTAACATCCATATTAACTATCATCCATCATCCAATCATATAATATTTCTGTTGTCAACGCTTATATTCAGAATTTAATAATAATATCATTAAAAAATGTAAACATCATCCATCAATCACAAAAAAATATTGCAATCACAGGAAATCAATATATATAATCAAACAAGATTATAATAACTTATAAATATTCAATTCAATGAGAGTTTTCATATTGATCGGTTCGAAATCGTTATGAAATGATTGTTTTTAATTAAATTAAACTAGACATTTAATTTAACCAAAATTTTGAACTGCTTCAAATCATGTCCAAATTGATTTCACTGTGAAGCTCTTGTCGTCGCCGTTCCATAGGAACTGGTTTCGTGCGATTCTGTTTCCGTATTAAAAAGTTATGGTATTTTAAACATTGATTACATAATTAAAATTAATTAAGATAATTAAAAGTTAATTACTTTAATTAAACTAAACATTCCCTCTTAATCCTCCTCCTTTGTAACCCTCCTGGCACTGTTCGAACCCATGCTCACAAAAATAAATAGCCTGCCACACCACCTACAAGTCATCGTTCAATGATCGCCGACCACCAGCCTGAAGCCACCAACATGGTCCATATTCGGCCGCCATCCAGGCAAACTCGGCCTCCTCTGTGCACCGAAAAGGCATTTGAACGCTAGGCCTTTGAGCCACGAAATCTCACAAACTGCTACGCCATTCATGATCAAACCCATACAGATTTGAAGCCCTCAAAAATCCCTATAGTTTTCTTTTTGAAAGTTTTGGAAATAAATTCGTGGATTGTGAGACAATGAGGATTAAAAGTCGGATGACCATGGCCTTTGATTTACTAGTGGTGGCGGTTGCATGTTAAGGGGATATGGTTTGGGAAAGAAAAGGGGTATTTATATATTATATTATTATTTAATTCAATTTATTACTTAACTATGAAGTTTAATGCTCCAAACTCCAAACGAATCCCAACGACTGACGTCCCTAGCCAAATACCCCTATCCGAACTCAATGGAATAGATTAGAAAAATCCAATTCAATCATTTCAGCCAGTTTTCTCAAAATTAAAATATAAGTCAATATAACGTTAAATATTCAATTATCAACGTGCGTTTTAATTTGCCACGACCACATATTAATTCCAAAAATTACGAAATTTGAAATCTCGCTATGTTTCACAAATACGGTTCCAATGAGCCTAGTCTTGTCGAATATGGAGACCGTTTAAAAAAATGTCTTATTTCTAGCTTTAATTGAGTTCAAACTAAATTTCAATATGTGTTTATTTTTACACGCTATACAAATTCCAATTTACTTGAAATTTTAAACCTAACAATATTTTAATGTTTCAGATCTGATAAAATTAGTTTCGTCGAAAACGAAGGTCATTTGAAAATTGGCTATTTTTAAGGCTTAAATAAAACCAATAAAATATAAATAAATTCGAAAATAATTCCAATAAATAATAATAAATTATTATTATCGTATATATCCAGATAGAATATCATATAACTCTAAAACAAACATACCTGGGTTTATAACTCAATATTATAAAACTTCAAGTCAAATCGATATTCAATTTCATTATAAATCCTTTTAATTTCATTTAATAATTCGTTATAATTTATAAACTTTTTCATAACAACTTTTTGGAATTTTAATTTAGATATAACTTACAATTTATAACACGAAATCTCGATTTTTCACTTTCATTAGAAAGATATAATTAAATAGATTCTAACGTTTCGTGTTTTAACGAATTCTGACTTGTATTGAATTATGTATATTCATTTGAAATTCAAAACAAAATATTTTAAATTGATATAAACTTATACGTTCAAATTTCGTTCTTAATAAATTCTAAGTCGCTAATCCTTTAAAATAAATCGTCTTAAATATTTAAAATTCATATTTAAAATTGATCAAAAATTTGGGTCGTTACAAACAGTGTCTGGACATAATGCTTGTTCAGTCTGTGTTCGTCTGAAACTCTTATAGGACATGACGAGGACACACCTCCGTCCGGTCTGGTCCAACCCGTTTACACCCATACCTATGACGGCCCGCCCCGCACCACATTTCCTCCGAAAGTGCGCTGTACACATGCCCGACTAGCACAGGACGGTCGCCAAAGAAAGGAAAGAAGAGAATGAACTAACTAAGAACCTGTAGTATGTCTCACAACGCATGGAATAAAATATAATAACAACATACTTGACATAAACAGGTGAGACAGTGCATAAGCTGAATACTAAAACCAACATCATCAGAGTAGCGGAAATCCAAAATACAACTTATTACAACTTTTCAAACTGTCTCTAAAGCAAAGTAAAGGAAAGGTACACTACTAATGCCCAAAGTAGTGACTGCAGCAACACAGGGAGAATATCTATATATATCAAACGTGGAAGCCTCCTGCTTGTCTCTAGTACAACCACTCGTGCATCACCAGCTAACCTGTCTCTAGTCTGCTCGTGAGAGCACCCAGAGTAATAAGAGGAGACATAAAACTCTGGGTCAGACAAAAAGTCTGGTATGAGCGATAAGCAGCAAAATAGAACAAAACAGGCATACTAAACCATGCCTGAACCTGGACCTGCAACCAAAGAGTTAGCACTACATACTGTACAATACTCTAAGGTGCCACTAAACAGAGGGTGTGAAGATAACGGGGGAGGGGGTGTGCATGTCATAGTGATAGCAAACAAATCAATCATAGCAACCATCCTCATATCTCTCACTCAGTGCGTAAAGCATACGATGTCCACCACTTTCAACCACTAGACATCGAAGTAGTGACGGAGTTCGGCTTGTACAACTACTGCTACCACCAAGCTTACCCCATGGAGTCATGATTAAATCTTTACAAATGACCCCACTTCATTGGTCTATAGCTCTTTAGTCGTACCTAGGCCACTGTGGCCCTGAATCTATTCACGTACCCCCTACACATAGTGACCCAAAGTCACAGACATCGACAACCCCTTAGCACACGTTCCGCAGCAAAGCATAACTCATGAAGTTGACTCGTTGGATCCCAGCTAGATCCTGAATTCTACTTCCCATTTGGACTACCTTTGCATCTCGGGTTATTGTTCCTCTTCCCCGAATCGGTTTTCATTTGGTTTGGAAACAAACTCCCTCTCGGATCGGTTCTCTTCTTCCCATTCAATCTACGGTCACCAGCTCCATTCGGGTCGGTCATGCTCCCTCCATTGGATCGGATCGTGATGCTCATCTGGTACGGATCGGGTCGAGGTTCCAGCTCCTGGTCGTGGTCCTCCTTCAAGCTACATCGGATCATGCTCACTCATCGGATCGGGTCGTGGGTGCCTCTTCAGGTCATCAGTCTGATGAACATTCTGATCGGGTCGGATCTTCAAGCTCGTGGCCTTCAAGGTGGAGCAGCTCGTGGAGATGACTTGCGATCGGGTCGGGTCGTGGAGAGCATGGGCGACCCGATCCGGGTCCTGCATATTTCCTACAGCTTCTTCCAGCGACTGTTTACGCCATTTGACGGCGTTTTCGACCAATCGAACTATTCTAGAAAACCACAAAGCATACTATACAGTCATAGCAACATGTATAATCATCCACAAATAGCAAAACAACAATCATAGCATGTAAAATGGATCAAACATACCCAAAAACCCATATTTTCCCCTTAATCACGTTTAAGAAAATCTAATGATAGGATTAGCAAAACTTAACCAAATCAACCCAAATTTCGAACAGATGTCTAAAATAATATTTCAGAATTTATACAAAAATTCCAGAATTTATTTATGCATAAATCTGCTAATTACCACTAATCATCCTAATTAACTGCAATTAGTGTCAAAACAATGCTAATCACTCACCTTGGCCACAAATAAAACTCAGATCTGAAATGATTCTCTATTTGGCACGATTACAGATGTCTAACAGCGGCTCTAACCTTGCTTTGGTGCTATCTCTCTCTATTTTGATGCTGCTAAGCCTAATCTTCAATTAGAAAGTGGTTTAGAGGTGTTTTAGATGTTGGAGGCCATGGCTAGACTTGAAGGAACAAAAAGTGGCGGCTAAAAATGACAAAAAGGATATTCTCTAAACCCTAACAGCGCTTAAATACTCCAAATCCCAAAATCCTCCAATGGGCCTAGCTGCTAATTACTCAATTAAGCCTGGTTAAGCTGTTTTTTCAACTTCTAAACCTTGATTCAGTCATATCTCCCAAACCGTAAGTCCGTTTGGCTAATGTGACCACTCTACGGAAAGGTAAACCATCAAACGAATCTAATGGAAGTGGTTTCAGGTCAAAACTCCTTACCAATCAAAAGTTATGGACGAAACAAGTTTAACTAGGGGCAAAATGGTCATTTAAAAATTGGTAAAAATCGTGAACATGGGAAATGACCCCAATAGTCGTTTCCCAAAAGTACATGACCATACGACTTACCAAGATAAAGAAATAAATATTCTACAATCTTTCGATGCGTAGAATGCGGATCATTACATTCTTCCCCCCTAAGAAATTTCATCCCCGAAATTCCATAACCAAAACATACAAAGGATTTCGCATGCCTACCAATCATTTACAAACAATAAAGCATACAAAATAACACAACAAGCCTATCCTAGCATGCAGTTTACTAACAAGGGGGTACTACATTGATACTAAAAACCTTACCAGGCAAAGAGTTCTGGATACGTCTTCCTAACACTCTCCTCTGTCTCCCAAGTACAATCATTATCATTCTCACCCCACTAAACTTTGACTAATTTCACCACCTTCCTTCACAGCTGCTTCGTATCGTCCCCGACAATATGCATCGGTCTGCGGCTCCGTACTGCCTTAGATGCTATCTCGATATCGTCCAACTGATCCGGTGAAATAGTCATATCGGGGTCATGCACAAACTTTCTTATCTGGGAAACGTGAAATACATCATGAACTCCTGCCATCTTGTCTGGTAACTCAACTTTATATGCCAAATTCCCAGCTTGTTCTAGAACTAGGAATGGACCAACAAACCTTGGTGTCATCTTTCCTCTTCTACCAAATCGAATCACCTTTTTCAATGGAGAAATCTTGACGAATACCAAATCTCCAAATGAGAACTTCAAATCCCTTCGCCTTTTATCAGCATAACTCTTTTGCCTATCTTGGGCAGCCTTCATTCGCTGTCGAATAACCTTAATCTTCTCTGAAGTTTCTCTTACAACTTCTGGTCCAAGCACAAACTTCTCACCAGTTTCCAACCAACATGTCGGTGGGTTACACGGTCTTCCATACAAAGTTTCAAATGGAGCCATACCAATACTAGATTGATAACTGTTATTATAGGCAAACTCTACTAGATGCAGATGGTTATCCCATGATCCTCCCAAAATCCAATACGCAAGCTCGCAAAAGATCTTCTAACACTCGATTCACCCTCTCTGTCTGTCCGTCGGTTTAAGGATGATACGCGGTACTGAGATGTAATTCAGATCCTAATGCCTCTTGTAAGCTCTTCCAAAATCCATTAGTAAATAATGGATCTCGGTCACTCACAATGCTTTTGGGTATTCCATGAAATCTCTCTACCCACTTTATATACAGTTCAGCTAACTTAGCTGCCGTTCTATTCGACTTGACTGGTATAAACCTTACGCTCTTGGTCAATCGGTCCACAATTACCCAAATACTATCATGGCTAGATCTAGTCCTTGGTAAACCATCGATGAAGTCCATTGAAACTTGTTCCCATTTCCATTCTGGGATTTCTAACGGTTGTGACAAACCACTAGGCTTCTTTTGCTTAGCTTTAACTAACTGACAATTTGTGCACTTGGATATGAACTTTCCAACGTCTCTCTTCATTCCTTTCCCAGTAGTAAATCTGCTTCATGTCTCGATACATCTTGTTACCACCGGGGTGTATGGTCAGTTTTGAGTGATGACATCCTCTAAGCACTTCATCTCTTTATCCATCTACGTTGGGTACAACTAATCTTCCATTCTTTCGAAGCCATCCATCTCGATCAAGCCCATGCTTGTTCATCTCCTCATCGATACCCATCTCTAATTTGGAGATGATTTCTAGTAGATTAGGATCGTTCCTCTGACTGGAATCAATCCGCTCAATCAAAGTGGGTCTGATCGTAAAACTTGCTAAAATTACTGGATCCAATTCTCACTTTGGTCTAAAATCATATCCCGTGATATACTCTAGTTGCTTCCAACCCAGAAACATAACCCCTATACTGGCATGTCTCCAACTCAATGCACTCATTACTGCACCCAACGGAAAATCGCCACAACTATTTATCTCTCACGCAAACCATCCTAGTCGGACTCGGCATTCCCAAAGCACAAGCCCCAAAGGCCTAAACCAATATCAGACAAGTACCCAAGGAATATCTCCTCCGAACTCAGAAAATCTACGTGAGATGATACTAGCAAAACAACCAAACAAAAGCTTGATTCTTCTTTGTCAACTAAGTCAGTGGTGCTGCTATCTTGGAGAAACCTTTAATCCCAAGAAACTTCTTACGTCTGTTGCATTCTTGGGCGTAGACCAATCTTGCAACGTAGTCACTTTCGCAAGATCCACGACAATACCATTCTCTGAAACAACATGGCCCAAGAATCTCACCTCTCTTCTCCAGAAGTGACATTTAGAGAACTTCGCTTTCAGTTGGTGTTTTCTCAACACCTCCATCACTATCTTCAAGTGTTCCTTGTGTTCTTCCTCTGTCCTCGACTAAACCAAGATATCGCCCACGAACACAAGAAAAAACTTATTCAACTGGTCTCTGAATACTCTATTCAGAAGATCCACAAATATATGTCGGGGCATTGGTCAGCCCAAATGGCATAACCAACCACTCATAAAATCCAGACGGCGTCCGGAATGCCGTTTTAGCTATACTCTCAGCTTCCACTCTAAGCTGATGAAAACCTATCGTGAGATCCAACTGAGAAAACACTCTCGCGCCACTCAACTGATCAAATAAATCATCTATCCGCGGCAGAGGATACTTATTCTTCCTCGTCACCTTATTCAACTCGCGGTAGTCTACACACAATCGAAGGGAACCATCGGCCTTGGTGGCAAACACAACTGGTGCTCCCCATTCAGAAACACTCCTTCTGATAAATCCCTTCTTCAAAAGATTGCTGACTTGCACCCCGAGCTCTTGCTTCTCCCTTGGTGTAAAACGACGAAGTGGCATCACTATAGGTTTGGCATCTTTCCCTAAATCAATACGGAACTCAATCTCTCGGTGTGGTGGAAGCCCAGTCACTTCTTCGAAGACGTCCGGATACTGGCCAACCACGGGCACATCTGACAACTCATCATGCAGGATGTCGAGGAAATTTAGAAAACTAGCCATTACCCCATCACTAGGTAGACCACCAAACACTACCCTCCACTCAACATCCGCTCTAGCTATCACCAAAAAGCCCTCACAGTCTACCACCACCCCATATCTTTGGAGCCAATCGACTCCCAAATAATACCAAACCCAGTAAAGCCCAAAACAAAGTAGTCACAAACAAACATACATCCATGACTCAATAAGACCATATTACGGCAAATCGCACTAAGGTTAGTCGAACCACCAATCGGGTTCGTCACTACTACAGGTCTATCGACTATCTCGAGTTCCAATTCCAACCTATCTACTAGGTCACTAGATATGAAGAAACGGGAAGCTCCGGTATCAAACAAAACTCTAACATGAACATCATAAATGGAAAGCATGCCTTGAATGACGACACTCTTTCCCTTCTCCGCCGCAGTTGGGGCATTCGATGAAGAAGGAACAACACTGATAACTTCTGCTTTCACTACCTGCTTCTCTTTCAAAGGTTGCGGACACTTATCCTTTTGATGTCCAACTTGGCCATAGTTGAAGCACTTCCTTTCCCCAGGCTTTTCTTGAACAATCTCTGGCATAGTGGCCCTTCTTGCCACAACTAAAACACTCACCATCTTTCTTATTTTTCTTTTTCTGACCATCCTTAACTTGGTCTTGTTTCCTCTTACTCTGAGAATTCTCCTTGCCTTCACCACCTGCTTGCGGCTTTAGCTCCTTTGTAGATGGAATATCAACCTCAGTCTTCGACTTAGGGAAAAAGCTCTCTGACCTTAATGCCTTTCCTACAATAGACTTGAACGTCTCGTCAATATGGTTTACAAGTCTTTCCCCAAGTACCCATCCAAGACAATTATGAACTTCTCGTTCTTCTTCTCCACTATATCGATAAGGGATAATCCATATTTCAATAAAGCATCGAATTCTGCGATATAATCCGAGACTGCCCTACCATTCTGCTTAAGCTCCAAGAACTTCCTGAAAAATTCTAATCTGTGAGCAGCTGGGATGAACTTTTCGCTGAAACGAGTCGTAAACTGATTCCAAGTAACTTGATTCCCTGGAGTAGCTGCCTTAATAGCGTTCCACCAATTCATAGCTCATCCTTGCAGTTGACGGGATGTTAGCATTCTCTTCATTTCATCCTCGATTCCCAAATCTTCGAAGATACGCTCACAGCTATCCAACCAATCCTGAATATCTGTAGCCGACTCTATTCCGTGGAACGACTTTCCACTGAAGCTAGTATAATCCTTGTTAAGCTTGGCGAAATCGGTCCTAGGCACCTGCACTGCTACACCATCACCATTAGCAGCATTAGGAGCTGCCCTTTACGCATCCCTAAGCATCTTTCTCATGAGGTCTGTGAACATAGTCCTCATGTCAGGAGCATTCCCATTATTGGCTCCCCTACCAGTACCCCTCGCATATCAGCTCATCGTTCAATATGTATAGAGAAAACGATAAACCGTCTTCTTTGTGGTGTCAATGCAGTGCGACTTCATCCTTAGATATACTGATAGTATATATATAGCTTTTGAAAACCAAAATAATCACAAATACGCACTCTCATATACATATACTATCTCTCCCTGATAACTTCCCTAGGTTAACTACGCAACCTAGAGCTCTGACACCAAGTGTGACGGCCCGCCCCGCACCAGCCGACATTTCCTCCAAAAGTGCGCTGTACACATGCCCGACTAGCACAGGACGGTCGCCAAAAAAAGGAAAGAAGAGAATGAACTAACCAAGAATCTGTAGTATGTCTCACAGCGCATGGAAAAAAATATAATAAAAACATACTTGACATAAACAGGTGAGACAGTGCATAAGATGAAAACTAAAACTAACATCATCAGAGTAGCGGAAATTCAAAATACAGCCTATTACAACTTTTCAAACTGTCTCTAAAGCAAAGTAAAGGAAAGGTACACTACTAATGCCCACAGCAACACAGGGAGAATATATATATATATATATATATATATATATATATATCATACGTGGAAGCCTCCTGCTCGTCTCCAGTACAACTACTCGTGCATCACCAGCTAACATGTCTCTAGTCTGCTCATGAGAGCACCCAGAGTAATAAGAAGAGACATAAAACTCGGGGTCAGACAAAAAGTCTGGTATGAGTGATAAGCAGCAAAACAGAACAGAACAGGTATACTAAACCATACCTGGACCTGCAACCAAAGAGTTAGCACTACATACTGTACAATAATCTAAGGTGCCAATAAACAGAGGGTGTGAAGATAACGGGGGAGGGTGTGTGCATGTCATAGTGATAGCAAACAAATCAATCATAGCAACCATCCTTACATCTCTCACTCAGTGCGTAAAGCATACGATGCCCACTACTTTCAACCACTAGACATCGAAGTAGTGACGGAGTTCGGCTTGTACAACTACTGCTACCATCAAGCTTACCCCATGGAGTCATGACTAAATCTTTACAAATGACCCCACTTCATTGGTCTATAGCTCTTTAGTCGTACCTAGGCCACTGTGACCCTGAATCCATTCACGTACCCCCTACACATAGTGATCCAAAGTCATAAACATCGACAACCCCTTAGCACACGTCCCGCAGCAAAGTCCAACTCATGAAGTTGACTAGTTGGATCCCAGCTAGAACCTGAATTCTACTTCCCATTTGGACTACCTTTGCATCTCGGGTTATTGTTCCTCTTCCCTGAATCGGTCTTCATATGGCTTGGAAACAAACTCCCACTCGGATCGGTTCTCTTCTTCCCGTTCAATCTATGGTCACCAGCTCCATCCGAGTCGGTCATGCTCCCTTCATTGGATCGGATTGTGATGCTCATCTGGTACGGATCGGGTCGAGGTTCCAGCTCCTGGTCGTGGTCCTCCTTCAAGCTACATCGGATCGTGCTCACTCATCGGATCGGGTCGTGGGTGCCTCTTCAGGTCTTCAGTCTGATGAACATTCGGATCGGGTCGGGTCTTCAAGCTCGTGGCCTCCCAGGTGGAGCAGCTCGTAGAGATGGCTTGCGATCGGGTCGGGTCGTGGAGAGCAGGGGCGATCCGATCCGGGTCCTGCATATTTCCTGCAGCTTCTTCCAGCGATTGTTTACGCCATTCGACAACGTTTTCAACCAATCTAACAATTCTAGACAACCACAAAGCATACTATACAGTCATAGCAACATGTATAATCATCCACAAATAGCAAAACAACAATCATAGCATGTAAAATGGATCAAACATACCCAAAAATCCATATTTCCCCTTAATCATGTTTAAGCAAATCTAATGATAGGATTAGCAAAACTTAACCATATCAACCCAAATTTCTAACAGAGGTCTAAAATAATATTTCAGAATTTATAAATATTTTTTCAAAATTTATTTATGCATAAATCCGCTAATTAACACTAATCACCCTGAATAACTGCAATTAGTGTCAAAACAATGCTAATCACTCACTTTGGCCACAAATAAAACTCAGATCAGAAATGATGCTCTGTTTGGCACGAATACTGATGTCTAATAGCAGCTCTAACCTTGCTTTGGTGCTATCTCTCCCTAATTTGATGTTGCTAAGCCTAATCTTCAATTAGAAAGTGGATTAGAGGTGTTTTAGATATTGGAAGCCATGGTTAGACTCGAAGGAACAAAAAGTGGCGGCTGAAAATGACAAAAATGACATTCTCTAAACCCTAACAGCCCTTAAATACTCCAAATCCCGAAATCCCCCAATGGGCATAGCTGTTAATTACCCAATTAAGCCCGGTTAAGCTGTTTTTCACCTTCTAAATCTTAATTCAGCCATATCTCCCAAACATAAGTCCGTTTGGCTAATGTGACAACTCTACGGAAAGGTAAACCATCAAACGAATCTAATGGAAGTGGTTTCAGGTCAAAACTCCTTACCAATCAAAAGTTATGGACAAAATAAGTTCAACTAGGGGCAAAATGGTCATTTAAAAATTGGTAAAAATCATGAACATGAGAAATGACCCCAATAGTGGTTTCCCAAAAGTACATGACCATACGACTTGCCAAGATAAAGAAATAAATATTCTACGATCCTTCGATACGTAGAATGCGGGTCGTTACAATATCCATTGGAGACAAGTCTGTAGTTACCATCAAGAGGGTATGTCTTGACTGCATTCATATTGGAGGTAGTCATAAGGCTGGTGAATGGCTTAAAGATACGATGGTCTTAGTGGTTAGGATTTATAAAAGGACAGTAACAGACAGATGCCTGTTATCGTCAGCCAATGGCGAGTACGGGAAGATATGGGTTAAACCAAGAGGACAATGGTCGTTTACTATCAGGACACCGTATGAGGTAGCAACGTCAATTGTTTTCTTTGCATGGGAGAGTCTTCCATTAGTAGAGGGATGTTGTGTGGAGCCTTTGCCACTCTATAAAGATACAGACTAGCTTAACATCTATGGGCCGTAGTAGTGCCTTTTTGCAGACCGTAGAAAATCCCCTACCGAGTTCTGTAATGATCCTCGGTCTTGCCACTCTTTAGCGGAACTCAGAGTATAGACAAACGATTACGTGTAGATCCTCAGTGTGTGCACTAGATGATACATCGTGAATGTCTAAATACTGGTGTAGTCTAAGATGGACACTGTTTCACGCTTTCTTAGTATACGACAAAGCATCTGTATTTTAGGCCTTATGGAGCAATCCATTACAAGTGTAGTAGAAGCACCCTTTCGTGGAGAAACGACGGAGAGCTGCCAAGGAGGGTACTATTGGTAGTACTTATATATTTTGGGCATTATGTTTGGTCCACTGAGAAGTAGATGGGTACGACTTACGCATAGAGGTGAGAGTATTATTAGCCCTAGTCACCTAATAAAAAGTAAATCAATGTTAGAACGGTATATGTAGTATTATTCTAAAAAAGTATAATTTGTCCATTCATCAGAATTTTAGTTCTGACCCCCTCATAACAAACCTGCGGGTCAAAGAGACGACAAAGATTTTCCAACTTAGAGACACTTGCTTAGTCAGTGTCAATATTATGGTAAGTGTTTACTTATTACATTTTTTATTTCAATTAAGATGTGAATTGCTTACTTGAATATCTTTGCTTTTTTGCAAGGTAGTAGACAACCAATTCGAGTTTAAATGAACTGGATTTTAACTTTTTACGAAAAATCCGAACCCATTGGAGTTTGGGTTACAGAAGAAAAAAAGCATACTTTCTTATATACTTTATTATAAACAGTGTTGTTTACAGAGTAAATCTGTATAATAAACTATGTAAACGTACACATGACACACCATTAACTATATCACATACATTGCTCACTCAAATCCCCACTCTTGTGGTTTACGAGTTTTATTCCACTTGCTTACACCAAATGATTTCTCAGGTTTGTTATCAAATGTCAAGACATAATCACTTGTAGAATACGTACCATGTAGTAGAACGCCGACAAAATATTGGCACAAGCAATATCATATCACCAAATGTCTTAACAGTTAACATTACCATTGTTAGAGCATCTCTAATCCAAGTAGTTTGTAATGTCAATTAAATTCTATGTGTCAAATATAGTTCATAATTGTGTAACTGAAATTAATGAAAATGACATTGAAAATAAAGCATGCACTCCAAGCTAATTTGTTTATAGAAACAATTTTGTTTACATGCACCAATTATATCATAAATATATAAATTTATTTGTAAAATAATATTTTCTAATTGTTCACAATGTGAAGTTGAATGTCTAAAACTAGACATTTTGACAATGTCCAATAAATTTTATGACACATCAGCCTGACATTTCCATTAACATTGACATTAGGAAGTGCATTTCCTTTAACACTGACATTAGAAAGTACAATTTAATCGATTTGATGCTTTGATGATGTGTAATATTACATTATTTTTAAACTAGCATTGGAGATGCTCTTAGCCTACCGTCATCACATAAATCGAGCCCAACAATCAACATACCGTAAATCTAATCCTCTCATCTCCAGAACTACTCTCAACCACACGATAGTCCCAAGGCAAATTCTATTTCAACCCAGAAACATGCTGAGTAGATTCTCATTTTAACCTAAAAATACGAGGATGAAAATGCCTTTTTTATGTTATATATTTTTCCCAGTTTTCTGAATACCTCGTAGTCCCCTTACGTGCTTTATCAGTGTACCTCGTAGTAGCACTACGTGGTCTTTGAAAGAACCACGGAAAGCTGCCACGAGGTACACTAAGTAAGCACGTAGGGCTGCTACGAGGTACAATGATAAACCACGCGTTCTCTCTACGTGGGAGGATATTTTAGGATTTTTTTTAAATTAGCGAGGGACTACTTAGCAAATTAAGAGATATACCGGTTTTTTCATGCTTTGGAGAGCTACTCAGCATATTTCCGGGTTCGAATAGAATTTGCCTAGTCCCAAACCAATTTGCATTGACAAAGGGGAATCAAATCCCCAGTCCTGCATAATGGACTTCCTTCGCTCACTTGGCGATTGTGAAATGGGTTTGAATTTTATTCTCACACAGGAAAATCAATTACAACAAACCATCGCGTGCCAATTCAAGCAAGAAAGCACCCTTCCACCGCTACATGCAAGAGTGGTCTCAAAACTTTCATGCCCAATCTTTATATGAACTTCAATATGAAATTTCAAAACTATTAAACAATATCTTACAATCATGCCCAATTCAAATAAAAATCGAAGGATTTTCATTTTCAAGTTATTTTTACAGATCAATATTGTGTACATCTATCAAATAAATACAAGATACAACAGCTCAAGAACGTATGTATTCTTTTATTCGCTAAACAGTTTCACATTATACACTTGCTACATTACAACTGATATTATAGTTGAACGCAAATACTATGCTTCCACCCCCCCCCCCCCCCACCCAACACCTTTTTTTAAATAAAAAAAAAAATATAGCTGGTATTATTCTTAGTAGAAGTCCTGACTTTATTTAAAAAAAAAATATGGATAAACAACGTTTACATTTTGGATTGTATTCCACCAGAGCTTCCAATCAGAAGCATTACTTTTCCAATGACTTTCCGATCCTTAATAGCACCAAAAGCAAGATTTGCCTGTCAACAAGCATACCCAAATATGAACAATAAATAGTATTATAGGTAAATAATAGCTGTTGCCAGAAATTTATTGCTAAATACTGGATGATAGGTCTAAGTGAATTTGATTACGAAAAATTGGATACATATCTAGTATTGTGCGGGAACTTATTTGTTGCTGATTTAGTACCCACTGCACCATACACACGGTAATTAAGCTAGATCAAACTCACCATACTTTTATTATAAGAAGCACGGCACTGACAATCATCACAAAAAAACACAAAAATAACTGGATTGTTGCATCTCATTACATGTTTCCCTCATCATTTAATGTACATTTAATTGCACCCAGACAAATATGCTAACTAACAATCAGATCAAGATTCATTGATGAGAAAACAAGTTAATGTTAACTATTGAGAGAGAGAGGGGGGGGGGGGGGTGTGTGTAGAGGAGGGTTCCGCTATATATATATATATATATATATATATATATATATATATATATATATATATATATATATATATAGGGAGCAGCTATTGAGACACAAAATTGTACACAAAATCTTGACCACAAGATTTTTGTCTTTATGTGTGAGTTGTAATTCATGGGTAGATCTAATGATTCTAATTTTGTGTTCAATTAGATTTTTCATATATATATATATATATATATATATATATATATATATATATGTATGTATGTATGTATGTATGTATGTATGTATATCCACATTTTTGCTAACATTGGATAATTTGGTGCTGAAGGACAGTTGTAAGAAAAAGATCGAATAGATGCACATAATATGAGATCAGGTGTCTAACCTCAGAGAGGCTATATGCATGAGATATTTGGATGCTGATCTTCCCTTTTGATAGCCATGTGAGTAGTTCCTTGACCGACTCCTCAAGAATATGTGGTCTATGCATTTTATAGCTACCCCAATATAGTCCATGAACAGTCCAGTTCTGAACATATGTCAGCAAGTCATTAGAGTATTAAGGAAAAATAAAATAAAAACCAAAGCAGCTTAATCGACATAAAAATATTAAAAGAATAACTAAGACGTGTACAATTGGAATATTAAAGGAAAGAACAGTTGATAAATAAGCTAAGCTACTTTTGAGGTTTAAATCCCCTTTAATTCAATCAACTCTTTTATAAGCAAGCGTTGCTTATTTATATATACACATACATATAAAAAGGGAATAGGATTTGTTGCCCTCTCTTGCATATCCCGTCTGGAGCCCCATTCCATCTAATTTGTGTCGAATTTCCCAAAAATGTACATACAATCTATTTGCTAGCAAGGTCATCAACATAAAATTTTGGACCATTTTGAAACTTATAACACCAAGAAATCACATTTCGGATCAACGGTTTAAACACATATATTCGACAACCTATATTAATTTATGATTGTGATTATGTTAAGGTATTGATTCATTTGATGACTCACACTGACTTGAGATAACACCTGCAACAATTATTTCTAATGTATTTGATACAAAAATCATTCTACTCAATTTAAGACAAGTTCTATTCTGTCTTGCAATGGTTTATAGTAGCTGGTGAATGGTTCGGATGCTTAACAGATTGAAATGTTTATTTTCAATGTACCATTGTCTGAATAACTTAGAAACACTAAATCGTGTTATAATTAGAATAAAACCGTAGTTACGCAATGCACAATTTTATTTTACGTAAGAATAATGAGATCATCCCCGTGCTGATGTTTGGTATAATTGTTTTAAGACAAATTTATAGCTGTTTTGTAAGATCAAGATAAATATGTACAAATTTATAGCTGTTTTGTAAGATCAAGACAAATTTATAGATGTTTTGTAAGATCAAGATAAATACGTATAACTAAATCAAATCTGAACTCTTAGTGTCAGGTTAAAAAGTACAAAGATAAAATAAACCCATCATTGTAGAAACACATTTGGAGAAAGATCCACCTCCCCTTGGCATTTTAACTAGGTCTATGTTTAGGAAAACCTTATCCATGCATCCCATAAAAATCATGTATATGAAACCTCACTGTATATTTACAAATCAATTTTTCAAAATGATGGTAAGTTTGATTTTGTGAAATTACTACTGAATCTAATATTTTTTTTATTTTGAATCTCAATGTTGAATTGGGTTTAACCAAAATATGGCATCCTACACTGATAAAAATTTGAATAAAGGCTGTTTTAAATACTGAATTTGAAAGAGAAAAGGGTAAGAGCGTATGAACAATTATATTGCTGAAAGAGGGGAGGAGAGTTGAGTTGAGTGATGGATTTCTCATAATATTTGTATGAATAGATGTAAAGATTTTTGTGGTATTGAAACATGTTTTACTTTAGTAATTCCAGAAATAAATAAGATACAAAGTTTAGCTCTAACATACCAACAATTTTTTCAATGGTATTGAAACGTGCTTTCATCAAGTTCAAAACTACGTTTATAATTGATAATTAAGAGAGAGAAAATTGTAAGTTAGTGGGGATATGTGGTTTTCAGATTGACAAAGTTTATAAAATATCAAACAACTGAAAGCTAGTGACTATACCTATCGGTGGCTGTTAAATAAATGGTTCAGCCATTTCGGCAAGGCAGTCAAATAGGTTACTTAAATACCTATCGGTGGAATTTATAACAGGAAACATGTTTGACATTTATATCCAATTTTACAAGATATGAAGCGCCTGATATAGAGCTTTTACCCATAGAGTAGTTTATACTACATAGCATTACATGTATGTGCTTGTTTTCCCATCGAATGCCAAATGAGTGCCAAAGACTATAGCATCTAATTAGAAAGATGATTCTGAATAGAACACTACATGCATGTAATTTAATTTTATGCGGTTATGTTTTCATAATACAACGTCAACATAATAACCGCCAGAGAACCCCGTTAGTTGTGCCAAATTTTTAGTTTGGCAACTGGCCCACCTTTTCAAGCCTCACTATTAAAGATCAAGCAACAAAGCAAGAACAGATGAGAACTCATATGTTTAACCTTGTGGTGATAGTGGCGTAACAGTTGGCCCCAATCCATGGCAAATGATAAACATGAATCAAAATTGAAGTACATACAAAGATCATACCTACAGAAAGCAAGCGTACCTTAACCAGAGCAATATTTGCAGGAATAACAGGTATTTCACCACTAGCAAATCCAATTATTAGAATATTTGCTCCCCAGCTTAAGAGTTTCATGCTATCTTTTGTTAATTTGCCACCAACTGGGTCATATAAAACATCCACTCCTTTCAAGTGCCTCGCCTTCAAAAATTGTTTCACGCTCTCTATAACATTACCTTTGCTCAAATCAACCACATGATCAACTCCTAAAGATTCTAAAAGCTTCACCTTTTCAGTTCCTCTGAAATTAAATGCGTTGATATATGTTACAAAACTGATTCATAACAGTTGCCCACACGCATACATATCCCCTCATATGTATTTGTGGTGGGAAGTACACAAATTTTTATCGTAATAAAAAAGAACCTAGCAACAGCTATGACAACTGCACCACAAACTTTCCCTATTTGAACAGCTGCAAGCCCAACACCCCCAGCTGCACCAAGAACAAGCAATACCTGCAATTTTGAGGGTTTCAAAGACAGTTTTGAACGGAAAATGTGATGACCAAGAAATTATTTCAATTGTCTAATACAAGGCCAACTAGTCAACGCAGATATCAATAGAATATGATTATGGATTGATATGTAATATTTGAAAATATCGAAATACTACAAGTAAAATAATAATATGTGAATATTCTTATATTATTATTTTAAATAAGTGTTAGACTGTTTGCGTAAATAATTGTCATATATGTTCTAATGTTCTAATGCAACGGCGTATTTTTCTACTTAATTTCAACTTTCTTTTTTTTCAAAATTTCTGATTAAATTATTATACAACTTCATGTGTACTATATATTACGGTTATTATACAACGCAGAAAATATTATACTTAAAGAAGAGTAACCTGGCCATGCTTTAACTGAGCCCTATGAACAAGAGCGACATGTGAAGTTCCAAACGCAACGGGTAGGGCACCAGCAGCAATTAGATCACATCCATCCGGTACTAGAAAACTTTTTAAAGAAAAACTGTCAGCATTTGCGATATCATAGCAACTATTTATACCTGAAAAACTAGATAATTGCATAAAACTTATTATGGACTAAGCTTAGACATAGGCCTTACACCCCATCCACATTCAATAATCTATAAAGGTAATTCCATGGTATAAGATTCTGGCCAGAACCCCGAGATTGCAGTCATCTAGGCTCGGTTCCAGAGAGAATTAAGAGAGAACTAGGGTAAAATTTCAGTTCCAGAGTCCAGATATAACTTAGAAAAAGATAAAATTCTATACTAAGGTATAAAAACTAGAAAGAAAAAAAACACTACGAAATTCCAAACCAAATAGCAAATAATTGAAATCGATGAAATAGAAAGAGGAGACAATAATCAAAACATCATCATATAACATAGGTAATTTGTGCCCCAAACAACTCCACTCTAACCAATTTCAGTTGTTCACTTATTCATTTGCATCTAGATGCCTACCCTGGTTTTATTTTCTTCATTTTTTAGCCGCTGCTTAAAAACTAGATAGACTAGAGGATAAATCAAGAGGTTGAGAAGTAGTGATTTGGAATGAAAAGCCGATTAATGGGCTACAATTGGGCCGGAAATATGATTGATTTAGAAATAATGTTTATACCAGCACTGAAAATAATGTGTAATTTCTTATTTTTGGACTGAAATAGATGTATAAACCGCCATTGTACTTGATCAAGGTTTGAGAACTTGGTTTCAGTCTCGGTTTTCATTTGAATTTTTCGATGTTCCGATCAATTTTGAAAATTTCGGAAGCTTTGGTACAGATTAACTTAATTTTCCAAATTAACTTATATCGACTTAAATTTTATCTCAAATTAGCAACAGCAACAAAAAAATCAAAAATTAGATTAAACCTCCGTCAACTTAAATTCTACACTGCTGGCCCAAATCAGCCCATTATTAAAACTAAATTAGCAGATTTAGACTAAATAAGTCCAACCAGCCTACAAAACAGAGTCATATCTCAGTTGTTAAAGCTCGTTAAAGTCCGCTATAGCGCCACTTTTAACGCTATGCTTTCAGAATTTAGCATAAAGAACAGTAGATCCGCTCTAAACATCGCTAGTTTTCGTTACACCCGTTAGCATCCTCTTTAGCAAAATTAATATATAAGGGTTGATCGGACTAGTTCTTTCTTAAACCAATCAACAAAGTTAGGATAAAAAACTAATTTTAAGGCATAAGTGATCAATATAAGTTAGAAATCTACCAAACTTAGACTGCATGTATAATAACATTATTCAATTTTATCATATAAAATTAAATAATATTTCTTTTTTCTACACAAATGACGTAAAAATGAGAATAAATTAACATAAATAATTATATTTTATATTTAATTAAGCTTTTTGCACCTCCGCTATTTTCTGTTATATCCCCACTTTATCACCGCTTCAGTTTTTTGCACATCCACCGCTAAAGAATAGCCAAGTGTTTTAACTGCACGATATCTCAACCCTACATATATTATTTAAAAACTCAGTCCAGATTCAAATCCAAACATTAACCAAGCCAACCTATTCAGCCTCAGAAACTTTACACTCTTTTCCTCTTCCTTTTTTGCTCTCAAATTAGAGCTGAAAATTTATGTTGTGAGAGTCAATCTCGATTTTTAAATATGGATTCGGATTCTAAAATTACTAAGAATTGATTTCAGCATGAAACTCGAATTCGGCTTACGTGAAGAGATTCAAATCAACAAAATAATTGCTCCAACGTAATTTTGTGTTTTTTTATTTGATCGAATTTATTGGCATTTGTGACTTCTGCTTCTGCATTCTTCCAATTTTGTGGTTTCTGCAATTTTCAAAGAAGAGTAGAGGTTCCTGGCTGAAACCGGATTTTGGCCCTATACCGTTTTGGTTCTGGCCGAAATCAAACCGAGACAATCGAGACCGCAATGTTCCGGCCTAGGTAGTCAAGGCGCAAAAAAGTCCAAGGCTTGCGCCTTGGGCTATTTTGCGCCTTTTTGTGCGCCTTAGTTGCGCTTTTTTTCCTGCTATCACTGTAAAAACTGCACTTACAACTACAACTTAATATATAGTGTTGACAATAAATAATAGTTGAGTTTGCAATTTTAATGATAAAACTTCATAAGTTCATGTCACAAACCAAAATAAGTAGTTGAAAAACCATTCAACCTAAATTTACAACAACAAAATACTTAAAATGAAAAAAACGCTTTTTTTTGCGCTATGGGATTTTTTGCTCTTTTTTTTTGCGCTTTACTAACAGGTGCGCCTTGAACTCAAAAAAAGCCTTATAGTTGCGCCTTGCGCTTTTAACTGTGAATTTAGAACATCATTCATAATTGTATTTTTAATTTAGATGTTATACATTGAGATATCCACTTAAGTTTAGAGGCGTTACATAAATACAACACAAAACATGTTCTTCGATCAAAGAATTGGTTTTTTTTTTTTTTTTTTTTTCATAAAATTATGCTGACTGTGAGCAACATGCCAACTTCATGTGATTTAACTGATAGCAAGGATGGAAGAACGATAGCTCATGGAGTTTAGTGGATAACATCTTTCAAAGCTCTATTTTTTAAAATTTTAACTAGTATTTGCTACACGTTTTATAGTCTGTTTTATATAAAAAAAGAAGACGAGATATTGAAAAAAATTAACATTATTATTATTATTATTACAAAAATTAAACTCGTAGCATTGTCTGATGTAAGCTTATATCTAGCATGATGTAGCTTTATATCAAACATTGCTACATGGGTATGAATTCTACATAAAATAATGTTGGAATAATGGTAAACACAAAAACAAATTGTGACCAAGTCAATGTAACATGACACTGTACATGACCAACGGTGCACAAAATCATCCATATACTTTATTTCATCCTATAGCTAATTATTGTATTCATTCCTCGCACTAGTCGATAGCTAAACCAATTATATTTTCCTAAAACGAACTTTAAAACAGAATAATCCAGGTCTAAAGTATTGCTTGAAATCAACATTTTAATATATATTTTAAATGATGCATAAGTGATTCAAATTAAACACAAAGTGTCATGTAAGTCAAAAATCATAAATTTTACATAATTTTACATTTTTAAGATATTAAGATATCGTATGGATATACTAAGTTGCTATTGACTTGTAATGTTAACTTGTTATTGGCAAGAGATGATATGAACAAATAAAGAATTACAACATAAGCAAAGTAGTCCTTGTTTAAAGAAGTAATCCAAATATTCATGAAAATATAAAATACTTTAAATTTCACCTTAACATACATACACAGGTTTCTACAGATATTTTGTTGAACAATGCAGTTTTTCATTTCTTAATGTTTAATAATTGATACCTGTACTCGTTGGAATTTAATTTCTATGACGTTTGAGCATGTTCAAAAGTTCAAAAGGTTTTTCTTTGTATTAAGAAAGATTCATCCTACATTTGGTTGACATCAATGCAGAACTGAAAGAAAACAAATTTTATATGTAAGATTTTAGAGATCTTTAACGAAACCTCACATTTTCGTGAGCGCATCTTATCCAACTACTAACTTTGTTTCTTCGTCAACTTCAAATTGAGTAAACTTTTTGATAAACCATAACAATACGAAGGGTGCTTTTTCATAAAGGGAGCGGTAGGCAAAATGAAGAATAAATTTGACAAGTACTGAATGATTGTAACTTACTAATGTCTACTGTTGTGATTTAGTATTAAAATACAAAATGAAGCTCACAGAAAAAAATTGAGATTTACTCCAAATTAAATCTAACCAAAATATACAACTTGATATACTTTTTCCGACAAAAATTACTCTATATATGCTTATATTGCAACAAATAAGACTTCTAAGTCAATAAAAAGTACAATTATAAGTGGTGCTTCAAAATCGAAAAAAGCAAAAGATGAGACTGTAGTTAAAACATGGGCGAAGAATCAAATATAGCGGAGTTGTTATAATTTTATGAGTTGGAAGATATTGGAATGGTGAAAGTAAATGCTTCCAAGTATAAAATACTATCAATTATGGATCAAGGTATGCTCTCTATTCCTATTTGTAGTGTTGCTTCCAAATCCAAATTCAATGTTGGTGGTGTAGTTTTGCCATCAAGTCAGAGTTTCTTGACAATCGCAAAAAGAAAAAAGAAATCTTTAATGAAGATTGAATGTGTTCTAAATATACAATGACAATTCTAAAGGGAACTTTTTTTTACATACAAAATTCCATGTATTGTAAATTTGTTGAAGAATAAATAAGTTGAGTTGCCCATGCTTATACTTGATTTGACGCATATTCTAAATCTTTTACTTATTGACAACTTTCCATATAGTTTGACAGCAATTTCCAGTAAATTTGCATATGTAAATTTATTTTTATATATAAATCCCTGAATCTTTATTACATGTTATGCTCGCATATATGTATGTTTGTATGTAATATAAATGTATCACATCCTTCTCCTGTTGCAGCACATTTATCATACCCATGGTTTTTAGAGCTACACGATTTAAAGCAGAATAGAACTTTGAGATGTACAACCTACACGACCAACATTCCGAAACTTTGAGAATATTCAAAATGTTTGGTATCAAATGCTGAAACATTTATTCTAACCGCCAACTTGCAGAATTATTTTGAATATGCTAAAATTATATGAGTAGAATACAAATTTATCAAGATCTCGATGTTCGAACATATCTACAATTTTTGCTTGCTTTCAAATTTCAAAGCTAAAAAACTGTAAGAGCGTTGATAGGTATAGGGACGAAGGGAGCAACGAAACCTTTCCCCCACCCTCACAGACACGTGTATGTGGATCACTGTCATCTGATATGTCCTTCAAGGTCATTGTTTTCAGAAAATCAACCAATTTTGAATAGTTTGAAATGATCGATGCATTTGTGTATGTATGCTTTAATTTCTTAACTTCCCGGTTTTTATTTCAATTTTATATATGTTAAAATTTATATAGAATTGTTTTAAATTATATTTCATCAAAGATATTGATGTCTATGTTCAATTTCCATCATCTATTTTCAGGTTCAACACGACGTGAATGATACAGAACCAATGAATCTTGAATACTTTGAAATTGTTAATGTGTTTGAGGCAACTATGTTCTAATCTTCCTTTGCTTTGTATTTATAAGTTTGAAAGTGAGAAATTACACACATAACATATGCATATCCTATCACGTTATCTTCCTTTTTTTTTTTTTTATGCTAGATTACTAATTTTGTGATCATAATTTATTCCCAATTAGACAAAAGTTCGTTGAGAAACTACATATCACTGGAGGATCGCTCTTACAAGGGAAGTTCAACGCAAGAAGAGCTATAAGCGGGAAGCAGCAGCAGGACATAAAATGAGTTAATGACACCATTGAGTTTCAGCTAGTAAATCTCCAATGAGTATTTATGCATATAAGAACACAGTCTAGATCTAATGGTTGAAACTCAGTTGTGATACCAACTGTACCACCAATATGTATCCCAAAAGAATTTCTAATTTATGATAAATTCGTATTTAAACAACTATCAATCAATAATATGTTTTAAGTTAAAAAAAAAAAAAAAAAAAAAAAAAAAAAAAAAAAAAAAAAAAAAAATCATTGTTTAAACAGGCGAAAAAGCCTACTTTGGAGTGGGATGTAAAACTCTAAAACAGTACCTATGGTTACATAATCAGAAAAGGAAAGGGAAATCAACTCACAGGTCCTTCTGATCGACAACTAAAAACTCAGCGTAAGTCCCAAGAGCAAAAACAGAACAAACTCGATCTCCAACCTTGAACTTGTCAACCTCGCTCCCAACCTCCACCACAACTCCTGAAAAATCGGAACCTGGAATGAAGGGAAGAGGAGGTTTTTCCTGGTATTTTCCAAGGATCTGGAGGTAATTCGCGTAGTTCAAGCTGGTTGCATGAATTTTAACTTTAACGGAAGTTGGAGACGAAAGAGCAGGAACGGGGTACGATTTGGAGATGGTAATTGGAGATGAACTGGTGAGCGGGAGCGTTGGGTCTCCTATCGCTTGGCATAGCAGTGCTTCCATTGGCAAATAGTAGAGTGACCTTCCTTGACTTTTTATTTTAAACCAGGGTTTACTCTGGGCTAGTTGCTGCGAACTTTTAAATCGGGGATTTGAAGAAGAGCATTCAGTTCATTGGGATTTGGGAATAAGCGGTCGGATCAAAAAATTAGGCTGCCGTCAATTTCAATGCTACCGAACGTAGAAATGTAAACGTCTGACTAACGACGAACTTTAGGACAAGAAGAGCATTCAGTTCTTTAGATTAAATCTGACATCTGTTCATGATCGTTACCTAAATGCGTCCGTCCGAGTCCGTTCGATTCTCATTTGGAACACGAGTTAAGACAACAAAATTTATAAGAAAAAAAGTTACGTTTGGTCCGTATTTGTTCGAATTCATCTGAATTCCTTATAATCCGGTATATAGTTGAGATAAAATCTAATAAAATGTGATATAAATAACCATTTCCGACCTGGTCGTTCGTTGTATGCGTCCGAAAAAAATATGTCCGTGTCCGACCGATTTTATTTAAAACATGAATTATGACAACGAAATTTGTCCGAGAAAAAATTTTGTTCAGTCCGAATTTTTTAGGACAGAAACTGAACACACTTCTGTCCGATCCGGTCCGACCGATTTACACCTCTCGTGCTGCATTCCTCTCGTAATTGTTGTTCTCGTATTCTTATATATGAACTCCGGACCTCTTTAAATATCAATAATTAAATGCACTAAATTTTCGTAGAAACATCGCATTAACAAACGGATTTTACCGATGAATCGGAAATTTTGTTATCCTTATAATTATAAACATCGTGCATATGTAAAATTCGGAAGATTTGATAATGCATCAAATTGTAGTATTATAATGCAGTTTTCAACTGCATTTTGCAAATGCAGTTAAGAAGTATAACATGATTTTGTACAATGCAGTTAGAAATTGCAACATAGAGTTGTGGACTTTAAATGCATTATCTAAATGCAGTCATTGTAGTTTTTAGTTATGCTTATGTGATGCAGTTTTCAACTACATCTTTTAACGACTTGTCATTTTAAACAATGCAGATCGACAATAGACGATAAATGTCTGACTCAAATCATTTAAAAGACGAATTGTCAATGAGATTTAAAAAAAGAAAAAAAAAAGAATTGAACATAACATAGGATTTCATGATGGAAGGACAAAATATAATAATCACATAAACAAATTATAAAGCTTCTTACAATATACATTTTATTTCATTTTAGAATATATCGAAGTTAGACAATTCAATAGACATGCTAAATACTATAGCGGAATAATAATGATAGTACGGTCTTCAAATATTGTGTTCATCTACAAGAACTACTATCTTCAAATAAACTGGAACAACTCAGGCCGACCCGAGTGTAAAGTAAGATAATACACTCGATTCGTGACTAAATTTTATCAAGTAAGTCAACTAAAAATCAAATGAAATATAGGTGCAAATAACTTAAGAGATGTTAAAGGATTTTCCATCTCTTAAGAATTCATTAAACTATCTGTGTATAGTAAGATACGACATATATATATATATATATATATATATATATATATATATATATATATATATATATATATATCGGTAAAATAAAGTATTAAAATAGCGTAAAGATTTTACATTAATCCTCATTAACATATTTTTAAGCACCGTCTACAGTTTGTGTTTAACATAACCAGTAGCATCGGTAGTCAATGAGGTGCCGCGGTAGAACAATACTAAAACAAAATTGTAGTAGTATCACACAGAGGTAAAAGTATGACAAGACACGTAAGACAATGCCCAATACGAGATTCTACCCATTACACTTTCTGAGTAGTCATAATCCGTAATGACCGACCAAGTCCATCATTCTCGAGAATATAATTAAGGTGAACCAATCAAGTTTCAAAGTCAAGATAGGAAAAGGAAGAATTGATGTCCCCTTAAAGTTAGTCAACTTTTTGGCCAAACGTAGGCTCATGCTTTAGGTGTTTCAACTTGACACAAATGTATGGGTTATCCGTATTCGTTCTATCTTTTCAAATCCAACAAATGTTCGTCAAGCCAACCACTTCATTCTTGAGTATCAGATGCATACACAATTACTAAAATGGTTCCATTACTGATGGAGATTATGTCAACATCCGGCCCGGATCTCTTCAACAATTAATCGTCATTTTACACACCATTTGGACATTTTGAATTCTAATAAAACATATCATGTTTTTATATCACAGTCAGTTCAATTAAGATTTAAATTTAAATTTCCATATTCATATCACAAATGCCATTATTTCAATTTCAATTTTTTACATGTCAGCAGTTTCATACTTAAATAACTTGAACTTAAAATAGTTCGAGCTAAAATAGATGAATTTAAAAGTTTTGAATTTATAAACATTTTTAACTGAAAATAGCCTAAATTTAAAAATAGTCTAAAATAACATAGTTTTAATAGGAAATATTTTGAAGCAAAAATAGTTTCAATAGATATAAACTTTAAAAATAGTTTGAAATGCAATAATATTAATCTAAAAATAGTTCTGAATGAAATAGTTTGGAGTAAAATAGTATTAATTTAAATTTGTTTTGAAATAAAAATGTTTTCTTTTTTTTATACACTTTCAACCTAATTTTGAAACTCATATCTTGAACAGAGAAAATTTTCATGCATCAATTTAAACCAATTCAAATTTCAATTTCTAATTTAAAATCTACTTCAATTAAGCTTAAATTCTAGTTTTCATATTTAACTTTAAAATAATTTCATTTTGATAAATTCAAATTAAACCTTAAACTTAATTTTTAAGATTTAAACTAATAAATTCAAGTCAAATCCTTTAAAACAATTTGATTTAATAAATTTAAATTTGAAAGCTTTTTATTTGATTAAATTTGGAGTTCAACTATATGGCAAAGTTATTATTTCTTTTATATTTCAATTTTATGAGTACATTTCATCTCAATCTGTATCAAATGTTATAGGTATATGTAATGACCCACTATTTTGAACTATCCAAATCGACAATAAGCCCCACAAACCATTCAAAACTATATATTGTTAATTAAATTTTGGGTAAAATAAAACCATATCATAGAATCACAAAACAGATGACAGACACATCATAACTCGCAGCAAAAAAATAAAACCAAAGTAGTTCATGAAGTTACTACATAAACATAGTCTCAAAGAAAAATACATAAATACCAGAGTTATAAACAAATACATCAAGACCCCTGATAAATAGATGGTCCACTACCAGTGCATAAGCAAATGATATAAGTAAATAACTAAAAACATAAATAATTGAAATGAAACAATAGATAGACAACTAAAGCTCCAACATATCTCTAGCTTCAAGATAATTTTCAAATGTTATGACACTCAGGCTAACCCGAGCATAAAGCAAAAACAAAACACTCGAGTCAAGACTAAATTTTCAAGAAAGTAATTTAACTCAAGTGAACTGCTTAAATGAAATGCACAAATAACTTAAAGGTTGTTTAAGATTCTCATCCTCTAAGGATCCGTTAAATTATATATATATATATATATATGTATATATGTATATATATATATATATGTATATATGTATATATGTATATATATGTATGTATGTATGTATACATATAATATGTTATCATAATGGTGTCCATGGTAAATATACTATTGAAATCATCGTAAGCGAGATTACATTTTTACCCTTACATTATTTATAAACACTGTAGTCTATACAGTACTGTAAACTCCACTAAACTATCAAGGAGCACTCAAAAGGTACAACGCAAATCAAAATCATCGCCGGCGCAATCAGGATAATATCACAAGCCATTCATGGTAATACCTAGTGTACGATTCTACCAATTGCACTACCAGACCGGTGGTAATGCATGGCAGCTATTATCGCCCACCTCAAACAACACTCCCATAATCAATATGGATCTACCAATCAAATCACAAAGTACTAGATATGGTTCAAAGAATCATGTTACCGAACGCAGAAATGTAAACGTCTGATTAAGGAGGGACTTTAGGACAAGAAGAGCATTCAGTTTGGGCTGTAAAATTTGTACGAATGTCCGGAGTCCGTTCGTATCCGTTATCGAAATACGTCCATCCGAGTCCATTCGATTCGCATTTAGGACACGGTTTAGAACAATAAAATTTTAACAAAAAAAGTGACGTTCGATCCGTATTCGTTCGAAAAATCATTTGAATCCCTTGGTCGGGTCGAGTCAATTCGACCCGGGTACACTCGACCTAGGCTGGTTCAACCTAGGCGCCTGCGCCGCTGGTTCAATCTCCAAGCCAGTTCGTTGCTCTTCGTTGGCTTCAGTTCTTTGGGAAGCCTGTTGGTTTCTATCTCTTCTTGGAGTCATGCTAATCAAACTTGTTGAAATTGTTGAAAGCATTAAATGTAATGAAAACATGGACTATTTCTTCGGACTTAGTGATCCGAACAATGGACAGATAATCCAAAAAGCTGGGAATTCAATTCTCTCAATGAAAGCATAAAAATGTTAGAAAAAAACTGGCACTAAAACCCAATAGACTAGGTTTTGTAGAGATTAATGAAGATATATAAACTGAAAATGAAGAAAAGCAAGCAAACACAATGAATATATAGTGGTTCGGCATTAACGAGCCTATGTCCACTTTATAATTCATCATCCAGTAGGGAATTACAATTACAATACTTGTAATCACTTAACATTCAAGATATAATCAAGTCTTCTCACACGAATGTTGAATTTCACTCTAATCTCTCTGAATTGATTGTGGGTCGAATGGGAATGGCGGCATCAAGATGTGGCTTTCACAATTAAAAGTGTCAAAGTTCCTTTTTGAGTCCATAGATCGTATATATATAGTGTCGGGTCCTGGATTTTGAGCGGGAACAGTTATGCAAGGTAGCAGCCGGTCTGATTTCGTAGGTCACTAGCAGTAGCAGGTTCATGTAGATCGTGGGTCAAGGGTCGTGGCCATGTGGCGGTCGCCTCATGTGTTCAGGAGTTAGTGGAGACAATGGGTAGTTTCTCCAGGCAACACCGAAAACGGTTTTGGATGAACCCCTTCAACCCATTGGTCATTGACCTAAGAACATATGTTTCTGTTCGACTTGAGCATAACTAGCCTCTCCAGTTCGACCTGGCGTTGACTCGAGCTAGTGAGTGGGCACAACTCCTAGTTATCTAATGTATGCAATCATGACTACTTGTACCTTGGACGACCTTGTCACAAGGCAGGCTAACAATCACTATAGCCCCTCATTTTGATTAATTTGATTTGATGCGTTTTCTTGATTTGGGAGTGTTGTTCCGGGGTGGGCGGCAGTTGCAGCTATGGGTTTCCACTAGTCTGGGCATGCGCCTTATCATATTATCATGATCACACCCATTACGATTTTGTTTTTCATTGTACCTATGGAGTGCTCCCCGATCGCCCACCGATTTGGTGGAGTTACAGTATTGTATATACTACAATGTTTTTAATGGTGTAAGGGTAATAATGGTAATCCTGCTTATGATGTTTTGATACCTTAATTTACTGATAGACATTATAATAATAACGTATTGTATAAGTATTATATAATATCTAGTTTGATGGATCCTTAGGAGATGGAAATTCTCATAACATTTTTAAGTTAATGCACTCACGAACACTTTGGATATGAGATGTGAATTAGTAAGCATCTTTAATGCCATGACACTCATATTATTACTTGATTCTTATTTAACTAATATGAGAATATTTTAGTTTTGATCAGAGTATTTTTGTATTTTCATCGGTGCTCGGGTTAGCCTGATTTTTTCAGTTAGCGAAGACCATAGTATTGAAGATGAAGATAGAGCTTAATAGGCGCAATTACTAGCATTACTCCACTGCATATATTGGTATAATTTATGATAGTAAACTCTGATGTATTGTTGTAATTTATAATCAAATGTATAATTTAATAGTTTCATGAACTGTTATTTGATTATTATATTTTGTCCGTTCGCTATGAGATTATGTGATTGTTTCCTTCTTTCTTCTTTTTATTATATTAATCTTAATAACTATCTGTATTTTCATTTGTTTGAGTCGACATGTAAAGATTATTGTCGATGTGAATGGTCAAAAATCCAGGTCTTTACAGTCGGTATTAGAGCGAGGTTTAACGACAAACTTTGGCTCTATTTGGGGTCAACTCATCAGAGATAGGGTGGTAATACCCTAGAATGAGTTGAGTGTATATGAGAAAGCGTACTTGTAATTTTAATATAAAAATGATTTTCTATTGTGTTAATTTGTTCCGTTGAGTATTTATGAATGTTGGTCGATACTTGGGACGCGAAGGCATCGATAGGGATTTCTAAATGCTTGAGTAGGATCAACTGACACAATATCGTTTTGAATTATATTTTTTATATACATATGGAATTATATTGGCAGTTTATAAATTTGATTATATTGATTGTTAGAAATGAAAATATTAAATTATCAACATTTGTTGTTTGATTATTCAATGATTAAACTATTGACTATTGGATATTTAAAAAAATGAATATTGAAATTTAATTGATAATAAAAGAAGATGTATTTAAATATGAAAGTGAGGATTCAAATTCGGGTGCTTTTGAAGTATGTATTTATAAATGGTTTTGAAATAACATAATTATATTTTAAATAGTTTCATATATAAATTGTTTTTCAAATGATTTTAAAGGAAATAAGTGCATATCCCCCTCTTGTATTTGGAAATGATTTCGGTGATGAGTGCACACATCATCATCGTTTATTTTCGAGAGTTTGAGTGAGGAACACCACTTAGAAATTTTATACTTTGTTTTGAGAAATTAAATTTCATTTAAATCTTTTATAATACGATTTGATTTCATATAATATTTAAGGTTGATATGGAAGTGAACCCAAAGTTGAATTCTTAATTCTTGAATAATTAATGAAACTTGAAATTTTGGAACTTTTGAATTGTGAAATAATAAATAAATATAATGGACCTAAAAGAAGCAAAATATAGTAAACTCTAAGGAATGTGTAATGTAGAAATTGAAATAGATTGGACAATAGTTGAACTTGTATAACACTTTACTTTTTTCTATAACATAAATGACTTAACAAAATATAAGAAGTTAAAATGTTATTGGAATAAGAAATTTTCAATATACAAGAAATGGGTAAATAACGAATGTAAATTAGTGAATTTGATCCAAATCAGAACCATTGAACCTGTATAATAATCAATTTTTTTCTACAGCATATATAACTTACCCAAAATATAAGAAGTTAAAAAGTTACATGAATAAGCAATTTAATAATATACAAGTATTGGTATCGATAACAAAAGGTGAAACAAAATTGATGATTTATAAATATGAATGAAACTTAAGTTATGACAATGAATGATGTATACTTAATTATATTACAAGATTGAATTCGGCTAAGTATGACAAATAAATCAAATCAATGAATAATCTAATTAAGCGAATTGTTTGGTTATGAATTAAATGTATTGGTATTGATGGTTGGATGTTCGACGATTTAGGATAGCCGATATTTCCAAGTTTAATATGAACGTTAACTAGTTTATGTGAAAATATAAGAGAACAAGTTTATAATTTCTACATAATGAATGTTGACCGAATTAATTAAATTAATTGAAACGAGCACTTCGCGTAATGGCAGTTCGTAATTTTATGAAATGGTTTAAATGTATGTATAGGATCCAAAACAAGTCAGAATTCTTTTAAACAAGATCTTTTGGGTCTATTGAAATATGGTTTTCTAATGAAAGAGAAAATTTTAGATTCAACCTGTAAATTTAAAGATATGTGTAAATCAAATTTTTAGAAAAATCGCGGTTCGGTATTTCGCGATTTAGAACTAAAATATAAATGAAATGGATGTTTCGAATATAAAAATCTGAAAAATAATAAGTTAAAACTGGTTTTGAAAATTTTGAACTAATTGAGTTGAGTAATATGAGCATGTTAGTGTTTATACACTTAGCTAATATTAGAGTATGTTGAATTTGGAATAACTATTGAATGAACTATAAATATATATGAAATGGATTATGCTTATAATATGGATTTTTAAACTATAATATTGACATTTGGAAATGTGAAGTGTATATAAATGGAATGAACTAAATGAAATTGTATAAATAATATATTTACACTGAAATTCGTTATTGTGCTTGTTTGAATGAATGTGATTGTTGGATATTTTATTTGTCGCTTTGGCTGTATTTGTTATTCAATATATGTTTATTGTAGATATATAGATTTATTTCTTATATATTTATGTTCTTATTTATTGTTGAGTGTTTTAGCAGGTATTGACTGCATTTGCATGTTTTTGGAGCCGCTTGCGCATAATATTGCTTTTGCTTGCTTAAACTAAGCTAAGTTACTAATAATGCTAATAAAAGGTAAGTATCTAGGATTATATATTGTGTTTGTGTTACTTATATTGTTTCCCCATGGTTTCGGATGCTTTATCATTGTGATGAGATGTATATTTATGATTATATTATATGTATTGTGGTTTTTCTGGACCTGGCGATACAAAGGCGACTCTATCGAAGCATTTCATGAATTTAGGACTTAGAAAATTTGAGTTTTCAAACCTATATTAAACTACCTATGCAAGTTTATAACATTTTCTAACTTGAGTAGGAAAGTATATGGTTAAAAATGAAAATGGACAACTTTCTTACCATGCATTTTCAAAGACGAAAAGTTTTGAGTGAGGGAGAGTGTAACAACCTGTATTTTCTACTTTTTAAGTTTACTAGACTTAATATGACTTCGAATATTTTATTATTATAAAAAATTAACGATTTAATTATGTAATTGTATGATTTAAGCTTAATTAAATTGTTTAAGTAATGAAATTCAACATATTTTTACAATAGTAACTTGTATTGATTGCTATTAAAATTTAGGTTTGGCTTATATCTAAATACTGAAAGTTGTAATTTAATATTTAAATATTTAAATGAAATGGATTTGATTAATCTATGATTGAAAACCAAATTGAACTTGATTGATATATCAAAACTGGAATTTTAAATAAACGAAATGTGATCTATAAAGTTTATTTTGATTTGAAACAAAGTTAATAAACTTTTAAAATTTATTCTAAAGCGAACAAATGAAAATTGAATATTTTATTTTATTTTATTAATGAACCTGCTAAAATAGCTATTTTGTAAACGATCTTGGAATTCGATGAAATTAGTTTCATTGGATCTGAAATTGTAAATTATTATAGGATTTCAAGTTTCATGTTAACTGGAGTTGTGTTCATGCGCGATACAAACGCATAACGATTTGAGATTTAAAATAGTCATTTTTCAAATGGTCTCAGATTTTAATGAAACAAGTTCCATCGAATCCGGAATATTGAATTATTGTAAGGTTACGAATTTCATAGCCATCGGACTTATCGTTTGATCATGCGAAATTAAAACGTGTAGGAAATTTATGAGTGCAATTTAATTAGAATAAAGAAATTTTAAGTGCAACTGCTGTAGATGAAGAAATTGGGCTTCGCCACTAGTTCCATTACGTTCAGAAGGCCTTTAAACCTATAGTTCGGCTCTTAGCAGGCTTAATTTGGACTCAGGCCTATTGTTAGCTTTAAAGCACGAAAATCGAGACAAACAAATAATAAAATATTGGCTAAACCCTTCTTTTCTATGGCTGCCTACAGTGAATCTTTCGATGGCCATAACCTTTCCAACTTCGATCTTTATTTTCTTCCAAATACTTACAATGATTCGAGAAAGTTTCAAAAGTAGAATCATACCCCTTCGCGAGGTCTTCGCACCCATGCGGTTCATCGATGTTATTTGTGGCACAAATCACCAAAATCTACTTATAATGGTGGCGTGGTTATTGATGGTTTGGTGGATGAAGGCATGGCAGTAGGTGGCAGGAATTTGGGCGTTGGTGGAGTTCGTGTAGGCGCATATCGTGGAGGTGTTCTATCGTCCAAAGACGACCTGTGGTGCGTGTATGATTCTTGGATTTCGAACGATGGTTGGGTGCTTTTTCCTAGAACGGAATTCATGAGGATGTGAGGAGGAAGGGTAGCTGTGTGTCATCCTTTCTTTGGGTAGGCGATGTTACTTTATTTTATTTTTAATTTGAAATTAGAATGATAAAACATGTGTAACTTTTGCGTACGAACTTGGATTGACTCGCGGTTTGTTTCGTTATCTTCATATTGGAATTCCGGATGACACGAAGTTGGTTTGCTCAGATTTGGAGTTAGTTAAATATTGGGCCTTTGTTCGGATTTCAAACTAGTTCAAAAACAAAGGTGAGTGATTAAACTCACTCACGCTTAACTAAAATACTTGATTGTTAGTTAAATTAAAATCATGTTATGATATTGATTGTATTGATGTTGATGAATGCCTCAGATTGATATGTTTTATATATCGATGTTTAATTGTGTGAATTTACCTGTATTCACATTATTATATTTGACTGTATGTTTGTGTTGATTAATCGCAATCATTTACCTTTGATGTTATGGACATCAAATAAATCTGGGATTAATTGTTAAATGAATTAAGAACATAAGTTGAAATGATAAATACGTATGACCCTAATTTGGATTGAAATGATATATATCCTTTAAAAAAATTATAAAACTTAAAATTTAAGTATCACTTCACCGTAGGGTAGAAAATTATATACAGACATCGGTTAGTTAAAAAAATTTGCTTTAATTTTAATTCTTCAAATATTGTCTTAAGATAATATAAATCATTTTTATAAATCATTTTTTTTCTTTGAACCTGAACTTTGGATTTTGAAATATAAAATCTTTAGGAAATCATTTAAGGGGTGAAGAAGTTCTTAAGTTTTTTAATTTTTATTAATCACTTCTGGAGGCGGAGGTTCTACTAGATTTAAGAAGAAGGCCACGGGGAGGCTTTTTTATTAGATTTGTGAGTTTTTACGTGATTTTTAGATTAATTATTTGTGTAGAATGTTTAGACTGTTAATAGTTTTAATTTGTAAGTTTTGTGTTTACAGTATTTACATGTTTTCTGTAAGTTGTTGTAATTTATTAACTATATATGCCTATTTCTTTCCAACTGTAAACTGTTTATAAGTAATAATTAATTCTTCTTATCCCCTTCTTTGTTATAGCTTATTTACAGCTATGTTTATGCTTATTTTATTTGCTTTTGTCTATTGTGAGTCTAGGCCTTGCGAGTAGCCTAGATCATTTCCCTTTTTCTTTTAATGCTGAGCTTAGACCTGAAAAGAGCCTAAGCCTTTATCGTTATTTTTGCGTTAAATTGGAATAATGTTGAAATTGAACAGAAAAGGATTTTTGGGAATGTATAAACTCATTAAGTATTGTAATCACATTGGGCTGTAAATTGGGGATAAAACCTTAACAAGTAATTGGAGAACATGTAAACTGGAATAAATTGGACTTAATTGAATGTTAAGTAACGTGGTGATGGGTTGTATAAAAAGATTACATTTATTAGAAATGTTAATATAACCTAGGGTATAACATGAGGTTATGTTGGACTTATTAATAAACTTAAATGTGTTAAGTTAAAATTGATGAAATTAATAAGCTAAGGTAGAGGGAGTTCATTCCGGTGGTGTGGGGTTGATTGAGGAAGATAAATGACTCGTAGATTACGTTCGTTCTGGCAGCATGAGGATGACTAGGGAAGATAAGAGGCCTAACAATATAATGAAATCCTAGTTTAGGTCTGTTCCGATAGCTCGGGAATGAATGGGGAAGATAAAAGGCCTAACAAAATAATGAATGGGGGCCAAGTCTAGGGGTGACTTGTATCAATTGCATTTTTGGTTAGTAACCCATATTAATCAGTACCCCTTTGTTATCATGGAGTCTCACACTAGGTAGAGAATAGGGTATGCTTTAATGAACTGGATAGTAAGAGGTTTAAACGAGGTCGGTACAGAAGCGTTCCAGTGGAATGGTGAGCATACATCGTTCCGACTGGGGAAGATAAGCCGTTGTAATGCTTATGATTAACAGCTATGGACCGTCCACTATCTACAACATTTATTGTGGGTTGTCCACAGATTCTATCCTAGATTACAACACAAGAGCTTGTTTATTTACAAGACTACTAAAAATAACTTACTCCACGCAGGGAGATAAAATTACATGGTAACTTCAAGGGAAGTGTATTACATACTAGTTACAAAAATACAGCTATGGACACAAACATAATTGAATACCATTCACTGTACAATTGTACAGCCTCATGACATTATAACAATACTTAATGAGTCACGCTGACTAGCATGAAGCATAGTAAACTTTTTGAGTGACATGGTAAGGTTAGCTCACTAGTTCGGCGCAGCAGCAAAGCAAAACTGGTAGGAATACATCTTCAGGACAATTTGACCTTAGTGGATATCCACAGTAAGATTTCATATTTTACATTCTAGGAAAGAAGAAAATATACCTGACGACTGAAAACCAGGAGCACATTCGTAGCCTGAACTATCGCCGATGGTGCCAAGTGATCCTCAGGTCATAACAGTGATGTCCAAACTCTTGACATGTCAAGGAGCCAAGGCTGCAACTTGACACACAACAGCTCCTCCTCCCAGGATAATCCAAACAATACACTCCAAAACAACCAAACATCCCTAGCTAGCTTCGCTGCCACAACTCATACATACAACAAGACGACATACTCAAACTCTTCGGATAAACAATACAACACATACTGCCCAACATATTCACATAACACCAAGAGAACATTCCGATCTCCTTTAGTTCACTAAGTAAGAGGCTAAACTCAAATTTCATTGCATACTTGATTAAATCAAGACAAGCAGAAAGCTTACCAGGTAGTCATGGATGAGTTGCAAAACAATACATATTGTAAGTCAGATCAGAAGACCAAAGTAGCTCCACGCTGGAGAGGAGACTACATCATCATAGCAAATCAGAAACTTCCCATATACTATTGAATCCCACATCGAAGCCGTGGGGTTTCCAGTAAAGGAAAGAACACCATGCTGTAGGAAAGTAGCGTAGGGAGACACATGCAGGGAAGGATTGCTGGAGGTTTGTTAGATCATTGAGGTAGGGGAGAACCGAGTAACGAGGTCAGTTCTGCAAGGTAAAATCAGGGTTAGGGTTATTCCACGCATGGCGAAAGCACAGAAAAGGGGAAGGAAAAGAGATGATGAGTCGGTGAGAGGAGAGAAAGCGAGAGGAAGAATATAAGATGATGAATTGCGTGGATAAGAAGATGAGATGGGAAATCGCCCCTATCGCCGTTTACAGAAGAAACAAACTAACCGGACCTCACTGTAATTTATTTCAGAGGTAATAGGAATATGACTTTAAGTTTAATTGAAATTTGGAAGAAATGATAATAAATTCCGACTATAATATCTTTAACCATTATATAAACTATTTTACTTAGTAACTATTTTACTTTATAAACCACTCTATTTTCAACTTATATATATAGTCACTATTTTAATAAAATACTAAAATAAATAACTGCTTTTCATCACAAACTATTTGTTTTAACTTGTATATGTATTAACTATTTAAACAAACCATTTTAACAATCATGTATCTATTTTTCAAACTACTATAGTATTTAATCATACATATGTATTTAACTAAACTTTGCTAATTCCTATTTTTAAATTCAAACACTGTATATAAACTTTTATTTTCCTAACTATTTATTTTCAAACTATTCCAAATATATATTTAAACCTTTTTAATATACTTTTCAACTGTTTTTAATATTCAAACAGTTTTAAATTATAATTAGTTTCAAGATTCTAAGCTTGGTTTTAAATGGAGATTTTAATATGAAGAATATTCTATTTTGATTATTGAAATGCTTTGAAAGCAAATATGATATATTTTGATGTGAAGTATGAACCGTCTAAAATAAAAATTCGATCGGTGTAAAAAATGTAAACCTTGGGTTGTTAAAGAGACCTGAATCAGATATTGTCATACTCTCTACCAATAATGGAAACCACTTTAACAACTGTGTACGTGGTGGATGAATCCAGAATGAAGTAGATTGGTTTGATGAACCCTACTAGAATGAAGTAAGTGAACGGTGATGAATTTGCTTGACCTTCGGGTCATAATTAAAATGACTAAAAAAGGTGCTATACCATGACCAAGTGGGGTTAGCTATCCCCATCGGCAAAACTTCTTCCTTTATACTATAGTCCCTTGGTTTGATTTGATGCGCATCCATGATTTGGGAGTGTTGTTCCGAGGTGGGCGGTAGTTGCAGCTATGCATTACCACAAGTCCGGGCATGCAACCGATAGATCCCTACCCTAGGTATTCCTTGTGTGTCTTGTCATATTATCCTGATTGCGCCCATTACGGTTTTGTTTGCACTGTACCTATGGAGTATTCCCTAATAGCCTATCGGTTTGGTGGAGTTTATAGTATTGTATATACTATAATGTTTATAAATGGATAAGGGTAATAATGGTAATCCCGCTTATGTTATTTGATACCTTCCTTTACTGATAGACACTATTATAATAACGTATTGTATTATATATTATTAACGATATTTTTCACCAACACCGGAGATAGGTCTAAGGAAATGGACCTAAGGAGAGAATAGGATTATTTATTTCCTACAAGCTTGAGTTAGTTCACCATTTCCTAGATATCAAGGTCTTAAGCCTGAAGATTAGGTACTCTTCCCTCAAGGGGTGAGTATCACACTTACAGACTTAAGAACTAACAATTACCTTGGGATAAGGGTTCCTTAAGCACAACACAAGATAGAAAGCTAAATGGCTAGTGAAAATGGGGTTTTGAACAATCTTGAGGAAGGGTTAGGACTTAGGTAAGAATCCATTGATGTGTAGGAAGCTTAAGGTAATATGTTAAGGAAGAAGTTAAACAACTCATGAAAATTATGCTAAGTGTCGACCCATTCTTTATTTCTCATTAATTTGAGTATATAAGCGGTTACAAAGGAAATCTCCAAATCGATTTAGAAATTAGGGTTTACTCTTGAAGAAAAAGTACAAAAGTGAGAAAGAGAATTCAGCCCCCAAAATGTGATCCCTGGGGTCTTATTTATAGACAAATCGGGACCCCTTTTGACATTGGGTCAGCAAAGGCCTCTTTCGGGTGCAGCAGCTGTGTGTCGGCTGCTTTTCATCTTTCGGTTCCGATTGCCTGGGTCTTGGTTGTTGTTGAGAGATATGACATAGCCTTTAGTGTGTTGGTCTTAGCTTTCAAAAAGATGGTTCCGGTCCTGGGAGCTTTTCTTTGAAGTTTTTTTTAAACCTTCCATATCGGTATCAAACCTTTTGGTATTGATATCATTGGGTAGCCTCCGGCTTTCGAAGATAAGCTTTTGGTCTTTTCTTTAAGCCTTCACGATGTTTGCCTTTGTGCGTCCGGTGTGCTTGGCTAGTTTATCCCCTAGGCCCAAGGACATACCTGACCTCCCTCCAGGAGGCTCCTTACCCCGGCCATCGTAGGCGATGATAAGGGCTTAGCTGCTTAAACTAGGCCATCATAGACGCGGAATTAAGGTTTACTCTTTTGATTCTTAACCCCGGCCATCATAGATTAGGCGATGATAGAGGCTTACACTCCACCCCTCCAAGGGGTGCTTTATCCTAGCCATCGTAGGCGATGATAACGGTTGGCGTTCCCTTCTGCGGGTAACGCAGAACATAAGCAGAGGTAGGACGTGCTTTTCTGCAAGCAGAGGCAAGGTATGCTAAATAGATGCTACTTATCGACCATTTCTAGCATGGATCGAAGGCTTACGCTTTTGATGCTTTAACCGTGCCCTTTCTGATTTGGGTGCGGATAAAAGCTTACATTTCACCCCCTCCGAGGGGTGCCTTTCCTTGGCCAACTTGGCAATGACAAGGGTTTTTATCCATTTGCTATTTGACCCTTTTTAGTTTATTCCAAATTTTGAAAGGGTTTTCATACCCTTAGTTATGTAGGCATTCTTTCCTCAAAGAATTCGTTGTTTGTAGTTGACTATATCTTCTTTACATATCTATGTAGTTTTCCTTGAGTAAAAAAGTTGATGATCATTCCTTTTAAGACTCTTCAATGATTGGTTTCATTCTCACTCATAATATGATAGTAGAAATAAGGCCCTCCCAGCTTGGCTTTGTTCATGGGTTTCTTCTTTAATGATGACCAAATGTATAACTCATGCTTAGTAAGGAAGCAGACACTCTCTATTGATGTAGTAAGCTCACATCCTTTTGGCAATCTTGATTTGAAGGCTTTCTTTCGATGTTGGGACTTAACTCTATTATTACTCAACTCCACTATCTTTTCTTTTTCTTCAATTTTCCTTTTGGCTATGTCTTGAGACAGAGGTGTAACCTTCTAAAACCCTCTTGGGATGAGGTCATTAAAACCTTTCTTAACCCTTTGCCCAAATGTCGTTCCCTTAGCATGTGCATGAATGGCTTTTTTTATATGGATAAATGAGTTAAGCTCCTTTGACGTGGAATCGCTTAGGGCAAAGATTGGGGTTAGTCCTAAATGGAAAGTGTTGATGCTCCAATTGTCAGGATCATAAAGCTCTACTTATTTTTCCTTATTTTGGATATGCAAGGCTTCCAGCTTAATCCTTTGCCTTTCGATAGTCCATGGTTAATTAACAATTGATGTAACCATGTGACACTCAGTAGTTACTCATAAAGATTTTCTATTCATAGTTTCTCTTTCTTCAAAGCCTAGTCCAATCAGGGACGGAACAACACAGTTAGATATGGGATTAGGTTAACCACGAAGTCGGAGATTCAAGCCCTCCTTCTAGTGCCAAAATGTTAACGATATTTTTCGTCAACACCAGAGATAGGTCTAAGGAAACGGACTTAAGGGGAAAATAGTATTATTTAGTTCCTACAAGCTTGAGTTGGTTCACTATTTCCTAGGTATCAAGGTCTTAAGCCCGGAGATTAGTTACTCTTCCCTCAAGGGGTGAGTATCACACTTACGAGACTTAAGAACCAACAATTACATTGGGATAAGGGTTCCCTAAGCACAACACAGGGTAGAAAGCTAAATGGCTAGTAAAAAGGGGGTTTTCAACAATCTTAAGGATGGGTTAGGACTTACATAAGAATCCATTGATGTATAGGAAGCATAAGGTAATATGTTAAGGAAGGAGTTAAACAACTCATGAAAATTATGCTAAGTGTCGACCCATTCTTTATTTCTCATTAATTTGAGTATACAAGCGGTTACAAATGAAATCCCCAAATTGATTTAGAAATTAGGGTTTACTCTTAAAGAAAAGAGCACAAAAGTGAGAAATGAGAATTTGGCCCCCAAAATGTGACCCCTGGGATCTTATTTATAGACAAATCGGGACCCCTTTTGACATTGGGTCAGCAAAGGCCTCTTTCGGGTGCACCAGCTGTGTGTCGTCCGCTTTTCATCTTTCGGCTCTGGTTGCCTGAGTCTTGGTTGTTGTTGAGAGATATGACATAGCCTTTACTGCGTCGGTCTTAGCTTTCAGAAAGATGGTTCCGGTCCTTGGAGCTTTTCTTTGAAGTTTTTTTTTAACCTTCCATATCGATACCAAGCCTATTGCACTACACCATAATGGCCATTTGGCAAGTCTTATTTTTTTCAACTGCCAACACTTATATGTGTTATAGACTAGCGACACTAATATGTGTTGCCATAGCAAATATGTGTCACCAAAAATGTGCTAACACTTGTATGTGTTGGTAGGTCTAGTCAACTTTTCTTTTCTAAGGGCAAAATGGTAAACTATCACTAATAACCCTAATCTTACCTCAACACTTATTCCTCAACACATATTACTTTCACGGCCGCTTCATACGTAAATAAAAAATGGGAAATTCATACGGCCGCTTCATATGTATCTAATCCTCTCTTCACTACTTCGATCCTCTCAATTCCGCTCTCCATCACTTCGATTTGGGGCTTCTACGATTTGGGTTTGGGGGCTTCTACGAATTGGGGATTCTACGAATTGGGGCTTCAGGTATTTGGTTATGTAAATCTGTGAAAATTCAATTGTTGGATTTAAATTCAATTGGGGCTTCTACGATTTGATTTCTACAAGTATAAATCTGTAATAAGTTTGTGATGCAATTGCGGCTTCTACGATTTAATTGCTACAAGTATAGAACTGTTCCATGTCAGGCTTAAAATTATGCATTTTGATTGCTACAAGTATAAATCTGTAATAAGTTTGTAATGCAAATACTTGATTGCCAAAATGTTTGGTGATACTAGTTTTCAATCACTTTTAATGACAATACTTGGTTCATGTAATTGAAAAAATTACAACTTATTCAACTTTTTCTTACAGGATAAGTGCTTAACATCCTTAATTTTAGGAATCCATTAATTTCATTTAATGCCATGGGCTGTCTTTATCATTCAGTCCTTGACAATAAGTTTTGGTTCATACATATGAATCAATTAACTTCATTTAATGCCATGGAGGGTCTTTATCCATCCATCCTTACAATAAGTTTTTGTTCATATATATTAAGTGATGTGTGTATTCTCTATCACCAACTTACTACTTTATGCAAACTTACACCAAATCAGCAAATAATTCATGAATAATATTACTAAGAAATATTAACATATTTATTGATTTAAGTTCTAAAATATTTATTTGTAAGTAAATATTTTTATTTGTTCACTTTTAAGTTCTTCCTGCTATAAAGCATTAACTGAAGCCTCTACTTTATTACTTTTATCTTCAAAATATATTTATTTCTTATATGTTTTCTTAGTTTTATGAAGATTTGTTAAAATATGAAGATCATGGAGATGTCTCAAAGACATAATAAGAACAAGCTAATTTTGTATGCGTTCCGAAGGGGAGTTCCAAGGGAACAATTCATCATTGAATAAAGTTAAATTATATTGTTTAAATTGTGAAAATGCTTGTTGGTGGATAATATAAATTTCCATGTAAATCACTTATATTTGAATACAATATGCATACTTGTTTATTTAACATGACCCTAGAAGTGAATTGGATTATTTATTAGTGATCCGCTTTGCCAATATTAAACTCCGGAAAATAACATTTACCTTTTCTGTATTGATGTATTTGTATATCCAGAAATTTTAAGTTATATTTATCATCAGTTTTGTAAGTTATAAAATTATATTTTATGTATCAGTATGCAAAATAATATTCAGGTGTAATGCTAGTGCATTTAAATTAAAAGTTCATCTGCCAAAATCCACATTTTGGTTAAATTTAGAAATATTAAATCTATTCTTCATCAAACTTGATTTTTTTAGAAACCTTTTAGAACATCTGAATTTAGAAGAAAGTAAACAAACATAATATGTATGGGAATGCCTATGAGAACTTTGTTATGAAGTTCATTTTGCCTACAGTCAAATCATATTTGTGTTTTTGTTACAATATTGTTATCAAAAGAGTTTAAAATCTTACGATTTACATTCCGATTAAAATAAGATCTTCCGCACTATGATTCAGTCTATATTTCAGCTCAAAATTTATTTAATATTGAATTTATTAACTCTCAGTTAACTAAATAAAAAGTTTCAGCACTGCAGTCCCTTTTTTAGTTGCATGCAATGCTTATTTTTTGAAAACGATAGCCCTTGAAGCTTCGACTATGATTTTGAGTCCAAGTTGGAATCTGTTAACCACAAATTTATGATCTAATGCAAACAAATTGTATTTTGACTCAAATCTAGTCCTGACATAGAAATGAAATAAGTAAACAAAGTTGGACTAAGTACCGATTTAAGGATAATGCGCTTAATTCTACATGTTGGGTACCATTTTCTATTTTAAATCAGTTACATTTACAAGTATGTAATAATATGTTCAAATCACTATCTGATTTCCTAAATCACTATTCAATATCTTGTCACTATTGGAGCTACATTAACAATTTGAAACCGTTGCATCTTTGGTTTACAATTTCCACTATTGCAAGGCCTTCATGCAATTTTTGAACGATGATTCGTTTATATGCCATAATTTAAACAAGAAAGAGTTAAAAAAATACCTGAATGACCTTAATTTTTTCTTCTTTTTTTCATCTTTGATTAACCAATCAACTTTGAATTTCATAGTCAAATGATAATTATGGCTAACTCTTTTTTTATCCCCATGTCTAAAAATATTTTAATGTCTAATGCTATGAAAGTATAAATCATTTGCATGTCATAATCTTCTCAGGTACTTTATCTGTATATCCAATGACTATGTCTACCTTGTGTTTTAGACATTTACATTATTAATACCTTGTGTTTTAGACAGCCTGAAACTGTCATTTGTACATGCGTCTTTTGCAACTTTTACAACTTTTAGACAGCCTTAAACTGTCATTTGCAACTTTTGCAACTTTTACGCCCTATCATTTGCATCTCATCAGTTTTAATTGAAGTGTGGGTTTAAAAAAAATGAGCTGAAAGATATATGCTCCAAATTTTGTCATGATACCTTTATTATTATTTTTGCAATTCTTATCTAAGTAAGAAACCAATTATAATTTTGCTCCCAAGCCAAAGTTTTAATAGCTTTGGTATGTATCAACCTAGCAGCTAGTGCTTTTATGAACCCTTTGTTGTATATTTCAATTTGGGTTAATAGAATGTAGTTCCCGTCTTTCATTGTAGAATTCATGATGTATTACAACTTACTGTGAACTGAATGGATGTTGGTATTGATATTCAATGTGCCTTAGGATTAAAATATGTAAAGTGAAGTAGAAGAGTACAAAGATTCTCTTTTTTAAAAAAAAAAAATGAATAATTGATGCTAACTTTATCTTTTTGCATTTTAGATAAGCTTAAACAAGCGAAAATATTTTCATTGTATAGTAGAAGATTACATTCATTATTTCGGTACATACATCCTTAAGGCCACATTATATTTGTATGCACCTGTGTATGCATCTATATTTAAAAAAAATCACCGATTGCTGATTATAAAACTAAATGTGAACAAAAATTGGGCCTGAACAAATCATTGAGAACTAAGTTGAGACGTACACCATATTATAAATAATAGCCTTTACGAAGCGAAACAGCTGTATTTGGTTGTACTTATATTAGATTTGTGTAATAGCATACTGCAAATCAACAAGAAAATTAAGTAGAATCATAAATGGTAGAATCTTGATTGAAGTAAAATTAGACTAAATTTTAAACTTATTACATTTGGTTTTGAATGCATACTGAATATCAACATAAACATATCTTATGATTTATTTGATTTTGTTTTGAAAATAAGTCAAATTTCATAGAAACGTAATTAGAATCACAACATATCTATGCTAAGGAAGAGGTGAACCGAGGCAAAATGTAAAAAGACACCTTAATCTGAATAACTGAAGCTGGATGTTGCATTGGTCCATCAGTTTGCTAACAAACTGAAATGAATCATGCTCAACGAAAGATAAATGGTTTGAAAAGGAAGGCAAAATATTTATAAAATCAGCTTATATGTAGCCTATTATAAACAGCAGACTAATATAGGTTGAAAATATAAACAACAAACTAATATAGTTTGAAAATGAAATATGTTGCTAAAACATCCACGGAAGCCTGAAATGCATCTACTATGCGGACTAATATAGCTTTATAGTTGCTTAAATTTTTTAAATACTTTTTTTGGTTAAGTTACTACATATTACATTGTTAAAAAAAATGTAATTTTTTGGTGTTTTTTGAAGTGCTGCTGCCTATGTTTCTTTTTGGTTGGTTATGGCCTTATGGGCATGTTTTGGTCTTTATGGAGTGATGGTGATGCGTTTATCTGCATTGATCCTGAAGTTGCTACTTTTTGATTTGGTTGCTGCTCTGTTGGATTTCTTTGGATCTCAATGCAACTGTTCTGCATGTTTGGAGCTATTTCTTGGCTCAGTGGCCACTGGTCATGCATGGGATTTAATGTTAGTTTGTGTACGCCAATGCTAAAACAACCGGAAACTGATTAGTCAAAAAGTACGGCACTTACAGGAAACGTTGGATTACTTTGCTTCCGTGAATTGCGCTGCTTTTTTACTGCATGATTTCAGTTTCGGTGATTTTCACCGTTTTTCTTTCGGTCGATGTAGCATGTCCTTTTGTGTAACCTGTGGTGTTAGCTTGATGCATTTCTACGCTGTTCTTATTTTGTATCTTGCTACGTCTTTTAGTTCGGAAATTATTCACCATAGACCGCATAGTAGATACATTTACATTATTAATACCTTGTGTTTTAGACAGCCTGAAACTGTCATTTGTACATGCGTCTTTTGCAACTTTTACGCCCTATGAACATGATGGGACTTGCTCCGTGTATCTATACCGGTTCCTTTTAAGGTTGTTATAGTACATTTCGCTGCTTATATGTATTCTGCCATCATTCGCTTATTTTCTTATTTACAGTTTATCATTCGCTTATTTTCTCATGCAAGTCCAGATTATCTAATGTACCATTTATTGTTCCTGCAGTTCTCATTCGCTTATTTTCTTCTGCACCTCGTCATATTGTGTTTGCTTCCTTCATTGGATTTCAGTTTCAGGTGCGTATGTGTATTGAATATTTCAGTTTTAGATGCGTATATATTAGTTATTAGGCTTGTGGCTATTATATATATATATATATATATATATATATATATATTGGTGGTTGGATATTTCCCGCAGTACCATTAGCGGATGCCCGCAGTATCATTAGCGGATGACCCTATGCGCCCCACAATATGATAGTGGATGACCTTCTATACCGCGATATCCTGCCTTGAAGCAGGATGGGTATTATTAATGTTGGCTAACATATGTGGATGCAGGAAATAGGTTGGAGGGATCCAACTACACCATACCAACCGATTTTCAGTCTGTTTTGAGAGAACAACCGAATTTAGTACCATTGTTGAAATGTATTTAAATGAAAGAGATGTAATTTTGAAATGAATATTTGTATCGTTTTGCTTATTTAGGTGAAATGCATTAAATGATTTTGCTTTTTGGATTTTGCTTTGTTCATATTCATCATCCATTTGTAAAATCAAATCAAGCACGCATATTAGTTTCAATATGCATACTAATTCTTTTTAATGCAGAATGTCAAACAATTGCATTGGTAGTGCAAATGAAGTTACAAATGAGGAGCTTGAGGCAAATAACTGTCCTCCACCAAGTGATAAAAAATACTCAATAATAGTTGACTTCGATGGTGTTAAAGGTAATGATGAAGCTAAATGGGGCACCAGATGCGGAGCGCTAATTCGTTGTCATATACCAATTGGCTATGGCGAGTGGAGAAATGTTGATGGTTACTATAAAGATATTTTGTGGCGAGAACTATTGGTATGTCACAAATTCACCTTATTTAATTATTTACTTTCTGCATAAAATTTATTCTTCGTATTGAAATTTCTTTGTTAAAACAGAATGAATTTGACGTGGACATCGATCCTGATATAGCTCGGCCAATTTTAGAAAAAACGTTTCCACGATATTTTCGTACGGTAAAGTCTACTTTGCGAAACAGATTGCTTAGAGTCAAAGGAACCATCATACCCAAGAATATCGCTATCACTAAATGTCCTTCAGACATTGACAAAGTATGGTGGGAGAATTTTGTAGACAACGAATACACTGATAAGAAAAAAGAGCAATGTAAGAGAAACGCCCAAGCCAAAGCTAATAATACTATCACTCACACGCTAGGAAGAAAATCATACCGTAAAGTTTATGATGAAATGGTAAGCAATCATAGTAAAAATATTTCTTGTGAATACTATTAATAAATAGTTAATTATTTTAATAATATTTCTTATTGTAGGTTAAGAAAAATCCGGAGGTGAAAGTTACGAGGACAATGGTTTGGAAGGAGGGACATAAAAATAAGAAAACTGGACAAGTTATTCCATCAGCAGCAAAAACCTATGTAAGTTTACACCAATCCAACTTTTTATCAAGGTGGAAACTTTTTTATTGGGTACTTATTATGATCGAGATGTTTAAAAGAGAAAACAATTTTTTGTGCTTAGTTTAATTCTCTCATTTTCGAAAAAAAATATGATGGCATGTTGACAAGTACTCGAAACTGAGCAATGTTCAGTTCAGTTTCGAGAACTCGAAACTGAAACTGAGCAATGTTCAGTTTCAGTTTCGAGAACTCGAAATTGAAACTGCGCAATGTTCAGTTTCAGTTTCGAGTTCTCGAAACTGATCAGTTTTAGTTTCGAGAACTCGAAACTGAAACTGAGCAATGTTCAGTTTCAGTTTCGAGTTCTCGAAACTGCGAAACTGAAACTGAGCAATGCTCAGTTTCGAGTTCCGAGTACTCGAAACTGGGCAATGCTCAGTTTCAGTTTCAAGAACTCGAAACTGGGCAACCCTCAGGGATCAACAACGTTTAGCTAGTTTATTAGATTGATTTTAGTTGAATTTTCTGGTTTAGTCATCGTCTATGCAAGAGCTCTTTCATCAAACATTGGGATTCATCCTTGGTAATGGTATCACTAGGATTTTCAATAGAGTTTAACATTTAACAATTGCTTGGGTATTTTGGTTAACTTGTTAAAACGCCGAGACATTAATTACCTAGAGCGCTTCACTGGATTGCACTTTAGCTTCAGACATGCACAAACATATTGGGTTACCATTTATAATTGTTTTACTATCGAGACTGAGCAATGCCACTAGAAACTGAAACTGTTCAATTTTAGTTTCGAGCTCGAAACTGAAACTCGAAACTGAAATTGTTCAGTTTCAGTTTCGAGCTCGGAATTCTATTAAATGGATCCATTGGGAACTACTGACTATATCCACTATATAGTTTCTGTTTTTGATTTCAAACCTATCTATTTTTCACCGCTTAGGACCAACATCCAAGTTAAGCATCTTTACAGTGGAACGATAAATTGGATGGTAGATGTGCGATAGATATTACATGTGTAACTTTGCTAGCTGGACTTTTGTAACAACCCGTAAAATGCGAGCCAGTTTGAAAATTTTAAATTGGCAATTTTAGCGAATTTTGATTATATAAAATAGATTATTTTAAATAATATCGACGAGAAATTTATTTTTGAATAGAATTCGACGTATATATTTATATACGTCGTCGTTAGAATATAAATATTTATATATAATTATAAATAGAATTGAAAATGGCGCGGTAGTTCGATAATTCGATTTCAAACTTCAATTGAATGTACCGGGTGCAAAATAATCCGGATTTTAGTGAAACCAAAAATGATAGGATCTAATTTATAATATCTTTCTAACGGATGTAAGAAACTGAGATTTCACTTTAAAAATTGAGAGATATGTCCAGTTGAAAATTCTGAATAGTCGCTATGGAATTCAGGCCCTTAAAAATGAACATTTTGCAAACGACCTCGGATTTCGACGAAACCAGTTTTGTTGGGTCCGGGATGTGAAGTTATTGCTAGATTTAAAATTTCATAATTTTCTGAAACAATACGTGAGCGTGGCAAAGGAAAACGCGTTTGACCAGTTTCAGTTGATTTTAATCGACTGGAAATTGGCCATTTTTCTAACGGTCTCAGAATTCGACGAAACTAGTTTTGTTAGGACCGTATCGTCAATACGAAGCTAGAAAATATTTTTCGAGAATTTTTAGAGTTAGTAAGTGGCCCCGGTAATTTGAAATGTACGTTTAAAATTCAATATATTGATTTAAATGTAAATTCAACGGAAACTGATTCAAACGATCGAATCAGCCAACGATACATATCCCATTGTGTTCGGAATGGGGGTAATACGCTAAAGACGACAGGCGGTGGACCTCGTTTAGAGGTCGTTGGTGAAAGTCAACCTTTTGCAATTAAAAATAATTAAATTAATTAATAAATTAAAATAACTTTTATAATAACCCCCCCCCCCCCTCTCGTTTACATTCACAGAAAAAAAATTTAGAAAAGATAAAATAAAAAAATAAAAAGGGGGGAAAGCGATCGAAGACCGCCTCCGTTCACCGCGCCGCCATGCTGGAGGCCGCCGCACCCACCCCCTTCTGTTCCGTCGCCATCCTCCTCCTCCTCCACCGGCTCCGCTCCCTCATCTCCTCTTCCAACCGAACGCAAAGACCCCCAAAACCCAGTCGACGATGCCGACTTCGAGACCTCCACCACCTCCGTCGCGAGCAGCTGCCGCACCGCCACCTCCTTCTGACGCCGACGCCACCCTCCGACAAACAGCAGTAAACCCCCCCCTCTCCTCTTGGTAATGTAAGTCTTCTTCTTTTTCTTTATTTATTTATTTTTACTGAATCCTTTTCTTCTCAGTTGTTTGTGTATGTAAGTAAAATAAGGAAATTAGTTTAGTAAAATTAAAATAAGGACTAACACTGTTTTTTTTTATATAAAGTTTGAAAACTGATTTTTATTTTAAAGTTTGAAAACTGAATTTTAATAAAGTTGAAAACTGAATTGTAATAAGATAGAAAAACTGAATTTTAATAAAGCGGAAAAACTAATTTTTGTTTTAATAGGAAAAAAGATTTGAATTTTGAAAAGTAAAAGAAAAGATTTAAACTTTGAAATAAAAATTCGATTTTTATATATTGAACTTTGAAATAAAAATTCGATTTTTATATATTGAACTTTGAAATAAAAATTCGATTTTTATATATTGAACTTTGAACTAAAAATTTGATTTTTAAATATTGAATAGCGAAGTAAAAATTCGATTTTTATGTATGTAGTGGCTACGGGCAACGAAGATGACGAAGATGCGATAGCGATGAAGTTTTCTATCAAGGAAGTGCCGTGGAGCTAGGATAGCTATATGTGAGAACTCCTCACCTTTCAATTTAATTTTTCTAGTTATATATATACTAGGATGCAGACGGTGCTTAGTAGCACCCGACACCCGTCATCCACAAACCATGGATGGCTTGTTTGTTAAATTGTTTGGTTGTGTAGTTAGTTATATGATTTGATTTGAATGTGGTTTGTGGTGTGAAAAATCGAATCGATAAATTGGTTAGGATTAGACGTGCGCCGTTATAAGGCGAAGGAGTAAGGCTAGGTTAGACCCTTACTCCAAAGTTTGTGGTTTGCATAACGAATTGATTTGATTGATGTGTGAATGGCGTGGGCCTTCACTAGACCGGGGATAAGGCTAGGCCTTGTCCCGTTTCTAGTATCGTGCCGTTATGCCGCCGAAATTTTCTAAAATATGTTAGAAAAATAAAAATATCATTTTATTGAATAAATGAATTGAATAGAAATTCATAGGTTGAAATAAAATGTTTTATCGTTAAAAAAATATAATTTTTAACGTGAATATGAAAATAGTGAAGTGAATAAATAAATATTCATTTACAAACCAGATGGTTTGTTTATGTACACTTATTTGAATGACATTGATTGGGACGATAAATTTTACACATCGCCCAACTGCACGAATAAAAATCGGTGTTTGATTGTTTGAAACCCCACACGGGTGTTAGGATGAAATTTGAAGTTCACTCATCCTGATTGATTAAATATGTCGATCGATTGATTGACAGGCTGTTATGAGCGTTGAATATCTATATTTGACGCTTATACAGTGTAGTGCACTTTGGTTGATGGTTGATTATTTTCAATGTTATTATATACATGTGTTGTATGAAAATCCATATAATTAATTTTATATGGTAATTGATTGGGCCTCATTCCAATCGTGAAAATAAAGAATATTTTGATAATAACAAATATTTTGATAATAGGAAATATTTGAAATAGAATATTTGAAAATAGAAATTTATGAAGCCGTGTTGATTAGATTGACGCCATTTTGACGTAAACGATATTTATATCGATTTTATTCATTTTAAAATGAATATTGAAAAGTAATCTCGAAAACGATTTCGAAATAAATTGAATTGAAAACGATTTCGAAATGAATTGAAAACGATTTCGAAATGAAATGAATTGAAAACGAATTCAAAATGAATTGAAAACGATTTCGAAATGAATTGAAAACGATTTCGAAATGAATTGAATTGAAAACGAATTCAAAATGAATTGAAAACGATTTCGAAATGAATTGAATTGAAAACGATTTCGAAATGAATTGAATTGAAAACGAATTCAAAATGAATTGAAAACGATTTCTAAATGAATTGAATTGAAATTCGAATTGAATAGAAATGAATTTTAAAACGAATTTATAAAGAAGAATTCAATTTTGCTTTGAATTGAAATAGAAGTTGAAATAGAATTTGAAACGAATTTAAAACTATTTATATAATTCGTTTTAAATAGAAATCGACGAAAAATATATTATATATATTATATATATAATATAATGGCCTGAATAGAACGCGCCGCGCCGCGGCAGTTCGCGAATTTCGACCATTTATTTCAAACGGACATTACGGGAGATCCGACCGTCGGATTCTCCTAAAACCGGAACCGTTGGGTTCGTATCGAAAAGAGCTTTCTAAAGAATATTAGAAATTAGAAATCTAACGGTTGGATTTGGAATTATGTCCAAATCAAATTCGAAAAAGGTCGCTGTAAGTGCAGTTCGATGGCCATTGATGGAAATCGACTGTACGGGCCTTGATAAAATTATTAAAAATAGTAATAATTTGTGTAAAATCATAAGAAATGATTTAGAAAGAATTGGGATGAAAAACTCCATATTTGAAAAGATAAAAATAGATTTTTATCGAAATAAACTAGTTTTGAACTAGAATTATAATTCTATTTATTTTTAAATAAATAAATTGAATTCGAAATGGGTTTGAAAATAACCAATATTTCCAATGAATGCATTGGAGTGGATTTGAATCGAAATTGTCTTCGGAATATTTCGATGTTGGAATTCGTGATTACACAGGTGTTGTTATGGAAATTTGAAAGATATATATTGATATCGTTATTTCCAATACGACATTTGTTAGTCGTAGAATTCGATATTGAATATAAGCCGATATATTTTCTATTCAGAGCCTTGTATTGAATATCGAATGTGATTTGGGTTTGTCGTGAATGGTGTCTTCACTAACACTATTCTTGAACCCAGTTGAGAAAAGATTAAATCTTTTTATTTAGATTTAATGAAGTGTACCAATTAAATGATATTTAATTGGAATTGGATTGGTATTGATTTTTGGGTTTATCGTGAACAGTGTTTTAAATAACACTTGTTCTTTAACCCGATAATTAATGGAATGGGATTTTGGGTTTATCGTGAATCGTGTTTTAAATGACACTGATTCTTTAACCCAGATAATGATTAAAACTAAGTGGAGTTTTAATGAATCTTTAATTAGATTGAAAAGATCGAGAATGGAGTATCACCAGTTTTGCTCCAGGCGATAGTTAAATCTTTAATTAGATTTGAATGTGAAATTTAGAAACTAACTGGCGGTTAGCCAAGCAGAATGGTTTTCTGGATATTGATCTGATGTTGGTTTCGGCCTTCGGGGTTAATATTTGGGGAATTATTCTCTTGATTAATTTACGGTTAGTGACTAATGAATTGGAATGAGGCGTATGTTGTGTTTATGTAACACTATTTAAAATATACGCGAGTTATTCGGAAAGACCGGGTTTATCCCATTCTGAGTAACTGATACGACGATAAGTCGAAGATGAAGACGATGGTCGAAGACCGGAGGTCTTCACGTCGTTTGGGTGATAACTGATGATCTTGATTGGGCTGTACACCCAAGAAGATGGAAACAGTTGGTGATCGTCCAGACGTACTTGGAGATCGATGGATATGCGGGGTACTAGGTGCCTCCGGTTTCGTTCAGACCCAGAACGGACTTGTAAATGGACTGTGTGTCTGACATCGGATTTCATTCTGTGTGACTGATATCGGTTGCATAGGATGGTTTGCCTGTGTGGCATGCTAAGATGCAAATGATCAAGGCTTCTGTTGAAAAGCAAAGTCTTGTGGTGATGATCAAAGCACGGCCTTTGTGGCGTAGCTTTGTGTAACGTTTACCTCGCGTGTTTCACACCAGGTATGAACCAAAAACGGGAGACGGACCTCAGGGAGGACTTGCGTTTCTTTCTAGCTAGAAGTGGCGTCAGTGGTTTTACACGCCCTGACGAGTTTGACTTATGTGGTTGTTGCTGTTGCGAGGCGCCTCGGTTATATCGGTTTCGGCCGAATGCATTCTGGTCGGCTGACGGACCAGACTTACACCCCATAGGGTGGGGAGACGTATTGTTCAGGCATAATAATCCACTCCGTGTGGACCGGCCCTGACGATCCAAGGGGCAGTTGCGGCTGTTCCTGTGGCTCGGGCTAGAGAGTCACGAAAACGGTTGAGGACTATCTTTTGCCTCGGTTCATAGACGGAAATCCAATTTCCAAATACGTGACATTTGCGGTTTTATTTGTAAACCTATATATGGCGACATGATATATGGTACCCATGCCGCCTATGATTGATACTTATGATTTGAAGTTGTTTTATACACTATGCACTTATAATAGTATCAAATGATTTGTTTTAAACGTATCAAGCATTCTTTGGCTGTTATAAGGGAAAACCCTATCCCCCGGCTTGCGTTGCATTGTGTGATAGGACCTGGGTCTTATAACAGCTTCATTTTTCTTTATTTAGCATTGCGCTGTTTGTTTCATGCACTGGTATTCTTGGGAGGAAACCCGTTCCGTATTATACGGCGTGGTCCCTTGATTTACCTAATGATTTAAAATAAAGATTAATAACTGTTTTAGTTCTCACACCAGTCACATGACTGACCTGGAGTTTATTGTTTTAACCTAAACTCTGGGTGCCCTTATTTTGACACGGGCAGCTAGTAGTTTTGGTTTTGCAGATTTATATTCACAGGATCCTGGTTTACAGCTGGAATGATATCCGGAAAGCTTTGTATCCGTATATCTCTTCTAGTTGTGTATTGTATTATTTTCCGCTGCTATGTATTTAAATGTAATTTAAATCTCTGATATTTCTATGTAATATTCATTTATACTCTGTATATTCTTGTAATCTGATGCATTGTTGTGATATACAATGAAATGTTCTTCTGTATGTGTTCTGTTGTGGCTTGTTCTCGAACTATCCGACGCTTTCCTTTACGGGGAAGTTGCGGGTCTTCACAGGTGGTATCAGAGCTTTGGTTTACAAAGCTCAGAGAATAAGGCACATTAGAACCATACGAAAGAATTCATCAGATATTGGGTTAGTAATATCCAATAAGAATGACTCGTTAGAGATAGGATCAGTAGTATCCTAGAACGAGTGTGAAGAGTATATTTTTAAAAATGAAAACCAATTTTGTTTTGAAAATATAAATCAACTATTCGTATTTGATTATTTATTTTGAAATTGAATTGGGCAATCCAGTATATAAAGATTTTGCATATGTCCTGCAAACGTGTGTTCGAAGTTTTAATATATTGGGTAGATATAGAATCCCCCTAGTGCCCGGGAATAATTCTGGTGATGGGGCACTGTCGCCAGTATTTATTTTCGAGCAACGAAAGTGAGATTTCTATATATTTCCTATTGACTGGTGTGAGAACCAAAATTAGATAGGGCCTATTGTTGTGATTTGGCATCAAAAATCTGATTTTTGACTATGTATCAAAATTATGAATTTGAAACTCTAATTCACTAATTGATTGATGTTTGTGTTGTTTGTTTATTTGTTTGCTAATTTTGAACCATTTAGCCTAACTGAATCAAATATTGAATTGTATTGAAATTTGGTCGCATTTGCTTGCATATACATATACTTACATTGAACAGGTCATAGCAAGGAGGCTAGAGCCAGAGAATAAAATTTGTTTGCCCGACAAATAGGTACATGTTTACTACATAATTTCCTGTTTTGTTTGGGTGATGATGATTTTGTGAGCCTATTGGCTAGCCGCTTGGCTTTTTCTTTTTCTTTTTGAGATCTGAAGGACCGGGGAAGCTATTTGAAATTCCCCGATGCTCCCGGTGCAGGGGAGGTTATGGCGAAATTTTTCAAAAATTTAGGGTGTTAGCCAAATTTTTGAAATTTTGAAAATTCTCAGAAACTGAAAAGTTGGAGAATGGAAGCCAGATCGAACGTAGAGCTGAATAATCAAACCACTTTCGACTTTGTTCCTTTTCGGGGACGAAAAGTTTTAAGTGGGGAAGATTGTAACAACCCGTAAAATGCGAGCCAGTTTGAAAATTTTAAATTGGCAATTTTAGCGAATTTTGATTATATAAAATAGATTATTTTAAATAATATCGACGAGAAATTTATTTTTGAATAGAATTCGACGTATATATTTATATACGTCGTCGTTAGAATATAAATATTTATATATAATTATAAATAGAATTGAAAATGGCGCGGTAGTTCGATAATTCGATTTCAAACTTCAATTGAATGTACCGGGTGCAAAATAATCCGGATTTTAGTGAAACCAAAAATGATAGGATCTAATTTATAATATCTTTCTAACGGATGTAAGAAACTGAGATTTCACTTTAAAAATTGAGAGATATGTCCAGTTGAAAATTCTGAATAGTCGCTATGGAATTCAGGCCCTTAAAAATGAACATTTTGCAAACGACCTCGGATTTCGACGAAACCAGTTTTGTTGGGTCCGGGATGTGAAGTTATTGCTAGATTTAAAATTTCATAATTTTCTGAAACAATACGTGAGCGTGGCAAAGGAAAACGCGTTTGACCAGTTTCAGTTGATTTTAATCGACTGGAAATTGGCCATTTTTCTAACGGTCTCAGAATTCGACGAAACTAGTTTTGTTAGGACCGTATCGTCAATACGAAGCTAGAAAATATTTTTCGAGAATTTTTAGAGTTAGTAAGTGGCCCCGGTAATTTGAAATGTACGTTTAAAATTCAATATATTGATTTAAATGTAAATTCAACGGAAACTGATTCAAACGATCGAATCAGCCAACGATACATATCCCATTGTGTTCGGAATGGGGGTAATACGCTAAAGACGACAGGCGGTGGACCTCGTTTAGAGGTCGTTGGTGAAAGTCAACCTTTTGCAATTAAAAATAATTAAATTAATTAATAAATTAAAATAACTTTTATAATAACCCCCCCCCCCCTCTCGTTTACATTCACAGAAAAAAAATTTAGAAAAGATAAAATAAAAAAAAAAAAGGGGGGAAAGCGATCGAAGACCGCCTCCGTTCACCGCGCCGCCATGCTGGAGGCCGCCGCACCCACCCCCTTCTGTTCCGTCGCCATCCTCCTCCTCCTCCACCGGCTCCGCTCCCTCATCTCCTCTTCCAACCGAACGCAAAGACCCCCAAAACCCAGTCGACGATGCCGACTTCGAGACCTCCACCACCTCCGTCGCGAGCAGCTGCCGCACCGCCACCTCCTTCTGACGCCGACGCCACCCTCCGACAAACAGCAGTAAACCCCCCCCTCTCCTCTTGGTAATGTAAGTCTTCTTCTTTTTCTTTATTTATTTATTTTTACTGAATCCTTTTCTTCTCAGTTGTTTGTGTATGTAAGTAAAATAAGGAAATTAGTTTAGTAAAATTAAAATAAGGACTAACACTGTTTTTTTTTATATAAAGTTTGAAAACTGATTTTTATTTTAAAGTTTGAAAACTGAATTTTAATAAAGTTGAAAACTGAATTGTAATAAGATAGAAAAACTGAATTTTAATAAAGCGGAAAAACTAATTTTTGTTTTAATAGGAAAAAAGATTTGAATTTTGAAAAGTAAAAGAAAAGATTTAAACTTTGAAATAAAAATTCGATTTTTATATATTGAACTTTGAAATAAAAATTCGATTTTTATATATTGAACTTTGAAATAAAAATTCGATTTTTATATATTGAACTTTGAACTAAAAATTTGATTTTTAAATATTGAATAGCGAAGTAAAAATTCGATTTTTATGTATGTAGTGGCTACGGGCAACGAAGATGACGAAGATGCGATAGCGATGAAGTTTTCTATCAAGGAAGTGCCGTGGAGCTAGGATAGCTATATGTGAGAACTCCTCACCTTTCAATTTAATTTTTCTAGTTATATATATACTAGGATGCAGACGGTGCTTAGTAGCACCCGACACCCGTCATCCACAAACCATGGATGGCTTGTTTGTTAAATTGTTTGGTTGTGTAGTTAGTTATATGATTTGATTTGAATGTGGTTTGTGGTGTGAAAAATCGAATCGATAAATTGGTTAGGATTAGACGTGCGCCGTTATAAGGCGAAGGAGTAAGGCTAGGTTAGACCCTTACTCCAAAGTTTGTGGTTTGCATAACGAATTGATTTGATTGATGTGTGAATGGCGTGGGCCTTCACTAGACCGGGGATAAGGCTAGGCCTTGTCCCGTTTCTAGTATCGTGCCGTTATGCCGCCGAAATTTTCTAAAATATGTTAGAAAAATAAAAATATCATTTTATTGAATAAATGAATTGAATAGAAATTCATAGGTTGAAATAAAATGTTTTATCGTTAAAAAAATATAATTTTTAACGTGAATATGAAAATAGTGAAGTGAATAAATAAATATTCATTTACAAACCAGATGGTTTGTTTATGTACACTTATTTGAATGACATTGATTGGGACGATAAATTTTACACATCGCCCAACTGCACGAATAAAAATCGGTGTTTGATTGTTTGAAACCCCACACGGGTGTTAGGATGAAATTTGAAGTTCACTCATCCTGATTGATTAAATATGTCGATCGATTGATTGACAGGCTGTTATGAGCGTTGAATATCTATATTTGACGCTTATACAGTGTAGTGCACTTTGGTTGATGGTTGATTATTTTCAATGTTATTATATACATGTGTTGTATGAAAATCCATATAATTAATTTTATATGGTAATTGATTGGGCCTCATTCCAATCGTGAAAATAAAGAATATTTTGATAATAACAAATATTTTGATAATAGGAAATATTTGAAATAGAATATTTGAAAATAGAAATTTATGAAGCCGTGTTGATTAGATTGACGCCATTTTGACGTAAACGATATTTATATCGATTTTATTCATTTTAAAATGAATATTGAAAAGTAATCTCGAAAACGATTTCGAAATAAATTGAATTGAAAACGATTTCGAAATGAATTGAAAACGATTTCGAAATGAAATGAATTGAAAACGAATTCAAAATGAATTGAAAACGATTTCGAAATGAATTGAAAACGATTTCGAAATGAATTGAATTGAAAACGAATTCAAAATGAATTGAAAACGATTTCGAAATGAATTGAATTGAAAACGATTTCGAAATGAATTGAATTGAAAACGAATTCAAAATGAATTGAAAACGATTTCTAAATGAATTGAATTGAAATTCGAATTGAATAGAAATGAATTTTAAAACGAATTTATAAAGAAGAATTCAATTTTGCTTTGAATTGAAATAGAAGTTGAAATAGAATTTGAAACGAATTTAAAACTATTTATATAATTCGTTTTAAATAGAAATCGACGAAAAATATATTATATATATTATATATATAATATAATGGCCTGAATAGAACGCGCCGCGCCGCGGCAGTTCGCGAATTTCGACCATTTATTTCAAACGGACATTACGGGAGATCCGACCGTCGGATTCTCCTAAAACCGGAACCGTTGGGTTCGTATCGAAAAGAGCTTTCTAAAGAATATTAGAAATTAGAAATCTAACGGTTGGATTTGGAATTATGTCCAAATCAAATTCGAAAAAGGTCGCTGTAAGTGCAGTTCGATGGCCATTGATGGAAATCGACTGTACGGGCCTTGATAAAATTATTAAAAATAGTAATAATTTGTGTAAAATCATAAGAAATGATTTAGAAAGAATTGGGATGAAAAACTCCATATTTGAAAAGATAAAAATAGATTTTTATCGAAATAAACTAGTTTTGAACTAGAATTATAATTCTATTTATTTTTAAATAAATAAATTGAATTCGAAATGGGTTTGAAAATAACCAATATTTCCAATGAATGCATTGGAGTGGATTTGAATCGAAATTGTCTTCGGAATATTTCGATGTTGGAATTCGTGATTACACAGGTGTTGTTATGGAAATTTGAAAGATATATATTGATATCGTTATTTCCAATACGACATTTGTTAGTCGTAGAATTCGATATTGAATATAAGCCGATATATTTTCTATTCAGAGCCTTGTATTGAATATCGAATGTGATTTGGGTTTGTCGTGAATGGTGTCTTCACTAACACTATTCTTGAACCCAGTTGAGAAAAGATTAAATCTTTTTATTTAGATTTAATGAAGTGTACCAATTAAATGATATTTAATTGGAATTGGATTGGTATTGATTTTTGGGTTTATCGTGAACAGTGTTTTAAATAACACTTGTTCTTTAACCCGATAATTAATGGAATGGGATTTTGGGTTTATCGTGAATCGTGTTTTAAATGACACTGATTCTTTAACCCAGATAATGATTAAAACTAAGTGGAGTTTTAATGAATCTTTAATTAGATTGAAAAGATCGAGAATGGAGTATCACCAGTTTTGCTCCAGGCGATAGTTAAATCTTTAATTAGATTTGAATGTGAAATTTAGAAACTAACTGGCGGTTAGCCAAGCAGAATGGTTTTCTGGATATTGATCTGATGTTGGTTTCGGCCTTCGGGGTTAATATTTGGGGAATTATTCTCTTGATTAATTTACGGTTAGTGACTAATGAATTGGAATGAGGCGTATGTTGTGTTTGTGTAACACTATTTAAAATATACGCGAGTTATTCGGAAAGACCGGGTTTATCCCATTCTGAGTAACTGATACGACGATAAGTCGAAGATGAAGACGATGGTCGAAGACCGGAGGTCTTCACGTCGTTTGGGTGATAACTGATGATCTTGATTGGGCTGTACACCCAAGAAGATGGAAACAGTTGGTGATCGTCCAGACGTACTTGGAGATCGATGGATATGCGGGGTACTAGGTGCCTCCGGTTTCGTTCAGACCCAGAACGGACTTGTAAATGGACTGTGTGTCTGACATCGGATTTCATTCTGTGTGACTGATATCGGTTGCATAGGATGGTTTGCCTGTGTGGCATGCTAAGATGCAAATGATCAAGGCTTCTGTTGAAAAGCAAAGTCTTGTGGTGATGATCAAAGCACGGCCTTTGTGGCGTAGCTTTGTGTAACGTTTACCTCGCGTGTTTCACACCAGGTATGAACCAAAAACGGGAGACGGACCTCAGGGAGGACTTGCGTTTCTTTCTAGCTAGAAGTGGCGTCAGTGGTTTTACACGCCCTGACGAGTTTGACTTATGTGGTTGTTGCTGTTGCGAGGCGCCTCGGTTATATCGGTTTCGGCCGAATGCATTCTGGTCGGCTGACGGACCAGACTTACACCCCATAGGGTGGGGAGACGTATTGTTCAGGCATAATAATCCACTCCGTGTGGACCGGCCCTGACGATCCAAGGGGCAGTTGCGGCTGTTCCTGTGGCTCGGGCTAGAGAGTCACGAAAACGGTTGAGGACTATCTTTTGCCTCGGTTCATAGACGGAAATCCAATTTCCAAATACGTGACATTTGCGGTTTTATTTGTAAACCTATATATGGCGACATGATATATGGTACCCATGCCGCCTATGATTGATACTTATGATTTGAAGTTGTTTTATACACTATGCACTTATAATAGTATCAAATGATTTGTTTTAAACGTATCAAGCATTCTTTGGCTGTTATAAGGGAAAACCCTATCCCCCGGCTTGCGTTGCATTGTGTGATAGGACCTGGGTCTTATAACAGCTTCATTTTTCTTTATTTAGCATTGCGCTGTTTGTTTCATGCACTGGTATTCTTGGGAGGAAACCCGTTCCGTATTATACGGCGTGGTCCCTTGATTTACCTAATGATTTAAAATAAAGATTAATAACTGTTTTAGTTCTCACACCAGTCACATGACTGACCTGGAGTTTATTGTTTTAACCTAAACTCTGGGTGCCCTTATTTTGACACGGGCAGCTAGTAGTTTTGGTTTTGCCGATTTATATTCACAGGATCCTGGTTTACAGCTGGAATGATATCCGGAAAGCTTTGTATCCGTATATCTCTTCTAGTTGTGTATTGTATTATTTTCCGCTGCTATGTATTTAAATGTAATTTAAATCTCTGATATTTCTATGTAATATTCATTTATACTCTGTATATTCTTGTAATCTGATGCATTGTTGTGATATACAATGAAATGTTCTTCTGTATGTGTTCTGTTGTGGCTTGTTCTCGAACTATCCGACGCTTTCCTTTACGGGGAAGTTGCGGGTCTTCACAACTTTTTTTATTTAAAAAAAAAGAAACTTATCCAATTTTAATCACTAAAAAATTATATACTTGCGGCATGTGAACCACATATGCGTTTGAATGAAAAAATTGTCGTTAAATTACACAGAGTGGTATATATAAGTGAATCTAAACTTTAGTGGTATCCTAAGCACTTGCCTAATTAGATCTCGTATTTGAGCCAGCTCTGTTTCACATCTAGGATTAAATAATCATAGCTTCAACTTTTATTCAACAGGTAAAACAACTAAATTTCTGTATGTCATAATTTTAGGGTCCGTTTTGGATTTTGTTCGCGTTTTCAACTTCGACTAAGAAATATGAGAACATGTATAATTCTTAGTCATTGCGACAATCAACGGATGGATTATTTTTCATAACTTTGTTACCTTAACACACAAAATAAAATAAACTTGTTATTTACTTTACATGTTAATTAGATTTTTCAAAATCATTTGTTTTCCTACAATCCACACGGAGGCTGCACTTCTGTTTAGACGAAAACGCAAAACAAAAAATGACAAGCCAAACGGGGTATTGTCTTTTATATTTTTGTTTAACTTCTAATGCATAAGTTGTCTTATTGTCATGTTTTATATTTTATCAAGCACGATGAGGAAAGGTTAGATCGGTTTAAGTTATTGTTAGTTTTCTTACCTGTCATGTTTTATGTTTTATGCTCAGTTTCAAGTTCTCGAAACAGCAAAACTGAAACTGAGCAATGCTCGGTTTCGAGTCCCGAGTACTCGAAACTGGGCAATGTTCAGTTCAGTTTCGAGAACTCGAAACTGATCAGTTTCAGTTTTGAGAACTCGAAACTGAAACTGAGCAATGTTCAGTTTTAGTTTCGAGTTCTCGAAACTGCGAAACTGAAACTGAGCAATGCTCAGTTTCGAGTTCCGAGTACTCGAAACTGGGCGATGCTCAGTTTCAGTTTCGAGAACTCGAAACTGGGCAACCCTCAGGGATCAACAACGTTTAGCTAGTTTATTAGATTGATTTTAGTTGAATTTTCTAGTTTAGTCATCGTCTATGCAAGAGCTCTTTCATCAAACACTGGGATTCATCCTTGGTAATGGTATCACTAGGATTTTCAATAGAGTTTAACATTTAACAATTGCTTGGGTATTTTGGTTAACTTGTTAAAACGCTGAGACATTAATTACCTAGAGCGCTTCCTTGGATTGCACTTTAGCTTCAGACATGCACAAACATATTGTGTTACCATTTATAACTGTTTTACTATCGAGACTGAGCAATGCCACTAGAAACTAAAACTGAAACTGTTCAGTTTCAGTTTCGAGCTCGAAACTGAAACTCGAAACTGAAACTGTTCAGTTTCAGTTTCGAGCTCGGAATTCTATTAAATGGATCCATTGGCAACTACTGACTATGTCCACTATATATTTTCTGTTTTTGATTTCAAACCTATCTATTTTTCACCGCTTAGGACCAACATCCAAGTTAAGCATCCTTACAGTGGAACGATAAATTGGATGGTAGATGTGCGATAGATATTACATGTGTAACTTTGCTAGCTGGACTTTTTTACTTAAAAAAATAAAAGAAACTTATCTAATTTTAATCACTAAAAGATTATATACTTGCGGCATGCGAACCACATATGCGTTTGAATGAAAAAATTGTCGTTAAATTACACAGAGTGGTATATATAAGTGAATCTAAACTTTAGTGGTATCCTAAGCACTTGCCTAATTAGATCTCGTATTTGAGCCAGCTCTGTTTCACATCTAGGATTAAATAATCATAGCTTCAACTTTTATTCAACAGGTAAAACAACTAAATTTCTGTATGTCATAATTTTAGGGTCCGTTTTGGATTTTGTTCGCGTTTTCAACTTCGACTAAGAAATATGAGAACATGTATAATTCTTAGTCATTGCGACAATCAACGGATGGATTATTTTTCATAACTATGTTACCTTAACACAAAAAATAAAATAAACTTGTTATTTACTTTACATGTTAATTAGATTTTTCAAAATTATTTGTTTTCCTACAATCCACACGGAGGCTGCACTTCTGTTTAGACGAAAACGCAAAACAAAAAATGACAAGCCAAACGGGGTATTGTCTTTTATATTTTTGTTTAACTTCTAATGCATAAGTTGTCTTATTGTCATGTTTTATATTTTATCAAGCACAATGAGGAAAGGTTAGATCGGTTTAAGTTATTGTTAGTTTTCTTACCTGTCTTGTTTTATGTTTTATGCTCAGTTTCAAGTTCTCGAAACATCGAAACTGAAACTGAGCAATGCTCGGTTTCGAGTTCCGAGTACTCGAAACTGGGCAATGTTCAGTTCAGTTTCGAGAACTCGAAACTGATCAGTTTCAGTTTCGAGAACTCGAAACTGAAACTGAGCAATGTTCAGTTTCAGTTTCGAGTTCTCGAAACTGCGAAACTGAAACTGAGCAATGCTCAGTTTCGAGTTCCGAGTACTCGAAACTGGGCAATGCTCAGTTTCAGTTTCGAGAACTCGAAATTGGGCAACCCTCAGGGATCAACAACGTTTAGCTAGTTTATTAGATTGATTTTAGTTGAATTTTCTAGTTTAGTCATCGTCTATGCAAGAGCTCTTTCATCAAACACTGGGATTCATCCTTGGTAATGGCATCACTAGGACTTTCAATAGAGTTTAACATTTAACAATTGCTTGGGTATTTTGGTTGACTTGTTAAAACGCCGAGACATTAATTACCTAGAGCGTTTCACTGGATTGCACTTTAGCTTCAGACATGCACAAACATATTGTGTTACCATTTATAATTGTTTTACTATCGAGACTGAGCAATGCCACTAGAAACTGAAACTGAAACTGTTCAGTTTCAGTTTCGAGCTCGGGACTGAAACTGAAACTGTTCAGTTTCAGTTTCGAGCTCGGAACTGAAACTGAAACTGTTCAGTTTCAGTTTCAAGCTCGGAACTGAAACTGAAACTGTTCAGTTTTAGTTTCGAGCTCGAAACTGAAACTCGAAACTGAAATTGTTCAGTTTCAGTTTCGAGCTCGAAACTGAAACTGAGCATTGCCCAGTTTCGAGTACTCAGAACTCGAAACTGAGCATTGCTCAGCTTCAGTTTCGTAACTATGGTACCATATAAGTTTCGTAACATCATTTTTAGATGTTTATTTTCCGAAATTATAATTGTCATTTTCAGAAACTTGACTTGCAATTTGTTATTTCTTTAAAACTGAGTGCGTTTATATTTTGTAGGCACTTGTGGAGGAGGAAAAAAAACAGGAGTTGGAATGTAATAGCAACGAGCATGCAAACATGTTTGATTTTGACCATGATCCTATCGCCAAAGTTTTTGGTTCTGATAAAAGGAAAAATTATTGTCGTGCAATTAGCTCCTCTTCTTCCGTAAAGCACGTAAAGATAATGCAAGCATCAAAAGCAATTGCCGACAAGAATAAAAAGGATGATTTTCGTCAATGGTCTATCGAATTACAAAATCAAGTTGCAAGTCAAGTGGCGAGTCAAGTGTCAATCCAAATCAACGATGCTCTTAAATCATTTGCTTCATCCTTTCTTACTATGGTACCGGGATTGCAACATAAGTTAATGGCGGTGTTATGACGCCTATGACAGAAACCACTTCTAATTTGGATAAATCTACACCGAACGTTGGAATTGCTAATTCGGTTATTCCGACAAATGATGTTGGGTCATCAACAAAAGGAAAACAATTTGTAATGCTATTATCACAAGATATGAAGAATGTAGCAAAAGCTTATATTGGTATGCAAACCATGTGTCATTTTAGAGAGATAGTGCCAGATGTTGAGAAAGTTGTTTGGATAACAGAAGTTTTAGATCCGAAAGCACCAATTTACGATGGTCCTCAAAACGGACACTACAAGCTTTGTGAATTTTCAGATGGAGGCTTTGTGATATGGTCCATGCTTCGCCTTCATAATATCTAAAATTCTATGTATCTTTAGTAAAACTTTGTATTGTTTTTTGTAATTTGAACTTGATATTGTGGTATTTTGAAATTGAAAGCATTATGCAAAAGTGACATTGTTGGAATTTGGAATATGGAAGTGTACTAAATACTTTTATTTGAATTGGTATGTTGAGTTATATATGTGATTGAAAATCATAAAAACATGTTATATAAGTGTTAGCAATTTATGTATGCCAACATTTATAAGAGTTAGTAGGATTATGATACTGACATTTATAAGTGTTACCATATCTTATGGTTCCAACATTTATAAGTGTTAGCAATGAATATGTTTGTAACATTTATAAGTGTTACCATATCTTATAGTTCCAACATTTATAAGTGTTAGCAATGAATATGTCTGTAACTCTTATAAGTGTTACCATATATTATAGTTCCAACATTTATAAGTGTTAGCAATAAATATGTTTGTAACACTGATAAGTGTTAGCAGTTACTCTGTTTGTAACACTTATAAGTGTTAGCAGTTGGTCTTCTTGTAAGACTTATAAGTGTTAGCAGTTACTCTACTTGTAACTGCTTGTAACACTTATAAGTGTTGGCAGTTACTCTGCTTGTAACACTTATAAGTGTTACAGGAAATTCCTCACAGGCTGTTAGTGACACATAAAAGTGTTACAGAAATTATTTGTAACACCTATACTTGTTGGGAATCCACTGTTTTGGTGTAGTGTTGGTATTGATAGCATTAGGTAGCCTCCGGCTTTCAGAGATAAGCTTTTGGTCTTGTCTTTAAGGCTTCACGATGTTTGCCTTTGTGCGTTGATCACTCACGCTCCTGGAGCCGTCACACCTTTCGGTATCGACACTATGCATGTTAGTGTGGATAGCTCTTCTTCTCAGAGACTTTGGCTTGCTCTCGGTGAATCTCTAGGGTGAATTTTTGGTCTTCGGAAGGGTGCTTTCGGTGTACTTCTTGCTGAAATTGCTTCTAAGTAGCCAACGAGCTTCGAGTCTAGTAGCAGACCTTCGGGATGATTGTGTTTTGGCCTTATCGTCTTTTATCTCTTTTTGTGTTAGCATTAAGTGAATTAATGCCGATAGCCCTTTCGGCTCCCTTACTTTGCTTTGTTCCTTGTTGAATCTTTCATTTCAGATCACATGTTGTCGTTCTTTCTTTCTTATTCGCTTCCAGCTTGAGGTAATTAGTTTCCGGAATTGACTTCACATTATTTTTCTTTTGTTTCATAACTTTCCTAGCTGTATTCCTTTTCCTTCCCGGTTCTAAGCTCTTCCCCTTCAGGATGGTGACAGATGTCTATTGTCAACGTTGTTTCTTTTATACTTTCGGCTTTACTCTGGTGTCGGGTTTACGCTCTTGGCCGGTGACGGTTCGATACCCCTTCACCGATAGCTTGTTTCGGTGTTGAATTTTGGTAGTAACAGTTCCCCCTTATGAACGGGTAATTTCGACCTTTCAAGTCGAAATTCAAACTTTTCTCTTGTACTTCGACTTCCCGCCTCTTGGTATCCTTCAATCTGACCCGCTGGTTTGCTCTTGCTTGTATGGTTGAGATTCAAGGGTTACTTTAACATAAATACATTTTCTTCCTTTTCCCCATTTTTTCACATGCAAATTCATTGCTTAAACAAGATCACTGTTCTTCAAGAATCGCGCAGGTTTATCCTAAATTCAAAGTCGTCCTCTCGTAAGTACTTCTATTCCGATTGTAATTTGAAATCTAAACCATGCTCTTAGATTGATTAGGAATACGATCAGGGTTTTCATATATCTAGCATAGGTTAAACAACGATGATAGCTTAGATGATGATTAATGGTGATCAAATGGGTTGCCTATTTTCTCAGTATGTTTTTGAGGTCTAGAATGCAAAATTACACGCGTAAGGTTAATTTTATTACAAAGAAAAATGTTATACTTCCGGTACAAGTGGACTCAACACCGCTGTTATCGATTCACCTAGCTCTCGATTTTTCCAACACCAATTTTTGTATTTACTTAGCTTTTGAATTAGTGGCTATTGCACAAACCCGAAAGGAATGCCAAAGATCTGTTCCCTTTCCGTTTTTGGTAAAGTTCGACGGCTTAATGCTATAAGATTGTGGCTTCGATTTCTCTAATATCGGATCTGAAGATCAATTAGGCCTTCGGTGATGATAATATGTTACTTGGTATCAGCTGAATCGTTACCAAGCACTCTCTGGAGTCTAATTTTTTTCTGACACCTACCCTTCACCTTTTTGGTTTTGGCGTTGGGATAATTAATTTTATCACCATCAAAGACTTAATTGTTTCTAAGTGTACATGATTCATGTATACACCTTTCTAAGATTAATTCTCATGATCAACTTGATATTTAACATGTCAATTCTTGATATCAGCAAGTTTTCATGTCACTTTACCCACTCATGGATGCTATTTGCATATATGTAAAATAATGCAATGTTAACACATGTGTGATGAAATGATATCACCTGGCAGCATTATGTCTACTAAAAAGAGCCTTAGCCAGGGAAAATCTAGTGATTCTAGCGCTTCTTGAAACAATAAGACGTTTTCCTTGAAGGAATCCCTCATTGTTTCCCAAGACGAGGTAAACACTATTCTTGGTAGCTTTGGGATGTCTGGCGTGGATGTTGTTCCTGCCACTACTCGGGACAACATCAGAAACCCTCCAAAAGGATACTTTGCATATTCTGCCATTCACATTTGGCATGGGGCTTCTTTCCCTTCCCAACTTTTATTTCTTGGCTTTTACGGGACTTAGGAGTTGCCCCTATTCAACTCCTGCCAAACACCTACACTTTACTCTTATGCCTTGAAACTTTGGCACTTGAATCAGGCTGGGCTTCCCTTACTCCCAACCTTATTCAACATTTGGCACGATTCTCGAAAGGAGCAAACTCGCCTATTTTGCGCGCCAATCCTTTGAAGAATATTATTAGTGATAGTATTAATTAGATTAAACCTTGGAAGGATCAAATCTTTTTCATCAAGTGCCCTGCTGGCATTTTAGGAAAATTTGCGGACATTGGTGAGTTTTCTTGTTTCCCATGAGTAACCATACTTTTTTTGTGCTCTGCTTGATTTCCTTTTCACTGCGGATCCTGCTTCTAAAAAGATTGCTTTAACAGAGAGTAAATCTCGCGCTCTCGAAGTTATTTCTAGGAAGTTCGAAGAGCCAAGATGCCAGTCAATTTTGCTGACTTTGGACAAACTTCATCAATATAACCTTCTTCCTGCTGGTTAGAAAATCTTTGGGCCACCACCCATTCATTTTCCTGAATCCAAACATTTGACCTTAGGCTTGAACTCATTCAGTGCTTTGTCTCCTTTATTTCCAGGTATTTGATTGAGATTGCTTTTCCTTTCTTGGATCCACTTTAGTTTGCAGGGTTTTTCACCCTTACCCTTATTTTTGTAACTATGCTTGATCACGAACCTCAGTTTCTAAAGCTATATCTCCCATGAATGCCCTAGACCAGTCAGATGTTGTTGCTTTAAGGAGGTTGGAGGAATCCACTACTGAGCCATCGTCCAAGAGACTAAAGCATGACATCCCCATTTCTATCTCAAAGGATGTTGTTGTCATAATTGTTGAGCAAAAGGTACTGGTCCTACCACTTCTGCCATCTACACGGTTATTGATACCGGTGTTTCTCCTGAGAATATCTCTAGTCTTGAGCTTGTGGATTATGCTCCATTGCCCACCCCTCTAAGTACGTCAGACAATATGATATGATTCCGCCTTCCACTTCACATCACATTAGCCCTCCAATGTTTCCTTTGATAGCTTCGAATTTCAATAATCTTGTGAAGCTCGCTCTCTCTTCCCTTGACGTAACTAATATTCCATTACCTTCCGCTTCTTTAGACTGAGAGGGTTTTCATCAGCATCTAATCGAGCAGCCGCTTTCGGTATAGATTTTTCTTTTCTTAATCCTTTCTTTACCTTTGTTTTCGTATGATAACTAATTGGATTTTATCTTTTTCCTTAGGTAACTAAAAGATGGTTTTGTCCCGAGTGGCTGCCCTTTCGTCTTCTTCTGAGATTACTCAACTTCGGGAAGAAAACACTGCTTTAAGAGATGAGTGCGAAAGATTGAGGGATTCTCTTGAGAGGGTCGAATCAGATCTTGAGAAGGGGAGGCAAGCAAAGAGTCTTTTATCTGACTAAGTTTCAGCTTTCGAGAATCACCTAGTAAATATGGTGGTCACTCATACTGATGAGCTTAAGAAGAGGGACGACAAGCTCTCTCATGCGGCGCCGATAATTTATAAGGCCAAGGATAGGATCTCTGAGTTCTTGCAGGACCATCTTCCAAATATTAAAACCGAATATTATGAAGACGCTTTATTTCTTTCCTTTTTTGATAATTTTCAAAGATTTCCCGATATGTAATTTACCTCAGTCCCCTCTTTCATTAGGGATAAAATCGTGGAAAGGATCAGTTTGACTAAGCGGAAAGTTGAGATGCCAAAGAGGGATAAGCTCAAGGCTAAAGACTTCTTGTTCATCAAGGACTTTTTTGATACCTTTGATGATGAGGTTGAAGACATGCCTATTGTTGATGACGATGTGGGTGGCAATAATGACAGTCCTGATGATGGGAATTGCTGAGATGATCCTGACAAGGATGGGAGTGATCCTTATTCAGCCCCTGAGGCTTCACATGACTCCGTTGGAGCTAGAGTTGAGGTTATAGGTACTCGTACCATACAAGACCCTAATGTGCCTTCGGCTAAAGAAGGCGGTATTCCTGAATCATTAGGAAGAGAACAGTATGTCTGGTCTGATGCTTCCGTTTCCCAGGTATGGCATTTACTTTTTGAAGTGCTTTTTCTCTTCTTGAGTATATGGTGTTAACTAGTTTCCTGTCATTACATTGTATAGACCAAAAGAAATATTGTTTCGAAACTTAAAGCAGCATTAAATAAGAAACAGAGGGAAATAACCCGGTCCCACATAGAGCAAGAAAGACTGTTAAAGGGCTATAATACCTTGTCATGAAAATATCACAATCTTGACAAAAGTGACTCTAGACTTATGTTTTATAAAGAGCATGAAGCTGCACCCAGGCTTAAGAAAGCACGAAAGCACAGGGAAACCATTTTGGAGGAAAACACAGAGCCGATGACTCTATTCTGGATGTTAATTGAGGATAAAGATATTCTAGTGAATTTTTTGTATGAGATTTATAAGCGATGCATCATAGTAGATTTTTCCTTTCTAGGGGATCATTGTGGGGGTTTGATACGTCACCTCCACAGGCATTATCTAGATGAATTTAGAACCGACCCACATCCAGGAGCATGTTGGAATCTTCCATAGGTTCTTTTAATCCCTAGTGGCCTTCCCCAAGAAAAGCTTAAGTACAACAAGAATAGGTTTATTACTGAGTTGTTTAAAAGGTCAATTTTGTATGCACAGGAGGAGTGTTTGTAAACTTGTTGTTATGTATGTGTAAGTGTATTAGTAATCCTACTGTTGTTCGTGGTTGCTAATTTTTATTTATATTATGGCAGAACCTTGTTTTTCATGAGGATGTGTTACGTTCGATATCTAGATTACAAAAGGAATTTTCAACAATGTCATCACATGTACTTGGAAGAAAATACTTCCTAAGAGAGCTTAAGAGAATTTATACGAAATACCGTTAACTCCTCTCTACCTTTTTGGGTGACGGCCGTAAGATGATTTCAAAAAGACTTAGGATTGAACATGCTGAGCTGATATATAAACAATGAATATACTGATAAGTAAGTTTAGATCCCTATAACTCTTTTTGGTTCATATGTTTGTCAAAACAATTAAAAACTGGTTTTGAATAAAGTTCATGCAAAACTTGTCTTGAGAAATATAACACCATTTTCTGTTTTCTTTTGTGAGTAAAAAGCTTATGCATAACTACTACTTATTTTTGTGAGTAGTTAGATACACACAAAACTTCCCTAACCAGGGATGGTGTATTATAGAGGCAGAGAAAATTGAAATTCTTAGAGTGGGATCTTCCACCTCCCTGGAGAGAGCGATTCTACATAAGAACTTGACGATCAAGCTTTTGAATGATAAGGTGGATATTCTGAAAGGTCGATTAGAGGGAAAGAGTATATTTATCCATGGATTAAAGAAATAAATAAATACCAAACCATCTATTGATTTTGAGGATGAGGTAATAGGATTGCATCAGCGGGTAGCTAACTTGGAAACTGAATTAGATAATGCTAATGCAAGTTGTAAGACGTGTGAATATTCCTTCAAAAACATTCCTATCATAACAGTGTCTCGGACTTCTGAAACTGTGATTGGGCATAAGGCTCCAACTTCTCAAAAGTATTTTTATTTGAAGAACCCCCCTCAAAGGTTAGATGCATCTGTCATTTCCGAGTGGTGTAATAGTGATAGCTGAGATGAAAGGTATTTACGATACAAAGCTTAGTAAGGATATACTTTGTTGCATCAACTATTACGTTTCTCAGATTAGATAATTATAAGAGGGAAGACATGATTTACATGTGAGAATCTCTTATTTAGAGAAAGATAATAAGTCTTTAAGGGCTATGTGTAGAGCTTGTGTGTAACGACCCAGAAAATCTGAACCAATTAAAATTTTTTAAATTGGCTAAAATAACGGATTTTAAATATTTAAAATAAATATTTTAAATGATAGCAATGAAAACTGAGTTTGAATCGACAATTGAAAACGAATATAGTTAATTATAATTATAAACAAGGCCTGAAATGGCGCTGTAGTTTCAAAAAAAAATTGAATTCAAACTTTGTCGGACTGTACCGGGCGCAAAACAATCCGGATTTTAGTGAAACCAAAAATATTTAAATATGTTAGTGAATACCTTTCGAACGAATCTGAAAAATCGAATTTTCATAGCGGAAAGCAAAAGTTATGGCCGAATGAATTTTCAGAACGGTCGCTATGGAATTTATATAGCCCGTAAATTCGACGAAACTACTTTTGTTGGGTCAGGGATGTGAAGTTATTGCTAGATTTCAAATTTCATAATTTTTGAAGCTAATATGTGAGCGTGGCAAAAGAAAATGTGTTTTGGTCAATTACAGTTAAATTGGATCGACCAAAAATGGGCCTTTTTGCAAACGGTCTCAGAATTCGACGAAACTAGTTTTGTTGGGACCGTATCATCAAAACATAGCTAGATTTATTTTTCTGGAATTTTTCGAATCAGTTTGTGGCCCTGGCAAATTGAAATGTACGTTCAAATTAAATATTAAATGTTTTATATTTTGATTTGAATGGAAACTGACTGAAACAGTCGAATGGGCCTACGAAACATATCCCATTGTGTTCGGAATGGGGGTAAAACGCTAGGGACGACAGTCGTTGGGTTTGGATTGGGGTTCGCGAGAGGCAAGAGGAATTTTCAGATTTTTAAAACTTTATAAATAAAAAAAATGATTGGGCCACGTCAGAATGCACCCCCCCCCCCCCCCGATTTTCTCTCTCCCCGACTCGAGCAACGGCGGAAATAAGCCGCTCCCTTCTCTCCTCTTTTTCTTCTGATCCGCTCAATGAAATCCAATGCCACAGTTGAGGTTTTTGTAGTACTTCTCGTGATCTTCAAATCCATATAAGTATTGGATTTTTTCGTGGCCTGTAGAGGGAGAACCACCCTCGAGAAGTTCGGCCGTTCGCACCCCGATTCCGCCGCCTGGGGACCACCGAGCTCGACCTCCTCCCTGGCGCACGTGCGCCTCTCCTAGCCCGACAAGGTGGCGCTGGCCGATCGAAGCAACAATCAACGGATTGCCTGAAAGATCAAAACCTAGTTTTGAAGATTCTGAAAGGTAATCGGTTGTTAATTATTTAACTGATTTCGACAGTTTAAAACCGTTGCAAACTTCGAAAAATCATATCTTTTTGCTATGTTAACGAAATTCGATGAAACAGGAAACATCGTGACCGTGTGGACGTCTTCTATATTTTAGAAGAGACCGCATATTTTTTGAGCCTTCTGCTATTTTTGGTGGAGTGGAACCCTATGTGAGATTTCTAATTTAAAAATAATAGGGAAAACGACGATGTATAAATTATATAGTCGATGTTTGAGTTATATAAACGTTGTACACCTCATGTATAAGCGTTGTATAAGTTGTATGTTCGATGTATAAGTTATATATGCGTTGTAAAAATTATATATGTGTTGAAATAAAAGTGAAATGCTATATATATATATACATATACGCCCCTCGTCCACAAACCATGGACGATATTTATTGATAGTGATTGGTGTGAAGATTGATTGATAGCGAATGATTGTTTGGGATTGTTTTGTGGTTGATATTGATTGATTGCGGTTGAAAAATACCCATTTGTGGTTGAGAAATATTTAGTTGAAACCACATAGGATTAGTTTGTGGAAATGAAATAAATATATACATGCCGCCTGCGTGCGAACTAGATGCATGATCCCCATTGTCAAAAACCGCGAGGTTTTAAGGTAGAGCGAGGAGCCGTACTAGGGACGGTCCCAGTTTTAACTACCCTGCCGTTATGCTACTGAAATTTTGAATAATATTCGTGTGTTTGAATTATTTTCATCTGCTTAAACTATATTTATTCATTGAATAGAAAACCTTCATGTGTTGAATTGATATTCATTCGTTGATTAGAAATTCATGTGTTGAATGGTATTCGCGTTTTAAATATAAAAATCACATTTTTATCTATATATAGAAACTATAGAAAACCTTCATTTGTTGAATTGATATTCATTCGTTGATTAGAAATTCATGTGTTGAATGGTATTCGCGTTTTTAGTACAAAAATCACATTTTTATCTATATATAGAAACTATAGAAAACCTTCATGTGTTGAATCGATATTCATTCGTTGATTAGAAATTCATGTGTTGAATGGTATTCATATTTTGAAATAAATTTTTTGATAATAAAAATCACCTTTTATCGACTATATGAACTATGTAAAATAATCTCGTTTTGAAATAAATTGTTTTATAAGAAAAATCCTATTTTTATCACCAATATGAAATATGTAAAATAATAGTGTTTCGAAATGAGTTGTTTTACAATAAAAATCACATTTTTATTATATGCGTGAATCGTTGAAATGTGAAGTGTTAAAAATAGCCACTTGTTCAAATAAATATATATGAGTTGAAATATTCATTAATTAGCTAATGATATGATTTGTAACTATGTATGTAACATTAGAATGAATTGTGTTTTTAAACCAAATAGAAATCAAATATGTAGTCGAATAGAAAATGATAAATGATAAGAACTATATATATGTACATGCATATTCATTGAACAGGTTATAGCAAAGGGGCTAGAGAAGAGGAATAAAATTTGTGCCCGACAAATAGGTACACATTTACTGTTTTGTTTGGGTGATGATTTTATGAGCCTGTTGGCTAGCCGCTTGGCTTTTTCTTTTTCTTTTTGAGATTAGAAGGACCGGTGAAGCTATTTGAGATTTCCCGATGCTTCCGGTGCAGGGGAGGTTATGGCGAAATTTTCCAAAATTTTAAGGCGTTAGTGAAATATTTGAAGTGAAAACGATATTGAAATCATTGAATGAACTATATTTATATAAATATATAAATATAAATAAAATTAAAACAAAACGAGGCCGTGCAGTTCGTATTTTGAAACCGTGATTTCAAACAACTAGTGCGGGAAATCCGACCATTGGATTTTCCCGAAACCGCAACCGTCGGGTTCGCCTTGGAAATATCTTTCCAACGATACCAACTTTGTAAAAATCCAATGGTTGGATTGTCTGGAATGTTTAATTCAAATCTGAAGAAAAACAGCGCCAGAAACGATTATATATATATATATATATAATTATATTTAATCGAATAACGACGCTGCAGTTCGTATTTTGAAATCGAAACTTCAAACGATTGTACCGGGAGATCCGACCGTCGGATTTTCCCGAATTTGGAACCGTTGGATTCGTTTTGAAAAGACCTTTCTAATGATGTAAATTTTGTAAAGATCCAACGGTTATATTTTCAGATATGTGTAAATCAAATCTGAAGAAAAACAGCGCCATGGCCGCGTTATGGCCCAAAGCGCCGTTTTGAATAAATAGGCTATTTCAAAATAAATAAAAATAGCGATAAATCATTATAAAATATCATAAACGATATGAAATGGAAATAAACTGAATTTGCTCGATTTATGTAGTATTTGATGGTTGAATGTGTTTGGTGTGAAAATTACATTAAAGAACAAAATTGGTGTTGTCAAATGATTTAACCATTGGAATAAATTGATTTGAAATTCTAAATAAACGTGAATTATTTGAAAAGGCCGAGTTAATTCTCATTTCAAATAATTGACCGATGATTGAAAGTCGAAGATGATGACGGTGGTCGAAGACCGGAGATCTTCACCTCGTTTGGATGGTAACCGAGGTCCTGATTGGGAGGCATCCCGAAATATGGATAATGAGTGGTGACCGTCCAGACGTACGTGATGATCGATGGGTTTGCGAGGTATTTAGTGCCTCCGGTTTCGTTCAGACCCAGAACGGACTTGTAGATGGACTGTGTGTCTGACATTGGATTTTATTCTGTGTTGATTGATTTCTATTAAATATACATCTGTTTGGCGGCGGAGAATTTATTCTTTTGCTTAACGCCCTTCTCTGTGATGCACGAGCTCAGAGGTTGTATATCGATGGACATCAGTCGCATGGCATGAATTGCTAGTGTGGCATACCTAAGTGGCAAACGATCAGGGCTTCTGTTGAAAAGCAAAGTCTTGTGGTGACGATCAAAGCACCGCCTGTGTGGCGTAGCTTTGTGTATAACGTGAAATCGCGAGCCTCACACCCCGGTATGAACCAGAAACGGGAGAAAGGACCTCAGGGAGGGCCTACGTTTCCTCCTAGCTAAAAGTGGCGTCAGTGGTTTTACACGCCCTGACGAGTTTGACTTATGTGGTTGTTGCTGTTGCGAGGCGCCTCGGTTAGATCGGATGATCCGGGTCTGATGGAGTCACTTGTTGGCTCGCTTACGCCCCAAAGGGCGGCGAAACGTAGTGCTCAGGCATTTTTAATCCACTCCGTGTGGACCGGCCCTGTCGCTCCTAGGGTCACTCGAGCTCTGATCCTGAGACTCGGGCTAGGCAGTCTCGAATTCGGTAAGGACTATCTTTTGCCTTAGTTCATGATGGAAATCCAATTTCCAAATACGTGACGATGCGGTTTCGTTTGTATATATATATATATACACATATATATATATATATATATATGTGTGGCGACATAGTGGCATGGGACGCTCATGTCGTCTATGATTGATAGTTATGATCTGAAATTGTTTTCAAAGCATATAAACACTAGCAATAATATCAAATGCCTTTGTTTTATTCGTATCAAGCATATTTTGGCCGTTATAAGGTAAAAACTCTATCCTCCGGTTTGCGTTGCATTGTGTGATGGGAACTGAGTCTTATAACGGCTTCATTTTTATAAAAAGCATAGCGATGTTTAAAAGAAAGATTTGTTTTAAAGCACTGGCAATCCGATGGAGAAAACCCGTTCCACGAAAGTGGCGTGGTCCTGTGATTAGCCAAATTATATATGTGTTGAGTAGATTTCTCATACCAGTCCCATGACTGACTCGTAGTTTGTTTCACATTCAAACTCGGGTGCCCCTTTTTCTACACGGGCAGCCTTGTATTCAGGTTTAGCTGGTTCTTTCTGGATAGCTGGAGCTGAAGATGGATTCTATCACTTATCTCTTTTTATGCTGTTCAGCTCCTATTGTACATGTTTTGTTTATTTCCGCTGTAGACTTTTATGTATAGCTGAACTGTATTTGTTCTAAGTAAGATCCTGTATACTGTGTAACTCTGATGATTACTTTTATCCAGTATATTTTATTGTTCGTTATCTGGTGTATTTATTTAATTCTGTTCTGCTATTATCTGTTTCTGTGTTATATTCCAAAGATAACCCTTGTCTCCGTCGGAACGGGATTTGGGGTCGTCACAACGTGGTATCAGAGCTTTGGCTAAGCTTAGTTCTGGAATATAACATTTGAACGAACTCGTCAGAAATAGAACCATTAGTGTTCTAGGACGGGTAACTCTATACAGATAGGATCAGTAATATCCTAGTATAAGTAAAGCAGAATGAAATTACACCTAGATAGACACATTTACATCCAAGTATTTGTCTCTATATTTTGAAAATCTTTCCTGTTGGCCTGACACTTGATCTGCTATTTGCAGAAGAACTAGAAAATGAGTGCCAGAAACAGAAGAAGTAATACTGACCCGGAAATAGAAGCTCTATTCATGAAGTATAGAAATCTGGGTGGAAAACCCTTTACGGGTGAAGAAGCAATTATGAAAACACAAGCTTGGATTCGTTCGGCTGAGAAAATCTTTGAAGCATTAAAGCTGAGGGATGACCAGAAAAGATTACTGGCCTCTTGGGCACTCAAAGAAGAAGCTTTGTTTTGGTGGGATTCAATCATTAAAGATAATCCAGAAGGTGATATCACCTGGGACAGATTCAAAGTGATTTTCCTGGAAAGATTTACCCCTCCCGAAGCGACTGAGCGCCTTTGTGATGAATTTTCTTATTTGATACAAGGAGATATGACCATCCCAGAATATCATAAGAAATTCAACGAACTTTCTCACTTTGCTCCCCATCTAATTCAGAATACGAGAAGAAAGAATTTGAGATTTATTTACGGGCTTCAAAGGAAATATCAAAATAAAGTAATGGGGCATGTGAAGCTCCCTTTTTCAGAAATGATTTATATGGCTTATCAGTATGAAGATCTCCATAAGAAAGGCATGTTGCGCGACGAGGAAGAAGTCAGTTCTAGCGATAGGGTTATCAGAAACTGATCGTCCTGAGGCTAGTACAAAGTCTGATGTCAGTATGATGCCCAATGCCAAGAAAAAAGGGCTAAATCTAAAAAGGAACCGGCAACGACTGCCACATGTTCTAACTCCAATAAACAGGGGCACCTGACCAGGAAGTGTAAAACCTCGAAGAAACGAAAGAAGGGGTCTAAACCCGATAACCAGTTTCGAGAGAATAGAAAGTGCAGTCAATGCCATCAGTCCGGTCATCTTTCAAAGGCCTGCCCGCTATTCAGAAAACCTAAAGCAGTACATGTAAATGAAGTGGTAGAAGTACCTGCCTCCTCGTCTGCTCAGGAAAGGTCTGATGTTTTAGAAGGCACGCTCAATGTCAAAAACATTCCAGTTAAAGTACTGTTTGACACAGGCGCGTCACGAAGCTTTATTGCAAAGAGTGCAGTCAAGAAGTTGGATTTGAATTTGAAGAAGCTCAAAGAGCCAATGACTGTCCAAAATCCAGTTGGAGGTTCCATCAATCTTAGTTGGGCTTGTGCAGTACCTGTCTCTTTTTCCTGCTATAAATTCCCTACTATCTCTATGGTCATGAATTTTAATGAATTCGATCTTATTCTGGGATTGGATTGGCTAACCAAGTATGTGGCAGAGGTTAAATGCGCCGAGAGAGTGGTTAAAGCAAAGGCCCAATCGGGGAATTATATAACCATACCATGTGAAGGCCCAACTTCAAATAGAAAAGATTTCTGGTCAGCTCTCGATGTTTCTCCAGCTCAAATAGGAAATATCCCAGAAGTTGCAGAGAATATTCCCGACCTCATCAAAGATATTCCTGTCGTCAAGAACTATGCGGATGTGTTCGAGGAAGTTGTTCGCTTACCTCCGCAGAGAGAAATAGATTTCAAAATTGCTTTAATTCCGAATGCAAGGCCGGTAGTTCACGCTATTCGAAGAATGTCCTTGAAAGAGAAGGAGGAATTAGACAATCAAACACGACAGCTAGTATGGAAAGGTCTGATAAGGCCTAGTTTCTCTGACTGGGGAGCCGCAGTGGTGTTTGTCCCAAAATCTGACGGTACTCTACGTCTATGTGTGGATTATCGTGATTTGAACAAACAGACAATAAAGAACAAATATCCATTGCCGCGGATTGATGATTTGTTGGATCGATTAAATGGCGCACAAGTATTCTCAAGGATGGACCTAGCTACAGGCTTCCATCAACTTCGAATTGCCGAAGAGTGTGTTCCAATGACAACATTCAGAGGTCCCGACTTATTCTACGAGTGGTTACGAATGCCATTCGGCTTATGTAATGCTCCAGCCTATTTCGTCGATCTGATGAATAGAGTATTCAGAGGAGTATTGAATAAATTTGTTCTGGTTTTTATTGATGATATTCTAATCTTCTCTAAGTCAAAAGTTGAACATGAAAAACATTTGGAACAAGTGTTAGAGATCCTCAGAAGAAATGTATTGAAAGCCAAGTTTTCCAAATGTATATTCTGGCAAGATGAAGTGAAATTTCTAGGCCACGTCGTATCAAAAGAAGGAATTGCTGTGGATCCAAGTAAAATCACAGCTATTCAGAACTGGAAACAGCCTAGTACTCCCACTGAAGTCCGCAGTTTTCTCGGATTGGCTAGTTATTACCGGAAATTCGTTAAAGACTTTTCGAAGATATCAGGTCACTTAACGAAGCTTACAAAGAAGCACTCTAAATTCAAATGGACTCCAGAAAGTGAGGAGGCTTTCGAAGAGCTAAAGTTGAGATTAACAACTGCTCCAGTGTTAACCATCATCGATGGCAACCAGGATTTGAAAGTCTGGACTGATGCTTCTAGAGAAGGCCTTGGCGCAGTGTTAATGCAATGGGGCCAAGTGATTGCTTATGTTAGCCGTCAACTGAAGCCGCACGAGAAGAACTACGTAACTCATAATCTTGAGTTATTGGCTATAGTATTCGCTTTGAAAATCTGGAGACACTATCTTCTAGGCGAGAGATTTGAACTGTTTACAGATCACCAGTCGTTAAAGTATCTGTTCACTCAGAAGGACTTGAATCTGAGGCAGCAACGTTGGCTGGAGTTTCTTGCAGCATATGATTTTGAAATTCTATACACTCCAGGGAAAGCCGATGTCGTGGCCGATGCGTTAAGCCGGAAGAATGAGATGATCGCCAGTTTTATCATTGCGACTTCGTTGATTGATAAGATATCGGCTCTCCAAGAAGACGACCAATTTATCAAAGGAATGAGTCGGCGAATTCGTGAAGGCAATGCTTCGGATTTCCAGCTAGACAGCGAAGGGATTCTGAGGTTAGAAGGACGAATTTGCGTTCCAGAAATTCCTGAACTCAGAAGGGATGTGCTTGATGAATGCCACAAATCTAAGCTCAGTATCCATCCGGGTGTGAATAAAATGTATAACGATATCAAACGCACATTCTGGTGGAAGTCGTTAAAAAGAGACATCTCAATATATGTTAGTCGATGCCCTACTTGCCAACTAGTCAAGAGCGACCAACATAAACTAGCTGGATTATTACAACCGCTAGAAGTTCCTGGTTGGAAGTGGGAACATATTTCTATGGATCTCATTGATGGTCTGTCCAGAGCCAGAAAAGGAAATGACAGTATTTGGGTGATCGTAGATCGCTTCACGAAGACCGCCCATTTCATACCTGTCAGATCAAATAGAACCGCTCAGAGTCTGGCGCAGATTTACTTCAGGGAAATAGTTAGACTACATGGAGTGCTGCTCAGTATAGTCAGTGATAGAGATACAATATTTACTAGTAAATTCTGGGAGGCATTTCAAGTCGAGCTGGGAACTAAGTTGAACTTAAGCACCGCTTATCATCCTCAGACAGACGGTCAGACTGAGAGGGTGAATCGCATTTTAGAAGATCTATTGCGGGCTTGTGTTCTAGATTTTGGTGGATCATAGGAAGACCATCTGCATTTGGCTGAATTCTCTTATAACAACAACTACCAGGCGAGTCTGACAATGTCGCCATTCGAAGCATTGTATGGTCGACCGTGCCGATCTCCTGCTTGTTGGGTCGAGCCTGGAAATAGACTTGTGTTAGGGCTTGATATGATTCGAGAAGCTGCCGACAAAGTCGATTTTATTAAGAAGCGATTACTCGCCGCTCAAAGCCGACAAAAGAGCTATGCCGATAGAAGAAGAAGAGATATATCCTTTGAAGTTGGCGACTATGTATATTTGAAAGTATCGCCGATGAGAGGAGTTATCCGGTTCGGTAAAACTGGAAAGTTGGCACCCAAATTCATTGGTCCGTTTCCTATTTTGGAACGGATCGGAACTCTCGCTTATAGGGTCAAACTGCATAATTGGTTGCCTGGAGTTCATGATGTATTTCACATATCTCAACTTCGAAAGCACGTTCATGATCCAGACTTGATCGTGGAAGAAGCAGCCCAACATGACATTGAAATTACTCCAGAATTAGCCGTGAGAAGAGAGCCGCTAAAGATAATAGGCAAAGAAACCAAAGAGCTAAGGAACAAGAAGGTTCGCTTAGTCAAAGTGCAATGGAGTGGAGATCCGCGAGATTGTACTTGGGAAACTGAGGAGAGCATTCAGAAAGCTTACCCCAGATGCCGAGTAGATATCTCTGATTGACTCTTGTGCAAGGTACATTTACCATACTTTGCATTACCATGTAATTCTCTATTTTGTTGCTATTTTCTTCCCATGGATGTGCACTATTTATTCTATACTCTGAATGATTTTTAAAGGGATATAGGATTTGATTAGTATATTTTTGGAAGGTTAAAAACAAATGGGTTGTTGTATTGTGGGATTGTAGATTTATCAACCACTTTCGACTTTGTTCCTTTTCGGGGACGAAAAGTTTTAAGTGGGGGAGATTGTAACGACCCAGAAAATCTGAACCAATTTAAAAATTTTAAATTGGCTAAAATAATGGATTTTAAATATTTAAAATAAATATTTTAAATAATAGCAATGAAAACTGAGTTTGAATTGACAATTGAAAACGAATATAGTTAATTATAATTATAAACAAGGCCTGAAATGGCGCTGCAGTTTCAAAAAAAAATTGAATTCAAACTTTGTCGGACTGTACCGCGCGCTAAACAATCCGGATTTTAGTGAAACCAAAAATATTTAAATCTGTTAGTGAATACTTTTCTAACGAATCTGAAAAATCGAATTTTCATAGCGGAAAGCAAAAGTTATGGCCGAATGAATTTTCAGAACGGTCGCTATGGAATTTATATAGCCCGTGAAAATGGCCATTTTGCATATGACATCGGAATTCGACGAAACCACTTTTGTTGGGTCAGGGATGTGAAGTTATTGCTAGATTTCAAATTTCATAATTTTTGAAGCTAATATGTGAGCATGGCAAAAGAAAATGTGTTTTGGTCAATTACAGTTAAATTGGATCGACCAAAAATGGGCCTTTTTGCAAACGGTCTCAGAATTCGACGAAACTAGTTTTGTTGGGACCGTATCGTCAAAACATAGCTAGATTTATTTTTCTAGAATTTTTCGAATCAGTTTGTGGCCCTGGCAAATTGAAATGTATGTTCAAATTAAATATTGAATGTTTTATATTTTGATTTGAATGGAAACTGACTGAAACAGTCGAATGGGCCTACGAAACATATCCCATTGTGTTCGGAATGGGGGTAAAACGCTAGGGACGACAGTAGTTGGGTTTGGATTGGGGTTCGCGAGAGGCAAGGGGTATTTTCGGATTTTTAAAACTTTATAAATAAAAAAAATTATTGGGCCACGTCAGAATGCACCCCCCCCCCGATTTTCTCTCTTTCCGACTCGAGCAACGGCGGAAATAAGCCGCTCCCTTCTCTCCTCTTTTTCTTCTGATCCGCTCAATGAAATCCAATGCCATAGTTGAGGTTTTTGTAGTACTTCTTGTGATCTTCAAATCCATATAAGTATTGGATTTTTTCGTGGCCTGTAGAGGGAGAACCACCCTCGAGAAGTTCGGCCGTTCGCACCCCGATTCCGCCGCCTGGGGACCACCGAGCTCGACCTCCTCCCTGGCGCACGTGCGCCTCTCCTAGCTCGACAAGGTGGCGCTGGCCGATCGAAGCAACAATCAACGAATTGCCTGAAAGATCAAAACCTAGTTTTGAAGATTCTGAAAGGTAATCGGCTGTTAATTATTTAACTGATTTCGACAGTTTAAAACCGTTGCAAACTTCGAAAAATCATATCTTTTTGCTATGTTAACGAAATTCGATGAAACAGGAAACATCGTGACCGTGTGGACGTCTTCTACATTTTAGAAGAGACCGCATATTTTCCTGAGCCTTCTGCTATTTTTGGTGGAGTGGAACCCAATGTGAGATTTCTAATTTAAAAATAATAGGGAAAACGACGATGTATAAATTATATAATCGATGTATGAGTTATATAAACATTGTACACCTCATGTATAAGCGTTGTATAAGTTGTATGTTCGATGTATAAGTTATATATGCGTTGTAAAAATTATATATGTGTTGAAATAAAAGTGAATTGCTATATATATATATATATATATATGCCTCTCGTCCACAAACCATGGACGATATTTATTGATAGTGATTGGTGTGAAGATTGATTGATAGCGAATGATTGTTTGGGATTGTTTTGTGGTTGATATTGATTGATTGCGGTTGAAAAATACCCATTTGTGGTTGAGAAATATTTGGTTGAAACCTTATAGGATTAGTTTGTGGAAATGAAATAAATATATACATGCCGCCAGCATGCGAACTAGATGCATGATCCCCATTGTCAAAAACCGCGAGGTTTTAAGGTAGAGCGAGGAGCCGTACTAGGGACGGTCCCGGTTTTAACTACCCTGCCGTCATGCTGCCGAAATTTTGAATAATATTCGTGTGTTTGAATTATTTTCATCTGCTTAAACTATATTTATTCATTGAATAGAAAACCTTCATGTGTTGAATTGATATTCATTCGTTGATTAGAAATTCATGTGTTGAATGGTATTCGCGTTTTAAATATAAAAATCACATTTTTATCTATATATAGAAACTATAGAAAACCTTCATGTGTTGAATTGATATTCATTCGTTGATTAGAAATTCATGTGTTGAATGGTATTCGCGTTTTAAATATAAAAATCACATTTTTATCTATATATAGAAACTATAGAAAACCTTCATGTGTTGAATCGATATTCATTCGTTGATTAGAAATTCATGTGTTGAATGGTATTCATATTTTGAAATAAATTGTTTGATAATAAAAATCACCTTTTATCGACTATATGAACTGTGTAAAATAATCTCGTTTTGAAATAAATTGTTTTATAAGAAAAATCCTATTTTTATCACCAATATGAAATATGTAAAATAATAGTGTTTCGAAATGAGTTGTTTTACACTAAAAATCACATTTTTATTATATGCGTGAATCGTTGAAATGTGAAGTGTTAAAAATAGCCACTTGTTCAAATAAATATATATGAGTTGAAATATTCATTAATTAGCTAATGATATGATTTGTGCCTATGTATGTAACATTAGAATGAATGGTGTTTTTAAACCAAATAGAAATCAAATATGAAGTCGAATAGAAAATGATAAATGATAAGAACTATATATATGTACATGCATATTCATTGAACAGGTTATAGCAAACGGGCTAGAGAAGAGGAATAAAATTTTGTGCCCGACAAATAGGTACACATTTACTGTTTTGTTTGGGTGATGATTTTATGAGCCTGTTGGCTAGCCGCTTGGCTTTTTCTTTTTGAGATTAGAAGGACCGGGGAAGCTATTTGAGATTTCCCGATGCTCCCGGTGCAGGGGAGGTTATGGCGAAATTTTCCAAAATTTTAAGGCGTTAGTGAAATATTTGAAGTGAAAACGATATTGAAATCATTGAATGAACTATATTTATATAAATATATAAATATAAATAAAATTAAAACGAAACGAGGCCGTGCAGTTCGTATTTTGAAGCCGTGATTTCAAACAACTAGTGCGGGAAATCCGACCATTGGATTTTCCCGAAACCGCAACCGTCGGGTTCGCCTTGGAAATATCTTTCCAACGACACCAACTTTGTAAAAATCCAACGGTTGGATTGTCTGGAATGTTTAATTCAAATCTGAAGAAAAACAGCGCCAGAAACGATTATATTTATATTTATATTTATAAATATAATTATATTTAATCGAATAACGACGCTGCAGTTCGTATTTTGAAATCGAAACTTCAAATGATTGTACCGGGAGATCCGACCATCGGATTTTCCCGAAACTGGAACCGTTGGATTCGTTTTGAAAATACCTTTCTAATGATGTAAATTTTGTAAAGATCCAATGGTTAGATTTTCAGATATGTGTAAATCAAATCTGAGGAAAAACAGCGCCACGGCCGCGTTATGGCCCAAAGCGCCGTTTTGAATAAATAGGCTATTTTAAAATAAATAAAAATAGCGATAAATCATTATAAAATATCATAAACGATATGGAATGGAAATAAACTGAATTTGCTCGATTTATGTAGTATTTGATGGTTGAATGTGTTTGGTGTGAAAATTACATTAAAGAACAAAATTGCTGTTGTCAAATGATTTAACCATTGGAATAAATTGATTTGAAATTCTAAATAAATGTGAATTATTTGAAAAGGCCGAGTTAATTCTCATTTCAAATAATTGACCGACGATTGAAAGTCGAAGATGAAGACGGTGGTCGAAGACCGGAGATCTTCACCTTGTTTGGATGGTAACCGAGGTCCTGATTGGGAGGCATCCCGAAATATGGATAATGAGTGGTGACCGTCCAGACGTACGTGGTGATCGATGGGTTTGCGAGGTATTTAGTGCCTCTAGTTTCGTTCAGACCCAGAACGGACTTGTAGATGGACTGTGTGTCTGACATTGGATTTTATTCTGTGTTGATTGATTTCTATTAAATATACATCTGTTTGGCGGCGGAGAATTTATTCTTTTGCTTAACGCCCTTCTCTGTGATGCACGAGCTCAGAGGTTGTATATCGATGGACATCAGTCGCATGGCATGAATTGCTAGTGTGGCATACCTAAGTGGCAAACGATCAGGGCTTCTGTTGAAAAGCAAAGTCTTGTGGTGACGATCAAAGCACCGCCTGTGTGGCGTAGATTTGTGTATAACGTGAAATCGCGAGCCTCACACCCCGGTATGAACCAGAAACGGGAGAAAGGACCTCAGGGAGGGCCTACGTTTCCTCCTAGCTAAAAGTGGCGTCAGTGGTTTTACACGCCCTGACGAGTTTGACTTATGTGGTTGTTGCTGTTGCGAGGCGCCTCGGTTAGATCGGACGATCCGGGTCCGATGGAGTCACTTGTTGGCTCGCTTACGCCCCAAAGGGTGGCGAAACGTAGTGCTCAGGCATTTTTAATCCACTCCGTGTGGACCGGCCCTGTCGCTCCTAGGGTCACTCGAGCTCTGATCCTGAGACTCGGGCTAGGCAGTCTCGAATTCGGTAAGGACTATCTTTTGCCTTGGTTCATGACGAAAATCCAATTTCCAAATACGTGACGATGCGGTTTCGTTTGTATATATATATATATATATATATATATATGGCCACATAGTGGCATGGGACGCTTATGTCGTCTATGATTGATAGTTATGATCTGAAATTATTTTCAAAGCATATAAACACTAGCAATAATATCAAATGCCTTTGTTTTATTCGTATCAAGCATATTTTGGCCGTTATAAGGTAAAAACTCTATCCTCCGGTTTGCGTTGCATTGTGTGATGGGAACTGAGTCTTATAACGACTTCATTTTTATAAAAAGCATAGCGATGTTTAAAAGAAAGATTTGTTTTAAAGCACTGGTAATCCGATGGAGAAAACCCGTTCCACGAAAGTGGCGTGGTCCTGTGATTAGCCAAATTATATATGTGTTGAGTAGATTTCTCATACCAGTCCCATGACTGACTCGTAGTTTGTTTCACCTTCAAACTCGGGTGCCCCTTTTTCTACACGGGCAACCTTGTATTCAGGTTTAGCTGGTTCTTTCTGGATAGCTGGAGCTGAAGATGGATTCTATCACTTATCTCTTTTTATGCTGTTCAGCTCCTATTGTACATATTTTGTTTATTTCCGCTGTAGACTTTTATGTATAGCTGAACTGTATTTGTTCTAAGTAAGATCCTGTATACTGTGTAACTCTGATGATTACTTTTATCCAGTATATTTTATTGTTCGTTATCTGGTGTATTTATTTAATTCTGTTCTGCTATTATCTGTTTCTGTGTTATATTCCAAAGATAACCCTTGTCTCCGTCGGAACGGGATTTGGGGTCGTCACATTGTGATAGGGATTTGAAACTTCAAATCAAACCCTCAGACAACCTTAATGAGATTAGCCGGAAGGTACGCAAGCTTAACGAGCTTCTAAGCGTCACTATCCATCATGTTATTAATCCCCCTTTAACTGAGAATGGAGAAGAGAAAGATACTTGATCGTATTTGTAATTATAATGTTTATGTTTATGTATTCGGGTAATCCATGAAATAGTCTTTGTAAACAAATTTGTAAATTGTGCGTGTAGTACTTGATATGTGGTTTTTTCTTGTATTTCACATAGATAATAGCAAAAGTTATATAATAAGTTTTAGAAATATCCCTGAGCAAGAATGAAGACTACTTTCTTCGTTTGAAGGCTTTTAGATAGCATACTTGGGATTCCTAACTAAATCCTGTTTTGTAAACCCTTTTCAAGGAGTGAGAACTGGAGCCTTCGTAACCCAAATAAGGTATTAATAAAAAGATGTCCAAAATACTTCCTTTGGAGGCACTCAAAAGCTTTGATCCCTACTCCGGGCTAGGATGTTTGACGAAAGGCCAGGAGTTCATTCTTTTGCCACTAATAGAAGTCCCGAACCAACCCAGATTCAGGTATTTAGCAGAAGACCAGATGTCCACTTATGGTAATTGATATAAGTCACGAACCAACCTAGATTTGGGTTCTAAAGATAGAAGACCAGAAATCACTTTCTGGCAATCAATTTTGTTACCCTCTTTGTGGTTTACTTTATGAAGGAGAGGAAGTACGTGCTTCGTGAGCCACTCTCTGGGCTTTTGATAGTCAAAGCAGAGGATGTATGTGCTTCGTTGGCCACTCTCTGGGATGTGCGTCCATTGTGCTTTGCTAGTTTATCATCAAGCAGGGCCCAAGGACTTACCTGACCTCCCTCCAGGAGGCGCCTTACCCCGTCCATCGTAGGTGATGATAAGGGCTTAGCTGCTTAAACTGGGCTATCATAGACGCAGAATTAAGGTTTACTCTTTTGATTCTCTACCCCAGCTATCATAGGTGATGATAGAGGCTTACACTCCACCCCCTATAAGGGGTGCCTTATCCTAGCCATCGTTGGCGATAATAAGGGTTGGTGTTCCCTTCTGCGGGTAACGCAGAACATAAGCCGAGGTAGGACGTGCTCTTCTACGAGAAGAGGCAAGGTACGATAAATAGATGCTCTGTCTCGACCATTTCTGGCATGGATTGGAGGCTTACGCTTTTGATGCTTTAACCGAGCCCTTTCTGCACATAAAAGCTTACATATCACCCCCTCCGAGGGGTGCCTTTCCTCGGCCAACTTGGCGATGACAAGGGTTTTTATCCATTTGCAATTTGACCCTTTTTAGGTTATTCCAAATTTAGAAAGTGTTTCCATACCCTTAGTTATGTAGGAATTCTTTCCTCAAAGAATTCGTTGTTATAGTTGAATATATCTTCTTTACATATCTATGTAGTTTCCTTGACTAAAAAAGTTGATGATCATTCCTTCTAAGATGCTCCAATGATTGGTTTCGTGCCCATTCATCATATGATAGTAGCAATAAGGCCCTCCTAGCTTGGCTTCGTTCTTTGGTTTCTTCTTTAATGATGGCCAAAAATCTAACTCATGCTTAGTAAGGAAGTAGATACTCTCCATTGATGTAGTAAGCTCACATCCTATTGGCAATCTTGATTCGAAGGCTTTCTTTCAATGTTGGGACTTAACTCTTTTATTACTCAACTCCGCTGTCTTTTCTTTGTCTTCAAAATTCCTTTTAGTTATGTATTGAGGCAGAGGCATAACCTTCTTAAACCCTCCTAGGACGAGGTGATTAAAACCTTTCTCAACCCTTTGCCCAAATATCGTTACCTTAGCATGTGCCTGAATGGCTTCCTTCATATTGATAAATGAGTTAAGCTCCTTTGACGTGGAATCGCTTAGGGCAAAGATTGGGGTTGGTCCTAAATGGAAAGTGTTGATGCTCTAATGGTCAGGATCCTAAAGCTCTACTTCTTTTTCCTTATTTTGGATATGCAAGACTTCCAGTTTAATCCTTTGCCTTTCGATAGTCTATGGTTAATTAACACTTGATGTAACCATGGGACACTCAGTAGTTACTCATAAAGATCTTTTATTCATGGTTTTTGTTTCTTCAAATCCTAGTCCAATCGGGGATGGAACAACATAGTTAGATATGGGATTTGGTTAACCACAAAGTCGGAGGTTCAAACCCTCCTTCTAGCGCCAAAATGTTAATGATATTTTTCGTCAACACTGGAGATAGGTCTAAGGAAATGGACTTAAGGGGAAAATAGGATTATTTAGTTCCTACAGGCTTGAATTGGTTCACTATTTCCTAGATATCAAGGTCTTAATCATGAAGATTAGTTACTCTTCCCTCAAGGGGTGAGTGTCACGCTTACGAGACTTAAGAACCAACAATTGCCTTGTGATAAGGGTTCCCTAAGCACAACACAAGATATAAAGATAAATGGCTAGTGGAAGGGGGTTTTCCAACAATCTTAAGGAAGGGTTAGGACTTAGGTAAGAATCCATTGATGTGTAGGAAGCATAAGGTAATATGTTAAGGAAGAAGTTGTTTCCATTAATGTGTAGGAAGCATAAGGTATTATGTTAAGGAAGAAGTTAAAAACTCATAAACATTATGCTAAGTGTCGATCCATTCTTTATTGCTCATTGATTTGAGTATACAAGCATTTATAAAGGAAATCCTCAAATCGATTTAGAAATTAGGGTTTAATCTAGAAGAAAAGATTACAAGAATGAGAATTGAGAATCTGGACCCCAAAATGTGACCTTGGGGTCTTATTTATAGACAAATCGGGACCCTTTTTGACATTGGGCCAGCAAAGGCCTCATTCGGGTGCAGTAGTTGTGTGTCGGTCTCTTTTCATCTTTCGGTTCCGGTTGTCTATGTCTCAGTTGTTGTTGAGAGATATGACATATCCTTTAGTGTGTCGGTTTTAGCTTTCAGGAAGATGGTTCCAGTCCTTGGTGCTTTTCTTTGAAATTGTTTTTACCTTCCGTATCGATACTAAGCCTGTTGGTATTGATAGCATCGGGTATAGCCTCCGTCTTTCGGAGGTAAGCTTTTGGTCTTGTCTTTAAGTCTTCACGATGTTTGCTTTCGTGCGTTGATCACTCACGTTCCTGGAGTCTTCACCCCTTTCGGTATTGACACTGAGCATGTTAGTGTGGATATCTCTTCATCTCAGAGACTTTGGCCTGCACTCGGTGAATCTCTAGGGTGGATTTTTGGTCTTCCAGAAAGATGCTTTCGGTGTACTTCCTACTAAAATTACTTCTAAGTAGCCAGCAAGCTTCGAGTCCGGTACTGACCTTCGGGATGCTTGTGTTTTGGCCTTATTGTTTTTTATCTCTTTTTATATCGGCATTAAGCGAATTAATACCGATAACCTTTTCGGCTCACTTTGCTTTGTTCCTTGTCGAGTCTTTGGTTTCAGATCATGTGCTGTCATTTTTTCTTTCTTATTTGCTTCGGGCTTGAGGTAATTAGTTTCAGGAATTGACTTCACATTATTTGTCTTCTGTGTTAGAATTATCCTATCAGTATCCCTTTTTCTTTCCAGTTATAAGCTCTCCCCCTTCAGGATGGTGATGGATGTCTATTGTCACCGTTGTATCTCTTATGCTTTCGGTTTTACTCTGGTGTCGGGTTTAAGCTCTCGAATCATTCCCTTATGCTGGTGATGGTTCGATACCCCTTCACCGATAGCCTATTTCGGTGTTGAATTTTGTTAATAACATATATTATCTAGTTGACATATCCATGGAAGATGGAAATTTCTATAACATCTCTTAAGTTAATGCACTCATGAACACTTTGGATATGAAATGTGAATTATCGTAGGCATCTCTGATGCTGTGACACTCATATTATTACTTGATTCTAATTTAACTAATATGAGAATATTTTAGTTCCGATCCGAGATTTTTTTTTTCATTAGTGCTCGGGTCAACCTGAGTTTTTCTATTAGCAAAAACTGCATTATTGAAGATGAAGATAGTGGTTGATAGACACAATTACTAATATTATTTTGCTGCCAATATTGTTATGTTTTATTATAGTTAACTTTGATGTATTTTTGTAATGTTTAATCAGATGTATAATTTAACATCTTCATGAACTGTTATTTGATTATTATATTTTGTCCTTGCGCTGTGAGATTCGGAGATTGTTTTCTTCTTTCTTCTTTTTCTTATATTAATCCCAATAACTAACTATGTTTTAGATTTGTTTGAGTCAACATGTAAGGATTATTGTTGATTTTAATGGTCAAAAATCCAGGTCATTACATCGTCGGTCTGTGGATGGTAAGCAATGTTGAGATTAAGATGAGTTCCCTAAAGCTTCGTGTAATGCTTTCAAAATGTTACTTGTAAAGATAGGATTTTGATCAAAAATTATACTGGTCAGAACTCCATGCAACCTGACAATCTTCCTCATTTAAATCTCAGCCAGACTCTAAGCAATATGGTTAGCTCTAATTGGAATGAAATGAGAAGATTTGTTCAACCTATCAACTATCACCCATATGCTCACATTTCCTTTCCTCATCCTCGGAAGGCCATCGATAAAATCTGTAGAAACACGTTCTCACTTCCAATTGGGAATCTCAAGCGGTTGTAGTAATCCTGCACTATTCTGGTGATCAACCATGACCTGTTGGCAAGTGTCACATCTACTCACATAAATAGAAACATCCTACTTCATATCACTCCACCTATATGCTTCTTCATATTATGGTACATCTTCATCATACCCGGATGGATAGAAAGTTTACATAGGTCATTCTCTCCGAGAACCTCTTGCCTTAATTCATCGGCAATAGGAACATAAATATGACCATTTATCCTCACACTTCCTTTCTCATCAATCTGAACATCCTTCTCACGATGATCACCACTTTCCCGATTATGAACATTCTACTTAATGAGTTTGAGTATCCTATCTTCATCCTACTTCGCAGCAATAAGATCCATAAGAGACGAAAAAACCACAATCTAATACAACATCGCCTTCTTCTGACTCAAAGCATTGGCAACCACAATAGACTTTCTAGGAGTATAATTAATATCCAAGTCATACGTAACTAGAAACTCATCCCATCGAACCAGCCTGTGGTTAAGATCCTTCTAAATGAACATATACTTCCACGACCGGTGGTTGGTGCATAACTCAAACTTAGTCCTCAAAAGATGGTGCCTCCTCAACTTTAAAGCAAAAAAACCAGAACGAGGAGTTCCAAATCATGGGATGCATAGTTGCCTTTATGAGTCTTCAGCTAACGACTAGCATAAGCAATAACTTTCCTATTCTATATTAAGACAGATCATAAACTCTCACGACTAGCTTCAGTATAAACTGTTAATCCATAACTTCCATTTTGGGATGGTAAGAATAGGGTAAGAAGTAAGTTTTACTTTAACTCATTGAAGGTTGCTTCACATTTCAGACTCCAGATAAACTTTGCATTCTTGCGAGTTAAAGCAGTAAGAGGTGTGGCACTCCGAGTAGATCTCCTATAATAACCAACAAGGCCAAGTAAACTAACAATATCCGATGGAGACTTAAGGTTTTCCCGGTCTCAAAAATAGAATAGGGAATTAGATTAAAAAAAAGACACAATGATCAAAGTTATGAAAGAAAGAAATGGACCAAACTTACATTGACCGCAACAATCTTTACAAGATGAACCTCAGAAACAATATGGCCAAGAAATATAACTTCATCTTTCCAGAAATGGCACTTTGGAAACTTAGATTATTAATATTTCTTAGTTTATGTATTCAATGTTTACACGACCAATACGACAATTTTGACAACTACAATAATATACAAAGTGATAATAGGAATAAGTCACAATTAATAATATAATCCATATAGAGCATATCATCCATTAGCTCCCATAGGATACATGTATAATAAACGTCCAAATTAATCATTTAAGACTATATTATAACAATATTAATGTTAATGTCAGAATGACATCAACTTCAAACGTAAGTAAAAATACCAACCTTTTCTAACAATCCAAATAGATTTAACATAGATCCAGATATATGTAGGTGAAATAAATGAAAAGAGAGAAAGAGAAAGAGAGAAAAAAATATATAAGAAAAACATTTTTATAGTAGTTCAACTGTTAAGTAAATCTAGATCCACTTTGTAAACTTTTATTGCTCTTCTACTAATTATAAGTTGTCTCATTACGATTTATTGAATAAATTGAGATCAAAAGTATAAGGGAAGACTGGAGTAGATCATAACAGCCCTTAGGTGATATTGTATAGGAGGAGATAATTGAAGATCAATTCCAACAGAGTAACGATAAGGAGAGATATTCTATATTAGAGGTGGTCTTGTATTTACAGGTGTTTGGAGATGAGATAAGATAAGATATTGCACTAACAAGCCTGTATAGAGGGTGGGAAGACATGGCAGAAGACTCAGCACCATTTGAACAAATTTAATGGATCAATACTGATCCATATGACATAGATTGATGTCGATCCATGTCCTTAGATTTGGGGTGTTTTCTCCCACTTTTGTGGAATTCCTATATTTTTGTGATGCTCTCTGCTAAGTTTCATGAGATTTGGTCTTCAATTGATTGTATTTCATACTAGAGTTATATTAAAAATGATTTCCAAACTGGACGATCCATCAATAACTTGAGCTAGAAGCACTGGATAGCAACCAAACTTGGAGGAGAGACTAATAGTGTGATGGGAATCATGATAGCATGATCCACGATGGATCGCATGCAGATCCTAAGGATCAACACCGATCCATAGGAGGCGGATCAGTAATGATCCATATCTTTAGTATATTTTAGGATGAACCTTTTTGTATCTAATCATAGTCATAATTTAGGCTTCTTGGCTAAGTTTCAAGCGATTCTGACTTAATCTTAACTCTTGACTTCTAATTTCTCTGGACTTTTAATTGGGTTTTAAACCAAATTAACATTTTCCACTAGAGTATGTCTTCATTAAAAACAAGATGTACTATGAAATAAGCTATCTTTTGAGTTCCTAAATTAGTTAGTATAGTTGGAGCGCTAGAACATCTCACATTTTGAGTCCCAAAGCTAAAGGCTACATATGTTGCAGTCATCTATAGCATTAATTTCCGATGATCGAACACGAGCGTATCAAGGATATTAATACCAAATACACATCAACATAAACCAAAATTTTGACATAATTTCTAAAATAGCATTTCACATTTCAAACCCATGCATTATATGATCTCATAACATTTCTCAACTTTCAGATAAAGTAATGATACAAAATACATCTAGGGAGAAATATTAAGATGCCCCCTAAATTAATCAAGGTACTCATAATAATACTTATTACAATATCAACATAAATTTAGACATGAGTTCGATAACATAGTAGAACCTAACGATGCCTCAAGTGCATCTCCGCCAACTTCATTCACCAAAAGAGCAAGAATTTTATATTTACTCTTGTAATGCTCAACCGAGAACTAGAGAGTTAAAAAAGGGAACAAAAACTTTGGGTATGACAAACAGTCTGGTATGAATTGTGATATGTCAACCTAAAATTCTAATGAGACCATGCGGCTTAGCAGAACATGATTTTCCCTCACTAATATCCTTAACCAAACCAATCAATCATTTAGGAAATTATTGCAGAAACCTGCATCCATAATTGTTAATAAACATGATAATCTTAATCAAATGATGTATCAAGATATGCTTTCATATCTTGATTGTTTGTCTGAAGGGTAACTCTGACTATCTGTCTTATTTTAATCTTGATTGACTGTCTTATGGGTTATCATTACTATATGTCTAACTCTAAGTAATCTCTAGTTGTCCATGTAATCCCGTCTATCCTCCTATTTATAATATTTGTCTGGCGTCAAATAGTTGACTCGGGCCTACCAGATATACCAAATCATATACTACTGTTAGAACTATTGATTTAACTACTTGTCTATATGACTATCTATCTCTCCTAGTTTCATTAGGCTGATTAAGAACCTAATGGTGTTGCAGGCTCATCAAAAACGTATCTCATTGGATTCTTTTTGTGCATACTATACTTTGGGTCTTACCCTAAGCCTACCCTATGCATTGGAATGTTGGATAAATTCTGTTAGAGGATAGTTAAAGTATAGGGCATGACACACATAAGTCCTATCTAGTTTTGTAATCTTCTAAGTCATTACTATCATCTTCTCATCTATCTAATGTGAATAGATTATCAGTTTAGTAAAATACTAGAATAAACACTATAACACCTGAAACACCCCACCTCCGTTAGGGTCACTCTCAAAGGGAATGCCCTAATTTTGGTGGAGGTTTATAAGTACAAGTCACAGATATACAAGACTGATATAAGAACACATATTTGTAAACAGCGGAAAATCAACGAACTTTTATTTCAAAAGGGGAAATACGTGCTACAACAACATCACTATGATTGTCTTACATCTTTTCCAAAAACATAACATAACACTTTCATAATCTGTCTTGATTACATTATTTAAAGAAGCATAAGTAAAACATAGATAAACTGCAAAAGCCCCATAGTGGATTGTCCAAAGCCATAGTTCAAAGCGAAAAAGTCCAAGCAATACATTTCTCTTCTTCAAGCTGGATGTTAAGGCTGGTCAAGCTGCTGTGTTCCCTCCCTGTGGACCTGGGGGGGGGGGGGAGAAACGGAAGAAAGAAGACGAAAGAAAAGTAGAGTCAGACATAAAGCCTGAGTAAGTCTAGTACTATTTTGTCTATGAATAAAGAACTAGGTATGATAAGTATAAACAAGAAGTGGAAAAGCACTCTAACTTGGTTAAGTTGTCTAGGGTCGAATATACTATCGTACCCCATGTTAATCTCTGAACCCATATAAACTAGTTTCCAACTGGCACCCCATAATCAGGGTGAAGTGATCCATTTTACAATGATCGGCTCCTACTCGCATAGTTACATGTGTCTTACGGCCCCCGATGTTGTAGTTACCTATGCTGGTCCCACCATGGGGTGTATCAAGTCCCATGGTGGCGGCCCGACACAATTCTAGAGTGCACAGGTATGCTACTGGTGTCCAGTGCCTTATTTTTCTGCGCCGGAGTGTGTGCACGCCCGCACCCCGTTAGAACCTACACTGCTACACCACCGCCGTCGATTTGACCTCTTACAATCAGCACAGTAATCGTGCCCCACCCTGCCTAGTTTCAGGGTATCCTGATACACCTTCTAGGGTTACTGCTGAAAAGGGTCCCCCGTTACTAGGTTTTCTATCTCTAGCCAACATGCTAAGTTGGTTAAGTGTTTCCTAACCTAACCCCCACCAGTCCGTTTAGTTTAGCATGTTCCATTTTGATTAAGTCTTTAGTTCACTTAATCCTAACAATCCTGACTCAGCCTTAATTGTCTTATTAAGGCCCTGACCTCTCACATTAGACAGGTATTGTTGTGGCTGCCTGTTGCCGGTTGGTTCCGGGCAGTCTTACGCCACAACTCAGTCTAACCTCGGGTCCTTATTGGGCTCCATGTTTAACCTCCCACATTGGATAGGTATTGTTGTGACTACTGGACAGCCGGGCGGTTCCGGGCAGGTTTACATCACAACTCAATCCAACCTCGGGTTAAACACATCGTATGTTCTACATTTACATATTTTGTCTTTCTTCTTTATTTTCTTATATGTAAATATTTGCGGCCAATTATTAAGTTAATGGTGTAAAGGTTACACCAATCATGGGCCCAACCCATACTTGAATTTGGGCCCTTCTATTTTATATTTCCATTCATTAGTAATTTTAACCCAACGTTATTTTCCCCCGTTTTACACGTCCGTTTATTACATATATATTGGGCTTAGCCTTTTAAAGCCCAATTTAGCCATGCGAAAAGGGGAGGCTTAAAGCGTGATTACATACACAAAGAGGGGAATGTGAGCGCATGAACTTGCAATATGACGTTGGAAATACAAAATAGAAACTGGTGTACTTGCATAGTGGTAACATATACTTTGGTCATAAAGCATAGGTGACATGAATGTGAACTTGTAATTGAGATAAGAATCTAAATTGGGTATCATTATTGACACATGAACCTATATTTTTATTTAGGCATAATGTCAAACATAAGCATGGCATAAATATCTCAAACATAAGCATGGCATAATGTCAAACATAAACATGGCATAATATCAAACATAAGCATGGCATAAGTATAGTTAAATTTGTTCACATAACCATGGCATAAATATTTCTAACATGAAATCATGATTTTTACTTTAGTCATGCAAACTTGCAAAAAGGGATTTTTGAACCTAACCTAGCTATGTACCACATATGTCATCATATAATTCTTGTTGACAATTTCAATTATGCAAATTATCAATCATAGCCTAGTCATACTCATAAGTTGCAAATAGGTGTTCTAGTACAAAAGCATGGCTTAATACATGATGCCCAATTTCAACATAATTTCATATGGATTATAACAACCTAAACTTATTCCCAATTTCCTCACAAAAATGATGTTTGTATAAAAATACACATTATGATGGCATAGTAGCAAAACCCCAAACTTGCATGATTTTCAATTTAACAACTACATACATGTAGCTTCAATATAAATTACATATTTTGCGAATATCCAAACATCATACTTGCATAAAACTACCGCATGTAGTTTTTCATAATGAATAACATAATTCAAGAATATCCACACGTATACAATATTCCAACGCACAAATATGAATTACTTTATCGCCACAAATCAAGTATACATATCAACACAATTATTTGTTCATACCAAAATAAGACTCTACTTACAATGGTTGCGGCGAATTCTCTAATTTAGGAATAAGAAGATGCGGTTTGATTTGATTTGCTTGAATTGCTTTAGGCTTTAGAATTTTCCTCCTAATCTTATCTCCAATTTGGTGGCTACTCCTAGACGCTCCTCAGCAACATGGCGGCTTTGTTCTTATTTATGAATGAATAGATTAGGGTTTAGTCTAGGGTTGTTTTTATAGAGGTTGTGAACTGATTAGGACCATTGATGTTGCTTGGATTGATCGTAGCCATTCATTCGCAAGAGAGACCAATTAGAGCCTGCCACCTAGCCCTAATGACAAAGCAAGCTTCTGAAAATCGGCCAAACACAGACCTGGCCAGCCAGGGCTAGACCAGACCTGGCCAGCAGGTCATTTTTGACCTGGGCGCACTTGGCAGGTGCGCCAGGTCAAAAATGTACTGGCGCACTTCACAGGTGCGCCAGTTCATTTTTGTTCTGGCGCACTTCCCAAGTGCGCCAGTGCATTCTGACCCTTTTTCGGTTTTTCGCCCAACTTCGTTCGTCCATAACTTCTTCATACGATATCCGTTTTTCGAAAACTCGGACTCTATTTCGCGTATTTTTCCGAGACGAACGCAATGGCGTATCCCGTTTCCCTTAGTTATTTGATTTGAAATTAATTATACTTTAATTTGTGAGTTTCACAGTTATAGAATTCACGGGGTGTTACATTCTCCCCCACTTAAAAGGATTTCGTCCCCGAAATCTTCAAGTTAGGAGGAATGTATATCCTAACATCCAATCATCCATCTACTCATCCATCAAACACGAGCATCCATTGTCCTTAAAAGACTTCTAATGCTTCATGATCATATGCGAAGTGTGTGTGTACATGTACTTATCTAATGCAAAATCAGGTGGTCTACTGATTCAGTTGACCTCCTTAATGCGAATTATGTAAGTGCCATGAATCCATTATGTATGCAAATTTTCCTATTCTTGATTCTACATGAGTGCACAATCATTCAATACAAATGCAACATCCACATGACAACACATTAGAGTTCAATCATATACGAATGCAACATATATGCATATGCAATATGAAGTGACTGAGCCGATCTAAAACCTAGATTGTGTGTGTATATGCAACCACGAGCAACCACTAGCAATCACTTGCAACCACTTGCAACCATCATCCATAACATGTTTCAACTACATGTTTCCATCCAAAGGGTTTCTACCTAAAAGATAAGATAGATACAAGCGCAACTTAAGGAAAAGGAAAGATCAAGGATGTACCCTCGAACAGAAAAGGGTAGGCAGTGCGTATTCTAGCTTCAGTTTCCCAAGCCGCGTCTCCCTCGGCGTCGCTCCACTGAACTTTGACGAGCTTGACTTCACGGTTGCGTAGCTTCTTCACTTCCGTTCCTAAGATGCGGGTTGGAACTTTTCTTATGGTTGCTTCGCGTTCCACTTCCGCCTCTTCGAGGATATTTGGCTCTATCACTTCAGCAGACTCATGTAGACATTTTCGGAGATGTGAAACGTGAAAAACGTTGTGGACTCCAGCCAACTTCTCGGGTAGCTCTAATCTATAGGCCATTTTCCCAATTTTCTCGATGATAGGGAATGGCCCTACGAACCTTGGTGCTAGCTTTCCTGTGGTTCCAAAACGAACAACATTTCTTAGTGGTGATACCTTGAGAAAAACTCTGTCTCCAACCTCAAATTCAAGGTCGGTCCTTCTCTTGTCGGCATAGGACTTTTGTCTGTCTTGGGCCGTCTTCATCCTTCTTCGTATTAAGTCTACTTTCTCTAAAGTCTCTCGGATCATATCTGGTCCAAGTATGAGCTTATCAGTAGACTCCCACCAACAAGTGGGCGATCGGCACGGTCTTCCATATAAAGCTTCGAAGGGCGCCATTCCGATGGTTGCTTGATAGCTGTTGTTGTAGGCAAATTCCACCAAAGGAAGGTGGTCTTCCCATGTCCCTCCGAAGTCAAGGACGCATAGTCTTAAAAGGTCTTCCAAAACTCTGTTCACTCTCTCTGTTTGGCCGTCGGTTTGGGGATGATAGGCTGTGCTCAAGCATAACTGCGTTCCTACTGCTTCTTGCAGACTCTGCCAAAACTCACTGGTGAAGATGGGGTCTCGGTCACTAACAATGCTAGATGGTATTCCATGGAGTCGAACGATTTCTTTGAGGTAAAGTGATGCTAGGGATGAGGCAGTTCTTTTACTTTTGACAGGTAAAAAGTGGGCGCTTTTAGTAAGCCTATCCACTATTACCCAAATGCTAGTGTTGCCTCTCCTAGACCTAGGCAGCCCATCGATGAAGTCCATTGAGATGCTATCCCACTTCCACTGCGGGACCTCCAGAGGATGTAGCAGTCCGCCAGGCTTTTTCTGTCCCGCCTTAACCTGTTGGCACACCATACACTTAGAAACGAACTCTGCCACGTCCTTTTTCATGCCGTTCCAGAAGAAAGTCCTTTTTATGTCTTTGTACATTTTATCTCCGCCTGGGTGTATCGTCATCTTGGAGTGATGTGCTTCCTCGAGAACCTTCTTTACTAAATCTTTTGTCTGTGGGACGCATAGTCTTCCGTCTCGCCTTAGCAAACCCTTATCGTCGATGGAGTATCTGTTGAGGTGACTTGAAGTCTCACCCCTAATTAGCCTATCAATTATTTCCACAAGCCGAGGGTCTTCGCGTTGTGCTGTCCCTACTGAATCCACTAAAGTTGGGCGCACTTCGAGAGATGCTAGCAAGCCTGGTACGAAATCGGAGGAAGGCCTAAAGTCGAAGCTGGCTATAAACTCTAGGCTTTGTCTTTCAACAAACAACGGGCTTAGGGTCAATTTCTTTCGGCTCAACGCGTCTGCCACTACGTTGCCTTTGCCCGGAGTGTAGGAGATTTCGAAATCGTACGAGGCAAGAAACTCCATCCATCTTTGTTGCCTCAAGTTAAGATCCTTCTTCGAGAAAAGATATTTCAACGATTTATGGTCAGTGTAAAGTTCGAACTTCTCACCTAGGAGATAGTGTCGCCAAGACTTGAGTGCAAAGACGATGGCGGCTAACTCAAGATCGTGGGTTGGGTAGTTCTTTTCGTGCACTTTCAACTGCCTCCCGCCATAAGCTACTACCCTTCCTTCTTGCATTAAGACGGTGCCTAGCCCTGTCCCACATGCATCCGTATAAACAGTGAACATCTTGCTCCCATCTGGCAGCGTCAAAACTGGGGCTGTTGTAAGAGCCCTTTTCAGTCGTTGGAAAGCAAACTCGCAATCCAAATCCCAATTGAACACTAGATTTTTCTTAGTCAATTTCGTGAGCGGAGCTGAGATTTTCGCAAAATCCCTTATAAACTTTCGATAGAAACCTGCTAGTCCTAGAAAGCTTCGGACCTCAGTTGCATTCCTTGGTGTCTTCCAATCCTGTACCGCCACTACCTTAGCAGGGTCCACTGCTAACCCTTGTTTGGATACTATGTGCCCAAGGAACCTCACCTCTTCTCTCCAAAAGTGGCATTTGGAGAATTTGGCTTTTAGTTGATGGACTCGCAAAGTTTCCATGATTGCCCTTAAGTGCTGAGCATGTTCCTCTTCACTCTTTGAGAAGATAAGGATATCATCTACGAAGACCACTACGAATTTGTTGAGGAAATCTCTAAATACCCTACTCATCAGGTCCACGAAGTAAGCAGGTGCATTTGTCAAGCCGAAAGGCATGACAAGCCATTCAAAGAAGCTGTCTGGGGTTCTGAACGCCGTTTTATCGATGCTATCTTCAGCCACCCTTAGCTGATGAAAACCGGTTGCTAAATCGAGTTGGGAGAAAACAGACGCTCCTACAAGCTGGTCAAACAAATCGTCAATTCTAGGGAGAGGGTGCCTATTCTTTTTCGTTAGCTTGTTGAGCTCCCTATAGTCAACACATAGACGGAGTGAACCATCCGCCTTTGTAGCGAACACCACTGGAGCGCCCCATTCTGAAATGCTTCTCCTAATGAACCCCTTCTCTAGAAGCTCTTTAATCTGTTTACTGAGCTCTTTCCTTTCCCGTGGAGCCATGTGTCTGACGGGTAACGCAACGGGCTTTGCATTATCTACAAGATATATGCGGAAGTCTATTTCCCGCTTCGGAGGCAAGCCCTTCACCTCTTCAAAGACATCCGGATATTCCCGGACCACTCTAACTGATTGCAAATTTTCAACAGAGGCATCTAGTGATTCAAGATAACTAAGCATAACCGCGTATGAGGGATTACAAGAAATTTCCAGAATATTACCGAGCTGGGTTAGGAGCCTAACAACCCTTTTCTCACAATCAAGGATGGCCCCATTACTGGATAGCCAATCCATACCCAAAATCAAACCATAACCCGAAAAGCCCAAAACAAAGGAACTACATTGAAATTCTACACTTAGAATAGAAATTTTCATTCCCACACAGATCATAGACAAATGAGCTGGGCCCCCAATTGGGTTTGAAACAATTAAGGGGTCCTCTACCATACTAGTTTTTAGGTGTAGAGATTCTACTAGAGCAGATGAGATAAAGGAGTGTGATGCGCCAGAATCAAATAAAGTGCGAACGGGGTGATCATAAAGATAAACTACACTTCCTACAGAAGTATTTATACCTCGTTTCTTTGGGCAGTCCTTAGCCATGTGGTCTGTCTCACCGCAAGAAAAGCACCCACCATTCATCTTGGCCTTCTTTTTCCGGCAGTCTTTCACCAAGTGCCCCACTTTGCCACAGAATTTACACTTCCTCATCTCTCGGGACTTGTTGTCTTTCCCGCCCTTCTCAAAGTCGGTCTTCTCAAATCAGTCTTTGCTGATGTGTCCAGTCTCCCTACAATGAAAACATTCTCCTTGCTTTCTTTTCCTCTTTCTACAATCCTTGGCTATGTGCCCTTCCGTACCACAAAAATTACATTTCCTTTTTTTTTCTCGTTTCTTATTATTACTGTTACGATCCTTTCTTGTTTGACTATTATTCGTCTTCCTACTCTGGGACTCTTCCGCTTGCTGGTTCACGTGGAGGAGGAGGAGTGAAAGCGTCAGCAGCTGGGGAGTAAGGTCTCCAGACATGCTGAAACAGAAAGGATAGATTCAAAACGAAGGATAGAAGATAGTACCTATGGCTTTGGGGACTTTGCCTTTTTAAAATAAAATAAAATAATATTTTTCTTTTAAAAATGCTTCTTTAAATTTCCTTTTTGAAAATAATTTTTCAAAACTTTTTTATCTTATCTGGTAAACCTATGCTCTGATACCAAGTGAAACACCCCACCTCCGTTAGGGTCCCTCTCAAAGGGAATGCCCTAATTTTGGTGGAGGTTTATAAGTACAAGTCACAGATATACAAGACAGATATAAGAACACATATTTTTAAACAGCGGAAAATCAACGAACTTTTATTTTAAAAGGGCAAATACGTGCTACAACAACATCACTATGATTGTCTTACATCTTTTCCAAAAACATAACACTTTCATAATCTGTCTTGATTACATTATTTAAAGAAGCATAAGTAAAACATAGATAAACTGCAAAAGCCCCATAGTGGATTGTCCAAAGCCATAGTTCAAAGCGAAAAAGTCCAAGCAATACATTTCTCTTCTTCAAGCTGGATGTTAAGGCTGGTCAAGCTGTTGTGTTCCCTCCCTGTGGACCTGGGGGGGGGGGAACGGAAGAAAGAAGATGAAAGAAAAGTAGAGTCAGACATAAAGCCTGAGTAAGTCTAGTACTATTTTGTCTATGAATAAAGAACTGGGTATGATAAGTATAAACAAGAAGTGGAAAAGCACTCTAACTTGGTTAAGTTGTCTAGGGTCGAATATACTATCGTACCCCATGTTAATCTCTGAACCCATATAAACTAGTTTCCAACTGGCACCCCATAATCAGGGTGAAGTGATCCATTTTACAATGATCGGCTCCTACTCGCATAGTTACATGTGTCTTACGGCCTCCGATGTTGTAGTTACCTATGCTGGTCCCACCATGGGGTGTATCAAGTCCCATGGTGGCGGCCCGACACAATTCTAGAGTGCACAGGTATGCTACTGGTGTCCAGTGCCTTATTTTTCTGCGCCGGAGTGTGTGCACGCCCGCACCCCTTTAGAACCTACACTGCTACACCACCGCCGTCGATTTGACCTCTTACAATCAGCCCAGTAATCGTGCCCCACCCTGCCTAGTTTCAGGGTATCCTGATACACCTTCTAGGGTTACTGCTGAAAAGGGTCCCCCGTTACTAGGTTTTCTATCTCTAGCCAACATGCTAAGTTGGTTAAGTGTTTCCTAACCTAACCCCCACCAGTCCGTTTAGTTTAGCATGTTCCATTTTGATTAAGTCTTTAGTTCACTTAATCCTAACAATTCTGACTCAGCCTTAATTGTCTTATTAAGGCCCTGACCTCTCACATTAGACAGGTATTGTTGTGGCTGCCTGTTGCCGGTTGGTTCCGGGCAGTCTTACGCCACAACTCAGTCTAACCTCGGGTCCTTATTGGGCTCCATGTTTAACCTCCCACATTGGATAGGTATTGTTGTGACTACTGGACAGCCGGGCGGTTCCGGGCAGGTTTACATCACAACTCAATCCAACCTCGGGTTAAACACATCGTATGTTCTACATTTACATATTTTGTCTTTCTTCTTTATTTTCTTATATGTAAATATTTGCGGCCAATTATTAAGTTAATGGTGTAAAGGTTACACCAATCATGGGCCCAACCCATACTTGAATTTGGGCCCTTCTATTTTATATTTCCATTCATTAGTAATTTTAACCCAACGTTATTTTCCCCCGTTTTACACGTCCGTTTATTACATATATATTGGGCTTAGCCTTTTAAAGCCCAATTTAGCCATGCGAAAAGGGGAGGCTTAAAGCGTGATTACATACACAAAGAGGGGAATGTGAGCGCATGAACTTGCAATATGACGTTGGAAATACAAAATAGAAACTGGTGTACTTGCATAGTGGTAACATATACTTTGGTCATAAAGCATAGGTGACATGAATGTGAACTTGTAATTGAGATAAGAATCTAAATTGGGTATCATTATTGACACATGAACCTATATTTTTATTTAGGCATAATGTCAAACATAAGCATGGCATAAATATCTCTAACATAAGCATGGCATAATGTCAAACATAAACATGGCATAATATCAAACATAAGCATGGCATAAGTATAGTTAAATTTGTTCACATAACCATGGCATAAATATTTCTAACATGAAATCATGATTTTTACTTTAGTCATGCAAACTTGCAAAAAGGGATTTTTGAACCTAACCTAGCTATGTACCACATATGTCATCATATAATTCTTGTTGACAATTTCAATTATGCAAATTATCAATCATAGCCTAGTCATACTCATAAGTTGCAAATAGGTGTTCTAGTACAAAAGCATGGCTTAATACATGATGCCCAATTTCAACATAATTTCATATGGATTATAACAACCTAAACTTATTCCCAATTTCCTCACAAAAATGATGTTTGTATAAAAATACACATTATGATGGCATAGTAGCAAAACCCCAAACTTGCATGATTTTCAATTTAACAACTACATACATGTAGCTTCAATATAAATTACATATTTTGCGAATATCCAAACGTCATACTTGCATAAAACTACCGCATGTAGTTTTTCATAATGAATAACATAATTCAAGAATATCCACACGTATACAATATTCCAACGCACAAATATGAATTACTTTATCGCCACAAATCAAGTATACATATCAACACAATTATTTGTTCATACCAAAATAAGACTCTACTTACAATGGTTGCGGCGAATTCTCTAATTTAGGAATAAGAAGATGCGGTTTGATTTGATTTGTTTGAATTGCTTTAGGCTTTAGAATTTTCCTCCTAATCTTCTCTCCAATTTGGTGGCTACTCCTAGACGCTCCTCAGCAACATGGCGGCTTTGTTCTTATTTATGAATGAATAGATTAGGGTTTAGTCTAGGGTTGTTTTTATAGAGGTTGTGAACTGATTAGGACCATTGATGTTGCTTGGATTGATCGTAGCCATTCATTCGCAAGAGAGACCAATTAGAGCCTGCCACCTAGCCCTAATGACAAAGCAAGCTTCTGAAAATCGGCCAAACACAGACCTGGCCAGCCAGGGCTAGACCAGACCTGGCCAGCAGGTCATTTTTGACCTGGGCGCACTTGGCAGGTGCGCCAGGTCAAAAATGTACTGGCGCACTTCACAGGTGCGCCAGTTCATTTTTGTTCTGGCGCACTTCCCAAGTGCGCCAGTGCATTCTGACCCTTTTTCGGTTTTTCGCCCAACTTCGTTCGTCCATAACTTCTTCATACGATATCCGTTTTTCGAAAACTCGGACTCTATTTCGCGTATTTTTCCGAGACGAACGCAATGGCGTATCCCGTTTCCCTTAGTTCTTTGATTTGAAATTAATTATACTTTAATTTGTGAGTTTCACAGTTATAGAATTCACGGGGTGTTACAACACCCCACGTTTTTGTAGTAACTATTTAAAATGAATACAATTAATAAAATAAGAAAGTAGCAAAAATGAAAATTTTGTAAATATTGAAATTTGGCCACAAAACTTATACCATTGTGTTTGTTGTGATTTTCTAATCAATTCTAATATATAATATTTTTTCGGAACAAGTTCAAACAAGAAAGTTACGACCATTTGAAGTTTTGACATCAGAAACAATTGCATATGAGAAATAGTCCCCTTAAATTAATGACGATTGATTGATTGATAGATTAATTTAATAGTTGTTTGATTATAACTAATTTACAAACTATGTTTATATTTAAATTTTCAAAATAGTAAAGTAGGTAAACCGTGAAGAGAATAAATTATGCTTGGTACATGCATATATATATTTGAATTCAAATTAATGAACATTAATGTAATATGCAGCGTATAATTATGGTAAATGAAGTAAACCAATTGGTGATTGAATTGCAAGTAATAAGTAATGAATACGTTACCTATTAATACAGAATTCAAAATAAATGGAATAGAATCAGTGTATATGCATGAATATGTTCATATATATGTATAAGCATATAAGAATTCTAAAAATAAAAGCGTTTTTGGGTTTAAAAATCAAAGGTGCATGGAAGAGGGAAAGGAATTAATAATTAATGTTGTAAACTTAATGGATAAGAAAAAAGTAACATTAAAATATAATTAAATAAGAATTAAATGTGTATATATATTTTATGTAAGCATGCATGCATAGGAATTCCAGGAATAAACAAATGTTTGAATTTGAGAATATAATATATGTTAAAAATGAAATAAACCATGTAATTAAGGAATTTAAGAAAGGAGGGTACATTATATAAATAACATTATAAATATAAACATTAATAAATTAAGCCAATCATTTAAGGCCCGCATGGGTGGACCCTTATTGGGGTCGGGTAGCGGTCAACTGCTCAAGGGCGTGGGTTGACTCGAACGTGGTTTAAAATACGTAAACGTGGCATAAACGATGAATATATTTAATCCATTTTCAATCCTAGAATGATGCAATTTTGAATTCTTATAGGCAAAGTGCAGAGTTAGCAACTCGTTTTGTTTTGAGTAGACGTGGAAGCCCTGATATTTTTCTTTCTTCTCTAATTGTTCAGAAAATATATAATCTAGATTTAGGAATTCTAATTCACAAATTAGAGGAGGATATTGTAAATCTTGGATATAGTTCATTCAAAATGGATCACTCATATGACGTAAGATTCCAGATTTGATTTTCATTTTAATTAGATTATAGTATTTAGACGTAATCTTATAAATTCGTATAAATTCTAGATTATTATTTCAAATAGGGATTTTAAAGGGAATATTATGGATAATAAGACTAGACTTGGATCAGATCTTAGATATGGGGTGCTTTTATAGGTGCGTGGATTAAATTATACATCTTTTATAATGATGATATATGATATCGCTAGATTCCCGTTTTGATAATTAAAATAGACATTATCATGTTTAGGCTGATTATAGAAATTAGCTTATTCAAATTATACATATTTAACAATAAATCTTAAAGGTGTTAGATTTATATGTACATGTTATTATAACAAGAATAAATTTGAACACAAAAGTAATTTTGGGCTTAAAACGAAGGAAAAAGGGCACAAGCCTATATATGAGAAAATTTACAGTAATAGTGTCAAATATGAAAAAGTGAAATAAAAAGAGAATTAGGTATAACCTGATTTGGGAAGTTAATAATATTATGGTTGGTTGGAAAAAAATAATAGATTTTCATGTTACATGTTTTAGAAAGAAACATTGGACGTATTTATAAGCATAAAGTAAAAAGAAGAAGGATTAGTACAAAATAGAGGTGTTATTGTATTTTGTACTACCTAGCAAAAAGGAAAAGAACAAAAAAGATGTCAGTAACTATGCATTACTGTATAAGGAATTATTTTATGGTAAATATGGAAATAAATTTATCATAAGACTTAGTACGAATCTACAAGAATATAACTTGCCTCATAAGAATACGACTTACAATGATAATAAGACAAGAAAAAGTATAACAATTAATACGAAGGTAAAAAGAAAACGGGGTAATAATCAAGTTGGATTCTAGGTAGACTATAGAAAAGATAAAAGATCTAAACAATAAAGATATAAAGACAAATAAAGGAAAGAATGAATATCTGTCTTTATGATACATAAATAAAGACAGAAGAGAAAACACTTATTGTGATAATTAGTTTAAGATAGGTAGGTATAGTTTTTAGACTGAGGCTGTATGTGACGATAAAGAACCTAAAAAATTATAAATTATCATAATAAAAGAACAAAATAAGCAATAGAAAAGAAAAGATAAACACACAGAAAAAAGATTAGACATAGAGTCTAATAAAGGGTTAGGTTTAATCAATAACTTCATTAAAAGCTCTTAGAATGGTCTAAAGGAAATATGGATGTGGCCAATTATGGGTGGTCCATCAAAAATCCTTTAAAACAGAGGAGGCATGTATCAAAGACGAGCTAGTAGTTCTTCGGCATGGGTAAATAAGTGGATTCAACACGGGATAAAGGATACCCTAAGATGACCCTCTGATGTAGGCATATGGGCAGTCCATTAGAGACAGGGATGTATAGTTTACCAAGACAGTATGCCTTAACTGCATTGGGCAGTCTAAAGGATGGTGCATGATTTGTGTCTTCATGTGGCTTGTTGTTTTGTTGCCTATTTGAAGGATAGTACCCCTCGGATACCGGTCATCATTAGTTAGTAGTAAGTATGAGAAACGACTTTGGTTAGACCTCTATAGTCCAGTGATCTTTCACTATCAGAATGATGGATTGAGGTGGCAACATCACATTGTTGATTTAGTTTATTTTTTATGAAAGATCATTAACCCATGAAAAATAAATTTCAATTAGTTGAGCTGTGGCTGCATGGGGCCACGACCTCATTGAGAGAGGGATAGATCGTACGGAGCATCCATATTGTAGGCCTTATGAAGTTGACCTTTACAGATGTAGTAGATTCTCAATCTAGTTCCATATAGAGTATGCATCAGTGACATATGTGGACTCGGGAATATAGAAAGAATGACTACGTCTAGGTTCACAATATATGCATTGAAGCGGTCTATAATGGATATTCGCAGTGTAGGCATTAGACTATCCATTGCAGATGCAATTACACTTTTTCTTATCGAACAACGAAACATCTATATTGTAGGCCATAAGAAGCATACCTTTACACACATAGTCTCAGCACTCACGTGTCTAGAAGGTGGAATCATAGCGATGAGGATAAGGAAGTTATTATGGGAAGTACCTAGGACCGCAGCGGTCAAAGGGCTAATGCATATTGTTTATTAGGTTGGATAACTAAGGAGTTGATGGGCGCGATTTATATGCATGGATGAGTTTATTGTAATTTTAATAAACCTAATATAACAAAGATAATAGAACAATATATGTAATATTATGCTTAAAAGTATATTATTTTCCATTCACAGAATGGCTATTTTGACCCCCTCACACAACAAGCCGCAAGTTAGATAGTAGGCAAACATTATTCAGCTTTGAGACACTTAGTATAGAAAGTATAATCCCCTTGGTGACTATGTATTTACTATTATACTTTAATCATTTTTGCTATGAGTTATTTACTCGAGCTCTGGTAAATTTATCTTTGCATACTTGCAAGATAGCAAACACTCAAGTAGAACTTCAAAGGCTTGCATTTTAGCATTTTGCATAAAATTCGGGCCTATTTGGGTTTGGGTTGTTACATTTAGTATCAGAGCCTATGTTCAGTAAATCCTATATAGATAACGAGTGAACCAATTTGTATTTTCAAAAAAAAAAAAATATAATGTATATACTTGGATCTTAAGAAACTCAAAGAAAATGTAGCGGAATAGTTATGAAAAATATAAGAAAGCATCATGCTTTGTATTACCTATTTCAACAAAGAAATGAAAAGAAATTTTTTTGTTACTTTGCACAAAATGAAAAATCCTCAATTTAAAATATTCATAAATACTTAATGCTAATAGTTTCTCTTGAAAAAAATAGTGTCAACGCATTGAAATGCATAGCCCTTAGAATGTAATAAAAAGCGCAGTAATGCATAAGCTATAGTAAATGCAACATAGATGACCTAAGAAGAAAAGGTTTAGGCAAAGGAAAATACACATTTCCCTTTGTTATGCACATTTAATTGCGGGTCTTTTTTTTCTTTCTTTTTTTTTTTTTTTTTGGAAAAAGAGACAAGTTTAAGTTTTTCAATAGTTAATGGCTAAAAGAATGGAAAGGGTAAGAAGATAGTTAATCATATCTACTCTAATTTTCAAAATTTTGGGAAGTGCTTTGTGTTGGAATTTCTATATACTTTATGATTGACCAATCATGAAATTCCATATTTGAATTGATGACCCATATTGATTTAATTGAGAAGAAATCAGAGAAAGCAAAATGAGTTAGCGGAAGCCATACCTGAATCCACAGATGTTTACAGAGAGAGGATTAACCTAATTAAGACATGGTTTTGATTATCAACCCTGACACAAGCTTTAGATTTGAATCGATAGTTGCTGCGTTCATCAACTGAATCCATAAGCATTTGTTAAAGACGATCAACTTGGTTTTGGATCTTCAAAAAAGACGAAAGTCCACAAGTGAATGTATTTCTTCTGAGGGGATAAAGAGAATACGCTGAAAACTTGTGTAATTTGGGGACCATAACCCCTAATTTATAACATTGTAATATTTTCAGTTCAGCCCTTCATCAAACTGAAAAATATTCTGGTCTCTACGCATTTCTTCCATAACAGCTGAATATTTATGCCAATAAATACTATTACCCTATTTGACCACTTTAATTGGCATTCACGCCTAAATAGCGTTACACATTATATTTAAATGTGTGGCCCACATAAAAGAAATATTCTAATAATCTCCCCCTGGGCCACATATTTAATAACCTTAAATGTGTTTAACTTTATGAGCTCCAAATTCTGCTATTTATGCCATATGTGTTTTCTTAAACAATCTCGTCCATTAACCATGCTGACAAAGGATCAAAGCGGCTTTCGTTATCTTTAATGTAACTAAACCCATCAATGGTCACGTATACCAACACAATCAAATGACATAGATCAATTATGGATGCGTAGCATGGAAATTACATGAGATGTGATCATTACATGTCTATTCCCAACTGGTCCAGCTTTAATGAGATCAATTTGTTCAATGTTTGAACAACTTAGAATGCAAACAATAGTTTATAACTTTATTTCTGATTAGAAAAAGAACTTGATATATATATATATCTTTAACCGAAGCATAAAGCAATGAGTCGTACGACAATACCAAATACAAACTCCCCCTGAACCAAAATATCCTTACATAAAAGATTACACCAATTGAGCTACATGTTCATGAAAGACCATCTATAATAATCTTTTGGTAAGCGGATCCGCCATGATGTAGTTTGTTCAAAGTATGCTCTATGACTTACAATATATTTTGCACTCTTCCCTAATTGGAAAATAATATATTCTTTATTGTCACAACGTTACTTTAATGGTCTTTCAATTCTTTATTAATAACCTATAGTCTTGTGACATAATTTTACAATTATTTTCCATGGTTGGATGTCTTGTAATTAAATATAAACAATATTTCCATAGTAGTGGAAGCTATAAGTGTTTTCATGACACTTTCCTTATATATTTCCACTCTATATTGTCATCATCTTAAGTGGATCTTTTGCAGCAATGACATCCAAAAATTATTCGAATCGTAATTCTTTATGATCTCCAACCGATTCAATCTTTTATCTATGAGCATATAACCTTTTTTTTTAAAGATACTTCATAACCATTTTGGTTACTAACAGGTGATCTACTTTCAATATCAATAAGATATCTGCCAAGTAATATACAAGACACCCATATGTGTATATACTTTAGTATGCATTAAAATCCAAATTGCAAACGCATGAGAAATCACATGCATTTCTTTAGTTTCAAGAATGGTAGCACTTATCTGTTTTGGTAGGAAAAAAAAAACTGAATCGCATTTTAAATACCAAACCTTTTTAAGCACTTATCTTCCAAATTCTTTTGTAATAATCCAAATATCACCCCATGAACAGTAATGGTATATTTGAATTCCAAATACAAAAGACTAATCCATAAGTTGATTTCTTAAGTAGTTTCATCAATGTCTCCATTGAGAAACATGACTTCAATTTCCATCAGATAGTGCTCAAAAGTACATGATACAATAAGCTCCAAAGTGATTCTAAAGAATCATCTGCTAAGTTCAAAAGAATTTTTTTTTAAAGAAAACAAAAATTCCTTTTAAGAATAGTGTTTTCATAAAAGTCCATTATAGGATTCCATATTACCCACTTGATCCCTTTTGGCTTTGAGTAGTTATTCAAAACCAATGATCTTGTTACTTAAGTTAGAGGAAATTTCAAACTTTATTATCCATATAGATTTGTACTATATGTTCTTTTCTTAAATCCACATTTTTTTTAAATTAGTACCTTACATGGATTGATGTAGGTTCAAAGAATTATCTTTACCAATCCATTATTTATCTTTATGAAGAAATACTACATGGTCATCTGAAATAGAATTTCTTCCCTTTTAGGTGGATTTCCTTAGTGATGTTGCATTAACGTTGTTGAGTCTGTTTTCTTGAAACAGTAAACCTTAACTTGGAGAACAATTTCTTTACCATTGTCTTATTATGCTTCCTAATTTACTTCTTGTTAATGAAATGAAACAAATCATACAAATTATCCAAAGAAGTAACTATAGTTGAATCAGAGGTGATTCCCTTTAAAGACAATGATTATACTTTTTTCTCCCCTAAGTTCAACATCCTCAAGAAGTTCTTGCATTTCCCATCGTTGAACTTTTCTTTAGTGTGGGTTCAGAAAAATATACCTTTAAAGTCGCTTAGAATATCAACAAAGTATTTTCCATCTTTTCGATATCTCAATCTAGAATTTCTTAATTAGCTGAAATATATAATTATATCAGCCATCAAAACAAAATTTGAGATATCATTACAAAGGCTAGCATACATAACTTATATATTAGACATTAGGAGCTTTAATTAAATAAATGTTTGAATTTCCCCATAAATCAACATTATTATTTCTTAATGAACAATAATAACCTATTTTGTTCATATTAGAAATATAAAACCGAAATTTGTCTAAATGACAGCATAAAATAAATTCAAACAATTCAACTGAAATCTCAATAATTACTTAAAGAAATATCTAATATACTTTACCTTATATGTCTGCATATAATATTAAAGAAATAACTATAAATACATCTATATGTTATTTCTTTTCTTCTAGATTCTTAGCGACTTCATTATATTCATTTATACATTTGTTTTACAATGTATGACAAATGAGTACTTCCAACATTATCATGCTTCATATTTCTAATTCTTATCATAAACTGAAATAAACTCAATAAGAGAACACTTTATTCTCAAATTATTATTTCATAATAATAATATTCTTAAAATAACTGTTGTACCAAAAAATAATAATAACTTGAGTGCTATTAACTTTTGAAGCAAGAGTTTTCTATATAGTACTCAATTATGTTTCTTGTACTTTGACTTTATGGAATCAAGCACCACAAATTATGCTTGTTTCCCCTTATTGTTTCCATACAGTGCTTTCCATTCTCAATGGATAACTTATCCAAATAAGTTATCCTTATGTAGCACATCATTGAAAATATTATAAAATACTTCATCATATAATCATTTTACTCTTGCTGTTTGAGTTATACCACCTTTCAATATTCTTTTTAATAGCAAAAGAACATTTAACTGTAATAGGGTTGAATAAGACCCTCTTAATTGCAAGAGTTAGATCTATGAATTCAAGAGAAGACAACGTATTATCTTACAATTCCTTAACATAGTCTCATACAAGATGAGAATGCACTTAAAATTGGCAGATTCTTTAGCCAAATTAGTTGAAAAATTAAACAAAAACAAAACTTGGCCTTATATGCTCATAGTCAAAATTCAGCCATAGTAAATTCAAATAATTGGTTAGTCTCTTATCAAGATACCTAATACACATTGATATCAAGTCTTTGGACAGTAATGTCAACTGTAAGTGGTAATCTTGTTGTAACAATCAAACACTAACAATAAATTCAAGTAAAATAACAACCTTCCTTTGTACCGATTAATTATTCACTCGAAAAAACTTTATAATAATCACGTATTTATCATCACACATGTGTAAGTGATACGACCAAATATTAGCCTTCCTTTGGGCCGACCAATACTCGCATGAATAACTAAACACAAATATCAAACATTTTCATGAACAACCAAAATAACAGAGGTCACTTTGGTGACATGTTTATTCTAATCAGATCAATACAAATGTAAGATATTTACAGTTATAAAGAGACACCAGAATTATATTTGAATTTATTTCTTACTGTTTGCACAGTGGCCTTAAGTGCCATAAAACATTCAAAAAAATGTTTTATGCTAATGTAAGAGTTAAAAATTTCAAAGCAAAACTCTTAATGTAGCAATAAATACATTAGTCATAGCAATTTTAATCTTTTTCTTTATGTATGTGACTATATTCATGACATTCCCTTAATAAATATGATAAAATTTATCATAAATAAATTACATAACAAATATCATAAATTAATGCTAGAATTAATGCCACATAAAAAAGAAATTTCATATAAATGACACAGTAAATGTCGTGCTAAATAACATCCATGAACATAATAGCTATGATGTATATCTGACTATAGTATAGCTACATGAAATGCTACTATGTCATTTTATTTTCTTTTGCTTTATTATTGAAATACTTAACTGAGCCATAAATGATGTAGTTTAGATAAACATGCAAACTATTGCTCCTTTTATTTTATACCGATCGAGACATGAAAGTGCAACATATCTTCCACATGCGCAATACATATAAAATATATGTATTTAATAAACATAAATGCATAAAAAAGTCATTTCTTATTCCTAATAGAAACAACCTAAATTACTTAATTTCCATAACTGAAGCATTTAATGCATTTATGATATTACCATAACAACTATAATTAATGCATTTATAATAATAAAATGCAATGGACTGTTATGTGACCAAGAATGTAAACCGATATTAAATCCAATTGATTTAGTTACAAATAACTAAATCAAATAAACAATGTCATTTCACCTTAGATCTAGTGTGCATAAATGGTCCTAGATTATTCAAAACATTATATACCATCAATACACAGCAGTGGAAAACAATGGTTTTCCAAATTTAGAGCGATCTAGATTATTTTCTTAAAAAAAAAACAGTGACTTTAAAATTTTAATCATCTAGATCTATCTTTCGAAATCAAAAGAGTTTCATAAGTCAACCTTTAATTTTCAATGCAAAACCAAACAAAAGATTGCAAGTGGAAACAGAAGTTATATGTTCAGATATGAATCCAAAAAGGTATCGGATGAAACCACAAATTGTAAACATCAAAACCTTTATTTCATATATTCTTGAAAGCAGAAAATTTCTCAATAAAATCGATTATGGACGGCTCCGATACCACTTGTTGGAATTTCTATATACTTTATGACTGACCAATAGGTTTACATCTACAACGCTAAGGAAGGTTCTAAGCATCGAAAAGAAAGGTTCATAAAAGAGAGATGAAAAATACATAATTATCTATTAACACCCTTCTTTAACGTAAGAAATTGAGTCTAGAAAATTATTTTTTTCTTCTAAATTCGAATATTAGAAATGATGTGATAGGATTTTGAATGATAAAATTCGATGTAAAATTGGTTGCGCTATGCTTTTCTTTAGTACAGGGTGGGTAAAAAATGGATGAAAGCTATTTTAACTCTCAAATATTGCATTCATATAGAATAGTTAGTATATTTAGGATGTTTGCATTATGTTTTGATTTTTTTTAAAGGGATTCATATAGATGGTATCGCTCAAAAATTTATGTCCATTCATGGCATTTATTGTGTAGTGCTATATGCACTGTGCACAATGGCTGGAAAATCGCGTATACATCAAATAGATGTTAGTGTAGAATGGATGTGTGATGGATTACTTGACCATTACCTTGTCGAGTTTCGGGGATGAAATTCTTAAAGGGTGGAAGAATGTAGCACTTTGGAATTTTGAAGTAATTAACTAAAACAAATATAATTATTAAAATAAGAAAGATAAAAAATGGAAATTTTGTAAATGTTGGAATTTGATCACGAAATTTATACCATTGAATTCTTGGAGATTTTCTGATTGATTCTCATATATAATATTTTTTGAATGCAGCTTGGACGGAGAAGTTAAGACCATTTGAAGTTTTGGCATTAGCCACCACTGCATATCGGAAATGGGCCCCATAATTTAATGATTGATTAATAGTATATTAATTAATTGATTGATTTGCATGCTATATTAATGTTTAAATTTGAAAAGAGAGTAAAATAAGCAAATTGTGAAGAGAATAAATTATGCATGGTATATGCATTAATATTTGAATTCAAATTAATGAATATTAATGTAATATGTAGCGTACACTTATAGTAAAAGAAACAAATTATTATAGATTGAATTGAAATTAATAGTAACGAATGCATTACAGATTAGTAAAGAATTTCAATAAATGGAATAAAATTAGTATGAATGTATAAATATATGCCTACATGCATATGAGAATCCCTGAAATAAAAGTAAGTTTGAGTTTGAAAATCAAATGTATATTAAAAACAGAATAGAATTTATTAATTACCATTATGAACTTAAAAAAGAAGCTAGAGATAATGTTAAAATATAATTAAATGAGAATTAATGTGTGTGTATATAGATACATATATTTCTGTAAGTATACATGCGTAGGAGTTATCGAAATAAATGTACTTTGAATTTGAGAGTTTAATACATGCCAGAAACGAAAATAAATTATGTAATAAAGGAATTTAAGAAAGACGGTAACATTATGTAAATAACATTATAAATTTAAACACCAATAAATTAGTTCACGCACACCCGTCTTCCTCTAAAAAATAAATTAGTTCACGCATTAAGACCCGCATGGGTTGACGCTTATTGGAGTCGGGTCGACCTAGTGGTCAACCGCCAAAGGATTCAGTCAGATTAAATGTGGTCTGAAATACGTAAGTGTGGCCTAATCGACTATTGGATTCAATCCGTTTTCAATCCAACGAGCTATGTAGTTTCAAATTTCTATAAGTAAACATACAAGGCTAGCCTCCAACCTCATTTTATTCCGAATGGGTATGGAAGCCATGCTACTTTTCTTTCTTCTGCTTTCAAAGAACTAGATTTAGGCATTCGGGTTTGCAAATTGGAGGAAGAGATTCTAGATCTAGGATAAGATTCAGTCGAAATAGATCGTTTGCATGAGATAAGATTCCATATCTAATTTTTATGTTTAGTTAAATTATATTATTTAGATACAAATTTATAGATCCATATAAATTCTTGTTTGTGGTTCCAAATAAGCATTACAAAAGGGAATATTATGGATAATATATAGGACTTGATTTGGATCAGATCTGATATTTTCAGTGCTTTTTTGGATGAGTGGATTAAATCGTATATCTTTTATGATGATATATGATATACCTAGATTCCCATTTTGATTATTCAAATGAACATTATTATGTTTAGCTAATAACTCAAATTATCTTGTTCTAGTTATACATATTTTACTGTAAATTTAAATATGTTAGATTTAGATGTATAAGTTATTCCAGTAAGAATAAATATGTACACATAAGTAAGTCTGTGCTTAGAATGACAGGAAAATGTGCTTAGAATGATGGGAAAGGGTGTAAGCCTAAATATGAGAAAATTTTCAATAATAGTGTCAAATAAAAAAAAAGTGAAATAAAAAGGGAGTTTAATATAACCTAATTTAGAAAGTTAGTAATATTTTAGTTAGTTGGAAAACAATAGGTTTCCATATCACAAGTTTTAGAAAGAAGCAGTGCACATAACTACAAGGATAAAGCTAAAAGAAGAAGGATTGGTACTAATTAGAGGTGTTATTTCATTTTGTACTACTTAGCAAACAGAAAAAGAACAGAAAAGATGTCATGTAATTACAGACTATTGCAAGGAATTATTTTACAGTAAATATAGAAATAGATTTATAATAAGCCTCAGTAACCAACCTATAAGGATAAGGCTAGCCCCATTGGAATAAGACTTATAATGGTAGTAAGAAAAATAAAAGTATTATTATTAATACATCAACAATGAAGATGTAAAAGACAAATAAAGAAATAAATGAATATCTATCTTTAAGACACGTAGAAAAAGACAAAAGCAAGAATAATTATTATGACAAGTAGTTTATGATAGGTAGTAGCATTTTCGGATTGAGAATATCATGTAATGGTAAAGAACCTGAAAGAGGGTGAAATATCGTAATAAACGAATGAAGTAAGCAGGAGAAAAGAAAAGATAAGACAAATGCATAAGAAAAAGGATTAGGCATAGGGTCTAATAAAGCATGAGGTTTTATCGATAACTTCATACGACGTGTTTTGAGCAATCTAAAGGAGATCTGGATGTAAGCCATTATGGGCGGTCTATCACAAATCCTTTAGAGTAGAGGAAGTCTGTATCAAAGATAAAATTCACAGTTCTTCGACATAGGTATATAAGTGGGTACAATGGGGCTTAGAGGATACCCTAATATGACCGTCTGATGTACGTATATGGGCAGTCCATTGTTCATCAAGATGGTATGCCTTGACTACATCATACAAACTAAAGGACGATGGGTGATTTGCGTATTCGTACGACGTGTTGTTTGGTGCCTATTTAAAGGAGGGTAGCCGCTCGGATACCCGTCATCATCAGCCAGTAGCGAGCACGTGAAAGGTCTTGGGTTAGATCTATATAGGCCAGTAATCTTTCACTATTGGGATGCTAGATTAAGGGATGCCACATGGTTTTTTTAGCTTGTTTTGTTCTAGAAAAAGGCCATTAACCTATAGAAAGACCTTCTAACTAGTTGAGGGGTGGCTGATCTGGGCCACAGCCGCGCTAAAAAAAGGACAGCCATAAAGAGAATCTATATTGTAGGCCTTATGAAGTGAACCTTTATATATAAAGTACATCCTCGATCGAGTTCCTATAAAGTGTGGATTAGTGACAAATGTGGAATCAAGAGTATATACATAATGATTACATTCAAATCCATAATGTAGGCTTTGGAGCGCTCCATTGTGGATATCCGCAATGCAGATGTTGGAGTGGTCCATTGCGGATGCAGTTGCACGTTTTCTTGTGGGATGACGGAACATCTGTATTGTAGGAATATGAAGCATACCCTTACAGATGTAGTCTTATCACTGTCGTGGGGAGAAGGTTGAATCCTAGCAAGGAATTATGAAACATACTAAGGGTAGACCTAGGACCAAGGCGATTCAAGGGAATATAGCTATCTATATATGAGTATATTATTTATTAGGTTGGATCTACTTTGGAGTTGATGAGTGTGATTTTCACGCGAAAATAAGGATATTATAACTTTAATCAGCCTAATATAACAAAGATGGCAATAGTACATTATATGTAGGATTATGCTTAAAAGCATATGATTTGTCAATAACTAGAACATTAGTTCTAACCCCCTCCTTACAAAAACTCGCGTTTTATATAAAAGACAAAGGTCATTAGCTTGAGACGCTTGGTACAGAAAGTTTCAGTCCCTTCGTGAGTGTATATTTACAATTATACTTCAATCATTTCCATTATCAGTTATTTACATAAGCTCTGATATATATTTACAGGATACCAAACACTCAACTCCAATTTTAGTGGATTTAGATTATACCATTTTGGAAAAAACGTAGGCCTGTTAGGGTTTGGGTTGTTACAAACACTTCACAAAATATTTCCTTGAAAATATAGGCCTTTATAATTCAATACCCTTTGTGTAGCGACCCAAATTTCTGGTACTTTTTGAGCTGACCAAACAACACCAGTCCAACCCAAAATTGTACTGGAAACCCAGATGCCAATAAAAAGAATTTAGAGGATGAGATAAAAAATATATGAAATAAGAAGAAAGAACACAACAGAATCAGAGTCTCACATCGCAAGGAACAAAATATATTATAGAAATAAATCTTTAATGAGAGCTTGAAATAAATACTAACAATCATCAGAGTACATCAACACATCTGGATAGTTATAATAATCTGTCCTCATATACAGCACACACAACGGAATAAATATTAATACGTCTGAACTCCTCCAGCCCGTCTTCTGAACTTCGTAGTATCCAATAACCCGAACCTATAAAACCCGGGCTAACCCGAGCATTACAAACGCTGGATCAGTCTGGTGAATCAGAGTAAGAAACCCACTATGTTTATAAGTAACACCTAACTTGATTTTAAAGTTAAACAAATATTTTCTAAAAGAAAAGGATAATCGTAAGACCAAATCCACACATAAATACAGACGGCTTTTACCTTACGATAACCCAAAACATTTTGAAATTATATATATATACATATATATCTTCTGATATTATAGTAGTGTCTAAATATAAATAAATAGTAATCTAGCGAAATGCTTACATCTCACGATCCACATATATAGTATACAATCAAAACCACGGGCGCTTATTCGAGATTGGATTCTGACTCTGACAAGGTATGGAACACCGATGATGTATCTCTAGAGAGGAATACGCCGGGTTCAATAAGAACATCTTGCAAGCCGGCCACACATGATTGACCACTCATTTCGCTTGAGTGCATCAAATGTATATCACCAATGGTTGGGATCAGCAACTGTTTCCCGAAAGGGACAGCATCAAATAAAATAAAGAAGGAAATGAAATTTCTCTAGATAGGTGATTATACACCCTAATGGGAGCGACCCACTTAGCCATGCTGCCTGCCCGATTTTTGTCATTTCCCGAATGTGAGGCTTGAGGTTTAACACTACCTTTAGAGCATTACATCACCATTCACTTTGAATGCCACATGGTTAGATCCGCCAAATCACTAATTGATGCCCATAAAAATACTCTGGTCGTCAAGCTAAGAAAAGTTCCCTTCTCCGCCACTAACAGAAAAACATTTGTAAAACTCAACATATGTGATCCTTAAGAAATACTCCGTCAGACATTTGTCCATATAAGTTATCCAGGAACAGGATGAACCGAAGGTACCCTCCTACCACATCCCAGGAATACCCTATGGATCAGTAGCGAGTAGTCCTTGCATACCCGTAGATTTCAATTGCGACAGAATTACAGTATATACACGGGTACAAAACAGGCTTGTTACTTCGCCTTATTTGCATCAGTTGTGGCAACAACAGATGCAAATAATGATAGTTGCATCGGTTCCATCTGAAAACTACATGCAATTGTTAGGAGGAAAGCAACAGATAATACAAAATTGCATTTTGCATCGGTTGTCTTCAACAACCGATGCAAATAGTTGTAGTTTCACCGGTTGTAAATACAACTGATATAACTATATCTATTTACACAACCCAATCATTGCAATTGGTGGAATTTAGATGCATCATTTAAGTTAGTGATGCAGTTTTGGCGTGGACACGTGAAAAGTTTTATTTTTCACTTTACACGTTGCTTCCCCCCTTTCTCCCGCTTCAAATTCCCTTCTCCCAAAACAAAGCTTCGTATACCTTTTAATTTCCCAAAAATTAGATCAGCGAAGAAACTAAAAAGAAAAAGGAAAAACAACCAAGAAATCGGATAGAGCTTCGCACTTGATTCCATCGTTTGATTCGACCACGCCAGGTATTGAATCTTCCTTTTTAAAGTTCTTTTATCTTGTTTTGATGTTTTATATTTTGTTTCGTTGTTCCAGGTACTGGAATTTGCTCGATTGAATTAATGGAGCTGTATTAAACACATTGATTAATGATCGGGTAAACGTCGGAGGTGAGGAGTTTAGGGAACATGCCCAAGATGCATGGGAGGTCCTTGCGATGGATGCCTTTAGAGAGGAGGAAGGAGATGACATGGTGTATGGTCTTGGGGGAGGTGTCGCATATGGTTTGGTTTTGGGTTTGGGCACGTTAGGAGTCAATTCCGAAGATTTCTAAGTTTAGGATATTTTCCTTGATGTGGAAGGGAAAGTCCGAGAGGTCAAGAATTAGGGTTTTGTAGGTGGGGGTTAGGGATTTGGTGGAGTAGGCGAGCAGGGTTGAGAAGGAAGGGGTGGACATGCATAGCGTGTGTAGTGGCGGCATCGCCTTCGTTTAGATTGGACATGGTTCATGGATGAGGATTTTTATTTAGGTGTTTTTTGGATAGGAGATGAGGAGGATGACCTGTTATCTTTCATTGATGGGGAGGAGATTTGGAGACTTTTGATGCTTGATAAGTACTGAAAGATACATGGTATGTTATTTTCTACTTTCGATTCAAAGTTCCCAGTCATTGGCATTTTAGCCACTCACGTACAATTAACATAAAAATGTTTTCATGCAAAAATCAATATGCTAACATGTGAATTTTTAGAGTGAGTAATGTATTTTATTGTTCGTGTTCATGATGTTTGAACTTAGGATATTTTAATAAAAAATGGTTGCATTCAAACATTCTTTGCACAATTAATATTTTGGCTGTTTGGTCTGCACTTCATTAATAGTAAGCGGAAATGGACAATTTTTATAGACGAGGGTTGAGACAGTAAACCAACATAAAGGATGCAACTCCTCTCCTACCTGAAGTTCCACTACCCAAAAACATTTTATACCACAACCAAATGCATCCGTCTACATTATAGTCACAACCATTGTTTGCTAAATACAAGCAGAAATCATAAAGTGTGTAGTTGCAGGAGATAATGTAATCAAGCCAGTGCTCTCACAACCAATACAAAATATCTTAACTTAGGCATAGACTATATACAGTTTGGTAGAAAATTTAGCACTGTAAGTTAGTTCAAGGTATATATACTATAAGTTTTAATTAATAAACTTTTGTTTCTAGAATAAAGAAATCATTATTTATGTATATGCATTTTGATATCGTCAACGTATTTGTTATGGCTTAATGACTATCAAAATAAGCTAAGGAAAAAATGGAAAAAATTATTTGAAAATGTCTCATGTATACGGGAATATTGTATCCCCTATTCACTTTTCTAAGTCGGGTTGGTCTATAATCTAGACTTTTTACTGTCTTGTTCGAAGGCAGTAATGACTTATGTGCATGTGTAGTTGCACTAGAGTACAAATATACAAGTACCCTGTATGATAATTCGTAAATATGAAATGTATCATCTCTTATGGATATGCCATTACTTATAATTAGGCCTGTTAATGACACGAATTTTGTCCCAAGCCAGACCTAGAACCAACCCGATTATTGTTAAGATGAGTACGGTTTTATCACTAACTGATACAGTTTAGGATCGACCCGATTAATATTGCATATTTAAAAAAGCAAGAGTGTACTTTATATTTGTACACCATTTGTTTTGTCTAAATGTCGAACTTTTTTGCATCCTTTTTGTTTAACCTGATTTGACCACTACCCAATTTGTTTGTACCCTTCGTTTATGGGATGTTTAAAAAGTTATAGGCTAGGATGATGACTATGGTTATGTTAGCCTACTTTGTAAACTAGGCAACACAAAGTCGAGATGTCAAGCGTTGAAGAATATTTTTTCTTAGAAAGCATCGGGTCGGATCGGAGAGCTACCACCAGTCCGATCGGTGAGCTACTACCAGTCGGAACGGAGGGCTACTACCAGGTCGGAACGGAGCAGAGCGAAATGGATAAGGACTTAGTTTCAGCTTAGTTCGGGTCGGATCGGATGCCCCGATCCGAACCCCTTCTGCACGCTCCTCCGAACCGAACCCATATTCCATATCACTTCCCCTCACGATCGCCTGAATATTCGCAGCGGTTATGACCAGTTCCTACCCACGATAATCTCTACTCTGATGCGTTGTCAGCACTGGAGTCCATCCGAGCCCGAGTACGATGGGATGATAGACACGTGGCTCCGAATCAAACTGAATCCAAGTGAATTTCCACCTATAAATACCCCGTCAAGAGAAAGAAAAAGGGATCTTCTTTTTGGCACTTTGAGAGCTCAAACACTTTCAAAAAAACGAATTCCAGCATTCCCAGATAATCCAAATCGTCATTCGACAGTTGTTTTGAGACAATTGAATGAATGTACATGAATTGTGAGTGAAATTGAGTGTGTATCTCATTGTAATTGCATTTATATCATCGAGAATAGTGATTATAAAGTGGACGTAGGCTTTTCAACGCCGAACCACTATAAATTCTGTGTCTCCATTTTACTTTTGATCTTATTTTATTTCGATTTCAGTCAATTTGGGTGTTAGAACCACTTTTTGGTCTAACATTTTGGTGCTTTCAATGATTATCATTTGAATTCTTTATTTTTTCGGATTATCGTTCTACTTTTTGGACCGTTGAGTTCAAAGAAGTTAATCCTCAAATTTCGACACTCTTGAATACTTGTTGGTTGATTGTTGAAGAACTATGGCCAAAGGAAAAGGCAAGGAAGTCAAACCAGTCGAGGGAACGGAGTTGGTGAAGATCAGAAAATGCGGTTGTGACAAGGTCTCGTGGGCAGAGCTCGGGAGTGGATCGGACAGATACAGGAAATCCGAACCGCACTCAAGGAGAGAGCTCTGGTCCGATCCGAGTAGGAGAATCTGAAGCTGTGCACTCCCCCAACCTGAACTGACCCGAACAAATCGCACTGCACCGATCCGAACCAGCTTCCCAGCTCCGACCCGAACAAGCTTCCCAGCTCCGACCCGAACAAGTCTCCCAGCTCCGACCCGACCAGATTGCCCAGCTCCAATCCGATCCGTCGCTTGGTGATGTTGGAACCTCTACTCGAGCCCCTCCAAATGCTCCGACTCCAGCCGCCAGGGTCAATGATCAGGTCAATCCATCTGCGCCTATTACTCAAGGAGATTTTTCGTGCCTATTCGACATGCTTGAGAGTAGTAGGGAGACTATGAAAATCCACGAGCGCACCAATCTCATGATGCAAGAAAACACGAGACTCATGAGTAGGGAAATTAGCGAACTCCGTAGACAGAGAACCCCATCCCCGGTTCGTCACACACCAATGGATCAGTCTTCTTCTTCCGAGGAAGAACGGCCCCGTGAAAGAAGGCCGCTCGAACGACCTCAGAATTTGGAGCAGCTGACGTTCGGATCTTTGGGGTCCCGCGAGGACGCTGCACGGGTACTACGACCCAATGATCCAAGCTTGAGAGAGCCTATGTTGTTACCGATGCAGGGATCCCATGTATTACCTATAGACCCTAACCTTACCAATCCCACTCAGGGACAAATGCTCCAGCCCCTTCCTTCCGAGATCGACCGGGAGCGTAGGGAACGAAGCAGAGCAGAAGCAGCTCGAAGAAGGAGGACGTCCCATGATCAGGAGCCCAGGGGAAACCCGAACATCAGAAGGAGGGCGTCTCCTGATCAAGAGCCCAGAGGGAACCCGGATACCAGAGCCAGGGAGCCTGAACGACCCCTGACCAATGCTGACGTATGGGCTATGGTACGCCAGATCATGTCTGAAAGCCGGAACTACACCAACGAAGATTATGGCATTGAACGAAACCATACTCCCTTCACTGACGACATCCTCAACTTTCAGTTTCCCCGACATTTTAACTTGCCGTAGATGGACAAGTACAATGGGAGAACCGATCCGGGACAGCATTTGATGCAATATGCATGGCTCATGAATGCTGCTGCTGCCCCTGACGCAGTAAAGTGTAAAGCCTTCCCGATCTATTTAGAAGACGTAGCGCTGCTATGGTTTACCCAACTTCCCCCTCGGTAGATATCGAATTTTAGGGAATTGAGCGAACGTTTTATGAATCAGTTCCGACTCCATGCACGAAAGTCTAAGAGCGTTATTGAATTATCAAGAATTAAGCAGGCGTCGGGAGAGTTTTTGAAGTCATATCTCGACTGTTTCAACTTAGCTGTGACAGAAGTCAGTGACCCGCACGAGCCCACCATCTTGATGGCTTTGATGGAAGGAGTCGATCCTGATTCCGAGTTTGGAGATTATCTTTCTGGGAAGCCACCCCCACGAGAGAGTTATTCTATGAAAAGGCTGATATTCACTTAAGACGAGAGGAGGCAAGGGCAAACCGAAAGAGAAAGTCTGGAGCGGCTTCAAAAGAAAATGTTCAGAGTAATGTCGCCGTGAAGCAGTCTGGAGAAGGTTCCGGGAAAGTTGAGGTGAATGTGGGAAACAAGAGTGGGAACGACAATAATGGAAACGAGGGCAACAACAAAAACCGTAACGCGAATGGTAACAGAAGAAATAGGAATAGAGGAAGTGATCCTAACAAAAGACCCCGGTTCCAGACTTATGAGAATTATACACCGTTGAACGACACTCAGGAGAACATTTACTTGGATACATACAATGTTTTGCAATATAAAAGACCGCCACCTCGAGACTCAACGGAGAAAGAAATCGCGACTGGAAAGTTTTGTCTGTTTCATGGAACTCATGGGCATTCAACAAATGAATGTCGACATTTGAGAGATTTGATTGAGAAGCTGCTGCGCGAAGGAAAATTGGATGAATATATGGTTGCGCCAAGAGACAGGGGGCAAGGAGAACAGGCTCCAAACCAGAATCAATCTGCTCCCAAGCCTACAGCGCAGCAGAAAGGCAAGGGAATTGTTATTAACACCATAGTAGGTGGACCCCACCCAGCGATCCACAGTTTTAGAGAAATGGATCAATACGTTAATGTAGCTAAGCACGTAGACGTGGATGAATGTGATGATTTGGAAGATATCGCCCCTGTAAAACAGCAGAGGACAATGTTTGATGACGTGGTATTCCGTAGCAGAGACAATACCGGAATCCAATCACCCACCGATGATCCGTTGGTCATTACCACCGCCATTGGACCGACATTGGTTCATAAGGTGCTAGTAGACAATGGAAGCTCTGTTAATATTTTATTTAAAAAGTCGTTTGATCAGATGAAACTTGAGTCTGAAGATCTGAAGCCATGCGAAGGTTGGATCTGAGGCTTCAACGGAGCGTCGGCAGCCCCTATGGGGTATATAGAATTGCCCGTAACATTGGGACAAGGAGAACGCCGAAGAGTACGAATGCTTCAGTTTGTAGTGTTGGACATAGATTCTCCTTACAACGCATTTTTGGGAAGGCCTGCTCCTGCAGAGTTCAGGGCTTGCATCGCCCCCTGGTGTTTATTGCTTAAGTTCCCAACTGAAGCCGGAACAGGAGTAGTGAGAGGAGATCAAGTCTCCGGTCGGGCTTGCTATGTTGCCGAATTAAAGATGTTGATGAAGGGACGCAACATTGAGAGTAAAGGTGCCTCGCCTCCTCCAAAGGAAAGCTCGGCGTAGCAATTAGAGGGATCGGCCCCGAAGGAGTTGCCCAAAGGAACGCCTGAAGACTTGGATCCCAGAAAAGATAAGGAACCAGAGGCTAGAAATGCGACTCCTAACGAAGCAACAGTGGATATACCCATTGACGAAGTCGATCCAACAAAAGTTTTGAAGATTGGGTCCCAGTTGGATCCACATCGAGCCAAAGAACTAACTGACTTCCTGAAGGCAAACCTGGACGTGTTTGCCTGGACCCACGCCGACATGTGTGGAATATCTCCATCCGTCATGAGTCATTCACTAAATATAAACCCAAAACACCCGCCTGTAAAGCAAAAGAGACGTGTGCTGGGCCCAGAGAGGTCGGCAGCTCTGAAAGAAGAAGTGGAGAAGCTGAAACAGAACGGATTTATTAGAGATTCGACATATCCCGACTGGATATCGAATCCCGTCTTAGTAAAGAAGCCGAAGGGAAAGTGGCGGACTTGCATTGATTTTTCAGATTTGAACAAAGCTTGCCCGAAGGATAGCTTCCCACTCCCCAGAATTGACCATCTTGTAGATTCGACAGCGGGACACGAACTTCTTTCTTTCATGGATGCATATTCCGGGTACAACCAAATTCCTATGCACGTGCCAGATCAAGAACACACGAGCTTCATTACAAATTTGGGGTTATACTGTTATGTGGTCATGCCGTTCGGATTGAAAAACGCTGGAGCCACTTATCAACGCTTGGTGAACAGGATGTTTTATAACCAAATAGGAAGACTATGGAAGTTTATGTGGATGATAAGCTTGTCAAATCGAAACAGTCCTCCAGCCATACACAAGACTTGGCAGAAATGTTTGGCATCTTACGAAGGTATCGGATGAAGTTGAATCCTTTGAAATGTTCGTTTGGAGTGGCATCGGGAAAGTTTCTAGGCTTCATTGTGAGCTCTCGAGGGACTAAAATTAATCCTAGCCAAATAGCAGCGATCAGAAACATTGAAGAACCAAGGAGAATTAAAGATGTCCAAAGTCTTGCAGGGAAAGTAGCCGCGTTGAGTAGATTTATCTCCAAAGCAACGGACAAATGCGTCCCTTTTTTTGACCTGATTAAAAGGGGAAAGAAGAACTTCAAATGGACTCCGGACTGTGTTGAGGCCTTTCGAAATTTATTGGAATTACTAGAAAAACCACTGATTTGGTCAAAGCCAGTGGATCATGAAGAGTTATTTGTTTACTTAGCGGTTTCGGCTCACGCTGTTAGCACAGCCTTGGTCCGAGAAGAAGATAAAGTGCAAAGGCCAGTATATTATGTAAGCTAGAAATTGGCATCTGCAGAACGCAACTACCCAAGGATTGAGAAGCTCGCTTACAGCCTCCTAATTGCCTCCCGAAAACTTCGTCACTATTTCCAAGCTCATCTAATAACCATATACGCTGACCAGCCTCTGAGGCAGGTGTTGCAGAGACCCGAAGCATTGGGGCGTTTGATCAAATGGAATATTGAATTAGGTCAGTTTGATTTAAATTTTCAACCGCGAAGGTCGATCAGGGGGCAAGCTCTGGCCGATTTTATAGCAGAGTTCACAATCCTAGAGGAGGAAATGATCGATGACAAAGTGGTCAAGTCAGAGGACGAGTTAAAATTAGATCCATGGAAGCTGTACACAGACGGAGCCAAAAACGACCGAAGGTCCGGAGCTGGAATCGTCTTAGTTACTCTTGAGGGACGGTCGTTATATTACGCTCTACGATTAGAATTTCCAGCGACTAATAACGACTCTGAATATGAAGCCCTGATTGCTGGGCTGAAACTTGCTAAAGAACTCGGAGTAAAGACATTGGACATATTTTGCGACTCCAAAATAGTTGTTTGCCAAGTGCGAAAGGAGTTTGTGGCTCGGGGACCTCGACTTATCGCTTACCTCGGGAAAATGGAAAAGCTGTTGAGCAACCTGGAGCGGTACAACATAATGCATATCCCAAGAGCCGAAAACCAGAAGGCAGACAGGCCAGCAAAGCTAGCTAGTTCCGACAACCCGGGAGAAACCGAAATAATCCCAATTGAAACGTTGGAATCGCCAAACTTTGAGTCGATGGAAGTTGAATTCACTTTCGAAGCAGAACCGGAGAAGGAGTCGTGGATGACTCCAATTAAGAATTTCCTTAAGAACGGGATACTCCCATCAAAGAAGAGTGAGAGATGGGCTATAGTTTGCAAGGCCACCAGATACATCCTTCAAGATGATACTCTTTATAGACAAGGATTTTCTATGCCCTGTTACGATGTATAGCACACAACGACATCAAACGTGTACTACGAGAAGTACACGAAGGTGAGTGTGGAGATCATACAGGAGGTCAGACTTTAGCGAAAAAGATATTGCGGTATGGATACTTCTGGCCCACAATTAATAAAGATGCAGCTGATTATTCACGACACTGCGACAAGTGCCAGAGATTCGCCATAATCCCCAGAGCACCGTCGACCCAACTCAGGTGAGTCCTTGGCCTTTTGCCATGTGGGGAATTAGTATCATCGGAGTTCTGCCAATTGCTAAAGGAACAGCGAAATATGCAATAGTCGCTGTGGACTATTTTACGAAGTGGGTGGAAGCTGAGCCCCTAACCAAAATCACGGCGAGAAAGGTGATAAGTTTCGTGGTTAGAAATATTATATGCTGATTCGGGATCCCAAGGACCATTATAACTGATAACGGAACCCAGTTCGATGGTGCGGAATTCAGAAATTTCTACCAGAAATATAAGATCGACAAACGGTACACTGCGGTTGCTTATCCGCAGTCGAATGGGCAAGTAGAAGCAATAAACAAAGTCATAAAATCCATCTTCAAGAAATGGTTAGAACGCGCAAAGGCAAAATGGGTTGACGAATTGCCCTTAGCTTTGTGGGCATATCGGACAACGTTTAAGACAGCTACCGGTCATACTCCTTTCTCTCTCTCATTTGGTTCAGAAGCAGTAATTCCAGTAGAGCTTGAGGTTCCCTCCCACAGGGTGACATATTATGACCCGATGATGAATCAGGCACTCTTACTCGAGTCTCTTGATGAAATCGAAGAAAAAAGGGACGAAGCAGATTTGCGTGCGTCAAGACATCGACGTCAGATGGCACGCTATTATGACAAAAAAGTTCGTCTTAGGACTTTTGAACCGGGAGATTTGGTGCTAAAAAGAGTTTTTCCATCCCTTCCTCATCTCGGTCCAAAGTGGGAAGGACCCTTTGTCATCCAACGGAAACTTGAAACAGGAACCTTCAAGTTAACGACCGTAGATGGCGAAGAGGTGCATAGGGCATGGAATGCCCAACACTTGATGCGATATTTAAATTAAAAATGTTGTACTCCTTGCTGTTTTTCTTATGAACTCTGTAAAAAGGCACGACTTGCCTTAGAAAAGTCTGTTGATATGAACAAAGAACTATAAAGTGGATGTAGGCTACGACTTAGCCGAACCACTATAAAAATATCATGTGTCATTTACTTTCCTGCATTATATAGACCTTCAACTACTATTCTGTTGTGATTATGGAATATAAAATGATTTAAAACCTGAAAGGTTGAAAACAATTTATACGCAGGAAAAAGCACCACGACTGTTTGTGCGATAAAACATAAAAGAATGGGAAGACAACATTCTTAACTCTAACTCTCGAGAATTGAGAGAGAGTATAAAGGACGGGAAGACGACGTCCTCTGAGGCGTGAAGGTGCACCCAGATAGGAGACCGCCTCAGTAAGAACTCTAACCTGAGTATAAGACAGGAGAGTATAAAAAATGCTAGAAAAAACGACAGGCATTAACGACATAGAGAATGTAACCCCGTCGGATAATCGGGGACACTCAGACTACTTGACTAAATCTTGAATAGTTTTTCAAGATTGACAGAGGGTATATATGTACACACATATTTCCCCCCACCATAACTTCATTACACACTTATAGTGGGACATGCATTCATACATAAATGCAAAACTGATAACTAACAGACATTGCAGAAAACGAATTAATTTTTATTCACAAATGAATGAATTTGTACAGAAAAACAGGCGAAAAGAAGGTGCAAGGGCCACCCTTGCAGCAACAATTATGGGTCAATCAAACGCTAAAATAACACAAGACATTCCATCATTTAGACTTCGAAGGAGGCTTGGACTTCTTAGCAGCCTTTTCCGCATCCCTCGCCTCTTTTTTGACCTTCGTCAAGATGCGCTTTGACTTTTTCTTCCCTGAAGCTGAAGTGCTGGAATCAGTTGACTTCTTCCCGGAAGGCGGAGCGCTGGAATCAAGAGAAGACTTTTTAGCAAGTTCCTCTATAATAGATCTAGTTGAAATCTTAACAACTAACCTTGATCCCGCATCCACAACTGCGAGGGGCTTAAGGCTTTCAGGGTCTAAGTCTTCAGCTTTAAGCTGCAAGCGTTTATCTTGGTCAGCTTTCAGTGCAGCTAAGGTAACATCATCGGCGCTTTTCGACTCCCCGACTATAGACACCTCAGGGTCTTCCTCATGTCCCCCGTTGCCGCCATCATCCTTTAAGGCGTCTATCATTTCGTCATCATGAGGAGTGTCAGCCTTGGACGGTTCAATTCCTACCCCCGAATCTATGGAGGCAGCTTTGTCTTTTCCTGTAACACCCCACCTCCGCCAGGGTAACTCTTGCAAGCACACTGGCTTTGGAGGGGCGTTAAACGAGGTAAACATGCATGCAGATATCACAAGACAGAACATATAAGTAAAACAAAGTAAATAAAGCAGCGGATAAAACTAGCATTTCAAAACCATAGTTAAGTTACAACAGAGTACTTGGTCATTATTTTCCAACAACAAAGTCTAGAGAAAAACATAAACTGAAAAACTGAAATACATAAAGTACTATCCCCAAAGTGAAGTGATAAACCATAGCTAGCTCAATGTCCAAAACCGTACATAAGCAAATCCAGCAAGCAAGCTATAAAGATCCAAGCTAAGCTCCAATGTTCCCACCCTGAGAACCGGAGGAGGGGGGGGGGAACGGAAGAAAAGAGGCAAAAGAAAACAGGTCAGTCAAAAAGACTAGTAAGCCCTAACTACTATCTGTCTATGAACTAATAAAGTTAACTGGCATGAGAAGCTGAGATGAACATAAGGATAACAACATACTTGCATGATGATTAACTAACAAGATAGATAAAGGTGTCATCGCATAATCAAGGTTAAGTTTTGCACCACGGGTGTACTAGCATTCTAACATGTCAAGTAAAAACAAGAATTGATACCTTGGCCCAAGCTTGGCCCAACATCATGAGATGACCTAAATCAAGGTCCAACTACTCGGTCTAGTCGATCGGCTCCCTATAAGCCTAACTCGTCAAGTGTCGGTGTCATACAGATTAATCATGTAATGTAGTTGACTGTGCAGGGTCCACCCTAGGGTGTATCTAGCCCTACGGTGTAACCCTCAGACACCATTACAGGATGCACAGTCTAAACCTACCGGTGCCCGTGTTCAACTCCAGACTTAATGTGCACGACCATGGTCCGCCTGAACAACCGGGGCATCATTCAGTCGTCACTTTTGGTCTCTTACAATCAGCCCAGTAATCGTGCCCCACCCTAGCCTAGTCCTAGGGTCTTATGATACTACCTAGAAGGTTACTGCTGAAAAGGACCACGCAACTAGGGTTTCTTAACGGGTTAAATGTGGTTAACCCGATCCAAACGTGGATTAAATCGGTTAAGAGTACCCAAGGCTCCTGACTTAACCTCGATTAATCCATCAAGCCCAAATTGGTTAAGTATTAAGTGGACCATGACTTAACCCTAATCAGAAGGCATTAATTAACTTAATGCACTTTAACCTCTCACATTAGACTTTGTTGTGGTTACTAGTTAAGCCGGGCGGGTCCGGGTAGCTTTACACCACAACTAGGTCTAACCTCGGGTTCGAGCACAACATGACCAACTTCTCACATTGGGTCCTATTGTTTGTAGCCACTAGTTAAGCCGGGCGGGTCCGGGTAGATTTATGCTACAAACTCAACCCAACCTCGAGTTGGCCACTCTCATATTTTCTAAGTGTCATGTCCATTATGTTTCCAATACATAATTACAAGTTAACATGTCACGTCATGTTATAAAAACCATGTTTATGTCATAACGTTACCCAACCCCAACGTAATCCCATTGTTCACTTAATCGCAACAACGCATAAAGGATAAAATAAGGAATTTGGCATAATCATGACAAAAAGGTGTTGAAGCCACAAGTTTAACATGGTGGCATATGAAATGTACATATGTTCATATACTTGCATATTGCATTATTAGGCTTCAAAAGCATGCATAAAACCAAACTTAGCATATAAGTGATACATGGTGATGAATGACATGTAGAAGTTGCTAGAAGTTCGCATTTAGCCTCACATGCAGGTTATCATAAGGGATATGATAACTTCCATGTTGCCAAAATGCAACCTTGAACATAAAGCTTGAAGCTTGAAGCTCACAACTTTAAGTTTAACTTGCATAACATGATAACATGATCAACCCAAACTTGCATATCATAATGATCAACCAACTTGCATATAATGATCAACCAAACTTGCATATAATGATCAACCAAACTTGCATATCATAATGATCAACCAAACTTGCATATAATGATCAACCAAACTTGCATATAATGATCAACCAAACTTGTATATCATAATGATCAACCAAACTTTCATCTAATGATCAACCAAACTTGCATATCATAATGATCAACCAAACTTGCATCTAATGATCAACCAAACTTGCATATCATAATGATCAACCCCAAACTTGCATCATTCATTTAACTTTAGAGTTCAAAGAAAGAAAGTAGAAAAGGGCTTACAATGCTATGAAGACACAAATAATTATTTATTATAAAGATTGAGACGAAGCCCTTATGCAAGCACCAAAAACCCAAATATGCAAGCTCCAAATGAAAACCCTTGAGCCAAATCAATAAAAACCCTTGCTTTGTAATAGAAATGTTGCAACTTGACTTGAATGCAAACTAAGAACACTCATACAAGCTTGAAAATACTTGTATGCACTCAAAATCTCTTATAGAAATAAACTTAGGAATTTTAGCATGAGAGTGGAGGCCATGAGAGGAACAAATTTGGCATAGTTTAGTTGTAGGAATGAATAATGATGATTTAGGCTAGGCTTAGGGGTCTTTTTATAGAGTTTTAGGATAGTATTAGCCATAGGATTAACCCTAGATTCAATCAGAGCCATCAAATCCCGTCACTAGCCAACAAAACAGGTCAAAACAGCCAAAATGGGTGCACCCGGCCGACCTGGCCGACCAGGGAGGTCGACCCCCAGGTCGACCCTAGGGTCGACTCCCCAGTCGACTTGAGGGGGGAGGTCGACTCCCCAGTCGACCCCCAGGTCGACCCCCTGGGTCTGGCGGGAATTTTCCCGCCACTTCTGAAACTTGAAGGTAGTGTTTGGTTTACCATTTTAAGTTTTGGGTTTTCGTCCTTACAAAAATGTGCACAACGCTTGTAAATCATGGAAAACAACAATTTTAGAAAACAAAGTTAACATACAAAATAAAAAACAGCTTTTATCCATTTTTCATGTTTTGAGAAATGAGAGAAATATGGAGACCAAATCCTCATTTCACGATTGCTACATCCCCTCCGCGGTCCACTCCATCTTGCTTTCGTTCTACCATTCCTCCTTCTACACCTTTAAAGTTTTGTAATTAATTTTGAAAACTAAAAACTCAAAACTTATTTTTAACCAAACACACCCGAAATTTTTGAATCTGTTTTGAATTTGAATTTTTCGTGAAACTTCGCGAGGCCATATCTTGGTCATATGGACTCCGATTTTCGAAAACTCGGACTCTATTTCGCGTATTTTTCCGAGACGAACGCAATGGCATAGCCCGTTTCCCTTGATTCAGATTTTAAAGTTTAGTTCTGTCTCGATTTATGTTATAACATGTTATTCAAAAAAACGGGTTGTTACATTCTCCCCTCCTTAAAGGATTTCGTCCCCGAAATCTCCAAATTAGGAAGAACGTATCCTACCATCCATCATCCATCTACTCAAAACATCATCCATGTGCAGTCATTGTCCTTAAAGGATTCTAAATGCTGTATGATCATATGCAAAGGTGTGTGTATATGTACTTATCTAATGCGAAAATCAGGAGGTTACTGATTCAGTAAACCTCCTTAATGCAAAGTATGTTAGTGAAATGAGTCCATATGTATGCGAAATCCTAACATAACTCATAGTCTCTACATGAGTGCACATAACATTCATCCATATGCAACATCCACGTGATAGCATAACAAGTTTCATCCATGAATAAGCATAAACACTCATGCATATGCGGTATGAAAGTGTGTGAGCCGATCTTAGTGCCTAATGTGTATCATGCATCCACGAGTATCCACGTGCAAACAATTGCAACCACTTGCAACCATCAAGCATAACATGTTTCAAATACATGTTTCATCCAAAGGGTTTCTACCTAAGGTCCTCATGACGAGATAACAAGATAAACAAGACAAACATAGATAGCAAAAGAAAGATATGCTAATTAGGAAAAGAGATCGAGAATGTACCCTCAAAAAGAAATGGATAAAGCCCACGCATCCTCTCCTCGGTTTCCCAAGTTGCATCTTCGTCGGCTTCACCCCACTGAACTTTCACTAACTTGACTTCTCGATTCCTTAACTTCTTGATTTCTGTTCCCAAAATATGAATCGGAGCTCTTCTCAGGGTTGCCTCTTTCTCTACCTCAATGTCTTCAAGAATGCTTGGTTCAACCACCTCAGCCGACTCATGAAGGCACTTTCGGAGATGCGAGACATGAAAGACATTATGCACTCCGGCTAGCTTTTCGGGCAATTCCACCTTATAGGCCATCTTTCCAATTCTCTCTATGATAGGGAAGGGTCCTACGAACCTTGGTGCCAGCTTCCCAATTGCTCCAAAACGAACCACATTACGCAAAGGAGAAACCTTCACGAAAACCATGTCTCCCACTTCGAATTCCAAATCTGCCCTTCGCTTGTCAGCATAGGATTTCTGTCTATCTTGGGCCGCTTTCATCTTTCTTCTCACTAATTCAACTTCCTCGGATGCGTCCCGTATCATATCGGGCCAAGTATAAGTCTATCTGTTGTCTCCCACCAACAAGTTGGTGGCCTACACGGCCTCCCATACAAAGCTTCAAATGGTGCCATCCCTATGCTGGCTTGATAGCTATTATTATAAGCGAACTCTACAAGGGGAAGGTGGTCTTCCCAAGTACCACCGAAGTCGAGAACACAAAGCCTCAAGAGATCTTCTAGCACTCTATTCACCCTTTCGGTTTGGCCATCCGTCTGGGGTTGATAAGCTGTACTCAAATTCAATCGCGTACCCATCGCTTCTTGCAAACTATTCCAGAACTGGCTAGTGAAAATTGGGTCACGATCGCTAACTATGCTAGAAGAAACTCCATGCAACCATACTATCTCTCGAAGATAAACAGATGCTAGCCATGATACGGTCCTCTCGCTTTTCACCGGAAAAATGGGTTCTCTTCGTAAGTCTATCAATTATTACCCATATCCCATAAAGCCCAAATAGTTTGGTGACGAACTTCTTCACCCCAACCATATATCACAAATAGGCTAGTCGTACTCCTTAGGGGGTTTGCAACAGATCTAAGATTGAGGATAGGGCCAAGAGGATGTACTTAAAAGATAGCATGCGAGTAAGCTCTACGGAACAATAGGGATCAAGAATATACTCTTAGAAAGAGATTAAATGCGCGTATCTAGTCTTCGATCTTCTAAGCCGCATTTTCTTGTGCTTAATCCAATCGTGCCCTGACCGTCTTTTAACTTCGCAATTCCGTAGTTCTTAATTCTTGTTCCCAAAATATGAGTTAGAACTCATTTCACCGTTGCTTCTCGTTCCACTTCCACTTATTCTTTGCCTAAAATACTTGGCTTAAACATAACTGTGTGCTCATGGTTTCGTGCAAGCTTTCCAAGATTCGTTAGTGAATCTTGGATCTCATTTACATATTATACGGTATCCCACGCAGAAAACTATCTCTTGAAAACAGTGCCAATCCACGTTGCCAAACTAGAGCTGAGGTAAGGGCTCTCTTGAGCCTTTGAAAAGCAAGCTCACACTCCAAGTCCCATGCAAAGACTAAGTTCTTCTTCGTCAACTTAGTAAGAGGGGCCGAAATCTTAGCGAAGTCCCTGATGAACTTCCTATAGTAGCCCGCCAGACCAAGAAAGCTTCTTACTTCGGTTGCATTCCTAGGAGTCTTCCAGTCTTGAACCACAACCACTTTCGCGGGATCCACCGCTATGCCTTGCTTAGAGACTATATGTCCAAGAAACCGAACTTCCCTTCTCCAAAAATGACATTTGGAGAACTTGGCTTTCAACTGATGCGCTCTAAGCGTATCCATCACTTCCTTGAGATGCCTTGCATGTTCTTCCTCGTCCTTTGAGAAGATCAGAATATCATCCACGAAGACAACAACAAACTTGTTAAGGAACTCCCTGAACACCCTACTCATCAAGTCTACGAAGTAGGCGGGTGCATTAGTCAAACCGAATGGCATGACAAGCCATTCAAAGAATCCATCTGGAGTCCTAAACGCGGTTTTATCAATGCTATCCTCAGCTACTCTAAGCTGATGGAATCCGGTGGCTAGATCAAGCTGAGAGAAAACAGAAGCACCTACAAGCTGGTCCAAGAGATCATCAATTCTCGGTAACGGGTGCCTATTCTTCTTTGTCAGCTTGTTCAACTCTCGATAATCAACACATAGACGAAGCTAACCATCCGCCTTAGTAGCGAATACCACCGGAGCACCCCATTCAGAAATGCTTCGTCTAATAAAATTCTTCTCAAGCAACTCCTTGATTTGCTTACTAAGCTCCCTCCTCTCACGAGGGGCCATGTGCCTAACTGGCAATGATACTGGCTTGGCATTATCAACTAGATAAATGCGGAAATCTATCTCTTGTTTAGGGGGCAACCCCCTAACTTCTTCAAAGACATCAGGATAGTCTCGGACCACTCTTACAGATTTCAGATCATCGATGGACGAGTCGAGAGATTCAAGATAACATAACATGACGGGACCTCTAGGGTTACAAAAAATTTCTAGGGTATCGAGGCGAGTCATGAGCCTTCCCACTCTATGCTCACAATCAAGGATGGCTCCATAACTGGACAACCAATCCACACCCAAAATCAACCCGTATCCCATAACCCGAGAATCTAAGCATTACACATGAATTCTATGCTCAAGATAGAGATTTTCAAATCCATACAAACCACAGGTAGATGGGCGGAACTCCCAATTGGATTTGAAACACAAACGGGATCCTCAACTAAGCTAGTACTTAGGTGCAAACTTTCAACAATATCAGAAGAGATAAAACTATGCGATGCGCTAGAATCAAATAAGGTGCGAACAGGAAAATCAGAAATGTAAACATGAATTTCTATAAAAACTCTACCTCGATCAAAAGCTGGAAGAGCGAGGAGAGCCTGCAATTGCCCTCCAGAGGGTCTTACTTGCTGAGTTTGTCCTTGCCCTTGTCCTTGCTTCTTGGGGCAATCCTTGCTAAGATGTCCAGGCTCTCCACAGTGAAAGCATTCGCCCAAGTTCCTCTTCTTCTTCCTACAGTCTTTGGCTATGTGCCCAGTAATCCCACAGAAGTTGCACTTCCTCCTTTCTCTTGACTTGTTGTTCTTGCTATTGTTGTTCTTGCCTCCTTTTCCGGAATCTACCTTCTCGCCTTGAGACTCATTTGCCTTGACCTCCTTCTTGCCACTCTTATCTTCCTCTTGAAGCAGGGCCATATTCACCAAACTCTCGAAAGTTGCCCCTAGGGGTATATGAGACATGGCCAAACCGCGCAATGGCTCATTCAATCCTAGAGCAAAGTGTAGGGCCTTCTTCCGAGCTGTGTTTACCAATTCTAGGCCGAACTGAGCAATTTGATTAAACATACCCACGTATTCCCTAACTGTCATGTCCCCTTGCTTTAGAGATAGGAAGCTCTCCATCTGAAGATTCTCTTCTGTCGATGATAGGAACTTTAGTCCAAACCTTCTCCTAAAGTCATCCCAAGTCTCAATTGGTCTAGTAGTGGTGGTGACTACCCACCAATAAGCAGCTTCCCCTTTTAATAGCCATACCGCCAGCAGAACTTTCCTATGATCTTCCACCTCAAAGATAACAAAGAGGTCTTCAGTTTCCTTTAACCAGTTTCTTGCCTCCACAGAAGTCTCCGTTCCGACAAAATTCTTGCAACCCATCGCCTTAAAGTCCTTGCAAAGCTTTGCGAAATCCTCTGGCGGATGCTGAGGAGGAGGAGGAACCTCAGTTATATGGGGGTATTTGCTGGGCCCACATCGTTGGCCCTAGCTTCCAAGTACCTCCGGAACCATCCGGGAAAAGTCACTCCCTCGGGAAGGTTAAGATCGGCCATACTGAAAAAAAGAAAAAGATAGATTCAGAACGAAGAAACGAAGGATAGTGCTATGGCTTTTGGGGAATAGCCTTTTAAAATAACTAGACTTTTCTTGGAAAATACTTAATTGGTTTTGAAAATAGTTTTTCAAAAGGTAAGTTTTAAAAACACTTTTGCTCAAATCTTGTAAACCTGGCTCTGATACCAAATGTAACACCCCACCTCCGCCAGGGTAACTCTTGCAAGCACACTGGCTTTGGAGGGGCGTTAAACGAGGTAAACATGCATGCAGATATCACAAGACAGAACATATAAGTAAAACAAAGTAAATAAAGCAGCGGATAAAACTAGCATTTCAAAACCATAGTTAAGTTACAACAGAGTACTTGGTCATTATTTTCCAACAACAAAGTCTAGAGAAAAACATAAACTGAAAAACTGAAATACATAAAGTACTATCCCCAAAGTGAAGTGATAAACCATAGCTAGCTCAATGTCCAAAACCGTACATGAGCAAATCCAACAAGCAAGCTATAAAGATCCAAGCTAAGCTCCAATGTTCCCACCCTAAGAACCTGAGGGGGGGGGGGGGAAACGGAAGAAAAGAGGCGAAAGAAAACAGGTCAGTCAAAAATACTGGTAAGCCCTAACTACTATCTGTCTATGAACTAATAAAGTTAACTGGCATGAGAAGCTGAGATGAACATAAGGATAACAACATACTTGCATGATGATTAACTAACAAGATAGATAAAGGTGTCATCGCATAATCAAGGTTAAGTTTTGCACCACGGGTGTACTAGCATTCTAACATGTCAAGTAAAAACAAGAATTGATCCCTTGGCCCAAGCTTGGCCCAACATCATGAGATGACCTAAATCAAGGTCCAACTACTCGGTCTAGTCGATCGACTCCCTATAAGCCTAACTCGTCAAGTGTCGGTGTCATACGGCTTAATCATGTAATGTAGTTGACTGTGCAGGGTCCACCCTAGGGTGTATCTAGCCCTACGGTGTAACCCTCAGACACCATTACAGGATGCACAGTCTAAACCTACCGGTGCCCGTGTTCAACTCCGGACTTAATGTGCACGACCATGGTCCGCCTGAACAACCGGGGCATCATTCAGCCGTCTCTTTTGGTCTCTTACAATCAGCCCAGTAATCGTGCCCCACCCTAGCCTAGTCCTAGGGTCTTATGATACTACCTAGAAGGTTACTGCTGAAAAGGACCACGCAACTAGGGTTTCTTAACGGGTTAAATGTGGTTAACCCGATCCAAACGTGGATTAAATCGGTTAAGAGTACCCAAGGCTCCTGACTTAACCTCGATTAATCCATCAAGCCCAAATTGGTTAAGTATTAAGTGGACCATGACTTAACCATAATCAGGAGGCATTAATTAACTTAATGCGCTTTAACCTCTCACATTAGACTTTGTTGTGGTTACTAGTTAAGCCGGGCGGGTCCGGGTAGCTTTACACCACAACTAGGTCTAACCTCGGGTTCGAGCACAACATGACCAACTTCTCACATTGGGTCCTATTGTTTGTAGCCACTAGTTAAGCCGGGCGGGTCCGGGTAGATTTATGCTACAAACTCAACCCAACCTCGAGTTGGCCACTCTCATATTTTCTAAGTGTCATGTCCATTATGTTTCCAAAACATAATTACAAGTTAACATGTCACGTCATGTTATAAAAACCATGTTTATGTCATAACGTTACCCAACCCCAACGTAATCCCATCGTTCACTTAATCGAACAACGCGTAAAGGATAAAATAAGGAATTTGGCATAATCATGACAAAAAGGTGTTGAAGCCACAAGTTTAACATGGTGGCATATGAAATGTACATATGATCATATACTTGCATATTGCATTATTAGGCTTCAAAAGCATGCATAAAACCAAACTTAGCATATAAGTGATACATGGTGATGAATGACATGTAGAAGTTGCTAGAAGTTCGCATTTAGCCTCACATGCAAGTAATCATAAGGGATATGATAACTTCCATGTTGCCAAAATGCAACCTTCAACATAAAGCTTGAAGCTTTAAGCTCACAACTTCAAGTTTAACTTGCATAACATGATAACATGATCAACCCAAACTTGCATATCATAATGATCAACCAACTTGCATATAATGATCAACCAAACTTGCATATAATGATCAACCAAACTTGCATATCATAATGGTCAACCAAACTTGCATATAATGATCAACCAAACTTGCATATAATGATCAACCAAACTTGCATATAATGATTAACCAAACTTGTATATCATAATGATCAACCAAACTTGCATATCATAATGATCAACCAAACTTGCATCTAATGATCAACCAAACTTGCATATCATAATGATTAACCCCAAACTTGCATCATTCATTTAACTTTAGAGTTCAAAGAAAGAAAGTAGAAAAGGGCTTACAATGCTATGAAGACACAAATAATTATTTATTATAAAGATTGAAACGAAGCCCTTATGCAAGCACCAAAAACCCAAATATGCAAGCTCCAAATGAAAACCCTTGAGCCAAATCAATGAAAACCCTTGCTTTGTAATAGAAATGTTGCAACTTGACTTGAATGCAAACTAAGAACACTCATACAAGCTTGAAAATACTTGTATGCACTCAAAATCTCTCATAGAAATAAACTTAGGAATTTTAGCATGAGAGTGGAGGCCATGAGAGGAACAAATTTGGCATAGTTTACTTGTAGGAATGAATAATGATGATTTAGGCTAGGCTTAGGGGTCTTTTTATAGAGTTTTAGGATAGTATTAGCCATAGGATTAACCCTAGATTCAATCAGAGCCATCAAATCCCGTCACTAGCCAACAAAACAGGTCAAAACAGCCAAAATGGGTGCACCCGGCCGACCTGGCCGACCAGGGAGGTCGACCCCCAGGTCGACCCTAGGGTCGACTCCCCAGTCGACCTGGGAGGGGAGGTCGACTCCCCAATCGACCCCCAGGTCGACCCCCTGGGTCTGGCGGGAATTTTCCCGCCACTTCTGAAACTTGAAAATTTTGAATCTGTTTTGAATTTGAATTTTTCGTGAAACTTCGCGAGGCCATATCTTGGTCATACGGACTCCGATTTTCGAAAACTCGGACTCTATTTCGCGTATTTTCCGAGACGAACGCAATGGCATAGCCCGTTTCCCTTGATTCAGATTTTACAGTTTAGTTCTGCCTCGATTTATGTTATAACATGTTATTTAAAAATACGGGTTGTTACATTTCCCCCTTTAGCCTTCTCCGTATTCTCTGCTCCAGAGGCGGTTCCCTGGGACACATCTGTCTTTTCGGACGGTTCAATGCCTACAGAGTGAGAAGCAACAGTTATCAACTCAGGAGAAAATAATGGGTTCTTCATCGATTGCTCAATCACGCGACGAAAGGTATAGATAGCTTTGACGAATTGAGGTGAAAATGTAGAGATACCTTCCGAAGACTTCTCGGCTGGAGTAACTGCTGTCTCCGATGCCGTTTCGGGTATAGGGGATAAAAGAGTTGTCCGAGGGATCCCCGGGTTTTCAGGATCATATCCCTCTACTTCAGAAGTTGCAGAGGCAGTAGAGGAAGAACCAGCCTCGGGAATGTTCTTTTGCTTAGCCCTCCGCCTCTCTTCGTCCATAACAACAGCAATGAGGTGGCGCCCTTCGGCTAGGCGTTCTGGTTCATCAAATCGTAAATATTTCTCCATCAGCTTGTCCTCGTCAATGGAATCAACCTTGAGCTCCTCTTTCTCCCACTAAACGATCTGACTCCATACTTGGACTAGAGTAGATGGATAATCTTCAATTCAAGAAATGTTCCGGCGGCGGATGATATGCGCAAAGAATTCAATCATTAATTCGCTGAAACCCTGCACCTCTCCCTCAGCCTCCGACAGTTGTTTGCGGGCCTCTTCAGCGGACTTAATAGCACATTCGACGTTACCCTCCGCTAGGGCAGCCCTGTTCTCCGCCTCCACTAGCTTAGAAGCCAAGTCAACGTTTTTCTTTTCCAATTCAGCATTCTTCCTCGCTAACTCGGCCTTCTCCCGTTCAAGGTTAGCGTAAGCGAGTCGCGTTTTGGCAGTATCTGCCTTGGCATCTTCGGCTTGTTTCTTCAATTCCGAACGCTCTTGGGTATGGGACTCAAGCAAATCATGGTAGCGTTTTTTCAGATCTTCAAATTGTTGTTTGAAGCTAGTAGCATCCCGTTGAGCAACAGCAAGCTGGGCCTGTGTATCCTCCAAGTCTTTTCCTAGATTCTTTAAGGCCTTTGCATCGTCTTCTGCGGTTTTTTGCATCGAGTCATCATTCGTGATTAAAGTACGGATGATTCTGGAAAGGTTGCACGAATACTTGAACATTTCTGAATACTGTTTCTCGACCGCATCTATCTTTGCTTTGACCTCATCTTCCCACCTTGAAGAAATAGGCTCGAGAGCAGGTAAAAAAGTCAAGTTCTCGAAGTAATTTTCAGGAAATTGCTCCTCCAGATACGCCCGCTTAACTGCAGTTTCAGCATCTAGCGGTGGAGGGGCGGGGAATGTCAGCTCAGTATCCCTATGCGTGGAGGGCTCAATGGCCTCTTTATCCGTTCTAGGCCGTTTAGCGGGAACCTTACGCTTGCTTCGTGATTCGTTATCTTTTGGCGGACTCCTCTCCCTACCGCGCTTTTCTTGAGAAGAGGTTGAGTCTTTCGATTGCGGCCTGTCCTCTTCCGATGACCTTGGTAACCTTTATATCGCTCCGGGTCTATCCGGATAGGAGAGCGAGAATGCAAGGTTCGTGAACGATAAGGATCATAGGGCCTTCTATCCTCCCTACTGCGATCTTCGTGGCAATCATGCTTAGTATCATAGGGCGGATTAGACATGCTGCGGCGGAGTTTCCTGATGTCATAGTAGGATCGGGACATCGTGCCTGCACAATAAGACAAATGAAATTCGGGATCAATATTTTCATAAAGAGAAAGATGCTATGAGTTGTGGTGCTATTGTGTCAAGTGCGTCCTAAGTGGTGTTTTCCCCCCGACAAACCCGAGTCCAAAGCTAGACTAGTGCGAGCGGGTTCTTTGGCCTTAGCAGGAGTGGTCTCTTCGGAAGAAGTGAAAACTAAAGGATTCTTCCCAAAATCCTCTGAAGTGTATATAGTTTCAGGTAAGGGGAGATCCCCCAAGCCCTGGAAAAGTGGGTCATCGGCACTAGGGACATCTCCCTCAGAAGCATCAATCGGCGACTCTTTGGAAGACGTTGACCTTTCCGGAGAAATGGCATCCTCGGGAACAGTATACCCTTCGCGATGCTTTTCGGCCATGTTAGCCAATTCATCATCTTGAGTAGAAGATGGAGAGGGTGAAGCCTGAAGAGGCACTGTAGGAGCTCTCGTACCTTCGCCCGTTTCTGGGATTACGTCTACTGGAGGAATATATACATATTGAGCCGTCCCGTGACCGATGCTACGGGTAATGGACAGCAACCCATGAAGATGAAGATATTCGTCCTTAAGGACTTCATCAATAGTTAAAAATTTCTGATCACCATTAAGGAGCTGGTGCATCCGATCAAAGAATACTTGGTCCGATATTTGTTTTGGGTTATCAACTGCAAACAAAAAGAAAAACGAATTAATGCGATGGCTTGAATGTACAGAGTCGAGATTTAGAAAACCAGCGCTTTACTTGATTTCGTCCACCTCCTAGCACACCCTGGCTGTCGCTTTACATAAAACCATTCCAGCCTGGAGTCCCCAGCTTTACTACTGAATGGTGCTGGAATTATTTTCCTCTTAGAGACAGACTCGAAGTAACAGAAAGAAGGAGTTTCTCGAGTCCGATGCTTGAAGTTATAGAAGAAGTGAACGTCGTCAAAAGTGAGCTCTATGCCTAAGATCTCACGGTACGCTACATATAAGGTGTACAAGTAAGCATAGGAATTGGGATGCAGCTGCATGGGGGCAATTCGCATTTGTCTTAGAAAATCGACGACGAAAGGAGAAAATGGAGGGATAGCCCCGACCATGCACATCAGCCGAGTAATTGCCATATACCCCTCTGGAGGGTTGTGGGGACGATCAGATTTTGATGGCAACAAGGTATCCCCTTTGGGTATCCCGTACTTTAGTCGTATTCGGATAAGTCTGTCATTGTCGATCGTCGATTCAACGGAATCTTGAGGTGATTCCAGTATGATGGCAGACTCAAATTCATCAGGAGCTCGGTCATCGCCAATCCCTCCTTCCTCTTCACAACCTAGGGAAACTCCACCCTCCGAAGACACATTGTCGCTTTCGCGAGTTTCAACCTTGTAGTCTGAGCCCTCATCATCCCATTCTGGATCCGAGGAAGAAGATATGTCCTCAAGAGTAATTTTGTTAGATGTCTCTGCGACCTCCTTCTTCTCTGCTAGTCTAGAGGAGCGTCTGGATGTCATGGTCACAAAACTATTGAAGAAGCAATAGCACAAGTTAGAGTAAATTAGCCCGTATCCCCCCGTGCGTGTGTACAAACTAAAGTGTGAGCAATGTATGCAGAAAGTGTAAAGTTAACGTTTGAAAGTGCGACGCAAAATCTTGGCAAAGTAATGAGGATCAAGGCAGTTCTTGATGTCCATTTATGTTCGCAGGGCACTATCCTAACTGTCCATTAAGTTGAAGATTATGCCAAGAGTTGATTGGGCCAGTTAAATAAGTTCTTATGCATTAAGTTGGACTGCTCTTCGGTTCAGTTCGGGTGCATTCATTGGGATCGGATCGGGGGCGAAGCCCTGCCTTGGACTCGGACAAACATTGAAGCTCAGGAATCAAAGTCAGATCGGTTCGGAAGTAGACTCCCCGAACAGTTCGGATCGGATTAGGCAGTTATACCTCTCTCCTCCTTTATTTTACAGTCCGACCCGATCCGGTTAGGTGAGTTCTATTTCCCTCTTCAACTGTTTGCCCTGACCAGATCCGACCTTCTGGATCTCTCTTCCTTTTCTTTTCCTCCGTTCTCCATACTCCATCGCCTGAACCAACCCCCTGTAATCTCCTTCTTCTTCCTCTTCTTTAATTTTAAGCCCAATCTCGTCTCTGAAACCCCAGTTATGATCGAACAAGCTACGACTCCCTCTTCCAACGCTTCAAAGTGGCAACGGAGCCACCAACGACGATAGCGAAGGAAGATGATGCTGTAGCATTGAAGCCACACCCAAATCGGTCGGATTGACCATAAATTTCAATTAAAACCAATTATCACGAAATTAATCAAGGATTTAAACCTACCAAGGTGCTTAATTTGGAGATTAGCACGAGAATTGTGAGAATTTTCCTTTTTTGAGACCTAGAGTTTCGGAGCGAAACTTATAAAATAATGAAAGAAAAAGAAGGTGAGAGGAAGATGAAGGCTGGATTTATATAAATACATGGTGGCTATTCGTATTCCCGCTCGGACCGGCTCGAAAGCCCAGCAGCACAGCTCGGCCCACTAGTCCAATGCGAAATAGAAAAAGAAGAGGATCCGTTCGAGTCGAAACCCGAACCGAACAGAGTTTCATATGCCAGCATGGCATTTGAGTTGAACTAAAATTCGAAGAGAAAGATGAAAGCACAAGGAAAATCAAAGGGAAGATTACCAGGAAGGCACTGTGCAACGACAATCAAAGCATGCTCCGTTTCCAATAGAAGCATCCTTTGAGGGGGCAAAATGTTAGCCTACTTTGTGAACTAGGCAACACAAAGTCGAGATGTTAAGCGTTGAAGAACATTTCTTCTTAGAAAGCATCGGGTCGGATCGGAGAGCTACCACCAGTCGGATCGGTGAGCTACTACCAGTCGGATCGAAGGGCTACTACCAGGTCGGAGCGGAGCAGAGCGAAATGGATAAGGACTTAGTTTCAGCTTAGTTCGGGTCGGATCGGATGCCCCGATCCGAACCCCTTCTGCACGCTCCTCCGAACCGAACCCATATTCCATATCACTTCCCCCCACGATCGCCTGAATATTCGGAGCGGTTATGACCAGTTCCTACCCACGATAATCTCTACTCTGATGCGCTGTCAGCACTGGAGTCCATCCGAGCCCGAGTACGATGGGATGATAGACACGTGGCTCCGAACCGAACTGAATCTAAGTGAATTTCCACCTATAAATACCCCGTCAAGAGACAGAAAAAGGGATCTTCTTTTTGGTACTTTGAGAGCTCAACACTTTCAAAAAACCGAATTCCAGCATTTCCAAATAATCCAAATCGTCATTCAACATTTGTTTTGAGACAATTGAATGAATGTACATGAACTGTGAGTGAAATTGAGTGAGTATCTCATTGTAATTGCATTTATATCATCTAGAATAGTGATTATAAAGTGGACGTAGGCTTTTCAACGCCGAACCACTATAAATTCTGTGTCTCCATTTTACTTTTGATCTTATTTTATTTCGATTTCAGTCAATTTGGGTGTTAGAACCACTTTTTGGTCTAACATGTTATAATATTTCAAGTAGATTATGCGTATGTGTTACACAAATGGATTGGGCTTGGGTAACGGGTTTGAAATATCCAATGAAGTGGGTTTTAATTCTAGTAAACGGACCTGGATTTGAGTTTTAAGCTACCCAGACTGAATCCGACCGATTAACACCCTACTTGTACTATACGGTTTAGTTATTACTAAATTTAATCATCATGTTATAAAATCATTCAAAAAGAAACAAATATATATCATAAATTCAGGGGAGAATGAGAATGTTATGATGAACGATTAAAAGTACAAGAAAATGTAAAGTTAAAAATCAAAAGAAGGAAGGAACAGAATCTGAATGATACCTAGCAATGAGAATATTAAAGAAAACAAAATTAGATATTTATGAATCCATATATCGGGTGATATTTGCAGCAAGAGATGCAGATATAAGTTGAACAATTATGCGTCCATCAGAGGTAACTTTATGAAGCTTTTGATATAATTTATGAAACCAAACTTACAAGAATGAAATAGTAATCTGATAATTTTGTGTGTGTTATGTGTATGTGTGGGTTTATATAGGCCAGTGCAGATGATGTATGCGTGGAAAGATATACGTGTGAGGATATATGGAGAAAGATATGATTAGTGAGATAGTTTGTTTTAGTAATTTCAATTCATTAATTTAGAAATCATTTTGAGCTCCACTGCAAAGCGGTTCTACAAGTCAAGGCCAACAATTAGCTTCATGTACATTGCAAAAGATACTACTTGCGTCTATCTTCCTTTATCTACTGGAGGAATGCTCACTTATTTCTTGGAAAATCTTCCTGCATTGATTGAGCTAGTAAGCTCCTCTTTCTAAGTTATTTTATTATGTTCTATGCTATTTAGTTGTTGGGTTTAATTTTCAAACATCATCAGTCTATAATATTCCCATCATATAAGGGACATCGTGAATATTAATAAATATTACAAGCAGATATACCCTGGTGTTAACTGCTAATAAATTAGTCTTTTGTGTTTACTTTATTTATACTAAAGCTTCATTTGGTTCGACTGAAATAAGTCATTTGTTGGTATTGATCTTTGAAATATTGTAACTTATTTTAGCAGTTTTATGTGATTGACCGTCTGTTTTACAACCTATAATTGTAATTAAGGTTGATGGTATTCAGCTTCTCACGTATATTAAACAACACATGTAACTTGCATTCCGCTAGCTGCTATGCAGGTTACTTTTTGCTATCTTAAGCTAACTACATTAAAAAATTATGCGCACTGCCTGCAACATTTGTAAATAATGTCGATTAGTTCATCAACATCTCATCTTTTCTTCTCAGCATCTCATCTTTCTTTCTTTTTTCTCTTCTTACCTTTTTTTTTCTTTGGACCGGTACTAATTTTTTACTTTACTCTTTTGTCAGATTACCATCCTGACATATATTCGTATATTCTTGTACGTTTTCAAGCACGTGTTTCTCTATATTTTATTCTGTAAGTTTTCTGTCATAATTAGTTAATTACTGCTTTTTATTTCATTCATTGGTCGGTGATATAGTTTTAGTTCATCAACCCCTGATCTGATGCTCATTTAACTATCTCTAATCATTACCCTGTGTATTTCTTATTATCCACTTAAAGTGCATCATCATCCATCATTCTATTTGTTTTAATATCTTATTGCAGTAGCTTAGATTAGTAACCCACGTACCAAGCCAAAAATGTATAAAAGCCTGATACTCTGTTATATGGTACAGTGGGCATGCATCCTACTCACAGTACACTGACTATGCAAGAACTCGATTGACTGTGCAGTGCGGTCTCATTTTGATAATGGTTTCTTGGATAGTGTTGTTTATTTGATGGTTCAAGGGGGGCGATTGATTCTAAAAGTTCGAAGCTTAATTTCGTTGAGATCTCTTATTTTTCAGTTACGTTTGAAAAATTTACTGCTAAAAGGATAATTAAACCAGTCTCTGCTATTCTTTGGTTAAATGGTTTTGAATCTCTGTCTAAATTAGATGATGAGTTTGAGTTTGATCGTTCTTCGTTAAATCTGGGCTCTCTTGAATGTAGGAGGAAGCAAGAGCAGTGGAAGTTTAAGGAGTGAAAGATTGGTGAATCTGTTAGGATGTCGCTGTGAAGGAAACGAGAGGCTTCTTGTTGCTGAATTCATGCCTCATGAAACGTTGGTCAAAGATCTCTTTCATTGTAAGTTGATTTGATTTTCTTTTACTCATACTTGTATAATATGCAAAGTATATGACATACCAGTATTGGGGTAATCTGTAATTCCCTGACTGGGGCAATTTGGAAGTTTGGTAGCAGTATTTTCAAATGCCAATTCACATTCCAGCAAAAAAAACCAATTTAATTTTTCTTTATCCTTTGTGCCTGCCAAGGTGCCAACTATGCTAGGATCAAGTTACTACATGAACTAAACAACGGAACATCTCTCACTGAATTAAGACAAAAGTTGGTGTAGGGAAGCATAGAAACAGAAGTCACCAAAGAGTTGCATACAGGGAGATATCATGCTACAGAAAGAATTCAACAAGATAGGAGAAATGTTTTGCAGTTTCTGAATAAAAATCCACATAAATCTAACTATCCAGAAGAGAATATTCCATCCAAGCCAAAGATATCAACTGCAATGAAAGTGATTTTAGAATGTTTAGAAGAGCAAGTTGGTGTTTCTGTACTCTAAAAATATTTTAAAGTTCGGTGATAAGGACCTTCTGGTTTGTTTATGATAAACTTATGCTATTCAATTTTTAGCTTTTTGTTGAAATATTAATATATCTACATGCCTACCTTTGTAAAATATTGAAGGTACTCGTTTCAAATGCTTCTAGTAAGACAGAAGTTTATTTGGCTACAGATCAGGATCGTCCACTTACTTTACATTGGGCATTATCTAGAGATCAAGAGTGGATGGTATGATCGCCTAATATTGTACTCTGTCCATATGAATATGTTTTAGTTATTATAACATTCACTACATTTTATAGTTACCTCCTTCAGATGTGTTGCCTCCAAATTCGACCGTGTTTGATAACTCATGTGAAACCCCATGCTTCTTTAAAGGGTATAATCTTATAAGGTACTGATACTGATATACATTTCTTCTTAAGGACGCTTTTTCGTTTTCTGCCATATTAATATTTGATCAGACTGTTGAGATCAATATCGAGGGGGGTGAATTTAAAGGCATGCCATTTGTACTACGCTCTGGTGAGAGTTGGATTAAGAACGGTGGATTTGCTTTACATGGAGTTCGGTACGAAAACAAAAAATACTATAAAGGTTTCCTTGCATTTCCATTTGTTCTTTATTTCATTTTTTTGACAGAAATAGAAAAGAATTGTTTTCTCTTAATTTCTGTATAATACACTTTTCTCCTCTTTTTTTTGAAGGATGCTCGAGCAAGAATAGAGAATAGAGAATAGAGAAGCTCGAGCAAGAATCCCAAAAATCTTTTATGCATAGGTGTGGTCACACTAATCTTTCCTATTTCAGGTATATTTCTTATTTATTGGGTTCCGTATTTTTGATGGTATGCACATTTATTTTATTCTTTGATTGAGACCATCGTTAAAATAGTCATGCCTTTTGAATATGAATTTAGAGATCTTGGAGTCTGATGATCAAATATTCTAGATACTAATTAATATTACTTTTATAAATACTAGCATTAACTAATTTTTGTGCACTCCCATATCAATAATCCTTCTGTAGTAGATTCAACATTGCAGCAGCACTTATGGAGCAGAATGGAACTACTGGGAATTTGTCGGGAATGCTAGTGTGGATGCGATTTATGGCAACAAGACAAATTATCTGGAATAAGAACTACAATGTGAAACCACGGTATACGTTTTTTCTTTAAAAGTTTTCTTCTTTCTAAACCAACTTTTGGTTCTAGTTAACAAACGTGCTCTTCTTAAATCTTAACTTTTCTTAATAAGATTACTAAATTCTCTTTTATAGTGAAATCATTATGGCTCAGAATAGGCTTATAAGTATACTCAAGAGCTTGTACCAATCAAATCCTCAAAGTAGAGAGATATTAAGGCTAATTATTTCTATTGTTGGTCATGGAGGTGAAGGATACGTTGCACAGCGAATAAGAGATGAGATATTAGTTAAACAAGTACTTGCTTGCTCTATTTGTATTGTAAAACTTGTAATTTTCATCTAACAATGAATAGAACTGCATTATTTCTGAATCACTTCTGTTGTAAATTTTCAAAGATATGCTTTGGGTTTGGGTATTTTATTTGTGAAGAGAAGGAAGAATGAAAGGAAGAAGGAATAGGCAAATATGTTTTGTCCCACATTGTAGAATATAAAGGGGTTTGTCTCTATATAGGTAAAAGCTTGATACATGATATCAAAAGAAAGAAGAGAAAGAGGAATAAGGCAATGGGCCTTGAGCATTAACTTGGCATAATAATATTTGAAATGTCAAAAGATGGGCCTTGGGCCTCGACCGTTTTTCAACCAGAGAATAAAACGGTCGACTGGTTGAGTTTTAGCGGTCGACCGGTTTCGTTCTAGAGCGGCTGCGACGCTTCAGAAGCGTTGCAAAACTGAAAGGTTGCATACGTTCGGAATCGAACAGAAATAACTGTTGCGATTCGATGGGTTGCAACGCTTGGCTAATGGATGTATCCTCTCATCGCCTATATATACAACGCCAGAAACTGTTGCAAAAAAATCAAGTAATTCTCCTTCTTCGTCTGTCATTCTGCAACACCATTAAACTGTTACAAAACAGTTCTGTTCGAAGCACCTCTGAAGTGTTTCAAATCTGAAACTGTTGCAGAATTGATTTCTATTCCTTCCTCTTCATTTCTATATTATAAATTGCATCATCAGAGATCAAATATCAAGGTGTTCTTGGTCGGATCAAAGTCGTACAAACTTTGAATCCGATAACGCTGTTTCAAGGCTTCATTGAATCCTGAAGTCAATAGTTCGATAACCCTTTTGTACCTGGTGGGTTGAACTATTGTCTGAAAGAATTTGCTCCGCAAATCCTTGAAGTCAGAAGTACGGCAGATTCTACTCCTCCAAAAGCGTCTCAAACCAAAAAAAAAAAAAAAAAATTCCCAACAATTTTTCAGACAATAAATTCAACCATGGATAGTTTGAGCGCTTTGCAAGTAATGAATCAGCATTTGACGAAGTTGGAGCGTTTTGATGGAGAGAACTTCACTCGTTGGCAGGAGACTATGAAATTCTTTCTGATCACGGTTAAATTATTTCATATTCTCGAAGACGGATTGGAGAAAATACCGGAGGAAACCGATAAGGATAGTGCAGAATTAAAAGCAAAAAGGGCAAAGCGAAAAGAGGAAGATTTTCTATGCAGAGGCCACATACTGAATGCACTGTCTACTCCGATATACAATGCTCACAGGACCTTGGACACGGCGAAGGCACTCTGGACTGCGCTAGAAAGCAAATATCGCATCTCTGAGGCAAGTAATAAGAAATTTCTTATATGCAATTTTATGGATTTCAAAATGGTCACTAACAAGTCCATAATTGGACAAGTTAGTGAAATACTACTGTTAGTAAATCAACTTAAGGATGCCGGAATTGATCTCCCTGAATCATTTGTTGTTGGAGTTATTATTTCGAGACTCCCGAATTCTTGGAATGATTATAAGAAAAAATTAAAACATGCGGAAACCGATTATGATTTAGACGGTTTACAGCGTCATCTTCGTATTGAAGAGGATTCTCGTAAACGCGAACTAGATGATAATCCGCAAACTGAGTCTCAGTCTAAGGCTAATAATGTTGAAATTAACGATAAGTTGAAGCCTAAGAATGAGACACAGTTCAAAAAGAAAGGTACCAATTCCAAGAATAAGAAGAAGGGTGACTGTTACTATTGTCACAAACCCGGCCACTATGCCCGAGACTGTCGTCTTCGGAAGAAACAACAAAAAGCGAATGTGGTCGAAGAAAAGCTTGTGGCTGTCGTACAAGAGGCGAACTCCGTTAGTGGCATTGACAATGACTGGTGGCTCGATACTGGAGCAACTATTCATATTTGCAAAGACCGTAATCTGTTCAAGACTTACGATGAGAATAACGGAGAATCCAGCGAAGTAACTAGCGCAAACAAAGTTGCAAGCAAAGTTCTGGGAAAAGGCACTATTGAATTGACATTCACCTCTGGGAAAGTTCTTACTTTAGTCAATGTATTTTATGTACCTGATATGTGTAAGAATTTGATTTCTGGATACCTTCTTAACAAAGGAGGATTCAAGATGGTGTATGAGTCTGATAAGTTAGTGTTGTCCAAGAACAGCAAATTTATTGGACAGGGATATTCTTGTAATGGCATGATTAAGTTGAATCTAATAAAGAAATCTTCTGCTTATATTGTTGACTCTGTTAATTTATGGCATAGTAGATTAGGACATGTTAATTATAAGTCACTTAGAAATATGCATAAATTAGGATTAATTTCTGATTGTGATTTCGAATCCATTTCTAAATGTGAGATATGTGTTCAAGCAAAAATACATCGAAAATCCTTTAAATCCGTTGAAAGGAAAACTGGTTTGCTTGATTTGGTATATAGTGATGTGGGTGACTTGAAAAGTCATATCACCTATGGTGGTAACCAATACTATATAACGTTTATTGATGATTATTCTAGATATGCTTATGTATATCTAATGAAATCAAAAGATGAAGCTTTTGATAAATTCAAAATTTACAAAGCAGAAGTCGAAACACAATTAGGAATTAAAATTAAAGTGTTACATTCAGATCGTGGTGGTGAATATTTTTCAAATGAGTTTACTTTGTTTTGCAAACAAAATGGTATCATTCACCAATGTACTGCCCCTTATACACCACAACAAAATGGTGTTGCTGAGAGAAAAAATAGAACTTTAGTAGAAATGGTTAATGCCATGCTCATAAGTTCTAATTTGCCACATAACCTATGGGGTGATGCTATGTTATCTGCATGTTACATTTTAAATAGAGTACCACTTAAGAAAAATAATATTTTTCCTTATGAATTATGGTTCAATAGAAAACCTAATCTTACTAGACTTAAAGTTTGGGGTTGTTTAGCATATGTTAGAAAACCAGACCCTAAACGACCAAAGTTAGGTAATAGGGCTTTTAAATGTGTTTTCATTGGATATTCTCTTAATAGTATAACTTATAGATTTATGATTCTTGATACCTTAGAAGTCATAGAATCTGTAGATGTAGAATTTTTTGAAAATCAAACTATTGAGAATTCATTGAGATCATCTAGTCCAGAACCAACTGAGACTAATGATACAAATGATGATGAATATGCTCCTGCTCAGAACAGCAAGGAAGTGTCAGTACCAGATGATAGTATTGAACACAGAAGAAGTAAAAGAGCGAGAATAGAGAAGGACTATGGTCCTGACTTCATAACATATCTCGTAGAAGGCAATAAGGACAAACTCCTTAATATGACAAGATATGTAATGAACGTCGATGATGATCCCAAAACTTATTCTGAGGCTATGAGTTCTAGAGATTCTAATTTCTGGAAAGAAGCTATCAATGATGAAATGAATTCCATAATGTTAAATCAAACTTGGGTATTAAGCGATTTACCTCCTGGTGCTAAACCTATAGGATGTAAATGGATATTCAAGAAAAAGTTGAATACAAATGGATCCATTGATAAGTTTAAAGCCAGATTAGTTGCTAAGGGATATAAACAAAGACAAGGAGTAGATTATTTTGATACATATGCTCCGGTGGCTCGCATATCTTCGATACGTTGTTTAATAGCACTTGCATCAATTCATAACTTGGTCATACATCAAATGGATGTAAAGACAGCTTTTCTAAATGGAGATTTAGAAGAAGAGATATACATGGAACAACCTGAAGGTTTCATAACCCCAGGCCAAGAAAAGAAAGTTTGTAAATTAGTTAAATCTCTTTATGGCCTGAAGCAAGCTCCCATGCAATGGCATGAGAAGTTTGATAAAGTTGCACTGTCATTTGGATTCATTGTTAATGATGCAGATAAATGTATCTATAGCAAATCGGATAACAACGGTTATGTTATAATATGTTTATACGTTGATGACATGCTGATATTTGGTTCCAACATATCCTGTGTAAATGAAACTAAAAAGTTTCTATCTTCTAAATTTGATATGAAAGATCTGGGAGAGGCTGATGTAATTCTAGGAATTAAAATCATTAGGAAAACGGGGGAGTTATTATTAACTCAATCTCATTACATTGAAAAGTTCCTAAAGAAGTATAATCATTATGATGACAAACCAGCACCAACTCCTTTAGATCCAAGTATAAAATTAGAAAAGAACACTGGACGTACCATTTCTCAATTGGAATATTCCAGTATTATTGGGAGTCTTATGTATGCTATGCATTGCACTAGACCAGATATCGCACATGCTATAAGTGTATTATGTCGATTTACGAGTAATCCAGGTTTCGAACACTGGAAAGCCATTTCCAGAGTCTTAGCTTATTTGAAGGGAACCATCAACTATGGTTTATCTTATAAAGGATATCCTGCTGTAATAGAAGGATATAGTGATGCAACCTGGAACAATGTAGAATCGAAATCCAAGTCTACGACTGGATGGATATTTACATTAGGAGGAGCTGCTGTGTCTTGGGCTTCCAAGAAGCAGACCTGTATATCTGATTCAACTATGTTATCAGAATTAATTGCATTAGCAGACGCATGTAAGGAAGCAGAATGGCTTAGAAATTTGTTAGTAGAAATCCCATTATGGAAGAAGCCATCTCCAGCAGTCTTGATTAATTGCGATAATCAAGCAACGATATATAATGTCTCTAATAAAACATATAATGGAAAGTCTAGACATGTGAGTCTAAGACATCAAATGGTGAGACAGTTACTCAAAAGTGGAGTTATAACTGTTGACTACATAGAAACAAAGAAAAACTTGGCTGACCCACTTACGAAGAGTCTTCCAAAGGCTATGGTTTCTATAAAGTCAAAAGAAATGGGACTAAGGTCTGTGAATGAAGATTGATCATCCTTAACAGAAACCCAACTTGTGTCTTGAAAAGGATAGACAAAGTTCAATGGGTACCAACAAGTTAAGGAAATGATTATGGAACACTAAATCAATAATCCCATAATGTTTAGTGTTGGATTCTGCATGAACAAAGGATGGATGAATATCCTTAATAAGTCTAGAAACCCTAAAAGGTGTCTCGCAGAAACACCTTAAGTGACTTACCTATATGAGTATGGAAATCAGGCCGTTTCCTAAGAAAGTAAGACCGCTTTCGAAGTAGACTCATGAACCAGGATTTAAGCACATGGCCATTAACGTGCTGAGCAATACAGAACACTCTAACTAAGGAATACAACATGTGTGATTGTTCCGGTTTTATCATTAAGGGATACTTGGTTCAAGATTCGTTCACCATTGAATCTCAATAGAACTTTGAATGGTTTACACTAAGTAAAAGTTCAAATCCAAAAGATACTTTTATTTATGTGTTGTTTCCACGATGATGCAAATCTTGATCTTAGAACTACATAGGCTTGATCCCACTTGGGTATGTAGGAAATCACACTAGTGATTCAGCCGTCCACTTTAATTTACTTTGAAAATTGGGGGAGATTGTTGTAAATTTTCAAAGATATGCTTTGGGTTTGGGTATTTTATTTGTGAAGAGAAGGAAGAATGAAAGGAAGAAGGAATAGGCAAATATGTTTTGTCCCACATTGTAGAATATAAAGGGGTTTGTCTCTATATAGGTAAAAGCTTGATACATGATATCAAAAGAAAGAAGAGAAAGAGGAATAAGGCAATGGGCCTTGAGCATTAACTTAGCATAATAATATTTGAAATGTCAAAAGATGGGCCTTGGGCCTTGGGGCTCTTGGGGTCTTGTGATCCAATAGGTCGGAGAAACAAACCAGTCGACAGGCCAAAATATCACCGGTCGACCGTTTTTCAACCAGAGAATAAAACGGTCGACTGGTTGAGTTTTAGCGGTCGACCGGTTTCGTTCTAGAGCGGCTGCGACGCTTCAGAAGCGTTGCAAAACTGAAAGGTTGCATACGTTCGGAATCGAACAGAAATAACTGTTGCGATTCGATGGGTTGCAACGCTTGGCTAATGGATGTATCCTCTCATCGCCTATATATACAACGCCAGAAACTGTTGCAAAAAAATCAAGTAATTCTCCTTCTTCGTCTGTCATTCTGCAACACCATTAAACTGTTACAAAACAGTTCTGTTCGAAGCACCTCTGAAGTGTTTCAAATCTGAAACTGTTGCAGAATTGATTTCTATTCCTTCCTCTTCATTTCTATATTATAAATTGCATCATCAGAGATCAAATATCAAGGTGTTCTTGGTCGGATCAAAGTCGTACAAACTTTGAATCCGATAACGCTGTTTCAAGGCTTCATTGAATCCTGAAGTCAATAGTTCGATAACCCTTTTGTACCTGGTGGGTTGAACTATTGTCTGAAAGAATTTGCTCCGCAAATCCTTGAAGTCAGAAGTACGGCAGATTCTACTCCTCCAAAAGCGTCTCAAACCAAAAAAAAAAAAAAAAATTCCCAACAATTTTTCAGACAATAAATTCAACCATGGATAGTTTGAGCGCTTTGCAAGTAATGAATCAGCATTTGACGAAGTTGGAGCGTTTTGATGGAGAGAACTTCACTCGTTGGCAGGAGACTATGAAATTCTTTCTGATCACGGTTAAATTATTTCATATTCTCGAAGACGGATTGGAGAAAATACCGGAGGAAACCGATAAGGATAGTGCAGAATTAAAAGCAAAAAGGGCAAAGCGAAAAGAGGAAGATTTTCTATGCAGAGGCCACATACTGAATGCACTGTCTACTCCGATATACAATGCTCACAGGACCTTGGACACGGCGAAGGCACTCTGGACTGCGCTAGAAAGCAAATATCGCATCTCTGAGGCAAGTAATAAGAAATTTCTTATATGCAATTTTATGGATTTCAAAATGGTCACTAACAAGTCCATAATTGGACAAGTTAGTGAAATACTACTGTTAGTAAATCAACTTAAGGATGCCGGAATTGATCTCCCTGAATCATTTGTTGTTGGAGTTATTATTTCGAGACTCCCGAATTCTTGGAATGATTATAAGAAAAAATTAAAACATGCGGAAACCGATTATGATTTAGACGGTTTACAGCGTCATCTTCGTATTGAAGAGGATTCTCGTAAACGCGAACTAGATGATAATCCGCAAACTGAGTCTCAGTCTAAGGCTAATAATGTTGAAATTAACGATAAGTTGAAGCCTAAGAATGAGACACAGTTCAAAAAGAAAGGTACCGATTCCAAGAATAAAAAGAAGGGTGACTGTTACTATTGTCACAAACCCGGCCACTATGCCCGAGACTGTCGTCTTCGGAAGAAACAACAAAAAGCGAATGTGGTCGAAGAAAAGCTTGTGGCTGTCGTACAAGAGGCGAACTCCGTTAGTGGCATTGACAATGACTGGTGGCTCGATACTGGAGCAACTATTCATATTTGCAAAGACCGTAATCTGTTCAAGACTTACGATGAGAATAACGGAGAATCCAGCGAAGTAACTAGCGCAAACAAAGTTGCAAGCAAAGTTCTGGGAAAAGGCACTATTGAATTGACATTCACCTCTGGGAAAGTTCTTACTTTAGTCAATGTATTTTATGTACCTGATATGTGTAAGAATTTGATTTCTGGATACCTTCTTAACAAAGGAGGATTCAAGATGGTGTATGAGTCTGATAAGTTAGTGTTGTCCAAGAACAGCAAATTTATTGGACAGGGATATTCTTGTAATGGCATGATTAAGTTGAATCTAATAAAGAAATCTTCTGCTTATATTGTTGACTCTGTTAATTTATGGCATAGTAGATTAGGACATGTTAATTATAAGTCACTTAGAAATATGCATAAATTAGGATTAATTTCTGATTGTGATTTCGAATCCATTTCTAAATGTGAGATATGTGTTCAAGCAAAAATACATCGAAAATCCTTTAAATCCGTTGAAAGGAAAACTGGTTTGCTTGATTTGGTATATAGTGATGTGGGTGACTTGAAAAGTCATATCACCTATGGTGGTAACCAATACTATATAACGTTTATTGATGATTATTCTAGATATGCTTATGTATATCTAATGAAATCAAAAGATGAAGCTTTTGATAAATTCAAAATTTACAAAGCAGAAGTCGAAACACAATTAGGAATTAAAATTAAAGTGTTACATTCAGATCGTGGTGGTGAATATTTTTCAAATGAGTTTACTTTGTTTTGCAAACAAAATGGTATCATTCACCAATGTACTGCCCCTTATACACCACAACAAAATGGTGTTGCTGAGAGAAAAAATAGAACTTTAGTAGAAATGGTTAATGCCATGCTCATAAGTTCTAATTTGCCACATAACCTATGGGGTGATGCTATGTTATCTGCATGTTACATTTTAAATAGAGTACCACTTAAGAAAAATAATATTTTTCCTTATGAATTATGGTTCAATAGAAAACCTAATCTTACTAGACTTAAAGTTTGGGGTTGTTTAGCATATGTTAGAAAACCAGACCCTAAACGACCAAAGTTAGGTAATAGGGCTTTTAAATGTGTTTTCATTGGATATTCTCTTAATAGTATAACTTATAGATTTATGATTCTTGATACCTTAGAAGTCATAGAATCTGTAGATGTAGAATTTTTTGAAAATCAAACTATTGAGAATTCATTGAGATCATCTAGTCCAGAACCAACTGAGACTAATGATACAAATGATGATGAATATGCTCCTGCTCAGAACAGCAAGGAAGTGTCAGTACCAGATGATAGTATTGAACACAGAAGAAGTAAAAGAGCGAGAATAGAGAAGGACTATGGTCCTGACTTCATAACATATCTCGTAGAAGGCAATAAGGACAAACTCCTTAATATGACAAGATATGTAATGAACGTCGATGATGATCCCAAAACTTATTCTGAGGCTATGAGTTCTAGAGATTCTAATTTCTGGAAAGAAGCTATCAATGATGAAATGAATTCCATAATGTTAAATCAAACTTGGGTATTAAGCGATTTACCTCCTGGTGCTAAACCTATAGGATGTAAATGGATATTCAAGAAAAAGTTGAATACAAATGGATCCATTGATAAGTTTAAAGCCAGATTAGTTGCTAAGGGATATAAACAAAGACAAGGAGTAGATTATTTTGATACATATGCTCTGGTGGCTCGCATATCTTCGATACGTTGTTTAATAGCACTTGCATCAATTCATAACTTGGTCATACATCAAATGGATGTAAAGACAGCTTTTCTAAATGGAGATTTAGAAGAAGAGATATACATGGAACAACCTGAAGGTTTCATAACCCCAGGCCAAGAAAAGAAAGTTTGTAAATTAGTTAAATCTCTTTATGGCCTGAAGCAAGCTCCCATGCAATGGCATGAGAAGTTTGATAAAGTTGCACTGTCATTTGGATTCATTGTTAATGATGCAGATAAATGTATCTATAGCAAATCGGATAACAACGGTTATGTTATAATATGTTTATACGTTGATGACATGCTGATATTTGGTTCCAACATATCCTGTGTAAATGAAACTAAAAAGTTTCTATCTTCTAAATTTGATATGAAAGATCTGGGAGAGGCTGATGTAATTCTAGGAATTAAAATCATTAGGAAAACGGGGGAGTTATTATTAACTCAATCTCATTACATTGAAAAGTTCCTAAAGAAGTATAATCATTATGATGACAAACCAGCACCAACTCCTTTAGATCCAAGTATAAAATTAGAAAAGAACACTGGACGTACCATTTCTCAATTGGAATATTCCAGTATTATTGGGAGTCTTATGTATGCTATGCATTGCACTAGACCAGATATCGCACATGCTATAAGTGTATTATGTCGATTTACGAGTAATCCAGGTTTCGAACACTGGAAAGCCATTTCCAGAGTCTTAGCTTATTTGAAGGGAACCATCAACTATGGTTTATCTTATAAAGGATATCCTGCTGTAATAGAAGGATATAGTGATGCAACCTGGAACAATGTAGAATCGAAATCCAAGTCTACGACTGGATGGATATTTACATTAGGAGGAGCTGCTGTGTCTTGGGCTTCCAAGAAGCAGACCTGTATATCTGATTCAACTATGTTATCAGAATTAATTGCATTAGCAGACGCATGTAAGGAAGCAGAATGGCTTAGAAATTTGTTAGTAGAAATCCCATTATGGAAGAAGCCATCTCCAGCAGTCTTGATTAATTGCGATAATCAAGCAACGATATATAATGTCTCTAATAAAACATATAATGGAAAGTCTAGACATGTGAGTCTAAGACATCAAATGGTGAGACAGTTACTCAAAAGTGGAGTTATAACTGTTGACTACATAGAAACAAAGAAAAACTTGGCTGACCCACTTACGAAGAGTCTTCCAAAGGCTATGGTTTCTATAAAGTCAAAAGAAATGGGACTAAGGTCTGTGAATGAAGATTGATCATCCTTAACAGAAACCCAACTTGTGTCTTGAAAAGGATAGACAAAGTTCAATGGGTACCAACAAGTTAAGGAAATGATTATGGAACACTAAATCAATAATCCCATAATGTTTAGTGTTGGATTCTGCATGAACAAAGGATGGATGAATATCCTTAATAAGTCTAGAAACCCTAAAAGGTGTCTCGTAGAAACACCTTAAGTGACTTACCTATATGAGTATGGAAATCAGGCCGTTTCCTAAGAAAGTAAGACCGCTTTCGAAGTAGACTCATGAACCAGGATTTAAGCACATGGCCATTAACGTGCTGAGCAATACAGAACACTCTAACTAAGGAATACAACATGTGTGATTGTTCCGGTTTTATCATTAAGGGATACTTGGTTCAAGATTCGTTCACCATTGAATCTCAATAGAACTTTGAATGGTTTACACTAAGTAAAAGTTCAAATCCAAAAGATACTTTTATTTATGTGTTGTTTCCACGATGATGCAAATCTTGATCTTAGAACTACATAGGCTTGATCCCACTTGGGTATGTAGGAAATCACACTAGTGATTCAGCCGTCCACTTTAATTTACTTTGAAAATTGGGGGAGATTGTTGTAAATTTTCAAAGATATGCTTTGGGTTTGGGTATTTTATTTGTGAAGAGAAGGAAGAATGAAAGGAAGAAGGAATAGGCAAATATGTTTTGTCCCACATTGTAGAATATAAAGGGGTTTGTCTCTATATAGGTAAAAGCTTGATACATGATATCAAAAGAAAGAAGAGAAAGAGGAATAAGGCAATGGGCCTTGAGCATTAACTTAGCATAATAATATTTGAAATGTCAAAAGATGGGCCTTGGGCCTTGGGGCTCTTGGGGTCTTGTGATCCAATAGGTCGGAGAAACAAACCAGTCGACAGGCCAAAATATCACCGGTCGACCGTTTTTCAACCAGAGAATAAAACGGTCGACTGGTTGAGTTTTAGCGGTCGACCGGTTTCGTTCTAGAGCGGCTGCGACGCTTCAGAAGCGTTGCAAAACTGAAAGGTTGCATACGTTCGGAATCGAACAGAAATAACTGTTGCGATTCGATGGGTTGCAACGCTTGGCTAATGGATGTATCCTCTCATCGCCTATATATACAACGCCAGAAACTGTTGCAAAAAAATCAAGTAATTCTCCTTCTTCGTCTGTCATTCTGCAACACCATTAAACTGTTACAAAACAGTTCTGTTCGAAGCACCTCTGAAGTGTTTCAAATCTGAAACTGTTGCAGAATTGATTTCTATTCCTTCCTCTTCATTTCTATATTATAAATTGCATCATCAGAGATCAAATATCAAGGTGTTCTTGGTCGGATCAAAGTCGTACAAACTTTGAATCCGATAACGCTGTTTCAAGGCTTCATTGAATCCTGAAGTCAATAGTTCGATAACCCTTTTGTACCTGGTGGGTTGAACTATTGTCTGAAAGAATTTGCTCCGCAAATCCTTGAAGTCAGAAGTACGGCAGATTCTACTCCTCCAAAAGCGTCTCAAACCAAAAAAAAAAAAAAAAATTCCCAACAATTTTTCAGACAATAAATTCAACCATGGATAGTTTGAGCGCTTTGCAAGTAATGAATCAGCATTTGACGAAGTTGGAGCGTTTTGATGGAGAGAACTTCACTCGTTGGCAGGAGACTATGAAATTCTTTCTGATCACGGTTAAATTATTTCATATTCTCGAAGACGGATTGGAGAAAATACCGGAGGAAACCGATAAGGATAGTGCAGAATTAAAAGCAAAAAGGGCAAAGCGAAAAGAGGAAGATTTTCTATGCAGAGGCCACATACTGAATGCACTGTCTACTCCGATATACAATGCTCACAGGACCTTGGACACGGCGAAGGCACTCTGGACTGCGCTAGAAAGCAAATATCGCATCTCTGAGGCAAGTAATAAGAAATCTCTTATATGCAATTTTATGGATTTCAAAATGGTCACTAACAAGTCCATAATTGGACAAGTTAGTGAAATACTACTGTTAGTAAATCAACTTAAGGATGCCGGAATTGATCTCCCTGAATCATTTGTTGTTGGAGTTATTATTTCGAGACTCCCGAATTCTTGGAATGATTATAAGAAAAAATTAAAACATGCGGAAACCGATTATGATTTAGACGGTTTACAGCGTCATCTTCGTATTGAAGAGGATTCTCGTAAACGCGAACTAGATGATAATCCGCAAACTGAGTCTCAGTCTAAGGCTAATAATGTTGAAATTAACGATAAGTTGAAGCCTAAGAATGAGACACAGTTCAAAAAGAAAGGTACCAATTCCAAGAATAAGAAGAAGGGTGACTGTTACTATTGTCACAAACCCGGCCACTATGCCCGAGACTGTCGTCTTCGGAAGAAACAACAAAAAGCGAATGTGGTCGAAGAAAAGCTTGTGGCTGTCGTACAAGAGGCGAACTCCGTTAGTGGCATTGACAATGACTGGTGGCTCGATACTGGAGCAACTATTCATATTTGCAAAGACCGTAATCTGTTCAAGACTTACGATGAGAATAACGGAGAATCCAGCGAAGTAACTAGCGCAAACAAAGTTGCAAGCAAAGTTCTGGGAAAAGGCACTATTGAATTGACATTCACCTCTGGGAAAGTTCTTACTTTAGTCAATGTATTTTATGTACCTGATATGTGTAAGAATTTGATTTCTGGATACCTTCTTAACAAAGGAGGATTCAAGATGGTGTATGAGTCTGATAAGTTAGTGTTGTCCAAGAACAGCAAATTTATTGGACAGGGATATTCTTGTAATGGCATGATTAAGTTGAATCTAATAAAGAAATCTTCTGCTTATATTGTTGACTCTGTTAATTTATGGCATAGTAGATTAGGACATGTTAATTATAAGTCACTTAGAAATATGCATAAATTAGGATTAATTTCTGATTGTGATTTCGAATCCATTTCTAAATGTGAGATATGTGTTCAAGCAAAAATACATCGAAAATCCTTTAAATCCGTTGAAAGGAAAACTGGTTTGCTTGATTTGGTATATAGTGATGTGGGTGACTTGAAAAGTCATATCACCTATGGTGGTAACCAATACTATATAACGTTTATTGATGATTATTCTAGATATGCTTATGTATATCTAATGAAATCAAAAGATGAAGCTTTTGATAAATTCAAAATTTACAAAGCAGAAGTCGAAACACAATTAGGAATTAAAATTAAAGTGTTACATTCAGATCGTGGTGGTGAATATTTTTCAAATGAGTTTACTTTGTTTTGCAAACAAAATGGTATCATTCACCAATGTACTGCCCCTTATACACCACAACAAAATGGTGTTGCTGAGAGAAAAAATAGAACTTTAGTAGAAATGGTTAATGCCATGCTCATAAGTTCTAATTTGCCACATAACCTATGGGGTGATGCTATGTTATCTGCATGTTACATTTTAAATAGAGTACCACTTAAGAAAAATAATATTTTTCCTTATGAATTATGGTTCAATAGAAAACCTAATCTTACTAGACTTAAAGTTTGGGGTTGTTTAGCATATGTTAGAAAACCAGACCCTAAACGACCAAAGTTAGGTAATAGGGCTTTTAAATGTGTTTTCATTGGATATTCTCTTAATAGTATAACTTATAGATTTATGATTCTTGATACCTTAGAAGTCATAGAATCTGTAGATGTAGAATTTTTTGAAAATCAAACTATTGAGAATTCATTGAGATCATCTAGTCCAGAACCAACTGAGACTAATGATACAAATGATGATGAATATGCTCCTGCTCAGAACAGCAAGGAAGTGTCAGTACCAGATGATAGTATTGAACACAGAAGAAGTAAAAGAGCGAGAATAGAGAAGGACTATGGTCCTGACTTCATAACATATCTCGTAGAAGGCAATAAGGACAAACTCCTTAATATGACAAGATATGTAATGAACGTCGATGATGATCCCAAAACTTATTCTGAGGCTATGAGTTCTAGAGATTCTAATTTCTGGAAAGAAGCTATCAATGATGAAATGAATTCCATAATGTTAAATCAAACTTGGGTATTAAGCGATTTACCTCCTGGTGCTAAACCTATAGGATGTAAATGGATATTCAAGAAAAAGTTGAATACAAATGGATCCATTGATAAGTTTAAAGCCAGATTAGTTGCTAAGGGATATAAACAAAGACAAGGAGTAGATTATTTTGATACATATGCTCCGGTGGCTCGCATATCTTCGATACGTTGTTTAATAGCACTTGCATCAATTCATAACTTGGTCATACATCAAATGGATGTAAAGACAGCTTTTCTAAATGGAGATTTAGAAGAAGAGATATACATGGAACAACCTGAAGGTTTCATAACCCCAGGCCAAGAAAAGAAAGTTTGTAAATTAGTTAAATCTCTTTATGGCCTGAAGCAAGCTCCCATGCAATGGCATGAGAAGTTTGATAAAGTTGCACTGTCATTTGGATTCATTGTTAATGATGCAGATAAATGTATCTATAGCAAATCGGATAACAACGGTTATGTTATAATATGTTTATACGTTGATGACATGCTGATATTTGGTTCCAACATATCCTGTGTAAATGAAACTAAAAAGTTTCTATCTTCTAAATTTGATATGAAAGATCTGGGAGAGGCTGATGTAATTCTAGGAATTAAAATCATTAGGAAAACGGGGGAGTTATTATTAACTCAATCTCATTACATTGAAAAGTTCCTAAAGAAGTATAATCATTATGATGACAAACCAGCACCAACTCCTTTAGATCCAAGTATAAAATTAGAAAAGAACACTGGACGTACCATTTCTCAATTGGAATATTCCAGTATTATTGGGAGTCTTATGTATGCTATGCATTGCACTAGACCAGATATCGCACATGCTATAAGTGTATTATGTCGATTTACGAGTAATCCAGGTTTCGAACACTGGAAAGCCATTTCCAGAGTCTTAGCTTATTTGAAGGGAACCATCAACTATGGTTTATCTTATAAAGGATATCCTGCTGTAATAGAAGGATATAGTGATGCAACCTGGAACAATGTAGAATCGAAATCCAAGTCTACGACTGGATGGATATTTACATTAGGAGGAGCTGCTGTGTCTTGGGCTTCCAAGAAGCAGACCTGTATATCTGATTCAACTATGTTATCAGAATTAATTGCATTAGCAGACGCATGTAAGGAAGCAGAATGGCTTAGAAATTTGTTAGTAGAAATCCCATTATGGAAGAAGCCATCTCCAGCAGTCTTGATTAATTGCGATAATCAAGCAACGATATATAATGTCTCTAATAAAACATATAATGGAAAGTCTAGACATGTGAGTCTAAGACATCAAATGGTGAGACAGTTACTCAAAAGTGGAGTTATAACTGTTGACTACATAGAAACAAAGAAAAACTTGGCTGACCCACTTACGAAGAGTCTTCCAAAGGCTATGGTTTCTATAAAGTCAAAAGAAATGGGACTAAGGTCTGTGAATGAAGATTGATCATCCTTAACAGAAACCCAACTTGTGTCTTGAAAAGGATAGACAAAGTTCAATGGGTACCAACAAGTTAAGGAAATGATTATGGAACACTAAATCAATAATCCCATAATGTTTAGTGTTGGATTCTGCATGAACAAAGGATGGATGAATATCCTTAATAAGTCTAGAAACCCTAAAAGGTGTCTCGCAGAAACACCTTAAGTGACTTACCTATATGAGTATGGAAATCAGGCCGTTTCCTAAGAAAGTAAGACCGCTTTCGAAGTAGACTCATGAACCAGGATTTAAGCACATGGCCATTAACGTGCTGAGCAATACAGAACACTCTAACTAAGGAATACAACATGTGTGATTGTTCCGGTTTTATCATTAAGGGATACTTGGTTCAAGATTCGTTCACCATTGAATCTCAATAGAACTTTGAATGGTTTACACTAAGTAAAAGTTCAAATCCAAAAGATACTTTTATTTATGTGTTGTTTCCACGATGATGCAAATCTTGATCTTAGAACTACATAGGCTTGATCCCACTTGGGTATGTAGGAAATCACACTAGTGATTCAGCCGTCCACTTTAATTTACTTTGAAAATTGGGGGAGATTGTTGTAAATTTTCAAAGATATGCTTTGGGTTTGGGTATTTTATTTGTGAAGAGAAGGAAGAATGAAAGGAAGAAGGAATAGGCAAATATGTTTTGTCCCACATTGTAGAATATAAAGGGGTTTGTCTCTATATAGGTAAAAGCTTGATACATGATATCAAAAGAAAGAAGAGAAAGAGGAATAAGGCAATGGGCCTTGAGCATTAACTTGGCATAATAATATTTGAAATGTCAAAAGATGGGCCTTGGGCCTTGGGCCTTGGGGCTCTTGGGGTCTTGTGATCCAATAGGTCGGAGAAACAAACCAGTCGACAGGCCAAAATATCACCGGTCGACCGTTTTTCAACCAGAGAATAAAACGGTCGACTGGTTGAGTTTTAGCGGTCGACCGGTTTCGTTCTAGAGCGGCTGCGACGCTTCAGAAGCGTTGCAAAACTGAAAGGTTGCATACGTTCGGAATCGAACAGAAATAACTGTTGCGATTCGATGGGTTGCAACGCTTGGCTAATGGATGTATCCTCTCATCGCCTATATATACAACGCCAGAAACTGTTGCAAAAAAATCAAGTAATTCTCCTTCTTCGTCTGTCATTCTGCAACACCATTAAACTGTTACAAAACAGTTCTGTTCGAAGCACCTCTGAAGTGTTTCAAATCTGAAACTGTTGCAGAATTGATTTCTATTCCTTCCTCTTCATTTCTATATTATAAATTGCATCATCAGAGATCAAATATCAAGGTGTTCTTGGTCGGATCAAAGTCGTACAAACTTTGAATCCGATAACGCTGTTTCAAGGCTTCATTGAATCCTGAAGTCAATAGTTCGATAACCCTTTTGTACCTGGTGGGTTGAACTATTGTCTGAAAGAATTTGCTCCGCAAATCCTTGAAGTCAGAAGTACGGCAGATTCTACTCCTCCAAAAGCGTCTCAAACCAAAAAAAAAAAAAAAATTCCCAACAATTTTTCAGACAATAAATTCAACCATGGATAGTTTGAGCGCTTTGCAAGTAATGAATCAGCATTTGACGAAGTTGGAGCGTTTTGATGGAGAGAACTTCACTCGTTGGCAGGAGACTATGAAATTCTTTCTGATCACGGTTAAATTATTTCATATTCTCGAAGACGGATTGGAGAAAATACCGGAGGAAACCGATAAGGATAGTGCAGAATTAAAAGCAAAAAGGGCAAAGCGAAAAGAGGAAGATTTTCTATGCAGAGGCCACATACTGAATGCACTGTCTACTCCGATATACAATGCTCACAGGACCTTGGACACGGCGAAGGCACTCTGGACTGCGCTAGAAAGCAAATATCGCATCTCTGAGGCAAGTAATAAGAAATTTCTTATATGCAATTTTATGGATTTCAAAATGGTCACTAACAAGTCCATAATTGGACAAGTTAGTGAAATACTACTGTTAGTAAATCAACTTAAGGATGCCGGAATTGATCTCCCTGAATCATTTGTTGTTGGAGTTATTATTTCGAGACTCCCGAATTCTTGGAATGATTATAAGAAAAAATTAAAACATGCGGAAACCGATTATGATTTAGACGGTTTACAGCGTCATCTTCGTATTGAAGAGGATTCTCGTAAACGCGAACTAGATGATAATCCGCAAACTGAGTCTCAGTCTAAGGCTAATAATGTTGAAATTAACGATAAGTTGAAGCCTAAGAATGAGACACAGTTCAAAAAGAAAGGTACCAATTCCAAGAATAAGAAGAAGGGTGACTGTTACTATTGTCACAAACCCGGCCACTATGCCCGAGACTGTCGTCTTCGGAAGAAACAACAAAAAGCGAATGTGGTCGAAGAAAAGCTTGTGGCTGTCGTACAAGAGGCGAACTCCGTTAGTGGCATTGACAATGACTGGTGGCTCGATACTGGAGCAACTATTCATATTTGCAAAGACCGTAATCTGTTCAAGACTTATGATGAGAATAACGGAGAATCCAGCGAAGTAACTAGCGAAAACAAAGTTGCAAGCAAAGTTCTGGGAAAAGGCACTATTGAATTGACATTCACCTCTGGGAAAGTTCTTACTTTAGTCAATGTATTTTATGTACCTGATATGTGTAAGAATTTGATTTCTGGATACCTTCTTAACAAAGGAGGATTCAAGATGGTGTATGAGTCTGATAAGTTAGTGTTGTCCAAGAACAGCAAATTTATTGGACAGGGATATTCTTGTAATGGCATGATTAAGTTGAATCTAATAAAGAAATCTTCTGCTTATATTGTTGACTCTGTTAATTTATGGCATAGTAGATTAGGACATGTTAATTATAAGTCACTTAGAAATATGCATAAATTAGGATTAATTTCTGATTGTGATTTCGAATCCATTTCTAAATGTGAGATATGTGTTCAAGCAAAAATACATCGAAAATCCTTTAAATCCGTTGAAAGGAAAACTGGTTTGCTTGATTTGGTATATAGTGATGTGGGTGACTTGAAAAGTCATATCACCTATGGTGGTAACCAATACTATATAACGTTTATTGATGATTATTCTAGATATGCTTATGTATATCTAATGAAATCAAAAGATGAAGCTTTTGATAAATTCAAAATTTACAAAGCAGAAGTCGAAACACAATTAGGAATTAAAATTAAAGTGTTACATTCAGATCGTGGTGGTGAATATTTTTCAAATGAGTTTACTTTGTTTTGCAAACAAAATGGTATCATTCACCAATGTACTGCCCCTTATACACCACAACAAAATGGTGTTGCTGAGAGAAAAAATAGAACTTTAGTAGAAATGGTTAATGCCATGCTCATAAGTTCTAATTTGCCACATAACCTATGGGGTGATGCTATGTTATCTGCATGTTACATTTTAAATAGAGTACCACTTAAGAAAAATAATATTTTTCCTTATGAATTATGGTTCAATAGAAAACCTAATCTTACTAGACTTAAAGTTTGGGGTTGTTTAGCATATGTTAGAAAACCAGACCCTAAACGACCAAAGTTAGGTAATAGGGCTTTTAAATGTGTTTTCATTGGATATTCTCTTAATAGTATAACTTATAGATTTATGATTCTTGATACCTTAGAAGTCATAGAATCTGTAGATGTAGAATTTTTTGAAAATCAAACTATTGAGAATTCATTGAGATCATCTAGTCCAGAACCAACTGAGACTAATGATACAAATGATGATGAATATGCTCCTGCTCAGAACAGCAAGGAAGTGTCAGTACCAGATGATAGTATTGAACACAGAAGAAGTAAAAGAGCGAGAATAGAGAAGGACTATGGTCCTGACTTCATAACATATCTCGTAGAAGGCAATAAGGACAAACTCCTTAATATGACAAGATATGTAATGAACGTCGATGATGATCCCAAAACTTATTCTGAGGCTATGAGTTCTAGAGATTCTAATTTCTGGAAAGAAGCTATCAATGATGAAATGAATTCCATAATGTTAAATCAAACTTGGGTATTAAGCGATTTACCTCCTGGTGCTAAACCTATAGGATGTAAATGGATATTCAAGAAAAAGTTGAATACAAATGGATCCATTGATAAGTTTAAAGCCAGATTAGTTGCTAAGGGATATAAACAAAGACAAGGAGTAGATTATTTTGATACATATGCTCTGGTGGCTCGCATATCTTCGATACGTTGTTTAATAGCACTTGCATCAATTCATAACTTGGTCATACATCAAATGGATGTAAAGACAGCTTTTCTAAATGGAGATTTAGAAGAAGAGATATACATGGAACAACCTGAAGGTTTCATAACCCCAGGCCAAGAAAAGAAAGTTTGTAAATTAGTTAAATCTCTTTATGGCCTGAAGCAAGCTCCCATGCAATGGCATGAGAAGTTTGATAAAGTTGCACTGTCATTTGGATTCATTGTTAATGATGCAGATAAATGTATCTATAGCAAATCGGATAACAACGGTTATGTTATAATATGTTTATACGTTGATGACATGCTGATATTTGGTTCCAACATATCCTGTGTAAATGAAACTAAAAAGTTTCTATCTTCTAAATTTGATATGAAAGATCTGGGAGAGGCTGATGTAATTCTAGGAATTAAAATCATTAGGAAAACGGGGGAGTTATTATTAACTCAATCTCATTACATTGAAAAGTTCCTAAAGAAGTATAATCATTATGATGACAAACCAGCACCAACTCCTTTAGATCCAAGTATAAAATTAGAAAAGAACACTGGACGTACCATTTCTCAATTGGAATATTCCAGTATTATTGGGAGTCTTATGTATGCTATGCATTGCACTAGACCAGATATCGCACATGCTATAAGTGTATTATGTCGATTTACGAGTAATCCAGGTTTCGAACACTGGAAAGCCATTTCCAGAGTCTTAGCTTATTTGAAGGGAACCATCAACTATGGTTTATCTTATAAAGGATATCCTGCTGTAATAGAAGGATATAGTGATGCAACCTGGAACAATGTAGAATCGAAATCCAAGTCTACGACTGGATGGATATTTACATTAGGAGGAGCTGCTGTGTCTTGGGCTTCCAAGAAGCAGACCTGTATATCTGATTCAACTATGTTATCAGAATTAATTGCATTAGCAGACGCATGTAAGGAAGCAGAATGGCTTAGAAATTTGTTAGTAGAAATCCCATTATGGAAGAAGCCATCTCCAGCAGTCTTGATTAATTGCGATAATCAAGCAACGATATATAATGTCTCTAATAAAACATATAATGGAAAGTCTAGACATGTGAGTCTAAGACATCAAATGGTGAGACAGTTACTCAAAAGTGGAGTTATAACTGTTGACTACATAGAAACAAAGAAAAACTTGGCTGACCCACTTACGAAGAGTCTTCCAAAGGCTATGGTTTCTATAAAGTCAAAAGAAATGGGACTAAGGTCTGTGAATGAAGATTGATCATCCTTAACAGAAACCCAACTTGTGTCTTGAAAAGGATAGACAAAGTTCAATGGGTACCAACAAGTTAAGGAAATGATTATGGAACACTAAATCAATAATCCCATAATGTTTAGTGTTGGATTCTGCATGAACAAAGGATGGATGAATATCCTTAATAAGTCTAGAAACCCTAAAAGGTGTCTCGTAGAAACACCTTAAGTGACTTACCTATATGAGTATGGAAATCAGGCCGTTTCCTAAGAAAGTAAGACCGCTTTCGAAGTAGACTCATGAACCAGGATTTAAGCACATGGCCATTAACGTGCTGAGCAATACAGAACACTCTAACTAAGGAATACAACATGTGTGATTGTTCCGGTTTTATCATTAAGGGATACTTGGTTCAAGATTCGTTCACCATTGAATCTCAATAGAACTTTGAATGGTTTACACTAAGTAAAAGTTCAAATCCAAAAGATACTTTTATTTATGTGTTGTTTCCACGATGATGCAAATCTTGATCTTAGAACTACATAGGCTTGATCCCACTTGGGTATGTAGGAAATCACACTAGTGATTCAGCCGTCCACTTTAATTTACTTTGAAAATTGGGGGAGATTGTTGTAAATTTTCAAAGATATGCTTTGGGTTTGGGTATTTTATTTGTGAAGAGAAGGAAGAATGAAAGGAAGAAGGAATAGGCAAATATGTTTTGTCCCACATTGTAGAATATAAAGGGGTTTGTCTCTATATAGGTAAAAGCTTGATACATGATATCAAAAGAAAGAAGAGAAAGAGGAATAAGGCAATGGGCCTTGAGCATTAACTTAGCATAATAATATTTGAAATGTCAAAAGATGGGCCTTGGGCCTTGGGGCTCTTGGGGTCTTGTGATCCAATAGGTCGGAGAAACAAACCAGTCGACAGGCCAAAATATCACCGGTCGACCGTTTTTCAACCAGAGAATAAAACGGTCGACTGGTTGAGTTTTAGCGGTCGACCGGTTTCGTTCTAGAGCGGCTGCGACGCTTCAGAAGCGTTGCAAAACTGAAAGGTTGCATACGTTCGGAATCGAACAGAAATAACTGTTGCGATTCGATGGGTTGCAACGCTTGGCTAATGGATGTATCCTCTCATCGCCTATATATACAACGCCAGAAACTGTTGCAAAAAAATCAAGTAATTCTCCTTCTTCGTCTGTCATTCTGCAACACCATTAAACTGTTACAAAACAGTTCTGTTCGAAGCACCTCTGAAGTGTTTCAAATCTGAAACTGTTGCAGAATTGATTTCTATTCCTTCCTCTTCATTTCTATATTATAAATTGCATCATCAGAGATCAAATATCAAGGTGTTCTTGGTCGGATCAAAGTCGTACAAACTTTGAATCCGATAACGCTGTTTCAAGGCTTCATTGAATCCTGAAGTCAATAGTTCGATAACCCTTTTGTACCTGGTGGGTTGAACTATTGTCTGAAAGAATTTGCTCCGCAAATCCTTGAAGTCAGAAGTACGGCAGATTCTACTCCTCCAAAAGCGTCTCAAACCAAAAAAAAAAAAAAAAATTCCCAACAATTTTTCAGACAATAAATTCAACCATGGATAGTTTGAGCGCTTTGCAAGTAATGAATCAGCATTTGACGAAGTTGGAGCGTTTTGATGGAGAGAACTTCACTCGTTGGCAGGAGACTATGAAATTCTTTCTGATCACGGTTAAATTATTTCATATTCTCGAAGACGGATTGGAGAAAATACCGGAGGAAACCGATAAGGATAGTGCAGAATTAAAAGCAAAAAGGGCAAAGCGAAAAGAGGAAGATTTTCTATGCAGAGGCCACATACTGAATGCACTGTCTACTCCGATATACAATGCTCACAGGACCTTGGACACGGCGAAGGCACTCTGGACTGCGCTAGAAAGCAAATATCGCATCTCTGAGGCAAGTAATAAGAAATTTCTTATATGCAATTTTATGGATTTCAAAATGGTCACTAACAAGTCCATAATTGGACAAGTTAGTGAAATACTACTGTTAGTAAATCAACTTAAGGATGCCGGAATTGATCTCCCTGAATCATTTGTTGTTGGAGTTATTATTTCGAGACTCCCGAATTCTTGGAATGATTATAAGAAAAAATTAAAACATGCGGAAACCGATTATGATTTAGACGGTTTACAGCGTCATCTTCGTATTGAAGAGGATTCTCGTAAACGCGAACTAGATGATAATCCGCAAACTGAGTCTCAGTCTAAGGCTAATAATGTTGAAATTAACGATAAGTTGAAGCCTAAGAATGAGACACAGTTCAAAAAGAAAGGTACCAATTCCAAGAATAAGAAGAAGGGTGACTGTTACTATTGTCACAAACCCGGCCACTATGCCCGAGACTGTCGTCTTCGGAAGAAACAACAAAAAGCGAATGTGGTCGAAGAAAAGCTTGTGGCTGTCGTACAAGAGGCGAACTCCGTTAGTGGCATTGACAATGACTGGTGGCTCGATACTGGAGCAACTATTCATATTTGCAAAGACCGTAATCTGTTCAAGACTTACGATGAGAATAACGGAGAATCCAGCGAAGTAACTAGCGCAAACAAAGTTGCAAGCAAAGTTCTGGGAAAAGGCACTATTGAATTGACATTCACCTCTGGGAAAGTTCTTACTTTAGTCAATGTATTTTATGTACCTGATATGTGTAAGAATTTGATTTCTGGATACCTTCTTAACAAAGGAGGATTCAAGATGGTGTATGAGTCTGATAAGTTAGTGTTGTCCAAGAACAGCAAATTTATTGGACAGGGATATTCTTGTAATGGCATGATTAAGTTGAATCTAATAAAGAAATCTTCTGCTTATATTGTTGACTCTGTTAATTTATGGCATAGTAGATTAGGACATGTTAATTATAAGTCACTTAGAAATATGCATAAATTAGGATTAATTTCTGATTGTGATTTCGAATCCATTTCTAAATGTGAGATATGTGTTCAAGCAAAAATACATCGAAAATCCTTTAAATCCGTTGAAAGGAAAACTGGTTTGCTTGATTTGGTATATAGTGATGTGGGTGACTTGAAAAGTCATATCACCTATGGTGGTAACCAATACTATATAACGTTTATTGATGATTATTCTAGATATGCTTATGTATATCTAATGAAATCAAAAGATGAAGCTTTTGATAAATTCAAAATTTACAAAGCAGAAGTCGAAACACAATTAGGAATTAAAATTAAAGTGTTACATTCAGATCGTGGTGGTGAATATTTTTCAAATGAGTTTACTTTGTTTTGCAAACAAAATGGTATCATTCACCAATGTACTGCCCCTTATACACCACAACAAAATGGTGTTGCTGAGAGAAAAAATAGAACTTTAGTAGAAATGGTTAATGCCATGCTCATAAGTTCTAATTTGCCACATAACCTATGGGGTGATGCTATGTTATCTGCATGTTACATTTTAAATAGAGTACCACTTAAGAAAAATAATATTTTTCCTTATGAATTATGGTTCAATAGAAAACCTAATCTTACTAGACTTAAAGTTTGGGGTTGTTTAGCATATGTTAGAAAACCAGACCCTAAACGACCAAAGTTAGGTAATAGGGCTTTTAAATGTGTTTTCATTGGATATTCTCTTAATAGTATAACTTATAGATTTATGATTCTTGATACCTTAGAAGTCATAGAATCTGTAGATGTAGAATTTTTTGAAAATCAAACTATTGAGAATTCATTGAGATCATCTAGTCCAGAACCAACTGAGACTAATGATACAAATGATGATGAATATGCTCCTGCTCAGAACAGCAAGGAAGTGTCAGTACCAGATGATAGTATTGAACACAGAAGAAGTAAAAGAGCGAGAATAGAGAAGGACTATGGTCCTGACTTCATAACATATCTCGTAGAAGGCAATAAGGACAAACTCCTTAATATGACAAGATATGTAATGAACGTCGATGATGATCCCAAAACTTATTCTGAGGCTATGAGTTCTAGAGATTCTAATTTCTGGAAAGAAGCTATCAATGATGAAATGAATTCCATAATGTTAAATCAAACTTGGGTATTAAGCGATTTACCTCCTGGTGCTAAACCTATAGGATGTAAATGGATATTCAAGAAAAAGTTGAATACAAATGGATCCATTGATAAGTTTAAAGCCAGATTAGTTGCTAAGGGATATAAACAAAGACAAGGAGTAGATTATTTTGATACATATGCTCCGGTGGCTCGCATATCTTCGATACGTTGTTTAATAGCACTTGCATCAATTCATAACTTGGTCATACATCAAATGGATGTAAAGACAGCTTTTCTAAATGGAGATTTAGAAGAAGAGATATACATGGAACAACCTGAAGGTTTCATAACCCCAGGCCAAGAAAAGAAAGTTTGTAAATTAGTTAAATCTCTTTATGGCCTGAAGCAAGCTCCCATGCAATGGCATGAGAAGTTTGATAAAGTTGCACTGTCATTTGGATTCATTGTTAATGATGCAGATAAATGTATCTATAGCAAATCGGATAACAACGGTTATGTTATAATATGTTTATACGTTGATGACATGCTGATATTTGGTTCCAACATATCCTGTGTAAATGAAACTAAAAAGTTTCTATCTTCTAAATTTGATATGAAAGATCTGGGAGAGGCTGATGTAATTCTAGGAATTAAAATCATTAGGAAAACGGGGGAGTTATTATTAACTCAATCTCATTACATTGAAAAGTTCCTAAAGAAGTATAATCATTATGATGACAAACCAGCACCAACTCCTTTAGATCCAAGTATAAAATTAGAAAAGAACACTGGACGTACCATTTCTCAATTGGAATATTCCAGTATTATTGGGAGTCTTATGTATGCTATGCATTGCACTAGACCAGATATCGCACATGCTATAAGTGTATTATGTCGATTTACGAGTAATCCAGGTTTCGAACACTGGAAAGCCATTTCCAGAGTCTTAGCTTATTTGAAGGGAACCATCAACTATGGTTTATCTTATAAAGGATATCCTGCTGTAATAGAAGGATATAGTGATGCAACCTGGAACAATGTAGAATCGAAATCCAAGTCTACGACTGGATGGATATTTACATTAGGAGGAGCTGCTGTGTCTTGGGCTTCCAAGAAGCAGACCTGTATATCTGATTCAACTATGTTATCAGAATTAATTGCATTAGCAGACGCATGTAAGGAAGTAGAATGGCTTAGAAATTTGTTAGTAGAAATCCCATTATGGAAGAAGCCATCTCCAGCAGTCTTGATTAATTGCGATAATCAAGCAACGATATATAATGTCTCTAATAAAACATATAATGGAAAGTCTAGACATGTGAGTCTAAGACATCAAATGGTGAGACAGTTACTCAAAAGTGGAGTTATAACTGTTGACTACATAGAAACAAAGAAAAACTTGGCTGACCCACTTACGAAGAGTCTTCCAAAGGCTATGGTTTCTATAAAGTCAAAAGAAATGGGACTAAGGTCTGTGAATGAAGATTGATCATCCTTAACAGAAACCCAACTTGTGTCTTGAAAAGGATAGACAAAGTTCAATGGGTACCAACAAGTTAAGGAAATGATTATGGAACACTAAATCAATAATCCCATAATGTTTAGTGTTGGATTCTGCATGAACAAAGGATGGATGAATATCCTTAATAAGTCTAGAAACCCTAAAAGGTGTCTCGCAGAAACACCTTAAGTGACTTACCTATATGAGTATGGAAATCAGGCCGTTTCCTAAGAAAGTAAGACCGCTTTCGAAGTAGACTCATGAACCAGGATTTAAGCACATGGCCATTAACGTGCTGAGCAATACAGAACACTCTAACTAAGGAATACAACATGTGTGATTGTTCCGGTTTTATCATTAAGGGATACTTGGTTCAAGATTCGTTCACCATTGAATCTCAATAGAACTTTGAATGGTTTACACTAAGTAAAAGTTCAAATCCAAAAGATACTTTTATTTATGTGTTGTTTCCACGATGATGCAAATCTTGATCTTAGAACTACATAGGCTTGATCCCACTTGGGTATGTAGGAAATCACACTAGTGATTCAGCCGTCCACTTTAATTTACTTTGAAAATTGGGGGAGATTGTTGTAAATTTTCAAAGATATGCTTTGGGTTTGGGTATTTTATTTGTGAAGAGAAGGAAGAATGAAAGGAAGAAGGAATAGGCAAATATGTTTTGTCCCACATTGTAGAATATAAAGGGGTTTGTCTCTATATAGGTAAAAGCTTGATACATGATATCAAAAGAAAGAAGAGAAAGAGGAATAAGGCAATGGGCCTTGAGCATTAACTTGGCATAATAATATTTGAAATGTCAAAAGATGGGCCTTGGGCCTTGGGGCTCTTGGGGTCTTGTGATCCAATAGGTCGGAGAAACAAACCAGTCGACAGGCCAAAATATCACCGGTCGACCGTTTTTCAACCAGAGAATAAAACGGTCGACTGGTTGAGTTTTAGCGGTCGACCGGTTTCGTTCTAGAGCGGCTGCGACGCTTCAGAAGCGTTGCAAAACTGAAAGGTTGCATACGTTCGGAATCGAACAGAAATAACTGTTGCGATTCGATGGGTTGCAACGCTTGGCTAATGGATGTATCCTCTCATCGCCTATATATACAACGCCAGAAACTGTTGCAAAAAAATCAAGTAATTCTCCTTCTTCGTCTGTCATTCTGCAACACCATTAAACTGTTACAAAACAGTTCTGTTCGAAGCACCTCTGAAGTGTTTCAAATCTGAAACTGTTGCAGAATTGATTTCTATTCCTTCCTCTTCATTTCTATATTATAAATTGCATCATCAGAGATCAAATATCAAGGTGTTCTTGGTCGGATCAAAGTCGTACAAACTTTGAATCCGATAACGCTGTTTCAAGGCTTCATTGAATCCTGAAGTCAATAGTTCGATAACCCTTTTGTACCTGGTGGGTTGAACTATTGTCTGAAAGAATTTGCTCCGCAAATCCTTGAAGTCAGAAGTACGGCAGATTCTACTCCTCCAAAAGCGTCTCAAACCAAAAAAAAAAAAAAAAAATTCCCAACAATTTTTCAGACAATAAATTCAACCATGGATAGTTTGAGCGCTTTGCAAGTAATGAATCAGCATTTGACGAAGTTGGAGCGTTTTGATGGAGAGAACTTCACTCGTTGGCAGGAGACTATGAAATTCTTTCTGATCACGGTTAAATTATTTCATATTCTCGAAGACGGATTGGAGAAAATACCGGAGGAAACCGATAAGGATAGTGCAGAATTAAAAGCAAAAAGGGCAAAGCGAAAAGAGGAAGATTTTCTATGCAGAGGCCACATACTGAATGCACTGTCTACTCCGATATACAATGCTCACAGGACCTTGGACACGGCGAAGGCACTCTGGACTGCGCTAGAAAGCAAATATCGCATCTCTGAGGCAAGTAATAAGAAATTTCTTATATGCAATTTTATGGATTTCAAAATGGTCACTAACAAGTCCATAATTGGACAAGTTAGTGAAATACTACTGTTAGTAAATCAACTTAAGGATGCCGGAATTGATCTCCCTGAATCATTTGTTGTTGGAGTTATTATTTCGAGACTCCCGAATTCTTGGAATGATTATAAGAAAAAATTAAAACATGCGGAAACCGATTATGATTTAGACGGTTTACAGCGTCATCTTCGTATTGAAGAGGATTCTCGTAAACGCGAACTAGATGATAATCCGCAAACTGAGTCTCAGTCTAAGGCTAATAATGTTGAAATTAACGATAAGTTGAAGCCTAAGAATGAGACACAGTTCAAAAAGAAAGGTACCAATTCCAAGAATAAGAAGAAGGGTGACTGTTACTATTGTCACAAACCCGGCCACTATGCCCGAGACTGTCGTCTTCGGAAGAAACAACAAAAAGCGAATGTGGTCGAAGAAAAGCTTGTGGCTGTCGTACAAGAGGCGAACTCCGTTAGTGGCATTGACAATGACTGGTGGCTCGATACTGGAGCAACTATTCATATTTGCAAAGACCGTAATCTGTTCAAGACTTACGATGAGAATAACGGAGAATCCAGCGAAGTAACTAGCGCAAACAAAGTTGCAAGCAAAGTTCTGGGAAAAGGCACTATTGAATTGACATTCACCTCTGGGAAAGTTCTTACTTTAGTCAATGTATTTTATGTACCTGATATGTGTAAGAATTTGATTTCTGGATACCTTCTTAACAAAGGAGGATTCAAGATGGTGTATGAGTCTGATAAGTTAGTGTTGTCCAAGAACAGCAAATTTATTGGACAGGGATATTCTTGTAATGGCATGATTAAGTTGAATCTAATAAAGAAATCTTCTGCTTATATTGTTGACTCTGTTAATTTATGGCATAGTAGATTAGGACATGTTAATTATAAGTCACTTAGAAATATGCATAAATTAGGATTAATTTCTGATTGTGATTTCGAATCCATTTCTAAATGTGAGATATGTGTTCAAGCAAAAATACATCGAAAATCCTTTAAATCCGTTGAAAGGAAAACTGGTTTGCTTGATTTGGTATATAGTGATGTGGGTGACTTGAAAAGTCATATCACCTATGGTGGTAACCAATACTATATAACGTTTATTGATGATTATTCTAGATATGCTTATGTATATCTAATGAAATCAAAAGATGAAGCTTTTGATAAATTCAAAATTTACAAAGCAGAAGTCGAAACACAATTAGGAATTAAAATTAAAGTGTTACATTCAGATCGTGGTGGTGAATATTTTTCAAATGAGTTTACTTTGTTTTGCAAACAAAATGGTATCATTCACCAATGTACTGCCCCTTATACACCACAACAAAATGGTGTTGCTGAGAGAAAAAATAGAACTTTAGTAGAAATGGTTAATGCCATGCTCATAAGTTCTAATTTGCCACATAACCTATGGGGTGATGCTATGTTATCTGCATGTTACATTTTAAATAGAGTACCACTTAAGAAAAATAATATTTTTCCTTATGAATTATGGTTCAATAGAAAACCTAATCTTACTAGACTTAAAGTTTGGGGTTGTTTAGCATATGTTAGAAAACCAGACCCTAAACGACCAAAGTTAGGTAATAGGGCTTTTAAATGTGTTTTCATTGGATATTCTCTTAATAGTATAACTTATAGATTTATGATTCTTGATACCTTAGAAGTCATAGAATCTGTAGATGTAGAATTTTTTGAAAATCAAACTATTGAGAATTCATTGAGATCATCTAGTCCAGAACCAACTGAGACTAATGATACAAATGATGATGAATATGCTCCTGCTCAGAACAGCAAGGAAGTGTCAGTACCAGATGATAGTATTGAACACAGAAGAAGTAAAAGAGCGAGAATAGAGAAGGACTATGGTCCTGACTTCATAACATATCTCGTAGAAGGCAATAAGGACAAACTCCTTAATATGACAAGATATGTAATGAACGTCGATGATGATCCCAAAACTTATTCTGAGGCTATGAGTTCTAGAGATTCTAATTTCTGGAAAGAAGCTATCAATGATGAAATGAATTCCATAATGTTAAATCAAACTTGGGTATTAAGCGATTTACCTCCTGGTGCTAAACCTATAGGATGTAAATGGATATTCAAGAAAAAGTTGAATACAAATGGATCCATTGATAAGTTTAAAGCCAGATTAGTTGCTAAGGGATATAAACAAAGACAAGGAGTAGATTATTTTGATACATATGCTCCGGTGGCTCGCATATCTTCGATACGTTGTTTAATAGCACTTGCATCAATTCATAACTTGGTCATACATCAAATGGATGTAAAGACAGCTTTTCTAAATGGAGATTTAGAAGAAGAGATATACATGGAACAACCTGAAGGTTTCATAACCCCAGGCCAAGAAAAGAAAGTTTGTAAATTAGTTAAATCTCTTTATGGCCTGAAGCAAGCTCCCATGCAATGGCATGAGAAGTTTGATAAAGTTGCACTGTCATTTGGATTCATTGTTAATGATGCAGATAAATGTATCTATAGCAAATCGGATAACAACGGTTATGTTATAATATGTTTATACGTTGATGACATGCTGATATTTGGTTCCAACATATCCTGTGTAAATGAAACTAAAAAGTTTCTATCTTCTAAATTTGATATGAAAGATCTGGGAGAGGCTGATGTAATTCTAGGAATTAAAATCATTAGGAAAACGGGGGAGTTATTATTAACTCAATCTCATTACATTGAAAAGTTCCTAAAGAAGTATAATCATTATGATGACAAACCAGCACCAACTCCTTTAGATCCAAGTATAAAATTAGAAAAGAACACTGGACGTACCATTTCTCAATTGGAATATTCCAGTATTATTGGGAGTCTTATGTATGCTATGCATTGCACTAGACCAGATATCGCACATGCTATAAGTGTATTATGTCGATTTACGAGTAATCCAGGTTTCGAACACTGGAAAGCCATTTCCAGAGTCTTAGCTTATTTGAAGGGAACCATCAACTATGGTTTATCTTATAAAGGATATCCTGCTGTAATAGAAGGATATAGTGATGCAACCTGGAACAATGTAGAATCGAAATCCAAGTCTACGACTGGATGGATATTTACATTAGGAGGAGCTGCTGTGTCTTGGGCTTCCAAGAAGCAGACCTGTATATCTGATTCAACTATGTTATCAGAATTAATTGCATTAGCAGACGCATGTAAGGAAGCAGAATGGCTTAGAAATTTGTTAGTAGAAATCCCATTATGGAAGAAGCCATCTCCAGCAGTCTTGATTAATTGCGATAATCAAGCAACGATATATAATGTCTCTAATAAAACATATAATGGAAAGTCTAGACATGTGAGTCTAAGACATCAAATGGTGAGACAGTTACTCAAAAGTGGAGTTATAACTGTTGACTACATAGAAACAAAGAAAAACTTGGCTGACCCACTTACGAAGAGTCTTCCAAAGGCTATGGTTTCTATAAAGTCAAAAGAAATGGGACTAAGGTCTGTGAATGAAGATTGATCATCCTTAACAGAAACCCAACTTGTGTCTTGAAAAGGATAGACAAAGTTCAATGGGTACCAACAAGTTAAGGAAATGATTATGGAACACTAAATCAATAATCCCATAATGTTTAGTGTTGGATTCTGCATGAACAAAGGATGGATGAATATCCTTAATAAGTCTAGAAACCCTAAAAGGTGTCTCGCAGAAACACCTTAAGTGACTTACCTATATGAGTATGGAAATCAGGCCGTTTCCTAAGAAAGTAAGACCGCTTTCGAAGTAGACTCATGAACCAGGATTTAAGCACATGGCCATTAACGTGCTGAGCAATACAGAACACTCTAACTAAGGAATACAACATGTGTGATTGTTCCGGTTTTATCATTAAGGGATACTTGGTTCAAGATTCGTTCACCATTGAATCTCAATAGAACTTTGAATGGTTTACACTAAGTAAAAGTTCAAATCCAAAAGATACTTTTATTTATGTGTTGTTTCCACGATGATGCAAATCTTGATCTTAGAACTACATAGGCTTGATCCCACTTGGGTATGTAGGAAATCACACTAGTGATTCAGCCGTCCACTTTAATTTACTTTGAAAATTGGGGGAGATTGTTGTAAATTTTCAAAGATATGCTTTGGGTTTGGGTATTTTATTTGTGAAGAGAAGGAAGAATGAAAGGAAGAAGGAATAGGCAAATATGTTTTGTCCCACATTGTAGAATATAAAGGGGTTTGTCTCTATATAGGTAAAAGCTTGATACATGATATCAAAAGAAAGAAGAGAAAGAGGAATAAGGCAATGGGCCTTGAGCATTAACTTGGCATAATAATATTTGAAATGTCAAAAGATGGGCCTTGGGCCTTGGGGCTCTTGGGGTCTTGTGATCCAATAGGTCGGAGAAACAAACCAGTCGACAGGCCAAAATATCACCGGTCGACCGTTTTTCAACCAGAGAATAAAACGGTCGACTGGTTGAGTTTTAGCGGTCGACCGGTTTCGTTCTAGAGCGGCTGCGACGCTTCAGAAGCGTTGCAAAACTGAAAGGTTGCATACGTTCGGAATCGAACAGAAATAACTGTTGCGATTCGATGGGTTGCAACGCTTGGCTAATGGATGTATCCTCTCATCGCCTATATATACAACGCCAGAAACTGTTGCAAAAAAATCAAGTAATTCTCCTTCTTCGTCTGTCATTCTGCAACACCATTAAACTGTTACAAAACAGTTCTGTTCGAAGCACCTCTGAAGTGTTTCAAATCTGAAACTGTTGCAGAATTGATTTCTATTCCTTCCTCTTCATTTCTATATTATAAATTGCATCATCAGAGATCAAATATCAAGGTGTTCTTGGTCGGATCAAAGTCGTACAAACTTTGAATCCGATAACGCTGTTTCAAGGCTTCATTGAATCCTGAAGTCAATAGTTCGATAACCCTTTTGTACCTGGTGGGTTGAACTATTGTCTGAAAGAATTTGCTCCGCAAATCCTTGAAGTCATAAGTACGGCAGATTCTACTCCTCCAAAAGCGTCTCAAACCAAAAAAAAAAAAAAAAAAATTCCCAACAATTTTTCAGACAATAAATTCAACCATGGATAGTTTGAGCGCTTTGCAAGTAATGAATCAGCATTTGACGAAGTTGGAGCGTTTTGATGGAGAGAACTTCACTCGTTGGCAGGAGACTATGAAATTCTTTCTGATCACGGTTAAATTATTTCATATTCTCGAAGACGGATTGGAGAAAATACCGGAGGAAACCGATAAGGATAGTGCAGAATTAAAAGCAAAAAGGGCAAAGCGAAAAGAGGAAGATTTTCTATGCAGAGGCCACATACTGAATGCACTGTCTACTCCGATATACAATGCTCACAGGACCTTGGACACGGCGAAGGCACTCTGGACTGCGCTAGAAAGCAAATATCGCATCTCTGAGGCAAGTAATAAGAAATTTCTTATATGCAATTTTATGGATTTCAAAATGGTCACTAACAAGTCCATAATTGGACAAGTTAGTGAAATACTACTGTTAGTAAATCAACTTAAGGATGCCGGAATTGATCTCCCTGAATCATTTGTTGTTGGAGTTATTATTTCGAGACTCCCGAATTCTTGGAATGATTATAAGAAAAAATTGAAACATGCGGAAACCGATTATGATTTAGACGGTTTACAGCGTCATCTTCGTATTGAAGAGGATTCTCGTAAACACGAACTAGATGATAATCCGCAAACTGAGTCTCAGTCTAAGGCTAATAATGTTGAAATTAACGATAAGTTGAAGCCTAAGAATGAGACACAGTTCAAAAAGAAAGGTACCAATTCCAAGAATAAGAAGAAGGGTGACTGTTACTATTGTCACAAACCCGGCCACTATGCCCGAGACTGTCGTCTTCGGAAGAAACAACAAAAAGCGAATGTGGTCGAAGAAAAGCTTGTGGCTGTCGTACAAGAGGCGAACTCCGTTAGTGGCATTGACAATGACTGGTGGCTCGATACTGGAGCAACTATTCATATTTGCAAAGACCGTAATCTGTTCAAGACTTACGATGAGAATAACGGAGAATCCAGCGAAGTAACTAGCGCAAACAAAGTTGCAAGCAAAGTTCTGGGAAAAGGCACTATTGAATTGACATTCACCTCTGGGAAAGTTCTTACTTTAGTCAATGTATTTTATGTACCTGATATGTGTAAGAATTTGATTTCTGGATACCTTCTTAACAAAGGAGGATTCAAGATGGTGTATGAGTCTGATAAGTTAGTGTTGTCCAAGAACAGCAAATTTATTGGACAGGGATATTCTTGTAATGGCATGATTAAGTTGAATCTAATAAAGAAATCTTCTGCTTATATTGTTGACTCTGTTAATTTATGGCATAGTAGATTAGGACATGTTAATTATAAGTCACTTAGAAATATGCATAAATTAGGATTAATTTCTGATTGTGATTTCGAATCCATTTCTAAATGTGAGATATGTGTTCAAGCAAAAATACATCGAAAATCCTTTAAATCCGTTGAAAGGAAAACTGGTTTGCTTGATTTGGTATATAGTGATGTGGGTGACTTGAAAAGTCATATCACCTATGGTGGTAACCAATACTATATAACGTTTATTGATGATTATTCTAGATATGCTTATGTATATCTAATGAAATCAAAAGATGAAGCTTTTGATAAATTCAAAATTTACAAATCAGAAGTCGAAACACAATTAGGAATTAAAATTAAAGTGTTACATTCAGATCGTGGTGGTGAATATTTTTCAAATGAGTTTACTTTGTTTTGCAAACAAAATGGTATCATTCACCAATGTACTGCCCCTTATACACCACAACAAAATGGTGTTGCTGAGAGAAAAAATAGAACTTTAGTAGAAATGGTTAATGCCATGCTCATAAGTTCTAATTTGCCACATAACCTATGGGGTGATGCTATGTTATCTGCATGTTACATTTTAAATAGAGTACCACTTAAGAAAAATAATATTTTTCCTTATGAATTATGGTTCAATAGAAAACCTAATCTTACTAGACTTAAAGTTTGGGGTTGTTTAGCATATGTTAGAAAACCAGACCCTAAACGACCAAAGTTAGGTAATAGGGCTTTTAAATGTGTTTTCATTGGATATTCTCTTAATAGTATAACTTATAGATTTATGATTCTTGATACCTTAGAAGTCATAGAATCTGTAGATGTAGAATTTTTTGAAAATCAAACTATTGAGAATTCATTGAGATCATCTAGTCCAGAACCAACTGAGACTAATGATACAAATGATGATGAATATGCTCCTGCTCAGAACAGCAAGGAAGTGTCAGTACCAGATGATAGTATTGAACACAGAAGAAGTAAAAGAGCGAGAATAGAGAAGGACTATGGTCCTGACTTCATAACATATCTCGTAGAAGGCAATAAGGACAAACTCCTTAATATGACAAGATATGTAATGAACGTCGATGATGATCCCAAAACTTATTCTGAGGCTATGAGTTCTAGAGATTCTAATTTCTGGAAAGAAGCTATCAATGATGAAATGAATTCCATAATGTTAAATCAAACTTGGGTATTAAGCGATTTACCTCCTGGTGCTAAACCTATAGGATGTAAATGGATATTCAAGAAAAAGTTGAATACAAATGGATCCATTGATAAGTTTAAAGCCAGATTAGTTGCTAAGGGATATAAACAAAGACAAGGAGTAGATTATTTTGATACATATGCTCCGGTGGCTCGCATATCTTCGATACGTTGTTTAATAGCACTTGCATCAATTCATAACTTGGTCATACATCAAATGGATGTAAAGACAGCTTTTCTAAATGGAGATTTAGAAGAAGAGATATACATGGAACAACCTGAAGGTTTCATAACCCCAGGCCAAGAAAAGAAAGTTTGTAAATTAGTTAAATCTCTTTATGGCCTGAAGCAAGCTCCCATGCAATGGCATGAGAAGTTTGATAAAGTTGCACTGTCATTTGGATTCATTGTTAATGATGCAGATAAATGTATCTATAGCAAATCGGATAACAACGGTTATGTTATAATATGTTTATACGTTGATGACATGCTGATATTTGGTTCCAACATATCCTGTGTAAATGAAACTAAAAAGTTTCTATCTTCTAAATTTGATATGAAAGATCTGGGAGAGGCTGATGTAATTCTAGGAATTAAAATCATTAGGAAAACGGGGGAGTTATTATTAACTCAATCTCATTACATTGAAAAGTTCCTAAAGAAGTATAATCATTATGATGACAAACCAGCACCAACTCCTTTAGATCCAAGTATAAAATTAGAAAAGAACACTGGACGTACCATTTCTCAATTGGAATATTCCAGTATTATTGGGAGTCTTATGTATGCTATGCATTGCACTAGACCAGATATCGCACATGCTATAAGTGTATTATGTCGATTTACGAGTAATCCAGGTTTCGAACACTGGAAAGCCATTTCCAGAGTCTTAGCTTATTTGAAGGGAACCATCAACTATGGTTTATCTTATAAAGGATATCCTGCTGTAATAGAAGGATATAGTGATGCAACCTGGAACAATGTAGAATCGAAATCCAAGTCTACGACTGGATGGATATTTACATTAGGAGGAGCTGCTGTGTCTTGGGCTTCCAAGAAGCAGACCTGTATATCTGATTCAACTATGTTATCAGAATTAATTGCATTAGCAGACGCATGTAAGGAAGCAGAATGGCTTAGAAATTTGTTAGTAGAAATCCCATTATGGAAGAAGCCATCTCCAGCAGTCTTGATTAATTGCGATAATCAAGCAACGATATATAATGTCTCTAATAAAACATATAATGGAAAGTCTAGACATGTGAGTCTAAGACATCAAATGGTGAGACAGTTACTCAAAAGTGGAGTTATAACTGTTGACTACATAGAAACAAAGAAAAACTTGGCTGACCCACTTACGAAGAGTCTTCCAAAGGCTATGGTTTCTATAAAGTCAAAAGAAATGGGACTAAGGTCTGTGAATGAAGATTGATCATCCTTAACAGAAACCCAACTTGTGTCTTGAAAAGGATAGACAAAGTTCAATGGGTACCAACAAGTTAAGGAAATGATTATGGAACACTAAATCAATAATCCCATAATGTTTAGTGTTGGATTCTGCATGAACAAAGGATGGATGAATATCCTTAATAAGTCTAGAAACCCTAAAAGGTGTCTCGCAGAAACACCTTAAGTGACTTACCTATATGAGTATGGAAATCAGGCCGTTTCCTAAGAAAGTAAGACCGCTTTCGAAGTAGACTCATGAACCAGGATTTAAGCACATGGCCATTAACGTGCTGAGCAATACAGAACACTCTAACTAAGGAATACAACATGTGTGATTGTTCCGGTTTTATCATTAAGGGATACTTGGTTCAAGATTCGTTCACCATTGAATCTCAATAGAACTTTGAATGGTTTACACTAAGTAAAAGTTCAAATCCAAAAGATACTTTTATTTATGTGTTGTTTCCACGATGATGCAAATCTTGATCTTAGAACTACATAGGCTTGATCCCACTTGGGTATGTAGGAAATCACACTAGTGATTCAGCCGTCCACTTTAATTTACTTTGAAAATTGGGGGAGATTGTTGTAAATTTTCAAAGATATGCTTTGGGTTTGGGTATTTTATTTGTGAAGAGAAGGAAGAATGAAAGGAAGAAGGAATAGGCAAATATGTTTTGTCCCACATTGTAGAATATAAAGGGGTTTGTCTCTATATAGGTAAAAGCTTGATACATGATATCAAAAGAAAGAAGAGAAAGAGGAATAAGGCAATGGGCCTTGAGCATTAACTTGGCATAATAATATTTGAAATGTCAAAAGATGGGCCTTGGGCCTTGGGGCTCTTGGGGTCTTGTGATCCAATAGGTCGGAGAAACAAACCAGTCGACAGGCCAAAATATCACCGGTCGACCGTTTTTCAACCAGAGAATAAAACGGTCGACTGGTTGAGTTTTAGCGGTCGACCGGTTTCGTTCTAGAGCGGCTGCGACGCTTCAGAAGCGTTGCAAAACTGAAAGGTTGCATACGTTCGGAATCGAACAGAAATAACTGTTGCGATTCGATGGGTTGCAACGCTTGGCTAATGGATGTATCCTCTCATCGCCTATATATACAACGCCAGAAACTGTTGCAAAAAAATCAAGTAATTCTCCTTCTTCGTCTGTCATTCTGCAACACCATTAAACTGTTACAAAACAGTTCTGTTCGAAGCACCTCTGAAGTGTTTCAAATCTGAAACTGTTGCAGAATTGATTTCTATTCCTTCCTCTTCATTTCTATATTATAAATTGCATCATCAGAGATCAAATATCAAGGTGTTCTTGGTCGGATCAAAGTCGTACAAACTTTGAATCCGATAACGCTGTTTCAAGGCTTCATTGAATCCTGAAGTCAATAGTTCGATAACCCTTTTGTACCTGGTGGGTTGAACTATTGTCTGAAAGAATTTGCTCCGCAAATCCTTGAAGTCAGAAGTACGGCAGATTCTACTCCTCCAAAAGCGTCTCAAACCAAAAAAAAAAAAAAAATTCCCAACAACTTCCACGAGTTACTGTTTACTGTTATATTATGGCCATATCTAGAGGAACAATGATTGCAAGGGTGGGATGATAGAGGAATGACATCGGAAACTATATAATAACACAAGTCCAAATAATGTTATAATATGTCAGATAATTACTTAATTAAGCTATGTTGAACTAGTGTAATCAGTATTTATCAATTAACTTGTTTTTTCAGGCACTTATTGATTATATCACAAATAATTTTAATATAAATATTTACTGGGACACGTTGAACAAAAATGGGATAACAAAAGAATGTTTACCTCGATTGCTATTGTGATATAAATATTAAGCTCTTAACCTGATCATTTTATTTAGGCTATAAGGTTGTTTACATTTCTGTTGAATATAATTTCGTAATTAGAGTCCATAACACCCCATGTCCCTCCCTTGCATCCACCCACCCCTCTTGGGTTGGGTATATTCACACATTTATTTATCCATTCCTATAATTTTATCTTATATGTCAAGTTCACTGTGTCATTTTTTTTAATTCACTGGTTCACTGTGTCATTGTTTTCCAGTTGAATCCAGTGAGATATATATATATATATATATATATATATATATTGAACATTATTGCTGCATTCTTTTATAGGCAGTTCACTCGGGTGCTGACCTTGAGTCAGCTGTTGCAACTTGCATGGGCTATAACTCTGAGGTGGCTTTTCATTCATCGTATTCTCGTATATTTTCTAGTTAAAAAGTTTACCCAAGATTTTTGATACTGTTTTAATATTTCAATTATTTATGTCATCAAGGACAAGAATTTATGATAGGAGTTCAGATTAATCCGAATAAAGGTCTATAAAGGCTATTTTGAATATAGTAATAGGCCACTGTCTGAAAGTAAAAGGCTATTTTGCAAGCCGTGCATATCAAATGCTCACAATTAAAGTTCCTTTTATAAGATTTTAAATGTAATACTATATTCAGGTGTTTGTTGCTTGTGTTTGGGTGATTTAGTGGTGAAATGCTAAAGGGGAATGGTGTAGGTGCAAGACGTGGCAAATTCAGGTAGTAGGTAGTTCAGCTTCAGGTTGAAGGAGTAAAAGAGTCACAAACATTGTATGTGTAGTGATGTTATCGGACAAGCGAAGGTGTCTGTTTACTGAAGCTCAATTGGAGATGGAGGCAGTCGTGATGATTTTGGAAACGGTGTAAGTGTTTTTGGCAAAGGTGTGGCGTGCATGAGCTGAAGTTCAGTTGGCAAGGGTGCGAGTTAAAGTGTGGATTTAGTTGATTAGTTTTGCATATGGTGTGATGATTTGGAAGGGAGTAGTGAGGGAGAAGTGTGGATGTAAGAGTAGTTCAAGGAGGAAAATATAAGGTGAATTCATGGGTTGCTGAAGTGTAGAGTGATGAATGAAATGTTTGGGTCAGGAGAAATGCAGAACTGCAAATATGATTGCAAGCAGAAATGCTAAGTGTAACAATGCTATGATCCATCTTCTACTAATCCAAGTATAAGTTCAATGCTGCAAGATTTTTGAAGTACTTTGATGGAGAATTTGTTGGTCGAGCAAGGGATTAAGGTTGTGTCGGGTCTCCAGCTGAGCTTATGATTGTTGTTTATCCTTCTAAAATTTATTGATTTAATATGCACTTCATATCATTATTTAGTAATTTCCATTTTTTGTGTACAGAAGAGGAACATTTACCTTGGATTCATTAACAATGATGTTTGGATTATTATGGCTTGAAAGCTTGAAAGTATAAGGTAATTCATTTTCATAAAAAAATCCCATTTAGAAAACCAGTTAGTGAACAAATATGCTTTGAATACTCATCTAAACAGTTATGCCCTTTTTTCATATTGTTCCGTTAGTGTAGTGTATTAATTAATTATAAAAATGGCACTATGAATTTCAATACATTAGTGCAGGTCTGAACAATTTGAAAGTACAAAAATGAAAAACGCAGTTGCCCGTGAATGTGAATTGGCATTTGAAAATATACAGGGGATTGAAGAACCATTTATGACTACTGTTAAACGGTATGGAATTGCATTTCTATTTTCATGGCATGTACATAAATGTGAATGGCTTTCACAACCCCAGTATATCTCAAGACCGGTAAAAAAAAGCCAAAGCGTCAAAATAAGGTTTTTTTCCAGATGTGTTTTATTTGTTAAGCAAGTTCCAATTATATTTGTCATTTGTTTAGTAACCAAGCTGTTAGAAGTTCCGTCCAAGCTCTCACAGGCTCTGTCTAAGCTTTACTTTTATCTATTGGTAAGATTGGAAACTGTCCCGTTGAGCTTTGGCACACTTTTACATTTCTATTTATTGACATCATATCTTTTATTTCAACTCAGGTTCTTGTTTTGGATCGAAGTGAAGAACAATGCTGAAAGTGTTGTTGTATTAGGGTACTTCAGTCTAGGCTGTATTGCTTCTTAATGATTGTACGTACCAAATGTTTGAATTATTGTATTAAAATGGGTTTATGAATCACTTTTTTGTATGGATAATGGACATTATGATATATATATATATATATATATTATAGAACTGAAACAAAAGGCCAAAGAAAAATGGTTGACGGAAGGAGATGAATGCACCAAATTCTTTTACACTAAAATGGCTGTTAGGAAAAATACCAATTATAATTTACAAATGTATGACCAGGACGACAATATGTGAATGGACATGAACAAGTTTGAAGAGGATGCTCTGCATTATTTTCAAGATCTATATAATGGGCAAACAGAGGAACACATTACAGGACATGTGCATCAGAGTATCTTCTGTCTTACAAAATAAAGAAGCATAAAACAACATTTATATTCCCCAATGTAGCAAGAGCCAGCCATAGCATATGAAAAGAGGATCCAAGCAAAACTTCGACAAATCTTCAAGCTGGGAAAGAGTGACAATCCAACTTAACCTGAGCTATACTATTCCCTTCTTTACTACCGGGGGGAGGGGGGGGGGAACGGAAGAAAAGAAGACGAAAGAAAAACAGAGTCAGACATAAAGACTGAGTAAGTTCAGTAACTTCTAGCATGTGAACATGGAGAAACAAAACAACATGAATTAACTGAATACAAGATAACACCATGACGATAGGGTCAGGAAGACAAGATAATCACAAGGTATGCTAAGATAAGATAAACTGGATATGCTCTAATACTTTCGCCGCTTCGCTATTTCCTTGTTATACTGTTTTCTATATCTCTGCACCACCTAACTAGTGTCCCAACTAGTAACGATAACGTGATCCCAATCCCTGTAGTTTCCATTGCCTTCAGGCACACATTTACTATTTGTTACCTAGATCTAATCTAGGGTTTTCTATCAAGTGCTTTCTAGATTCAACTAGAGTTTACGCTATCTGCTGAACGCTTCACGGATTCAGGGTTTATGCCACCTAGTCCAACTAGGGATTATGCTACCTGTCGAACGATGCCCCCAAGTCTAGGACACACTACCTAGAGTGGTATATGTTCCTAGACTTCCCCACGCATGTATCGCGAATCGTTATCGCTTGTCTAGATGCACATGTCCTGTAATGTGCGGCCCGGGTCCTGTTGCAGGGCAAATCAAGAAACACAGAACTCGGTCGGGAGCTTTCAGATATCTGCCGATGCATATGCTAAGGTCTGTTTTTATTCCAGTGGCTATGGTCCCACTCGACCCCACCCTCAACTAATGAAAGGCACACCTTGAAAAATGAGAACTATACGCAGGCCCCCTATGCCCCCACTAACCTATGGCCATCCTCACCCATAACTAGATAGAAAGTATATGGTCTTTTGGTGTTCTCCGCCTTTCCGCTTCACGTATCTCGACAGACTCAAGATGGATGGTAGACGACGAGTTGCTATCACAGGGCTACCGTTTTCTCGCCGAATCACGCCGGTCCATCCTAGTCTTTAGGTTGCCATATTTTGCAACCAAGGCATACCCTTGGTTCTTCTAACGCAGACCTTAACCTCTGGGAGCCCAGGAGGATCATCTGCAGCCTCACAGAGGGATACCAAGAGTATCCTCACGTCCCTCGAAGCCTTGGGCTTTGTAACCCAATTCGTTGGAGCCTTCTTTTTACTCAGACGGACATTCGCTCCTTCCCGTGTTATACTAAGAATTACTACTTAGTTTTGCTAACTAAGGTTTACCACTTAGTTTCCAGAATCGTTGTTTTCTTAACTAAGGTTTACTACTTAGCTCCTTTTAACTAAGGTTTTCTACTTAGTTCTCTTTCCCGTCAATTTGGATTGGTTAAGTGTCATTAGTCAATTCAAGCTAACTTAACCCTCTTCATTTATACTGTTAAACTGGTTAAGTGTTATCAGTAATTCATGTTGACTTAACCCTACCACAAACCAGGTTATATTGGTTAAGTATTTCTTATTACTTAACCCTACCCATTCATCCTGTATTGGTTAAGTGTTCCTTTTTAACTTAACCTTGCCCGTCTGTTTTAACTAACATGTTATTAATGGTTAAGTATTATCCCTTCATATTTTAGACTTAACCCTACTCATTTATCACAATCTGATGGTTAAGTGTTCAAGTTTACTTAACCCTCTACAAATCTTGTCTTGTTACCATGTTAAGTTGGTTAAGTGTCCCTATGGACTTAGCCCTCCCATTCTAGCTTAACCGTGTTAAGTTGGTTAAGTGTTCCTATGGACTTAACCCTTCCATTCTGGCTTAACTGTGTTAAGTGTCAGTATGAATCTAACCCCACCCATCGGTTTGGTTGAATTGGTTAAGTGTCTTGGTTAACTTAACCCTACCATTCTTGTTCTAGCTTTAACTAAATAGATTAAAGCCGCGACCACTTACATTAGACAGATATTGTTGCGAATACTGGATGTGCTGGTTGGTTCCGGGCAGGTTTATATTGCAACTCAGTCTAACCTCGGGTTAGGCATATTCGTGTTTTCTAAGTTCAAAAGGGTTTTGATTAATTTCCAAATCAGGTTTTGAAAGTAACCATCCCGTCCGTCGGATCAGTTAGGGATAGCCAGGGAGAGCAGGAAACTTGTATTTTCCAAACCCAAGCCTAGACACTATCCTCTCTGTCACCCTAGAACTTTCTGGTGTATTATTAAAAGAGACGTCGTTAATAAACCTTTAATTTGTCTAAATTTACATTTTCTCATTTAGGACAAATTCTTTAAGTAAATCATTCCTAATTTACTTATTTCCTAATTACTCTTTTAATGTAAATTGTCAACATTTATTCTTATGGCCCATTTTCCCCTCTATATCATATTTATGCTTTTTGTTATGTAAACTATACCAAATTATACTAACCATGATTTTGCTAAACATGGCAATTACTCATAATTATGGCCAATTTCAAATTTATGCCAATATTCTTATTATGCCAAATTAGCTAATCCAATTCTGATTTAACATTCAAATTACAGTTCATGTCAACCTAGACTTATTATTCTAGTTCACAGTTCATGTAAATGCTAGATTTACAAGTCAATACTAGATTCAAATTACACATCCTATAATTCATGTCAAATCTATCCAATTTGCATTTATATGAACATGCCATAATACATGTTCCCAATTTATGCCAATTTCCAAGTTAAAAACTACGTTTTTAGTAAATTTCATATTTTGCCCAAATCGTATTCCCACCGTTCGTATAATCGTGGTTCAATCTAGATTATAGATAAAACTAGATTCGTAGAAAATAGGGAATGAACCAAAGATGCTATGAAAAAGATAGACATAATAACTGGCATAAAATGATAATTTACTAATTACAGACCTAACGAATTTCACTGAAATTGATCTAAAACATCGAAGGCCTATAGGTCTGAAAATCTTATGACATAAAAAAGGGTTGAATAACGACGTAGGTTCAAGAACATGGGTAGACCTAACTTAATAGGTAAATTCCCATGGTCTAAAACCAAAGAAAACCAAGAATAGAATAGAATAGATAATCAGGTTTAGACCTAATTTTATAGTCACAAAACTTAAGCAACACTTTCCTAGTCATGAATCATAGGTGTTTAATCACAGTTGTCCTTGTTATGTTATAGGCAATAGTTTATGTTTCCCAATCAAAGGCATAGGCTTGTGTTCATAGTCAAGGAAATAATTCTCATAGTCATGAGTCACAGTCATAGGCAGTGTTCATAGTCATAGACAATGTTCATAGTCAAAGAGGCATATGGTTCTAAGGTCCATAGTTTCATAGTCACAGTCTTATTGGTCATCGAATCATATCAGTTCTTAGTTAAGTCCAAAGATATAAGCACTGATGCGAATAGAAAGATTTGGCATATTCTTTTATTCCTTTAATTTCATGTCACGAATAGAGAAAATGTTCAAATCTAAAAAGTAATCGACTTACAGAGATTATATTAGATTCGTAGAAAAACAGTCATTGAAGTCGTTTGAATCATCACTTGAATCCTAGCTTGACTTGAATCTCCTCTTGAAAGTCTTGAGCAGCATTTCCTCGTCTTGATTTATTTCATATATTATTTTATTTTGATTAGAATTAGAGCAGAGTATAGGCATAGAGAAGTTGTGAGGAGAAAATATGAGGCCTAGGGGTGTTTTTATAGTGTAGAAGTCAACGAATCTGGTCAGAATGGCGTCCGGATACAGAAAAACGAACCAGGCTGCAGATCTGGAAAAAGCGGGGGGGGGGGGGGTCTCGACCCCCAGGTCGACTACCCAGTCGACTTGGGTGCCCCAGGTCGACTACCCAGTTGACCTGGGTCTTGGGCGGGAAAATTCCCGCCCAGCCCAATCTGGGTCCGATTTTGAATTTTGAACTCGTTTCTGACCTGTTCGAATTTTAAATCGAATTCTGAAACTTCTGAAGACCATAACTCCTTCATACGGAGTCCGATTAACGCAAACTCGGACTCTATCTCATGCAGAATTCCGAGACGAACGCAATGGCGCGGCCCGTTTCCCTTGATTTTGATTTTAAAATTTAATTCTGCCTTGATTTGTGAATCTTAGCGTTACAGAATTACGGGGTGTTACATTCTCCCCCACTTAAAAGGATTTCGTCCCCGAAATCTTCAAGTTAGGAAGAATGTGTCCTACCATATGATCACCCATCTACTCAACCATTCAATCACAGGCATTCATTGTCCTTAAAAGATTTCTAATGCTTTCATGTTCATATGCATAGTGTGTGTATATGCCTTTATCTAATGCAAGATCAGGCGGTCTACTGATTCAGTTGACCTCCTTAATGCGAATCACGTCAGTGCCATGCGTCCAATCATGTATGCAAGCATCCCTAGTTATGTAAATACTACATGTGTGCATAGCCATTCATCCATATGCAACATCCATATGATAACATATCAAGTTCAACTTACAAACAAATACATATCTGTAAATGCAATATGAAAGCGTCTGAACTGATCTAGTGCCTAATACGTATGTATATGCATTTCACGAGCAACCATTAGCAACCATCAACCATAACATGTTTCAAATACATGTTTACATCCATTGGCTTCTACCTAAGGATCGAAGATACGACCTAGAGGATATACTTTGGAAAGAGAGAAACAATTATGCGTAAAGCTCCTAAAAAAAAGAAATCAAGGATGCACCCTTAAAAAAAAGGGTATGATGCAAGTATCTAGCCTTCTTGAGCTTTACTCCACTGTATCTTATCTAATTTAACTTCACGATTGCGAAGTTTCTGACCTCCATTTCCAAAATAAACAGATGTCAATCCCGGTGCCAAGTGTATGTACTAAGATGATTAGTGGTCTCCCCCTTATCCACCATGCCATAACTATAAGGGTCGAAAGGTCACTACGTGCTTTTTGGAGTGCCTGCCACAACTATTCATCTCTCACGCAAACCATCCTAGTCGAACTCGACATTCCTCAAGTACAAGCCCCAAAGGCCTAAACCAATATCAGACAAGCACCCAAGGAATATCTCCTCCGAATTTAGACGATCTACGTGAGATGATATAAGCAAACTCGATAGCTATCCTCAAATCCCTACTAACCAAAAATAAACTGGTCGGACCACCAATTGGATTTGAGACTCTAGTGGGATCTTTCTACTATACAAGTACTATGGTGTAGAGACTCAACTATGGAAGTGGATATGAACAAATGCGAAGCGCTAAAACCAAAGGAAAGAGTACGAACAGCAAAACTAGACTCTTTCAACAGAACTTTACTACCTTTCTCCTAGGTACGCTTGGTGGCGAAAGTAGGTACTTTCCCTTCTGAAAATCTTGTTCCTCGTTCTTGCCCTTGTCCATAATTATATGCCCTATCATACCCTAGTAAAGATACTTCCTCTTGTCTTAGGTTTTATAATTTCTTCCTCCTTCATGAGCTAAATCTACATCCATGAATTCCTCATCCTAGGGTTGTGCTTCCTAGCCAAACTCCTCATCTCCTTCCGTGTGTAACCATGTTGACAAATCTCTCGAAAGCTGCTTCCATCGTACAGAAAACCCTACTAAGCTTGAAAGAAAACTGGCCGTAGGTGAAACAACTATGGCTATAGATGGAAGTCGGGCACTACTTTGCCCTTCGATGAGGTTACCTCCCAGAAAGCTAGGAGCCCCAGAGACTCAAGAAAGAAGGAGACCAGAATTCAAACAGAGGAAGATAAGATAGTGCGTATGGCTTTGGGGAATATGCCTTTAAAACAAATCTTTTTTCTTGAAAATGCTTCTTTAAAAACCGTTTTGAAAATAATTTTTCAAATCCTTTATCTGATCTGGTAACCTTCAACTCTGATACCATGTGTAACACCCCACATCCGTTAGTGTCACTCACAAAGGGAATGCACTAAGTTCTGTGGAGCATTTAGGGTAAAAGATGCAGATAAATTACAAGACAGACAAAAATTACAACAGCGGAAAATAAAACTTTTCTTTATTGATAAAATAGTTGGTACAACGATTTCTTTATAATATCAGAGTATCATCTGTCTTACAAAATAAATAAGCATAAAACAACATTTATATTCCCCAATGTAGCAAGAGCCAGCCATAGCATCTGAAAAGAGGATCCAAGCAAAACTTCAACAAATCTTCAAGTTGGGAAAGAGTGACAATCCAACTTAACCTGAGCTATACTATTCCCTTCTTTACTACCTGGGGGGGGGGGGGGGGACGGAAGAAAAGAAGACGAAAGGAAAACAGAGTCAGACATAAAGCCTGAGTAAGTTCAGTAACTTCTAGCATGTGAACATGGAGAAACAAAATGACATGAATTAACTGAATACAAGATAACACCATGACGATAGGGTCAGCAAGACAAGATAATCACAAGGTATGCTAAGAAAAGATAAACTGGATATGCTCTAATACTTTCACCGCTTCGCTATTTCCTTGTTATACTGTTTTCTATATCTCTGCACCACCTAACTAGTGTCCCAACTAGTAACGATAACGTGATCCCAATCCCTGTAGTTTCCATTGCCTTCAGGCATACATTTACTATTTGTTACGTAGATCTAATCTAGGGTTTTCTATCAAGTGCTTTCTAGATTCAACTAGAGTTTACGCTATCTGCTGAACGCTTCTTGGATTCAGGGTTTATGCCACCTAGTCCAACTAGGGATTATGCTACCTGTCGAACGATGCCCCCAAGTCTAGGACACACTACCTAGAGTGGTATATGTTCCTAGACTTCCCCACGCATGTATCGCGAATCGTTATCGCTTGTCTAGATGCACATGTCCTGTAATGTGCGGCCCGGGTCCTGTTGCAGGGCAAATCAAGAAACACAGAACTCGGTCGGGAGCTTTCAGATATCTGCCGATGCAGATGCTAAGGTCTGTTTTTATTCCAGTGGCTATGGTCCCACTCGACCCCTCCCTCAACTAATGAAAGGCACACCTTGAAAAATGAGAACTATACGCAGGCCCCCTATGCCCCACTAACCTATGGCCATCCTCACCCATAACTAGATAGTAAGTATATGGTCTTTTGGAGTTCTCCGCCTTTCCGCTTCACGTATCTCGACTGACTCAAGATGGATGGTAGACGAAGAGTTGCTATCACAGGGCTACCGTTTTCTCGCCGAATCACGTCGGTCCATCCAAGTCTTTAGGTTGCCATATTTTGCAACCAAGGCATACCCTTGGTTCTTCTAACGCAGACCTTAACCTCTATGAGCCCAAGAGGATCATCTGCAGCCTCACGGAGGGATATTAAGAGTACCCTCACGTCCCCTCGAAGCCTCGGGCTTCGTACCCAATTCGTTGGAGCCTTCTTTTTACTCAGACGGACATTCGCTCCTTCCCGTGTTATACTAAGAATTACTACTTAGTTTTGCTAACTAAGGTTTACCACTTAGTTTCCAGAATCGTTTCTTTCTTAACTAAGGTTTACTACTTAGCTCCTTTTAACTAAGATTTTCTACTTAGTTCTCTTTCCCATCAATTTGGATTGGTTAAGTGTCATTAGTCAATTCAAGCTAACTTAACCCTCTTCATTTATCCTGTTAAACTGGTTAAGTGTTATCAGTAATTCATGTTGACTTAACCCTACCACAAACCAGGTTATATTGGTTAAGTATTTCTTATTACTTAACCCTACTCATTCATCCTGTATTGGTTAAGTGTTCCTTTTTAACTTAACCTTGCCCGTCTGTTTTAACTAACATGTTATTAATGGTTAAGTATTATCCCTTCATATTTTAGACTTAACCCTACTCATTTATCACAATCTGATGGTTAAGTGTTCAAGTTTACTTAACCCTCTACAAATCTTGTCTTGTTACCATGTTAAGTTGGTTAAGTGTCCCTATGGACTTAGCCCTCCCATTCTAGCTTAACTATGTTAAGTTGGTTAAGTGTTCCTATGGACTTAACCCTTCCATTCTGGCTTAACTGTGTTAAGTGTCAGTATGAATCTAACCCCACCCATCGGTTTGGTTGAATTGGTTAAGTGTCTTGGTTAACTTAACCCTACCATTCTTGTTCTAGCTTTAACTAAATAGATTAAATCCGCGACCACTCACATTAGACAGATATTGTTGCGAATACTGGATGTGCCGGTTGGTTCCGGGCAGGTTTTTATCGCAACTCAGTCTAACCTCGGATTAGGCATATTCGTGTTTTCTAAGTTCAAAAGGGTTTTGATTAATTTCTAAATCAGGTTTTGAAAGTAACCATCCCGTCCGTCGGATCAGTTAGGGATAGCCAGGGAGAGCAGAAAACTTGTATTTTCCAAACCCAAGCCTAGACACTATCCTCTCTGTCACCCTAGAACTTTCTGGTGTATTATTAAAAGAGATGTCGTTAATAAACCTTTAATTTGTCTAAATTTACATTTTCTCATTTAGGACAAATTCTATAAGTAAATCATTCCTAATTTACTTATTTCCTAATTACTCTTTTAATGTAAATTGTCAACATTTATTCTTATGGCCCGTTTCCCCCTCTATATCATATTTATGCTTTTTGGTATGTAAACTATACCAAATTAAATGTCACTAACCATGATTTTGCTAAACATGACAATTACTCACAATTATGGCCAATTTCAAATTTATGCCAATATTCTTATTATGCCAAATTAGCTAACCCAATTCTGATTTAACATTCTAATTACAGTTCATGTCAACCTAGACTTATTATTCTAGTTCACAGTTTATGTAAATGCTAGATTTACAAGTCAATACTAGATTCAAATTACACATCCTATAATTCATGTCAAATCTATCCAATTTGCATTTCTATGAACATGCCATAATACATGTTCCCAATTTATGCCAATTTCCAAGTTAAAAACTACGTTTTTAGTAAATTTCATATTTTGCCCAAATCGTATTCCCACCGTTCGTATAATCGTGATTCAATCTAGATTATAGATGCTATGAAAAAGATAAACATAATAACTGGCATAAAATGTTAATTTGCTAATTACAGACCTAACGAATTTCACTGAAATTGATCTAAAACATCGAAGGCCTATAGGTCTGAAAATCTTATGACATAAAAAAGGGTTGAATAACGACGTAGGTTCAAGAACATGGGTAGGCCTAACTTAATAGGTAAATTCCCAAGGTCTAAAACCAAAGAAAACCAAGAATAGAATAGAATAGATAATCAGGTTTAGACCCAATTTCATAGTCACAAAACTTAAGAAACACTTTCCTAGTCATGAATCATAGGTGTTTAATCACAGTTGTCCTTGTTATGTCATAGGCAATAGTATATGTTTCCCAATCAAAGGCATAGGCTTGTGTTCATAGTCAAGGAAATAATTCTCATAGTCATGATTCACAGTCATAGGCAGTGTTCATAGTCATAGGCAATGTTCATAGTCAAAGAGGCATATGGTTCTAAGGTCCATAGTTTCATAGTCACAGTCTTATTAGTCATCGAATCATAACAGTTCTTAGTTAAGTCCAAAGATATAGGCACTGATGCGAATAGAAAGATTTGGCATATTCTTTTATTCCTTTAATTTCATGTCACGAATAGAGAAAACGTTCAAATCTAAAAAGTAACCGATTTACAGAGATTATATTAGATTCGTAGAAAAACAGTCGTTGAAGTCGTTTGAATCATCACTTGAATCCTAGCTTGACTTGAATCTCCTCTTGAAAGTCTTGAGCAGCATTTCCTTGTCTTGATTTATTTCATATATTATTTTATTTTAATTAGAATTAGAGCAGAGTATAGGCATAAAGAAGTTGTGAGGAGAAAATATGAGGCCTAAGGGTGTTTTTATAGTGTAGAAGTCAACGAATCTGGTCAGAATGGCGTCCGGATACTGAAAAACGAACCAGGCTGCAGATCTGGAAAAAGCGGGGGGCGGGGGGGAGGGTCGACCCCCAGGTCGACTACCTAGTCGACCTGGGTCTTGGGCGGGAAAATTCCCGCCCAGCCCAATCTGGGTCCGATTTTGAATTTTGAACTCGTTTCAGACCTGTTCGAATTTTAAATCGAATTCTGAAACTTCTGAAGACCATAACTCCTTCATACGGAGTCCGATTAACGCAAACTTGGACTCTATCTCATGCAGAATTCCGAGACGAACGCAATGGCGCAGCCCGTTTCCCTTGATTTTGATTTTAAAATTTAATTCTTCCTTGATTTGTGAATCTTAGCGTTACAGAATTACGGGGTGTTACAAAAGGCTTCTTAAGCAGTAACAGGGGTATCAGGCAAGGTGACCCTCTGTCACCTTACCTATTTGCAGTGGATATGGAGTACTTCACACTCCAAATGGAGCTGGCATGCCACAACAAATGGGTGCAGACTATACATAACATTGAACCCAGTATCTCTCATTTATTATATGCAGACGACCTACTCATATGTGTCAAAGAAAATGGAGGTGCAACTGGACATATCAAAGATATTTTTAATAAGCTGGAGGTACTTTGTGGCTTGAAAGTTAATGAGTTTAAAACTAAATGTTATTTTAATAAAACATGCAGGAACAAAACTCAAGTGCTAAGTGTGCTGAAAGTTCAAGAAGGGGAACTACCAGTGAAATACTTGGGGGTGCCTTTGTCCTCAAACAAAATCACTGACAGAGAATGCTGAGGTCTAATTACAAGCATCAGAGATAAATTATATGGATGGAGCTCCAGATTTTTGTCCTTTGCTGGAAGAATTGAGCTTGTGCACACAGTGGTACATGCTAAGATCAATTTTTGGATGCAAACTTTTCAACTCCCGGATGCATCAATTGAGAAGATTGAGAAGGTGTGTGCAGACTTCATATGGAGAGGGGGATTGCATAAGATAAAATTTGAAGAGTTGTGCAGGCCTAAGGAGGAAGGTGGTGTGGGTCTTAGAAACATAAAGACCATGAGAGAGGTCTTCACACTCAAGCAAGCATGGAAAATAATTAATAACACTAGTCTCTGGGCTAGATGGATGAATAAAAGGTACTGTAGAGAAAATTTCTGGGTCCTGAAAGAGGACAATAATGCCTCATCTACCTGGAAGGCTATATTAAGAGCTAGAAGTACCTTAGCCAAGTACAGTAGAAGAGAGATTGTGAATGGTGAAGATACAAATTTATGGATGGACCCTTGGATTGAAGGTAGATCCTTGATTGACTCATATGATTAGGACACATTTTCAGCCTATGGCTGCCCAAATGTACCAGTAAGCACAATCATCAATAATAACCAATGGAATGTGAATTTCTCATGTAACAACGAGCAAAGAGGGTTGATTGAAAAAAAGGAAATTCACATGGACAGATAATATGACATATGGTCGTGGATGGGAAGCAGCTTTAAACTACAACAAACATGGAATGACATCAGGCCTAGAGTGGCAACCCAAAACTGGAGTAAAATCATATGGAGTAAGAGAAACATCCCCAAAATGGCATGTTGTGCTTACAAAGCTGTTCTGGGTCGACTTCCAACAAAGGACAGATTATGCAAATGGGGAATTATCAATGAATCTACATGTGTGCTATGTAAAACCACTGAGGAAAATCACAGACACCTATTCTTTTAGTGTGAATTCACGAAGAAGCAGTGGAGTAACTACTATGTAGCACTTAAGTACAACATAACAGAAAATAAACTTTATGAAATCATTGCAAACCTTGAAGTGATCAGGCAGAACGTAGGCCAAATAGCCGAAGTGGAGAGTGTCGCTCTTACAGTTGCTGTATGGAGTGCGTGGAAGGAGAGGAACAACCGCATTCATCAGAACAAGGAGAAGTCGGTGGAGTTCGTCGGTAAACTAGCAATTGAAAACATTAATTTGGCGTTAAGTAGGAAGAGAGGAGCTCATACCACACAAAAGGAACCTGTAGCAGACGAAATGGTAGACGTGGATCAGATGTTGACACAGGATCCGCGCCGAGATACAAGCACGAGTTATTTTTTGTACCAGCCACCATAGCTCTGGAGAGAGGAAGACGAGGGTTTGGAGAATTAGATTTGAGCTTTTGAACTTTAAATTACTTTATCTCGAATGTTCAGTGTAAAGTAAGTGCGTGTCAGTTAGTGAACGCTAACCCATATGCTCGAACTCTGTAACAAGGCCTAGGGCTTTTGTTTTCTCTTAGGCTGAAATGCCTAGCAATAAAATTTAAACCCATTTCCAAAATATATATATATATATTGGTATTATATTATTCAACCAGCATTTGCCATCAATTTGATTTTATTTTAAATGGTTATAATATTGCATACAATGATTGTTTGTTATGAGAAGTCTTTTTTGCATCAATTACCGGCAATTGAAGCCACTGAGTGATATCTTTGCATCGACGGTCAAAAACAACCGATTCAAACTAGAGAATGGGTCAAAATCAATGTCTTCCACATTGCATCAGTTGATAGTAATAATCAATGCAAAAAATATTTTTTTGCACCGGTTGTAACGGGTAACCGATGCAACATAATAATTAGTATTGCGCCAGAAAGCTTCGTTTTGTTCCAGCCATTACTAAAATCGATCCAAAAGTACATATGTTGCATCGGTTTTTGAACCAATGCAATTTTTTTAACTTGTTGCATCGGCTGCATACGCATCGGTTGCTGAACTGATGCAACAGGGGGGTAAACAACCGATGCAACTGACATGTTTTGTAGTAGCGATATCTGGCCGCTAAACCAGATATTATAAGTAATTCTACCATTTTCTGAAGATCAACGGTCTTCAATTGCTTCGTTTTGATCAACATCCGATACCTTCAACTGTTTACGTATTTATTGGTCAAAATGGTTTTCGAATATAAATTCGATCCCGATCTTCCCGTATCAACAATCGTATAAGCCAGATTTGATAGTCGTTATAAACAATCATTCAGTCATAAAATAAAATGAATTCGCTTGTTCAGTATTCAACATCACTTGGCCCCTTTTATTATAAATAATTAACGCATGGTAAATTTAAAACTTCTAAATTATTCCATATTTTTAAACATGGTATTCAATTCTCATTTCAATTTATAAATCTACTCAAAACCATTTCAATATAATACTTTGAAAATCTCGTTTCAATTCTATTATTAAGTATGTAAACATAAACTTAATGTTTTAGCCTTGCGCCCCTTTTATAAACATCGTTTATAACTTTCAGGTTTAGTATAAAACCCTATTTATATCGATTCCTTCTTACTTAATTCAAATATTAATTAAACACTTATTTTAAGCTATCATATTGCCTTAAAATCTCTTTTATAACTTAGTTGTAAAACTCGGCTTTAGTAAAAACCCTTTCATCAATCTTTTTAAAAAGAATCCAATAATATTTCAATATCAACTTTGGTTACTTACTTTAATGAATCTCATTTACGAATTAATCACTTAAATTATTATTCACTAAACATAATAATTTACATCATCATTAACTATCATAGAAATAGCACTTCTAATTTAACTAAAACAACCAGTAAATTTCTTTTTAAAATCTTATTATATTAAAAAAATATTAAACTATTTCATTAGATTAATTCAAAACAAATCAACCAAATAACCAATCCCAATTAAATTAGTTGACTTTGTTAATTTAAACCATGATTGTCTATTAATCAACTCCAATTAGACCTTCTTTTAAATTAATTAATAATGTAATTATTTAAAACAATCTTATTTAATTATCTCTTGAAAATAATCCACCTCCTAACCGTTACTTCAATTTCTGCTCTTCTCTTCTGAATTTAAATCTTATTAAGAAAACATTTAATAACTACTTATAACTTAAATAATAAAACATAAACATTTATTTTCTTTATTAAACTTTTACTTAAAATAATAGATTTCAAATCTATCTTAAGTTATAAAAATAAATTTTATAGCTTCATTACCATCGATGCACCAGACAGTAGAATAATATTTATAAAATAATATATTTTTAGGCCCACTGCTACCAATTACTCAACCAATATTGCTCATTGGTTTAAATCAAACAACCATTGAATTTAGATTCAACAAATCAATGATCCAATCATATGGATTGAAAAGTTCATATAATTATAATATGAAAATAAACAATAAATTTGAGGAATCTGGTTCGATCCCTCCAACCTGTTTTTCCTTGCATTCAAATACGTTATCTCAATAATACCATTTATTTCAATAAACAGATATAATATTCAATAATCAAACAATAACAGAAATCCAAACATCCAATTTCAATTTAATACGTTTATATTATTATAAACGTAACCAACGAGGTAAGTTACCTCATTTGGAAATAATCGTTAAAAATAATGATTGGATAAATATTAAATTAAACAAACGTTTAATTTAATTAGCTCAGTCAACACATATAGATATATATTCAGCATCCATCAATAATTAACAGTCATAACACACAAATATTTAAACCAGACATATATAAAATATAAATGGGATAAACCTGAGTGAGTTGAACTCACCTTGATTTAATTTCCAGCTTGTAACAGTTCATTTTAATTAAATTAAACTAATGTTTAGTTTAATTAAAAACCCAAGTAGCTACAAACTCTGACCAAACCAACTTTATCATCATGCTCGTCGATATGGTTCCGACGTTACATGTTTCGCCCAGCTTCGTTACTGTGCAATACAATCATAAATTTAATACGATATTTGAATTAATATTATTTATAACTAAATAGTATTTAGTTTCTAAAACACAACTTACATTATAATAAATTTTTATTTGAATAAGTTGGGCACAGTAACTTATTTAGGCTTACCGTAACCTGCTTGGACACGTTCCAGAATTTCCGCACATACTTAATAATTATGGAAGAATTTGACACATTATAGATCTCCAATAAGCCACGTATACGCACACTTCACCCTATCCATATGTACCTCTCGACTTCACTAAGTTTTAACACCCTTACACATATATAAAAATTGATCAGTCATTTACTCCTTAGGGCCAGCAACTTTATGTATATATACCAGCTACATAAATAGGGTCGCGCCACTTAAATCATTAGGCACAAAAGAAAAACCGGTTAGGCATATTGATAAGTAAATTAGGCACAGTTATAATTTTGTACTAGGCCACACGATATAAATATTAGACTTAAATATATATGCTTTTCTCCAGGCGACGGTAATAACTTAATTAGCCAAACGATAGATGTAATTAGGCAAAATCGAAACTCATACTGTACCTCTTCTCTTTCTCCGTAATTTAGAACGCGTCCCCTCCTTCTCTCATCATCTCAATCATCGTGCAACCTCTCTACCGTTATTGCAGCTTTCTTCCTCCAAACCCGTTCTTGACATTCACCGAGCCATTATTTACTCCGCCAGCTTGCTGCCCTACGCATATGACCCCGCGCCGACACCAGTGTCCGCTTCGCCGACCATCCCTCCTGCTACTGCCACATGCTTCATGTTTAAGGCTGATGTTAGAAACAAATGTTCCACAGTTTTCTTCACCCATCAGCCTTCTCCCTTATTTCTTGCCTTCCCCAATCTGTGTTGCATGCATCCATCCCACCTGCATGGCTTTTGACTGCACTTCATCCCATTTCTTTTGCTTTCTTTACCCATACATTTTTTTTGGCCAAATGCCCTACTGCTTCGAACCAAGACACTCCCACTTCCTCTGCTTGCGTAATTATGTTCGAGCCCCTTTTTATTCATTTTACTGCTTTTTTTTACAGACGGTGTGAAAAAGAATGGGAATGGATGCACTATATATACGAGAAAATGGGAGGGCATAAGAATAGAGTTCCCATAGTAGGTACGAGATATGAGAAAAAATAGTTGTGAAACTTTGAGATGAAGGAATAGCTTTCCAGCGTGTTTTCCTTTCACTCCTATATAGGGTAGCTGATTTGTGTATATTTTCTTTTCATGTAGAGTAGGTCGGTGCAGTACTACATTAAGTTTTCAATATCATGGATAGACTGCGTGAATTCATTGATTTAACAATACAATAGGTATGATATTGAGTTGTAATCGGGGTGGGTAACATTTAAGAAACTTTGCAGCTAAGTAATAGTTGAATATATATATATATATATATATTCTTTTATATAGTTATTTATTTCTACCGCTAACCATTGTTCATCATTAGTCGTTTAATATGCGTACCCCAGACGCGAGCCACAAATACAATGAAATTCAATATACATCTACGTCTCAACGTTTCGGTTTCAATGAAACTAATTTCACTGAGAACGAACTCCGTTTTTTCAACGTCATTATTTTGATTTACCGGTTTACCTTAAATTGCACGCACAGAGAAAACATCTCCGATTGGCTTCAAATAGGAAATCTAGCAATAACTAGCTATACGCATTCCAATAAAATTTGATTCGTCAGAAATGGAGATCGTTTGAAAAGAAAACAATTTTTAAGGCCTATATAATATCGATATAAATATAATTATATTCAAACAATCCAATTTAAATGATAATAAATCATTATTATCAAATATATCCAAATAAAATATTATACAGCTTCAAGGTAAATCGATATATATTATAAATTAAATCATTCAAAATTACGTATTAAACGATATTTAAATTATATATAAAATCCCTTATATATTAATTAAATAAATCTTATCGTTTATTAATGAATTCTATAGTGACTATTCGAAAATTTAAATTGGACATAACTAACAACCTATAAGCTGAAATCTCCATTTTTCTCTTCCATTAGAAAAATGTAATCAGGTCGATTCAAACATTTCTTGTTTTATCGAATTCCGACTTATATCGGATCTGGTATATCAATTGAAGTTCAAAATGAAATTTACGAACTACCGCGATGTTACGTGCCCGATTTATAATTATATCTAAATTATACGTTCAAATCTCGTTATATGAACGAATTATAAATCCATTTATAATTCCAAATCGATATTTAAAATAATAAAATATTTTGAATATCTAACTACTAAAAATCGGGATGCTACAATCCTTCCCCCTTAAAAGAATTTCATCCTCGAAATTACTAAGTAAGTAGAATGTTCCAATCTCAATTATTTCCAAAATAATTATTATAGAATTACCATTGAAAATTTCTAAGTCTTATAAATTTACGAAAAACTCGTTAGCATCTCCTCTGCATGGTTCGATCGGAACAGCTACAAACGCCACTTCGGGCCTCACATATCCCAAAAGAAAAGAAAACCAAACGACTGCCAAACTTGAGGTTATAAAATCAATGACCAATTAATATAATTAAGGTTTAACTTTTTGTCGAGCAACCAAACTCTAATTCCAAAGCATAATAATTAACAGCTCATCCTTTTTCACCAACCTGTGTTTAACTCATTTAGAGCGCAAGTAATAATACAGGTTTATTCAGTTTTATTTCATAATCGAATTTTATTTAAATTCGTTATATTAGAATTTAGTTTTTTAATTCATTCAATTCTGTTATTAAAACATTTATGAAGTCTATTCAAGCCATCTGACAAACAATCAACAATAAATGCATAACCATAATCAAAACACAATCAAACTTAACTAAACTAATTGTAACGACCCAAAAAATCTGAACTAATTTAAAATTTTTAAATTGGCTAAAATAATGGATTTTAAATATTTAAAATAAATATTTTAAATAATGGCGATGAAAACTGAGTTTGAATCGACATTTGAAAACGAATATAATTAATTATAATTATACATAGAATTGAAAATGGCGCGGTAGTTCGATAATTCGATTTCAAACTTCAATTGAATATACCGGGTGCAAAACAATCCGGATTTTAGTGAAACCAAAAACATTAGGATCTAATTGGTAATATCTTTCTAACGAATCTGACCAATCGAAATTTGATAGCGGGAATCAAAAGATATGTCCAGTTGAAAATTCTGAATAGTCGCTATGGAATTCAGGCCCTTAAAAATGGACATTTTGCAAACGACCTCGGATTTCGACGAAACCACTTTTGTTGGATCCGTGATGTCAAGTTATTGCTAGGTTTCAAATTTCATAATTTTTCGAATCAATATGTGAGCGTGGCAAAAGAAAACGCGTTTGACCAGTTTCAGTTGATTTTAATCGACTGGAAATTGGCCATTTTTCAAACGGTCTCAGAATTTGACGAAACTAGTTTTGTTAGGACCGTATCGTCAATACGAAGCTAGAAAATATTTTTCGAGAATTTTTCTTGTTAGTATGTGACCCCAGTAAATTGAAATGCGCGTTCAAATTCAATATATAGAGTTATATGTTGATTTTGACGAAAACTGGTCGAAAACAGCCAAATCAGCTTACGATACATATCCCATTGTGTTCGGAATGGGTGTAATTAGCTATGGACGACAGGCGGTGGGTTTGATTGCGTGTTCGAATGAAAGGGGTACTTTATAGGATTCAAAAATTAAATTAAATAGTAAAATAATTATATATATTTCCTTTCTAACCCTCTCTCCCTCGTTGACTTCACAGAAGAAAAAAAAACCAAATCGCGGCCCCCCTTTTTCTCCTAGTCGATCGTGCCCCACCGCCCAGGCGGACGTCGCTCGCCGCCTCCTCCCTCCGTCACCTCGGCCAAACCCTCCTCAACTCCTCCGTCACCTCACGCAACCCTCTCCTCCCTCGATTTGAAGCCCTCCGCGCAGAAACTCGCAGGCGCCCTACTCCTCCTACCCACGACGATCCTCCATCCCTTCGCCCTACTGAAGCCCGACGTCGACATCCACCTCCCCGCGATTGACTGCGGCATCTTCTCCCCCCCCCCTTCGCAGCTAATCGGTGAGTATTTTATTTATTTTTATTTTTTTTATTATGCAAATTCTGATTTTAAAAATAACTTAAAAACTGATTTTTAAAAAAGGATTAAAACTGTTTTTTTAAAAGGTTAAAACTGTTTTTTTTAAAGGGTTTTAAAACTGAATTGATTTTAAACTTTAAAAAGAAAGAATACTGTTTTTTTTAGGATTTAAAAACTGATTTTTATAAAGGATTAAAACAGATTTTTGAAAGGCTTTAAAACTGATTTTTTTTAAGAGTTTAAAACTGATTTGATTTTAAAACTTTTAAAAGGAAAAAGGTTTAAACTTTAAAATAGAAAAGATCATATTTTTAAAATAGTAAAAATCAGATTTTTATATATTGTAAGTCGAAGTAAAAATCAGATTTTTTATATTGAAAGTCGAAGTAAAAATCAGATTTTTATATATTGAATAACATAGTCAAAATTCGATTTTTACATATGTAGAGAATACGGGCGAAAGCGACAAAAGGCGAGATTGGCGAAGATTTCTCTAAGGAAGAGTCGTAGTAGTTGGATAGCTATTGGTGAGAATTTCTCACTCTTCAATTTCTTCTTAAATATATATATATGTGTGAAATGAAAGTGAATTGCTATATATATATATATATATATACACGCCCCTCGTCCAGAAACTATGGACGATATTTATTGATTGAAATTGTTGTGAAAATTGATTGATAGCGAATGATTGTTTGGGATTGTTTGTGATTGATATTGGTTGATTGTGGTTGAAAAATACCCATTGGTGGTTGAGAAATATTTGGTTGAAACCACATAGGATTAGTTTGTGGAAATGAAATAAATATATACATGCCGCCTGCGTGCGAACTAGATGCATGATCCCCATTGTCAAAAACCGCGAGGTTTTAAGGTAGAGCAAGGAGCCGTACTAGGGACGGTCCCGGTTTTAACTACCCTGCCGTTATGCTGCCGAAATTTTGAATAATATTCGTGTGTTTGAATTATTTTCATATGCTTAAACTATATTTATTCATTGAATAGAAAACATTCATGTGTTGAATTGATATTCATTCGTTGATTAGAAATTCATGTGTTGAATGGTATTCATATTTTGAAATAAATTGTTTGATAATAAAAATCACATTTTTATCTATATATAGAAACTACAGAAAACATTCATGTGTTGAATTGATATTCATTCGTTGATTAGAAATTCATGTGTTGAATGGTATTCATATTTTGAAATAAATTGTTTGATAATAAAAATCACATTTTTATCTATATATAAAAACTATAGAAAACATTCATGTGTTGAATTGATATTCATTCGTTGATTAGAAATTCATGTGTTGAATGGTATTCATATTTTGAAATAAATTGTTTGATAATAAAAATCACATTTTTATCTATATATAAAAACTATAGAAAACATTCATGTGTTGAATTGATATTCATTCGTTGATTAGAAATTCATGTGTTGAATGGTATTCATATTTTGAAATAAATTGCTTTACAATAAAAATCACATTTTTTATTGTATGCACAAGTCGTTGAAATGTGAAGTGTTAAAAATAGCCACTTGTTCAAAATAAACATATATGAGTTGAAATATTCATTAATTAGCTAATGAAATGATTTGCACCTATTTATGTAACATTAGAATGAATGGTGTTTTTAAACCAAATAGAAATCAAATATGAAGTTGAATAGAAAATGATAAATGATAAGAATTGTATATATATGTACATGCATATTCATTGAACAGGTTATAGCAAAGGGGCTAGAGAAGAGGAATAAAATTTTGTGCCCGACAAATAGGTACACATTTACTGTTTTGTTTGGGTGATGATTTTATGAGCCTGTTGGCTAGCCGCTTGGCTTTTTCTTTTTCTTTTTGAGATTAGAAGTACCGGGAAAGCTATTTGCGATTTCCCAATGCTCCCGGTGCAGGGGAGGTTATGGCGAAATTTTCCAAAATTTTAAGGTGTTAGAAAAATATTTGAAGTGAAAACGATATTGAAATCATTGAATGAACTATATTTATATAAATATATAAATATAAATAAAATTAAAACGAAACGAGGCCGTGCAGTTCGTATTTTGAAACCGTGATTTCAAACGACTAGTACGGGAAATCCGACCATTGGATTTTCCCGAAACCTCAACCGTCGGGTTCGCCTTGGAATAATCTTTCCAACGGCACCAACCTTGTAAAAATCCAACGGTTGGATTGTCTGGAATGTTTAATTCAAATCTGAAGAAAAACAGCGCCAGAAGCGATTATATTTTTATATATATAAATATAATTATATATTTAATCGAATAACGACGCTGCAGTTCGTATTTTGAAATCGAAATTTCAAACGATTGTACCGGGAGATCCGACCGTCGGATTTTCCCGAAACTGGAACCGTTGGATTCGTTTTGAAAAGACCTTTCTAATGATGTAAATTTTTCGAAGATCCAACGGTTAGATTTTCAGATATGTGTAAATCAATTCTGAAGAAAAACAGCGCCACGGCCGCGTTATGGCCCGAAGCGTCGTTTTGAATAAATTGGCTATTTTAAAATAAATAAAAATAGCGATAAATAGTTATAAAATACCATAAACAATATGGAGTGGAAATAAACTGAATTTGCTCGATTTATGTTGTATTTGATGGTTGAATGTGTTTGGTGTGAAAATTACATTAAAGAACACAATTGGTGTTGTCGAATAATTTAACCATTGAAATAGATTGATTTGAAATTCTAAATATACGTGAATTATTTGAAAAGGCCAAGATAATTCTCATTTCGAATAATTGACCGACGATTGAAATTCGAAGATGAAGACGATGGTCGAAGACCGGAGATCTTCACCTCGTTTGGATGGTAACCGAGGTCCTGATTGGGAGGCATCCCGAAATATGGATAATGAGTGGTGATCGTCCAGACGTACGTGGTGATCGAAGGGTTTGCGAGGTATTTAGTGCCTCCGGTTTCGTTCAGACCCAGAACGGACTTGTAAATGGACTGTGTGTCTGACATTGGAGTTTATTCTGTGTTGATTGATTTCTGTTGAATATACATCTGTTTGGCGGCGGAGAATTTATTCTTTTGCTTAGCGCCCTTCTCTGAGACGCACGAGCTCAGAGGTTGTATATCGGCGGACATCAGTCGCATGGCATGAATTGCCGGTGTGGCATGCTAAGATGCAGTGATCAGGGCTTCTGTTGAAAAGCAAAGTCTTGTGGTGATGATCAAAGCACCGCCTGTGTGGCGTAGCTTTGTGTATAACGTGAATTCGCGAGCCTCACATCCCGGTATGAACCTAAAACGGGAGAAGGACCTCAGGGAGGGCATGCGTTTCCTTCTAGCTAGGGTGGTGTCAGTGACCTACCAGCCCTGACATTTATATACTTTTCACCTATGTGGTTGTTGCTGTTGCGAGGCGCCTCGGTTTGATCGGACGATCCGGGTCCGATGGAGTCATTCGTTGGCTCGTTTACGCCCCAAAGGGCGGGGAAACGTATCGTTCAGACATTTTAATCCACATCGGTGGACCGGCCCTGACGATCCAAGGGTCACTCGAGCTCTGATCCTGAGACATGGGCTAGATTGTCTCGAATTCGGTAAGGACTATCTTTTGCCTTGGTTCATGACAGAAACCCAATTTCCAAATACGTGACGATGCGATTTTGATTGTATACCTATATATGGCGACATAGTGGTATGGGGCATTAATGCCGTCTATGATTGATAGTTATGATTTGAAATTGCTTTCAAAACATATAAACACTAGCAATAATATCAAATGCCTTTGTTTTATTCGTATCAAGCATATTTGGCCGTTATAAGGTAAAAACTCTATCCTCCGGTTTGCGTTGCATTGTGTGATGGGAACTGAGTCTTATAACGGCTTCATTTTATAAAAAGCATAGCGATGTTTAAAAGAAAGATTTGTTTTAAAGCACTGGCAATCCAATGGAGTAAACCCGTTCCACGAAGGTGGCGTGGTCCTGTGATTAGCCAATTATATATGTGTTGAGTGGATTTCTCATACCAGTCCCATGACTGACTCGTAGTTTGTTTCACTTTCAAACTCGGGTGCCCCTTTTTCTACACGGGCAGCCTTGTATTCAGGTTTAGCTGGTTCTTTCTGGATAGCTGGAGCTGAAGATGGATTCTATCATTTTTCTCTTTTATGCTGTTCAGCTCCTATTGTACATATTTTGTTTATTTCCGCTGTAGACATTTATGTATAGCTGAACTGTATTTGTACTAAGTAAGATCCTGTATACTGTGTAACTCTGATGATTACTTTTATCCAGTATATTCTATTGTTCATTCTGGTGTATTTATTTAATTCTGTTCTGCTATTATCTGTTTCTGTGTTATATTCCAAAGATAGCCCTGTTTCCGTCTGAACGGGAATTCGGGTCGTCTCACTAATTAATTTATATTTTGCTCAGTTTCCAAATTTCAAATTTGATTTCATTTAACTCCAAAAATCCAATTTAACTCCAATATCCATTTCTCAAATTAATTCGACTTAACCAAGTTAAGTTCCAAATCCATATTCAATTAACTATTTAATTTTCTAATTTATTCACCTCCATTTCAAATTTAAATTCTGATTTTATTTCAAAATCATCCATTTTCTCTTTCTAATTTCATATTTGAAATATCCTATTTATATTAAACCATTCCAATTCATAATCCAATTTGAATTCTATTCAAATCAATCAAACACATCAATATCTCAATAATTCAATAAAATTATTGCTTTTATATATAAAAATATAGTTTGGGCACAAAATTATTTCATTTACCCGCTTTACAAAACAACATCGTGTCAGTTGCTAGTTCAGAATCGAACCCATCAAATAACACAATATAAAACATTTGTATATAAAATCTACAAATACGCGCTCTCATAAATATACACTCTAACTCAATCTAGGGTATTACTGACCCCATCTCTGTTGAGTTACGCCACAGAGCCAAGGTTATAACTAAACGATTACTCTGATACCACTTGTAGCGACCTAAATTTTCGGTACTTTTTGAGCTGACCAAACAACACTAGTCGACCCAAATTATACTACAAACCCAGATGTCAATAGAATGAATTTAGAGGATGAGATAAGAAAGAAAGGAAATATTAGAATAGATGAAATAAGAAGAAGAAAACACAACAGAATTAGAGTCTCACATCGCAACAGAACAAAATTTAAAATAGAAATAACTCTTTATTGAGAGCTTGAAATAAATACTTACAATCATCAGAGTACATCAACACGTCTGGACGGTTATAATAATCTGTCCTCATATACAACACACGCAGCGGAACAAATATTAATTCGTCTCAACTCCTCCAACCTGTCTTATGAACTTCGCAGTATCCAATAACCTGAACTTGTAAAACCTTGTCTAATTCGAGCATTACAAACGCTGGATCAGTCTGGTGAACCAGAATGAGAAACCCACTAAGTTTATAAGTAACACCCAACTTGATTTTAAAGTTAAACAAATCTTTTCTGAAATAAAAGGATAATCGTAAGACCAAATCCACACATAAATACATACGACTTTTACCTTACGATACCCAAAACATTTTGTAATCATATATATCTTTTGATATTATAGCAGTGTCTAAATACAAATAAATAACTATCTAGCGGATGCTTGCATCTCATGCTCCACATAGATAGTATACAATCAAAACCGCCGGCGTTTATTGGAGATTGGATTTCGACTCTGACAAGGTATGGAACCACCTGTCAATAATGTATCTCAAGCGGGGAATACACCAGGTTCAACAAGAACATCTTGCAACCCGACCACACATGGCCGACCAATTATTTCGCTTGAGTGTATCGAATGTATATCACCAACGGTTGGGATCATCAACTGTTTCCCGAAAGGGACAACATCAAATATAATAAAGAAGGAAATGAAATTTCTTTAGATAGGTGATTATACACCATAACGGGAACGACCCACTTAGCCATGCTGCCTGCCCAATTTTTGTCATTTCACGGTTGTGAGGCTTGAGGTTTAACACTACCTTTAGAACATTACATCACCACTCACTTTGAATACCACATCGTCCGATCCGCCAAATCACTAATTGACGCCGACAAAAATACTCTGGTCATTAAGCTAAGAGAAGTTCCCTTCTCCGCCACTAATAGAAACATGTTTGTGAAAATCAAAGTACATGATCCTTAAGAAATACTCTGTCAGATATTACTCCATACATGTCTTCCAGGAACAGGATGAACCGAAGGTAACCTCCTACCACATCCTAGGAATCACCCTATGGATTAGTAGCGAGTAGTCCTTGTAAACATATAGTTTTCAATTGCGACAGAATTACAGTATATCTTTGGCCGCTAAACCAAAGATTATAAGTAATTCTACCATTTTCTGAAGATCCGTGGTCTTCATTTGCTCCATTTTGATCAGCATCTGATACCTCCAACTGTTTACGTATTTATTGGTCGGAATGGTTTTCGAATATAAATTCAATCCCGGTCTTCCCATACCAACAATCGTATATGCCATATTTGATAGTCGGTTATTTAACTATCAAATAAACAACCATTCAATTATAAAATAAAATGAATTCACCGGTTCAGTATTTAGCATCACTTGGCCCCTTCTTTTAAAAATAATTAACGCATGGTAAATTTAAAACTTCAAAATTGTTCCATATTTTTAAACATGGTATTCAATTCTCATTTCAATATATAAATCTACTCAAAACCATTTCAATCTAATATTTAGAAAAGTATTTAATACCCATATCCAATTCCTATTGTTCCAAAACATTTATTACAACATTATTCAAGCATTGCTATATCTCAACGTTCATTAGTCCCTAGCCGTAAATCAGGTAAGCGAATAATTCCCTAAGTATCAACACCGAAGAGCAAAATCAACATCAGATTAACAATCAGAAATCACTCAACTTAAGCAATCTCCAGCCAGGTTCTAATTCTTATCTTGACTTTATTAATCCATATTATTCCACTTCTAATTTGTTCAACCATTTTCCACTTTGAAAATCTCGTTTCAATTCCATTATTAAGTACGTTAGCTTAAACTTAACGTTTTAGCCTCCCGCCTCTTTTATAAACATCGTTTATAATTTTCAGGTTTAATATAAAACCCTATATATCTCGATTCCTTCTTACGTAATTTAAATACTAAGTAAACACTTATTCTTAGCTATCGCGTTGCCTTAAAATCTCTTTTATAACTTAGTTATAAAACTCGGCTTTAATAAAAGCCCTTTCATCAATCTTTTCAAAAAGAATCCAGTTATATTTCAATATCAACTTTGGTTACTTACCTTAATGAATCTCATTTACGAATTGATCACTTAAATTATTATTTATTAAACATAATAATTTACATCATCATTAACTATCATAGAAATAGTTACTTCTTATTTAACTAAAACATCCAGTAAATTTCTTTTTAAAATCTTATTATATTAAAATATTAATATATTTCATTAGATTAATTCAAAACAAATCAACCAAATAACCAATCCCAATTAAATTAGTTGACTTTGTCAACTTAAACCATGATTATCTCATTAATCAACTCCAATTAGACCTTCTTTTAAATTAATTAATAATATAATTATTTTAAACAATCTTACTTAATTACCTCTTGAAAATAATCCACCTTCGAACCATTACTTCAATTTCTGGTCTTCTGAATTTAAATCTTATTAAGAAAACATTTAAAAACTACTTATAACTTAAATAATAAAATATAAACATTTAATTTCTTTATTAAACTTTTATTTAAAATAATAGATTTCAAATTTGTCTTTAGTTATAAAAATAAATTTTATAACTTCATTACCGTCGATACACCTGACAATAGAATAATATTTATAAAACGATATATTTTTGGGCCAGCTGCTAACGATTATCAACCAATACTGCTCATTGGTTTAAATTAATTAACCATTGAATTTAGATTCAACAAATCAATGATCCAATACATTATCCAATCATATAGGCTAAACAATCCATATAATTATAATATGAAAATAAACAAAAAATTTGAGCAATCTGGTTGGATCCCTCCAACCTGTTTTTCTGCGCTTCCTAATATGTTATCTCAACAATACCATTTATTTCAATAAACAGATATAATATTCAACAATCAAACAATAACAGAAATCCAAACATCCAATTTCAATTTAATATGTTTATATTATTATAAACGTAACCAACGAGGTAAGTTACCTCATTTGGAAATAATCGTTAAAAATAACGATTGGTTTAATATTAAATTAAACAAACGTTTAATTTAATTAGCTCAATCAACACATATAAATATATATTCAGCATCCATCAACAATTAACAATCATAACACACAAATATTTAAACCCGACTTGTATAAAATATAAATGGGATAAAACTGAGTGAGTTGAACTCACCTTGATTTCATTTCCCATCTGAAACAAATCATTTTAATTAAATTAAGCTGATGTTTAATTTAATTAAAAACCCAAGTAGCTGCAAACTCTGACCAAACCAACTTTATCGTCGTGCTCATCGATATGGTTCCAAGGTTACTTGTTTCACCCAGCTCCGTTATTGTGTGGTACAATTATAAATTTAATACGGTATTTAAATTAATATTATTTATGACTAAATAATATTTATTTTCTAAAACACAATTTTCATTAATATAAATTTTTATTTGAGTAGGTTAGCATGATAACTTATTCAGGCCTATTGTAACCTGCTTAGGCACATTCAAGAATTTCCATACATACTTAATAACTAAGGTAGAATTTGACACATTACAGATCTCCAATAAGCCATGTATACCTACACTTCACCCTATCCATATGTACCTCTCGACTTCACTAAGTTTTAACACCCTTACACATATATAAAAACCGATCACGCGTTTACTCCCCAGGGCCAACAACGTTATGTATATATACTAGACACATAAACGGGGTCACGCCACTTAAACCATTAGGCACAAAAGAAAAACTAGTAAGGCATATTGATAAGTAAATTAGGCGCAATTATAATTTTATACCGGGCCACACGGTATAAATATTAGACTTAAATATATATGCTTTTCTCCAATCAATGATAATAACTTAATTAGGCGAACGACAGATGTAATTAGGCAAAATCGAAACTCTTAATGTACCTCTTCTCTTTCTCCATAATTTAGAACGCATCCCCACTTTCTCGCATCATCTCAATCATCGCACAACCTCTTTACCGTTATTATTGCTTTCTTCCTCCAAACCCGTTCTTGACATCCACCGAGCCATTATTTACTCCGTCGGCTTGCTGCCCTATGACATAGGACCTCGCGCCGACACCAGTGTACACTTCACCAACCACCCCTCCTGCTCCATGTTTTAGGCTAATGTTAGAAACAAATGTTCCCCGGTTTTCTTCACCCATCAACCTTCTCCCTTATTTCTTGTCTCCCCCAATATACGTTGCATGCATCCCTCCCACCTGCTTGGCTTTTAACCGCACTTCATCGCATTTCTTTTTCTTTCTTTACCCATACATTTTTTTGCCAATGCCTTGCTGCTTCGAACCAAGACACTCACACTTCTTCTGCTTGTGTTATTATGTCCAAGCCCCTTTTCATTCATTTTACTACTTTGTTTTTTTACAGATGGTGCGAAAAAGAATGGGAGTGGCTGCACTGTATATAGGAGAAAATGGGAGGGGATAAGAATAGAGTCCCCTCAGTAAGTACGAGATATGAGTAAAATAGTTGTGAAACTTTGAGATGAAGGAATAGCTTTGCAGCGTGTATTCCTTTCACTCCTATATAGGGTAGCTGATTAATGTATATTTTCTTTTCATGTAGAGTAGGTCGGTGCAAACCTGCATTGAGTTTTCAGTATCAGGGATAGACTGCATGAATCCATTGATTTAATAGTACAAGGGGTACGATATTGAGTTGTAATTGGGATGGATTACATGTAAGAAACTTTGCATCTAAGTAATAGTTGAATACATATATATATATATATATTCTTTTATATGATTATTTATTTCTACCGCTAACCATTGTTCACCATTAATCGTTTAATATGCGTACCCTAGACGCGAACCCCAAGCACAATGAAATTGGACATACCACTATGTCCCAACGTTTCGGTTCCAATGAAACTAATTTCATTGAAAACGGACTCCGTTTTTACAACATCGTTATTTTTATTTACTAGTTCACCCATAAACTGCACGCACAGATAAAACAACTCCGATTGGCTTCAAATTGGAAATCTAGCAATAACTAGCTATACACATTCCAATAAAGTTTGTTTCGTCAGAAACGGAGATCGTTTGAAAAGAAAACAATTTTTAAGGCCTATATAATATCGATAAAAATATAATTAATTTTAAGCAATCCAATTTAAATAATAATAAATCATTATAATGTTTATTTAATAAATAATAATAATATATCCAAAAAAATATTACATAGTTTCAAGATAAATCGATATATATTATAAATTAAATCGTTCTAAATTCCGGATTAAACGATATTTAAATTATATATAAAATCCCTTATATATTTATTAAATAAACATTATCGTTTATTAACGAATTATATAGCGACTATTCAAAAATTTGAATTGGACATAATTAACAATCTATAAGCTGAAATCTCCAATTTTCTCTTCCATTAGAAAAATATAATTAAATCGATTCAAATGTTTCTTGTTTCACCGAATTCTAACTTATATCAGATCTGGTATATTCAATTGAAGTTCAAAACGAAATTTACGAACTATCGCAATGTTACGAGCTCGATTTATAATTATATATAAATTATACATTCAAATTTCGTTATATAAACGATTATAAATCCATTTATAATTCCAAATCGAAATTTAAAATAATAAAATATATTAAATATTAAACTACCAAAAATGCGGGACGTTACACTTTGAATATCACCTTAAAATGTGGAAATTCAATAACTCTTTACTAGATGAAAAAAATTATGCAACATATATTCCTTCAAAAAAAATTTATTGATATTTTAAATCTTAGAAGTGAACATACTTCAAAACATGTGGCTTCGAAGCCAAAATGTTTTCAAAACTAGTATTTTGTTAAAGCATATTGAACCCTTTCGGAACCATTAAAAATGAAGGAAAATAAGCAATTTATAGCTTTGGTTCGAAGTAATTTAAAATATTAGAAAACAAAAGAGTATGTAGGGATTTATAGTAGTAAATAAGATGTGTAATTCCCTATATTTTTGAATAATAAAAAGAATTAAAATAATCATAGAAATAATTATTAACGAAAAAAGACATTTTGAGATTGCTAAGATTTGGCTCTGAAATATATACCATTGCGATCGTAGAAATTTCCTGATTTATAAACATATATAATATGTCCAGAACAAAGTCCGTACGGGAAATTTATTAGGGTTCGAAGTATTGCGTAAATATACGCAAATATATATATATATATATACGTGTGCGTTTGAATTTGAAATGTGAATTTATGTTAAAAATAAAAAATATAACAAAATATAGAAACAAACAAAAATGGTCCCTGAAATAAATATGCAACGAAACAACAGTAGTAAAAAAGTAAATCATGCACAAAACGACGACCCAACGACTTAATTTAAATTGCATGGGTCGACCCATATGTCGACCCAGGCATGGGTATGATCGCCCGATGTCGGCCTGGAACGTTTTTTTATATACGTGATTTCTAGACCGGGTTTGGTTTGAACGAGGGAATTATATTAATATAAATCTGATGTACGTGGTTTATTTGGACATCTACAAATAAACCTAGAGGGCCTAGCCGTCAAACTCATATTTTTTGAGAGAGCGCTGAGGCCTTGTCATTTCTTTTCTTCTCCTAACTCTTCAAAAATAAAATATTTTAGATTTAGGATTTCTATTTCAAGAATTGAAGGTGAATATAGTGGATTCAAGGTGCAGATGCCCAGATCCTCTATCCAAATATATTTGTAAATACAAACTGAAAAGAAACAGTAAATAAAGTCAGAACCAGGCCTTAGAATGGACTAAGGTGAATGGATTCAAATTATATTTTTATATAATGGTATATGGTATTGTTTGATTTTGTTAAATGTTGGTAATTCAGAATTATTTAACTGTGGTAATTTATTCCTTACATGATTTGAGTATAATTCTATTCTAATTTAATTCTTACATCTTATTGGAATGGCATAAGAAATTTCATCTGCAATAAACTGTAACTCAAATTGCAAACCTGAGAATTCCCATTTTGTTTGTCAAGGCTATGGTTTAAGTCTTGAATTGGGTAAAGGTCAAAATAGATTGGAATGGAAAAAGGGGCATTAGCCTAATTGTATTCAAACTTATAGAAAATATGTCAAATTTGGAAAATAAAAGATAGAATCGAGAATTTCACGTGCCTGTGAAAATGAAATGTTAGGAATAGCCCAGATTGATTGGTTAGGAAAAATGGGAATATATTTTCATAGTTTGGTCTGAAGATAAATGGGAAAAATAATTGCAAGCATGAAAAGAAATAAAGACGTGGATTAGTGCGAAATAGGGATTTAGTCTTATTGCGCTCTGTTAACTAGCCTTAATTTTTTTTGAAAAGGAATGTCTTGCAATTATGGGTTCCTACTGCAATGATTACATTAAACTATGGAACCAATCAATTAGGAACAACCTAACTTTCTAAAGAATAAGTTGCAAAGATGAAAAGGAAAAGGGTAACATAACTAAAAATTTATAAAAAGAATAGAAATAAGAAAAGTTTATTATAAACCTACAATTGTAAAATTTAGTAAGAGCAATTCTATGGCAATGGTTTTTATGGTGAAAATAAGATTATAACATAAAAGTTATAATTTTAAAAACGAAATGAAATAAGGAAAGATTATTTTGAATGAACTTAAAATTATGAACTAAGTTTAATAAGAACACTTCTATGGTGGCCTTGCGATTAGGCGATATTCTATTATGGCTTTGTGATTAGGCGATATTCTATGATGGCCTTATGATTAGGCAATATTCTATGGTGACCTTGCGATTAGGCAATTCAGTGGCTATTGAAATGTTATATGGTAGTTAATAAAGTTGATTAACAAATAATAAATATTCGAATTAAATGGATTAAAGAATATTGTAAATCAACAATAGAAAGTAAGTAAAATGCACAATGGTAAATTAAACATAAGATCTAATAAAAATAGTGATATGCATTTGGTCTAATCCGAAAGGATGAAGAGCCCAACAGGTTAAATCATTGTAGGTGTTCAGAGACACGGTGGGAGCACGTCCAACGTATTATTCAACAGGACTGGAAGGAAGTGCATGACTCAATAGGACGTGAGGATACTCTGCAATTTCCCTCTGGAGTTGGCCTAACGAAGCTGTACCTCCAGAGGCAGGTCTATACGGCTCCATTCATAGTGTATGCCATGGCTATATTTATGGCTAAGGGCATCCAAAAGATTGATGGTGTGATTTTTAGGATTAGTCGGTTGCCTCGGCTCCGATAGAAGGGTTCGTGGTCTCAATAAGGATAGTAAGTTGTCGGATACCTGTCCTCATCAGTCAAAGCGAGTTGGGGAAATATTTCAGCTAAACCAACAGACCAATGACCTTTCACTATCGAGACATCAGATGAGGGACAAAGCCAAATTTGATGTTTATATTATTTGTTAGGAGCATGGTCACTTAGCTCTTGGAACGGTATTTCATTAGTTAGGGGGCGAGTAGGGCCATAGCCACCAAGAAAACAGACAGACCAATCTATGGATATCTGCATTGTAGTCCTAATGAATCTATCCTTTACTATAGAAATCCCTTGACTGAGTTTTATCTGTGAAACCCAGATGATAGGTTATACGATTTCGTACCGTGGCGATGTTAGATAATGCACTTTCATAGCGTAGTGATGGAGACTTAGTACGCTTTTGTAGCGTGTCCTAGTACATTTTGATAACGTAGCGATGGAGATCTAGTACGCTTTCGTAGCACATCGATGGAGACCATTCGAGGATGGTACTATGGGAGGTACCTTGATATGCTGGGCATAAAGCTACATATATATGATTTATTAGGTTAATCTTCTTGGAAGCATATGGGTATGATTTATGCATAAATCTGAAGGTATAATGTGTAATAAAGCTAAATAACTTAATATAGGTAAACCAGTGATAGAAAAGCATATGTAGTGTTATTTATAGAAAGTATAATTTGTTCATTCACCATAACTTTTATTCTGACCCCTTCCTCATAACAAACCCACAAATTAGACATGTGGTAGAGATTTTACAACTTAGAGACACTTGCTAGACAGTGTCATTTCTATGGTAAGTATTTACTTATTATTACATTTGATTTCCTTCCGCTATGAGATATTTATTATGAACTCTGATATATTTATCGTTGCCTTTCTACAGGATACTAGATAAACCAAATTGAGTCCCAATAGACTTGAAATTTTGCATCTTGTGATAAATTCGGACCTACTGAAATTTAGGTTGTTACATGTAACAACCCGGGTTTCGACATACCGAATTTTTCAAAATACAATCCATCGGACCCCAAGTTGGGTGCTCTGGTATCCTGTAAAAAAGACAGAGAGAAAGAAACATGTCAGAGTTCGAAAAGCAGCTCACAGCGGAAGGAATAAAATATAATTTATTCAAAATAGCATTACCTTAATAATAATACTGCCAAGCCAGCAGTCAAGCAATACTATCTCTGTCATGAACCTAACCTGCGCATGTTGTGAGGAGGGGTTCAGAACATAAGTTCTGTGTGACTGGACTATAATAAACTCTTGTGTAACCCTACATATACCGTTCAGTTATAATTTCTTGTTTATTAGGTTATTCACAATATTAGCACCCAAGGCCAAACCCATGTCATTCTCGTCCACTTACTAGTAGACTTAACCTAATACATCATATATGTAATTTTTCCCCAACTCGTATAATCCTTTCCATGTATACGTACAGTCCCTTGTCGTATATCGTACGGACTTTATCACGTAATTCTATACTACTTCAACGTAGTGCCACAATTCTCGAAATCGTTTGGACTGCCACCCTTGATCTGGCTAGGTTTCCTTATCATGAACTATCGAGTGTTCAACTAGGATTTATGCCACCTAGGACCACTAGGGATTATGCTACCTATTGAACGTTTTCTAGATTCGATTAGGGTTTATGCCACCTAGGACTACTAGGGATTATGCTACCTGTCGAACAATGCCCTTTTCCCAAGTATGTATCGCGAATCGTTTCCGATGTCTAGGTGCATATGTACACTATATGTGCGGCCCGAATCCCGTAACAGGGCTAAATCAAGAAATACAGAACTCGATCGGGAGCTTTAAGTTATCTGCCGATGCAGATGCTAAGTTCTGTTTTTCTACCAGTGGTTATGGTCCAATGTGACCCCTCCCTCAACTAATGAAAGGCAATCCAAGAAAATCAAGCACGAGAACTGTACTCCTGCCACCTATGCCCCACTTTCCTATTGGCCAGCCTCACCCATAACTAGATAGCAATTATATGGTCTGTTGGGAGTTCTCTGCCTTTCCGTATACGTACTACGATTGACTGAAGATGGTAGGTACACGACGAGTGCTATCACAGGGCTAAACCAGATATCGCCGCCTCACGCTGGTCCATCCTAGTCTTTAGGTTGCCTGATATTGCAACCAAGGCATACTCTTGGTTCTCCTACCGCAGACCTTAACCTCTGTGAGCCCAGGCGGATCATCTGCAACCTCACAGATTTGGTCCCATGAATTATATGGTCCCATGAATTCAAGCATAACTTAAGTTCTCTTTTATTCGGTGATAGCGCATGGGTATTTTCCCACAGTTCTTGCTTAGCTTACCCCATATTATAGGTTATCCCACCCTTCAGGTCTTACATTACATCTTAAGTCATAGTCTTTCTCTGTCCCTAGGACAGGTTTACCCCCTAATTAACCCTTCGATTATTTCAACTTCGATTTATAATAGGTAGTTAACATTCCCTATTTCTGTTTTTGGTTAAGTTTTGTTCATATGTTCGTGTCGACTTAACCCCATCTCCTTATAACGTTCATTCACAAATTTGGTTAAGTGTTGTCTTTGAATTCATGACTTAACCCTACGAATCATGTGCCATTAATTAATTATTAATGCACTACAACCTCTCACATTAGACCTGTTGTTGTGGTTACTGGTTATGCCGGGCGGTTCCGGGCAGAATTACACCACAACTCAGTCAAACCTCGGGTTTCAAGCGCAATATGACTAACTTCTCACATTAGGACCTATTGTTTCCTACCACTGGTTAGGCCGGGCAGTTCCGGGCAGGATTACATCGCAAACTCATCCTAACCTCGAGTTAGCCACGTTTCATGTTTGGTTCATGTCTATTCTAATTGGCATATGTCAAGTTCATAATCATGTCAAAAAAATAATAAGTTCATGTTATGCCAATTTCCCAACTTACAAGCATGTTCTTATAATTGTCAACTACCAATTCATGCCATGTTCGTGTTCGTTTTAGATGTCAAGTTCATAAGCATATTCTAAATGTCATGTTTCAAGTTTCATAATCTTGTCCCTATTTACATTACACAAATTACTCAACCATATTCATGTTCTATGCAATTCAATAGTGCCAAAATTTGAGTATCAAGTTCAATCTAGATGTCAATGTCAATTCCCCAAATCCAAGCTTTACCTGAAAAACCCAATTTATGTTCATGCTTGTAATCCCATTAACAGGTTACGTCTATCATTAAATTCATAATTCATATTCATGTCAATTTCATGTTCAAGTTCTAGATGTAAACTTCATGTCAAATTCCAGATGTCAATTCATAACAAGTTTGTGTTCTTATCCAAATTCAAGTTATAATACAGGTTTTATTCTAGAGACATGTGCCCATTAACAAATCCATAAGTCAATTTCATGCTTAAATCAATGATTTCAATTCTACGCCAAACCCCAAATCATGTTCATGCGTATAATTCTAAATTTGGTTTACGCATTCAGGTTTTGTCAATGTTATATTACGCCCAACCCTCTTTGTAATTTATAACCAAACCCTGCAGTTCATGTCATAGCCCAAAACCAAGCGTTTCCCTTTTTCGCTTGCAATAATCATTCAATCGTATTCATTTTATGATAGATCTAGGCTCGAGATAGCCTAGCTATTAAAAATCAAAAAGGGAAAGAATAAAAGGAGGCACATAATCCTAGGCATAATAATTAAAATCGAGCACATGATAATATTGAACATTATGGATTCAATAATTTCATTTCATGTTTACATAGGGAATGTTTGAACGATAAATAATAATTTTACACAAAAAGTGCATTATAACTCCACTCACGGTGTTTGTCATCTTCAAAATGTAGATCCTCGATTGCCCCTTTGATTTATGAATTGGATTAATCCTTGAACTGATTTCCCCCTTTCCCTTTTTGTTGCTTTTGATTCATCTTTGATTGATTTCATGTCCATTTCAATTTATCTTTGACTTCATATGCGGCGTAGGTTGCAGATCTGAATTCCTTCTCTTTGCGCAGTGATTTAGATCTAAGCCTCTTTTCTTTTTATTCATGGTTGTAGTAATTCTAGATCTCATTCTTTTTAATTTTAAGAATAGATGTTGTAGAGAAAAGAGAGAAGAATAGATCTAAGATTTATTTAGATCAATAGCTTGAGGAGGAAGAAGAAATCAAGTTAGAAGAGAGCCATGACCTTGCCATGAATTGTTGTGGAGTTTACAATGAGCCTAGGACGTTTATATAGGTGTTAGACCAACGTACCAGGCCCAAAAACTCATCCAGGTGCTCAAAAATGAACCTGGACAGCTTCTGGGGCGAATTTCCCGCTTTTGGACCAAAATTCCCGCTCCAGGCCGCTACAGGTCGACCTCCCCAAGTGGGGGTCGACACTATGGTCGACCTCCCCCCTGGGAGGTCGACCCTATGGTCGACCTGGTCATTTTTTTTGTTCTGGGCTGTTTTCTGATTTTTTGCTGAAACTTCGGGAGGTCATAACTCCTTCATACGGACTCCGATTTTTGAAAACTCGGACTCTTTTTCCTGTAAAATTTGAGAGGAACGCAATGATGATGTCCATTTTACATAGTTCCTGATTTAAATTAAATATCCTTATTTTACCATCTTCTCCGTTACACACACTATTATTGAATTAATTTTTTCTTCTCTTCCATGTATTAATTAATTCTCATTATACATCACCATTATTTACCTATATAAGCATATTTTCATAAATTTTATTTCATTTTTAATTATATTAAAAATGCGGGGTGTTACATTCTCCCACCCTTAAAGAATTTCATCCCCGAAATTCGATAAGAGTAAAATAGATAATCCCTCGCAACATCCACTTAGTGTTCATCCAATTGTTGCAACATTGTGCACATGTGCAAAGTGAAATACATTATAGTAAAGAATGTATGCCTAATTTGGATCCACCTATATGTATGCAATCTTTAAAAAAAAATTCAAAACATGAAGCTTACATCCTAAATATACTTGCAGTTCTATATGGATGCAATATTTTTGAAAAATCAAAACATTTTCCATTCAAATTTTAACATACTCTTATAGAATAAGAGCATAGTTCATCCAATTTTCGCATCCAAAACCCTACCAACCATCTTTTAATTCGAGATTTAGAAAAATTTAATTTTCCAAATTCGATTTCTTATGTTACAAAAAGGTATAAAATGGAAAAATTCACATCCTCCGTTTTTCTTTTCTAATTGTACTTGGATTTTTATATAACTATTCTATTAAGATTTCCTATTTTCTTATCCAAGCACAACCACATAATAAAATTTCTTTCTCGTATTTTCGACTTTATCTTGAAATAATTTCATATTTATTCATCTTTTTCTTGAGATTTTCATTTTCTTTCCCCCGTCTTGTTTTGTTGCTTTACTGAATTTATTATTTTCTTGTTAGTTAGGCTATTCTTTAGCTTATTTGGCTTAGTCCAGTTTCTCATGTTTACATTATTTATTTATCTTTTCAAAAAAGCTTTTCCGTTTTCTAGTCAAAAAGTATCCTACACAGCTACAACTATGGGCCAAGGATCTTAAGACTTTATTACCTCTGACAATCGCGAGTCCACCTAACAGGGTCTATATAATTGCTTGCCCTTCATCACTTAGTAGTCACTACTAGTCCATGCTGTATATTACTAGCCTATCCTTTTCTTTTTCTCAAGCAACAATTCTAGGTCTCAATGCTTATGCATTCTACGGGAAATTTGTTTACCTAATTTTTTTTAAACAATAATCAAAATTTAATAGAATAGAGATTTCAAAAACTCTTTTTACAAAATACAACATTTTCCTTTCAAGATTTTCATATATGAGAACTCGTGAGCTATATATATATATGCTCCTTTTCATGAGAGAATTCTTTCAAAACAAGAAATCGTTGTTTTACATAATATACCCCACTTTATTTTAAAACCCAATATGCACTTTTCAAACATCAAGATACTTTTAAGATCAAAACTCAGAAAATACCACAAACTCTTTTACAAAGTCAAGTTCTTAAAAGTTTATTATTGGGTCAGACTCAAAGCGGGTTTTCCACTCAACTAGGCTTTCCTAGGTACTTTCACAAATTCAATTTTCTCGACTATATATATTCCTAATCCATTTTCACACTTTAACCTTTTTTTCTAATTTCTAAGGTTTTACTTCTAGACCCACTACTCTGAAATACTAATATTTCAGTTTCCATTCTATGGGATACTTTCTAGCTCCAAGTCATATTGTACACTTTCCCAACCACCTAATTGTTCCCAAAATTTCTATGTCCATGCCTTTAGTGTACAAACCAATATCCCAACTCTTTACATGTCTAGTGGGCTACTATATGGATTTAGATTTATATATAATATACATTTATATTTTAGAAAATACAAATACGTTCATTCATTATTGCCCTAAGACCACTAAATCGAAGCTCTGATACTAGATGTAACAACCCGGGTTTCGACAGACCGAATTTTTCAAAATCCAATCCATCGGACCCTAAGTTAGGTGCTCTGGTATCCTGGAGAAAAGATAGAGAGAAAGGAACATGTCAGAGTTCGAAAAGCAGCTCACAGCGGAAGGAATAAAATATAATTTATTCAAAATAGCATTACCTTAATAATAATACTTCCAAGCCAGTAGTCAAGCAATACTATCTCTGTCATGAACTTAACCTGCGCATGTTGTGAGGAGGGGGTCAGAACATAAGTTCTGTGTGACTGGACTATAATAAACTCTTGTGTAACCCTACATATATCGTTCAGTTATAATTTCTTGTTTATTAGGTTATTCACAATATTAGCACCCAAGGCCAAACCCATGTCATTCTCGTCCACTTACTAGTAGACTTAACCTAATACATCGTATATGTAATTTTTCCCCAACTCGTATAATCCTTTCCATGTATACGTACAGTCGCTTGTCGTATATCGTACGGACTTTATCACGTAATTCTATACTACTTCAACGTAGTGCCACCATTCTTGAAATCGTTTGGACTGCCACCCTTGATCTGGCTAGGTTTCCTTATCATGAACTATCGAGTGTTCAACTAGGATTTATGCCACCTAGGACCACTAGGGATTATGCTACCTATTGAACGTTTTCTAGATTCGATTAGGGTTTATGCCACCTAGGACTACTAGGGATTATGTTACCTATCAAACAGCGCCCTTTTCCCACGTATGTATCGCGAATAGTTTCCGATGTCAAGGTGCACATGTACACTATATGTGCGGCCCGAGTCCCGTGACAGGGCTAAATCAAGAAATACGGAACTCGGTCGGGAGCTTTAAGTTATCTGCCGATGCAGATGCTAAGGTCTGTTTTTCTACCAGTGGTTATGGTCCCACGTGACCCCTCCCTCAACTAATGAAAGGCAATCCAAGAAAATCAAGCACGAGAACTGTACTCCTGCCACCTATGCCCCACTTTCCTATTGGCCAGCCTCACCCATAACTAGATAGCAAATATATGGTCTGTTGGGAGTTCTCTGCCTTTCCGTATACGTACCACGATTGACTGAAGATGGTAGGTAGACGACGAGTGCTATCACAGGGCTAAACAAGATATCGCCGCCTCACGCTGGTCCATCCTAGTCTTTAGGTTGCCTGATATTGCAACCAAGGCATACTCTTGGTTCTCCTACCGCAGACCTTAACCTCTGTGAGCCCAGGCGGATCATCTGCAACCTCACAGAGGGATACCAAGAGTACCCTCACGTTCCCCGAAGCTACGTGCTTCGTAACCCAGTCCGCTGGAGCCTTTTTCGAAATCAGATAAACGTTCGCTCCTCCTCGTGTGTTTGTTAAGCGATGATCTACCGTATCGGGTTATTCATCTATTTATGGACTGGCTCAGTTTCCTTGACTAAGAATTATTACTTAGTTGTTCTTAACTAAGGTTTACCACTTAGTTTCCTTTCCCGTTAATCTTGTTAACTAAGGTTTACCACTTAGTCCCCTTAACTAAGGATTACAACTTAGTTCCCGTTCTCGACCGTTTTCTTAACTAAGGTTTACTACTTAGTTCCTATTAACTAAGGCTTGTTACTTAGTTATCATTCTCGTTGTTTTACTTAGTCAATTCCCGTTACCTTAGACATCAGACCACATATTCTCGCTTTATAATTCAACTTGTTGACTAAGGTTTTCCCATGAATTCAAGCATAACTTAAGTTCTCTTTTATTCGGTGATAGCGCATGGGTGTTTTCCCACAGTTCTTGCTTAGCTTACCCCATATTATAGGTTATCCCACCCTTCAGGTCTTACATTACATCTTAAGTCATAGTCTTTCTCTGTCCCTAGGACATGTTTACCCACTAATTAACCCTTCGACTATTTCAACTTCGATTTATAATAGGTAGTTAACATTCCCTATTTCCGTTTTTGGTTTAGTTTTGTTCATATGTTTGTGTCGACTTAACCCCATCTCCTTATAATGTTCATTCACAAATTTGGTTAAGTGTTGTCTTTGAATTCATGACTTAACCCTACGAATAATGTGCCATTAATTAATTATTAATGCACCACAACCTCTCATATTAGACCTGTTGTTGTGGTCACTGGTTATGCCGGGCGGTTCCGGGCAGAATTACACCACAACTCAGTCTAATCTCGGGTTTCAAGCGCGATATGACTAACTTCTCACATTAGGACCTATTGTTTGCTACCACTGGTTAGGCCGGGCGGTTCCGGGCAGGATTACATCGCAAACTCATCCTAACCTCGAGTTAGCCACGTTTCATGTTTGGTTCAGGTCTATTCTAATTGGCATATGTCAAGTTCATAATCATGTCAAAAAATATATTAAGTTCATGTTATGCCAATTTCCCAACTTACAAGCATGTTCTTATAAATGTCAACTACCAATTCATGCCATGTTCGTGTTCGTTTTAGATGTCAAGTTCATAAGCATATTCTAAATGTCATATTTCAAGTTTCATAATCTTGTCCCTATTTACATTACACAAATTACTCAACCATATTCATGTTCAATGCATTTCAATAGTGCCAAAATTCGAGTATCAAGTTCAATCTAGATGTCAAGTGTCAATTCCCCAAATCCAAGCTTTACCTAAAAACCCCCCAATTTATATTCATGCTTGTAATCCCATTAACAGGTTACGTCTATCATTAAATTCATAATTCATATTCATGTCAATTTCATGTTCAAGTTCTAGATGTAAACTTCATGTCAAATTCCAGATGTCAATTCATATCAAGTTTGTGTTCTTATCCAAATTCAAGTTATAATACAGGTTTTATTCTAGAGACATGTGCCCATTAACAAATCCATAAGTCAATTTCATGCTTAAATCAATGATGTCAATTCTACGTCAAACCCCAAATCATGTTCATGCGTATAATTCTAAATTTGGTTTACGCATTCAGGTTTTGTCAATGTTATATTACGCCCAACCCTCTTTGTAATTTATAACCAAACCCTCCAGTTCATGTCATAGCCCAAAACCGAGCGTTTCCCTTTTTCGCTTGCAATAATCATTCAATCGTATTTATTTTATGATAGATCTAGGCTCGAGATAGCCTAGCTATTAAAAATCAAAAAGGGAAAGAATAAAAGGAGGCACATAATCGTAGGCATAATAATTAAAATCGAGCACATGATAATATTAAACATTATGGATTCAATAATTTCATTTCATGTTTACATAGGGAATGTTTGAACGATAAATAATAATTTTACACAAAAAGTGCATTATAACTCCATTCACAGTGTTTGTCATCTTCAAAATGTAGATCATCGATTGCCCCTTTGATTTATGAATTGGATTAATCCTTGAACTGATTTCCCCCTTTCCCTTTTTCTTGCTTTTGATTCATCTTTGATTGATTTCATATCCATTTCAATTTATCTTTGATTTCATATGCGGCGTAGGTTGCATATCTGAATTCCTTCTCTTTGCGCAGTGATTTCGATCTAAGCCTCTTTTCTTTTTATTCATGGTTGTAGTAATTCTAGATCTCATTCTTTTTTATTTTAAGAATAGATGTTGTAGAGAAAAGAGAGAAGAATAGATCTAAGATTTATTTAGATCAATAGCTTGAGGAGGAAGAAGAAATCAAGTTAGAAGAGAGTCATGGCCTTGCCATGAATTGTTGTGGAGTTTACAATGAGCCTAGGATGTTTATATAGGTGTTAGACCAACGTACCAGGCCCAAAAACTCATCCAGGTGCTCAAAAATGAACCTGGACAGCTTCTGGGGCGAATTTCCCGCTTCTGGACCAAAATTCCCGCTCCAGGTCGCTACAGGTCGACCTCCCCAAGTGGGGGTCGACACTATGGTCGACCTGGTCATTTTTTTCTGTTCTGGGCTGGGCTATTTTCTGATTTTTCGCTGAAACTTCGGGAGGTCATAACTCATTCATACGGACTCCGATTTTCGAAAACTCGTACTCTATTTCATGTAAAATTTCAAGAGGAACGCAATGCTGATGTCCATTTTACTTAGTTCCTGATATTTAAATTAAATATCCTTATTTTACTATCTTCTTCATTACACACACTATTATTGAATTAATTTTTTCTTCTCTTCCATGTATTAATTAATTCTCATTATACATCACCATTATTTACCTACATAAGCATATTTTCATAAATTTTATTTCATTTTTAATTTTATTAAAAATGCGGGGTGTTACATTACATCTGGTATTAGAGCTTAGGTTTAGAGTTCCTATATAAATTTTAAGTGAACGTATATGTGTTTTAGAATACAAATATACTATATTTATATATGTCGAGGTCCATAAGAAAACTCACTCTTGAGTAAACTACACATGAAAAGTTTGGATCAGTATGTAAGTACACAAAGGTTAAGATTATGGATAAATCTTAAGAGTTTGAGTTCTTATGGCTGTAACACCCCATACTTTTTCGAGCTCGAATATTGACAAAAATCGAAATTCAAACCCATCCAAGAATGAAGAGTATAAATCTGGTACCTGCAAGTAATGAGCGCAAGCATAGTGAGAGTAAAATAAAACTAATTCATAGCGAAAACCAAACAAGATAACTAATACCGACAAAGCGATTACCTTAAAGCATGTCACCACATCGATATCGATCATGAGAGAACAAGAACTGGTAACCAAACCGAACACATGCTAGGACTGTCTTCCCCGAGATAAACCTAAGAGTTGTTATAAGGAGGGGGCCAGAACAACAAGTCCTGGTGAGTAGAAAATGTATAACCATGCTTACAATACACAAATGTAGGCCGTTTGGTCAAAACCAAAATATATGTCCAACAAGGGCAGTAATTCTAACCTAACCCTATAAAAAATTACGCAAATTACTAACTACCATACCCTAGGAAGTATCCCCAAAGATAACGATAACAATATCGCAGTTACTGAGATAGAATGTGTACGCATAATTATGAAGCCTTTAAACCATCATTCAACTAATATCAAAGACTAAGAGGCGGGCTTCCAACTACCAACTATTCCATAAGGAGGTTAATCATTTCTATATATCCAATGAATACTTCACTATTCATAAAAGATAAGGGTAGGTGCTTTCGATCACTTAAGACCCCACTAACAATAAAAGATAAGGGTGGATCTTTTCGATCACTTAAGACCTAAGGCGAGCCTATCGATCACTTAATACCTTATTCAACGGTTAACTCTACACTAACATAAATTATAGGACACTAGCTACAAGTCCTACTAATTTAAGGCTTCCGCTTTCACGCATATACCCATGCCCTGCATAAAGAGAGAGATAGTAAGCATACACTTATTACATACAGGATAGGTAGGTGGCATCTCGTCATTTATGACCTTCCACTAGCGGACCCCGTGTTACTATATAAGCGGCCTTATTAGATAATCCCCTAGCCTCTTACTACTTCTCGCATGATAGGAAAACCTATGGTACCTCCATAGCTGTCATTTAATACCTAATCCTAAGGCGAAATCTCACCTCAATCACTTATTACCTAGAGGAAGCGTACCAATGTAGGGATTACCAAACTCATACCCAATTGTCATTATTTACTTCTTGATTATGGGGAGGTGAGCTACGCAATCACTTAATAATCTTTTAAGGGTTGATCTAACTATCTAATACCTCTATCCGGAAGCATGGTTACGCTTATAAATTATTTCCTCTTTTCAAGGTTTTCTCCTTTGGACAAAAGGCAGGTCCTACAACCATTTAATACCTCACACTTGGAATAAACCTCAATTATGGAAATAACCCTCTCTACACAATTAACTATCGTCATGGATTCCTATGGTTAATGATATCTCACATCAGTTGTACATATATACGATTGTTGGAAAGTGCAGACTTCTATCGAACAAGGAAATTGACCTCGCATCATTAACCCATTAATTCCAATTCTTATACTAAATTATATTAGTTCTAGATTAACTAGAATATAATAAGGAAATCTATAACTTCTTACCTTAGGATATTTAATTATTTTTCCTTATCAGACTTGGCATTTATCACGAAAATCAATCCCCATTGATTCTCCTTTTAAATTTTTATTCATTTATATTAATTAGGTTACCTACCATTAGTGACCCTAACGGTCATATTCCTTAAGGCATCAATTAACCCATTCAGTGCCATTTATAACACCAACAATCATATTTTCCTAAGGCATTCATTATTCTTTTAAATGCCATTTATACCAGTCCCATTTGAACTCTAATCTAACTGTTGTAACTCCTAAACATTACTACATCGTTAATGCCATTTAATTCTTATGTGAATATAGGTACACATATATAAATTTGCTATTTATTTATTCCCTAATTGGAGGTACCCTATTTATTTCTAAATGACAATTTTAACCACTTAAACATATTTTCCCTGTTCAATTAATTCCTCAAAACATTCATGGTTACAGTAATTATTGCCTTACTTATGACACTTTTCATTTATATAGACATTTATTGAAATAACGGTCATAATATTATTTCTATTCAATACGGGTTATATTTCCATATACATACCCATAAAAATGGAAACTATTCAAACACATAATAACAACAAACACTTGTTTCATATATTAGCGTCATTTTCGTAGATTCAGACGGATAAGATATATATATATATATATAATTTAACCGCAAAATTAACGTAGTTACCAATTCATATTTTATTATTATTTATTAATTATATTCCGGTCTATACTAATGACCAAAACAACCCTTTTTGTGTTTAATCTTGTTTTAAGATTCAAAATCTTAAAAGGGCTAATTACTGTAATTATTGTATATTTTGTCCAAACCATTTTAAAAAGGAAAACTGACATAATTCAAATCATAAGGAAACATATTAATATTTTATTTAGAATAGAAGTCACAAATTACGTGCAAAATACGTGAATTTGCACATCTCTTTTTATTTCAATTATTTATGTTCCTTATAGATTTCAATTAACAACTTTATTTGCAAAAAGAACAAAAAAGACAAAAACTTACAATAGCGAAGTAAAACCAAAAACAATATCAAGTACAACAAGAATATTAATCATTTTAACCAGTACTTTATAAATCATCAATCAACATTCAACCCCGTTGATCTAGAATAAAACTATAAATTTGATGAAAGTGTTGGAACTGATTTTCAGATCGAGATGTTTACAATAACCACAACAACTCAATAATAATTGTAGGCAAAAGATGATAAAAACTTAGAAGGCCTACAAATCCATATCTAACCAATATTCATAATAATTCAGATTCGAAAAAAAATACACAAATCCGACACTTTTAGGCATATAATTTCAATTCAGCATAAAAGACTAATATAGGTTTATTATATACGATGTATATAATTTTCCACTTATTTGAAAGCCATCCAAATCCAAATCTAACACAATTTTTAGGACTAAAATTTCCAATTTTTATAGATCAACAATTTATTTCAAAAAGGGGATTGATAAATAAAGATTTAGATATGTAGACCAAGAAAAGAAATAGGAAATAAAGAAGGAAATTCAATAATTTAGATTACGTATTCGTAAAACCATCTATTTTTCATAGTTCTGAATCTAATCCTTCTACTCTTACAAAACTGAATTGTATATGTTTAAAATTTGTGTTTTGGGAGAAGTTGGAGGATTGAAAATGGCAGAGTTTTGCTGCTGCTTTCAGAAAATATGAATAAGAGAATGAGGGTCTAGCCGTTTATTTATAGGAATAGAAATGACCTGGACCGTTACATTTAGTTTAATAAAGATCCGTCTATGTGTATATATAATATACTAAAACCTAGCCGCCTGTAGGAATTGACTAAGAGATTGGTCAAGCGGTCGACCGCCCTGGTCGATCTAGCACCAGACGGGGGTAATTATATATATTACTATATGTAAAAAATTCTGTTTTATTTATTTTCCGTCCGTTTTCATATTTCATCCGTAACTTTTTCATACGGACTCCATTCGCGAAGTTCCAAACATGACAATTGACCAAAATTCCGTTACGAACGCAACGGTGCAAGTTTCATGCTCAAATTCCATCATTTACGAAAATCCCATTTTTGGAACCTAATTTAAAAACTAAACTAATTATCGCTAAAATTTCAGATTGTTACATTCTTCCCTCGTTAAAGAAATTTCGTCCCAAAATTTTACCAGTGACATAGTCATGGCACCGGCAAACTACACAATCAATTAGTGTGCTATCAATTTTGCAACCAACGTGCACATGTGCATTGTGTACATAATGAATTGCAATCACAAAATATGCATGCATAATGATTTTAAATCGGATCCTCTTGTATGTTGTTTTTTATTTATTGAAATACTTTTGAAAATATTATGCAAACAACCTAAAATATACTGGTAGTTCTATTTGAATGCAAATTTTGAAAATATTTTTTATTCATAACCCTCAATCGACTACGAATAGAAGTGTGAAGCAACCATATTTGCATCCAAACCCTACCATCCAATCGGTTAACGCATCTAAATCGTCTTATATTAATTTCTTCTATGCCTGGAAAAAGAAATTAAAGCGGAGAAATTCAACACTCTTTCTACTTATAAATGTTCCAATTTCCGTCCTATAGTGGAATTTTACCTCAATTGCCCTAAAAGACTCAAAAAAATTTAAGTGTAGGCTGCAAAGGAGGTTCAAGACAAGCTCTAAAACGTAGAATGAGTTAATTAATATCTCGCGCGCATCATTGACAAGGTAGGAAAAAAAACATTTCCATGGCTCCTTATTATCATCAACGTTTTTTTGCATTGTCGACCCTAATGCACCGCTGAAACGCGCAAACAAATCATCCAAAATCTTCCTTATGCTTTTCATGTGACTATAAAATCAAAATTTATCATAAAAATAAATTTCTTCTTTAAAAATTCTTATGTAAAATTTGAAATTTTTTTTGATGCCATTCTACATTCCTAATCAGATTTTCATAAAACAAAATTTTGGTAGTGTGCGCTTTACTGTGTTTAAACCATATATTTTTATACAAAACAGAAGTTTAAACATACGTAGCTACCGTATGCAAATATATGTTTTTACATGATTAAAAGAAAGTAAATCAGAGAAATACAAATTTTAAATGGTTTTTTTTTTCAAACAACATTTTCAAGAAGTTTCAAAATATATTTTGCAAAAATTTATACGATTCTAGTCATATGTTGGTGTTGAAGGAAGTCGGTCATGCAAAAAAACACGAAAATCAAAACTACACACAAAACTAAAAAGAAATCTTAGTTCAAAAGGAACATGCGATAGTTAATAAATACCCGTGATGAAACAACGAAAAACCCATCCTTCGCTAAAATTTATCCACTATAGAATTCTATACTTTCCAGCTCTAAAATAATTGTTAGTTAGATAAGAAAACGATATTTCATTTCTAATTCAAATACAACAAAGCATGAAAGAAAAACACACATGAAATCCCATTACATCGTCGTGTGATTTACAAGAACAGCCATACTAATAGTTACAAGCATAAATTACCACTAACCAAGAGAAATTTGCTGGAAAGAGAAAAAAAAAATACCAAGACATTGCCAATAAACAACGAGAAGTCTTTCTCCACGGCTAGAGTTCAAACCATTTACACGACCTTTGATTAGTCATATCAAGATAGCAAAATGCTTAATCTTGTATTGCAGACACTGCTGATGATGTTCGAGATTTCCACATCGCCATCTCTTCTAAGAAAAAATTCGTGATGATAAAAGAAACCTACCATAAAATTGCTTTTCACGGAGATTCACCCAACATTGCCGAAAGACAAAAGTGGATAGGTGAAAATACAAAAAGTAACTCCGCGAAACAACATACAATTAAGGACAACTAGTTGAACCAAATATAATGCAGTACTAAATGATGGTTAAGCCATCAATCGAAGAAAAGATTGATTCATCATAAGACAAATCTAGTCGTAATTTAACATCTTGGAATAATGTGCTAAAAGAATCACACATCTATATGGGCAATTCAAACGTAGATTACCGAACTCAAAAACCGACATTAAAGAAAACGAAATTTGCTACAAAATCTCCAAAGTCGGCCAAACCAAAGACCGTTCAAGTTCGTATTAAATATGGATGCCTCTAAAATCTCATCGGAATCCTCCTTAGAAAAACCACCCAAAGACAATTTAACCCTCACCTTCGAAACAACGAATGTCTTCTTCAAAAATCTATTCCAACAAGATATGGCAAAGGCAGAAGCAACACAAACAACCACTCTACTCAAAAGCTTCGAAGTGAAGGACCGGTGCAAATCCAATTGCTACGACTAATTCTCTTAGTCCTAAAGCGATGAAACCTTATGCTCAATCCGATCCAACCAAATGGTTTCTCTCCCAAAGAATGAGACTTAAAAGGCTACTGTAATTATTATATTTTATCCAAACCATTTTAATATAGGAAAACTGACGTAATTCAAATCATAAGAAACAAAATATTTTATTTAGAATAGATGTCGCAAACTACATACAAAATACGTGAAGTTGCACATCTCTTCTTATTTAAATTATTTATGTTCCTTGCAGATTTCAATTAATGTCTTTATTTTCAATAAGAACAAAAAGGACAAATACTTATAATAACTAAGTAAAACCAAAAACAATATCAAACACAATGTTGTAATATATATATATATATATATATATATATATATATATAAATATAAATGTTGTGAATATGCTTTTATTAGTTCTCTGTTTAGTCCCACATCATGGGAAAAAGTTAAACATCAGCTCCAACGTCTATATATAAAGGAGCCAATGTAATAGAAAGAAATACACATCTGAATGAATATAAATGTTCTATCTCCCTTATTTCTTCTGTTCTGTGTTCGTTTTACAACACGTTATCTGCACGAAGCTCTATTAGAGATATTGTTTGAAATATTATAGATCTATATTTATGGATCTATCATGTAAGTTATTTTTTTTTATGTTTTGAAATCATATAGATCTACATACATGAACTTGTTTGTGTCTTCTGCGTAGATGTGATCCATACTTCTAGATCATTTTTTTCTTCAGTTTTTGTAGATCTAGATTCTATTTTAGTGGATCTAACTTTTTAGATCTAATTATCTATTCCGATCCTAAATATGTGTAGATATATTCTTTCAAATCTTTGCGGATCTAATTTTGAGTTCCCAAATCCAAATGGATATTTGATTATATATGTATTGTTTACATTATCGATGATGTAGAGGTAGATCTAGTTTTATCCTTTCCAATCTACTATTATTCTTCGTATGTGATTCTTTTGGATAGACTAAAGACAAAATATCTCTTGAAAAAATAATAATTTTTTAATGTATATCCAACAGAATTATGGGTATAGAATATAATGATATAGCATTTAAATTCAAGAGCAGTATTTATTTGTCACTGGAAGTGAGACTGAAAACTCATGATGTAAACCAATTAGGAACCTGAAGTTCATATGTAAATGACCTGAAGTTCATACGACATTAAGTTCATATGCAAATGAGGAACCTGAAGTTCATATGCAAATAAAGAACCTGAAGTTCATATGCAAATGAGAAAGATGAAACAAAAGCCCAAAGCTTTCTTAAAAGTTGTGACATAAAAAGATTTTACTTTCAGAAGAAGTTAAAAGATACACACATTATAATATGTGACAAAAACATCAGATTCAGTAGAAAATCTCTAAACATGTTTCATTTAACTGACATTACAGTTTATATTAATTGAATATCCTGAAGATATAGTATACATATTAAACTCTTGAAGAGATGTTTTAGAGATTTAATTTTATATAGCAAATCCAACATCCTAGAAGAGATGTTAGAAAAAAAAATTGTTGCATAGCAATTACATAAGTAAAAGATATGTTCCCTAAAGGAATATCATACACTCCAGAAGTAGTGATTTCTTTTCTCTCCTGAATCTTATTTTTATTTAATGCACCTAATTTTGTTAATGCATTTAAGGTTTGAATGTATTTTTGTATATTGATATGACATTTCAATAGTTTGTATATATTTATCTCTGGAAGAGATAAGTTCATCCCAGAAGTGATGATAACAAAATATCTTTAGAGGATATTTGTATATTTGGAAATAGTAAAATATCTCTAGAAGAGATCTGTTTATTTGAAAATAATAAAATATCTCCAGAAGAGATTTCTACATTAAAGGCGATAAATATTTGTAGAAAAAAAATATGTATTAAAACTCCATAAATGGTGTTTATGGAATATCCTAGAAGCGAAATTATATTCTGATATGTCTATAAAAGAATTTGCATTGAAATATTTTCAAATACCAAAGATGATGATGCAAATTTAATGACTAAAGAAAATATGCATCTCGAAGATCATATTAAGTTAAGATCTAAATATTGATCTTAATTTTGCAAACCAGAAGTGAATACAAAAGTATTTTTTTGTTATAAAAATGGAAAACTTAGAACCTGTAGTTTCTACGATGGTAAGAAGTAATTTTGATATAAAAAGAAAGATCTATATATGGATAGTATATTTGAAACATGTAATTTTTTTGTTGTTGTGAATTTTATGTATAGATCTGCAAGTTTTTCGAATCATTCATATTAAAGAATGTAAATCTCGTTTCTATAATTATGCATTTCTACTCAATTCTGGACCAGGCATTATGCATGTATATGGTATTTTAAAAAATATGATTATTGGAAATGCAGTGGAACCAGAAGTTCAATACAGCGGAATCATAAGTTCAATATAGTGGAACCGGCAGTTTAATACAGTTGAACCAGAAGTTCAATACAGTTTAACAAACTTGAAATTGTTTATATATTATTTGAACTAGAAGTTCAATATAGAAAAACAACTTGAAGTTGTTCATATATTTCATTTGAACCAGAAGTTCAATACAGTTCCAAATCAGATATTTTGGATATTATGATACGATATTTAAGATTCGCATTGATATTGCTTGATAAGCAAAAATTAATGATTGGAAACTTATGAATAATTTTTTCTAAAATAAGTAACTTGAATGAGAAAGAATATGCAAATCAATTATATATGTAATATGTGGACGCACGTATATACACATATATGCGATATTTAATTAACTTGAAGTTGTTATGAATTCATATTATAATTTATGCAGTCGATTGACATCAATATTGAATGACCTGAAGTCATGTGCATATTCAAATGATAGAAAATTCCTCCAAGTCATTAGATCATTGAAAGGGAATAAGCAATACAATATGAATGCATTTTATCAAGTAATAAGAGCATTATCCTCCTGCAATTGAAATACATCTAATGTATTTGCTAGCTATGATGTTATAATGGATCAAAAATGAATCCAAAGTAGATTTAATATTTAAAGTGACAATGTTTGTCAATATTGAGGGGGAGGATAAAGGGATCGTCGATTTTAAATGTTTGCTAACATATAGAATTATGCAAAGTATTAAGCAACTTGCATAAATTATCAATTATGTCCCTAATAGGCTTTCTCCAATATACATTTGAATCCCCGAAGGATCAAAAAGTGTAAATCACAGCTGAAAATGTGGTTTAAAAGTCAGTTCAAAATATTTTTGGAGTAAGTCATAAAGATGCAAAATAAAGGAGGTGAGTGTTCCTGAAAAAACACTTAAGGGTACTTTGAAAGAAGCCCATGATATGATTGTCAAAATAACCCCAGAAGTGGTTTAGGTACCTAAAACATGATAAGTTTTGAGATCTCAATAAATTATGTATAGAACTGACAAGAAATAATCATCGATGATAAATTAATAAATAATGAAGCGCTTATATTTATAAATGGATTAAAAATCCCATATTAGAGAGAAACATGATTGGCCATCATGAAATTCTCCTAAATAAGATTTATGGACCTGTAGTCCATAAGATATGAACATGTAGTTCATAAGATAAAAATAGAAATATATATATATATATATATATATATATAATTACTGAAGCACCATAGAGTGTCAACAACATATTAATGCCATGAACATTGTATTTTCAGAGATAACTGAATTGATTAAAGTGGTGAAAGTGTTTAAAACACTTATAATACCCTGAAGGTATAAACAATGAAAGTATACAAATTCCAGAAGAATTTAAATAACTTTGGTAGTGATAAAGAGAAAGAAATGTAGATTACAACATTCTTTTAAGTATTGTTGTGATGAAAATCTTGAAATAATTCATGATGAGTAGATCACTTCCTGCTTTCAAGAATTTTGTTGTAATGAAACTCTTAATATCCATTGAAGTGGTAGTTGCGATACGAAAAACTTATTATTATATATAATTTCCTCAAGAACATAAATAACATTTGTTATTATAAAGACTACCAAAAACTTGGACGATAGATTACAACATTCTTCTAAGTATTGTTGTAATGAAAATCTTGATATACTTCAAGGTGAGTAGATTATTTCATGCTTAGTAATGAAAGTTGTCTTATTCATCAAATATGTATTGCAATATGCAAGTCCGATTGAAACAGGAGATTATAAGCACCTGAAGTGTATTCAAAAATAAATATTAGTATCATACAAATCACAAAAGGAAGGTGTTTTAAATAAGAAAACATGCCTGAAGCATGGAAATGCACATGAAGTTTTTAAAATAAAAAAACTTCATTAAGAAGTATTTGTAAGCAACTTGAGTTATTGAAAGAAGAATACGAATTCAGAGAAAATTATTAAATCAGGGGGAGCATCCAGAAGTATGATATAATGCACTCTTTTTCCTTAACTAAGTTTTTCCCATTGGGTTTTCTTAGTAAGGTTTTAATGACGCATGGGTCATGATCCAGAAGTATCAACCCAAAAGTAACATACAAAAATGAGTTATAATGTACTCTTTTTCCTTATTTAAGATTTTTCCCACTGGGTTTTTCTTATTAAGCTTTTAACAAGGCATTACATTGATCTAGAAGTATCATACTACTTTTGACGTAGTAAATATGACATTTTAAATTGCACTCTTTTTCCTTCACTAAGATTTTTCCCATCGGGTTTTTCTTAGTAAGGTTTTGATGAGGCAACATTTTGATCCAGAAGTATCAAACATCTTTTGATGCAGTAGCCTATTATTTATGAAGAAGACAAGGCAGTTTGCATGGCTTAGATTCAAGTGAATTATATCAAGGTTGATAGGATGGAGCACATTTTTTCTAAATTTCCCTTCACATATGAATGAAAGAATAACAAGAAAGAGGAGAAACAAATTCAGTTCAAGAAAAGCGGGAAGATCTATTCTCAAAGGAAATTTCCAAATCAACGTTCCAGAAGATGATGTACAAAATTGGCATGCGTCGACTACATCAATAGACTAATTGAATAATGAGTTATAAATAAGGGGGAGCATATAAAAATATGCTATAATGTACTCTTTTCCTTCACTAATATTTTTCCCACTGGGTTTTTGTTAGTAAGGTTTTTAATGAGGCGTTATCTTGATCCCGAAGTATCAACCCTTACGGCAACATTGTAAAACATGTTACCTAAAGATGAATAAATTTGCACTCTTTTCCTTATTTATGATTTTTCCCATAGGGTTTTTCATAAAAAGGTTTTTAATAAGACATTGTTTTGATCCTGAAGAATCAAACTCTTTTAAGGAATATCATTTTAATATGATATTCATAATGTCAGACGGTGTACTCCTTTTCTTGTTCAAGGTTCCCATTGGGTTTTCCTGATAGAGTTTTGAAGGCAACAGACAATGATTGTATCGACAGAACGGATATATGCAAGCAAGGTAATAATAAGGGAGAGCAATCATCATATATGTTTTAAAATGGACAACTTCAAGTTAGCAGAGCATTCAAGTTTTGAAGACGCATATTCAAGGGGGAGTGTTGTAATATATATATAAATGTTGTGAATATGCTTTTATTAGTTCTCTGTTTAGTCCCACATCATGGGAAAAAGTTAAACATCAGCTCCAAAGTCTATATATAAAGGAGCCAATGTAATAGAAAGAAATACACATCTGAATGAATAGAAATGTTCTATCTCCCTTATTTCTTCTGTTCTGTGTTCGTTTTACAACACACAATAGGGTTATCAATTATTTTAACCAATACTGTATAATCATAAATCAACACCCAACCTTATAGATCTAGAATAAAACTATAAATCTGATGAAAGTGTTGGGACTGATTTCCAGATCCGAAATGTTTACAATAACCACTACAACTCAAAAATAATTGTAGGCTAAAGACGATAATAACTTAAAAGCCTACAAATCCTTACCTAACCAATATTCATAATAATTCAGATTTGACAAAATACACAAATATGAGATTTTTAGGCATATAATTTCGACTCAACACAAACGAATTATATAGGTTTATTATAAACAACGATTACTAAGGCACGTCCGATGGACGTGCGTATAGAATACCATTACTTAGCATGTTTTTGTTGCAAAATACCATGGCTACGAGTAGAACTGAAAATAACATGGGTACACCGAAGAATTTTTGGTCAAAAAAGAACTCAGATAAGCAACCCCACTCAGCCCCGCGGAATTCTTGAAGTTGCTTCAATACTTCAATTTCCTTCTCTCATTTAAAGTTTTAATCAATGCAAGATGATTGATATCATTATTAGTGCCATGTTTTTTTGTCTGCACCTCAACATATAAACATGATATAGTAACCCAATATGATTGTTATATTGATGCATTATTGTATTTGTAGGATGTTATGTTCAAGCATGCCCACATACACATACACAATTTTTTTGTGTGTGTATGCTAAGATATAAATAGAACAGATGACAATTGGTAAACCGGAGTTGTTGATTTTTGGAATTTATCATGTTAGTTTTTTTCAATTAAAGCATATAAACCGTAGGTGGTCGACGACAATGGGATGTTTAACTTAAAAAACATTCCAAATCTTTTTCATAAATATAAATTCTAATTGAAAAACATTCATTCAACTATGTTACAACCTTTAAGTAATAAATGATAAACCCAAACAATATAAATGAACATGTCCCAAATGTGTTGAACCTTCAGATCCACTTTATAGCCACTTCACGTCAACTATCTAGATTCACTGAGTGCATGTATACGAGGCCTTTAACTAGTGTTTCTTCTTTTCTTGTCCTACAATCACAAAAGATGAGGAGATGTGAGACAGAAATAATATATTTTCAAGTCACTAATTTGATAATGAAAGAAATCAAAGTCATTGTACACATACAAGTAAGTGAAAATATAAATGGATCAATAGAACCATTTATATAGGGATGCTGTTTGATTTATTTAATAACAGCAGCTTTGAATTTGGTACAATGAAGATGGCAGTAGATCTCTTTCTTTGTTAACTAGTGAGCGACCCATGCTTCGCACACGGGTAGAGTGCAGTATCGGTTGATCTCAATGTTGTTCGGGTAAGGTGAAAAAAAAGAGAAATAAAGAGCCAGTAGTAGATATTGGTTGCATAATGATAAAAAATTATTCCCAAAAATATTGATATAGTAATATTTATTGATGATTGTCTATCTATGATAATCAATTTATGTGCACATAATTTGTTATGAACTTAATTAGTTTGGATATAGTAAGTGGTATGGATGTATAGGTTTATATTTGCACATTGTTGGATTATTATCTATTTCATGTCTATTGTTCGTAAATGTTGATTAATGGTAGATAGTTCACTTCGTTTGATGAAGGTTGGTGCTATCCACTATGCAGGATTACGATTATGTTTTCGTAAATGTTATTTATGTAAAGAAGAACAAAGTAGAATTCATTGCAATTGAAATCTATTAAAGCACTCTCTCTTTTATTGTAAAAATTGAGATTCATGTTTGTCACCATACATAATAATCTTAGACAATTCAAATACAAAAATGCTATAGTGCCCGGTTTACTTTTTGTCAAAAGTTGAGGCAAGAGACGTTAATTGCGGACGTTCCCACCATAAAACCATGCAAAATTACCAAATTGACCCCCTGATATTCACACTTTACACTGTTTCACACATTTCACCCGGTTTTCTAGCCGGCCCCTCTAGCATCTTCCATTCAAACAAGGCTGGGTAGAAATCATGAATGTGAAGAAATCAGCATGTAACTTTTAAAAAACGGAAATAACCTGCTGTTAACAGTGTTGGTGGTTCTAAATTAATTCAACCAATCATTATAATTAAAAATACCCTTGTTATGAATAAGTGTTGAAGATTCATAACACGTGGGATCCATATAATTGTTCCCTCTTGCTAAAAGAATTTATGTTTATTTTAGTCAATTAAATTACTTCAGTCTGTAACAAAGTAGTGAAAGATTTGGGTTATGAAAAAATTTGTATTGAGGTAATGAGCATTAACATCCAAAAAACAGAAACAAATACTATATGGAAAGAAAATTATTGCAAACACTTGACGTCGGAGAGAAAATTGAAGAGGAAAAAAAGCTAAATGAAAAGGAGAGAAAACATACACGAACTTATTAAAAAAAATATAGCATCTGCTGTAGTATATATATAACTGTACTGAAATAATTTGTTTAGCCAAAATCAAGCATGAAGAATAAATATTCATCAAAAACAGTTCAATTTATGAATTATTAAGGACAAGGGGTTTACTATGAAATAAGCACAAAATTGCTAGACTTCGTTCATTCAAGCTATAGTTGAATTCTTTGCAGATTCATCAATCAGAACTTACCAAATCTTTTTTGTTTAAGTAATACAGGTTCAAAAAATTACAGTTGTATTCATTTCAAGATAGATGTTTGAACTGTCTTATAGCTAGGACCAAATCTAGTGGCATATGCACATGTAATGATTAGTGACTGTAACACATACTCTGCAAATTACACTTCATACCACCTAATTTTTTGATCTTTATTCCAGAACGTAAGGAAACCAAATGATGTTGCCTTTGTCAGCATACATTATTATGGGTTACAAATAACCAATCCTCATGGAAAACATGGCCGCCTCTTCTCTATGTGGTTGGGGGGTGGGGTGGGGGGGGGGGGGGGCGGCAATGCTGTTGGGCAGCATATTGGATTCAATATGCGTCCGTGCACAAAAAGGACACTACGTCCACAATGGAACATGCAGTCAAACATTGAAAATACAGTAAAAAATAAAAACGAAATAGCTGTCAAAATGTTGGCATATTTCATGAATGTTAGCAAATATAATGTTTAGCTGAGTGTACCACAACAAAATTTATAGGTTAAAGGTAAAATGTAATGCTTGATCACACACAACCATTACCTAAAATGAACTGTTAGGTATGTTCAAAAAAAGATGATAGAAATCCAAGATCAAATTAATTGAATCCATGCCAGGTTGGGCATCGACCACTCTTATGCATGTTTTGTATTGTTTGCCTTAAGGTTGCGATAACGTAGTCTTCATCAGATAACACCTAAGTCCAATCTGCGTCAGATGTCAGTTATCATTCTTGCTTGCAGCAATGCTTCAATATTAACATTACAATAGTTGCATTTTCCTCTGTATCTGTTGTATCAGCTCAGTGCTTCAGCTTACTTTTAGCGCTTAAGTGGAGAATAGTGATAAGTAAGATCAACTGACAGAATAACATATTAGTTATCATACGTAAATTGTATAACGTTGGCATAAATTTATATATAAAACACTAAATTGATATTGAATAAATTTAATATATCTATAAATTAACTAACATTTGACACTACACAGTAAATGCGTTTCTTAAATATCATAAGGACTATGTAAGAAGTTTGCCTTAGGAGTTCATCAACTATCATTCACAAAACTTATGTTTGACATGAGCCATGCCAAAGACAATACACAGCAACAAATATTTTTAATAGATAACATCTACAGATTTACCATAATCGATAATTGCTATATACGTTATAGTAAAATTTAAGTATATCCCACTTACCCTGTTAAAGATATGCTCACGAACACAAATAACTGTAGGGAAGGTAACTCCTTTGATTTCATTGGGTAATAATTCAGAAGATTGCACTTTTTTAAGGCCGCTTCCAAATAATAGTTCTGAACTGTCCTGCACTTATGTCAAGCTGCTTCCAAATAATTGTCCTGCAAAGCTGTTACTATGATACATTGAACATATACATACCTCTGAAATAAAATAGCATCATAACATCTTTTGATATAGCTGATTTATAACCAAATAAACTGGTCTAATGTGCTGTATAAATGTTGTTATCTATAACCATACTATAGTTATGTGATAGATAATTGGGACACATATGTACTATCTTGAAGATTAATAGTATTGTACTGTGCACTGCTATAACTTATTTTATCATTTCCTTTATTACTTTTCTTTTATTACTTTTCTTTTATCATCTCCAAAAATTTCACAAATGGGATCTTAATCAAAATTGCTTGGACTTCGAGTTCCATCACCATCAATAATGCCAGCTTCTGATTTTATTTTTGCTTCCGCTGCTTCAACCTAAGCCTACATTGTTTAACAAATATAACAATAGGAATGACGATGTGGAAACAATACATATTACCCATTCTAACCGACGTATATTGCTTAGTTTACTAATTGAGCAATGCTAGGTTTATTAACCGAGTCAATGCTGGATTTTAGAAACCGAGAATGCTCAAATTTTGAAACTGATCATTGCTCAGCTTTTAAAACTTAATTTGTTTTTATAAACATTAACATATTTCAATATTGTAGTGGTAGAAAAGATGTAAGTGCATTGATTAGGGAAGGTGGATTAAAATACAAATTAGTTTTATGTACTTTTAAGAGGATGAAGGGAGGGCTAATTTTTTTCCTTTACTTTTTTAAAACTCAAATCAATTCAGTAATCTGATGGATATTAAATTAAGAAGAACGCAGTCTTTTGTTGCAAACAACGCAGTTCCAAATGGTTTGGAAGATTAAAAAAAAAAAAACGTCAAGTAAAAATTGCAAGAAAAAAATAGTCATATTTGCTGTCTATATTCTATTTTTATACAGTACCATGCATAATATCCAAAGATTTAGTGCATAATATTCTCAGTTCTTCAATCTCAGTATACGTTAAAAAATACTAATGCTCTCATGCAAATGCATGACAAAAGAAGAGTACAGATGCACTACATGTAAAATGGATTTAATAAGAAGGAAAGAAACAAAATTAAAAAGGTGTAGGAGTGTAGAGTTACATATCGTCATGTAAAATAGATTATGGAAACAGACTGCCACCAACCGATGTTGATATAAATTGTAGCCACCGGAGGGTAACATATCATCAAACTACAGTGTCCTCACATAACCTTTATCCAACCGACCAATTCAAAATTCCATTTATGTTGAAAAACAATGGCTGAGTCACGTACTTTGTCGCTTTCTTGAAGACGATTAGGCGATTTGGTCGGTGGTGAAAAACCAGTTCATACTTCCGCCGCCGCCTCTACGATAAAACAGCCTCTCTAAAATGAATAACTGATTTGCTTTGCACAACAAATCAGTGCAGATTTGCACTTTCGAATTTAACTGCTCGAAAATTTCTGAAAGAATATATATATATATATATATATTTTTTAATGGCGAAGGAAGAGAAATTTTTTTCTATACAAATCTCGTCTACAACTGAAGATAATATATAGACGGGATTAGGGCTGAACGAAAATACTGGTCAGTGGAGGAAAATAGGATCTGCGAAATACTTGGTCAAAAGTTTACCGCGTTATATATAAAAGTCGGCTCAGAAATATTTTCGGTATTGAAAAACTAGTTCGAAAAATGCAGTGTTTTCTGGACTAAAAATATAAGTGTCTACACCACATAGCCAAGGCCCAAGGCCCAAGGCTAATCCCGAACCGAACCGAGCCGGGCCGGGTCGAGGCGGTCGGTCGATCGCGCGCGCATGTGTGGTGGTCATAATGCATGGTCTCCCTCCTCACAACAAAGCATGCATTGGGAGCCCAAGGCCCCAACATGACTTCTTAGAAACAAGTATAAATACTTGCATCTTTCTTATAATCCCATGATGTGGGACTATTCACAAATAGGAGGCATCATAAACTTATTTCATATTTTAAATAATTCATAAAATTTCCAACAATCCCCCACTTGATTTTTTTTTAAATATTATCGAGCAGTTTCTAAAAACATAAGACTGTGCATAAACAAAGGTGTCATCCGACTTGAACCTTTGCATAGTGAATAAGATTCAGTTTTTACTAGAGTGACACGTAGTCTTGAACTCTATTCCTGACATCAAACCACACACAATCTTTTCTATAGTGCAATCAATTAAGCCTGTGCATTTATGGCCATACACGTCTATTCCAGTTTAGTGAACGCTCTATAAGTTTTGCCCAAAACTCCATAGGAAACGGCCACATTTCCACATTCACATAGGTGAGTCTATCAAGAGTACTCCTGAAGGTAGGTACTCCACTCCAAATAGAGTATAGATCTCATTAAGAGTTTCTATTAACTCATCCTCTATCACTTCAGGAATACATGCTTCTTAGTTTTTCATATAGCATGTTCAACTTCTATCACTACACAACTTGTTTTTACCCATTGAACCTATTTCTTGGGATCTCCAGTCATTTAGGTCGGGTTACCATTGTGCGTGACTCAACAATCTAAGGGAAATAGTCCCATTCTTTTAGAAGAATTATGGACTTTCTCTCTGGACAATCCTTTCGTCAAAGGATCTGCCAAATTTTCTTCGCTACGTACGTAATCTACTCCAACGGTACCTGTAGTGATTAGCTCTCTAACCGTGCTGTGCTTAAGACGTATTTGTCATCTCTTACCGTTATAATAACGGTTCTGAACTTTTGCAATAGCCGCGGTACTATCGCAATGTATCAACACAGCCAGTATCGGTTTTTCCCATAAGGGAATCTCTGCTAGCAGATTTCTCAAATACTCTGCTTCTTCACTAGCTGTAGCTAGTGCTATCATCTCAGACTCCATAGTAGACTGAGCCAAAATAGTCTGTTTCTTGGATTTTCAAGAAACAACTCCTCCAGCGATGCTAAATATATAGCCACTGGTCGCTTTAGAATCATCTGATAAAGTATTCCAGTCTGCATCTGAGAACCCTTCAAGTACATCTGGAAACTTTCCATAATGTAATCCAAGGTTCATAGTTCGTTTAAGGTATCTCATGACCCTTTCAATAGCATGCCAGTGCTCTGTACTAGGTCTACTGGTAAACCTGCACAATAATCCCACGACATAGGCAATGTCGGGTCTAGTACAATCAGTGGCATACCGAAGGCTGCCAATGATGCTCGCATAATCAGACTGTCTTACACCTTCACCAGTGTTCTTAAATAACTTTACACTTGGATCGTATGGTGTACATGCAGGTTTACAGTCAAAGTAATTATATTTCTTTAGTATCTTCTCAATGTAATGAGACTGATCCAAAGAAATTCCCTTTTCTGACCTAGTAATTTTAATACCAAGGATTACACTCGCCTCACCTAGACCTTTCATGTCAAAATTGGCACTTAATAAGGGTTTGACTGAATTTATGGCAAGAATGTTTGACCCAAAGATGAGTAGGTCATCTACATAAAGGCATATAATAGTGCAAATGTCATTCTCAAATTTGTAATAAATGCATTTGTCACTTTCATTAACTTTAAAATCATTTGAAATGGTTAAGTTATCAAATTTTTCATGTCATTGTTTAGGTACTTGTTTTAAACCATATAATGATTTATCTAATTTGCATACTTTATGTTCTTGACCATGTACTACAAATCCTTCAGACTGGTCCATATAAATTTCTTCGTCTAATTCACCGTTCAAAATAGCGGGTTTAACATCCATTTGGTGTATTAGTAAATTATGAATGGAAGCAAGTGAGATTAATACTCGAATGGATGTTATTCTAGTTACAGGTGAAAAAGTATCGAAGAAATCTATATTTTCTTTTTGTCTAAAACCTTTAGCTACTAGTCGTGCTTTGTATTTATCTATAGTACCATCAGGTTTTAGTTTCTTTTTAAGTACCCATTTACAGCCTATAGATTTACAACCAGGGGGTAAATCTGTCAAATGCCAAGTCTTATTGGATTCAAGAGAATCCATCTCATCATTTATAGCCTCTCGCCAGAAATCGGCATCTAATGAAGATAAGGCCTCTTGGAGGTTTAAGGGATCCTCCTCTATAGTAAAAGCGCTAAAATCCGAACCAAAATCTTTTACGGTTCTTGCTCTTTTACTTCTTCTAGGTTCAACTTCAGAACTTTTATTAAGTTCTGTTCTAATAGGCGTACTTGATGTGCCCACACTATTCCTTAATTTAAAAGGAAATTTAGTTTCATAAAAATCGGCATCATTTGATTCAATTATGTTATGTGCATTTATATCATAAAATCGATATGCTTTGCTATTAATAGCATAGCCTACAAATACACATTCATATGCTCTACTTGCCAATTTTATTCTCTTAGGGTCTGGAATGTGAACATATGCTAGACAACCCCAAGTTCTAAAGTATGAGACATTGGGTTTATGATTCTTTAAAATTTCATAAGGTGAAATTTTATTCTTAGATTTAGGGATTCTATTTAGAACATAACATACAGTCAACAAAATATCCCCCCACCAATGTTTTGCTGCACCAGAATTTTGTAGGATGGCAACCACTAATTCGGTAAAAGTCCTATTTTTTCTTTCAGCTTTACCGTTCATTTCAGGTGAATAGGGTGCAGTTCTCTCATGTACAGTACCATGTAATTTATAGAAGTCCAGAATTGAATTAGATTCATATTCTGTTCCTCTATCACTACGAAATCTCTTGATTTTCCTATTTGTTTGATTCTCAATCTCAGTTTTGAATGTTTTAAACATGTCAAAAGCATCACTTTTATTTTTCATAAGATAAACATATGTGAAATCAGAACAATCATCGATAAAAGTGATAAAATAACGATGTCCATGTCTAGTCAATGTGCCATCAAGTTCATATATGTCAGAGTGAATCAAGTCTAAGGGTTCAGATTCTCTATCAACAGATTTATGAGGTTTATTTGTGATTTTTGCTTATGTACATAATTCACATTTATCAGATTCAGATTCTGCTATCTTAGGTATCATATCTAGAGTGCTCATGTTATGAATTATCCGTTTATTAACATGACATAATCTAGAGTGCCAAATATTAAAATCACACAACATATAAGCAGAATTATTCACTTCATTAGATTCAACATTTAATTTGAACATTCCCTCACAAGCATAACCCTTTCCTACAAAGTTTCCCTTATACACTATGGTATACAAATCAGCCCCAATAAATTGAGTAAACCCTGCCTTATTAAGGAGATAGCCAGACACCAGATTCTTCCTCATCTCTGGAGTATGCAAAACATCTTTGAGGATCACAGTCTTTCCAGAGGTAAACTTGATCTCCACATTTCCAATCCCTGCAACTTTAGTGGTGTGAGAATCTCCCAGCAACACTTTCTGATCATTAGCAGCCGTGTATGTAGAAAACATAGCACGATCATAGCAGACATGGCGAGAAGCACCAGTGTCTACCCACCAACCCTCCGATCTACCAACAAGGTGAATCTCAGTAATCACAGCCATAAGAGGCTCCTCCTCAGTCAAGTTAGCCTGTGGTATAGAGCTAGGCTTGTTTCGACACTTTCGTGCCATATGACCTGGTTTTCCACAGTTATAACATAGAAACAACTGTCCAGAGTCATTCTTTTGGGCTGATTTTTGCTATCCTTTTGGGTTTCCTTGCGGATTCCCATTCTGTTTGTTGCGTCTGTTCTGATTCTTAAAAGACTTCTGGTTTGGTTTCAGAACTGCGGGTTTGGTCTTTTTAGTGTTGTTGTTTGAAACAAACAACACTTCCTCTTTCTGGTCCTGTTTGCGTGCCGCCTCCTCAATGCGAAGGCAAGTGATCAAACTCTCTAAGGAAAATTCCTTAGTCTTATGCCGTAAGAAAATTTTAAAATCTTTCCAACCTGGGGGCAGTTTGTCAATAATAACAGCAATTTGAAACTGTTCATCCAAAACCATACCTTCGGAGATGATCTCATGAGCTATTTTCTGCAGCTCATGAGACTACATCTCTACTGACCTATCGTTTGTCATCTGGTACTTGAGATAGCGGCTTACAGCATACTTCTTTGCCCCTGCCTCCTCTGTATCGTATTTCTTCTGCAGTGCTTCCCAGATCTGCTTTGCTGTCTTGTTCTCTGAGTTATAGTAATCATACAGATCATCGCTCAATCCGTTCAGAATAAAATTCTTGCACAGATAATCCTGTTCAGTCCAGGTCTGCAACTGCTTTGATTGTTCAGTCCAGGATGTCATCTGCGCTTCATCAGTTCCGTCAGGCTTGTCTGGCAGCTGCGGTTTGTTGGTGGTTAGAGCAACAACCACCTTCCTCATCGTCAGGTAGAACTCCATTTTCTGACGCCATCGTTTGAAGTGCAGACCTTCGAAACGAAACGGGGCAGCAATCACCAATGGGATCTGGAATACAGAGGATGGAGCAACATCATCTATGGTTGTTGTCGAAGCCATTATTTCTGATCGTCTTCAAATTGTTGGAAAACAATGGCTGAGTCACGTACTTTGTCGCTTTCTTGAAGACGATTCGACAATCTGGTCGGTGGTGCAAAACCAGTTCGTACTTCTGCCGCCGCCTCTAGGATAAAACAGCCTCTCTAAAATGAATAACTGATTTGCTTTGCACAACAAATCAGTGCAGATTTGCACTTTTGAATTTAACTACTCGAAAATTTCTGGAAGAATATATATTTTTTTTAATGGCGAAGGAAGAGAAAAATTTTTCTGTACAAATCTCGTCTACAACTGAAGATAATATATAGACGGGATTAGGGCTGAACGAAAATACTGGTCAGTGGAGGAAAATAGGATCTGCGAAATACTTGGTCAAAAGTTTACCGCTTTATATATAAAAGTCGGCTCAGAAATATTTTCCGTATTGAAAAACTAGTTCAAAAAATGCAGTGTTTTCTGGACTAAAAATACAAGTGTCTACACCACATAGCCAAGGCCCAAGCCCAATCCTGAACCGAACCGAGCCGAGCCGGGCCGGGTCGGGTCGGGTCGAGTCGGTCGGTCGATTGCGCGTGCATGTGTGGTGGTCATGATGCATGGTCTCCCTCCTCACAACAAAGCATGCATTAGGAGCCCAAGGCCCCAACATGACTTCTTAGAAACAAGTATAAATACTTGCATCTTTCTTATAATCCCATGATGTGGGACTATTCACAAATAGGAGGCATCATAAACTTATTTCATATTTTAAATAATTCATAAAATTTCCAACAATTTATAAAAGCATCAAATGGAAATAAACCACGACCTGATATGAACTGAAACCCAAATATTGATCAATTAATTAAGTTATCTTAACTTGTACCCTGCTTACAGCCCTTTAATTATGTTTATACCCCTTAGTGGAGGTTGTTCAAGAGTGCAAGAGACGATTTGGTTAAATTGTAAGAAGTTGTATATGATGGAAATAAGAACCAAAGTGTAGATATATGAGAGGGTAAAAATTCAATGAATATAAAAGACTCATAAATGAAATTGGAAGAGGGGTGTAATTACATAAAATTTTCCATAATCCGGGTGTTCGCATTGCAAGGCCACGACGAACCACAATTCCTTGAAAGCATAAAAAACGAACTTTAGATCGGTATCAGCAGTTAATCCCAATTCATTCAAAGTTAGATAAAGGTAGAACAAAAGTGTCGGAAAAATTGATCGTTTGCTATGTTAGAGTATGTTTGTAAAAGCTGATTACGATCATGTATGTAGACTAGAACTAAGATCATATGTTGAGGTATCGTGTAACACGAAGAACTTAAAACTGGTTTACTAAAAATTGACAGAACGCAGTGAAAACTTGGCTAATGCAACCTTATCAAGTAACTGAAAATAAAAGGTTTCCAAGTACTTGAACATCTTGTCTATTTAAAAATCAAAATTTAAAATTTTGTCTAATTTCCGCCTAAACAATCAAATCATAAAAACAAAACCTTTCAGCGATAATCAAATTAGTCAAACAACAACAGTATGTACACACAGCTAACAATCATATTTAAGGAAAAAAGGACAAATTTTAGTACTCTTCCATATGCATGTCAGATTAGCAAATAATATACAATTAATTTTGAAAACAACACTGTTTACAGTTTATTATGTCAATAAATCAAATATATCATTTCCGAGGGTTGAAATATTTGCATTTCAAGGACACTCATGTTATACATGAAGAATCGACGGCTACAGTGGAAAATAATAAATAAAAAGGACTTAAATGTAACTTAGGAGCATGTAGTATTCAAGTTAGATTTAAAAATATCAGATGTAGTTGTAAACATTTGCAAACTACAAAATTTATTCAACTTTGAATTATTCATAGAAGCGGTGCTTTTTTTTTTGGGGTCAATGTAACCAACAACACCTAAAACTTAGCCTTACCAATCCATCTGAACAGGTCCCAGATGTGTTGAACCTTCAGATCCACTTTATAGCCACTTCACGTCAACTATCTAGATTCACTGAGTGCATGTATACGAGGCCTTTAACTAGTGTTTCTTCTTTTCTTGTCCTACAATCACAAAAGATGAGGAGATGTAAGACAAAAATAATATATTTTCAAGTCACTAATTTGATAATGAAAGAAATCAAAGTCATTGTACACAAATAAGTAAGTGAAAATATAAATGGATCAATAGAACCATTTATATAGGGATGTTGTTTGATTTATTTAATAACAGAACGTGTGTATAGAAAAAATGAGCAGCTTTGATTTGAATTTGGTACAATGAAGATGGCAGTAGATCTCTTTCTTTGTTAATAGATTTTTGTGGATTATCTTTTCTTTTATATATAGATTAGTCCATGGTAATATGTAATCGAATTGCCTTATTGAACAACAGTTTTTTACTTTATATCTTAAATATAAAGAAGAATCTCATAAGAAAATATAAATATGCATGCATAACTTCCCTTAGTTATTCTCAACGTTTATTGATAGTCACTCATTTCTTATTATGGATTAGTTTCTTATTAATGCTTTCATTCTATGCATGACTGCCCTTAGTTATTCTTAGCGCTTATAGATAGTCATTCATTTCATATAATTATTTAACTCGATTTATTCTTAACGTTTATTTACTTTAAAATTTGTTGATGGCAGCTACAATGTATCCATAGGAAGGAAGAAATCCCGGGAATATGACAACATTCGTTGTAATAATAGCGCATAGATTAGTAAATAGTAACGGTTCATACGTTGTCCATATTTTCATGGACCGTTTTTGTTAGCGCTGTCTACATTAATTGTTTTACTAAAATCATGAGGCATATATCAAGTCAAACTTAGAATGCTTATACTGGCATTGTCTTATTACACTATCTCAGTCAAAATTTTCACTATAATAATTCGTTCACTTCATTCACTGGTCTAATCATGCAGTTTTATAACCATAAATATAAATAGATATGTGAAGATAATTTCTAGATTATCCATTTCGGCATACACAATATAGCGTCTTTCAAAGCTAAGTAACTTTACTTTGATGGACATATTTGAAATCTGCAAATTAACCTTAAATTGTTATATTTCATTACAAGCCAGAATATATTTGAAATTTTTGTTTCATCTTCTGTTAATAGTAAAGCTAGCATAAAAAAGGTGAGGCATAAATTTATTGGCTAACAACGTGTTGGTTGAAAACATGCTTAATTGGTTAAATTAACATTTAATTCAAATATCAGTAAGTAAGTAGAGATTACCAGCCTCATACCAAAATAAACATTCATGTCCTTAACAATTGTAACTTCTGTTTCTGCATGACTATTAGCAACATATATGTTAGAAGATAATCTCATTTCAAATGCATATCTTATGCTATACTTCATGCGTGCCAGTGTCATAACAGATTCCACATATTTTTCCTCATATTCCATTTATGAAAATGTAACATCTAATTTAGTTATAACTGTCTGAGTTATTGTATTCATTCCTTTCCATTATTCCGTCATCTTTTACTTCTTCCAGTGGAGATTCCAAAATTTTCCTACCGTCGGTTACAAACTATTTGAAACTTTTTCATATTCAAAACTGGTTCATGAAAAACCTTTGTTTGTATTGAGCAAATTTATTGAATAACAAAGGGTCATCAGTAGTTCATTCTTTATTAGAACTCAATTTGTTATTCACAAAATTTAAACCTGTTATTGCTAACCATTTACAACACTATCAGTGTAGAAACTAATCTTTTTCAACTTTTATTTAAATATTTCAACACAAAAGTAGAACTTGTTCGATGATACCAACAGTAGCATAGAATTTTAAATTGATCATAAAGAAACAATACCGTATAAATTAACCATACGTTCAACTAAAGCCAAATAGAAGTACATATGTCATTTAATTATATTTTACATAAAATCTGTGTATCACGTTACTCCTATAAAATCTGTGAATACAAAAGTAATGTTTTCTTCAAGTAGGTAACATCTAACAATTTGTGTATCACGTTACTCCTATACATTTTAATTTGCTTAAGAGCTTATATACCAACATGCGTGTGTATGCAGTGCTGGCCCTGGGCTGAGCAAGGCCCTAGGCAAAAAAAAAAATATTTGGACCCAAAATTTTGTACAAAGACGCAAGGCAAAGGCAGCAAAATTAACAGGTAAACAATACAAATCATACCCAGTTTCGAACTCTAGCCACAAAGGAGAAAATTACACGCATAACCACTAGACCGTCTTAATTTCACAACAAATGGGACAACTACAAGAAATCAGTATCGCTTTTCCCCAAACTTTGAGGCCCTTCTCCTCCCTCCTCCTCCACCTCCCGGACCTGAGGCCATACAAGTTACCTTGCTCCAAAGCCTCTCATCACAACACAACTTCAACCACAACTGAAGTGCAGTCTTCTATATCATTAGATGGAATTCATCAATACCCAAATTTGAAGCCCACATTTTCATAGCTTTCTGCCACAACCCTAAAGTAAACAAAATATAAAAGGTCCATTAAATGCATAACAAGCAATGGATCATTTAATCTCTACAAATGCAAAATACAGTGATCATATCACTTTAATGTGAAATTTTCGTTCAGTTTAAATATTATGCAGTTTGTCTATAGCAACGGTGGAGATTAGTTTGAGTTATTTACTTATATTCTGTCTTGACTGCATCATTATTATACATGAAAAAGAAGGATTTAATTTGTTATCATGCGAAACTATATTGTATGTATGTTGGATTACAAAAGAAACTGTTAGAAGAAGTGTTTTAGAGCTGCTGATGTGGAATTTGTTTGCTATTATTTCAAGTTTGAGTACATTGCTTAATTGTAGGGCCATGTTGTTAGTGGGTAGTTTTTATTTTTAAGCTTTAAATATTGTAATGCTTCTGACATTGTCTGTATGAAAAAAGTATTCCGTCCTTTTGCTTTGAATAGTTCTGTTATTACAATATTCATTGCTTCATTCTTGCTGCAGCAATTCTATTGTTGCATTTTTGTTGTTAAAAAACCAACAATTGGTATCAGAGCACTCTTCTTAAGGGATCTGTGTGTGAGTTCGAGACGTTATGGAAACCAAAGCAAGGTCTAACCTCTCCTCAATGGCTCTACATGTATTTGATGGAGATAACTACCAGATTTGGGCAGTTCGTATGGAGGCGTATATGGAAGCTTTGGATATCTGGGAAGCAGTGGAAGAGGATTATGAAATACCTGCTCTTCCTAACAATCCCACCATGGCACGGATCAAAGCGCACTAGGAGAAGAAGTTGAAGAAATCCAAGGCAAAGTCCTGTTTATTTGCTGCAGTCTCATCTACTATCTTCACTCAGATTATGTCTTTGAAGTCAGCAAAGCAGATATGGGATTATTCAAGTCTGAGTATGAAGGAGATGAGAGAATTCGTGGGATGCAAGCGCTGAATCTAATCCGCGAATTTGAGATGCAAAAAATGAAGGAAACGGAGACAATAAAGGAGTATTCCGATAGATTGCTAACCATAACAAATCGAGTCAGACTATTGGGCTCTACCTTAGCAGATTCAAGAATTGTTGAAAAAATTCTTGTAATTGTGCCTGAAAGGTTTGAGGCAACAATTGCCACCTTTGAAAACACAAAGAACATGACTCAAATTACATTGGCAGAGCAAGTGCCCTACAAGCACAAGAGCAGAGGCGTATGATGAGACAAAGAGGAGTTGCTGAAGAAGCCTTACTAGCTAAGTATCAAGATGATGGAAAGAATATTAGACCCAAGAATAAGAAGTTGCAAGTGAAGAAAGTTCTGCCATAAGTAACGAAAACGAAGTCGGAAATAGAAGACCTGACGGGAAGAAGAATTATCCTCCATGCCAACACTACGGAAAGAAGGGTCATGCTCCTTTTAGATGCTGGAGAAGACCGGATGCGAAGTGCAGTAGGTGCAATCAAATGGGACATGAACCTGTTATTTGCAAAAATAAAAATCAGCGGCAAGGTGAAGAGGCGCAAGTGGCTGAACAAGAAGATGAAGGCCAGCTATTTGTTGCAACCTGTTTCACCAGCCATGATTCAAGTGAAAGCTGGCTCATTGATAGTAGATGCACTAACCATATGACTTATGACAAGGAGTTGTTTAGAGATTTGAAGCCAACTAACATCACCAAAGTCAGAATTGGCAATGGGGATTATATCTCTGTCAAAGGAAAGGGGACAACTGCGATTGCAAGTTGTATAGGTACAAAACTTATACATGATGTTCTCTTCGTTCCTGACATTGACCAAAATTTGTTGTTGGGTCAACTTATTGAAAAAGGCTTTAAAGTTATCTTTGAAGATGAATATTGCTTAATTAAGGATGTAGCTAATCAAGATATATTCAAAGTAAAAATGAAAGGAAAGAGTTTCTACTCAGTCCTTTAGAGGAGGAGCAATTTATTTTTTCGCTCAAAGAAGATGTCACTCAGATTTGGCACAAGAGAGTCGGACATTATCATCATCAAGGGCTGCTGCAACTAAAAAAAAAGGAGTTGGCACTTGATATTCCCAAGCTTAGTGATGCAATCTCAAGCTGCAAAGCATGTCAGTTTGGAAAGCAAAAAAGGAAAGCAAAAAAGGAATCCATTCCCGAAGCCAACCTGGAGAGCCACTCACAAATTGCAGCTCATCCACACGGATGTTTCGGACCCTCAAAGAACACCTTCTTTAAAAGGTAGTCTCTATTATATTGCCTTTATTGATGACTTCACAAGAATGTGCTGGATTTTTTTCTTGAAATTTAAATCAGAAGTAGCTCAAGTTTTTTGGAAGTTCAAGGCAAGAGTTGAGAATGAAAGTGGCTGCAAAATTCAGATTGTAAGGTCTGACAATGGGAAGGAGTACACTTCGGCAGAATTTGACAAGTTTTGTGAAGATTCAGGCATAGAGCATCAACTTACAACCCCTTACACACCTCAACAAAATGGAACTAGTGAGAGGAGAAATAGATACATCATGGAGATGTCAATATGCATGCTGCATGAGAAGAGTTTTCCAAAGAAGTTTTGGGCAGAGGCAACAAATACGGCTGTGTTTCTTCAAAATAGGCTTCCCATAAAAGCAGTGAAGGGAAAGAAACCATTTGAGGCATGGTACGGTTACAAACCATATCTAAAATTCATTAAAGTATTTGGTTGCTTGTGTTTCACTCATGTTCCACAGAACAAGCGTGACAAGCTTGATAGGAGAGCTTCAGCAGGTATCTTTATAGGCTATAATACTGTCAGCAAGGCCTATAAAGTTTTCCAGCCATAAAACAAAATATCGTTATTAGCAGAGATGTTCACTTCGTGGAGGATGAAGAGTGGAGCTGGGACGATGCAGAGAAGAAGGATCAAACCGTGGTAGAGCTGGAACTCAAGTTTTCTGGTTCAAGCATCAAAGAAGAAGATGACTGGTAGAATGATACAGCGGATGATGCTCCTATGAGAGGAACAATGTTGCTCTGAGATATATATATGAAAGGTGCAATATTGCTGTGTGTGAACCTGCCGACTATGCAGAAGTAAAAAAGGATCGAAGGTGGATAGCTGCAATGGAGGAGGAGCTATCAATGATAGAGAAAAACAAGGCTTGGATCCTTGTGGAAAGACCTCAAGATAGGAAAGTGATTGGAGTCAAGTGGGCCAATCAAGTGGGTATACAAAACCAAACTTAATGCTGATGGCTCAATCAATAAGCATAAAGCTAGGCTCGTGGTTAAAGGGTATGCTCAAGTGTTTGGTGTGGATTATTCTGATACGTTCGCACCAGTAGCAAGACTTGACACCATCATACTTTTGCTTGCTGTAGCTGCTTAAATAAATTGGATGGTGTGCCATCTTGATGTTAAATCGGCCTTTTTAAATGGTGTTTTGCAGGAAGAAATATTTGTTGAGCAACCTGATGGTTTTGTAAAGGAAGGAAGAAGAAAAGGTTTATCTCCTCAAGAAAGCCCTTTATGGGTTGAAACAAGCACCGAGGACTTAGTATAGCAGAATTGATGAACATTTGGTGAGCTTGGGATTTGTCAAAAGCCTATCTAAATCAACTCTATATGTGAAGCACAAAGGAGCTGATGCTCTTATCATCTCATTATATGTGGATGACCTACTTGTAATGGGAAGCAACAATACGCTTGTAGAGAAATTCAAGCAGGAGTTGATGGATGTTTTTGAAATGACAGATCTTGGTTTAGTGACTTTCTTCCTTGGAATGAAAATAAAACAAGCTAAGCATGAAGTTTTTATTTGTCAGAAGAAATACTGCAAGGAGATTTTGAAGAAGTTTAGACTTGAAGAATGCAAAGAAGTGTGCAGTCCAATGAATCAAAAGGAAAAGTTATGCAAGGAAGATGGTACTGACAAAGTTGATGAAGGGTATTTTAGGAGTTTGATTGGTTGCTTGATGTATCTCACAGCAACACGACCCGATATCTTGAATGTTGTAAGCATTTTGTCTCAGTTTATGCGTTGAGCAAGTGAATTACATCTCAAGGCTGCCAAGAGAGTGATTCGATATGTCAAAGGCTCATGCAGTTTTGGTGCTAAATTCACAAGGAGTAAAGAATTCAAGCTGATCGGCTTCTCTGACAGTGACTGGGGAGGTTCTGTTGATGATATGAGGAGCACTTCAGGCTATTGCTTCACTCTTGGATATGATGTTTTTTCGTGGAGCTCAAAGAAGCAGGAGACCGTGGCGCAATCTACTGCAGAGGCAGAATTTGTGGCCGCAATGGCTGTTGTTAATCAAGCTTTGTGGCTGAGAAAGATTTTAAATGATCTCAACTTGGAGCAGAAGGAAAGCACAAGGATTCATGTTGACAATCAAGCTGCCATTGCCATTTCACATAATCCAATGTTTCATGGGAAGACTAAGCATATCAAAATCAAGCTATTTTTCTTGAGAGAAGTGCAGAATGAAGGAGAAGTGGCTTTAGTTTACTGCAAGTCTGAAGATCAACTGGCAGATTTATTCAAAAAGCCACTTCCAGTCAGCAAGTTTGAGTCTCTAAGGCAGGAAATTGGTGTGTACAGCTACTAAAACAAGGAGGAGGGTTAGAAGACGTGTTTTAGAGCTGCTGATGTGGAATTTTTTTGTTGTTATTTCAAGTTTGAGTACATTGCTTAATTGTAGGACCATGTTGTTAGTGGGCAGTTTTTATTTTTAAGCTTTAAATATTGTAATGCTTATGACATTGTCTGTATGAAAAAAGTATTCTGTCCTTTTGCTTTGAATAGTTTTGTTATTACAATATTCATTGCTTCATTCTTGCTGCAGCAATTCTATTGTTGTATTTTTGTTGTTAAAAAACCAACAGAAACAAAACAAAATATGGGATGACGAACTTAATGCGACTTAAAATAATGTGTACCCACTAAGAGTCCTTTGAAGAATGAGTAACAATTTTTTCGAATAAAATCCCCTATACCCAATTTTTCATGTCCCTCTATACCCAGTCAATAAGGACACCCTGAATTCCACCTTTTTATTGTAAAAATGTGAAAATCAGGGATTCTGATTGGTTGGGTATAGAGAGGACAGAGATTTAGGTATAGGTGATTTGCTCTCCAATTTTGTACCTTTACATGTGGCCAAACATTCTCCTCATACTATATCCTATTTGTTTTCTCTTGTATTAAAGAAAAAATGGAATAAAATTTCCGAGTAAGGTATCTTAAAGTAATATGAGAACATCAAAAATACTCAATGAAACTTCATTTCTATGCATGAACTGTTTTACATAAGTGAAACTATAAAGAGGGATATTTAAAAAAGCAGACTTAAGTCACAACTCTATATACATTATTGCACATAATCTATAAGTTATAAAAATGGAAAAAGCGTATTGTGGACTCAACCGGTTTTTGGTGAATAATTGACCAACTCCATCTAGATTTTGGTAAATAGAAGTAAGAATAAGAACCAACTTAGTAATTCAATAACAAAAGTGGCGATCCAGTTGAAGTTGTTTTTATCTACGAAAATAGCCAAATTTCTCAAATTCATTGGTATAATCCAATTAAACATACTAATAATATTCTATTCTACAATCAGTAAAAATTTCCTTTCTTCTTCACTTCTTGTTAATTCAAGTTGAAACTGTCTAAAAAGATGCTAGTGAGTTTGCATGCTGCAATAGACCTATACCACAAACTATCTCGAAACGTATAAATTTACAGTCCCAAAACTAACAATATGATAATGGTAACATCTTTGCAAACCTTAAAACTCGTTTAATACGTTTGCTCGTAGATCCAACTTTACATTTTTGAGTACTGCACATGATTACATCAAATTGATACTGGCTGCACTGCCATTTCTTTATCTCATTCATGATCGGTTATCATGCAGAGGTTACCATTTAGGAAGATAAATCGTAAATTGAAATCAAAAAATTATAACTTTCTCATCGATGTTTCATGAAAAGACCATGAAAATTTTATCGTCTTACCGAATCCAAAAAAGAGAGAAAGATCTAAGATTATTCCTCTTTTACCATGAATCAATAATATGTCTCCAAGCTATCATTCTCAAATGACTTTTGAAGTCATCTCTATATAGGCAAATCCATTGATTTGTCACTCTTTCAAAATTGTTAGTTAATTTGAGCAGCTAAGGTTTTCTTTCGGTTCGAGAATGGTCGAAGTAGTTGTGGATTAGTAGATCAATGGAAGAGTGGAGAAATAAAAAACGTGCTGCCGCATAGAGTAACACATGAAATTGCAGGGAAATTTTTGAAATTTAAAAAAGAAACAAGTAAAATAGTGTAATGAGTTTTCTTTATTAGTAGTAGAGTTGCACATAATTTCTTACTCACCTGAAAGCTGTTCAAATCCAAATCTAACATCGCTTTTAGGCCTAATGTTTCTAATTCTTATAAATCTATAATTTATTTTAAAAAGGGGATTGACAAACAAAGGTTTAGACTTGTAAATCTACAAAATAAATAGGAAAAGAAGAAGGAAATTAAATAATTTAGATTACCTATTCGTAGAACCATCTCTTTTTCATAGTTCTAAATCTAATCCTTCCAATCTTGCAAACCTGGTTTGTACATGTTCATAATTTGTGTTTTGGAAGAAATTCGAGGATTGGGAATGGCAAAGCTTCGCTGCTGCCTTAAGAAAATATGAATAACATAATGGGGGTCTAGACCTTTATTTATAGGTGTAGAAATGACCCAAAACCGTTAAATTTAGTTTAATAAAGATCCATCCATATATATATATATTGAAAATTATATCTATATACATATATGTATATGTGTATATAAAGCTAGCCACCGCCTGCAGGGATCGATTAAGCGGTCGATCAAGCGGTTCATCCCCCCGGTCGACTGCTCTAGTCAACCTGGCAGTAGATGGGGGAAATTATATATATTACCGTATATAAAATATTATGTTATATTTATTTTCTATCTGTTTTCGTATTTCATCCATAACTTTTTCTTATGACTCTATTTGCGAAGTTCCAGACATGAAAGTTGACTGGAATTCCATCATGAACGCAAGGTGCAAGTTTCGTGGTTAAATTCCATTGTTTGCAAAAATCCCATTTTTCGACCCTATTAAATAACTAAATTAATTATCGTCAAAATTCCATGTTGTTATAATGGCATGGGTGTAAAATATGTTTAATATAAAAGACAATTCATGTGTAGATATTTGGATGTTGACAATGGATTTCAATTTGACCGGATATGAAAAATAAATGGATTAAGTGGATATATTTGTATATAGTCTATTGGGTAGCACAATAACGAGATTTTATCGTTATTTGGGAAGTTGTTGAGGAATTAGGTTATAAAGGAACATTGAAAAACCTTACTCGGTTGTGTCAGCATTTTAATCAACCTCGGAGTTGGTTAGCAGCAGTAGCGATTGGAAATGGCGATCAGGTGGAAAGAGGAGAAGATGTGACACAAGAAAAATAATATATATATATAGCTTACGCTACCTGGGGTTGACCCAGGCATCGAGCGGGTCGATACATGTGTCGACCCAGCATTCCGATGGGTCAGCCCACCCAGTGTAAAACGCTGGGGTATAAAATAACGAAGTCGAAGCTTTTTTTTATTACATCTCCTCCAACTCGAGAGCCTGCACCAAAAAACCCATTTTATTCGGCCACTTCCAAGCTCCGCCACCGCTTTAAAAATAGCCTTTTTTTCATCCAAAATTAGTTCCAAATCAAAGCTTGTTATAGCTCTACCTAAATCTATACCTCTTTTTTGCTGATCTTAAAATTATTCCCAAGATATTCATTCTCTGCCCTTTTTTCGCTGTTGACGCCGAAGGAGATTGCTTGGTGTCGGAACAACAAGAAGATAACGCATGCCTATTATAACACCCCGTAAAATACATAAACATAATTAATTAATTAATTAATTAAACGTGAACAATTAAATAATAAAGTTGGAAAATGAGATTTTGCAGCTTTAACAATTTAGCTACGAAATTCTTTTATTTGGATTCATGGCGAAATTCTGAATCGTTTTCATATATAATATGCTGAAAATGGTCAATGCATGAAGAAGTTATGAACAAATGAATTTGGACAGTAAGCGCAGAATATATATATATATATGTATATATATAAAATTAAATGGATAATATATGTATACATATCCAAAATTAATTCAAAATAAAGAAGGATAATTTGAATTTTGAAATGAAGATAAGATCATGAGGGACAAAGGATATGTATAAAAGGAACAAGATTAAGAGATTAAGGAACGTATTAATCAAAATAAACATCTCAGCACCACAGCGTTATTGGGCATTCCATCCCCCATGGGGTCGATCGCCCACTTAAGAGGGGTGTCGACCACCGGCCGACCGCCTGGGCATTGGACAACCCAATAAATCTATGTGGTTAGGTTTTTTTAGAGAGGGTATATATATAAATAAAAGGCCTGGATTAAATCAAACTAATCCAACGGCCTACGCTCACACGTGCAACTGTATATAGCCCCTCATATCACACATTAGAACCATAACCATTCTCTATTCTTGCCTCATGCTTCCTCTCTTCCATTACTAAATTCCAGAAAAAATATAAAAGAACATGGTTAAGGATTATCACACATTAGCACACTGCTAATCACATAAAGAGTAATGGATCAATTGCATGGAGCAGGGCAGCTAAGTAAAGGGTCATGGCAATACAAATATGCAGTAGGAGCTAAACAAAGGTGCAACATATTATACAAGTGACAACTTCCACATTCAAAGCAAAAGGCAGTTTCAAATACATGAATGTAGCAGCAGTTTGCAAGTATGCAAATATAATATCAGTTCGAATCAGCTATGAAATGATCAAGATAGAATCAGTTGTTAAGAAGTGAAGCAAGTGCAATGCAATTAAGCTCAAGTGTGAAGATAGAATCAGTTGTTAAGAATTGAAGCAAGTGCAAAGCAATTAAGCTCAAGTGCAGTATCCATTCAAATATCTTCATATAGTACCTGTTCTTATCAGTGGAGAGCATCAAGAAAAAGAGGAAAAATATTTTTTAATTCAAGCAGAATAGAGGTACAAGAGTGATGCATTTATTCGAACAACTTTCACAAAAATGAGTTAAAGTTCGAAAAGAATTTATGGTTCAAAGTTAGGCAGTAATAAGGAAACAAATTAGAGAGATATTTTCTCTAAATATTTTTGAATAGTCAAGCAACATATATCAAAGAAAGAAGAAATTTCAAAAGATCATCACGCAATCTATACCAGAAAGTTTTAATATTTCAAACTCGGCAAAATCGTAGTGTAACACCCCACCTCCGCTAGTGTCACTCACAAAGGGAATGCACTAGGTTTGGTGAAGCATTATCGAGGTAAACATGCACAGAAATATTACAAGACAGAACATATAAAAAACAGCGGAAGTAAAACAAATTTCATTACCTTATAAAATAAGGTCTAAAGCCTTTTACATCAGAATACATCAAAACCTGTCTAGCAATAGTAAAGAAGCATAAAACCTTTTCATAAATTATTCCCCAAAATAAAGCGGTGAAGCAGCCATAGCCAAAAGAAGACCAAGCTATACATGATGACCTTCAAGCATAAGAGGTCCGAACTAAACAACATCATTTCCTCCCTGAAACCTGGGGGGGAACGGAAGACAAATAGGCGAAAGAAAACGGAGTCAGTCATAAAGACTGGTAAGTCCTATCTACTTCCAGTATAAAAACAGGTAAAGGTAACATGACATGCATAAACTGAAAGTAAACATAAGGATAACGACAAGATAGATAAGCTAAACCAAGATAACTGGATGAACTACTATAGAAAGATAAACTAAGGTATCATGATAAACTACGGTGTCAAGATAAATCAAGGTATCACATCGTCAGGTTTCTATCAAGTATACTATCCCAACGTATCTATCATGTATAACATCCCAAGGTATTTATCATGTATATTTACTCTGCACCTCTCGTACTAGTATCCCAACCCGCGTCATGTGTTAACTATGGATGTCCCTTGCCCAATGTCATGTAATGGTCCATGTCAACCTAATATATAGTATATGTAGGTTTTCCCAACTCGTATGTTTCTTTCCATGTATAAGTTAAGTCCTTTGCCGTAGGCCGTACGGGCTTTCCCATGTAAATCTATACCACCTCAACGTAGTACCATTTTATCCTTGAAGTTGTTTTGGACTGCTATTGTAACACCCTGAATTTCAGTTAATGCTAGAATTCACTAATTACAGAATAAATAATCTCAGATGTGAGAATTGGGGGAAACGGGCTGCGTCATTGCGTTCGTCTCGGAAAAATACGCGAAATAGAGTCCGAGTTTTCGAGAATCGGAGTCCGTATGGCCCGGTTATGGCCCAATGAAGTTTACAGAAAATTCAAAGATCAAAACAGATTTAAAAATTCAGGTTTAAATTTTTGAAATTGGAGCCATTGGGCGGAGGAGGGAAAAATTCCCGCCTACCTACCCAAGTCGACAGCCCTGTCGACTGGGTAGTCGACTTGGCTAGGACCAAGTCGACAGCCCTGTCGACTTGGGTGTCGACAGGGGGTGCTCGTCAGGTCTAACCTGGTGCACCATTTTAAGGGATTGGCTGTGTTTTGGGCCGTTCTCTAGAAGCTTCTGGGATCTGATGGTCCTAATCTAACCTAGGGTTGATCTAAGGGCCTAAAACACTTGCCTAATCCTATAAATAAGACCCTAAGCTAACCCTAAATGATCATAATCCTATCTCCTAACTAAACTATGCCAAAATTTTCTATGATCATGGCCTCCACCCAAAACCCTAGCCTCCATCCTCTTATGAAACTATTTCTATGAAGGCTTTCATGTTCATACAAGCATCCTTGAGTTGTATAAGTGATCATTAGCTTGCATTCATCATCAAGTTGCAAGCTTTATGTTCAAGGCTAGAGTTTTTGGGTAATTTGTGGCAAGGTTTTGCTTATGGGAGCTTAGTGGTGAGTTCCTATAGCTTTAATAATCAATTTTTAAATTGATTATGGTAGGATATGATAAGACATGGCTATGTTTGTGGATAAATGTGTTTATACAAGTTTGTATGATATGTGTTTTGCAAGTTTTATGCTATATGCAAGTTTAATGCCATGTTTTGTGATGCAAACCACTATGTTGAACATTTATGCATATGTAACATGTTATGCAAACTATATGTGAGAGTATATGCAAGTTGTATGTAACATGATATGCAAGTTATGCATTTGGTCTTGTGCATGCTAAGTATTTGGTTTTATGCATGCTAAGTATTTGGTTTTATGCATGCTAAGTATTTGGTTTTGTGCATGCTAAGTACTTGGTTTTATGCATATTAAGTGTTTGGTTTTATGCAAGTTTGTCTCTTTTTATGATATGCATAATATATGCAAGTTTGCCTCTAAGTATGGCATGTTATGCAAGTTCATATGCAAGTTATGATGCAAGTTCATATGCAAGTTATGATGCAAGTTCATATGCAAGTTATGATGCAAGTTCATATGCAAGTTATGATGCAAGTTCATATGCAAGTTATGATGCAAGTTCATATGCATGTTTGCCTCTATGAATGACATAAGTCTATGAGCAAGCTCATCCCTTTTAGACCTATGACATGTATGCAAGTTGACACCTTTATGATAGGTCTATGACATGAACAATTAAGCAAGTTACCATCCTCATGACATATGTGATTCATGCAAGTTTGGGTTGGTTTTGTATGCAAGTTGGGTTTATGGTCATATATGCAAGTTGACACCTTTTTAACCCATGATAATGCTAATGATATGATAAGTTGAACCTATTGTGTGTATGATGAATCTTCTCTTTTGAAGTATGTCATGTTAACTTATTTACGTGGGGACGATGGGGTAAAAATTAATGAACACATAAAATTGTGTGAAGTGGGTATGATTAAACATACCGTAAAGTGGATGGACATAATTGGGAATTTACCTATTAAGTTAGGTCTACCCATATTATGGAATTGGGAATTTACCTATTGAGTTAGGTCTACCCATATTCTTAAATATTTGTAATTAATTAGGGATAATTAATACAAATTATGGGGGTGATTAATTAGGTGTAATTAATCTACTAAGACACGAGGTTGGACCCTTTTTGTAGCATAAGACTGCCCGGAACCGACCGGCAAATCCAGCGGCTACAAATGATTGGCCCAATGTGAGAGGTCTTAGTTACAAACTAAATACGTGACAAGTGTAAAGACACGAGGTTAGACTCTGTTATGGTGTAAGGCTGCCCGGAACCAACCGGCATATCATAAAAGACAGTCTAATGTGAGAGGTCTTTACAAAGGTTACGATCTTAATTAACTAAGAAACACTTAACCAAATTAGCATGTAGTGGGGCATGAGGGGTTAAGTGGGTGCCTTGGGTGGCATGTAGTAACTAGTGGGGGTGCCTTGGGTGGCATGAGGAAACTAGTGGGTTGCCTTGGGTGACAATAGAAAATACGAGTAGAATACTTAACCAAAGTGGAACATGTAATTAAACATGGGTAAAGGGTTAAGTAAGTGCTTTGGGTGGCATGTGGAAATCTAGTGGGTGCCTTAAGTGGCAATTGAAATATGATTAGATGACTTAACCAAACCTTAACATGTAGGTGGGCATGATTATAAAAGGGGTTAAGTGGGATGCACTAGATAAAATAACAAGCTTAGGTGGTAGCTTGTGGGGGCCCATTTCAACCAATATCCCAAACGTATCTTAGTGGGCTCGACTCTAGTCGAGTGACGGGACACGCATATTGGGCTTGACTATAAGAGGCCAAAACGGGTAGCGGTGGCAACGCGAGTCCAATGGGTTTCATCTGCGTGTGTGGACCCGGGATGGTAGGTAAGACGTTGTTGCATCGTGTAGATATAACCCGTGCACCATTTGTTGTATCGGGCTAGCCACTTTGGGGAGTGATATACCCCATTGTGGGGCCAGCACGGATATCTACGGTAGGGAGCCGATCGCTTGGGAGTAGTGGGTACACCTAGTGGAGATAGGGGCAGACGGCACCTATGTAGTGAGCTAGGGGTACACGAAACTACTGGGTAAAATTACTAAGTACACTTAGTGGGATCAACCTTTAAGTAGGAATCACCCTTGGGTGGGTAGAACTGGTGTGGTGCAGTGTAAGAATTACCCTTGGGTGGGTAGAATCTGGGGTGGTGCAATCTAGTAATTATCCTTGGGTGGGTAAATGCGTCTTTTCGTTTATCTTAGAACATCCTGCGTTTAGTTGGCTACTTAGTGTAGTCATTATCCCCAGAGGTACCGTATCTTGCTTATATCATACCCTAATTACTTTGGTGATTGTATTGTTAGGGTTATAGGACTCACTCAGACTTATGTCTGACCCCGTTGTTTTTATCTTTTTCCCAACCCTCAGGTTATCAGAGTGGGCCTAGCACTAGTGGGCTTTGATCAGACTGATTTATCTATCTTTTGGAGCTTGGACCGGGGATGAAAAGCTCAGTTTATCTTTTCTACTATGGCTATTAGGTTATGTAGTGGGATTATGTACTTTTGTTTTTATCAGGATGGATATTATGTACTTGACCCTTATTTATGGTTTTGGTGTAACCAAACATGTTTTACTTTCCGCTGGAATGAAATGATGTTTTAAATTCTCAAGTATTACTTATATCTGTCTTGTTGTAATTTTTCTGTTCTATATTCACTCAAAATACTCCACCGATGTTATGGCATTCCCTTAGTGAGTGACCATAGCGGGTGTGGGGTGTTACACGTGGTATCAGAGCTTAAGGTTACCAGAACAGATAAAAATTTTAGAAAAACTATTTTGAAAGGGAGTATTTTCAAAAACATGTCTTTTAAGAGAAAAGTTTTTGAAAGAAAAGCATAATCCCCAATAGCCATATCAATATCTTTCGAATTCTCCGTTTTGAATTTCTTCCTCTCTCGTTTTGAATTTCCCCTCCGTGTATAGATGATCTTTCTAAGACAGATAAGAATGGAAAACCACTTCAAGAGACTTAGACGTTAGTCGGATTAGAAGTTGGTTCAAGAAGGAGGAGGACTGGTAGATACCTATTGGATAGACAATGGGAGGAAGGCTCAAATAGTTGTTTGGTTAATGGAGGATGAAACCTCATTGGTGGGAGGATACGAGTGGAGATTGGGATGAAGAAGGCAAGTAGTTATCCTTTTGGGAGGAATGGGACATCTTATTAGGATTGTCCAAAGTGGCAAGGGCAAGGTACGGAATCTCCTGGAGGGTGGTTGTATTCCCTCACGACTAGGGTACCAGATGGGGATAGGACCGTCTAGGTTGGAATTTGGATTTCTTTATTATCCGATTCGAACTTTATTTGATCCTGACGCATCGAGTTCGTTTATCTCATCATTGTTAGTTGAGTCACTGCACTTAGACACCAGTTTAGTAGAGGATCCCTTAGTTGTTTCAAACCCAATTGGGGCTCCATGATGTGTTTGGGTTTGAAAGTTGCTATACTTAGCATTGAGTTTAGATGTGATGCTTTTGGGCTTTACGAGCTATAGGTTAGTTTTGGGCATGGACTGGTTATCCAGTAGGGGTGCCGTTCTTGATTTTGAAGGGAGAGTTGTTAGGCTTATGACCCGTTTGGGTAACACTCTCGAGAATCTCTTGTAATCCCATGGAATCTGTTATGCTAAGCTATCTAGAATCGCTTGACACGTCGGTCGAGGGTTTGCGAACTGTTAGAGTGGTCCGGGAATACTCAGATGTGTTAGAGGAGGTAAAGGGCTTACCTCCGGAGCGGGAGATTGACTTCCGAATATACCTGGTAGACAATGCCAAACCAGTATCTTGGCCAGTGTGCCACATGGCTCCTCGTGAGAGGAGGGAACTCCATAAGCAAGTAGGCGATTTGCTTGAGAAGGGGTTCATAAGATGAAGTATATTGGAGTGGGGTGCTCCAGTAGTTTTTGCTATGAAGGCGGATGGGTCCCTCAGACTTTGTGTAGGCTAAAGAGAACTAAATAAACACACAAAGAAGAATAGACACCCATTGCCGAGGATTGATGATCCCTATGATCAGTTGGTTGGCGCCTCAGTGTTTTCGCAGTGGACTCAACCACGGAGTTTCATCAGTTGAGAGTGGCTGAGGATAGTATAGAGAAGACTACCTTTAGGACTCCGGATGGTTTTTATGAGTGGCTGGTGATGCCATTTGGTTTGACGAACGCCCCCGCATACTTTGTTGATTTGATGAGAAGGGTGTTCAGGGAGTACCTAAATAAGTTTGTGATGGTCTTTGTAAATGACATCTTGGTCTTTTCTAGGAGCGGAATAAGTTTTCGTGTGTGCTCAATAGGCTGAGCAAAGCCAGTATGGGATAAACGATGGTTTTGGAGCGAGACTGGCGAGGACATCCAGAGTTGGACAAGGGCTTAATTATTTAGCCGTTTTTACTAGTATCATCGCACGTAGGTCGTCTGAATTCGAAGGAGGTATCCCTTGGGTGTTTGTCTGATATTGGTTTAGGCCTTTGGGGCTTGCATTTGGGGGATGTCGAGTTCGACCAGGGTGGTCTGCGTGAGAGATGGATAGTTGTGACAATTTTGCATGGGAGAATATCCTGATTTTCTCTAGGAGTGGAGAAGAGCATGCCCTACATCTTAGGGAAGTATTGGAGACTCTCCAAGCGCATAGTCTTAAGACAACAATAGTGAATAGGATTCTTAGCATCCTATGAGTTTGAGATAGCGTATACCCATGGCAAGGGTAACATGGTAGCGGACGCCTTAAGTAGAAAAAGGGTGTCCTCGAGTTCATGGTTCGTTAAACGACGGAGCTTAGAGTTTATTTCTATGTTTGACTTTAGACCTTCCGATTGACTTTGTACCCGGTTTGCTAGCCTCCTTGGAGGTTAGGCCTACTCTTTTGGGACAAATTGGCGAGGCACAGCGAGACGACCCACAGTTGGATGAGTTAGTAGAGAAGCTCATGAGGAGGGTTCGTCCATCCATTTGAGTAGGTACACCCTAAATGGTAAGGGGTGGTTGCGTAGAGACGGTAGACTTTGTGTACCGCAAGACGAGGGTTTGAGGAAGAATATTCTTGATGATGCACACCGTTCTAGGATGACCATTCATCCCGGTGGGGACAAGATGTACCAAGATATGAAGCGGGTTTTCTTTTGGGCCGGTATGAAGAAAGATGTGGCCGAGCATGTCGCTCGATGCTTGGTGTGCCAACAAGTGAAGGCGGAGCAAAAGAAACCTGGTGGGTTGCTTCACCCATTGGAAGTTCCGCAATGGAAGTGGGATAGCATCTCGAAGGATTTTATTGACGGGTTACCCAGATCAAGAAAGGGTAATACGGGAATTTGCGTTGTGGTAGATAGACTTACTAAGAGCGCCCATCGTATACCCGTGAAGAGTAAGAGAACTGTTCCATGGATAGCTTCAATTTACATTCGAGAGATTATTAAATTGCATGGTGTACCTTCCAGTATAGCGAGCGATTGAGATCCTATCTTCACTAGCGAGTTCTGGAGAAGTTTGCAAGAAGCAGTGGGGACTCAATTGTGTCTGAGCACCGCATATCATCCTCAGACGGACGGCCAGACTGAGAGGGTGAATCGTGTCCTAGAAGACCTTTTGAGGCTTTGTATCTTAGATTTTGGAGGTACATGGGAAGAGCATCTTCCATTGGTGGAGTTCGCATATAATAACAGCTTTCAGTCCAGTGTTGATATGGCTCCTTTCGAAGCTCTTTATGGAAGGCCTTGTCGATCACCTACATGTTGGTGGGAATCTACGGATAAGATCTTTCTTGGGCCTGATATGGTTAGGGAGACTTCTGAAAAGATTGACTTGATTCGAAGAAGGATGAAAGCAGCGCAGGATAGGCAAAAATCTTATGCGGACAAGAGGAGGACGGACTTTGAATTTGAAGTTGGGGACATGGTCTTTGTCAAAGTGTCTCCGTTACGGAATGTGGTTCGCTTTGGATCTGTTGGGAAGTTAGCACCAAGATTCGTAGGGCCATTTCCTATTAAGGAAAGGATTGGACGGATGGCATATAGAGTGGAGTTGCCTGACAGACTTAGTGGTGTACATGATGTATTCCATTTGAGGAAGTACCTACATGAGACCGCAGAGGCGGTAGAGCCGAGCTTGCTTAAAGGAGTAAAGGTAGAGCGTGATGTAATTATTCGACGAACTCCTACTCGCATCCTTGGGTCAGAGATTAGGAAGTTGAAAAACAGAGAGGTTCGACTAGTCAAAGTGAAAAGGGGAGAAGGAGAGAGCAATGCTACTTGGGAGAAGCGAGGATGCGTTCGTCATACCCATTTCTTTTTGAGGGTATGTCCTTTAAACATCTCCTTTATCATTTGTCTAGTGCTTATCTTATCTTTAGTATGTCCTCTCATTAGTATCTTTGACCTTTAGATAGGGTAAACCTATGGTTGAAACATGTGTTTGAGACATGTTATGATTGATGGATGCATGTGGATGCAAGTGTTTGCTAGTGGTTGCTCGTGGATGCATATACACACACTCTAGACACTAGATCAGCTCAATCACTTCATATTGCATATTGCATAAAATTGTGTGTAGGTAACTATACTAATGGATGTATAATGGTTGTGTTATCACATGGATGATGCATTTTGGTGAATGATTGTGCACTCATGTAGATATTGTATGTGTCGATAGGGTTCTCTCGCATACATAATGGATGCATGGCACTATCATGGTTTGCATATGTTTATACATTAGATAGGGAACATATACACACACTTTTTGCATATGCTCATACATCATTAGAAATTGTTTTAAGGACAATGGATGCTCGTGTTTGATGAATTGAGTAGATGGTTGTTTGGATGGTAGGATATGCATTCTCCTTAGCTTAGAGATTTCGGGGACGAAATCCCTTAAGGAGGGGAGAATGTAACACCCCGAATTTCAGTTAATGCTAGAATTCACTAATTACAGAATAAATAATCTCAGATGTGAGAATTGGGGGAAACGGGCTGCGTCATTGCGTTCGTCTCGGAAAAATACGCGAAATAGAGTCCGAGTTTTCGAGAATCGGAGTCCGTATGGCCCGGTTATGGCCCAATGAAGTTTACAGAAAATTCAAAGATCAAAACAGATTTAAAAATTCAGGTTTAAATTTTTGAAATTGGAGCCATTGGGCGGAGGAGGGAAAAATTCCCGCCTACCTACCCAAGTCGACAGCCCTGTCGACTGGGCAGTCGACTTGGCTAGGACCAAGTCGACAGCCCTATCGACTTGGGTGTCGACAGGGGGTGCTCGTCAGGTCTAACCTGGTGCACCATTTTAAGGGATTGGCTGTGTTTTGGGCTGTTCTCTAGAAGCTTCTGGGATCTGATGGTCCTAATCTAACCTAGGGTTGATCTAAGGGCCTAAAACACTTGCCTAATCCTATAAATAAGACCCTAAGCTAACCCTAAATGATCATAATCCTATCTCCTAACTAAACTATGCCAAAATTTTCTATGATCATGGCCTCCACCCAAAACCCTAGCCTCCATCCTCTTATGAAACTATTTCTATGAAGGCTTTCATGTTCATACAAGCATCTTTGAGTTGTATAAGTGATCATTAGCTTGCATTCATCATCAAGTTGCAAGCTTTATGTTCAAGGCTAGAGTTTTTGGGTAATTTGTGGCAAGGGTTTGCTTATGGGAGCTTAGTGGTGAGTTCCTATAGCTTTAATAATCAATTGTTAAATTGATTATGGTAGGATATGATAAGACATGGCTATGTTTGTGGATAAATGTGTTTATACAAGTTTGTATGATATGTGTTTTGCAAGTTTTATGCTATATGCAAGTTTAATGCCATGTTTTGTGATGCAAACCACTATGTTGAATATTTATGCATATGTAACATGTTATGCAAACTATATGTGAGAGTATATGCAAGTTGTATGTAACATGATATGCAAGTTATGCATTTGGTCTTGTGCATGCTAAGTATTTGGTTTTATGCATGCTAAGTATTTGGTTTTATGCATGCTAAGTATTTGGTTTTGTGCATGCTAAGTACTTGGTTTTATGCATATTAAGTGTTTGGTTTTATGCAAGTTTGTCTCTTTTTATGATATGCATAATATATGCAAGTTTGCCTCTAAGTATGGCATGTTATGCAAGTTCATATGCAAGTTATGATGTAAGTTCATATGCAAGTTATGATGCAAGTTCATATGCAAGTTATGATGCAAGTTCATATGCAAGTTATGATGCAAGTTCATATGCAAGTTATGATGCAGGTTCATATGCAAGTTATGATGCAAGTTCATATGCAAGTTATGATGCAAGTTCATATGCATGATTGCCTCTATGAATGACATAAGTCTATGAGCAAGCTCATCCCTTTTAGACCTATGACATGTATGCAAGTTGACACCTTTATGATAGGTCTATGACATGAACAATTAACCAAGTTACCATCCTCATGACATATGTGATTCATGCAAGTTTGGGTTGGTTTTGTATGCAAGTTGGGTTTATGGTCATATATGCAAGTTGACACCTTTTTAACCCATGATAATGCTAATGATATGATAAGTTGAACCCATTGTGTGTATGATGAATCTTCTCTTTTGAAGTATGTCATGTTAACGTATTTACGTGGGGACGATGGGGTAAAAATTAATGAACACATAAAATTGTGTGAAGTGGGTATGATTAAACATACCGTAAAGTGGATGGACATAATTGGGAATTTACCTATTAAGTTAGGTCTACCCATATTATGGAATTGGGAATTTACCTATTGAGTTAGGTCTACCCATATTCTTAAATATTTGTAATTAATTAGGGATAATTAATACAAATTATGGGGGTGATTAATTAGGTGTAATTAATCTACTAAGACACGAGGTTGGACCCTTTTTGTAGCGTAAGACTGCCCGGAACCGACCGGCAAATCCAGCGGCTACAAATGATTGGCCCAATGTGAGAGGTCTTAGTTACAAACTAAATACGTGACAAGTGTAAAGACACGAGGTTAGACTCTGTTATGGTGTAAGGCTGCCCAGAACTAACCGGCATATCCAGCTGCCATAAAAGACAGTCTAATGTGAGAGGTCTTTACAAAGGTTACGATCTTAATTAACTAAGAAACACTTAACCAAATTAGCATGTAGTGGGGCATGAGGGGTTAAGTGGGTGCCTTGGGTGGCATGTAGTAACTAGTGGGGGTGCCTTGGGTGGCATGAGGAAACTAGTGGGTTGCCTTGGGTGGCAATAGAAAATACGAGTAGAATACTTAACCAAAGTGGAACATGTAATTAAACATGGGTAAAGGGTTAAGTAAGTGCTTTGGGTGGCATGTGGAAATCTAGTGGGTGCCTTAAGTGGCAATTGAAATATGATTAGGTGACTTAACCAAACCTTAACATGTAGGTGGGCATGATTATAAAAGGGGTTAAGTGGGATGCACTAGATAAAATAACAAGCTTAGGTGGTAGCTTGTGGGGGCCCATTTCAACCAATATCCCAAACGTATCTTAGTGGGCTCGACTCTAGTCGAGTGACGGGACACACATATTGGGCTTGACTATAAGAGGCCAAAACGGGTAGCGGTGGCAACGCGAGTCCAACGGGTTTCATCTGCGTGTGTGGACCCGGGATGGTAGGTAAGACGTTGTTGCATCGTGTAGATATAACCCGTGCACCATTTGTTGTATCGGGCTAGCCACTTTGGGGAGTGATACACCCCATTGTGGGGCCAGCACGGATATCTACGGTAGGGAGCCGATCGCTTGGGAGTAGTGGGTACACCTAGTGGAGATAGGGGCAGACGGCACCTATGTAGTGAGCTAGGGGTACATGAAACTACTGGGTAAAATTACTAAGTACACTTAGTGGGATCAACCTTTAAGTAGGAATCACCCTTGGGTGGGTAGAACTGGTGTGGTGCAGTGTAAGAATTACCCTTGGGTGGGTAGAATCTGGGGTGGTGCAATCTAGTAATTATCCTTGGGTGGGTAAATGCGTCTTTTCGTTTATCTTAGAACATCCTGTGTTTAGTTGGCTACTTAGTGTAGTCATTATCCCCAGAGGTACCGTATCTTGCTTATATCATACCCTAATTACTTTGGTGATTGTATTATTAGGGTTATAGGACTCACTCAGACTTATGTCTGACCCCGTTGTTTTTATCTTTTTCCCAACCCTCAGGTTATCAGAGTGGGCCTAGCACTAGTGGGCTTTGATCAGACTGCTTTATCTATCTTTTGGAGCTTGGACCGGGGATGAAAAGCTCAGTTTATCTTTTCTACTATGGCTATTAGGTTATGTAGTGGGATTATGTACTTTTGTTTTTATCAGGATGGATATTATGTACTTGACCCTTATTTATGGTTTTGGTGTAACCAAACATGTTTTACTTTCCGCTGGAATGAAATGATGTTTTAAATTCTCAAGTATTACTTATATCTGTCTTGTTGTAATTTTTCTGTTCTATATTCACTCAAAATACTCCACCGATGTTATGTCATTCCCTTAGTGAGTGACCATAGCGGGTGTGGGGTGTTACAGCTATCCTTGATCTGGTTATGTTTTCTTACCATGAACTATCGCGTGTTCACTTAGGATTTATGCCATCTAGGACCACTAGGGATTATGCTACCTAATGAACGTTTCCGTGTCTCGGTTTGGGTTCAAGCCACCTAGGGCCACTAGGGATTATGCCACCCGTCAACCACGCCCTTTATCCCACATATGTATCGTGAATCGTTTTCCATGTCTAGACGCACATGTATCTCAATGTGCCATCCGAGTTCCGTGCCAGGGCAAATCGAGAAATACGGAACTCGGTCGGGAGCTTTAAGTCGTCTGCTGATGCAGATATCAAGGTCTGTTTTTGTATCCGTGGCTATGGTCCCACGTGACCCCTTCCTCAACCACTGAAAGGCAATCCAAGAAAAATCATGTATGAGAACTACATCCCGGCCCCACTATGCCCCACTTACCTATTGGCCAACCTCACCCATAACTCGATAGCAAGTATATGGTTTGTTGGGAGTTCTCTGCCTTTCCGTGCGTACACGATTGACTAAAGATGGTAGGTAGTCGACGACGCGCTATCCAGGGCAAAAACAAGAATCGTCGACTCCACGCTAATCCATCCCAGTCTTTAGGTCGCTCGCATAGCAACCAAGGCATACTCTTGGTTCTTCTACCGCAGACCTTAACCTCTTGTGAGCCCAGGCGGATCATCTGCAACCTCACAGAGGGATACCAAGAGTAACCTCACGTCCCCCGAAGCTACCGCTTCGTCACCCAGTTCGTTGGAGCCTTTATCTAAGTCAGATAATTCGCTCCTCCACGTGTGTTCAAGCGATGACCTACCATATCGGGTTACTCATCTATCTGTGAACTGGTCCAATTTCCTTGACTAAGAATTATTACTTAGTTATCCTTAACTAAGGTTTACCACTTAGCTTCTCTTCCCGCTATCCTTGTTAACTACGATTTTCAACCTAGTCCCCTGAGCTAGGGTTTTGTCTAATGGGTTAAGTGTTGTCATTCTGGTTCATGACTTAACCCGCCTATGAATCATGTCAAGATTTGGCTAAGTATTCAAGTCCAAGACCTAGCCCTACAAGTTGGTTAAGTATACCAAGAAGCTCATGACTTAACCCTATTCAATCATCAAGTCAAATTGGTTAAGTATTTGTTTATCTTAACCCTATCAGATTATCGTGTTAGATTGGTTAAGCATAGATTATCTTAACCTCATCAGATTATCGAGTCGGATTGGTTAAGTATAGGTTAACTTAACCCCATCCACTAATCGTATTAGAATGGTTAAGTATATTTAAACGGTCATGTGACTTAACCCTATCAAGTTCTCATATTAGATTGGTTAAGTATGGTTGCTTAACCTCATCAAATCATCATGTATAATTGATTAAGTATAAGTTACTTAACCTCATTGAATTACCAATTTTAGATCGGTTAAGTGTTTAACTTAACCCCATCGAATTACCGTGTTTAGATTGGTTAAGAGTAAGTTACTTAACCCCATCTAATTACCGTGTTTAGATTAGTTAAGTCTAAGTTACTTAACCCCATCTACTTACCGTGTTTAGATTAGTTAAGTCTAAGTTACTTAACCCCATCTAATTACCGTGTTTAGATTAGTTAAGTCTAAGTTACTTAACCCCGTCTAATTACCAAGTCGGATTAGTTAAATGTAAATTACTTAACCCCATCCCCTAATTGTCTTATATGGTTAAGTGTCATTAAGAAATCAAGTCCGGTTCCACTTAACCTACCCATTCGTGTCATATCGGTTAAGTGTCATTAGTCAAAATTACTTAACCTTTTCATGTGGCATTAATTAGATTAATGCACCCCAAGCTCTCACATTAGACTTTGTTGTGGTTACTAGTTAAGCCGGGCGGGTCCGGGTAGCTTTACACCACAACCTAGTCTAACCTCGGGTTTTAAGTGCTATATGACCAACTACTCACGTTGGGTCCTATTGTTTGTAGCCACTAGTTAAGCCGGGTGGGTCCGGGTAGATTTATGCTACAAACTCAACCCAACCTCGAGTTGGCCACTTTCATGTTTGGTCTAGTGTCATATTACACTTACAACCCATACGTGTCTAGTTTCAAGTCCCATGTTTACCCCACATGTCATGTCCACATTTAGGTGTATCACGAGTGCCATATTTTCATGAAATCCCATGTCAAATTATCATGTCATAATCACGCACGTCTAACCTACCCCAAATCGTGTTTCTAACCCAAGTAAAAGCGAGTCAACCTAGTAAGGATACTATGCTACATATTGGCCTCAAAACATGCACGATGTCAAAAAGGGATTGGCCACAAACATGCATGGTATCATAAGGGGTTTGGCCTCAAAATATGCATAGCATCATAAGGGGTTTTTGGCCTCAAACATGCATAATGTCACAACGGGATTAGCCACAAACATGCATGATATCATAAGGGGGTTTTGGTTCATTTACATGCATAAGCCCCAAGTCATATTCATGTGCATATTTCACAAGTCAAAGTGGTTTCAAGTATTCATGCCAACATTCCGCAAGTAAAGGTTCAATCTTTCATTATGGACTAAGTTAAACATAACATAAGTGGCATGATTTAGTCACTAAGCATAGCCAAAAGTCATAGGTTCAAGCAAAAGAGGCATGACAAGGTTCATATATGCTAGCATACTTGGTTTAATCTCGTTTTATTCCATGCCATCATTAAAACTACCGTTTAGATATAGAAGTAGCTAGAACTTACATAGCGAGGCTTAGGGAAAGATCATGAATCGTCTTGACGAAGAAAGGTGGCTCCTTTGTTGAAGAATCGTCATGAAATTTGCGTAGCAACGTTGATCTCTCCTCGATTTGATGTAGAAAGCTTGCACCTTTTGATTTGAACCCGATTTGAGTGCATAAGCCCTTGGAGTTGGTGATGGAGGCCATGATCAAGATAGATTTTGGCAGCACTTAGTTGCTAGAATGATTTTTAGTGATTTAGGTTAGGTCCTAGGGTATTTTTATAGAGATTAGGACTAGTTTAGGCCCTTAGATTAACCCTAGGATAGATCTGAACCCTCAAAATCCGTCACAGGCCATCAGAACAGAGCACAAGGCCAAGCAGGTGCACCCAGGCCAAAGTGGTCGGACCACCCAGGTCGACACCCGTGTCGACTGGGCAGTCAACCTTCCCCCTGGGCGTGTCTACTCCCCAGTCGACACCCCAGTCGACCTGGGGCTTGGGCGGGAATTTTCCCGCCCAGTTCGTTTGGCTCCAGATTTGAATTTCGAACTGTTCTTGAACTTCAATTTTTCTGAAAACTTTGACGGGCCATAACTGGGTCATACGGACTCCGATTTTCGAAAACTCGGACTCTATTTCGCGTATTTTTCTGAGATGAACGCAATGGCGCAACCCGTTTCTCCTGATTCAGATTTTATAATTAAATTCTTCCTTGATTCTTGTCTTAGCATGTTGTAAAAATCCGGGTTGTTACACGTAGCAACAAATCACAACCAAGTCTAAAGTATGAAATCAGATATTATATCGGCATTTTAATCCTGTTTATACACCATTCATCATTGGCAATTACCCCATCCAAGTTTGAGTATAAATAAAACAAAAATCAAATTAGAAAATCATACCCAATGAGAAAAGATGTACCGTGGATAAGTTCGAAGTATTTCAACTCGAATAAAGAAGAGGAAGATAGCTACCAGAAATTCGAGAGCATCTACAAAGAAACGGTAGCATATCGCTTCCAGAATCTAAGGTGATTCGAAACCATGTTTAATTGCCACCGCCATTTTCGATTTCCAGAGCAAGGGTTTAGGGTTACGAATAATAAGAAGCGGGCCAACCAATACTGAATCAAGTCAATAAAAGTGGGCCGGGTTGAAAGTGCAAAAGGAAATAGGCTAGCATTAAAAAGGAAAAGTGAATGAATTGTTTGTTTATTTAAAATCTATTTCCTTGTTAACTTTTATTGTATTGCGTTTTTATATTAAACTCTAGTTTTTAACTAGGTTACAAACTATAGGGATTGTAGTTTAGGGACTACAAGTTACGGGTTTGTAATTCGAGAAAAATATATCTGATCTTGGGAATAAAGATCAGCGCAGAGTTTTGAACGTAGGGTTAGAACAGTTGGGAGCGGGTGTTACGAGTTTACAGGGGATTGTTAGCGTAGAGATTGTTTTGATTCCTAGTAGAAACCTTAGGGAATGTAGCAGTACGCAGGGTTCTGCCAAAGCTGGGTAAATTTTATGTTGTTTCTTTTTTCACATTTAATCTAATTATTATCTTTGTTGCTATTGTTTATTAGTCAGCAAAAAATTTCAATAAACTCTTTTCACCCCCTCTATGGTTAATTTAAATCCTATATATGGGACTTGGGTCGACCAATATATCGACCAAGGCATGGGCATGGGTCGACCCATGACGGCCTTTAATTTTTTTCTTACATACATGATTTCTATATCAAGTTTGATTTGAATTTAGGGATTTATACTAATATAAATCTGATGGACGTGGTTTATACAGACACTTATAAATAAACCTACAGGGCATAGCTGTCAAACTCATATTTCTTGAGAGGGTGTTAAGGCCCTACCATTTCCTTTCTTCTCCAAACTCTTTAGGAATATAATGTTTAGATTTAGGATTTCTAGTTCAAGAATTGGAGGTGAATATAGTAGATTCAAGGTGTATATTCCTATATCCTTTATCCAAATAGATTTGTAAATCCGAATTTAATTAATAAAGTCAGATATATGCCTTAGAATGCACTATAAGTGAGTGGATTTAAGTTATATTTTATACAATGGTATATGATATCGTTTGATTCTTGTAAAATCTTGGTAATTTAGAATTGTTTAGCCATGGTAATTTATTCCCTACTTGATGAGTATAATTATGTTCTAATATAATTCTCGTTGTAAATCCCTGCTGGAATGACCTAAAATAAATTTTGATGTACAATAGATCTGAAATTTGAATTGAAAATATGAGAATTTCCATTTTCTTAGTTAAGATTGTGGTTTAAATTTTGAATTGGGTAAAGGTCAAAATAATTTGGAATCGAAAAAGGGTTATAAGCCTAATTGTATTCAAACTTGCAGTAAATATGTCAAATTTGGGGAATAAAAGGTAAAATCAGGAGTTTGCATATACTTATAAAAATGAGAAGTTAGGGATAGCCTAGATTGATTAGTTAGGAAATAGGAATATATTTTCATAGTTTTATTTATAAGAGAAATCAGGAACATAATTGCAAGCATGAAAATAAACAAAGACGTGGATTAGTGCGAAATAGAGATTTGTTCATATTGCGCACTTCTCAAAAGCCTAAAAAAATCATGGAAAGGAATGTCTTGCAATTTTGGGTTTCTATTACAATGATTATTTAAAATATAGAAATAAACTTTATACTGTTATAACAACAATTCAATTAGAAAAATGCCTAACTTCCTAAAGAATAAGTTGCAAAAACGAAAAGGAAAAGGGTAACATGATTGAAAGATGTTATGAAAGAAAAGAAATAAGAAAGGCTTATTATAAACTTGCAATTGCAAAATTTAATAAGCACAATTCTATGGCAATGGTACATAATTCTATGGTAATGGTTTTTATGGTGAGAATAAGAATATAACATAAAATTATAATTCAAAAAGCGAAATGAAATAATGAAAGCTTATTTTAAAAAAAATTAAAACTATGATTTAAGTTTAATAAGAAAACTTCCATGGTGGTGTAACACCCCTCATTTTAAATAAAATAATAAAATTAAATTTTTAAAATTTTCTGAATTTGCTCAAGGAACTAGCGTCATTGCGTCTGTGGCGGTTTTCTAATCAATTTAGACCTATGGTTTGCAGAAAATGGACTCAAAATGAAGAAGATATCATTAAATGAACTTTTAGAACAAACACACAAAAAAGAAATAAGAGAAACACACATAAAACTAATATTTTCAATTGTTCTAATTTTGTGAACAGAAGCAGTGTTAGTTTGAGTGGTAGTGCATGCACTTCTTAGACTAAAGGTCAGCAGTTCGATTCCTACCAACATCACGTATTTAAATTTTAAGAGGGCCAATAAAAAATATGCATGTTCTAAGAAAGGCATATGTGTATGTACACATAAGGAAAGATTATATATATAGGTGTATATGTGTATGTGTGTGCGCATGTACATAAATATATAATTCATATAAAAGAGAGTGTGTGTGTGTGCGTATACACATGGAATTCAAAAGTAACATACAATTAATCAAAACAAGTAAGAAATAAATTTAAAGATAACATTGTTTGAATTTTGAGATAGATGGAGTTGTACGTAGATATATACATGTAGATTTAAATTCGAAATTTAAACTTATATTAAAAAAAAGATAATAATAGTAGAATGAATGAAAATAGGAAAGAAGATAACATTAAGGGAACGTTTGCAACATCAATCACGCAGAAAACAACCCAGATATACGATTTTAAATCATATATATTGGGCGACCCATGCTTCAAGTGGATCGACACAGGGGTCGACGCACTTCAAAGATGGGTCGACCTAGGGGTTGACCCATTTTACAACCAGGCAATGTGATTTACTTAAAGTGAATGTCTCGGATTTTATTTGTTTTGATTTGACGAATGTGGTTCTTCTGGGCACCTATAAATAAACCTAAAGGGCCTAGCCTCCAACTTATATTTTTTGAGAGGGCGACAAAGCTCTTCCATTTCCTTTTACCTCCGAGTTCTTCAAGAATAAATTTATATTAGTTTTAGGATTTCTGGTTCAAGATTTAAAGATAAAGCTTGCAAATTTAAGCTATAAATTCCTAGATCCTCTGTCCAAACAGATTTGTAAATCCGAATTGAAAAGAAAGTAACGCGGATCCAAATCTGATCCAAAATATTAGAGCGCAAATCTCAGACGAACGGATATAAATTATATTTTTCATATAATGGTAGATGACATCCTTTGATTCCTTTAAAGTTAACAAAATATTCTCTCAGCCTTCTTTTTCCATTTTCTGCGTTGGATTTTACAGTTTTAAATTAAATTGTGGTTAGAAACAAATTAATTTAATTGTGGTTATATGCAAAATAATTAAATTGTGGTTAGGCGCAAACTGATTTAATTGTGGTTATACGCAAAATATGCGGTTAGGCGCAAATTAATTGAATTGTGGTTCTACGCAAATTAATTAAATTATGATTAGGCACAAACTAATTGAATTATGGTTATGCGTAAAGTAATTGAATTATGGTTAAGCACAAACTAATTAAATTGTGGTTATGCGCAAATTAATGGGAATTGTAACAAAAAGGAGAAACTTGATGATTTGGGGGCTTAATGAATGTATTTTGCTTGAATAGTAATAAAAAGGGAAATTTGAAAGTAGGCAAACTTGGTAAGGCTGACTAAATTAATGTGTCAAAGATTGATATGGTATAAGCAAGGTTACGTACAGTAAATTTTTAGCAAAAAGGGTAAGTTAGAGAATTTCATATTATTTGTAAGATTTCACCTTTTAGATTTAAAATGGAAATGATTCAGAAAATTGCAGAGATTGAAAGAAAAAGGGTTACAAACCCAATTGTGTACATTTTTACTGTAGTTATGGAAAACAAAAGGGGAAAAATAAGTTAGAGGCGGGAATTAATGTATATCAATTAAAGTAGGAAGTTAGTAGTAACCTAGATTGATTGGTTAGGAAAAAGAGGATTTGTTCCCATAGTTTGGTTTTTAAAAGAAGTGGAAAACATAATTGCAAGTTTAAAAATAAATAAAGATGTATATTAGTATACGGTAAGGATTTTGCCATATTGTGCATTATTCAGTATCCTAAAAATAATTGAAAGAAATGTCTTGCAACTACGAGTTTTCATTATGGTAATTACCTTAAGCTATGGAAATGGATTTTGTACAGTTTGAATAACCAATCAATTAGGAATAAGTCTAATTTCCTAAAGAATAAATGGTAAATATGTAAATAAAAAGGGGTAACATTAGTGAAAGGTATTATATAGGGAAAACAGAATAAGAAACCTATGAAGTACGTAATGAACGGGGAATGTAACCTATTATAATAAATCGTATAAGATGGGAATGTAATATAATAGGTAGGTTTGTCTTAGGGACAAGTAGGATTATAACATACATGTTATAATTAAAAGATGAAATGGGAAGTAAGAAGCTTATTACAAATAAATTTAGTCTATGAAAAATAAGTTTAATAAGTGAACCCACAATTATGGTTGTGATAATATTATAACACGAGGTTATAATTAAGTGCAAAAGAGTAGAGTAGGTTTATTATTAATAAACTTTTAATCAAGAAATTAAGTTTAATGAATATAATATTAAGTAGAGATCCGTTCTGGTAGCGAAGACTGACTAGGGGAATTATGTGTCCAAGTAAAGCTAATAACAGATTATTTGAATGAAGGGTAAACAAATAAATGTTTGAATACATTATCTATGGGGTAAATAAAACAAGCGCGTAATTAAAAATTAGACACAGGGTCTAATGACGTAATAATGTGATGTGCTTGAGCAAGTCCTCACGCAAGTGGGTGAAGAGCCCAACGTGGCAGATCATGTAGGTGTTTGGAGACATAGGGGAAGCACGTCCATCTTATTATTCGACGGTACTGGAGGGAAGTGCGGGACTTCTACGGGACGTGAGGATACTCTGAGGTGCTCCTCTATGGTAGGCCCAATAAAGTTGTACCCACAAAGGCATGGTTTGTACGGTCTCATCTAATGAGTATGTCTTGGTTACATCTTTGATGGTAGGTAGCCTAAAGAATGATTGGGATGATCTTGGGATGATTCGGCGACTGCCTCAAAGTGGGAGGCTTCATGGTTAGGACCCAAAAAAGGATAGTAGTTCGTCGGATACTTGTCATCATTAGATGGAGCATGTACGGAAAAGAATAAAGCTTATCCAAAAGGCCAACGATGTTTTACTATCGGATTATTGGATGAGGGACCACATATTTGTTTAGATTGGATAATACGATGGCCATTTCGCTCTTTGAATAGTTTTTCATTAGTATGGGTTTATGCGGGGTGGGGCTTGGAGAGCTATCAAAAGCGGCATACCTATCTTTAGATATCAGTAATGTAGGCTTAACGAGGTTGTCCTTTACAGATATGTGTAATGCCCCCGGCTAAGTTCTGTGGTGGAACTCGGAGATTAGGGCGCCCTTGCGGCGCAGCTGTAGAAGCTTATTCGCTTTCTTAGCGTAGCCTAGTACGCTTTTTTGGCGTAGCGTTGAAGGTTTAGTACTTTTTCATAGTGGGCAACGGGAAACACTCGAGGAGGGTACTTTGGGGAGTACCTCGATATATTGGGCATACAACATATATATATATATATATATATATATATATATGTAGGTTAATCTATTAGAGAGTACAAGGATATGATTTATGCGAAAAAATTAGAAGTATATTGTAAGATAATTCTGAATAACTTAACCAGTGATGGAATGGTAAATGTAGTGTTATTTATAGAAAGTATAATTTATCCATTCACCAAAACTTTTATTCTGACCCTCTCCTCATAATAAACCCACATGTTATAAGTGGTTGAGATCTGCAGCTTAGACACTTATGTTAAATTGTGTCAGTATATTGGTAAGTGTTTACCTACTATCATATCTTATTCCCTTCTGTCGTGAGATTTTTATTATAAGCTCTGATATATTTATCTTTGACTTTCTGCAGAATACCAGACAAAGTAACTCAGGTTTCAGTATGCTTGGGTTTTTTGCATTTTGTGAAAAATTTGGATCTACTGAAATTTGGGTTGTTAAATCTAGTATCAGAGCTCAGGTTTAGGATTTCTATAAAGATAGTGAGTGAATGTATTTGTATTTTTTTAAAGTATAAATATTATATATACGTATAACCATAGAGGAACTCACTAATTTTGTGAAACTACACATGGAGAAAATTGGGATGTCAATTTTGTACACTTAGGTAGTGGTTACGAAAATTTGTGAATAGCACACCCATGTGTGGCTGGAGAGAAAATTTTAAAAATGTGTTTAAGAAAAGAGAATATTCCATATGTTAATATTCAAAAAAATTGGTATTTCAATTTAGTGGATTAGGCGATAGAGCCTTGTAAATTGAGAAAGAGTAAGAAAGAGAAAAATGGATTAGGAATTTATACATATGCATCTGGTGTAAATTCAACACTAGTCTCATTTCTCAGTTTAGACACAGTTTTTGAGGAATTTGTAAAGAAGAAATTTAGAGAAGAAAAATGTAATTTCGCATAAAGAATTTAGAAAATGCAAAAGTTAGAAACCATTTTGTACTCAGCCCCACAGTTAGAACTTTTAAAAAGAACTTTAAAAAAGCAAATGTAGAAACAGATTTCTAGAAGAAGTTTTCAAGTTTCAAAATTTAAAAGTTTACAGTTTTAGAAATTTACTGGATTATAATATTCAGAGTAGCATTAAAATGATTTTTGAGAAAATTTTGCAAATTTATTTTCAAAAAGTATTGAATGCATAAGCAAGTTGTGGGGTTAAGCGATATAAGTAGTTAAGAGAAAACACAAATATAAATGAATTTTCCCTATGTGGTGCATAAGTGACCTTGAGTAAAATAAAATATAAAAGTTTTCATAAAAGACGGATTGTGACACACTTTAACTTATTGGAATAAGAAAAATTATAAGACAAGTTTTTATGAATCAATAAGTTTGTAAGTAAACATGTTTTGTTAAAGTGGCAAGGAAATGTGCAGCGAAAGAGGTGTACAAGATATAGTGAAGCTCCATATTTTGTGCTACCTATTTTAACAAAGTGATGAAAAAAAGAGTTTTGAAGGTTCCTTGTTACTTCACACAGAACATAAAAGTCCTCTCTAGAAAAGGTTCATAGAAACTTAATCTTATTTAATTATAGTGAAAAAGGTCTCACTAGTGTGCACGGACAATTAGTAAATATTTGAGGAAATTTTGAAAAGATGTTTCAAGTGTCTACTGTTTAATATAAAGAAGTAAAAAGTAATTGTAATAACCTGAAATTCTGGGCCAGTTTAAAATTTTTATTTTTGCAATTTTAGCGAATTTTGAATATTTAAAATGGATTATTTTAAATAATATCGAGGAGAAATTTATTTTGAATATAATTCGAACGTATATATTATACGCGTCGTCGTTAGAATATAAATAATTATATATAATTATAAAAGGAATTGAAAATGGCGCGGTAGTTCGATAATTCGATTTCAAACTTCAATTGAATGTACCGGGTGCAAAACAATCCGGATTTTAGTGAAACCAAAAACATTAGGATCTAATTGGGAATATCTTTCCAACGAATCCGACAAATCAAAATTTCATAGCGGGAATCAAAAGATATGTCCAGTTGAAAATTCTGAATAGTCGCTATGGAATTCAGGCCCTTAAAAATGGAAATTTTGCAAACGACCTCGGATTTCGACGAAACCACTTTTGTTGGATCCGCAGTGTCAAATTATTACTAGGTTTCAAATTTCATAATTTTTCGAATCAATATGTGAGCGTGGCAAAGGAAAACGCGTTTGACCAGTTTCAGTTGATTTTAATCGACTGGAAATTGGCCATTTTTCCAACGGTCTCGGAATTCGACGAAACTAGTTTTGTTAGGACCGTATCGTCAATACGAAGCTAGAAAATATTTTTCTGTAATTTATCGAGCTAGTATGTGACCCCGGTAAAATGAAATGCGCGTTCAAATTCAATATATAGAGTTATACGTTGATTTTGACGAAAACCGATCGAAACGATCAAATCAGCCTACGATACATATCCCATTGTGTTCGAAATGGGGGTAAAATGCTATGGACGACAGGCGGTGGGCCTCGTTTCGAGGTCGAAATGAAAAGTCAACCTTTAGTAAATAAAATAATTAAATAAATAAAAAAAGAAAATATTCCCCCTCCTTTTCTCCTTAACCAGGCCCCCCCCCCCGTTGAAATCATTTCAGAACGAAGATTAAAAAAAAAAACCAAAACGACGAAGGAAGTCGTCGTCCCCCCCCCCCCCCTCCACCGCCAGGCCTTTGCTCTGCTACGCCCCCTTCCCAGACCACCCCCGACGCCATCCGATCCCCCCGCTCTCTCTCCCTCTCGAAGCGACGCCCTCAATCGCCACCTGCGCCACCACGTTCCTGCCACCGCGTCCAACCTCCACAACCGCAGCTCCTTTTTCCGTCCCCCTCCGGCCAACCTCATGCGCGAGCCCCAAACGAGACCCCCTAGCCCACGCCCTAGATCGAGACAGCCCCCTCCCTTTTTCCCCCGCTTCTCTTCTAAATCCGACGCCCAACCCCGCCTAATGACCACCGACAGCAACGTTCCCCCCCCCCACCTGCTGTAAGTTTTTTTTATTATTTACTTAGTTTATTTATTTATTTTGAGGTAATATGTTTTATAAAAATAAATAAGGTTTCTATATATTATTAGGACATGGAAAAATACGATTTTTATTTCTATCCTTACGATTTTCGGAAATGAAAGGTGATGATTTTTAAATGTGAAAGCTGTGATTTTTATGTTAAGAAAAGGAGTGATTTTTATTTTAAGAAAGCTATAATTTTTATGAAGAGAAAAATAATATTTTTAAAATATGAAAGGTATGATTTTTACTAAGTATAAAGGCTTGATTTTTAATTATAGAAAGTTTTGATTTTTAAATCAATAAAGATTAGATTTTTACTCTAATAAAAATGCAGTTTTTATATTATAGAGATAATAAAAATATAATTTTTATATAATAGGGAAGTTAAAAATATAATTTTTATGCTAATGGCATATTAAAAATATGATTTTTATCTAGGTAAGATAGTAAAAATATCATCTTTATATGCATAGCAAAATAAAAATGTGATTTTTATAATGATATATTTGAAAAGGCGAAATCTTTATATAGAGAATAGTGAGGTAAAAATATAATTTTTATCTATATAGTAGCAATGTAAAAATAGAATTTTTATCCATATAGCGAAGTAAAAATTCGATTTTTATATATTGAATAGCATAGTAAAAATTCGATTTTTATATATTGAATAGCATAGTAAAAATTCGATTTTTATATATTGAATAGCATAGTAAAAATTCGATTTTTATATATTGAATAGCATAGTAAAAATTCGATTTTTATATATTGAATAGCGAAGTAAAAGTTCGATTTTTATATATTAAATAGCGAAGTAAAAATTCGATTTTTACATATGTAGAGAATACGGGCAACGAAGATGACAAAAAGGCGAGAACGACGAAGATTTCTATAAAAGAAGTGCCGTGAAGTTGGATAGCTATCGGTGAGAATCTCTCACTCTTCAATTTCTTTTCTAGTTATATATATATATACTAGGATGCAGACGGTGTTTAGTAGCACCCGACACAATCGTCCACAGACCATGGACTTGTTTGTTTGATTGCAAAAATTTAGTTAGATTATTTGAATTGTTTGGTGAAATGAAATTGATTGATGTGTGAATGGCGTGGGCCTTCACTAGACCGGGGATAAGGCTAGGCCTCGTCCCGTTTCTAGTATCGTGCCGTTATGCCGCCGAAATTTTCTAAAATATGTTAGAAAAATAAAAATATCATTTTATTTAAAGAATGAACTGAATAGAAATTCATATGTTAAGATAAAATGTTTTATCGTTAAAAATATAATTTTTAACGTGAATATGAATATACGTGAAAGTGAATAAATAAATATTCATAAACAAATCGGCCGATTTGTTTATGTACACTGATTTGACTGACATTGATTGGGACGATAAATTTTACACATCGCCCAACTGCACAAATAAAATCTGTGTTTGATTGTTTGAAACCCCACACGGGTGTTGGGATGAAATTTGAAGTTCACTCATCCTGATTGATTAAATATGTCGATCGATTGATTGACAGACTGTTATAAGCGTTAGATATCTATATTTGATGCTTATACAGTGTAGTGCACTTTGGTTGATGGTTGATTATTTTTCAATGCTATTATATACATGTGTTGTATGGAATCCATATAATTAACTTTATATGGTGATTGATTGGGCCTCATTCCAATTTGAAAAATAAAGAATATTATAAAATAAAGGTTCATGTGTTGACTGTACTCATCCGTTGAGATTAGTCATGTGTTGAACGAAATATATAATAATAAAATGTACATCTTCATCAATATAAAATAAAGGTTCATGTGTTGACTGTACTCATCCGTTGAGATTAGTCATGTGTTGAACGAAATATTTGAAATCGAAATATTTGAAAAAGAAATATTTGGAATAGAATATTTGAAAATAGAAATATATGAAGCGTGTTGATTAGATTGACGCCATTTTGATGTGAACGATATTTATATCGATTTTATTCATTTTAAAATGAATATTGAAAAGTGATTTTGAATTTAATATTGAAAAACGATTTCAAAATGAATAGAAAACGAATTGAATTCAAATTGAATAGAAAACGAATTGAATTCAAATTGAATGGAAAACGAATTGAATTCAAATTGAATAGAAAACGAATTGAATTCAAATTGTATAGAAAACGAATTGAATTCAAATTGAATGGAAAACGAATTGAATTCAAATTGAATGGAAACGAATTGAATTCAAATTGAATAGAAGACGAATTGAATTTAGATTGAATAGAAAACGAAATGGATTCAAATCGAATTAAAATCGATTTGAATTGAAATCAAATAGAAATGAAAGTAAAAAGGATTTATAATAGAAAATTCAACTTTGTTTTGAATTTGAAATAAAGGTTGAAATTGTTTTTCAAACAAATTTAAAACTATTTATAAAATTCGTTTTAAATAGTAATCAACGAAATATATATTATATATATAATATAATGGCCTGAATAGAACGCGCCGCGCCGCGGCAGTTCGTGAATTTCGACCATTTATTTCAAATGGACATTACGGGAGATCTGACCGTCGGATTCTCCTAAAACCGGAACCGTTGGGTTCGTATCGAAAAGAGCTTTTTAACGAATATTAGAAATTCAAAATCTAACGGTTGGATTTGGAGATACATCCAAATCAAATTCAGAAAAGGTCGCTGTAAGTGCAGTTCGATGGCTGTTGATGGAAATCGACTGTACGGGCCTTGATAAAATAATTAAAAATAGTAATAATTTGTGTAAAATCATAAGAAATGATTTGAGAAAAATTGGGGTGAAAAACTCCATATTTGAAAAGATAAAAATGGATTTTTATCGAAATGAACTAGTTTTGAACTAAATTTAAAACCCAATTATTTTTAAATAAATAAATTAGATTTAAAAAGGGGTTTTAAATAATCGGAATTTCTAATATATTTGATTGGATTTGAAATGGGTTTATCGTGAACGGTGTTTTAAATAACACTAGTTCTTTAACCCGATAATAAATAGAATGTGATTTGGGTTTGTCGTGAACTGTGTTTTAAATAACACCTAGTTCTTTAATCCAGTAAAAGGAGTTTTAACGAATCTGCAATTAGGTTGAAATGTGAATCTATAATCTAAATTATCAAATTTAGAAATGAGCGAGAATGAAGTATCACCAGTTTTGCTCCAAAGCGATAGTTAAATCTTTAATCAGATTTGAACGTGGAATGGTAATTAATTTTACCGATAACACCGTGGTGTTAAATATGGAGTATTACCAGTTTTGCTTCATGGGATGAATAGGTTGGGATTGGGAAATAAAATAAATAATTACTTCAGTATGGTTCGCTAATCTCGACTAGTTTAGAAAACCATAATTTGGTTTGAAACGACACCCAAAGGAAGATTAAAGGATAAATTTTAAAGAATTTATCTTGGATAAAATTAATGGGAACCCTTCCCTGAGAATATGAATTGGAATGAGGCGTATGTTGTGCTTGTGTAACATTTGTTTTTAATATACGCGGGTCGTTCGGAAAGTCCGGGTTTATACCCATTCTGAATAACCGATTCGACGATAAGTCGAAGATGAAGACGGTGGTAGAAGACCGGAAGTCTTCACATCGTTTGGGTAATTACTGACGATCCTGATTGGGCTGTACACCCAAAAGGATGGAAATAGTTGGTGGTCGTCCAGACGTACTTGGAGATCGATGGATATGCGAGGAAAGTGCCTCCGGTTTCGTTCAGACCCAGAACGAACTTGTAAATGGATTGTGTGTCTGACATTGGATTTTATTCTGAGTTGATTGATTTCTGTTAAATATATATCTGTTTGGCGGCGGAGAATTTATTCTCTTGCTTAACGCCCTTCTCTGAGACGTACGAGCTTAGAGGTTATATATCGATAGATATCAATCGCACGGCATGAATTGCCTATGTGGCATGCTGAGTTGCATGGATCAAGGCTTCTGTTGAAAAGCAAAGTCTTTTGGTTGATGATCAAAGCACGGCCTTTGTGGCGTAGCTTTGTGTATAACGTGAATTCGCGAACCTCACACCTCGGTATGAGTTAAAAACGGGATACGGACTGCAGGGAGAGCACGACGTTTCTTTCTAGCTTTGGTGGTGTCAGTGACTTACCAGCCCTGACATTTATATACTTTTCACCTATGTGGTTGTTGGAATGCGAGGCGCCTCGATTATAGGTCTGTAAGGACCGGGAAACGTGTGTTCAGGAATTGCCAATCCTCTAACGTAAGTGAGGACCGGCCCTGAAGATCCAGGGGTTGCCCAGAGTGCGTAACCCTGGGACATTTGCTAGAGTGTCTCGAACGCGGAGAGGAGCTTGCCCCTTGCCTCGACTCATGACGGAATCCAATTTCCAATACGTGTGATTCGGTTTTAATTGTAGAACTAGTATGGCGACATAGTAGATGGTAGCTATGCCGCCTATGATTTATATTTATGATTGAAATTGTTTTGACACTATACACTTATTATAGTATCAAGTGATTTGTTTTAAATGTACCAAGCATGTTTGGCTATTTAAGGGAAAACCCTATCCTCCGGCTTGCGTTGCATTGTGTGATGGGACCTAGGTCTTATAATAGCTTCATTTTTCGAAAAAGCATTGCGTTGTTTATTGATATGCACTGGTATTCTTGGGAGGAAACCCGTTCCGTGTTATACGGCGTGGTCCCTTGAATTACTCTTTTTTTTAAAGTAAAGTTTTAAATAACTGTTTTAGTTCTCACACCAGTCACATGACTGACCTGGAGTTTATTGTTTTAACCTAAACTCTGGGTGCCCCTATTTTCCGCACGGGCAGCTAGTAGTTTTGGTTTTGCAGATTTTTATTCACAAGATCCTGGTTTACAGCTGGAATGATATCCGGAAAGCTCTGTATCCGTATATCACCCTCAGTTGTGCTTTGTATTATTCTTTTTCCGCTGCTATGTAATTTATTGTAATCTCTGATATTTATCGAATGTAATTTATTCAATTATACTCTGTATATTCTTGTATCTGATGGAATTGTTGTGATAACAATGAAATGTTCTTCCATCTGCGTTCTGTTTTGTCCTGTTCTCAAACGATCAGGGGTTTCGAACGGTCTAGATCGGTTTAACGACTGATTCGGATCGAGCGAAATTTCCCGGCCATCACAGTAAATTTAAGACTTGCATGATTTAAGGAAAGAGGATAAAGAGTAAATGAATAGAAAGAAGCAAGTTGAGATTTTTGTAAGTAAATTTATGACATGGTTAATAATTAATTGAAATCCTATTTTAGCACCCCTCGAGGAAACAGGAAGGTTATCTTTTAGTATAGATTTGCACTCCTATGTAATGCACTAATTTATTATAGAAAAATAGAATAGTTTGGATGACATTTTCTTTCTATCTATTTGTAATGATCACTTAATAAGAGAAAAACATAGGATGTTGTAAATAAAAATGAAGGTAAAGATGAACAACTAAAAGGAAAATAAACAAAGATGACAACGGAACCAGCGCCATTGCATCAGTGGCGATTTGCTGATCAATTTAGACATGTGGTTTGCAGAAAATGAACTCAAAACGAAGAAGATATCATTAAATGAAGTTTCAAAGCAAACATGAAAAAAAAGAATTAAGAGAAACACACATAAAATCAATAGTTTCCAATGTTCTAATTTTATGAACAAAGCAGCGTTACGTGGAGTGATAAAGCATGTACTTCCTATACTAGAGGTCAGAAGTTCGATTCCCAACAATGCCACGTCTTTAAATTATAAAAGGACCATTCAAAAAGATGCATGTTCCAAGAAAAGTATATGTGCATGTACATATAAGGAGAGATTATATATATAGGTGTATATGTATATATATGTATGTGTGTGTATGTATATATACTTAATTCATATAAAGTATATGTATGTATGTATACATGAAATTCAAAAGTAACACGCAATTAATCAAAACAGGTAAGAAATAAATTTCGGGATAGCGTTGTTTGAATTTTGAAATAGATAGAGTTGTACGTAAATATATACATGCAGATTTAAATTCAAAATTTGAACGTATATTAAAAACGGAAGATAACAATAGTAGAATGAATGAAAATAGGAAAGAAGGTAATGTTAAGGGAACATTTCAATTGCAACATCAATCACGCAGAAAACAACCCAAATATATGATTTTGAATCATATATATGGGTCGACCCATGCTTGAAGTGGGTCGACCCAGGGATCAAGACACTTTGGAGATGGGTCGACCCATTATTGGGCTAGGCAACGTGATTAATTTCATGTGAATGGCCCGAATTTTATATGTTTTGATCTGACGGACGTGGTTCTTCGGAGCACCTACAAAAAATTCAGCAGGGCCTAGAAACCAACTCATAGTTTCTAAGAGGGCGCCAATACTCTGCCATTTCCTTCCTCTTCCAATTCTTCAAGAAAAAATATATATTAATTTTAGGATTTCTGATAATAGATTTGGAGATAAAGCTTGTAAATTTAAGCTATAGATGCCCAAATCCTCTGTCTAGACAGATCTATAAATCAACTTTGAAAAGAAAGTAACGCAGATCCAAATCAGATCTAAAATATTAAACTGCAAATCTCAAGTGACTGGATTTAAATTATATTTTTCGTATAATAGTATATGATATCGTCTAATTCCTATAAAGTTAATAAAATATTCTTTCAGTTTTCCTTTCCGCTTTTCTTCGTGGATTTTACAGTTTCAAATTAAATTGTCACTAGGCGCAAATTAATTTAGCTGTAGTTATGCACAAAATAATTGAATTGTTGTTAGGCACAAATTAATTTAATTGTGATTATGCATAAAATAATTAAATTATGGTTAGTTCCAAATTAATTGAATAGTGGTTATGCGTAAATTAATTAAATTGTGACTAGGTGCAAATTTGTTGAATTGCGGTTATGCGCAAAGTAATTGAATTGTTGTTAGGTGCAAATTAATTTAATTTTGGTTATGTGCAAGTTGGTGGGAATTATTATAAAAAGGGAAACTTAATGATTTGGGGCTAAATGAATGCATTATGCCGAAATTGTTATAAAAAAGAAATTTTGAAAGTAGGAAAACTTGGTAAGGCTTATTAAATTAATGTGACAAAAATTGGTATGGCATAAGCAAGGTTATGTATAGTACATTTATGGTAAAAAGGGTAAGTTTGAGAATTTTCATATTATTTGTAAGAAATCACTTTTCAGAATTAAAATGGAAATTATGTAAAAATTGTAGGGATTGAAAGAAATAGGGATATAAACCAATTATGTCCAATTTTACTGTAACAACCCGGAATTTCTGAATTGGTTTTAAATTTTTTATTTATCTATTTTAATGGAGTTTGAATATTTAAAATGATTTATTTTAAATAATAACGACTAAAAAATTATTTAAATAGAAGTTGGAACGTATATATTTATATTAATAATAAAACGAGCTCGAAATGGTAAGGTAGATTGAATATTCGATTTTAAACTTCAATTGAATATACATAATTCAATATAAATCGGATTTCAGTAAAAGTAGAAACGTTAGAATCTGTTTAATTGTTTCTTTCTAATTAATGTGTAAAATTCGAATTTCATAATATAAATTGAAAGTTATGTCCAGTTTAAAATTTAGAATAGTTGCTATGGAATTTATATATATTTTAATAATATACATAGCCCTTAAAAGTATCCATTTTGCAAATGGCCTCCTTTTTCGATGAAGCCACTTTTGTTGGATCCGGAATATAAAATTATTGTCAGGTTCAAAATTTCAAATTTTTTGGAATTATTATATAAGCGTGGTAAATTTAAACGTGTTTGGTAATTTCAATTTGAATTTAATGGACTATAAAAAGCCTATTTTTCAAACAATCTCCAAATTCGACGAAATTAGTTTTGTTAGGACTGTATCGTCAAAACATAGCTAGAAATAATTTTTTTGTAATTTTTGGAGTTAGTATGTGGCCCCGGTAAATTAAAATGTACTATTAAAATTCAATATATTGATTTATATTTTAATTTTGATGAAAACTAATCGAAACAGTCGAATTGTCATACGAAACATATCCCATTGTGTCTACAATGGTGGTATTTACTAGAAACGACAATCGTTGGGTTTGATTTGGGGTTCAGACGAAATTGAGTTAACTAGAGAATTAAATAATTAAGTATATATATATATATTTATAATATTATAAAACCCTAACCCTAGGGCCATTCACTCAGAAAATCCATCGCGGAAAAATCTCCAAAATAAAACCCTTAAATTCTCCTCATCTAGGCCGAATCAGAACATGATTTCTGTACGAAAATTGAGGAGATTCTACTGATCTTCAAAATGATATGGGAATGATCATTCCTAGTGTTGTATTTTGCGAAAAATCGAAGCTCAAAGCACCGGCTTTTGGACCGAATTTCGAGGCTATTGGGACCCTCAAGTTCACCGTGACAGCCGGCGGTAGTAGAGCGTGGGGTGCTCGATGATGTGATCAGTTTCGATCGGCCTTCGGCCAACTACAGTGGCGTGCACAAGGGGATTTAGAATCGGAGCTATGGGTTTTCGTGACTAGAAGAATACGAAGGAGGGAAGGAAGAAGCACTGGCCTTAGGATCAGAGATGAGCGGCCATGATTTTTTCCAAAGTAATTAAGGAAATTTAATTAAAATTTAATTATGTTATTATGCAATTAAAATTTTCAAGGTATAAATCATCATATCTTTTTCATATGAGGTCCAAATTAGACAATTTCAATTGCATCGAAATTGAAGCGACCTGAACTTCTCGGCCAGCCTAAACCAAACAAGAAGGCGGATTACTTTGAGAACAAGACTAATCGGAACACAAACAGAAGAACATTTCATTGCTTATTACAACAATTCCATCAGAATATAAGAATATTACAGTATGAATAAATAATATACATTTGATAAATATCAGAGATATACAAATTACAATGCAACGGAAAATAATACAAAACACAACTGAAAGAGATAAATGGATGTAGAGCTTTCCGGATATCATTCCAACTGTAAATCAGGATCCTGTGAATATAAATCTTCAAAACCAAAACTACTAGCTGCCCATGTGGAAAATAGGGGTGGTTAAAACAATAAACTCCGGGTCAGTCATGTGACTGATGTGAGAACTAAACACAGTTATTTAAAACTTTACTTTAAATCCAGATACATTAAGGGACCACGCCGTATAACACGGAACGGGTTTCCTCCTAAGAATACCAGTGCGTAGAATAACAACGCAATGCTTTTTGAAAAAATGAAGGTATTATAAGACTCAGGTCCCATCACACAATGCAACGCAAGCCGGAGGATAGAGTTTTACCTTATAATAGCCAAACATGCTTGGTACGTTTAAAACAAATCATTTTGATACTATTATAGTGTAAAGTGTATGAAAACAACTTCAAATATAAATGTATCAATCATAGACGACATAGTGCCCCATCCCACTATGTCGCCATACTAGGCTCTACAAATAAAACCTAAATGTCACGTATTGGAAGTTGGATTTCCATCTGTGAACCAAGGCAAGGGATCGTACTTACCGCTTCGAGACGCTCTAGCCCGCCCCTCAGGAACAGTCGCAACTGTACCTTGGATCATCAGGACCGGTCCACTCGAAGTGCAAAGGGTGAATTAAAATGCCTAAACATGCGTTTCCCTGCCCTATGGGGCGTCAATCTGGTATGTATAAAGACCATACCATCCATTGGCCCCGCAGTGCCTATATATGCGAGACGCCTCGCTATCCATCATCCACTTAAGTAAAACATCTGGGCGTGCAAAGCCTAGACACCACTCCTAACTAGAAGGAATGTCCTCCCTGAGGTCCTCTCCCGTTTCTGGTTCACACCGAGGTGTGAGGCTCGCAAATTAACGCTACATAAAGCTATGCTATATTAAAGCCGTGCTTTGATCATCAACCACAAGACTCTGCTTTTCAACAGAAGCCTTGATCATTTGCATTTCAGCATGCCACATAGGCAATTCACGCTATGCAACTGATATCTATCAATCACACAGAATGAAATCTGATGTCAGACACACATCCATTTACAAGTTCGTTCTGGGTCTGAACGAAACCGGAGGCGCCTTATTCCTTGTCCCATATGTCCAATACAGGAGAGAGGCCCTCGCATATCCGGTCGATCTCCAAGTACGTCTGGACGATCACCACTTATTACCTTGTTTTGGTTGTACAGCCCAATCAAGACATCAGTAATCATCCAAACGATGTGAAGACCTCCGGTCTTCAACCACCATCTTCATCGTCGACTCATCGCTGATTCAGAATGGGATAAACCCGGTCTTTCTGAATAACTCGCGTATATAATAAACAAGTGCCATAAAAACACAACATATGCCTTATTCCAATTCTAAATATTCTTTTATTCAAATATTCTTATATTTTGGGAAAGGTTCCCATTAATTTTATCAAAGATAATTTTTTTTTTTAAATTTATTCTTTAATCTTCCTTTGAATATCAATTCAAACCAAATTATGGTTTATCCAAACTAGTGGGGATTAGTGAACCTTACCGAAGTAATCATTTGTTTAATTTCCCAATCCCAACCTATTCATCCCATGAAGTAAAACTGGTAATACTTCATATCTAACACCACGGTGTTATTGGTAAAATTAATTACCATTTCAAATTCAAATCTAATTAAAGATTTAACTATCGCTTGGAGCAAAACTGGTGACACTCCATTCTTGATCATTTCCCAAATTTGATAATTTAAATTATCAATTCCCATTTCAATCTAATTAAAGATTCATTAAAACTCTGGTTCAATTTTAGTCTCTAAAAATCATTTCTTAATGATTATTCAAAGTTAAGAAATTAATCTTATCTTTAACTGAGTTAAAGAACTAATGTCATTTAATACACAGCTCACGATAAACCCAAATTCACATTCCATTAACAATGGAATCTTCACGGAATACAGATCAATATATATAATCAATATGAACTTCCATATCCAACCGATAATATAAATAGAATAACAGCCAGGCCTCTTAAATTCCATATATAGTAACAGTCTTCCTCCACAGAAGTTCACTTCGATTATTACCGAATCGAATTCCATTCCATTCCAATTTATTTTATTAAACTGGAAAACTTTACTTTGGAAAATCTCCTTTAAACCTTAACAAAAGATTTATAAATTCCAAATCACATTTCACTGTAAATCGGGATAAAGAACGAATGTAATTAAAACACAGTTCACGATAAATCCAATTCACATTCCATTAGTCTCTAACCGTAAATTAGTAAGAGATCAATTCCCTAAGTATTAATACCGAAGGCTGAAATCAACATCAGATCAATACCCGGGAAACCATTCAACTTAGTTTATCTCTAGTTAGTTTCTAATTTTCTTAACTCCATTGGGTTTAAGAACAACATTTTTAAAGATACCATTCATGACAAACCCAAAATTCAATTCAATTCAACTCAAGTTAAATATCAATTAATTGGTAAACTTCATTAAATCTTAATAAAAAGATTTACTCTTTTCTCAACTGGGTTTAAGAACAGTGTTAGCGAAGACACAGTCCACAACAAACCCAAAATCCCATTTGATATTAAATACAAGGCTCTGAATAGAAAATATATCGGCTTATATTCAATATCAAATTCTGAACTCAACAAACATCATATTGGAATAACGATATATATATCTTCCAAATTCCTCCACAATGTCCGTATTATCACGGAACCCAATATCGAAATATTTTGAAGATAATTTCGATTCAAATCCATTCCAATTCATATATTGGAAATTCTGGTTATTTTTAAAACCATTTCGAATCCATTTTATTTATTTAAAAATAATTGGATTATAATTCTAGTTAATAACTAGTTCATTTCGATAAAAATATATTTTTATCTTTTTAAATATGGAATTTTTCATCCCAATTCTTTCTAAATCATTTATTATGATTTTACAAAAATTATTGCTATTTTTAATAATATTATCAAGGCCCGTACAGTCGATTTCCATAAACGGCCATTGAAATGAACTTACAACGACCTTTTCTAAATTTTATTTGGACATAATTCCAAATCCAACCGTTAGATTTATAATTTCTTGTATTCATTAGAAACTCTTTTCGATACGAACCTAATGGTTCCGGTTTTAGGAGAATCCGACGGTCGGATCTCCCGTAATATCCATTCGAAGTCAACGGTCGAAATTTGCGAACTACCGCGGCGCGACGAGTTCTATTTAGACCATTATATATATATGATATATATATTATATATTTCATCGATTTCCATTTTATACATATTTTTTAAATCGTTCTAAATTCGTTTTCAAAACGATTTCAACTTCATATTCAATTTCAAATCAAAATTGAATATTCCGTACCATTAATATATAAATGATAATATTTTCAAATCATTAGATTTTGAAATCACTTCCTTTTCCATATTCATTATAAAAATGAATAAAATCGAAATAAATACTGCTCACGTCAAAAATGGCGCATATTTAATCAATACGACTTTATATATTTAAATATATTCGTGTCCATCCCAAATCGGACATCAAAATCAGATTTTGATTCTTTTCTGAATATTATTTTAAAATATTCCTTTTTTTAAAATATTCGTTATTTTAAAATATCTGTTCGTTTTGAATTGGAATCAGACACAGTCAATTACCGTATAATGTTATTTATATAGATTTCATACAACACATGTGTATCACAACAATGATAAATAATCAACCATCATCCAGAGTTCACCACACAACTGTATAAGCGATAAATATAAATAATTAACGCATATAATAGTCCGTCAACCAATCGATTGACATACAACTAAACAATTGGGATTAGTGTACGTCAAATATCATCCCAATACCCGTGTGGGGTTTCAATCAACAAAACACATATTTTATTTGTGCAGTTGGGCGATGTGTAAAATTTATCTCCCCAATCCATATCAGTAAAGTGAGTGTACATAAACAAATCATCTGATTTGTAAATGAATATTTATTTTATTTCAACACATGAATATTTTATTTTATTCAACACATGAATATTTATTTTATTCAACACATGAATATTTTATTTTCCATTCCACATCACAAACTAAATTCACACAAACAAATCAATCCAAACACACAACCAAACAAGTCATCCATGGTCTGTGGACGACGGGGAGCAGTTCATATATGTAGTTATAAAATAAATAACTGTAAGGAAATTATTTTTAGTGAGGAGTTCTCACCTATGGGATCCACTCCGCCATTCCTTGATTGTTGATCTAGATTGCATCCCTACATTAAAAATCATATTTTTAACCCACTAATAATTATTTCCACGTATGACCATTTTATGAATAATATACATACGATAAAAAATATTTTATCGAACAAAAAAAATCGTATTCTTCATATCAAAGAAAATGTATTTTTCATATTAAAGAAAATCAGAATATTCTATCTTAGAAAATCCCCTTTTCATTTCAAAGAAAATTATATTTTCAATTTCAAAGAAAACTTATTTTTCAAAATCAAAAATCTTACTTTTATCCATGCCATGTATATTTTAAAATCAATGCTATCTATAAATTTAAAAACTATTCTATTTATATTTTTAAAATCAATTTTATTTTATTTTTATTAAAATCAAGGCTACTTTATTTTTAAAATCAATTCTATTTTATTTTCAAACTAATGCTAATTCATATTTTTATTTTTTAAACTAATGCTAATTCATATTTTTATTTTTTTAAACTAACGCTAGTTCATATTTTTATTTTTTAAAACTAATGCTAATTCATATTTTTTTTAAACTAATGCTAATTCATATTTTTATCTTTTAAACTAATGCTAATTCATATTTTTATTTAACTAATGTTATTTTATTTATACAAAAAGAAAGCACCTTTCTTCCTCTATTATTTTCTTCATCGTTTTGCCTATAGCCGGAACCACCATTCGAAAGTAAGGTTTCAATTTGTTGTTGCCGCACTTGACCGGAAGGGGATCGGAGGACTCCACATGAACCACCGCCGCGAGTTCCACCACTGGCCGGAGTTGGGGCCCACTCTTACCCCTGTCGAGGGCAATAGACGGCTTCAAACGATGATACATTGAGGGGAGGTTTCTCCTTTTCCACGAAACAACAATTCACCATATTGGTGTAGATTCGTAGATCGTGATGAGTACTACAAAATTCTCAAGAGGGGTATGTGATTTCGTTGAGCAGAATTAGAGAAATCGAAAGGGGAAGATTTGAATAGCTTATGTCGTTCGATATTGGAGAGAGGCGGGTTTGGGAAGAAATGAAATGTCAACATTTAATTACGATTGGCCTATATTTATTTATTTTAATTTCTTTAATTCAGAAAATACCCACTAGTCTATACGAACTCCAATTCAAACCTAACGACTATCGCCTCTAGTTAAATACCCTTTTTCCGGACATAATGGGATATGTTTCATAACCCAGTTCGGCTGTTACGATCAGTTATTCTTCAAAGGGAAGCTGAGATGTCAGATAGTTATGGGTATATTGGCTTCTTTCTGACTTAGATAAAGAAAAAGATTAAGGGCAACCAACGGGACGGAAATTTAGAAGCAGACAATGAGATTCAATTGTTCAAAACAGGTACTGTGGAAGTGTGACTCAAATCTTTTTTTCTAATATATTTTTTAGATTTGGAGAGTGATTAGTTGCATCTTTTGCAGCATAAAAGAAAACAATGATGACTTAGCTACATGGAAAGATTAAAGGAAGTATTCGATAGTCTGTTAAAAAATATATTTTGTTAAGATTATTATAAGAAGGGACGTATATGATTTGTAAGATTAGTTTGGTAGTCTAAATAATTTACATGCCATAAATTAAGTGTGGTGCTAAGGGCACCCCAATTTCATCTTCCTATTACCACAACTAAAAAATTAGAACACATTAATTTTTGTATGCTTCCTAATACCACATTGATCTCTTTTGAATCTCTCACATAACCATTGATTGCCAAAATAATCACATATTCAACCATAATCTAAAACCCTAATTCTTCGTTCCTTTGCCACCGCTATTTTTCACAGCTTCAAAATTCATCTTCACTCCTTCCATTTTTCTAAATTTGATCTTTATTTACAACCTTTTTATTTGCATCCATTCGTTCTTGTTGTGGCATAAAATTCGGTGAAGAAAAAGATGGATGAACACGTCGGAAACAAAAATCATGACCGTCTAGGGTTTTCGAAGGAGAAAGAACAAACTAACTAAAGCTGAGAGGGAGAAAAAAGTAAAAACGCTGGTAGCCCCTATTTTTTAATGTGAGGTATTAGGAAGAGTGTAAGGATAATTTTTGTGAGAAAGGTGTTACTCTCTCAGCGGATCAAAGCCACCTGGCAAAGATATGCGGAAATAATGATGGCCTTTTTCTGATCTCATTCTTCTTCCAAACCAGATGCTTCTTTAAAAGAAAGCGCTTTTCCTTTCATCGCCTCAACGGGTATACCGGTTTTTTTCCCCGAGAATGATGAGGAGGTTATGCTAAGAGCGAAGCTGTGAAATCATGCTCATCCATCTCCTACACAGACACATTAGCATCTAATGAGGTTGGCATCCGATTGTGCCCGCGGACTATGCCTTATAGAATGGATTTCTTGGCTTAAATACAACCTTGGTCTCAGCATGTGTTTGCTCAGCAGCCACCTTATCCAAAAGAGATTGATCCCTCTCTCGCTCAAGTTCTTCCACTCTAGCCTTCAGCAAAGAAATTTCTAACTCCTAAGAATTAGTTTTTCCTATAGACTGGCATTGTTTTTTCGATAAATTTCGATAGCTTGCTGTTCCATGACTAGTATATCTTCGACATTCTTTTGGACTGAGTCCTAACCTAGTCTTCCTTTTGGCTAGTTGAAACCCATATCCTTTGGCTTCTCTACTTGAAGCTTTCTCGCCCTTAAGCAGAAGCAAGAATAAAGAGGGGCGTTGCTTTTAGGTCAGATAGATGGTCAACTTAGCTATGAATTTAACATGACACGGTCCCCCCAAAGAGCCTAAGATAACGGGGGTTTGGCTTGCTGCTTTCTTACGATCCCTTACAAATTATTCTTAGCTCTGAAGCATTCGCTCCGAAATAAGTCCATTCAAGAATAATAAGAGGTTAAGGCCCCGTTCCACTAGATGGGAGGAAAGAATCTTTCGCTTATGTGACTACAAACATGGGGAACTATTTGCCCCAATCAACCGGGGGATTCCCGCCTTCGAACCAATCGGGAGAAGTACTGGTTCAAAGTTCTTGCGGGTGGAGTAACGAAGTATCCCCATTTGTTTCTTTTGCGGAAGGTCGCTAAGCCACTACTGAGGAGGCAGTATAAACATTGGACGGGCCCATGGTTTATATTAATATTACCGGCCTTCTTCTTTGCTCTTCAATCAATGCCTAACTCAAGCTTATCCATAGAACGAGCTCCGCTAAGCGACTAGCTGCGTCCTAAGTCCGTAGCTCAAGTTTACCTTAGCTAGCGCACTTATTAAGTACTTAATATTATTTATCTTAATATATAATAATTATAATATAATAGATATACTTATGATATCTTTATATTTATAATAGATACAAATATTAAATTGAGGTACCCATTCTATGACAGATCTTTACTTACCTTCTTTTTCTGTCCCTTTAGTAGGCCCAGTATTTCCGGCGATTGCAATGGCTTCTTTATTTCTTCATGTACAAAAAACTAAGATTGTCTGGACCTGATGGGGCCAACCAGATATTTTTTTTTTTGGTATAGATATTTGTTTAGTGTAATGCGGTATGATATGTGCCCTTTTTTCAAATACAAATGAAAGAACTGTTATGCATGCGAATACATGATATCCGTATAAATCCATGTACATACGGGCGGTCGACAAATATTTTTATAACAGAAAGTCAATGTATCTGACCAATTACTCCTGAGGGTTCATATCAGAATAGTTTTAGTTGATGAAAGTTACTTTGGCATCAAGATTTTTTTTGTCTGAATTCCAGTCGAATGCAATCAGATCTAGTATAGTATGAACTGGCAATCAGAATATATATGGATAGAACTTATAACAAGGTCTCGAAAAGCAAGTAATTTTTTCTGGGCCTTTATTCTTTTTTTAGGTTCACTAGGATTCTTAGTGGTTGGAATTTCTAGTTATCTTGGTAGGAATCTGATACCTGGATTTCCTTCTCAACAAATTATTTTTTTCCATAAGGGATCATGATGTCGTTCTATGGAACCGCGGGTTTATTCATTAGTTCCTATTTGTGGTGCACAATATTGTGGAATGTACGTAGTGGTTATGATCGATTCGATAGAAAAGAGGGAATAATGTGTATTTTTCGTTGGGGATTCCCCGGAATAAATCGTCGCATTTTCCTTCGCTTCTTTATGAAAGATATCCAATCAATCAGAATGGAGGTTAAAGAGGGTCTTTTTCCTCGTCGTATTCTTTATATGGAAATCAGAGGCCAAGGAACCATCCCCTTGACTCGTATTGATGAGAATTTGACTCCACGAGAAATTGAACAAAAGGTTGCCGAATAGGCCTATTTCCTACGCGTACCAATTGAAGTTTTTTGAATTTTTATCAAAAGGAACAAATTCGTTCGGATTTACCCAATTGAGATATTCGGAAATCCCATTTACTTAGAATTTACTTATTCTATTATAAATTTACTTATTCTATTATAAATATATATTTTATTCAAAACAGGATCCTTAATTCTATTTCTATATTCTTTTTTCTAGATCTAAGGACTACATTTTTACAAAAAAAATGGGAATAGATCCGTAGGTTCGATACCTTGTTATAGAACTCGTGCTTTAGAGAAGTATAAGATCAGATAAAGTTGATAAATGAAGCAGTTCATTAACAATTCATAGAAAAAAATGAAAAAAAAGAAAGCATTGGCTTCCCTCTCGTATCTTGCATCTATAATATTTTTGCCCTGGTGGATCTCTCTCTCATTTCAAAAAAGTCTGGAACCTTGGATTATTCATTGGTGGAATACTAGGCTATCCGAATTTTTTGTGAATGATATTCAAGAGAAAAATGTTTTAGAAAAATTCCTAGAATTAGAGGAACTATTCTTGTTGGATGAAATGATAAAAGAATACCCAGAGACACATATAAAAAAGCTTCGTATAGGGATACACAAAGAAACGATACAATTGGTCAAAACACATAATGAATATCATCTCCATATCATTTTACATTTGTCGACAAATATAATCTGTTTTACTATTCCAAGTGGTTATTTTATTCTGGGTAATGAGGAACTTGTTATTCTGAATTCTTGGATTCAGGAATTCTTCTATAACTTAAGTGACACAATAAAAGCTTTTTCTATTCTTTTAGTTACTGATTTATGGATTGGATTTCACTCAACCTATGGTTGGGAACTGATGATTGATTCGATCTACAATGATTTGGATTGGCTCATAATGAGCAAATTATATCTGGTCTTGTTTCCATTTTTCCAGTTATTCTAGATACAATTGTGAAATATTGGATCTTCCGTTTTTTAAATCGCGTATCTCCTTCGCTTGTAGTCATTTATCATTCAATGAATGAATGATAAACTTATTTGATATCATTCTTTATACTTTTCAAGGCCTTCGTCCTGTTTTCGTCAATTTTTTTCTGTACAATGGTAGACTCGTGGATAAGGAACTATACTAGCTATCTATCTAAATTATTGTAGAAATTCCGGGATCAATGATTGGATCATGCAAAATAGAAATATTTTTTCTTGGGTAAAGGAACATATGACTCAATTCATTTCTGTATCGATCATGATATATGTAATAACTCGAACATCTATTTCAAATGCGTATCCCATTTTTGCGCAGAAAAGTTATGAAAATCCACGAGAAGCAACCGGGCGAATTGTATGCGCCAATTGCCATTTAGCTAATAAGCCTGTGGATATTGAAGTTCCACAAGCTGTACTTCCTGATACTGTATTTGAAGCAGTTCTTCGAATTCCGTATGATATGCAAGTGAAACAAGTCCTTGCTAATGGTAAGAAAAGGGCTTTGAACGTGGGGGATGTTCTTATTTTACCCGTGGGATTCGAATTAGCCCTCACCGATCGTATTTCTCCCCAGGTGAAAGAAAAGATAGGAAATCTGTCTTTTCTGAGTTATCGCCCTAGTAAAAGAAATATTCTTGTGATAGGTCCTGTTCCAGGTCAAAAATATAGCGAAATCGTCTTTCCCATTCTTTCCCCAAACCCTGCTACAAAGAAAGACGTTAACTTCTTAAAATATCCTATATACGTAGGTGGGAATAGGGGAAGGGGTCAGATTTATCCTGATGGAAGCAAGAATAACAATACAGTCTATAATGCTACATCCGCGGGTATAGTAAGCAAAATAGTACGTAAAGAATAGGGGGGTATGAAATAACCATAGTTGATGCATCAGATGGTCACCAAACGATTGATATTATACCTCCAGGGCCAGAACTTCTTGTTTCAGAGGGTGAATCTATCAAGCTTGATCAACCATTAACAAGCAATCCTAATGTAGGGGGGTTTGGTCAGGGAGATGCAGAAATAGTGCTTCAAGATCCATTACGCGTCCAAGGCCTTTTGTTCTTCTTGGCATTTGTTATTTTGGCACAAATTTTTTTGGTTCTTAAAAAGAAACAGTTTGAAAAGGTTCAATTATATGTAATGAATTTCTAGATCCAGAAATTCCTTACCATCAAGTTGATAAAAAGCGCCGAATTCTTGTTGTTCAAAAAAATGAAATATGTATTTCTGTAAACTTCCTTAAATCTACTTTGCTTTGTTTTTTGTTTATAGTATTTTTGCGAGATCTATGGAATTCATTTCTTGTATTCCATTTTTAGTACTAGGCACTACCCAATAGGTATACAAAAACATAGGAAGAAGATACAAGACAAGGACTGGATAAATGAAATGAAAGGAACTAGTACCTCTAGGAAGGATTATAATTCTTCCTAATCTTCTATTCGACACAAGGAAAGGTAGAACTCCTTTTTCTTGTGTCGTCTTGTATCGAAATAATAATGATTTTTCTCTTGTTCACCAACGATTAATATTTCTTCTTTTCCGGATATATTGGAAATCTTTTGTTTAGATTCATACGTTTAGATTCATACATTCATTATTTTAAATAAATAAAAACATAATAAACAAGAAGTAGTAGACAAATAAAAAGTTTTAGAGTGAGTAAATGGAGCTTCTTCTTCTATTTTCAATTAACTTCCACTTTTAATTTCTATTATTTATTTTTCAATATTACTAAAAATTAAATTGTTTGGTTGAAAAGCGGCGCGGATTAGAATCTATTTTTACGCATACCGAAATGCTTATTTTTTATTTTATCTTTTTTTTCTATTTTATATACAATAAGTTTTTATTTGTTTCCTATAAGAAATGTAAAAATGATTTGCAGAATATCTCACCCATTTAAATTATCCATATGATATTGGATTACCCCCAAAACGGATTGATTCCTTCTTTCTTGTTGATTCGTAAGATAAGAGTTAATGAGCGCCAGAGCCTCAATTATATATAAATCAATCACTAGAAAAAGCTTCTATTCCATTGTGCAAAAACATCATAAGAAACAAAAGAATAGAGTGGTTTGAAAGATCAGAGAAACGGATCTATTTTAGCATTTATACCAATTGAAAATCTTGATTATGTTGATTGGATAATTTTCCAATTTGTATGTTATGGAATAGACCAAAGTCTCCTGCTGCTCTAAGAGTAAGAAAAGAGTAAGAACGCAGCGGTACCTTGCCAAAAAAGGGGGTAAGGTACCGCCAAGTTCTTACTTTTTCATGTCTGCAATTCAGTTCATTTGATTACTACAGAGATGAACCCAACCCAGAATATGAACCGTAAAAAAAACACCTACTAAACCAATCACAAGAATATCAGCTACAATACCTATTAGCCAAAGAGGAATCCTTCCAGTAGTATCGGCCATTTCCTCCACTTTCCTCCACATTTCATCAAGTAGTCATACAATAGACAAAAACAGTGATGGACAATTATGAAGATGATATCCTTCCGAATGGGATAAGAGAATTCCTACTACTCTCTTTCTTTCTCTTAATTGAAGAAATAATTGGAAAATAAAACAGCAAGTACAAAAATGAGTAATAAACCCCAGTATAAACTGGTACGATTCAATTCAACATTTTGTTCATTTGGGTTTGATTGTGTCATAGCTCTATAATTCGAATTTGGTTTATCATTGGATGAATTGCATTGCTGATATTGATCCTTAAAAAAAGGTAGGTACAGCTAGTCCGTGAATAGCCAATTATCGCACTGTAAAAATTGGATTGGTTCAATCTATGGTCATTGGTGGCCTCCTAACTCCTAAAAGGATCTACTAAATTCTTCAAGTTGTTCCAAAGAATCAAAATGGCCGGTTATTAATGGAATCCCCTGTCGGCTCTCTGTGAAATATTCATTTGGTCGAGGACTTCCAAATACACTGTAAGCTAAACCTGTACTGACGAATAACCAATCCGCAATGAATAGGGAAGGTATAGTAATGCTATGAATGACCCAATATCGAATACTGGTAATAATATCAACAAAAGAACGCTCTCCCTGGCTTCCAGACATGTTGAACTCCAAAAATTCTTGTACATTAAAAAAAAAGAATCGATTCGGTGAAAGATAGGATCAGTAAATGGAAAATAAACCATTGATATGGCATCTTTTTAGTGAGATCGTCAATTTTGCACCAAAGGTGTATTTAGAGTATACCGAATCAGTATAGCTATCCTTCCGTTGGCGCAGCGACACAATCTCGATCAATACGGAAATGAAATACTACATAATTTCTTTCTTCTTTTTTGTTCTTTGTTCTTTGTTTATGCATAATTTTATGTTATTCAGTAGATCAATAGAAAATTTAGAAAGTTCTTTATAATTATTTATAATTATAATATAAGGTTTTCATTTTCGAATACTTTCGTTTATTTTAAGTAATTGATTGGTCGTAGAAAAAATATACTATAAAAGATAATAGATATAATAATAGATATAGTAGTATACTATTTGATTTAAAAAGAGAGTACAGTTGGAATAATCAGTAGTTGCAATGCAATCATTGTTACATTAAGATCTAAAACAAAGATTCTTTCTTGATCGAACTACAAAATGGAACTCCTTGATATGGAAAAACAGGATATATAATAAAACCTAAAATAAAAGGATAAGGGAAGTTGCTCTTCTTCGAATCGAGTTGTCCCCAAAATAAAAAATGAAAATAAAGGTTTTTTTCTACCTTTCTAATTCTTATTTTTTACTATCTATAAAGACTAATGAATTAAGTAAGAACTTTCAATTAGAACTATTTTTTTTTTCAATTGATTTTTTCTTACTTTCGTATCTGAAAAAAATGGAAACTTATGTAAGTGTTTTATCAACGTATGTAGCAAAAGAAGATATCTAATTTAGCTCTTTCATGCCTACTATAACTAGTTATTTCGGTTTTTTATTGGTAGATTCAACTATAACTCCAGCTCTATTGATTGGATTGAACAAGATATGACTTATTTGAAATGAATTAAATGAACAAATTAATAAAAATAAATATTTCTCCTTCAGGTATTCTACGGTAACTTCCCATGTCAATTGTATTACTCACATGAAATTATTATATTCTATTAATTTCTATTAGTATTAATTGGAATTAACTAGTTAGTCATTTTTGTTTCTATATATATATATATATTTCTTTTTTGTTTTATTCGTCTTCTTAGATTTAGATTCAGGTCGAAAATAGAAGAATTAAGTCGATCCAAAATTGAAAGGAGGTTCATGGCTAAGGGTAAAGATGTCCGAGTTAAAGTTATTTTGGAGTGTACCAATTGTGCCCAAAATGGTGTCAATAAGAAATTGCTGGGCATTTCTAGATATATTACTCAAAAGGATCGACACAATACATCCAGTCGATTAGACTTGAGAAAGTTTTGCCGTTATTGTCGCAAACATACGATTCATGGGGAAATAAAGAATCGAATGGAACATATGTATTGTATTATTTTTCAAAGGAACAGAAAAAATAAAAACTTAACATATATATGTATATAAATATATAATATACAAATAAAAAAAGAAAACGCATTTCGGTCATATCTGAAATGAATAAAGAAATAGAAATTTAGAGATAAGGAATAAACCATGGATAAATCCAAGCAACCTTTTCGCAAATCCAAGCAATCTTTTCGTAGACGTTTCCCCCCAATTGAATCAGGGGATCAAATTGATTATAGGAACATGAGTTTAATTAGTCGATTTATTAGTGAACAAGGAAAAATATTATCTAGATGGTGAATAGATTGACCTTGAAACAACAACTATTAATTACTATTGCTATAAAACAAGCTCATATTTTATCTTTATTACCTTTTCTTAATAATGAAAAAAGTTTGAGAGAGCTGAGTCGATCCCTAGAACGGCTAGTTCCAGAACCCGAAATAAATAGATATACTCTTAGAGTATTCTTCCTACTGATTCAAAACTCCAAGTGGAACTCAAGCTCAGATTGATGTTTTGCTCGAAAAACCTCGAATCCAGTGTGTTATAAGAAACAACAAATTATCTTTTAATTTCTTAAATTCATTTTTATTTCATCTTCCCGGAGTCCATTCTCTAGGGAATTCTATTCTGTTTTCGCTATATATATATATATATATGTATATGTATGTATGTATGTATGTATGTATGTATATGTATATGATATATTACTTTTTAATCTCTTTTATTTGCTAATCTTATTGGAAATCATGTAAAGACAATTCTTATTTGGTATAGCTATTTGCCCAAGTATTTTACGATTAAGAAGAAATTGCTTCTTATAGAGATTGTGTACTAATTTACTATAACTATAAAATACCATATTCTTACGAGCTGCTGCATTTATTCGAGTAATCCAAAAACGACAAAAGTCCTTCTTTTGTCTTCCCCTATCCCGATGAGAGGAAACCAAAGCTCTCATTTTCTGTTGAGTAGCAGTTCGGGTAAGTCTTGAATGAGCCCCTATAAAGGTAGATGCAAATAAACGAATTTTTGTTCGACGTCTCTAAGCTATATATCCTCATCTAACTCTGGTCATTGAATCAAATTAAACTTTAATGAATAACTAAATGATTTGTTTTCTTTCAGTCATTCTCTTGTCCCCCTAGTTAATTAATACCAAAACAGATTATTCCGATATATAAAATATAAATTCCAACGGCTTTTGCTACTATGACCTTCCCAACCACGATTTTTTATTCTTTCCGGGTATTTTACCCAGAAAGAATAAATTCTAGTGATAAAAAAAATAACGGGTTCCATCGTTTCTATGGTTACTTCGTAAACGGTGATTCCTCTCTATACACCGGAGCTTTTTCTTTCATTTAACCAAATGTTATTGTGAACTTGTATAGTTCACATTCCTTAGTTTAGCTCTACCAATTAGAAATAGTTTTTTTCACAAAAGGGTTATCCATACAGTGACGACATTTGATTATGAAAGTTGGCTAGGTAGCTGACCTTGTTAGTCCGTTCTTTCAAGAATAGGAACATAACCTTTTTGCTTCTTATAGTACTCTTTTCTCCGCTTAATAGATAACTATTTGCTACCAATGGGGAATTACTTCTCATCTCAAACTGAGGTGATTGGATTTGCACCAATGGAAACCATAAATTTCATACACAAAAATATAGGTAGATGATGAATCTTTAGCTTTATAGATAGTAAGTTTTTCCATCCTATCTATCTTTATTCCTTGGTACTGGTGATTGGTACTAGAAAAATTGCTGTATTTATTTTATTTGAACTCATGATTTAAACGAGTTGCACACACACCCGAGTACATGTTCCCCGTCGTTGATGGCATCCCCTAAGTGCGGGGGATTTCGTGATATTTCGTATTGGTTGTCTTGTGTTTCTAATAAGTTGTTTAATTGTCGGCATATCATACATATATATAATAAAATAGGTTGGTTTAGATCGATCTTAACCTGATTTATTGATGATTATGAATTATTTACATTCAATATCAAATCACGGAAAAATATAATTATGGAGGGAATCATATATTTAGGCGAAATCCCCAATAGTTTCATTTTCGACCACTACAAGATCAACAATGCCGTGAGCTTGGGCTTCTGTTGCTGACATAAAAACATCTCTCTCTATGTCTTCGGATATAACCCATAAAGGGTTAGTTGTTCTTTATACATAAACCTTTGTGAGGGTTTCGCGAAGTCTGAGTAGTTCTTCTGCTTCCAAGATAAATTCCCCTGCTTGTGCCTCATAAAAAGAACTAGCAGGTTGGTGAATCATAACCCTGATAATATTGATCTAACATCATGCATGAACGGTTCTTCTATCTTGAAAAATTGGATTAAAGTAAGGACTAAAAAAGCAAGAAAAAATAGAATTGAACGACGGACCGTACAGGCACCTTTTGTGCATTGTATACGGCTCTGCAATGGAATTTCCTTTTCCCCTTTCTATTTTATCAAAGAAAAAAAAGAATCCATCCGATCTAGATTGTTGAATGATCCATTTACCACCCTTCCTTTCATTCATATTGGAATGTAAAAAAAAAAAAAAATACTATGAGAGTTCTGTTGCTTTCTATATTTATCTCGTCTGTGATTTAGCAATCCCAAAGTTTCTTTTTTTTCGTACTCTTTTCTTCGTAAGAGAAATATCAGAAAAATGCTTCTGGTGTGGAAGAAAACGGTTTGTGACACTGAAATGCACTCCCGACATAGAAGATCAAGTCGAAAATAACCTTTTTTCATACTACTATCTCGATAGAAAATATCGTGTTAGAAAAAACAATAATAGTTTGTTCATCTCGAACTCGAAGTGCCATGCTATTATTACCTATTATTCATATTCAATATGGCGAAGGCATAGTTTTTTTTTAATAAAAACTCATTAGCGCCAAGCAAGGGGGAATGCTAGACGTTTGGTAATTTCCCCTTTGACCAGAATAAAGGATCCCATTGAAGCGGCTAATCCCATGCATATTGTATGTACATCGGGTGAAACAAATTGCATAGTATCATAAATAGCGATTCCTGGTATTACCCATCCACCAGGGGAATTTATAAACAAATAAAGATCTTTAGTATTATCTTCTATACTGAGATATACCATGAGACCAATAAGTTGATTTAAGATCTCGCTATCAACTTCTTGGCCTAAAAAAAGTAATCTTTCTCGATAAAGTCAGTTGATTAGGACAAAATTATATCCCTTTTGAACCGTATGCGCATCTTTGGATGCATACGGTTCAAAAAATTGTGAAAATAAAGAATCAATGTGTTGATTCCAATCCTAATTCTCTTTTTTTAAAGAGATTCCTGCTTTTCTAATTAAGGGTTTTTTTCCATTAAAAAAAGAAAGTGTTTTTATCCTTTCCCTAAAACAAAATAATAATTTACTGAACTTATTTAATTAACCTCTCATTGATGTATTGTTTCATCGAGATTTAAATCATGATGTTATTTTCTTGTTCCTGAATGGCCCTTTGAATTCTTTTAGGTTCATGTTCTACTCCGGGGAAAGATCTATCTGAATTCTAGTTGTACATATAGGACAAACGATCTCAGTACCACTTCTTTTTGCTACGATTTTTTTTCCAATTTGTTTCATGTCTCCAAAAAACTATTCAATGGATTTATTATAATGGTTGACATGGCAGTTTAAGAGTGCTTCTCTAATTAAATAAATAAAATAGAGGAATCTTCTATGCATAGCTACAAGCGGTAATTCTAAATATATTACTATTACCCATTTGGTATTTTATGAGCAGAGCCTGGATACCCCATTTTTTTAGTCTTTAGTCCAAGTTAACCATAAATTCTTCTAATTAAGAATATTGCTCCTTAGTCTAAATTAATCTAATTTAAATTCACGCTACGCATGATTGATTCTTCAATCAATACTATATTTCTTGGGCAAAACAGAGGATATCTCGATTGGAGGAGAAAATGGGGAAATTCCATATGACCCAATATGTCTGACAAGTCGCACTATACGTCAACCCAAACTGCATCTTCCTCTCCAGGACTCCGAAAAGGTACTTTTGGAACACCAATAGGAATTAAATTAAAGAAAAAATTTAAGTACTACACTTCACTTTAATATGGAAACGTAAGAATGAGTTTATTGTCTTCTTCGAAGGTTTTTAGAGAAAGATAGAATTAAGAACTAAAAATCTTAATTGAAGAGATAGATCGTTCAAATAATAAAAAGGACCCATACATTCATTCCCCCAAAATAGGACTAATGCTCCCATCGCGTATTGGTACTTAACGGGTATAGAATAGATCTGCTTCTCTTTGTTCTTATGAACAGAATTCAGCCATTATTTTCAACGGAATACAATAAAAAGTAACCTTTTCTCATACAAAATTCGCAGAAAAGATTAGCTAAATAAAGTCTATTGCAATGCGATAAAATTATATAGTGTCTATTTTTCTTTGAGAAAGGGGTATTTCCATGGGTTTGCCTTGGTATTGTGTTCATACTGTCGTATTGAATGATCCCGACCGATTGCTTTCTGTCCATACAATGCATACGGCTCTAATTTCCGGTTGGGCCGGTTCGATGGCTCTATATGAATTGGCGGTTTTGATCCCTTTGACCCTGTTCTTGATCCAATGTGGAGACAAGGTATGTTCATTATACCCTTCATGACTCGGTTGGGAATAACCAATTCAAGGGGTGGTTGGAGTATTTCAGGAGGAACTGTAATGAATTCGGGTATTTGGAGCTATGAAGTCGTGGCCGGAGCACATATTGTGTTTTCTGGCTTGTGTTTATTAGCGGCCATCTGGCATTGGGTGTATTGGGACTTAGAAATATTCTGTGATGAACGTATAGGAAAACCTTCTTTGGATTTGCCCAAAATCTTTGGAATTCATTTATTTATCTCAGGAGTGGCTTGCTTTGGCTTTGGCGCATTTCATGTAACAGGCTTATATGGTCCTGGAATATGGGTGTCTGATCCTTATGGACTAACTGGAAAAGTACAATCTGTAAGTCCAGCGTGGGGCGCGGAAAGTTTTAATCCTTTTGTTCTCGGCGGAATCGCCTCTCATCATATTGCAGCAGGTACAATGGGCATATTGGCAGGCCTATTCCATCTTAGTGTCCGTCCGCCTCAATGTCTTTACAAAGGATTACGTATGGGCAATATTGAAACTGTACTTTCTAGTAGTATCACGGCTGTTTTTTTTCCATCTTTTGTTGTTGCTAGAACTATATGGTATGGTTCAGCAACAATCCCAATCGAGTTATTTGGTCCCACTCGTTATCAGTGGGATCAGGGATACTTCCAGCAAGAGATATATCGAAGAGTTGGTGCCGGACTAGCTGAAAATCTAAGTTTATCGGACACTTGGTCTAAAATTCCCAAAAAATTAGCTTTTTATGATTACATTGGTAATAATCCGGCAAAAAGGGGGATTATTCAGAGCGGGCTCAATGGATAGCAGGGATGGAATAGCTGTTGTATGGTTAGGACATCCCGTCTTTAGAGATAAAGAAGGGCGCAAGCTTTTTGTACGTCATATGCCTACTTTTTTTGAAACAATCCCGGTAGTTTTAGTAGATGGAGATGGAATTGTTCGGGCTGATGTTCCTTTTCAAAGGGAAGAATCAAAGTATAGTGTCAAACAAGTAGGTGTAACTGTTGAGTTCTATGGTGGCGAACTCAATGGAGTCAATTATAGCGATCCTTCTACTGTGAAAAAATATGCTAGGCGCGCACAATTAGGCGAAATTTTTGAATTAGACCGGGCTACTTTAAAATCTGATTGTGTTTTTCGTAGTAGTCCAAGGGGTTGGTTCACTTTTAGGCATGCTTCGTTTGCTTTGCTTTTCTTTTTTGGACATATTTGGCATGGCGTTAGAACCTTGTTTAGAGATGTTTTTGCTGGTATTGATCCAGATTTGGATGCTCAAGTGGAATTTGGAGCATTCCAAAAACTTGGAGATCCAACTACAAAGAGACAAGTAGTTTGATACAAGACTACTCTGATACCTTTATCCTCTATCTCTATTTTTTTTTCGGGTAACCGAGAAAATAATAGAGACTTGAATCAACTTCTTTTCATTGATTCTTTCCACTCTTTTTTTATGGTATGGTAAATAATCCCACTCAATCAAATGAATAGATGTGAAAGCTATAATTGTAAACCACGATCGAATCTATGGAAGCATTGGTTTATACATTTCTTTTAGTCTCGACTTTAGGGATAATTTTTTTCGCTATCTTTTTTCGAGAACCACCTAAGGTTCCGACTAAAAAAAATGAAGTAATTTTTCATTATAGAAACTGAAGTAATAGGCCCTCATATCAAGAGGCTCATTACTTCAACTAGTCTAGTCTCTGTGTTCCTCGAATGGATCTCTTAGTTGTTGAGAGGGTTGCCCAAAAGGGGTATAAGGCATACCCCGTAAAGCTTACAAGTAAACCTGATATGAAGATGGCGACTAAGGTTGTTGTTTCCATTTTTCAAAAATTTCAAGATTACAATGGATCTACGATAAGATCATTTATTTATTTACAATTACAACGGAATAGTATACAAAGTCAACTGATCTCAACCAATGATTAAATAGGATTTATGGCTACTCAAACCGTTGAGGGTAGTTCTAGATCTAGGCCAAGACAAACTACTGTAGGGAGTTTATTGAAACCATTGAATTCAGAATATGGTAAAGTAGCTCCAGGCTGGGGGACTACACCACTTATGGGAGTTGCAATGGCTCTATTTGCAATATTCCTATCTATTATTTTGGAAATTTATAATTCTTCCATTTTACTGGATGGAATTTCAATGAGCTAGGTTCATAAGAACTATGAGCCTCTAGTTTTTCAATAAAATTTTTTTATTGAAAACTTGGATTTAGAGATCTTTTTGGTAGTTCGACCGTGGTATTTCTTTTTTCGGTATTTCCGGAATATGAGCATGTGAATTGTTATAATTGATCCTATTAATAATTCTATTAAGATGATTCCATCTCGTCGGATATTTATTCTAATATCTGGAACATGGAATATTATAGAAAAAAGTTAAAAAAATATATTCTAACTATGATTCATACCTATTATTTAGGCCTCACAACTAGACTAAATTTTTTTTCAGATGGGTATCTCCTAAATTAAATAATTTTTCTTTCGTTATACTTACGAAATTAATTTTATCTGAAGAACAACTTCTTTCTCTAGATTTTGTTGAGTTATTATATCCACTCATTGAAATTGATGATCAAATGGTTTTTACTCAAAGAACCCTTTTACTTAGCTTGGGATTAAATCATCGTGGTTCTTGTATGAATCTGAGGTTTTAATTGATTTATATATAGGGTCTTAACAAGGGAATTCCTATTAACAGTAAAACCAAAGTCGACCTGCATTACGCACAAAAAACAACAAATTAAATAACAAAAATAGGAAAGAGAAGATTCAAGAGGCCTGGAACGCTCAATATAAAAAGAAAGAAAGGTGTACGAGCTAACTTGATATTTTTGGCATTAGCATAACAAAGAATAGATTTCCGATTTTTTTTACTTCCTATCTTTGGCACAAATTGCATCGAGCAGCTAAGAAGTTTTGAACTTTATATTGCATATCCGTCAAAATTAGTATTTTTGTGTTTCTGTTTGAGCCGTACGAGAGAAAATTCTCATATACGATTCTCAGGAGGGGGGTCCTCTCGGATTCCCTATCTCAATAAAGTATAAGATTTGTCAGTAAGTATGATGGTTCTAATGATGATTCTGCACGTATTTCGTGTGTATCTTACAGGTGGGTTTAAAAAACCCCGCGAATTAACTTGGGTTATAGGTGTGGTTCTGGCTGTATTGACTGCATCTTTTGGTGTAACTGGTTATTCCTTACCTTGGGACCAAATTGGTTATTGGGCAGTAAAAATTGTGACAAGCGTGCCGGACGCTATTCCTATAATAGGATCTCCTTTGGTAGAGTTATTACGTGGAAGTGCTAGTGTGGGGCAATCTACCTTGACTCGTTTTTATAGTTTACACACTTTTGTATTGCCTCTTCTTACTGCCATATTTATGTTAATGCACTTCCCATTGATACGTAAGCAAGGTATTTCAGGTCCTTTATAGTTATAGCTTTATTTTATAGAGAAAACAGATCATAGATATTTGTAATTTCTGATATATCCTATCGGGAAGGAACAATAGTATTTCATTGCTACAAATATGTATTATTGAAAAAATAAGACATGTTTTTTGTTACTTCTCTTCAACTCCGAAGCAGTTTAGTTCTTATTTGATAAGAATAGTTGAAGTGGATTCTCCGAAGAGAGGTTGGATGGATTATGGGAGTGTGTGACTTGAACTATTGATTGGGCCATGCCGATATATTATTTTATACCGCCACGTTGAAGTTCCCAACCAAACGTGTCTCCGCATCCAACCACCACGTAAATCCCCCTATGTAGCATAGGATAGGCCGGTTCGGTTGAGGAGAATTTTTTCTATGATCATGTCTGAGTTATGTCATGCATGAACAGGCTCCGTAAGATCCTGTAGAATAAGTGATGTGGCATGATCTAATGTTTTATCTATCCCACTTACTTATTTATAGTATGGAAATGCATTCACCTCTGCATCGACCTCGATCTATAATATGATACTACTGGAGTTAAATAAGTGATCTAAGGAAGAACAGAGGCTAGACTTTATTAGTAACAAGTAAAGACTTTGTATGTAAAAAAATCGAGATGTTGTCGGGGAAAAACGAATAAAATCAAAAAGACATGAGACAGTCCAAAAAGCCCTTAATTATGATCAAAATTTTAAGCTTAATTGGATATTGAGCATTTATCTATAAGAACTCAATTATTTGCACTAAATATGAATAGGTACAACTTCAGAAATGGGACCCAGTAAATCCTTTATCACTTACATAAAGTCATTGTATTTTATATGTGTGGATATCTATAAAATATAGATTTTCTATCAATCTATTTCTGTAATTCTTTTGAATCTTGCTCGAGCCGGATGATGAAAAATTATCATGTCCGGTTCTTTCGAGGGATGGATCCTTAAGAATTCACCTATCCCAATAACAAAGAAACCTGACTTGAACGATGCTGTATTAAGAGCTAAATTGGCCAAAGGGATAGGGCATAATTATTATGGAGAACCCGTATGGCCCAATGATCTTTTATATATTTTTCCGGTAGTAATTCTAGGTACTATTGCATGTAATATCAGCTTAGCAGTCCTAGAACCATCAATGATTGGTCAACCGGCGGATCCATTTGCAACTCATTTGGAAATATTGCCCGAATGGTACTTTTTTCCTGTATTTCAAATACTCCACACAGTACCCAATAAATTATTGGGTGTTCTTTTAATGGTTTCAGTACTAACATGATTATTAACAGTGCCCTTTTTGGAGAATGTTAATAAATTCCAAAATCCAATTCATCGTCCAGTAGCTACAACAGTCTTTTTGATCGGTACCGCAGTAGCTCTTTGGTTAGGTATTGGAGCAACATTACCTATTGATAAATCTCTAACTTTAGGTCTTTTTCAAATTGATTCAATTGTGAAATACCACGATGTAGGTATCTAGGGAATAGTCGCTTCTAAAGTGAATCCTCCCTAGATACATGAATTTTATTATGATATATTTCGCGAAAATACGAATTGTGTGTCGAAGACAAAAAATGAAGTTTTTTTATATAAAATTTTATAAAAAAAGAAAACAAATTCTTTAAAATGAATTCTTATTCTTTGGTAAATTGATTGCGAAATGTTTCTATAGAGTATCCAATATCCGTTTTACATCTTCTGTACGAAAATATTCAATTCCCATAAGATCCTCCTGACTGTTACTCAAAAGGTCCAATAATGTATGTATATTGGACTTTTTGAGACAATTATAGGCCCTAGGAGATAGTTCTAATTGGTCAATAAACATACATTTCAATGGAATTCCTTTTTTGTTTTTCTTTAGCTTAGTTAATCCATTTTGAAAGGTAAAAGGAGGTGGAATAAACCTGTTTCTATTTTCCTCGAAATGAATGTTCCTTTCGTCCACATGCAGAAAAGGAATAAATAAATTAATCAAATTATGAGAAGCTTCATAAAGTGCTTCCTTAGGAGTTAAACTTCCATTCGCCCATATTTCTAGAAAAAGTATTTCTTGTTTTTCATTTCCATTTGCATAAGAATTAATACTATGATTTGCATTTCGAACAGGCATGGATACAGTATCTATAGGATAACTTCCGTTTTGAGAGTTATTTGTGGGGTTCATACGGTATCCGCAATCACTATTGATTTGTAATCCAATACGCAAATCAATTGGTTCCGTCAGGTTAGCTATATACTGTGTTGCGTCAACTATTTCCACGGAAGGCGGTGAGATGATATCTTGAGCGGTTACGTATCTAGGACCTCTAACGCAAATGGATGCGTCTCTAACTCCATACAGATTACTTCTCAATACAATTTCTTTCAAATTTATTAAAATCTCATGTACCGATTCCCCAATACCTACTATCGTAAAATATTCATGTGGCACTTTCTCAGATTTAGCACATGTGATACATGTCCCTTCTATTTCTCCAAGTAAAGCCCTTCGCATGGCAATACCTATGGTATCGGCTTGCCCTTTCATGAGCGGGGACAGAATGAAACGACCATTATAAAGACACGTACTGTCTACTCTTGATTCAACACATTTCCACTGTAGTGTTCGAGTGGATCCTGCTATTTCCTCTTGAACCATACTAATATTATTATTTGATCAGATCATTGAATCGTTTATTTCTCTTGAAATCCATTTAATTCTTTTTTTACACACGTCTTTTTTTGGGAGGTCTGCATCCATTATGTGGCGTAGGTGTCACATCATGTACGAAACTTAATAGTATACCACTTCTACGAATAGCCCGTAATGCTGCGTCTCTTCCGAGACCAGGACCTTTTATCATAACTTCTGCTCGTTGAATGCTTTGATCTACTACAGTACGAATAGCATCTAAAGCGGCTGCTTGCGCATCATAGGGTGTTCCCCTTCTTGTGCCTTTGAATCCAAAAGTACCTGCGGAGGCCCAAGAAACCACTTGACCTCGTACATCTGTAACAGTTACAATGGTATTGTCGAAACTGGCTTGAACATGAATAACTCCTTTTGGTATTCTACGTCCAATTTTACGTAAATTAATATGCCCATTCCTACGCGAACCAATTTTTTGTATAGGTTTTGCCATATTTTATCTTCTCATAAATATGAATCAGAAATATATCAAAAGATATGGAGATATCCATTTTATGTTAAAACAAATCTTTTATTTTTACATAACCCCTCTTTGAGAAATTTTAGAAAGATTATCCTTGTCTTTGTTTATGTCTCGGATTGGAACAAATCACTATGATTCGTCCGCGCTAACGGATCAGTCGACATTTTTCACAAATTTTACTAACATAAGCCCTTATTTTTTTTATTTCTTACTCCTTACTTTAATTTTGAATCTATTCCTTGGAAGAAAATAAGTTTCTTGTTTTTTTTTCTTCAAATTGTATCTTTGATGAAAGGGATTTTTTCAAAAAAATCTATCGAATCGTTCGAATCTTTGTTCCGAAGTCTATAAATTATTCGTCCCTTGATAGCCTTATTTCTATTTTGATTCTATCCGCTGGCAGTGTTTGTATCAAACTGCGACGGACCTTCCCCGAAATATAACCTAGAATTAGATCTTCATCATATAAAATATAAACGGATTCGGAGAGCATACCATTGGGAAATGATTCAGAAATTAAACCTTCATGAATCATTTTTTTTCATTCCAGGAAACCTTTTTGAAGTATCAACTAATGGAAGAAGAGTTATATAACTCACCATTACTCCCTATTTCACAAATAGGAAGTTGGAGATAAAATTAGGATACCAGAGGGGGATCACCATATATAACACAAAATTTCTCCCCCAATTTTTTCTAGTCTAGCTTCTTGATCTTTCATTATGCCTCGAGAAGTGGAAAGAATTACAATTTCCATTCCACCTAAAATCTTAGGAATTCTTTTATAGTTGGAATAAATTCGTAGACCAGGTTGACTGATACATTTTAAAATCGTTTTATATATTCCTTTCCTAGTTCTTTTATGACGCAAGGTTGAAACCAAGAAATTTTTATTACTTTCCTGATGTTTCCGAACATTTTCAATAAAACCCTCTCGTAGGAGTATTTTAACAATGTTTTTAGTGATATTTTTGGATACTATTCGAACTGTTCCATTTTTACTCATGTTAGCATTTCTTATAGAAGTTATTATATCAGCAATAGCGTCTCTGCCCATGACAAATTTTAATTATCGGTGCTTCTAATTTTGATATAATCAACATGTTTTTTATTTGAATACTTCAAAGTATTCATTATTTTATTTAATTAAATTTGAAATTTTTATTAAATTTATTATTAAATTTAGTAATTTAAGTAAAAGTATATGCGTGAGACACAATCTATTAATTGGGTTTATTTCAGATATCCTATTAGAACAATATCCTAATTTGATCTATGACTATGAGTCTTTATAATACCTCGGGAGCTAATGAAACTATTTTAGTAAAATTCAACTGTCTCAATTCCCAAGCAATCGTGCCAAAAACTCGAGTTCCTTTTGGATTTCCTTCTTGATCAGTGAAAACCACTGCATTGTCATCATATCGTATTATCATACCGTTGTCACGTTTTAGCTCTACGTACAATTACAGCTCTTATTACTTCTGATCTTTCTAGAGGCATATTGGGCACTGCTTCTTTAATTACAGCAACAATAACGTCACCAATATGAGCATATCTATGATTACCGGCTCCTATGATTTGAATACACATTAATTTTCGAGCTCCACTGTTATCTGCTACATTCAAAAGGGTCTGAGGTTGAATCATATCATTTTTATTTGAATTTATTATTTCAATGCAAAGGAGGAGAAAGAAGAAATAGTATTTGTCTAGAAGTAAAGAAACTCGTGGTTGTTTTTTCATCCCTTTTTCATATTTAGTTCTACATCCCTATCCTGAAATAACAAATTGAGTTTTTATTGGCATTTTGCACGCAGCTGTTGAAATTGCTGCTCTGGCTATAGTTTCTGAGACTCCGCCCATTTCGTAAAGTATTTGACCGGGTTCAACAACAGATACCCAATATTCGGGAGACCCCTTTCCTGACCCCATACGTGTTTCTACGGGCCTTACTGTAATAGGTTTATCGGGAAAAACACGTACCCATATTTTTCCACCACGACGTGCATATCGTGTCATTGCTCTTCGCCCTGCTTCTATTTGTTTAGCGGTAATCCAAGCGGGTTCAAATGGCTGAAGAGCATATCTGTCGAAGCAAATATGATTACCCCGGCAAGATATTCCTTTCATTCTTCCTCTATGTTGCTTACGAAATCTGGTTCTTTTGGGGTTATAATTGATGGTTTTTTCCCACCTCTACTACAGAACCGGACATGAGATTTTTTTCTCATCCAGCTCCTCACGAATGAAAGGATTCAATAATATTACAGATGTGCATTTATTTAATAACTAATATATTAAACTAAGAAATGGGATTTATTGATATTATATTTCATTTATTAGATAAGAAGCTGTATATACGGTTAGATTTGTCTATTTATAGATATAGATAATGTTTCTTTTTTATACTGGATCCTTATTTTTTTTTCTTTTAATAAATTATTGAATCAAGACAATATTGGAATCCAATAAATAAGAAATAAGGGTTTCGCGGGCGAATATTGACTCTTTCGTTTTCCTGCTTTATTCGTAGGATCAATCCACAACCTCTCCGAGTAAAAAAAAAATTGTTCTTGGTTCATTCTGCCATCCCGCCTGCTCAATCATTTGGATTCTTTTAAATAGAATCTTATATAGTCACAGGTTTCGTCATTCCTATAGCTTCTCCATTAATGATTAGGCCTGAACTCTGCAATGGAGCTCTCAACAAAATCTGTTTTCGAGTCAATCTCCTCAGTTTCCATTAACCGGAAGCTCTTTATTATTTATATATCATTTATTATTTATATATCAATCGATACAATATTAAACAATAAATAATAAAACAATATAAAATTAATGCTTTATTGCATTGCCTTTTATTTATATGAGGTAATTCATAGACCATACATATTGGAATTATATATCATTGATATTTTTGTTCTCTCTTTCTATCACCTTTCCATTTATCCGCATCCCTTTATATATTTTTTTCAAATCCACAATCATATTTTTTTGTTATGGAACAATTCCAGTTGTTACAACTATATGATTGATCCAGTCATATAGTGACTGTTTTTTGGATCTCGACAATATGAAGCAATAAGTTATTTATTAGTTTTTAATTTATTTATTATAGTAGTTGTAATTATTTAATTAATATTAGGGATCAGTCTTTTTTTATTCTACTAAAAACTCTAAAGAAAAACTAACGAGTCACACACTAAGCATAGCAATTATATATAAAAGATTAATTTCTTTTTGATTCAACCTTATAGAATTCGAATTATTTTATTTTTTAACAGAAAAACAGAAAAAGTGTCTAGTTTTTTGTTCTATATATCACTATATTACTGGATAAAATGACAAAATAAATAAAGGTCTATTATTCTTCATCCACAAATATCCAAATTTTGAGGCCTAGTACTCCATGGATAGTTCGAATTGTATAGGAACAATGATCAATTTTAGCGCAAATTATTTGTAGAGGAACCCTACCTTCTCTGATCCATTCAACACGTGCAATTTCTTTTCCGTCAATACGTCCTACAATTTGTATTTGAATTCCTTTTGTATCTGTTTGTTCAGTTAATTCAATAGCTCTTTTCATTGCCTTTCGAAACGAAACTCTATTTCTTAATTGAGAAGCTATATATTCTGCAAGAATATTGGGGTCTCCATAAGGTTTTTCTATTCGTGTGATAGCAATGTTGATTCTTCGGTTCACAGAACGAAATTCTTTGTCTACATTCATCTGTAATTCTTCGATTCCTCGTGTTCGGCCCTCTATTAATAAATTTGGGAATCCAATATGGATTATAACCTGAATTAAATCAATTCTTTTTTTAATTTCTTTACGCAAAATTCCAATTCCTTCGAAACCAGAGGATATTATTTTATTTTTTTGTACATAGTTCTTTATACAATTTTGTATTTTATCATCTTCTTGTAGACCTACAGAAAAAAAATTTGGTTGTGCGAACCGAAAAGAATGATGATTTTGGTTTGTACCAAGTCTGAAACTAAGCAGATTTATTTTTTGTCCCATATTTTTTATTATATTATCTTTCCATATTTTTTTCTAAATATGAATCTAAATATTAAATTCATCGACAGATAATTTTGATTTATCTTTTAATTCAATTATTATATGATAAGTCAGCCTTTTTATCAGATAACTACATCCTGAGCTCTAGGTCTTAATTTTTTCACAAAAGAACCTCCATTGACTTCGGCTTTACTAATGAATAAATCGATTTCCTTCAAACCCATGTTATGACTAGCGTTTGCTACTGTGGAATAAACCAATTTTAAAATGGGGTAGGATGCTTGATAAGGCATAAGTTCCAATACCATAAGTGTTTCTTCATAAGAACGCCCGCGAAGCTGATCAATTACCCTTTGCGCTTTGAAAACAGACATACATATATGTTGAGCTAAAACTTTTACTTCTCCACTCGAATTTGAGTTCTTTTTCTTTATCATAAGGTTATCTCCCACTAATAAATGATAAGTATCTATTTTTTTCAAATTAATGACGAGATTTATTATCGTTTCTCGCATGTCTCGTGAAAGTCAAAGTCGGCGCGAATTCTCCCTATTTGTGACCTACCATACGATCTGTTATATAAATAGGTAAATGTTCCTTTCCATTATGAATAGCGATTGTATGGCCAATCATTTTGGGTATAAAGGTAGATGTCTGAGACCAAGTTACTATTATTTCTTTCTCCTCCCTCATGTTGAGTTTTTCAATTTTTCTTGATAAATGATTAGCTACGAAAGTTTTTTTTAGTGAACGTGCCACAGCTGATTACTCCTTTTTTTACATTTTAAAGATTGGCATTCTATGTCCAATATAATATCCCGATCTAAGTATGAAGGTAAGAATACATACAATAATGATGAATGGAAAAAAGAGAAAACCCTTTAGCTAGATAAGGGGCGGATGTAGCCAAGTGGATCAAGGCAGTGGATTGTGAATCCACCACGCGCGGGTTCAATTCCTGTCGTTCGCCCATCACATTATTTCAAAATCAAAAAATTCTATTTTCAATATTCCTATTTACGGCGACGAAGAATAACACTATCACTATATTTTTCCCTTTTCCGACTTCTTCTTCCAAGTGCAGGATAACCCCAAGGAGTTGTGGGTTTTTTCTACCAATTGGGGCTTTCCCTTCCCCACCTCCATGGGGATGGTCTACAGGGTTCATAACTACTCCTCTTACTACAGGACGCTTGCCTATCCAACACTTCGATCCGGCTCTACCCAAACTTTGTTGATTCACCCCAACATTACCCACTTGTCTGACTGTTGCTAAGCAGTTTTTGGATATCAAACGGACCTCCCCGGATGGTAATCTTAATGTGGTTGATTTACCCTCTTTTGCGATCAGTTTCGCTACAGCGCCCGCTGCTCTAGCTAATTGTCCACCCTTTCCAAGCGTGATTTCTATGTTATGTATGGCCGTGCCTCAGGGCATATTGGTTGAAGTAGAATCTTCTTTTAAAAACCCCTTCCAAACTGTACAAGCTTCTTCCAAAGCATACGGCTTTCTAGATGTATATGATGGTATCTAGACAGATGGATCTTTATCTTATATGAATCGTATGATGAAGTACCACATAAGTGGATATATAGGAATCCAAATCTGCCGAATCACTCATGTATGATCTTCTACATCCTAGGTCTCCCCGTTCCATCATCTGGCTTATGTTCTTCATGTAGCATTCAGACCGAATGACTATATGAAACTACGTCGATACTTCCATATATTACCGGTAAGGTAGGAGACATCTCTATTTTTCCCCGGGGGGGGGGGGGGGGGATCTTTATAATTACCACTACTTAGCTTTCAGTTTGCCTCTGACCATTAAATTAAATGTGAATAACCTGTCCTCCTCTCTTTGAAACAAGGAGCGCTTCCGGTTCTGTGCGTGCTTCAAACAATTTTGTCTTCTCCATATTATCATATCTCTAGAGTCAATAATTTTCTATGAGGAACTACTGAACTCAATCAATTGCTACCGTTACTCAACAGTTTTCTGTTGAGGTCTATCCCATATAGGTACTCAAATTGTATCAGTGATTGATTTCTAGGTTTCATCGTAAACCTAATGGGTTACTTCCAATTACGTAAATCAATAGTTCAAACCGTACTCAAAGGTAGGGCATTTTCCATTGATATAGGGACTTCTGTACCAGAAATAATGGTATCTCCAATTATAATCCCTCTGGGGTGTAAAATATATCTTTTCTCACCCTCCCCATAATGTATGAGACAAATGTATGCATTTCGATTAGGGTCATATTCTATGGTTACGATTCTACCAGATATGTCTTTTTCATTCCGTCGAAAATCGATTTTACGGTGTAGACGCTTATGACATCCCCCTCTATGTCTTACGGTAATGATTCCTCTGGCATTACGACCTTTACCACAATGATGTTGTCCACAGATCAAATTATTTCGTGGATTGGATTTCATTTTTCTTTCTATGGCTCTATTACATGTGCTCGGGGTAGAAGTTTTGTATAAATGTATCGCTGTGTTATTAAGTATTTTGCTTTAAGTTCTTTTCTCTATAAGAGGTGGAATAGAATAACCCAGTTGAAGCGTAATGATCATACGTCTGTAATGCATTGTATGTCCCATAATAGGCCCTATTCTTCTACCCTTTCCTTGGAGTCGATGACTTAGCTATTACCTTGACACCAAAGAAGGGTTCGACCCAATGCTTTATTTCTGTCCTAGTTGATCCTGATTCGACATTAGAAGTATATTGATTGCTCCCCAATAACCGAATACTTTTGTCTGTAAATACTGCATATTTGATTCCATCCATAACTCCATTTTCTTCCCTATGAGTTCCAATATCGATAAGAATTCTAGTTCTTACTGTTCATATGGTATGGTATGAATATCCCATACCAATTCGTTATGTATGGATGATGAGATTCCACTGATACAGAGACAATTCCAATAGACTTATTGAACATTCCCATTGGCATGCATCCAGCAGGAATTGAACCTACGAATTTGCCAATTATGAATTAGGCGCTTTAACCATTCAGCCATGGATGCTTAACAGGGGTCATTGTACATCGTGAATAACCAAATTCCAATTGAAATGAAATCTTTAGGAGGAATAAATGAAAATATTTAGGAGGAATCAATGAAACGATATCAGTTCAAATCCTGGATCTTCGAATTGAGAGAGATATTGAGTGAGATCAAGATTTCTCACTATTTCTTAGATTCATGGATCAAATTCTTTTCAGTGGGATCTTTCACTCACATTTTTTTCCACCAAGAACGTTTTATGAAACTCTCTGACCCCCGAATTCGGAGTATCCTACTTTCACGTGATTCATAGGGTTCAACAAGCAATCGATATTTCACGATCAAAGGTGTAGTACCGCTTGTAGTAGTGGTCCTTATATCTCGTATTACCAATCGAAAGCTGCTTTTTCAAGTGTTAGTCGCGGGACGTTCTGTCAATCGGGGAAGGTTTTTGGTGACAAAACCTGGAGGATTTTCTTAGCACCTTACTAGCAACCTAGATTTTCTACTATCTTATTAATTAACATATTGGTTTCTTTGGTATATTGATATTCTTTAAACACTTCATCTCTCAATCCATTGACATTGGGCACAACTAGTCTCCCATTCTTTTGAAGCCATCCTTCTCGGTCAAGCCCATACTTGTTCATCTCCTCATCGATACCCATCTCTAACTTGGAGATGATTTCCAATAAGTTAGGATCGTCCCTCTGACTGGAACCAATCCGCTCAATCAAAGTGGGTCTGATCGTTAATATTGCTAACATTTCGGGATCCAGTCGCATTTAGGTCTGAAATCATATCCCGCAATATACTCCAGTTGCTTCCATACAAGAAACATAGCCCCTAAACTGGAATGTCTCCTACTCAATGCATCGGCTACTGCATTGCCCTTTCCTGGTGTATATGCGATATCGAAATCATAGGAAGCCAAGAATTCAATTTTGAGTTCAACTAGCCGAAAGGAAGACTGGGTTGGGTCATTCCATCGCAAAGATAAGTCTATCATAATCCCATTCTTGTTTTTCTTTAGTCCTTACTTTAATCCAATTTTTCAAGATAGAAGAACCGTTCATGCATGATGTTAGATCAACAAGATAGCAGAAGCTACCCGACCTACTAGATCCTTTACATAAAAATAAGGGTAAGAAGCCGTTTTTTCCATCTTTGAATGTACATCCAATGGATTATTTGATCCATATTGATGCAATGCGGCCAGATGAAGAAGGCTGGCGCCTACTAAAATAAGGGGGAGTAAATGATGGAGACTAAAAAAACGATTTAAGGAGGCATTGTCCACGGAGAAACTACCCCAAAGCCAGGATGGTCGTTTATACAGGCGGGCCTTCTCTATGCCTTTGCTTCGATGTGTTACCATAAGTGTCTCCAGAATTTATTTGGCAGAATTGCATGGAGAAAAATGTGGAGGACATTCGGGTGGTCAAACATTAGCAAAAAAGATTCTTCGATATGGTTATTTCTTGCCTAAGCGCTTTGAGACGGCCTAAGAGAATGAGTGGCTTAACGCTCTAACGGTCGGTACAAAGCCATACCTTTCAATCTCATATCTGACGGAAGTGGCTGAACTCCTTCTTTGGTTTGGAGCGAAATTTCCTCAAAGGGGATGGATAGGTTTCATTGAGTGCCTTACCGGAAAGCGACGATCTAAAGGAAGGGCTCTTTAGCTTACTCCGAAAGAGGTCCCCTTCTCCCTACCCTCTTTTAGCTTCTAGGCCTATTTCTTAGTTCAAGATCCCTCTTACTAACTGGAATAAAAGAATTAGTAGATTTGTTCCGCCCAAAATGGGCTGGGGTTATGAACTTATAATCATGGAATCGACTCGTTCATCAGATTTTAAGTTCATTCCATACCGGACCAGACAATCAATATTACGTGTTGAGGGATATTCTAGCGGATCTAAAGTAGGTTTGTGTTCAACAAAAGAAAGAGGAGAGGTTTTGTTCTGCCAAGAATATTTATTAGGGGGAAGCCTCGAAAGGCATACGAGTGCACCTCTCGTAGACGAGTACCGAATCAATCCGCTCCTACTGCACGGGAGTATCAGCAGGTCGTAGTGAGCATCCCGGGACGGACCCTAGGGCACTCTTCGCCTTGCTCGCGGGGTTAGACTGATAGAGGGATTAGCTGACTCCTACTCCTAGAGGGTTATAAGGTGTATCCACTTCCTTACTTCCTTAAAAAAAGGACTCCTGATTATGAAGACCCAATAGGATTTTTCAAGAACGAGAATTATGTTAATCTTCATTTTAGTCGCTACACATGATCATCTGAGATTCGATACTGAAAAGAGGTATGACCAAGTTATATTAATTAGGAAGCGGGATTCTCGCTTCGAGTAGATAACTTAGGCGAAAGGGGGGGGGGGGGATATTATCCGTATTGTACGACCAAGAGTTGGGGAAACTCAGTACTTAGGATTTCATTCTCGGGAAGTTAGACTTGCCTCATCTACGCTATCAGGGATCCACGACCTTTCTTCCGTTTCTCAATATCAACTCCCGATTCTCGCTCCATTTATATCTATATTGATATAAACAAGTATTTTGTTTCGCTCGTACGTTCAATTTAATCACTTCGAAGAAGAGAGGGCCGGAAGGGTGAACTCATTAGGTAAGCCTCGGTTGTTCCTAGTGGAGCTTTTGATTGATTTGCCATCGGAGATCCTTAGCGAAGACTTCTAGATAGGAAGTCGTTCGTTGCCTCTATGACAACCTGAGAACCAAGCAACAACGACCTTTGCGTAGAATCTCTCCAACGTTTTTGGATTTTTCATTTTGTGCCACTTCCCAAATTTTGATTTCTTGATTATAGCGCCTTTCAATGCGACTTGTGCTGCCCTCGCTGGTTGTTCTATCGGACCCAGGTAAAGGAATAATTAGTTCGAGTCTAGGTTTTCCGGTGAATTAGATTCGCATCGTGCCATAAAACACCGTGATTTTGGTATTAAATAAATTTCCCTTCCTAGACGTCAATTTATATAGGACAATTTTATAAAACAACGTCTAAAATATAAAATATTCAATTTTTGATTTGAACGTACATTTTAATTTGCCGGGGTCACATACTGATTCCAAAAATTCCCGAAAAATAAATCTAGCTATGTTTGGACGATACGGTCCCAACAAAACTAATTTCTTCAAATTTGGAGATCGTTTGAAAAATGGCCATTTTCCGGTCGATCCAATTTAACTAAAATTGACAAAACACGTTTAAATTCACCACGCTCACATATCGATTTCAAAAATTATGAAAATTAGAATCTAGCAATAGTTTGACATTCCGGATCCAACAAAAGTGGTCTCATCAAAAACGGAGGTCATTTACAAAATCGCTATTTTTAAGGGCTATATTCCATAGCGACTATTCTGAATTTTCAACTGGGCATAATTTTTTATTCCCGCTATGAAATTTGGTTTTTTCAGATTCGTTGGAAAGATATTTTCAAACAGATTCAAATATTTCTAATTTCACTAAAATTCAGTTTATTTTGAATCCCGTACATTCATTTGAAATTTGAAATTGAATTTTCTAACTACTGCGCCATTTCCAATTCCTTTTATAATTAAAACAAATATTTATATTCTAACTACTATTTAGATAAATATATACGTTCTAATTCTATTCAAAATAAATTTCTTGTCGTTATCATTTAAAATAAATCATTTTAAATATTCAAATTTCATTAAAATTTCCAAAATAAAAATTTTAAATTGGTTTTGATTTTCCAGATTGTTACAATCTCCCCCACTTAAAATCTTTTCGTCTTCGAAAAGGAACGGAGCTGAAAGTTGTTTAACTAATCAACTCAACTTTCATTCTAGCGTTCACTGTTCAACTTTTAAATTTCTAAGGATTTCTAATTTTTCAATAATATATATTTGATAAATATCAGAGATTTACAAATTATAGTACAGCGGAAAATAATACAAAACACAACTGAAAGAGAAACAGATGTAGAGCTTTCCGGATATCGTTCCAGCTGTAAACCAGGATCCTGTGAATATAAATCTGCAAAACCAAAACTACTAGCTGCCCCTGTGGAAAATAGTGGCGGTTAAAACATTAAACTCCAGGTTAGTCATGTGACTGGTGTGAGAACTAAAAACAGTTATTTAAAACTTTACCTTAAATCCAGATATATCAAGGGACCACGCCGTATAACACGGAATGGGTTTCCTCCCAAGAATACCAGTGCATAGAATAACAGCGCAATGCTTTTTGGAAAAATGAAGCTATTATAAGACTCAGGTCCTATCACACAATGCAACACAAACCAGAGGATAGAGTTTTACCTTATAATAGCCAAACATGCTTGGTACGTTTAAAACAAATCATTTTGATACTATTATAGTGTAAAGTGTATGAAAACAATTTCAAATATAAATGTATCAATCATAGACGACATAGTGCCCCATCCCACTATGTCGCCATACTAGGCTCTACAAATAAAACCTAAATGTCACGTATTGGAAGTTGGATTTCCGTCTGTGAACCAAGGCAACAGATCGTCCTTACCGTTTCGAGACTCTCTAGCCCGCCCCTCAGGAACAACCGCAATTGCACTTTGGATCGTCAAGGCCAGTCCACGCAAAGTGCAAAGGGTGAATTAAAATGCCTGAACATGCGTTTCCCCGCCCTATGGGGCGTCAATCTGGTTTGTATAAAGATCACACCATCCATCGGCCCCCTAGTGCCGATATATCCGAGGCGCCTCGCTATCCATCATCCACATAAGTAAAACGCCTGGGCATGCAAAACCCAGACACCACTCCCAGCTAGAAGGAAACGCATGTCCTCCTTGAGGTCCTCTCCTATTCCTGGTTCACAACGGGGTGCGAGGCTCACGAATTAATGCTACACAAAGCTATGCTATATTAAAGTCGTGCTTTGATCATCAACCACATAGGCAATTCACGTTGAAACACCCCACCTCCGTTAAGGTCACTAACAAAGGGAATGCCTTAACTTCGGTGGAGCATTTTAGGTAAAAGATGCAGATAAATTACAAGACAGACAAATAAAGCAGCGGAAAATAAAGTCATTTTATAAACAATGTGGTTCAGTCAAGCTTTTACAATAGTTGTCTCAATCATACTTAAAAGTAATACATAGAACTTATGTCTTGATTTAAAAACTTCCAAATATAAAAGAAGCATAAAAATAACAATGATATTCCCCAATAAAGCATGAACCAGCCATAGCAGTGGAAGCGAGAGTCCAAAGCAATACATCAACTATCTTCGAGCTTGGAAAGAAAACTGAGCTAAGTGGTAACATTCCCTCCCTGTGAACCTGGGGGGAAGGGGAACAGAAGAAAAGATGCGAAACAAAACTAGGTCAAACATAAGTCTGGTAAGTCCAGTGACTATTTAGCATGTAAACAAGAAAAAGGATTATGACATGAGTAAACTGAACCTAGGACAACAACCTAGGAATAAGATAATAAGACTGAGTATAAGACAATACCGTGATAACAAGGATAACAAGATAACATAAGATTAGCACAAGATATGACAAGGCAAGGTAAACTGAATGCGCTTCTACTCTTTCTCTTCTTCGCTACTACCTTGTTATTCTGATTTTTATATTTCTGCACCACCTATCTAGTGTCCCAACTAGTAATCTGTATAAAATGATAATATGATAACGTGATCCTAATCCCCGCAATTGTGGTAGCCTTCACGTGTACATCTATTATGAGGATTCCACCTCAATCTGCCTAATTGCCATGAATGTATTAGATGTACCCTTACTACCCTATCGATCGGCTCCCTACTTGTATTAATTTCTCTTGTGTCTATGTCATTTGGCCCTCTCTTGAGTGTAGAAACCTTGTGCTGGCCCCACCATAAGGTGTATTAATCCTTATGATAGCGACCCGACACGATTCAAGATGCACAGTGTATAACTACTGGTACCCAGTGACTGCTTTTTCCCACTCCGGAGTACGTGCCCCCCGTAAACCGTCGGAACATACACTGACGTACCCCTTGCCGTTGTTTTGACCGCTTATAATCAGCCCAGTAATCGTGCCCCACCCTGCCTAGTTTCAGGGTACCATGATACATCTATGTGGGTTACTGCTGAAATGGGTCCCTATTACTAGGGTTCTTATTAGTTAAGTTTGTGGGCCTATATATACAAATATTACCCACCTACACGATATATACTTAACCCTCCCACCGATTCAAGCATGTTTACTTAATGCTTAAGCTTGTGGGCCTATATGTACTAATATTACCCACCTACATGAGATGTACTTAACCCGCACATCGATTCAAGCATGTTTATTTAACGGTTAAGTTTGTGGGCTTATATTTACTAATATTACCCACCAGCCCGATATGTACTTTACGCTCTCGCACATTATGTCGTATTGGTTAAGTGTTGCCCATTCATGTTAACTTAAATGACCCATTCATCATGTCATGTTGGTTAAGTGTTCCTATTAACTTAACCCTCCCCACTTATCAGATTGGTTAAGTGTTTCCTATTAACTTAACCCCGTTCGTTCATCAAGTTATATTGGTCATGTGTTTCTTGTTGACTTAACGCTACGTGTTCATCATGTTGCATTGGTTAAGTGTCATCAATCAATTCAAGTTACTTAACCCACCTACTTGTTATGTTACTTTGGTTAAATGTTGCCTTCTTGTGTTAACTTAACCCTACCACAAATCAAGTTATATTGGTTAAGTGTTTCCCTCTTGTTTTAACTTAACCTTACCACAAATCAAGTTATATTGGTTAAGTGTTGCCCTCTTGTTTTAACTTAACCTTACCACAAATCAAGTTATATTGGTTAAGTATTTCCTATTAACTTAACCTTAGTCATTCATATTGTTATATTGGTTAAGTGTTTCTTATTAACTTAACCATAGTCATTTTTTAGCATGTCTTGTTCATTATCATTAACTGGTTTATTAATGCACCAACCTCTCACACTAGATATGTGTTGTTGCGGTTATTGGATGTGTCGGGCGGTTCTGGGCAGTTATACACCACAACTCAATCTAACCTCGGGTTTTTCTTGGGTATGATGCACTAACCTCTCATATTAGATAGGTGTTGTTGTGATTACGGGATGTGTTGGGCGGTTCCGGGCATTGTTACACCACAACTCAATCTAACCTCGGGTTAGGCATGTTCATTTTTTACTTAATTTAAATATTTACTTTTCATATTTATTTGTAAATTTTCCACAATTATTGCCATTCAAGAAATGCCCCATTTTTCCTCTAAATCATATTCAAGATTTTTGATATATAAATTATATCATTTTCATGCCACTAATCATTCATATATTTATAGGCCAAATTATGCCAATAATATAAATTAAAGATTTTTCCCAACGTTACCCTCGTCATACGTTCGCCAAAATTCACATAGAATGTTAGGCTCGTAACTTAGCCTAACTTATATACAAAAGGGGAAAGAAGGGAGCATGTATCATTCACACAATATAAAATAATGAGGATCTAACTAAACATGTGTCATGTAAACGTGGCATAATATAATGAACTTGCATTTTTGGATCCAACTAACATGAGCCTTTTAAGCATATGAAATTATCCAAATCCAACTAGGCATGTAAATGTAAACTTTCATTTTGGGTCAAATAAACATAAAACTTAAGCATATAGAATTACACAAATTCAACTAGACATGTGAATGTGAACTTTTAATTTGGATCCAATAAACATGAATCTTTAACATATGGAATTGCACAAGTCCAACTAGGCATGTAAATATGAACTTTTATTTTGCATCCAATAAGCATGAATCTTAAGCATATGGTTTTACACAAGTTCAACTAGGCATGTGAGTGTGAACTTTTATCTTGGATCTAATTTTCATAGATCTAAATGTAGATCTAAACATAATACATGTCTTGGTCTAACAACTTGCATATGACATGAATAAGTCACCAATTTTACATGATTTGTTCACATCAACATAATAACCACAATAGCCTAACAACTTGCATGTATGAATAAGTCACCAAACTTTACATAATACATGATTGGTTTAACATCAACATAATAACCACAATAATCTCATAAGCATATGCGATGGAATCGTTACAAGAATAGGCATGAATCAGCATCATCATTATCTTAAAACTAGGAATAACACTAGTTTTCACTTTAATACAAATCATAACTTTTTAATCGTTCACATCTAAATAATAACAAGACTTACAAAGAAAAGAAAGTCTTATTTTCTGGGATCTGTTTTCTGAATCTGAAAAGTAATCCCTTGAAGAAGACTATCAAATTCTCTAAGTTAGTTTTGATTCGTAGCTTTTGACTCGTTTTCTAATTGAAGAAGAAATGGTGGCTAGGCTAGAACGGTCGTGGACAGCATGGTGGCTCCTTGGTGTTAATTTGTGTGATTTAGGGTTTGAGGATTAGGGTTGCTTTTATAGAATTTTAATCTTATGTGAGTCGTTAGGTCATTTTAGGACCAATCACAACCGTCCAGACTAGATAGAGTTATCCAGAATAGCCACCTAAGCCCTAGTGACTCAGCAACAGGTCAGAAAGGACTCAGCAACTAGTCAGAATCGTCATTGTTTTGGATCTAGGCGAGGGGGGTAGGTCGACCCCCAGGCTGACCCCATGGTCGACCTGTGTAGGGGAGGTCGACCCCCTGGTCGACGTGACATGGAGCGGGAAATATCCCGCCTAGCCCACTCCTTTGTCTTTCGTTTGAATTTTAACTCTGAACTGTTTTTAATTTATATAAATTTCTGAAACTTCAGAGGGCCATAACTTCCTCATACGAAGTCCGATTTACAAAAACTTGGACTCTATTCCAAGCAGAATTTCAAGATGAACGCAATGGCGTAACATGTTTACTTAAAAAATTAAGTATTCTTTAATTCATTCTTTTAATATTCTCAGAAAATACGGGGTGTTACACACGCTATGCAACCGTTGTCTATCAATCACACAGAATGAAATCCAATGTCAGACGCACATCCATTTACAAGTTCGTTATACGTATGAACGAAACTGGAGGCACCTTATTTCTCGTCCCATATGTCCAATGCAGGAGAGAGGCCCTCGCATATCCAGTTGATCTCCAATTATGTCTGGACGGTCACCACTTATTACATTGTCTTGGGTGTACTACCCAATCAAGACATCAGTAATCATACAAACGATGTGAAGACCTCCGGTCTTCAACCACCGTCTTCGTCGTCGACTCATCGCTGATTCATTTATTCAAAATGGGATAAACTCGGTCTTTCTAAATAACTCGCGTATACAATAAACAAGTGCTATAAAGACACAACATACGCCTCATTCCAATTCTGAATATTCTTTTATTCAAATATTCTTATACTTTGGGAAAGGTTGCCATTAATTTTATCAAAAATATTTTTTTTTAAAATCTATTCTTTAATCTCCCTTTGGATATCAATTCAAACCAAATTATGGTTTATTCAAACTAGTCGGGATTAGCGAACCTTACCAAAGTAATCATTTGTTTAATTTCCCAATCCAAACCTATTCATCCCATGAAGTAAAACTGGTAATACTTCATATCTAAAACCATGGTATTATCGGTAAAATTAGTTACCATTTCACGTTAAAATCTAATTAAAGATTTAACTATCGCATGGAGCAAAACTGGTGATACTCCATTCTTGATCATTTCCCAAATTTGATAATTTAAATTATCAATTCTCATTTTAATCTAATTAAAGATTCATTAAAACTCTAGTTTAGTTTTAATCTCTAAAAAACATTGCTTAATGATTATTCAAAGTTAAGAAATTAATATTATCTTTAACTAGGTTAAAGAACTAATGTCATTTAAAACATAGCTCATGATAAACCCAAATTCACATTCCATTAACAATGGAATCTTCATGGAATACAGATCAATATATATAAATGATATGAACTTCCATATCCAACCGATAATATAAATGGAATAATGGCCAAGCCTCTTAAATTCCATATATAGTAACAGTCTTTCTCCACAGAAGTTCACTTCAATTATTACCGAATCTAATTCCATTCCATTCCAATTTATTTTATTAAACTGGAAAACTTTACATTGGAAATTCTCCTTTAAATCTTAACAAAAGATTTATAAATTCTAAATCACATTTCACTGTAAATCGGGTTAAAGAACGAATGTAATTAAAACACAGTTCACGATAAACCCAATTCACATTCCATCAGTCTCTAACCGTAAATTAGTAAGAGATCAATTCCCTAAGTATTAATCCCAAAGGCCAAAACCAACATCAGATCAAAGAAAATGGATTTTTCATATTAAAGAAAATCAGAATCTTCTATCTTAGAAAATCCCTTTTCATTTCGAAGAAAATTATATTTTCAGTATCAAAGAAAACTTATTTTTCAAAATCAAAAATCTTACTTACTATGTATATTTTAAAATCAATGCTATCTATAAATTTAAAATCAATTCTATTTATATTTTTAAAATCAATTTTATTTTATTTTTATTAAAATCAGGGCTACTTTCTTTTAAAAATCAATTCTATTTTATTTTCAAACTAATGCTAATTCATATTTTTATTTCTTAAATAATGCTAATTCATATTTTTATTTTTTTAAACTATTGCTAATTCATATTTTTATTTTTTTAAACTAATGCTAATTCATATTTTTATTTTTTTAAACTAATGCTAATTCATATTTTTATTTTTTAAACTAATACTAATTCATATTTTTATTTTTTAAACTAATGCTAGTTTATTTATACAAAAATAAAGCACCTTTCTTCCTCTATTATTGTTCTTTATCGTTTTGCCTATAGACGAATACTGGAACCAACATTCGAAAGTAGGGTTTCAATTTGTTGCCACCACACTTGACCGGAAGGTGATCGGAGGATTCCACAAGAACCACCATTGCGAGTTCCACCACTGGCCGGAGTTAGGGACAACTCGCACCTATGTCGAGGGTATAGATGGCTTCAAACGACGATACATTGAGGGGAGATTTCTCCTATTCCATGAAACAACAATTCACCATATTGGTATAGATTCGTAGATCGTGATGAGTACTACAAAATTCTATACAGGAGTATGTGATTTCGTTGAGCGGAATTGGAGAAATCAAAGGGTGAAGATTCGAATAGCTTGCGTCGTTCGATACTGGAGAGAGGCGGGTTTGGGAAGAAATGAAATGGTCAACGCTTAATTATGATTGGACTATATTTATTTATTTTATTTTTAATTTCTTTAATTCGTAAAATGCCCACTAATCCATACGAACTCCAATTAAAACCCAACGACTGTCGTTACCAGCTAAATACCCCTATTCCGAGCACAATGGGATATGTTTCGTAACACAATTCGGCTGTTATGATTAGTTATTCTTCAAATTAAAATATAAAACGTTCAATTTTTGATTTGAACGTACATTTTAATTTTCCGGGGCCACATACTGATCCCAAAAATTCTCAAAAAATAAATCATTTTAAATATTCAAAATTCATTAAAATTGCCAAAATAAAAATTTTAAATTGGTTCTAATTTTCCAGGTTGTTACAGGAATTGTGATCAGAAACTCTACAACATGGAACTGAGCAGAACAGAAACGGAGCACATTGAATTTTAGAGCCAAATTAAATGATCCTTTAATTTAGTTCAAAAATAAAATATTTAAATAAAAACTGACGGAGTGGAAACCAAAATGAGAACTCCTTCTCACTCAATATTTTATCATGTAGTTATTTTGGAGTTCAACACACGAACTCCCATAAATCATTTAAATTAGAAGCGATGTATGGATATTAGCAACACCTGCATTTCATATTCCGCGGATGGCCACTTGTGGTGCCCTAAATGGCATTGGATAGTTAGGTATTTATTTATATGGATGATATTATTGAATTGTTGTGTTATGATTGTGACTATGATTATGAAATGTTTAATACGTTAGAAAAATAATTATAAAATTATTGTGATAGCTAAAATGGACATAAATTATTTATTTATAATTTAAACAGTGAAAATTGGTTAAATAGAAAAAAAATTCAAACCAAATTAGAATTGTTAAATTTATTAACTAATGATTTATTTAAATAGACTGTTGTTGTTTGAAAACCCCACACGGGTATTGGGATGATTTTTGACATACACTAATCCCAATATTTAGTTGTATGTCAATTGATGGGTTGACAAACTGTGGTGAGCGTTATTTAATTATTTAATGCTTATACAGTTGTAGAATGCACTCTGGATGATTTTTGAATGTTTAATGATAATTTATCATTATTGACTGAATACATACGATGTATGAAATCCATACAATTGAAATTATATGGTAATTAATTGAGTCGCTTTCCGGTTCAGAATATGAACGAATATTTTAAAATAATATTTAGTAAAGGATTAAGTTATCATTTTGATGTCCGATTTTGGATGGACACGAAAATATATAAAAATATGAAGCCAGTTTAAGTATAGAAACTCTATTTTAACTCGAATGGAATTTTCTATCGATTTTATTTATTTTATAAAAAATATCAAAAAGAATGGATTTCAAAATCTGATATTTTGAAAATATTATCGTTTTAATCTTATAATGATATAGAATATTCAATTTTGACCTAAAATTGAAAATGAAGTTGAAATCGTTTTAAAACGAATTTATAAATATTTTATAAAATACGTTTTAAATAGAAATCTATGAAATATATATATTATATATATTTATATGGCTTGAATAGAATGCGCCATGCAGCGACCGTTCGCGAATTTCAACCATTAACTTCAAATTGATGTAAGGGGAGATCCGATCGTTGGATTCTCCTAAAAGTGGAACCTTGGGTTCGTATCGAAAAGATCTTCCCAATGAATATAAGAGATTTAAATTTGAATGGTTGGATTTCAAATTTTGTCCGAATCAATTTCAGAAAAGGTCGTTATGAATGCAGTTAGGTGGCCGTTATTGGGAACCGACTGTAAAGGCCTTAATTAAATTATTAAAAATATGAAAAAATTGTGTAAAATCATAATAAATGTTTTGCAAAGATTTTGGATGAAAAATTCTAATTTTGGAAAGATAAAAATAAATTTTTATCCGAATGAATTAGTTATTAACTAGAATAATATCCAATGTTTTTAAATAAACAAATTAGATTGAAAAAGGGGTTTTAAAATAACCAGAATTTTCCAGTGAATAAATTGGAATGGATTTGAGTGGAAATAATCTTCGGAATATTTCGATATTAGATTCCGTGATTATACGGATATTGTTGAGGAATTTGAAAGATATGGATATCGTTATTCCCAATACGATATCCGTTATTTTCATAATTTGATGTTGAATATAAGTCGATATTATTTATATTCAGAGCCTTATATTTAATATCAAATTGGATTTTGGGGTTTATAGTGAACAATGTTTTAAATAACAATCATTCTTAAACATGATTAACAGTGAAGATATAATTTGGAATTCATAAATCTTTATTCTAAGATTCAATGTGAATTTTCCGAAGTAAAGTTTTCCAATTTAACATATTGAATTGGAACTGAATGGAATTCGATTTGGTAATAATTGAGATGAGCTTATGTGAATCAAGATCGTTACTATTTATGGAAATTAAAAGGCCTTGCCGCTATTCCACTTATAGTATTAGTTTGATACGGAAATTTATATCGATGTAATGATTTCTGTGAAGATTCCATTTTGATGGAAGATGATTTTGGGTTTGTCATGAAATTTGTTTTAAATGACATTGGTTATTTGATCCTGTTAAAGGAAGGATAATTTTCTTAAAAGTTGAACAATCATTAAGTAATGAATTTCAGAGATTGAAACTAAGAAGAGTTTTAATAAATCTTTATTTAGATTTGAATGAATCAATGGTAAGTAAACTTAACAAAAGATGAGATATGGTATAAGCCAAATATACTTGGTTGTTGATATTGATTGTGATTGATTGATTGTTTGGATTGTGCTCGACCAGTTTATGAGCAAAATATGCTTTTACATTTAGCATTGGGTTAGGTAAAAATATTTGTATGCTAACATCTTATGAAACACTTCACGATTTGATTATGAGATGTTTAACGATGTGGTTGAGTTCATTTCAAATTTAATGAATGATTTTGAAATGATATTTTTTAAGTGAAAAGAAACGTGTTCTCGATTTTGGACAAGGAATGTTTTATAAAACAAAAAGGATTTCGAGAGCTAAACCCGTGTTGTCGAAATGATTTTGAAATGTATTATGTGTTTGACATTATGGCTCATCACATAACCGATTAGTTGCTATTGATGATTTATCTGTTTGGCAGCGGAGAATTTATTCTCTTGCTTAACACCTGTAACACCCCACCTCCGTTAAGGACACTCACAAAAGGAATGCCTTAACTTCGGTGGAGCATTTTAGTAAGCAGAACAGAAACTTACAAGACAGATAAAAACAGTACTTGAAAATTTTTAACTTTATTACAACGGAAACAGAAATCAATATGGTTACATCCTTTCAAATCTCAGAATTCAAGTACAAAATAAGATAGATCCAAACAGAACAGAACAGATATAACCTCAGATTCAGATTTATAATTCATGTCACAATCAGAATTAACATTTATATTGGAAAATAACTGCACTTGCCTTGGTTGGATTAAAGAAAGAACTTTAGTTGTTGCAGAATTGTTGCAGAAGCTTTAATCTCTAATTTGAATTGAGTTGCTTAGGTTGATGCTGATTAGCTTCTAGTTTTGATTCCAGCAGAGCAGCGACGCCATTTTTATTTTTATTTAGAATAGAGGCAGAGAAGAAGAAGAATAGAATTGTGTGTAGAGGAGGCTAGGTCTTAGGGTGTATTTATAGGTGTAGGAACTCATTTCAGCCATCAGATTAAACCTAAAACCAATCCGGACCATCAAAAATCATCCCAGGGCTTCAAAAACGTGTTCTGGACCGAAACAGGCTGACCAGGTCGACCTGCAGGGGGGGTCGACACTATAGTCGACCCCCATGGGGGAGATCGACTCCCAGGTCGACCCCCAGGTCGACCTGCCCAGTTCTGTGCTGAACGAAACCTTCTGAATCTTCTACAGGCCATAACTTCTTCATCCAGACTCCGATTTTCGAAAACTCGGACTCTACTTCATGTAAAATTTCAAGAGGAACGCAATGGTGATGTCCATTTTACCTAATTCCTGATTCTTAAATTAATTATCCTCATTTTACTATCTTTTCCGTTACACACACCGTTATCGAACTAATTTTTCTTCTCTTTCATGTATTAACTAATTCTTCTTATGCATCACCATTATTTACCTATCATAAGCATATTTTCATATATTTTATTTCATTTTTAGTTATACTTAAAAATGCGGGGTGTTACATTCTCCCCTCCTTAAAGGATTTCGTCCCCAAAATCTTCAAGTTAAGAAGAATGTGTCCTACCATCCAATCATCCATCTACTCAATCACCAATCACATGCATTCATTGTCCTTAAGATATTTCTAATGTTGTATGAACATATGCAAGAAGTGTGTGTATATGTTCCTTGTCTAATGCAAAGATCAGCCGGACCACTGATTCAGTTGACCTCCTTAATGCGAATTATGCCAGTGCCATGAGTCCAACATGTATGCAATTTTCCTACTCGATACATATCATTTCTATATGAGTGCACGACCATTCAGTCATATGCAACATCCATGTGCTGAGTCAATCATTTTGCATCCACAAAATTTAAAAATGCTCACACATCCATATGCAGTATGAGAGTGTTTTCGAGCCGATCTAGTGCCTAGTGTGTGTTTATGCATCCACGGGCAACCACTAGCAACCACTTGCATCCACTTGCAACCATCAAACATAACATGTCTCAAACACATGTTTACACCCATGAGTTTCTTCCTAAAGTTCGAAGAATCGATCCATAGGATACAGTCGAATGATGGAAGCGAGTACAGATGAACAAAAACTTGGTTCCCATTAGACATGGGTCCTAAGTATCGGCCCCAAAGACCGAAACCAACATCAAATTGACACCCAACGGATTACCTTCTTTAGACAATGTCAAAACTGGAAATCTTATCAGAAGTATTCAGATATTTACAGACTACTGGTACAGATCAGGTTCCCTAATGATTCTTAGGAAGCTAAGCATGATAAAATCATACCCAACGAAAACTCAGAATGTATGCGTCATACTTGACGCCTAACACAAATATCCCTCAAACCCCAATCTCAAACAGATGAGCGATAACCCTTATGGGTCTGAGTCTACAGCGGAATTCAGAAATAATACTAGTATTAAAGTGCAGAGTATCGATTACAAAATCAAAATACCAGAATCAGAAAAAGTCTTAACTCCATAATCACATAAAGAAATTAAACCTACTATAGAAATTTTCCTATTTCTATCCTAGCCACTAGCCTCGAGAGTGTTCGCCTGCCCTCCTTGCCCTCGTCTCTTCGGGCAGTCCCTAGTGAAGTGTCCCATATCTCCACAGTTGAAGCAAGTGCCTTTCCTTTTTCTGCAATCCTTGTTCAGATGAGTCGAGCTCCCACAAGTAAAGCACTTTTCCCCTTCTTATCTTCAGACTTCTCATCCTTCTTTTGTGTTTCCTTTTTGGGCCATGCTTTCTTATTCTGTGGTTCTTCCTTCTTTGTCTCTTTTGGGCCCTTGTCTTCCTCGTGCAGTAGTGCCATGTCCACCAATTTCTCGTAAGTCGCTCCCATGGGTACGTGGGTCATAGCTAGGCTGTGCAGTGGCTCGTTCAATCCTTTAACAAAGCAGAGAGCCTTTTTATGCCGAGTGTTGACTAAATCCAATCCGAACCTAGCTAGTTGGTTGAACTGGTTGACGTATTCCTTGACCGTCATACTTCCTTATTTAAGAGATAAGAACTTTTCCAGTTGTAAACTCCGTTCAGCTTGCGAGAGAAATTTTGTCTCAAATCTTGTTCTGAAATCCATCCATGTCTCAACTGGCCTCTCGGCGTTAGTGACTTCCCACCAGTAGGAAGCTTCGTCTTTGAGCAGCCATACCGCCAACTGTACCTTCTGCCTATCGTCCACCTCGAAGATAACGAATAGATCCTCAGTTTCTTTGAGCCAGTTCCTCGCTTCGACGAATGATTCAGTTCCCTTGAAATCCTTTCCACCCATGGCCCTGAAATCTCTATAGATCTTTGAGAAAGAAATTGCACGAGGAGGGGGCGGAGGAGGAGGGGATCATTTGCTGGACCTGCGGCGGCGGTCCTAGCCTCAAGATATTGACGAAACCAACTGGGTACATGAACACCCTCTGGTATCTCAGATGCTTCAGATATGCTGAACGAAAAAAAGGAAAGATTCAATACAAAAAGGACCGAAGGAAAGATATATGGCTCTTGGGGATCATGTTTTTCAAAATAAGCTTTATTTTTTAAAATACTTCCTTTCAAAACCTTATTGAAAATAGTTTTCCAAAAACTTTACCCAATCTGGTAACCTTCAGCTCTGATACCAAATGTAACACCCCACCTCCGTTAAGGACACTCACAAAGGGAATGCCTTAACTTTGGTGGAGCATTTTAGTAAGCAGAACAGAAACTTACAAGACAGATAAAAACAGTACTTGAATTTTTTTAACTTTATTACAGCGGAAACAGAAATCAATATGGTTACATCCTTTCAAATCTCAGAATTCAAGTACAAAATATCAGTCTTGTACAAAAGCCTTCAAAATGCATAGTTTAACATCATAATCCCCATAGAACGGAAACTATACAGAGCCAAGCCATACTTTGAGCACTTCAAGCAGAGAGAAATCCGGATCAAGCTAAAGTATTCCCTCCTTGGATAACCTGGGGGGAAAACGGAAGAAAGGAGGCGAAACAACAAGGGTCAGACAAAAAGTCTGGCAAGTCCAGTGATTTTCAGTTATGAACAGATAATAATAACATGACATGAACATAAAACTGGATGAGAGATAACTGTAACAGGTGTAGCAGATATAACCGAAGAACAGAATGATATAAGCTATTGCTTTACACTTCTCTGCATTAATACTAGTATAACAGAATTAGGTGTCACCCTAATGTCTAAACTGAAACAGAAACGGGTATAGAATAATTTAACAGAAACAGAATGCTAATAATGGGCCTTTACTACCCGGTCAGAAACAGACAGAAGCAGAAACAGATTAATCCTTACAGAAACAGAATGTAGAATTAGGTGTACACTAGTAATGGGCCTTTACCACCCGAACAAACAGTACCACGCAGAAACAGACGGGTGTTGCCACCCAACAGAAATAGACGGTACCAACAAATACAGACAGAACTTAGTGTACCCTAAAACCCTACCCCAAGCGATCGGCTCCCTAATACATAAATACCCTGTGTCGGCCCCACAGTAGGGTGTATCACTCCCTATAGTGACAACCAATTGGCACAGACCTATTTACAGATGTCACGGCGTCTTACATCCACAGAGGCAGGTCGGGATCTATGCACACACATGACCCGGTTGGAACGCACTATCAACACCCCTCGCCATTATCAGAATGAACCGCTTATAATTAGTTTAGTAAGCGTGCCCGGACCCTACTTACTGTTGGGTCAAAGTTTTTGATGCCAGAAAGGGTTACTGACTAATATGGGTCCCAAACAACAGATGACACAAGTAATTCCCCTCCTAACCTTGTGTCCCCAAACTAACAGATTTCAGCTTAACTTGTCTACAAGTTTCAGACATACAAAATTTAGATTAACTAGGTCACAGATCAGACCATCAAGTTAACATGTTTTCAGACTAACGGATCAGATGTTCGAATTAACAGGCTTACAGATTAACTGGTTACAGATTAACAGACTTACAGATTAACTGGTTATAGATTATCTAACTTTGTATTGGGCCTACGGATTCACGAAACGGGTTTATCAGATTCATTGGTCCAATTGGTTTAACCTTACCCAACACGTTTTAGACATTATAATTATCTCAGATTTTCATTATTTAAATATTAATGCCCAAACCTCTCACATTAGACTGACAGTTTGCGGCTACTGGTTAGGCCGGTTGGTTCCGGGCAGGTTTCTGTCGCAAACTGAGTCTAACCTCGGGTTTCAAGCATGTTATGACTAACTTCTCACATTAGAACCTATTGTTTGTGACCACTGGAATATGCCGGGCGGTTCCGGGCAGAATTACGCCGCAAACTCATTCTAACCTCGAGTTAGCCATGTTTATCTTTGCGGCCAATTAATTAATGATTTACCATTTATACCCACGCCTAATATACATGCCAATTATTCATAACTATAGCCAATTCAGATTATGTCAATAGCGGACTAATTATACCAACTCAACAGATATAATAGATAACAGATTCTTCAGATTAGGCGACTTAACGGATTTATCAGATTAAGCAAACTAGAAGATTTAGCATTTTCAACAGACTTAGCAGATGACAGATTTGGCAGATGAACAGATCTAGCAGACTAGGCAGTAGAGCAGAATTAGTAGATTAAGCAATATAACAAAACTAGAAGATTAGGCAATGTAACAAAACTAGCAAATTAGGCAAATATAACAGATTTAATCATTTCTTAAAGTTTCACAAACATATCTTGCCTAATTATAAATCTTGCCTAAGTTCACATGCATAAATAATTGTCATGATTCACAATATGATTATATACCAAATATAGCCATCTATTACTATGCATGTCATATATCCCAAAGATCCCTTACTTAGGTGTTTATTTACATTAATAGATGCCCTACTTTCATGTAAATCTTTATACCTAAGCCATATTCTTTTTATCACAAATCATATGTTCAATACCCATTTATGTTATAAATTAACATGTCCAGTCATATGTCTCAGATTTTGTTCTAGCTACAGTCCATGTTCTTTCCTCAAATCAGTCACCTATTGGTCATGCCCAATTTATGAATCATTCATTTTACTGTCCCAAATATTTTAGCGTAGGTTAATCTCTTATGAGATTGGCTCAGGCTCGTGGTAGCCTGGCTATAGAACAGAAAGAGGAAAAAGATACAAAATAAGATAGATCCAAACAGAACAGAACAGATATAACCTCAGATTCAGATTTATAATTCATGTCACAATCAGAATTAACGTTTATATCGGAAAATAACTGCACTTGCCTTGGTTGGATTAAAGAAAGAACTTTAGTTGTTGCAGAATTGTTGTAGAAGCTTTAATCTCTAATTTGAATTGAGTTGCTTAGGTTGATGTTGATTAGCTTCTAGTTTTGATTCCAGCAGAGTAGCGACGCCATTTTTATTTTTATTTTGAACAGAGGCAGAGAAGAAGAAGAATAGAATTGTGTGTAGAGGAGGCTAGGTCTTAGGGTGTATTTATAGGTGTAGGAACTCATTTCAGCCATTAGATTAACCCTAAAACCAATCCGGACAATCAAAAATCAACCCAGGGCTTCAAAAACGTGTTCTGGACCGAAACAGGTTGAGCAGGTCGACCTGCAGAGGGAGAGTTCAACACTATAGTCGACCCCCATGGGGGAGGTCGACCCCCTGGTCGACCTGGCCCCAGGTTGACCCCCTGGTCGACCTGGCCCCAGGTCCACCCCTAGGTCGACCTGCCCAGTTATGTGCTGCCGAAACCTTCTGAATCTTCTACATGCCATAACTTCTTCATCCGGACTCCGATTTTCGAAAAATCGGACTCTATTTCATGTAAAATTTCGAGAGAAACGCAATGGTGATGTCCATTTTAAATAATTCCTGATTCTTAAATTAATTATCCTCATTTTACTATCTTTTCCGTTACACACACCGTTATCGAACTAATTTTTCTTCTCTTTCATGTAATAACTAATTCTTCTTATGCATCACCATTATTCACCTATCATAAGCATATTTTCATATATTTCATTTCATTTTTAATTATACTTAAAAATGCGGGGTGTTACAACACCCTTCTTTGTGACGTACGAGCTCAAAGGTTATGTGATTAATAGTGACTGATCATATGTGTGAATTGCAACGTAAAGTACTATATTTTGGAAAGTACTTGTGCTTATTATGTTGTGAAATGATTTTCCCTATTTCGGGTTATAAAAATGATTTCGTATGTGGCTAAAGATTCTGGTAATCGGACGACTAAGAGTATGGGTGAGATGGCGGTGTAGTCCTCGAAGGCGTGGGATTGTGCATAGTCAGTGTAGCCTGCTCCATCATGGGAGGTTCACACACACACACACACATATATATATATATATATATATCGAATTAGTAAGGTACGTACCCTTTGCCTTGTCGACGGGAGAAGCCTCCCGATATTTGGTTGCATACTTGTTCGTACATTGTGATATTTTGGAATTCATATTTCCAAATGTTTTTGGTTTGAGATCCCGAAGTGAAATCTACTTTGATATAAAATCTAGATATGTATTTCAAATGATTTAAAATAAGAAATCGGGAAATAAAGTCCAAAGAAATAATTTTTGTAAAGTGAATTGGATTTCGAAAAATCTAAATTTGGGATTAAGCCTAAATGGGTAGGTTGAGGAATTGCATGTTGTATGATGAATTGTAGATCCCTGTGCCTATTGTTGGTTAGTGTTTATGCACTGGTATTCATGGGGGGTAAATCAGTTCCATGACATACGACATAGTCCCTTGATGTGCCTTAATTTTTATAAAGATTTAATAACTGTTTTAGTTCTCACACCAGTCCTATGACTGACTCAGAGTTTATTGTTTCTACCTAAACTCTGGGTGCCCATATTTTCCACACGGGCAGCTTGTAATTTTGGTTTTCACAGATATTTCTTTTCCTAGGATTCTGGATTACAGCTGGAGCTATATTCGGAAAGCTTTGTATCTATGTATTTCTTCCAGTTGTGGTAGCTGATATTTTCCGCTGCACATTAAATTTATGTATATATTTTCTATTGTTTTGTAATTTAAATCTCTGTTTTTCCGCTGTGTAATATTATTTATTCGTACTATGATATATTCTTGTACCCTGATGTAATTGTTGTAACAGAAATGAAATGCTCTATTACTTATGTTTTGAATAGTCGTGTTCTCAAAACAATCCGCTGTTTTCCATCTCTTCGAAGATCGGGGGATTTCGGATTGTTTCATTTACTGTAGTTATGCAAAACAAAATGTGAAAAATAAGTTAGAGACAAGAATTAGTGCATATCAATTAAATTAGGAAGTTAATAATAGCCAGTTGATTAGTTAGAAAAAAAGGGATATATTTCTATAGTTTGGCTTTTAAAAGAAGTGCAAAACATAATTGCAGGTTTAAAAATAAATAAAGTTGTGTATTAGTGCGAAATAATGATTTTGCTGTATTGCACACTGTTTAATAGCCTAAAAATAATTGAAAGAAATGCCTTGAAATTATGTGTTTCCATTACGGTAATTACCTTAAACTATCGAAATAGATTTTGTACTATCTGAATAATCAATCAATTAGGAATAAATTTAATTTCCTAAAGAATAAATAGTAAATACGAAATAAAAAGGGGCAACATTAGTGAAACGTATTATTTGGAAAAAATGGAATAAGAAACCCATGAATTATGTAATGAATGGGGAATGTAACATATTATAATAAATCGTATAAGGCATGAATATAGTATAATAGGTAGATTTGTCAAGACAAGTAGATTTACAACATACATGTTATAATTAAAAGATGAAATAAGAAGTAAGAGTTATTATTAATGAACTTGGTCTACAGAAAATAAGTTTAATAATCAAACCCACAATTATGATTGTGGTAATATTATAACGTGAGGTTATAATTAAATGAAAAAAGAGTAGAATAGGCTATTGTTAGGAAACTTATAATTGGGAAATTATCTTCAATGAACATAATAAGCAGTGATCTGCTCCGGCAGCGAAGACTGGTTAGGGAAACTAAGTGGCACACTAAAGCTAATAAACAGATAACTTGAATGAAAGATAAACAAATAAATGTTTAAATTCATTAGCAATGGGGCAATTAAAATAAGCGCGTAATTAAAGATTAGGATGGGTCTACTGAAGTAATATTGTGATGAGCTCGGGCCATTCCGTACGTAAGTGGGTGAACAGCCCAACGAGGCAGATCATCGTAGGTGCCGGAGACATGAGGGAAGCATGCCCAGGTTATAGTTCGATGGGACTAGAGGGAAGTGCGAGACTTCTATGGAGATGTGAGTATACTCCGAGATGGTCCTCTGTTGTAGGCCTAATGAAGCTGTATCAACAAAGGCATGGTCTTTACGGTTCCATCCGATGAGTATGCCTTGGCTCCATCTTTGATGGCAGTCAACCTAAAGACTGATTGGGATGATCTTTGGATGATTTAGTGACTGCCTCAGGGTGGGAGGCATCATGGTCAGGACCCAACAAACGATAGTAAGGCGTTGGATACCTGTCATCTCCAGTCAGAGCGTGTGCAGGAAAGATTGGAGCTAAGCCAATAGGACAATGATCTTTTATTGTTGGGTCATTGGATAAGGGATCACATGTTTGTTTAGATATGATGTTAGTGCAGTATTTTAGCTCTTTGAATAGTCTTTCATTAGTTTGGGGTAGGCTGTGTAGGGCATTGGAGAGCCATCGAAAGAGATAGACCTAGCTTTAGGTATCTATAATGTAGGCCTAACGAGGCTATCCTTTACAGATATGTGTAAAGCACCGACCGTGCTCCATGGGGAAACTTAGGGATTAGGGGGACCTTGCGGCGCCATAGTTGAGGCTTATTCACTTTCGAAGCATAGCCTAGTACGCTTTCGTGGGGTAGCATTGAAGATCCAGTATGTTTTCATAGTATGACAATGAAGACCACTCAAGGAGGGTACTATATGGAGTACCTCGATATATTAGGCATATAGCGATATATATTATTTATTAGGTTGATCAACTGGAGAGTAGAAGGGTATGATTTAAGCGGAAAAATCGAAATTAAATTGTTAGATAAACCCGAATAATTTAATAAATATGAATCAATATAGAATGGTATATTTAGTGTTATTTGTAGAAAGTATAATTTGTCAATTCATCAGAACTTTTGTTCTGACCCCCTCTTCATAATAAACCTGCATGTTAGATAGGTGGTTGAGATTCTACAACTTAGAGACATTTGTTAGATATTGTCAATATCGTGGTAAGTGTTTACCTACTATCATATTTTATTCCCTTCCATTGTGAGATCACTATTATGAGCTCTCTTTCTGCAGGATATCAGACAAACCAAGTTGGGTTTCAATAGACTTGGGATTTTAGCATTTTATGAAAAAATTGGGTCAGTTGTAATTGGGGTTGTTATAGGTGGCCTTGTAATTAGGCGATATTCTATAGTGGCCTTGCGGCTACGCAATTATATGATTATTAAATGGTTATATGGTAACTAATAAAGCTGATTAAAAAATAATGAATATTCAGATTAAATGGATTGAAGAGTACTATAAATAAATGATAAGAAAAGCAAGTAAATCGCATAATGGTAAATTATACATAGGGCCTAATAAAATAGCGATATGCGTTTGGTTCATCCTGGCATGATGAAGAGCCCAACAGTGTAAATCATCATAGGTGTCTGAAGACACGATGGGAGTACATCCAACTTATTATTCGACAGGACTGGAAGAAATTGTGAGACTTCTACGGGACGTGAGGATACTATAAGCTGACCCTCTGGGGTAGGCCTAACGAAGCTGTAACCCTAGAGGTTTGTCTACACGGTTCCATCCATATAGTATGCATTGGCTGCACTTATGGTTGAGGGAATCTGGAAGACCGATGGGATGATTTTTAGGTTTTGGCGACTGCCTCGGCTTCGAGATCAGACTTCATGGTCAGGACCCAATAAGTATAATAAGTCGTCGAATGCCTACCATCATCAGTCGGAGCGAGTGCGTGAAAGGCTGGAGCTGAACCAATAGGTCAGTGATCTTACACTATTGAGACATTGGATGAGCGACAACGCCAAATTGGATGTTTGGATTTTTTTTGTTAGGGGCACAGTCACTTAGCTCTTGGAATGGTCTTTCATTAGTTAGGAGGACGAGTGGGGCCACAATCACCGAGAAAAGAGACAGAACAACCTAGGGATACTTGTATTGTAGGCCTAAGGAAGTTGTCATTTACAGATATAGTAATCCTTCAATCGAGTTCTATTAGTGGAACTCATATGATAGGAAGAACGCTTTCGTAACATGGCGATGGTAGATTGTATGCTTTTGTAGCTTGACCTAGTATGCCTTCATACCATAGCGATGGAGATCTAGTATGCTTTCATAGCATATCGATGGAGAGTATACAATCTGGAAATTTTCGACTAGTTAAATAATCGATTTAGTTGAATTTATAAATTAAAAGGTTGAACTTAAATTACTTTAAATAAATAAAAATAAGTTGTTTAAAATTATAAATTATAGTTGGTAAGTATATTGACAAAATATATTAACACTTGATTTTAAACGATAATGTATATATTGAAATATAACAACTCTTATAAGCATCACAAGCTTGAAATACCCTAAAAGCATGATAAAAATGTGGCAAAGTGGTAGGGAGAAACCATCTTTTCAAGTCCATAGTTTTGGTTTCTTAGCCCATGTTTTAGGCATGAGCATTTATCTATTCACCCTCCTTTTCTCCCTATAAAAACGCACATAAACCCCTCTGATCATTATTCACTTCTCTCTTCTCATTTTTCTCCTTCTTCTTCACCTTGTAATCCATGGCTTCCTTAACCTAATCTCCTCTTCCTTCCTCTCTTCTTTTCCCTCTCCCACCTACTTAGGTTTGTCCTTCTTACTCCTTCGCCTCCTCCTCATTTTGGCCATGCATAGCTCCATCTTCCACTACCCAAATCCGGCCCATCTCCACCATCACCTCCCCCTTCACGCCCCCCTTTCCATGCCCCACCAACGCCGACTAACCACCAAGCCACGTCACCTTGGCTCCTATCCCGCACCACGTCGGCCTCCTAACCTCTCTCTTCTTTGCACCATAAACCACAACCATCCCCACACCTTAGCTCATCCCCACCCAGGTTGTACCTTCTCCTCTTCCTTTCAATAAAAAATAAAAATAATAACATTTATATAATAATAATATTATTATTATTATTGTCAAAGTCGGTGAAGGTCGAAAGGCAGTTCATAGCAGCTCGGTATAGCTAGACAATCCTACTGTAAAGATTGGTGCAGTGGATCCCTCGTTGAGAAACTCTAAACTTATATTTGTTTATTATGTTTGTTATGTTAATGGATGTTAATTGGTGGTTAATTAGTTGTTAAACATAGTATAAGCATTGATTACCAAACGCATATACGTATATATTGTGATATATGTTGTGTGATGGATGAATGGATGTTATGAATGTTGTAATGGTTGTAGCGGTGATACTAGTTCATACTACACATGTTAATCCCACCTGTAACGACCCAACTTTTGAACACATCTCAAGTTGCGCCATTAATAAGAAATGAGAATAGATAGAAGATAAAAACACTGAACATCAGAATCTCACAGCGGAAATTTCAAAAAAAATAATACTTTATAATATTACACAGCGGAATATATTACATCAGAGTGATACAGACCATTCATAGTACATCAGTATATATCATAGATGATTAACTGATAGACTTAATTATACAGTAGACAGATGGACCAGCACACAGCAAAATCTTCATTCCAGCTTCACAAGTTTCTACATCCTGATTCACTTGTCTATTCATAACAAGTGTTATGAATACCCAAGAGTTTAAGGGAAAACACAGAAAATAAACTCCGGGTCAGTCAGGGGACTGGTATGAGTAAACAGTTTAAAACAGTTCAAAGAAAATATCTCATAAGACCACGCCGTAAAGACGGAACGGGTTTTTACCTTATGAGATCAAAACACTTTGTATACTTGGAAACAGACATTATCATATAAGTCTTCCACAAATAATTTAGAATCTAGAAGAATGCTTGCATCTCACATTCTCCGATATAGTATACAAAAAAAACCGCTTGGCGCTTAGGGAAATTGGATTTCCAACTTGACAAGGTATGGGTCCACCTTCCGCTGATGTATCTCTAGAGGCAAATACATCTGGGTTCAACAAGAACTTCTTGCAACCCGGCCCTCACATGACCGACCACTCATTTCTCTTGAGTGTATCGAATGTATATCACCGATGGTTGTGTACGGCAACCATCCCTGCATGGGCAGAATCGATAGATTAAGGAACAATAAGAATTTCTCTAGATAGGTGATACTTCACCCTAATGGGAGCGACCCACATAGCCATGCTGCCTGCCCGATTTTTGTCATTTCCTGGGTGTGAGGCTTGAGGCTAGACTAACGTCATCATTTCTGGTTTATTTCTTTGAGTGCCACATCGTCCAGACTTCCCGATCACTAATTGACTTCCTCAAAAATAAATTACAGGTATACGGCGAGAGAAACGAATTCCTCTGCCACCATATAATTACGTTTGAAAAGATCAACGTACGTGACCAGTTGGAATTACTTTGTCGGACACTCGTCCATACAAGTTGTTCTGGGTTTGAACAAACCGAAGGTACTATATAAAAATATAGTCCTTGCATAACACCGTCTTCAACTTTATATACCTCTGACGCGTAGCGTACAACCGATTCAAAGTGGACATGTTATCCGGCTCTTTGAAAGGATTACGAACAGATACAAGTACAGTTTATATTTATCAGTTAAGAACAGCACCAATATGAGTTTTGTGGGAACAAGGGTTTTGACTTACAGATTTGCACTTGATAAAATTTTAGCATATACCATTTGTTTGATCTTCAAATAGTTTATTGGAAATAAAATTCAAATGGTACTATAGATATTTATATTTAAACTAAATTTATTAATTATAAACTAAATTTTATATTTAAACATACTTCTGTATTTCTTGACAATATTTATCGAATCCTGATTCACTTTCATCCTCTTTGTTTATACAAAGAATGTTTATTTAAAATTTTACTTGGTTCATTTTGATTAGGATTTACATTACAATTAAATACTTATTTAAAACTTAAATTACCCAAAGTATTGAGACCTTATTATGATTATACTTCCTATTTTAATCGGATTATACAAAAAAATCTTGGATTTGAACTAAAGTTTTAAAACCTTTGTTAAGGATTAAAGTAAATACCACTTTAATTACTAAGTGCCAAGGCCAAAATTGAGTGCCAAGCTTGCCAAAACAAGTGCCATCACCCTGAAAAAAAACTAAAGTGCTAAACCAAAGGGCCAACACCAGATAATCACGTGAAAAACCCCTCAAACCACACAAATTTCATGGCCGATCACCTAGCCAACAAAACTGGCATCATCTTCTTCGTGCACCACTGATCTGTGCACGTACACAACAGATCCCGGCGACGCCACCACCTCGCGACTGGCCACGCAAGTCGGCTCTCCGTCCCTGATCACGACGACGAGCTCCACCTGCCTCCTATCGTCATTGATTAGAAAAACACTATGCCACCGAAACTTCACAAAACTATCACCATCGAAGAAAGAGGAAACTGCACACTGTCAGGACCACGTGTCACCTCCGCTTCGCTACCCCACCTTCACCAGACTCCGACGCTTCGAGCCCCCCCTGACCGCACCTCCAAAGCTGCTCCGGCGAAGAGCAGTCTCGACGAACCCAAACCGAACCCATAAGTTAAAAAAAACCCTATTTCCCCTAATTTCACACAATCTAAACATTGGAAAATTTTTCTGGTATTTTTCCCTGATTACCCGATCCAGGATGCGGCTCCATCATCATCCATGCGAATTCAAACTGTTTGGATGATCGGAATTTGGCCCGGTTTCATTTTCTGGTCATCTACCATTTTTCGACTATCCAGGACATTAAAAATTACAAAATTACTTCCAAAAATCATTATTTTCTACAGTGATTCAATCCTTGTATTTACTTTGAATTAAAAACAGTTTTGAAATTTCCATCAAACAGAGAGTTTTGGTGTGTAAAACTGTGTTCTGGGTTTTAAATACAGGGTATTCTTTGAACTGATTTTGCCATGTTTAAAACATCCTAGGCTACTAAACTGGTTATTGAAGACAGAATATCATCTAAGCCCTGATCCTAACATAAACTAACATATCGGCCTTGGCATGGTACCTGGTTTCAAACAAGGAAACAAAACATGGTGTCACAATGTATAAAACAGTTTCTGACTTATTGGCATTTAGGTTGGGTGACAAACAGCAATGTTTGATCAGATCAATATGCAACAGAGCATACCCTTTTTCCATAATACAAACAAGATCTACTTTACATTTTTAGAAAAGAACAGTAAAGTTTTGTTAAAAAGGGTTACTCACAGTTAAATACTAAAAACTGCAGTAGGAAAAGCAGAAAATAGATGTGTTGTTTATCTCACCTTAAAGCCTCCTAAAAACCCTTGCTCTTGCTTGATAGAAACTCAGAACTTGTGTGAGATTGTGAGTAAAAATGGTGTGCGTGTATAGCTATTTATAGTTGTAAGAAATAATAAACAAATGGTTGCATTAAATGATGGTTTATGAATGAGGAGACAAAACAGTTTTCTGTTTTTGCTGACCCTTGAAAGACAATAAAAAAAATACCATTTATCTCACACCTACCTAGGATTCCACATGGCTTTAGCCGCCATTTATATAAGGGTATTTCTTGCACAAGCACACTCATTGGTGCATCAAGAAAAATCAATTAAATGCACCATGTCCTTCATGTCCTTTACTAAAGTTATCCTATGACTTTAGCCACAAATAGAAGTCCTAAATGTCTCAATTATGCTCAGTTTTCACCTGCCTTTTGTCTACCCCTTTCTCATATGTTATGTATTGATTTAACACAAATTATAAAATACAAATACCTTGGCATTCAAGGCAAACAAACTCTGAAATTTCTGCACATTTGTGCTCACGGCAGGTTATGGTTTTGTGCAAAGAAAGACTAAAAAAAAAAAACATTTCTTTAGGCTTACTAGGGTAGTGAAGAAACATGTTTGTTCGTACATGTTTTGTGGTCTTCTAGTACATATATTTTGACAAAAATGCAAGTGTTTTGGAAACATAAGAGTAGAGATTTTCAGGAATTGAAAAGATAAAAAAAAAAACTGAAAATGTTGAACAAAGAAACATCATCATGTGAAGTGTACAAGCTCTCAAATCCTTGTTTAAAAGTAGTTTCTAGTCTAGGCTCTTCTAGTATAGTTGCAACTAGATGTAGGCGATGTTCATGTTTGCAAGTGAATGCAAGTAAAGTGGATATTCAAGTTTTAATGTTTTAATGAAACATGCATGTTTTGATAAGTCTTGCTTTTGTCGATGAGATGTGGTTTCAACAAGTTCTTTTGGTAAAAATAATGCCTTGCGGAAAAACTAGATTTTAACTTAAAAGCATAAGGCTTTAAAAAAAACCTTTGAAAGCAAACAAACACAATTGGAAAAATGGCATTTTAAAATGCTATATAAAATTGTTATAAACAACACATAAGAGAATAGTTTTTAAACAAAAGCTATAACACACCATGCTATAATCTATGCATAGAAAAAAAACAAGTGTTTGTAAGCGCTGTATTCATGCAAGTGCTATCATAAAACTTTAACATGTATTAAAAATTTGAAATTTTAACTCGTATTTTCACATACGTACTTACGATCACTTTATATCTGTGTTTTCGAGGTGTAAAAAGTCCGGGTCATTACATTCTACCCCCCTTATAAAAATTTCGTCCTCGAAATTTGTAAGTAGTGTATTTAGAGTTATCGACTTATAAACACACATCAACATCAGCAATTATTCCTATTCAAAAATATCTGCCCAAATCCCCTTAACTCACAAGTTAATCTTCTTAACTTCGTTAAGTATTTTCCCGAAACTTTAATTTACATACTTAACGATCTCTGTTTCAGAACTCAACATGATTTGTTTTCACAAATTGACCCATTCACTTTGACTGAGTCCACACACAAATAAATACTTAAGTCTAGTCTCAATTTCAGAAAAATCTAAATTTTAACTCAATTTAAAATTCTAACTCGATCTCTGGTATCAATGTGATTGGATATTGCCCCAATTTAATCCAACCATATTCATTTTACCTCGAGGTTGACCCTAGTTTGTTAACTCCTTTTATAAGAAAAGAGTAAGGTACCTTCTGAAACATCTTCCATTTTCACACTCTCAGAAGTTGATGGCTTATCCATTAAAGCGTAGACCTTTGGTTGCTGTGACTTCTTCATAAGCGGACAGTCTTTAACCAAGTGTCCAGGCTGATGACAGTTATAGCATGAAAACTTCTGTGGAATAGCATCACTTGTCCCCTTTGGTTGCTGTTGCCCCGGCTGCTGAGTCTGCTGTGGCTTTTCTGCTGCTGGCTTGGTGCAGAACTTGGCAATGTGTCCCTTCTGCAAACATTTATGGCATGTGGTATCTTTGAATCGTTCTTTGGCTTTTTCTCCCATCTTAGGTACTCCGTTGTTGTTGTTCCAGTTCGAATTGAATTTCCTTTTATTTGGATTCTCACTATTAGATCCTCCTGTCTGTGCTGCTTTTGCCACTGTCTTCTTATCTTCCAGTGCCTCATAACGAACAGCCATATCCACTAGATCAACGAATGGAACCTTGAGATGTCCAATCATCTGAACTTGTAGGCTATCCTTTAATCCTGCTATGAACATTTCATTCTTCTTAAGTGAAGTGTTTATCAGTTCTGGCCCGAAACAAGAAAGTGCATTGAATTTGTTCTCATATTCTGATACTTTCATATTTCCTTGCTTGAGATCGATGAAATCTCTATACATCCTTGTCTTTCCTGCAGCAGGTAGAAACTGTGCTTCGAAAGCTTCTTTGAACTTATCCCAAGTAAAACTTTCCTCAGGAACATTAGCGGTTTGAGCGTCCCACCAAGTTCCAGCAGCTTCTTGAAGTTGCCATGATGCCAAAAGACGTTTCTGATCGTCATTCAACTTCAACCCTTTGAAAATCCTTTCACATGACCTCATCCAGGCTTGAACTTCACTGAAAGACTCCGTCCCTTTGAATACCTTTCCTCCTAGAGTTGTATACTCCTTACAAATAGTCGCAAAACTCTTGTCTTGTTGAACTGGTGCAACTTCCTCCCTTGTTTCTACTTGATCCTGGGATCCAATAGTACGACCAGTAGTAGTGGACGACCCTCTAGCTTGACCTCTTCGTGCACGGGTGCTCATTTTGATCACCTGACTATAACAGGTTGTCAATCGAGTCTTGATAGGGTATATCTAACCTAGGTATAACATCCAAGTTGTTTAAGTTCATTTTAAATTTTATATAAAAATACGCTCTCTCACACTCACCCAAAGCCTAGGAAATCAGAAACCTAAGCTCTGATACCAACTGTAACGACCCAACTTTTGAACACATCTCAAGTTGCGCCATTAATAAGAAATGAGAATAGATAGAAGATAAAAACACTGAACATCAGAATCTCACAGCGGAAATTTCAAAAAAAATAATACTTTATAATATTACACAGCGGAATATATTACATCAGAGTGATACAGACCATTCATAGTACATCAGTATATATCATAGATGATTAACTGATAGACTTAATTATACAGTAGACAGATGGACCAGCACACAGCAAAATCTTCATTCCAGCTTCACAAGTTTCTACATCCTGATTCACTTGTCTATTCATAACAAGTGTTATGAATACCCAAGAGTTTAAGGGAAAACACAGAAAATAAACTCCGGGTCAGTCAGGGGACTGGTATGAGTAAACAGTTTAAAACAGTTCAAAGAAAATATCTCATAAGACCACGCCGTAAAGACGGAACGGGTTTTTACCTTATGAGATCAAAACACTTTGTATACTTGGAAACAGACATTATCATATAAGTCTTCCACAAATAATTTAGAATCTAGAAGAATGCTTGCATCTCACATTCTCCGATATAGTATACAAAAAAAACCGCTTGGCGCTTAGGGAAATTGGATTTCCAACTTGACAAGGTATGGGTCCACCTTCCGCTGATGTATCTCTAGAGGCAAATACATCTGGGTTCAACAAGAACTTCTTGCAACCCGGCCCTCACATGACCGACCACTCATTTCTCTTGAGTGTATCGAATGTATATCACCGATGGTTGTGTACGGCAACCATCCCTGCATGGGCAGAATCGATAGATTAAGGAACAATAAGAATTTCTCTAGATAGGTGATACTTCACCCTAATGGGAGCGACCCACATAGCCATGCTGCCTGCCCGATTTTTGTCATTTCCTGGGTGTGAGGCTTGAGGCTAGACTAACGTCATCATTTCTGGTTTATTTCTTTGAGTGCCACATCGTCCAGACTTCCCGATCACTAATTGACTTCCTCAAAAATAAATTACAGGTATACGGCGAGAGAAACGAATTCCTCTGCCACCATATAATTACGTTTGAAAAGATCAACGTACGTGACCAGTTGGAATTACTTTGTCGGACACTCGTCCATACAAGTTGTTCTGGGTTTGAACAAACCGAAGGTACTATATAAAAATATAGTCCTTGCATAACACCGTCTTCAACTTTATATACCTCTGACGCGTAGCGTACAACCGATTCAAAGTGGACATGTTATCCGGCTCTTTGAAAGGATTACGAACAGATACAAGTACAGTTTATATTTATCAGTTAAGAACAGCACCAATATGAGTTTTGTGGGAACAAGGGTTTTGACTTACAGATTTGCACTTGATAAAATTTTAGCATATACCATTTGTTTGATCTTCAAATAGTTTATTGGAAATAAAATTCAAATGGTACTATAGATATTTATATTTAAACTAAATTTATTAATTATAAACTAAATTTTATATTTAAACATACTTCTGTATTTCTTGACAATATTTATCGAATCCTGATTCACTTTCATCCTCTTTGTTTATACAAAGAATGTTTATTTAAAATTTTACTTGGTTCATTTTGATTAGGATTTACATTACAATTAAATACTTATTTAAAACTTAAATTACCCAAAGTATTGAGACCTTATTATGATTATACTTCCTATTTTAATCGGATTATACAAAAAAATCTTGGATTTGAACTAAAGTTTTAAAACCTTTGTTAAGGATTAAAGTAAATACCACTTTAATTACTAAGTGCCAAGGCCAAAATTGAGTGCCAAGCTTGCCAAAACAAGTGCCATCACCCTGAAAAAAAACTAAAGTGCTAAACCAAAGGGCCAACACCAGATAATCACGTGAAAAACCCCTCAAACCACACAAATTTCATGGCCGATCACCTAGCCAACAAAACTGGCATCATCTTCTTCGTGCACCACTGATCTGTGCACGTACACAACAGATCCCGGCGACGCCACCACCTCGCGACTGGCCACGCAAGTCGGCTCTCCGTCCCTGATCACGACGACGAGCTCCACCTGCCTCCTATCGTCATTGATTAGAAAAACACTATGCCACCGAAACTTCACAAAACTATCACCATCGAAGAAAGAGGAAACTGCACACTGTCAGGACCACGTGTCACCTCCGCTTCGCTACCCCACCTTCACCAGACTCCGACGCTTCGAGCCCCCCCTGACCGCACCTCCAAAGCTGCTCCGGCGAAGAGCAGTCTCGACGAACCCAAACCGAACCCATAAGTTAAAAAAAAACCCTATTTCCCCTAATTTCACACAATCTAAACATTGGAAAATTTTTCTGGTATTTTTCCCTGATTACCCGATCCAGGATGCGGCTCCATCATCATCCATGCGAATTCAAACTGTTTGGATGATCGGAATTTGGCCCGGTTTCATTTTCTGGTCATCTACCATTTTTCGACTATCCAGGACATTAAAAATTACAAAATTACTTCCAAAAATCATTATTTTCTACAGTGATTCAATCCTTGTATTTACTTTGAATTAAAAACAGTTTTGAAATTTCCATCAAACAGAGAGTTTTGGTGTGTAAAACTGTGTTCTGGGTTTTAAATACAGGGTATTCTTTGAACTGATTTTGCCATGTTTAAAACATCCTAGGCTACTAAACTGGTTATTGAAGACAGAATATCATCTAAGCCCTGATCCTAACATAAACTAACATATCGGCCTTGGCATGGTACCTGGTTTCAAACAAGGAAACAAAACATGGTGTCACAATGTATAAAACAGTTTCTGACTTATTGGCATTTAGGTTGGGTGACAAACAGCAATGTTTGATCAGATCAATATGCAACAGAGCATACCCTTTTTCCATAATACAAACAAGATCTACTTTACATTTTTAGAAAAGAACAGTAAAGTTTTGTTAAAAAGGGTTACTCACAGTTAAATACTAAAAACTGCAGTAGGAAAAGCAGAAAATAGATGTGTTGTTTATCTCACCTTAAAGCCTCCTAAAAACCCTTGCTCTTGCTTGATAGAAACTCAGAACTTGTGTGAGATTGTGAGTAAAAATGGTGTGCGTGTATAGCTATTTATAGTTGTAAGAAATAATAAACAAATGGTTGCATTAAATGATGGTTTATGAATGAGGAGACAAAACAGTTTTCTGTTTTTGCTGACCCTTGAAAGACAATAAAAAAAATACCATTTATCTCACACCTACCTAGGATTCCACATGGCTTTAGCCGCCATTTATATAAGGGTATTTCTTGCACAAGCACACTCATTGGTGCATCAAGAAAAATCAATTAAATGCACCATGTCCTTCATGTCCTTTACTAAAGTTATCCTATGACTTTAGCCACAAATAGAAGTCCTAAATGTCTCAATTATGCTCAGTTTTCACCTGCCTTTTGTCTACCCCTTTCTCATATGTTATGTATTGATTTAACACAAATTATAAAATACAAATACCTTGGCATTCAAGGCAAACAAACTCTGAAATTTCTGCACATTTGTGCTCACGGCAGGTTATGGTTTTGTGCAAAGAAAGACTAAAAAAAAAAACATTTCTTTAGGCTTACTAGGGTAGTGAAGAAACATGTTTGTTCGTACATGTTTTGTGGTCTTCTAGTACATATATTTTGACAAAAATGCAAGTGTTTTGGAAACATAAGAGTAGAGATTTTCAGGAATTGAAAAGATAAAAAAAAAACTGAAAATGTTGAACAAAGAAACATCATCATGTGAAGTGTACAAGCTCTCAAATCCTTGTTTAAAAGTAGTTTCTAGTCTAGGCTCTTCTAGTATAGTTGCAACTAGATGTAGGCGATGTTCATGTTTGCAAGTGAATGCAAGTAAAGTGGATATTCAAGTTTTAATGTTTTAATGAAACATGCATGTTTTGATAAGTCTTGCTTTTGTCGATGAGATGTGGTTTCAACAAGTTCTTTTGGTAAAAATAATGCCTTGCGGAAAAACTAGATTTTAACTTAAAAGCATAAGGCTTTAAAAAAAACCTTTGAAAGCAAACAAACACAATTGGAAAAATGGCATTTTAAAATGCTATATAAAATTGTTATAAACAACACATAAGAGAATAGTTTTTAAACAAAAGCTATAACACACCATGCTATAATCTATGCATAGAAAAAAAACAAGTGTTTGTAAGCGCTGTATTCATGCAAGTGCTATCATAAAACTTTAACATGTATTAAAAATTTGAAATTTTAACTCGTATTTTCACATACGTACTTACGATCACTTTATATCTGTGTTTTCGAGGTGTAAAAAGTCCGGGTCATTACACCACCTATGTGGAGATATTTGGGGATTGGTTAAGTCTCGTCCTTACCGGGTAATATAAATGAATATTTTATTTATTTAAATATAGTGGAAAAACAAAATTTAGAATTGTCTATCCGAAACTTGATAGAAATGTAATTGTAGTGATTTTGAGGAACTTTTGTAAAGTTTGGAGTTTTATTAAACAAGATTTTGATGTTAAATTATGTATTCAAGTTTACTTTGCTAAAATTGAATTCGATTTCGAAATTGAAGTTTGATTTGGCTAAATGGAAAGTGTTTTAACTCAAACTGATTGTTCCATAAAGCTTATATAATATTTAATCTGAGTTTTGGAAAGTCTGGATTTCAAAAGATTAATTTTTGAAAAATAATAATATAATATTCACTAAAAATAAATATATAAAATTTAAGTGGAATTTTTGAAATATTGTTTTGATATAGTCTTGTATATGTTTTAAATGTATTTTTAAACCATTCTGACGTAAATCATACTATTTTTAATATAAATATACAACACGGTTAGAACAGAGTATGTCGCGCAACGGCATTTCATGAATTTTGTCCGTAAACTTTAAATTGTCATAACAAATTCATTTTAATTTGAATTTTTCCCAAACGAAAAATGTTTTCTTTCTAATAACAATAGTTTTCGAATGAAAAAGGAATTTTCCAAATTTGATGTATAGTTTTCAAGTTATTTCCAAAAAAGTTTCCAATAGTAATCACGATAGTGCGGCTTAATGACCAAATTTAAATATCTAACCAATAAGGCTATATAAAAATTATTAAAAATATGGAAAATTTTTGTCTAATGACCTGTATTTTTAATGGTCGAATATTTAAATTATTTAAATATTGATTTGGCAATTTAAATTACTCGAATTCTACGATTTTGAGGTATTATCTCAATTTGAATAATAAAGTAATAAATGTGATTCAAAATAATTAAAAATAGATTTGATTTGAGATATGGTATGAATTAGATAATTTATTAAGACCAAAATAAACTCAATTTGAATTATAATAAGGAACTCGTTTATTAAACAAAGATTGAATGTACTAATTATAATTTAATTAAAACGTGCTTCCCGCGTCGCGGTAGTTCGTAGTTTTACAATTTGAACTTCAATTGAGTATTTTGGATTCATTACAAGTCAAATTATTTGAAACAAAAATATTCTAGATCTATTTGATTTTAGTCTTCTAATGAATAAGAAAAATCGATATTTCATCTTGTAGATTTTGAGTTATGTCAAATAAATATTTAACAAAATCGATGTATAATCGTTTATGAACTAAAACGATTTATTAAATAAAATGAAAGGATATTAAACTGAATATTGATTTAACTTGGGATTTAAAAATCAATTTTAAAATCCAAATTAGTTTATTTTGAAGTTATATAACATTCCACCTGAATATAAATGATAATAATAATTAATTACTAATGGATTTGATTATTTTGAAATCAATTTATATTTTATCATTTTAACATAACATATGAAATTAACCATTTTTCAAGCGGCCTCAGATTTCGAGGAAATGAATTTTATTAAATCTATAATTAATAATTATTGCTAGGTTTCAAATTTTGGGTCAATAGAGGTTATTTTGTGAGCATGTGCAATTAAAACATATATCGAATAACAATTTAAAATTTGAAGTAACATTGTTTTTGCAAATGGACTCGGATTTCGATGAAACAAGTTTCATAGGGTCCGGAATGTCAAAGTAGAGGAGGTAGTCCATTTTCATCGCAATCGGATTTCGTATGTTGTCATACGAATAAATAAACGTCGAACACAAATAGCAGAATAAAATTCAATAAAAAATCTAATAAAATAATATTAATTTACCCTATAAATACCCCTTACTAAACCTAATTCCCTGTCAACTTCCTCTTCTTTGGTCAATGAAGCTTACAACCGCCCTGTAACAACCTACATATTTAAAGATAATATATTTAAATATAACGTCGTTAATCGAGCATAGGTCCAAAAAGTCACTTTTTGCATATAGATGAACTTGGACTCGAAACCACTTCCATTGAGTTCAAAATGTCGTTTACGGCAAGAAAAACTATAAGCACCGATATATTTCGGGTAACAAAAATTTGGACTTTTGACTTGGGTTTGGATTAGCTAACCTAGTCCACCCTTATAACTCTCACAGTCCTTCCTTCTCATTCACTCTACACTTCATCAAAGAAAATAGAAATGGGGAAAGGGAGATTACAATTCCTAAGCTAGGGTTGGCTTTTAGGAATTCAAATCAAGAGGAAATCAAGCATGGAAACTAAAGTAAGCTTCTCCATCTTCCCCTATATCTTCTCCAACTCAAATCCTCTTTAATTTCTGAAATTTCCTTAACCTAACTCTTAGGAATTTCATTTATATGCGTTTAGATTGGAGGTTAGCAAGCTATATTGGAAAAGAGGTTGATTTAGCTAAGCTTTGGATCAATTTCTTGTTTCTCGCAAGCAAAGGTGAGTTCTTGGAGAACTCACATCTATGCCTCAAGCTTTATTCTTGTATAGTGTGCCTATGGTACGTTTATATTGACTGTTTATTGAGTATATTGAGATGTTTGTGTGTGAACATCCCAATTCATGATTTTTGATTTCATTTCAACGATTTTTTATATGAATCTTTAAGTAGTTTCGATTTGTATGAAATGAAGTGTTTCGACAAGTTCACTTTGATAAAGTCCTTAGCCTCCACCGTTCGTCTGAGCTTCGTCGAAATTGACTTGGCCACAAGGTCAAACCAAATGCTACCTTCTATAACAGATCAATCGACTGACTCAGGTGGTTAGTTGGCTGACTCAGGAGCTGGAATTCGGCCTTACAGCAGGTTAATCGACTGACCACATGGGCCAGTCAACATAATCGTGTACATGCCTAGAATTTTGAAATTTGCATAGATTCATTCAACCGATCTCTGAGTTCAGTCGAATGAACCAGTTTTCTGCTGTTGACTGGTAGAGACCACGGTCAACAGATTAGGTTGTTTCAGGCATTTTCCCGTCGAGTTTCGTCCCATTTGGTCTTTTTCTATGACTTTTCAGTTTCTCTGATTCACAGATTTCAGCAGCTTGATTTATCGACCTTTGATGTACTTTCGATTGATTCGTGGTGAACGAATTTATAATCGATATACATGAGATTTAATTTACATTATTAAAACGTGAATTCTTCGTTCGATCGTTATTTCGATCGCTATTACACAAAATTTTCCACTTCGAAATTGTATAAAAGGATTTGTATATTATTCGTAGATACGGATTCTTTTGTTAAAATGGTTTCTACATGAAGTTATTTGCCAAATTGTTTTACTTTATACCAGTATATCAATTCATAAAGCTTTCTCTCGTTCTAGTAAGAAATCTAATTAAACGCTTTAGTAAAAACAAGGACTATCAACCCTTGCAGTTGCTTTGACGACTTGGACTCATTTAATTAAAAATCGTGACAATGACCGTTTCGTATTTCTAGTGGAATATACAACTTGTTCGTAAATATTTGATTAGAGAAAGTGTTTATGGTAAATGTAGCTCGACTCTTATATTTTCTAGCTTGGCGTAGTTTACACTATACTTGATCAATTTTGATCATATTGATGATCTTCAGATAATGCTGAGGATCTTTGGATCATTCGAACATTCGGGTCACTTTGATGATCTTCGGATCATCCTGAGAAACTTCGGCTCATTTTGGTTGAGTTTTCAGGCTCGTAATAAGTTGGTTGAGTCTTCGGACTCCTATAATGAGTTGGTTGAGTCTTCGGACTCCCAGAATGAGTGGGTTGAGTCTTCGGACTCCCATAATGATTCGGTTAAGTCTTCGGACTCCCAAAATGAGTTGGCTGAGTCTTTGGACACCCAAAAGGAGTTGGTTGAGTCTTTGAACTCTCATATTGAGTTAATGAGTCGTCGGGCTCCCTCCTTGACCTAGGCCTTTCCATTCCTTGGAATCTTCTAGATTTCTAGTTTACTGATTTCTAGAATCTTAGTTCTATTGATAATATGTTATGAACCCTAGTTTTATTGATATCGTTATCAACCTTTGTTTCTTTGTCATTGAGATATCTTTTATATAGCTCTGAGATTTTCTTTGACATATTTTATGGACATTTCCGAGACTTCACACTTGCTTGTAATCATTGTTGTTATTGCTCCTATGTCATTATTTGTTTATATCTCTATTTTTTATCTCAGTTGATTAGGATGAGTACACCTAGGATGATCCGTTTATTGCTTATTCCTATAAATAATCCTCGGGTTTGACCGAGGAATTACAGGTACATCTCATGACTTCTAGTGAGGACGATTCTTGGCTTTTGATATCTACATTCTTGTTGTGACATCTTTGTATGCGTATTCTTTTGGCTAGAACTTGTACCTATTCTTTTGTTGTATAGTGGATCGACTATAACGACTACCTTTGTATTTATACTCATGTGTTATATTCCTATCTATTTCCTCCTTAGTGATGTGAATATCTGTGTCTGGCTCTGATTTTATTGTTATGTATTTTATATCAATTCCAAATTGTATACAACCACTGTGTTATGGAATTGAACTTAAATTAAATATGTTGGGTTTCCACTTGAGATTTAAAAAGTAACACCACATTATCCAACATATTTTTATTTTTTTTGCAAGGCTGACCGGTTTTTATATTGATTCGTAACACTATTTTATTAAATGAGTAGAAAAATGCATAGGAGGACAGTTGATATACAGAAGGCATATCAACTCCATGCTCCACACAAGGAAGACATGTACCGATTGCACACAACAGAATTTCAGAATTACATTTCGTTTCAAGTTACATATGATTTTTTCCTCCTCAACTACGTTCCAATGATAGCTATCCATTTTCATGGAGATTTCTCAACATCTCTTTCTTCATACTCCGTGTGATAGGGGTTTTAGGACCTGCCTTTTCGTTAGACCTTGAAGTCGCTTGAACAGAAATGATATCAAGAGGTCTCGCCTTGTATGCTGCATGTGGGGCTATGTGCGCATACGGGTTGCTTGTGTTTTAACTCAAACTGATTGTTCCATAAAGCTTATATAATATTTAATCTGAGTTTTGGAAAGTCTGGATTTCAAAAGATTAATTTTTGAAAAATAATAATATAATATTCACTAAAAATAAATATATAAAATTTAAGTGGAATTTTTGAAATATTGTTTTGATATAGTCTTGTATATGTTTTAAATGTATTTTTAAACCATTCTGACGTAAATCATACTATTTTTAATATAAATATACAACACGGTTAGAACAGAGTATGTCGCGCAACGGCATTTCATGAATTTTGTCCGTAAACTTTAAATTGTCATAACAAATTCATTTTAATTTGAATTTTTCCCAAACGAAAAATGTTTTCTTTCTAATAACAATAGTTTTCGAATGAAAAAGGAATTTTCCAAATTTGATGTATAGTTTTCAAGTTATTTCCAAAAAAGTTTCCAATAGTAATCACGATAGTGCGGCTTAATGACCAAATTTAAATATCTAACCAATAAGGCTATATAAAAATTATTAAAAATATGGAAAATTTTTGTCTAATGACCTGTATTTTTAATGGTCGAATATTTAAATTATTTAAATATTGATTTGGCAATTTAAATTACTCGAATTCTACGATTTTGAGGTATTATCTCAATTTGAATAATAAAGTAATAAATGTGATTCAAAATAATTAAAAATAGATTTGATTTGAGATATGGTATGAATTAGATAATTTATTAAGACCAAAATAAACTCAATTTGAATTATAATAAGGAACTCGTTTATTAAACAAAGATTGAATGTACTAATTATAATTTAATTAAAACGTGCTTCCCGCGTCGCGGTAGTTCGTAGTTTTACAATTTGAACTTCAATTGAGTATTTTGGATTCATTACAAGTCAAATTATTTGAAACAAAAATATTCTAGATCTATTTGATTTTAGTCTTCTAATGAATAAGAAAAATCGATATTTCATCTTGTAGATTTTGAGTTATGTCAAATAAATATTTAACAAAATCGATGTATAATCGTTTATGAACTAAAACGATTTATTAAATAAAATGAAAGGATATTAAACTGAATATTGATTTAACTTGGGATTTAAAAATCAATTTTAAAATCCAAATTAGTTTATTTTGAAGTTATATAACATTCCACCTGAATATAAATGATAATAATAATTAATTACTAATGGATTTGATTATTTTGAAATCAATTTATATTTTATCATTTTAACATAACATATGAAATTAACCATTTTTCAAGCGGCCTCAGATTTCGAGGAAATGAATTTTATTAAATCTATAATTAATAATTATTGCTAGGTTTCAAATTTTGGGTCAATAGAGGTTATTTTGTGAGCATGTGCAATTAAAACATATATCGAATAACAATTTAAAATTTGAAGTAACATTGTTTTTGCAAATGGACTCGGATTTCGATGAAACAAGTTTCATAGGGTCCGGAATGTCAAAGTAGAGGAGGTAGTCCATTTTCATCGCAATCGGATTTCGTATGTTGTCATACGAATAAATAAACGTCGAACACAAATAGCAGAATAAAATTCAATAAAAAATCTAATAAAATAATATTAATTTACCCTATAAATACCCCTTACTAAACCTAATTCCCTGTCAACTTCCTCTTCTTTGGTCAATGAAGCTTACAACCGCCCTGTAACAACCTACATATTTAAAGATAATATATTTAAATATAACGTCGTTAATCGAGCATAGGTCCAAAAAGTCACTTTTTGCATATAGATGAACTTGGACTCGAAACCACTTCCATTGAGTTCAAAATGTCGTTTACGGCAAGAAAAACTATAAGCACCGATATATTTCGGGTAACAAAAATTTGGACTTTTGACTTGGGTTTGGATTAGCTAACCTAGTCCACCCTTATAACTCCCACAGTCCTTCCTTCTCATTCACTCTACACTTCATCAAAGAAAATAGAAATGGGGAAAGGGAGATTACAATTCCTAAGCTAGGGTTGGCTTTTAGGAATTCAAATCAAGAGGAAATCAAGCATGGAAACTAAAGTAAGCTTCTCCATCTTCCCCTATATCTTCTCCAACTCAAATCCTCTTTAATTTCTGAAATTTCCTTAACCTAACTCTTAGGAATTTCATTTATATGCGTTTAGATTGGAGGTTAGCAAGCTATATTGGAAAAGAGGTTGATTTAGCTAAGCTTTGGATCAATTTCTTGTTTCTCGCAAGCAAAGGTGAGTTCTTGGAGAACTCACATCTATGCCTCAAGCTTTATTCTTGTATAGTGTGCCTATGGTACGTTTATATTGACTGTTTATTGAGTATATTGAGATGTTTGTGTGTGAACATCCCAATTCATGATTTTTGATTTCATTTCAACGATTTTTTATATGAATCTTTAAGTAGTTTCGATTTGTATGAAATGAAGTGTTTCGACAAGTTCACTTTGATAAAGTCCTTAGCCTCCACCGTTCGTCTGAGCTTCGTCGAAATTGACTTGGCCACAAGGTCAAACCAAATGCTACCTTCTATAACAGATCAATCGACTGACTCAGGTGGTTAGTTGACTGACTTAGGAGCTGGAATTCGGCCTTACAGCAGGTTAATCGACTGACCACATGGGCCAGTCAACATAATCGTGTACATGCCTAGAATTTTGAAATTTGCATAGATTCATTCAACCGATCTCTGAGTTCAGTCGAATGAACCAGTTTTCTGCTGTTGACTGGTAGAGACCACGGTCAACAGATTAGGTTGTTTCAGGCATTTTCCCGTCGAGTTTCGTCCCATTTGGTCTTTTTCTATGACTTTTCAGTTTCTCTGATTCACAGATTTCAGCAGCTTGATTTATCGACCTTTGATGTACTTTCGATTGATTCGTGGTGAACGAATTTATAATCGATATACATGAGATTTAATTTACATTATTAAAACGTGAATTCTTCGTTCGATCGTTATTTCGATCGCTATTACACAAAATTTTCCACTTCGAAATTGTATAAAAGGATTTGTATATTATTCGTAGATACGGATTCTTTTGTTAAAATGGTTTCTACATGAAGTTATTTGCCAAATTGTTTTACTTTATACCAGTATATCAATTCATAAAGCTTTCTCTCGTTCTAGTAAGAAATCTAATTAAACGCTTTAGTAAAAACAAGGACTATCAACCCTTGCAGTTGCTTTGACGACTTGGACTCATTTAATTAAAAATCGTGACAATGACCGTTTCGTATTTCTAGTGGAATATACAACTTGTTCGTAAATATTTGATTAGAGAAAGTGTTTATGGTAAATGTAGCTCGACTCTTATATTTTCTAGCTTGGCGTAGTTTACACTATACTTGATCAATTTTGATCATATTGATGATCTTCAGATAATGCTGAGGATCTTTGGATCATTCGAACATTCGGGTCACTTTGATGATCTTCGGATCATCCTGAGAAACTTCGGCTCATTTTGGTTGAGTTTTCAGGCTCGTAATAAGTTGGTTGAGTCTTCGGACTCTTATAATGAGTTGGTTGAGTCTTCGGACTCCCAGAATGAGTGGGTTGAGTCTTCGGACTCCCATAATGATTCGGTTAAGTCTTCGGACTCCCAAAATGAGTTGGCTGAGTCTTTGGACACCCAAAAGGAGTTGGTTGAGTCTTTGAACTCTCATATTGAGTTAATGAGTCGTCGGGCTCCCTCCTTGACCTAGGCCTTTCCATTCCTTGGAATCTTCTAGATTTCTAGTTTACTGATTTCTAGAATCTTAGTTCTATTGATAATATGTTATGAACCCTAGTTTTATTGATATCGTTATCAACCTTTGTTTCTTTGTCATTGAGATATCTTTTATATAGCTCTGAGATTTTCTTTGACATATTTTATGGACATTTCCGAGACTTCACACTTGCTTGTAATCATTGTTGTTATTGCTCCTATGTCATTATTTGTTTATATCTCTATTTTTTTATCTCAGTTGATTAGGATGAGTACACCTAGGATGATCCGTTTATTGCTTATTCCTATAAATAATCCTCGGGTTTGACCGAGGAATTACAGGTACGTCTCATGACTTCTAGTGAGGACGATTCTTGGCTTTTGATATCTACATTCTTGTTGTGACATCTTTGTATGCGTATTCTTTTGGCTAGAACTTGTACCTATTCTTTTGTTGTATAGTGGATCGACTATAACGACTACCTTTGTATTTATACTCATGTGTTATATTCCTATCTATTTCCGCCTTAGTGATGTGAATATCTGTGTCTGGCTCTGATTTTATTGTTATGTATTTTATATCAATTCCAAATTGTATACAACCACTGTGTTATGGAATTGAACTTAAATTAAATATGTTGGGTTTCCACTTGAGATTTAAAAAGTAACACCACATTATCCAACATATTTTTATTTTTTTTGCAAGGCTGACCGGTTTTTATATTGATTCGTAACACTATTTTATTAAATGAGTAGAAAAATGCATAGGAGGACAGTTGATATACAGAAGGCATATCAACTCCATGCTCCACACAAGGAAGACATGTACCGATTGCACACAACAGAATTTCAGAATTACATTTCGTTTCAAGTTACATATGATTTTTTCCTCCTCAACTACGTTCCAATGATAGCTATCCATTTTCATGGAGATTTCTCAACATCTCTTTCTTCATACTCCGTGTGATAGGGGTTTTAGGACCTGCCTTTTCGTTAGACCTTGAAGTCGCTTGAACAGAAATGATATCAAGAGGTCTCGCCTTGTATGCTGCATGTGGGGCTATGTGCGCATACGGGTTGCATGTGGGGCTATGTGAGTCCAAGAAGAACCCGGCCAGAGAGTCATTTCACTGTTCCTTACTAGCTTGGATAATATCTTCAATTGGAATCAAGTTCTCGCCATCGAATTTCAACTTAAGATCATCAGCAGCAAACGTACCGGTGTTCTTTGGCTTCGAAGCAAAAAGGGAAGACCACTTTTGCTTCAGAAAAGGATCAGGTATGGCATTGGCAGAGGGAGAAGGTGGGTCAGGGGTGGGGATGGGATTATCGGAAGGAGGAGGAGGATCGGCGAGGGTGGGATAGGTTGTGGCGGTGGATCTAGGGTTTGTAAGGATGAGCGAGCAGTATCGGTAAGACTGGAAAGGTTTTGAGGAGCAGTGTTGGCAGACGCCATTTGAATTATCCAACATATTTTAAACTCGTTCAAAGATATTATATAGATGATCGCTCTTCAACAGCCTTATTTTTTGGGTTAGATTACATCATTTCTTGCAATGAACTTGGCTAACGTGAGTGTAGAGGTGGGGCGTTACACTTAGTATCAGAGCCAAGTTCGAAACAATATAAGACATTATGGCGAGGGTCATTGTCCTGAGCATCTCTTAGTAAATCATGTTTTAGGATTTACCTCAAGTCTTTGGACACGTCATATCCATCTTATATCATGATTCTTGTTTGACCAATCAAATTTGTTTGACTCCATCTTTGTGAAATCTTGGCCTAGACAAACGTTGAGTCCCTTTCCGGGGGTAGGAATTAAAACTATTTCTAATTTTTGGGACTTAGTTTTGATGATTTCTAAATTATTTTATAAAACAATTTAATAAAATAATTTTGGCCTAATAAAATACTAACCCTCTTGCGATTAGCCTTGCAAGGCAAAAATAAATAAAGTATTTTCGCTAAGCACAGTGAAATGTTTTCATTTAATGGTTTATGATTACAAATTTAGTTCATAAATAAATGGTTGCACTTTTAATTATTTAATTACAAATTTGCACCCCTATTTGGATGTGATTTGTTTCATTGTGTTGAGTCGCCTATTGAATATGTTAGGAATTCTAATCGAGAAGTAGAACGCCATGATATTGATAGAAGTTTCTAAACACTCCGATGAGGTGATTTTGACACAATACCTATATTAAATATTAATAATGTGCATCACTGTTGATCCTTAGCACTAGAAATTCAATATAAACAAATGGCGATGCAAATCATTAGCATTGATTGATAATTTGCAGCCTTAGGGATTTTTAGTTAAGACAATGATTTAAGTATGGAATATATACGACCATCATATATATCCTTTACACTTTTCGTAGTTTGAATTTTTTTAACTATTAAGTTTGAGATAACTTATTTTGGTAAGGAAACTAATGCCTATCTAGGTACCTTCCTCTCTATTCTTTACGAGGATGATTTCCGTAGACATCTCATTCGAGTTCTTTTGGATTGTAATTATATACCTCCTTTGCATCCAAGGAACTTGGGGAAATCCTTAGGTTTTTATATCTAAATATGTTTTGTGAGAGTTTTACATGCTTTGATCTTTGCTTTACCCTTATATTTTGCTATCAAGACATCGTGAGCTTTCTTTGGGTAATTATTGAGTATTCTCATTTTCTTCGTAGTATTACTTGTTCCAAACAAGTAATTTCGTCTTTTCGATTGAATAAGGAACTTAATTAAATGTCTTGTAAAAATGGGTGGGTCAATACACTTGCGTTTATTTTATCGGTTTATTTCTGGACTTAGACGGTTGAAATTCAATCTCGTTTTTTCTCAATGAATTCTTAGGATCGTCGATGATCATTTTGTATAGTTCTCATGCTCACATGTTGTGGATTTTAGGCCCCCACTCGGTGGAGTGTTCAGGCTCTTGCATTGTGAGATTTCGCTTTCCTTTTATTAATCTTCAGATCGTTTTGGTCATTGGACCGTATTGCTCTTCGAATCATTTTGTTCATTGGACCATATTGATCTTCGGATCGTATTGGTCATTGAACTGTATTGATCTTCGAATCATTTTGGTCTTGGACTGTATTGATCTTTGGATCATTTTGGTCATTTTACCGTATTGATCTTTAGATCGTTCTGGTCATTGGACCGCATTTATCTTCGGATCGTTTTGGTCTCGGACCGTATCTATCTTCAGATCGTTTTGGTCATTGGACCATATTGACCATATTGATTTTCAGATCATTTTGGTCTTAGACCGTATTGATCTTCATATCATTTTGGTCATTAGACCGTATTGATCTCCGGATCATTTCGGTCATTGGACCGTATTTTTGGATCATTTTGGTCATTGGATGAGATCTCTGGATCATTTAGGTTATTTGACCGTATTTTTGGATCGTTTTGGTCAACGGACAGGATCTCCAGATCATTTTGGTCATTAGACCATATTTTTGGTTCATCATGATTGTTGGATCGGATATCCAGATCTCTTTAGTCTCGAATCATTATAAGTTAACTACCTGGAGATCATGCGAGTAGTCACCTCATCTTCGGACGGAATGCAACGGGCGGTATGAAGCCACCACGTGGTGAGACAAAAGGCTTATTTAGATTTGTTCATGGTGTCGAACCACCATGTCAAAAGAAAGTTCGGTGTGATGATTTGCAACCTCGTTGTGAAAAAAGTTGCTTATCCCTCCACCAAGTTTAGAACTAGTCAACTTGGTGGCTTTCGGTTTGGAATCAGCCATTTCTCACTTTTGACTACTTCTGTGTTTGTGGATATTCAAAATCTTTCTCTTTCCTTGAAGAGTGACTATTCTTTACATGCTTATTTGCATGCCTAGTTCGTTCATGGTTTGTGATGATTTTTAGGAATGAATTGGCCTAATCACTTAAAAGTTCATATTTAATATCTAAAAGAATTATTCATCTTCGAAATCCCTTGTCGGTGATGCAGATTTCTGTTGTTCTTAGCGATTCTAATTTTGATTCGTTAACTTCTTTTTGCTTCTAAAATTCTCATAGAAATGAGAATAAAATTAAGGAAGACATGTTTTGTAATTCACATTGTGCAATTTGTTTGTAAATTCTTGAGTTAAATCAGTGGTTATGAGACACTTCGCTAAACTCGCTTATTCACTAACTTAATGCAAAGTTTCGCTTTCCTCGTCGATCGTTGATAATCACATAATGATTTATGGATTATTACGCTCCCACTTGTTATGGTTTGAGCATCTTTCCATTTCATATTCTTATAGATCTCTTTGAGTACTTTCAGAATTTGGGAGGTTCGAGTTTACATTTGAAAATTTATCCCAAATCCTCTTTCGAGAAATGTTAAGCTATATTTCACTTATCTATGTTATCTTCTTGTTTTCGGATTTTGATTTGTGATCTCCAAGCTCCTTGATAAAGTGATCCGATGGAATGTTATGGCTTTGCCTATTGCAAGCTTAATAAATTCCATGTTTCAGATCGTTGATCTATTCAATAGGTTACTAGTGCTAAATTATTCTGATATTTGATTTACCAGTCTATTTTCACCAACTCTTTATTTTCGTCCTTGTTTTGTCATTAGGGGTTAACGAATATTCCAGTTTATTTACTTAACCTTAATGAACCAAATTTTCAAGATCATAACCCGACTGGTTTGACCTCACACTTGTTGGTGGTATCCTTGTGAATTTAAAAACCTAAGTTTTCAAGTTTTATGAAACTCTTATGACTTCTATCATTTATCGTGTTTTCATGATTTAGAAGTTGTTTGTGAAATATTAGAGGATGTACTAGTATTTAAAATTTAGGATATTAGGGGATTATTAGAAGCTTAAAAGTTCCAATTTAATTGTTTTTAGGAATGTTAAAGGACGTGCTAATATTACCAATTTAGGATGTATAACCTGGATTTTATTTTTTGATCTTATTTCCCTAACGAGATCACTTATCCTGATAAATGAGATATATAAGACTATTATATGTATCCTTTTCAATATGTAAAATTTTATAAGCCAGAATACTTTTAAGAAATTTTCAAGTGATAAAAATTTTCTAGCTAAAATCGTGATAGGGAATGTTCGATGATTTTGGGTAGTCGATATTTCCAAGTTGAATTTGAATGTGTAATTAATTTGTGTTGAAAACGTAAGAAAATAGGTTTATAATTTATGAACTTATTAAACGTTAAAATTAATTAGTTAAATTTTGTTAAAATGAGGTTATCGCGTAGTAGTACTTTATGATTTTCGATTTGAATTTCAATTGAGTGTATATAATCCAATATAACTCGGAATTCCTGGAAACAAGAATCATGCAGATCTATTGGATTATAACCTTCTAATGAAAGAAATAGATTTGAATTTCATCTTATAAATTTTGAGATATGTCTAAATCAAATTTTAAGAAAAATCGTGGTGCGGTAGTTCGCGATTTAAAATTTAAAATTTGAATAATTATTGAAATTGAGGTTTAGAATTGAAGTAAAGGAAAATTCTAATTTGTTGAAAACACTTGTACGAAAAATAACTTAGTTGCTCGTATATGTTCGTGACTTCTATTTGAACATTATACATGTATAAACTTAAGTTATATAGTGATTTATAACTTAAAGTTAAAATCTTATAAGATTATTAAAAGTGAATTTTTCAAATTAATATATTTCTATATAGATTCTTTTGTTGATGCTGGGTTATTATTTATATTGAGTTTTTCTTTAAATAATTGCGAGCACGCAATTTCTTTATGGGGGAAGTCTGTAACAACCCGCATATTTAATGATAGTATATTTAAATATAATGTCGTTAATCGAATATAGGTCCAAAAAATCACATTTTGCATACAGACGAATTTGGACTCAAAACCACTTCCATTGAGTTCAAAATGTCACAATGACAAGAAAAACTATAAACATCGATAAATTTCGAGGTGCGAAAATTTGGACTTTGGACTTGGGTTTGGGTTAGCCAACATAGTCCACCCTTATGACTTCCACAGCCCCTCCTCCTTATTCACTCTACACATTCATCAAAGAAAATAGAATTGGGGAAAAGGAAAGGGAAATCACAATTCCTAAACTAGGGTTGGCTTTTAGGAATTCAAATCAAAAGGAAATCAAGCATAGAAACTAGCGTAAGCTTCTCCATCTTCCCCTACATCTTCTCCAACTCAACTCCTCTTTAATTTCTAAAATTACCTAAACCCAACTTTTAGGAATTTCATTTGTATGTGTTTAGATTGGAAATTAGCAAGCTGTACTGGAGAAGAGGTTTATTTAACTAAGCATTGGATCGATTTCTTGCTTCTAGCAAGCAAAGAAGAGTTCTTGGAGTACTCACATCTAAGCCTCAAGCATTAAGCTTGTCTAGTGTGCTTATTGCATGTTTGTATTGTGGGTTTATTGATGTATTGAGATGTTTGTATGTGAACTTCCAATTCATGAGTTTTGATTACATTTTGTTGAATTTTTATATAAATTTTTAAATAGTTTTGTTTTGTTTGATATGAAGTGTTTTTGCAAACCATCGAGGCTTTATTTTCACTTTGATAAAGTCCTTAGCCTCCAACGTTCGTTCAAACTTCATCGAAATTGACTTGGTCATAAGGCCAAGCCAAATACTACCTTTTGTAGCTGGTCAGTCGACTGACTCATGTGGTCAGTTGGCTGACTCAGGTGGTCAGTCGACAGACTCAGGTGGTCAGTCGACTGACTCAAGTGGTCAGTCGATTGATCTAAGACCTGGAATTCGGCCTAGTAGCAGGTTAATCGACTGACCAGAAAAGCCAGTCGACTGAATCGTGTACATGGACAGAATTCTGAATTTTGAACATATTTCATCGACTGACCTCTGAGTTCAGTCAACTGAACCTGTATTCTGTTGTTGACCAGTGGAGACCACAGTCAAGAGTTTAGGTTGTTCCAGGCTCTTTCCCGGTCGAGTTTCGGCCCATTTGGATTTTTCTGTGACTATTCAGTTTCTCTGCGTGTGAACGAATTTATAAACGATAGTCGTGAGATTTTATTTACGCTATTAAAACATGAATTCTTCTTTCGACCGTTATTTCAATCACTATTAGACGAGATTTTCCACTTAGAAACTATATAAAAGGGATTTTCTATTATTAGTAGATACCAATCCTTTTGTTAAAATGGTTTCTAATTTTACTTCATTATATGAAGTTATTTTTCAAATTGTTTTATTATCTACTAGTATATGGTTTCATAAACCTTCTTCTCATTCGTGTGAGAAATATAAATAAACGCCTTAGTAAAAACAAGGACAATGAACCCTTGCATTTTCTTTGACGGTTAATTCTTAGACTCATTTGATTGAAAACTGTGGCAATGATCATTTCGGATTTCTAGTGGAATATACAATTTGTTCGTAAATATTCGAGTAGAGCAAGTGGTTATAGGAAATGTAGCTCGACTCTTATATTTACTAGCTCGGTGTAATTTACAATATACTTGATTAATTTTTATCATTCGATGATCTTCGAATCATCCTGAGGATCTTCATATCATTCCAACCTTCTGGTCACTTTGATGATCTTCGGATCATCCGAGGAACTTCGGTTCATTTTGGTTGAGTCTTTGGACACCCATAATGAGTTGGTTAAGTCTTCGGACTCCCATAACGAGTTGGTTGAGTCTTTGGACTCCCATATTGAGTTGATGAGTCTTCATGCTCTCTCCCTCCTGGACTTAGGTCTTCCCCTTCCTTGGGATCTTCAGGATTTTTAATTTATTGATTTCTGGAATCTTAGTTTTATTGATACTATGTTATCAATCCTAGTTCTATTGATACCATGTTGTCAAACTTTGTTTCTTTGTTATCGAGATATATTTTATATTGCTCTGAGATTTTCTTTGATATATTTTATGGACATTTCCGAGACTTCACAATTGTGATCATTGTTGTTATTACTCCTATACCATTATCTGTTTATATCTCTATTTTCTATCTCAGTTTATTATGATGAGTACAGCTAGACTGATCCGTTTATTGTTTATTCCTATAAATAATACTCTGTTTAGACCAAGGAATTACAGGTACATCTCATGACTTCTAGCGAGGACGATTCTTGGCTTTTGCTATCTACATTCGTGTTGTAGTTATTGACTTTTAAATGTATGTGAAACAGTAACATCTTTGTATACGTATTCTTTTGGCTAGAACTTGTACATGTTCTTTTGTTGAATAGTGGATCGACTATAACCACTACCTTTGTATTTATACTCTTGCGTTATATTCATATCTATTTCCGCTCTAATGATATGAATATCCGTGTCTGACTCTGATTTAATTGTTATGTATTTTATATCGATTCCCAATTGTATATAGTCACTATGTAGTGGATTTGAACTTAAATTAAATATGTTAGGTTTCTTCATGATATTTAAAAAGTAAGACGACATTATCCAACATGTTTTAAAGTCATTCAAAGCTATTATATAGATGATCGCTCTGAAACAGTCTTATTTTTTAGGTTAGCTGACATCATTGCTTGCAATGACCTCGGCTAATGCGAGTATAGAGTGGGGAATTACACTCCCCCTTATATTCATCAAATATTCATATAAAATCAAAACTTTAAAGGAAATTAATTTCGTTTGATCCGTTGAATTCATTGAAGCACATACTTCTCACCGATATTCTTAGTGTTGGGTTCGATACCGTTTTTGTTCACTGTTTATTTCTATAGTGTGAGTAGGGTTCAAGAATTGGTGATATTGGAGCATCTATTCGAGTTATGGATATTGTTTTCGAGTTTTTTGAGGGATTTAGCTCCAACGTGCAAAATTTAGGGGAAATTCATGTCTAAAAAGTTCGATACTTTAACTGCAGCGTGGAGTTCGGTCTGGAGACCGCAATGCAAAGGGTGGATGTGAGCTAAATGATGTTAGGGGGTAGGGATTTTGTCATGGAGTTTTTTGGTGGACTTGGCCTTGAAAAGCGTGGAGCGTGGAAGGAGAAAATGGCGTTGAAAGGAACAAAAAATGGTGGGGAAGCTGCGTTATTCGAGCAGTATACGATAGAGGAGGAAAGATCAGAGGGGGAGTTATTAGGAAATAATTAATATTTAATTAATTCGGCAACAATCGTTTAATTTGTATTCAACTTATAATATTAAAAAATCTCTCATACGTTATCAGAATCCAACGAAAAAAGAAGCATTGGGATCGTATCGACGAATACTACAAGCCGCGGTGAATTAGAGTGGACTGAGGCAAGTCAAAAATTTGTTTAATTTTAAATGTTCGTTTAAAATTAAATGAAACGATGTTGAAATCGTCGATGGAAATAAATTGTGAGTTAATTCCCATGCCTTCTAAAATTCTATGATGTCACTAATTCATATAACTATAATTTATCATTGCCTGTATAATATGGATGTTTGGATGCCTAGGATGCTTATTGTTTGTTTGATGGTTGATGTTATTTACATTTTCGTCGTTTTAGTGCATTAAATTGAAACCTCTATTTCATATGCATCTATTAATGATATTATGAGTTGTGGTGTAAGGAAAAACAGGTTGGAGGGATCCAATTGGATTCCTCAAATATTTTGTACGTTACTTGTTTCATATTTTATATATATAAGAACTGTTTAACCCAAGTAGCATTAAATTGTTGTCTGGATGTTGATTGTTGAATTGGATGTTGATTGTTGAATTGAAATTCAACGTTGATGTTTTATTTATCAATAGACAGTATTGATTAAGGGATTGGCAGCTGATGGCCTTAAATCTATTTTTTTTAAACGTCGATTTGCCGTTAGTGAATTGACGAAGTTGAAGTTATAAAAATAATTTTATAACTGAAGTAAGATTTTCAATTATATTTTTATAATTTATTAAAAATAGAAGTTTTATAAATAAATAAATATCTATAACTGTTTTTATAAAGTAATTACAAAATATTTTATATAATGAATTCTTGTGTTTTAAATAAGTTTAAAAGGCAAGTAAGATAGAAATTTACCTAAAGGTTGATAATCTGGAGTAATTGTTTCTACGAAACAATTAAGAGTGATGTTATTAAATTAATTATATTATTAATTCATTTGAAAGGTTATTAAATTAATATTAACTTCATCAATAACTATCAACACGATGGTTTAAACATAGTTAATTAGAAGATTAATTAACTTATAAAAATACTTGTTAAGTTTAATGACTGTTTTGTTAAAATTATTTCTATTAGATTAATTCAAAATGAATTAATCTAATAACCAATTCCAAATAAAACAGTTGACTTGGTAACTAGATAACATTAGTTAACTTGTTAGCTGATTACAACTAATCAATCATTTAATAATATAATTAATTTAATAATATCGCTCGGTTGTTTCGTGAAAACAATTGTTCTAAAATATTAACCCATAGGTTAAATCTTCACTTAATATCTTATAAGACTTATTAAAAACGTACGAACTTACTATATAAACCATTTACAATTACTTTATATAAATTTATAATAAAATATAAGAAACAACTTCTATTTTATAAAAATTATAAATAAACTTGAAAATCTTAATTCAGCAATAAAAATAATTTATAACTTAAATTTTGTCAATTTTCTTAACGCTAAATCAACGTCTATTGATTAAAACACAACAACTATTGAATTTAAATTCAACGATCAATAGCCATACAGGATTTAATGTTACCTGGGATAAATAATTTAAATATGAATAATATGAAAAATATGAAAAACAAGTAACACACGATTTATTGGAGGGATCCGGTTGGATCTTCAATCTGTTCTTCCCTGCATCGCAGCTCATAATATCATTATATATTTGCATATGAAATGAATTTTATATTCCAATGCATTCAAAATGATATAAATAAAATGTCGATAATTAATGATCAAACGATAGTCATCCAAACAATCAAACATCCAATTATATACTAACAACGATAAGTTATAATAAGGATTTAACCACATCATAGAATTCAAGACGGCATGAGAGTTAATTTACAATTTTTTTTTGTTTGATGATTACATGTTGTTTCCTTAATTTTAAACGAACATTTAACATTAAACGAAATTCCAATTGCTTCCGATTCCAACCAAACCAGCTCGTATGCGTAATCTTTGTGCATGCGATTCCATTGTGACTTGTTTCGTTTGATTATGTTCAGGTACGAACAACTTATAGCGTAAACAAGTTAATACACAATTTGTAATATTTAAATTATAAATAACTTGATTAATTAATATTTAGTTACCCTGATTTAACCTTAATCATTGCGACTAGGAACGCCTAATTACTTCTTCCCAATGCAAACCCCGATATCGCTTCTTCCATTAAAAACGAAACAAAACTCGATCCGTACTTCACATCGCCAATCATCCCTCGAGGCACCGGACCCCACATCACCAGCCTCCCTAGAACCGTCGTTCCACCAGCTATCATCACTGAGAACCACGAACCCTAACACCTCCCTATCTTGCCAAAAACACAGAATAATGCTTTTACGTTAATCTTAGACTTGATGGCACCACGGGCCGCTTGAGACCTCAAGACCGCCAACATCAAATCCGCATCCATCTGCTCCTCCTTTCTGCTTCAAACACCAACCACCCACGATCAATGACGGCGGAGAAATTAGCCAAAACCCGAACACATACGCAAAAAAACAACACACATTCATACTTCGATTTCTCCAAACATCGATTACCAGAGGTCACTCCACATATGCTAAAACCTCCGCCTCACTCCCCTCTACCTTCGACCTTCAGTGTTAATTGCCTGAAATGGACCCTATTGCCTTGAAATTCACAAAATATGAAACTTCCATAGTTTCTGTCTTTGGCCCGATTTCGGTTACCACACATCACTATTGCCACCAAATTTTAGCTGAAGGTCGAGCATTTCATTCTTTCCAACTTTGCAGTTGATGACTTCCTCCAATTTGCTACGGTTTAAGATATAAAATTCAAAGTTCGAAATGGTTTAAAATGAAAAGTAATGGCAGTTTATTTGGGGACTTAGGGTTAGGGTTAATTTAGGGTAGATATTTTATGTTTATTATTATTTGTTTCGATTATTTTATCAATTTGATCCTATCTCCATTTTTGTTCAATGTTTATTTATTCGTACGATCATATATGAATTTCATTCAATATGAAAATGGACATCCTGGTATAGTTTGACATTCCGGGCTCAATGAAAATTGTTCATCAAAATCCGAGTCCATTTTGCAAAAACAGTGCTATTTTTAATATTAAATCATTAATTGATATACATTTAATTTGCACACGCTCACATAATAAATCCAATCGGCATGAAACTTGAAATTTAGCAATAATCAGCCATTATAGAATTAATAAAATTTGCTTTGTTGATATCCAAGGTCATTTGGAAAAATGGCCATTTTCGTATGTTAAATTATTATTATTAACGATATATTTCATCAACACCGTAGACAGGTTTAAGGAAATGGACCTAAGGGGAAAATAGGATTATTCAGCTCCCATGAGCTTAAGTTAGTTTACCGATTCCTAGATATCAAGGTCTTGAGTTTGAAGATCAGTTACTTTTCCCTTAAGTGGTGAGTATCACGCTTCTACAACTCGAGGACCAATAGTTACCTTGGGATAGGAGTTTCCTAAGCACGATACAAGTGAGGAAGCTAAACAGCTTGTTGAAGGATCACCTAGGCTTGCTACAGGGTAGGAAGCTTGTGGAAGTGTAATCGGTCATTTAAGACCTGAAGAGAGGTTGGTGCGGAAAGGCTTATATCTTAAGGAAAGCGTCGGGTCGCTAAGAACCTAATGTGTATGGATATTCTGGTAATCCAATAGCATAGTAGAATATGTACAAAAATATATTAAAGAACAATATAGTATGCGGAAAAATAAGAACACACAATTTATAGTGGTTCGGTTCGACTTGAACCTACGTTCACTTTAAGGGCTTTGATGATTTTATTCGTAGAGGAGGTTACATAAGAAATCCCCAAACTGATTTACAAATTAGGGCTTCTCTCTAGGATACAAGAGAAAGAATGAGAAATGAGAATTCAGTCCCCAAAATGAGACCCGTGGGGTCTTATTTATAGGCATATTGGGCCCCCTTCTATTGTGGATTCGGCGGAAGGCCTTTTTTTGACGTGGAGACAAGGTTTCGGCCGCCCTTATGAACTTTGGAATGTCCTCATGGATGCTTCTTTGTCTTCGGAATATCAACCTTGGACTCTCAGAAGCGGATCCAGGGTCACTACTTCCGGTAGTTTGGTCTCAGAATTTGAGAGCTTGGCCTTGATGACTTTCTATTTTAGGACCTCTGGTCTCGGTCCGCCTCTATACCTTTCGGTTTAAGCATTAGATTATGGAATCTTTGGTAGTCGTAAAGGGTACCAGTTTTGGCTTTTGACATATGTATTCGTCTTTATTTATAAAGGTAGGTCTTTGGAATATCTTTCGATGATGCCGAAGATACTTCTTGATGTTGGTGTCGGTACCAAGTAGGTATCAGTAGGCTCTTTCCTCCTCCTGCTTATGTTTTGGATTATATGCTTTCGGTAATCCTCTCGTCACTAGCTTCCGGTATCATGTGTAGTGTTTCCAGAATTACTACTCTATGCACCTTTTAGTGTCGGCCTTATCTTGCCAGTATCTTCTTTTTCCATATCGATCCTGAGCCTTCCTCAGTCATGCCCCTTTGGAATCTTCAATACTACCTTCAACCTTCAGTTGTCGATATTGGACCGATATTGGGTGTTCTGATTTTTCTTGGCTGTCGATACCTGCTTTCAGCTTTTCTCTTTTACCATGTGGCTTTGTTGTTGGCTCTCGGATTTTGCTTCCGGTGACTCCTTAGATTCGCTGTTTTTTCCACAAGCCTGGTTTCGCTATCCAAAATCCCTTTACCCTTTCGGCATTAAAGCTTCTTCTTCTTCATATCTGATTGGTACAAATTTGGTGTTAATAGTTAGCCACCGTAGTATGAAGAAGCTTTTGTTCTTTAGGACAAACTCTTGCGATTCCTGTATAGCTTGCTTGTCACTCAAGGATTATTATTAAAATCTTTGGTATTTGTTCCGTATTTCCCAGAATATTAATGCGAGGGGAACATGAGCTTTTCTAGTGGAAAGCGTTTGAATATAACTTGTGTGTAATGAACCCTACTATGTGAAAGACAATATGCATTCATGTGAAATTTTATGATTTAAAGTTCAACATTCTCTTAGCTATGTTGAATGAAGAACCCAGTATGGTTATCTAAACATTCCGCTATCAATAATTCACCATTAGAAATGCGAAATGGCAAATCCAAAAGTTTGTATTCAGATATTTGCAGTAGGTAATCAGAAGCTCACTATTAACAAGCATGATGTATTAATAAAAGTGACATTACTTACACAATGTTTGACACTTACGATGTGTATAACATAATTTTGACCATAATTCATGGCAGCAAATATTAGGGGTAAATGTGTCAAGAGTTTTGAAAACTCCCTGTACAAGGTGTTGTGAGATCATAACCCTTTTTGGAAAACTTCGGATGGTAGCTCCATGGTATCTATTTGTGTTCTACATTGAGAACATTTATCAAGGAATGAAAGTCTAAGGCTTAATCATGAGTTTATGCTACATGAATTCAAAAACCAGAATGTGATAGGAAAATGAAAAACTATAAATAGAAAATCAGATATCAGAAATTCCCGTCTGCAGTTAGTAGAAACCTCAAGACTTATGCTTGGGTAAATAGGAGTCAGAAATCATATCTGAAAATAACAGAAATTCCGTGACTCATACTTAGGCAAATTGAAATCAGAAATCCTATCAACCCCGAGATTCACACTCGGGTAAATAGAAGTCAGAAATCATAAAGAAACTCCAAGACTCACACTTGGGTAGGCAAAAATCAGAAACCATAGATAAATCCCAAGACTCACACTTGGGTAAAATTAAATCAGAAATCATGTCAACCCCAAGACTCACACTCGGGTAAATAGAAGTCATAAATCATAGAGAAACTCCAAGACTCACACTTGGGTACATAAAAAGTCAAATTTTATATCAAGAAATAATAGAAACCCAAGACTCATACTTGGGTAAAAAGGAAGTAGGAACCATGCAAATTCCCGAGATTAGCACTCGGGTGGGTGCGACACCCCACGTCCGTTAATGTCAGTCTTTATCAGAATGCATTAAGTTTCGTAAAGCATTATAGGTAAGCAAAAAATGAAACATTACAAGACAGATATAAAATAATAGAGGAATTTTTAAAATTTATTAAACAGAAAACATCATGATCTAAAACATAGTTACATCATAAGTCTAAAATACAGAAAACCCATTACATCAACTTAAAACTTTTGTCTTATACTAAGATCATCAGAGTACAGCAAAAAAAGAAGCATAATTCCCCATAAATATATCAATATCGGAGAAGATAGGAAATCAAAGCAGTATATCTAAGCAGCTCCAAGTAGAATGAAAGAGAGAATCCAAATAAAGCCCGAGTATTCCCACCCTGAGAACTTGGTTGGGGGGGACAGAAAAGAGAGAAGAGGAAACAAAATGGTTCAGACATAAAGTTTGGCGAGCCTAGTTACTTTTAGCATATAAATAAGTAAAAGCATCATAACATGCATGTAAACAGGATGAGAGAGACAACAGTATCAGAAGACAGGTATAACAGACTGAGCAGGATAAACATGACTGAATATATTGCGCTTCTCAAGTACTTTTCTCTGTACCTATACTAGCGTAAAAAGAATAAGATGATCCCAACTAGAAAAAAATGGTAGACTTAGGTGTACTTCTAATAACAGGTTTTACCCCAAAAAGAATAGCAGGTAGCCCAACAGGAATGACAGGTGTTACACCCAACAAGAATAACAGGCTCCCAACAAGCAAGGCTAGATGAACCCTAATTACTACCCCTAATCGATCGACTCCCTATCTCGTAGGTACCCTGTGTTGGCCCCACAGTAGGATGTATCACTTCCTAAAGTGGCAACCCATTATTTTTAGGATCCGCACAACCATATATACTGATGTCACAACGTCTTATCATCCCGAGCAAGTGGACCCATGAACGCACATGACTCCGACGGAACGCCCCGTCAACACCTCACCCAAGTGACCTCTTATAATCATCTCAGTAAGCGTGCTCCGACCCTGACCTAGTTCGGAGGACTCATTTGATACCTATATGCGTTACTGATTGAAATGGATCCTACACAATAGATGATACAAGCTTCCCTCCTAGGCTTGCATCCCTATTACTAGGATTTAATAGGTTATGCCTGACAGTTTAACAAGGTTGCAAAACCCCCACATGTAAAACAGGTTAAGTATTGTCGGGATATATATATATATATATATATATATATATATATATATATATATATATATATATATATATATATATATATATATATATAGAGCCCGCCCCCACAAAATTAACTTAACCCCTACTGATTCAAGCAAGTTCACTTAACCCATAATCCATTTAACAGGTCCATGTAACCCCCCACATATTTAAATAGGTTAAGTATTACAGGTTAAAAAGTTATCCATTCATGGCTTGTTAATGGACTAGACCTCTCAAATTAAGTCTCCTACTTGTGGATGCTGGCATGTCGGGCGGTTCCGGGCAGACTTCTACCACAATTCAGACTTAACCTCGTGTCTTAGCACTGTTACATGTACATTTATGCACTCGACCCCTCACATTAGATTAACCATTTGTGGATGCTGGATTTGCCGGGCGGTTCCGAGCGGACTTCTACCACTAGTGTAATCTAACCTCGTGTCTAAGTGCGGTTACAGTTTGTAATTACTGTAAATCTAGGCATGTTCATTATTGACCAATTTTCATGTTTATTTAAGATTATCCCCCAAATACCAGTTTGATTCATAATGCAAGTTATGCCTAAATTAAAGTTTTAGATCAAGGTACAAATTATGCCCAAATCCTAATCATGTTTTAATATAAGTTATGCCCTAAATTAACATTCCCCATCATTCCCAATTTCATGCGCTTGCATATTTTAGTAATAGGCCTAGGCTCGAAGGTAGCCTGGCTATAAAAATAAAAAGGGAAGGAGGAAGAGAAGAGAACAAGAATAAGCATAATAACAAAACATGCATAATATGTCAGAAATAGGCATAATAACTGAATAGGCATATGGTGATAGAAATAGGCCTAACGGCAGAATGGACATATGATTACAAACTTAGACATGATAACAGAACATGCATATTAGGAATAGGCATATGAAAACTAATCAGCAGATTAAGTGAACAAGTGATAACAGATCTGATTAGTTATGATTCAAGTTATTAATAGGCACTGATTTAGATCCAACTTATGAACATGTCAGGATTACTTTTTACATGTTTACATCTAAAAATAATATAGACTCACCGTGATTAGATCTAAAGAATTGAGAAGTGATTATTGATGTCATAGCAGAGATCCTTGAATCCGTATAACTTGTTATTGCAAAGGAATAGGCTATTTTAATTTGAGTCCGGGCAACACCTCGTTGTCTCCATTGTTTTTTGTGAATAAAACAATGAGAATGAGGTCCTATTTATACCCTAAGCTCAACGAATCTTGTTCAGAAACGCGTCCAGGTGCACAGGAATGGATCTGCCCGGATCTGACTTGGGTCGACCCATGGTTTGACACCCATAGGGGATGGGGTCGACCCCTAACGGGCCGATTTCCCTCCTTATCCCACTGTTTGATTTTGAATTTTGAATCTATTATGTTTATATTAAATGGCTTATATGTATATAACTTCAAACCTTAATATCTTCTTCATACGATGTCTGTTTTAAGCAAACATGGAGTCTATTTTAAGCAGAATTCCGAGATGAACACAATGGTGTAGTCTGTTTTACTTAATTCCCAATATTTAGTTAAGTATTCTTTAGTTTATCATTACAGTGTTCTTTAAAATTACGGGGTGTTACATTCACCCTTACTTAAAGGATTTCGCCCCCAAAATCTCTAGGCTAAGAAGAATGTATATCCTAACATCCATCATCCATCTACTAAACCACCAATCACAGGCATCCATTGTCCTTAAAAAATTCTAATGCTTATATGAACATATGCAAAGGTGTGTATATGTCTCTATAAAAATGCGAAAAATCAGACGGTCTACAAATTCAGTCGACCTCCTTAATGCAATGTATGTTAGTGCCATGAATTCAACATATATGCAAATAATCTTAGTATAACATGTAATTTCTATAGGTGTGCACAATCATTCATCCAAATGCAACATTCACATGATGATACACCCATTTTCATCTGTAAAACTTAAAATAAAAAAATGCACATACATCCATATGCAGTATGAGAGTGATTGAGCCGATCTAGGGCCTAATGTGTGTGTGTACGCATCCGCAAGCAACCACTAGCAAACACTTGCATCCATCAAACATAACATGCTTCAAACACATGTTTACATCCATGGGTTTCCTACAAAAGGTTGAAGATTCGATCGGTAGGATATACTTAAATGATAGAAACAAGTACGAATAAAAGCTTTGGAAAAAGAAGTTAAGAACATACCCTTGAAAAGAAAAGGGTATGAAGCGTGAATCTTATCTTCAGTCTCCCAATTTGCATTCTCGGGGTCTTCTCCCCATTGAACTTTCATTAACTTGACGTCTCGGTTATGTTGCTTCTTAACCTCTGATCCAAGAATATAGGTAGGAACTCGTCTAATTGTCGCCTTCAGTTCCACCTCTACTTCATCAAGTATACTCGACTCAGCTACTTCTGCGGTATCTTGTAAGCACTTCCGTAAATGAGAAATGTGGAAAACATCATGAACACCGGACGATCTCTCTGGTAGCTTTACTCTATAGGTCATTTGGCTAATCCTATCGATTATGGGAAATGTCCCCACAAATCTTGGTGTCAATTTCCCTACAGATCAAAAACGAACCACATTCCTCAAAGGTGATACCTTGATGAAAACCATGTCTCCTACTACAAACTCAATATCGGTCCTTCTCTTATTTGCATATGATTTCTTCTTGTCCTGAGTTGTCTTCATGCGCCTTCAAATAAGATCAATATTTTCTGAAGTTTCACTAATCCTCTCAGGTCTAAGTAGAAGCTTTCTATAGACTCCAACCAACAAGTCGGTGATCTACAGGGTCATCTGTACAATGCTTCGAAGGGTGCCATGCCAATGCTAGCCTGATAACTATTGTTGTATGCAAACTCTACCAAAGGAAGATGCTCTTCCCAAGTTCCTCCAAAGTCTAGGATACACAGTCTTAAAATATCCTCAAGAACTCTATTCACCCTCTCCGTCTGTCTATCAGTCTACAGGAGGTAAGCGGTGCTTAAACACAACTGTGTACCTAATGCCTCTTGTAAGCTCCTATATTACACCATAATGGTCATTGCAACTCTTTTTTTTTCAACTGCCAACACTTATATGTGTTGTAGACTAGTGACACTAATATGTGTTGCTATAGTAAAAATATGTCACCAAAAATGTGCCAACACTTATTTGTGTTGATATGCCTGGTCATCCCTTATATTTTGAAACATGGTAAGTTCTTACCCATAACCTAATCGGTACCTCAATCCTTTTTCCCTCAACGCTTATTCCTATGAGGCCACTCCATAAGAAAATTAAAAAAAAAAGGACTTCAAAGAATTGATATTAGCGATTACTAATCAATATCAATATCAGAGATATTAAGGATGTTGGATTTCTCAAATCGGTATTAGCCTCTCAAATCCTCACTCCACCAGTTTCTCGATCATGACTTCGAATTGGGGCTTCTAGGAATCACAACGGCTTCTAGGAATCATGATATTAGGTAAAAAAGCTGATTTCACTTTCGTTGTGTTTAGACTATTAGATATAAATTTTTGTTGTAGATTTCGAAAATAAAATAGATGCAGCCTTACTGAATGTACAATAAAGTTATTATGGAACTGCATATATCATATATGATGTCCACCTGTATGAATTGTGCTACCTGTATGAATGCCTCAGACATTGTATCACATATTGCCCACTACTTCACCATAATGAATATCACATATCAGATCTGTTTGGATGCGGACTGTGAATTAGAATGGTGAAATTTAGAATTTGATTTGAGAATTTACATGTTTGCTTACAATGTTAGAGTTGCTAATGTAGCATTTACATGTTTGCTTACAATGTTAGAGTTGCTAATGGACAATTTAAATAAAAGAAATTCTGAATTTCCACTACATTTGATTAGCTTTTAGAACATCCATTTTTTAATAAAAGAAATCCTGGAAGATTGTATGCACATGTTATATATCAATTTTTTGTTTGCTAATATATTCTCGATACCTGATAGAATTAGGGTTTGCAAAAGAAATAAAAACAATGGTGTAATGTCGAGGCGATTCAGAACAAATTCTCAGATTTGATGTCGAACCTCTCATTGTTGCTTTAATTAGCAAATGTTGAGTAACGAATCATGCAGCGCCACCATAATAACATGCTCTTATGTATCTTACTGATTCCACTTAGTGTTCATAAACCCATTTATAGGAATTACAAATTATATTGCAAAGAAATAATAATGGCATTAGCATGAGGCTGTGAAGGACCGTTGATGCTAGTGGCACACTAAGCAAAGATTGCAAATATGAGTGGATAGTGAGACATGCCTGGGTACCTTCTGATAATAAACCATTTCCTATATTCTAGTTTCATTGACTGTGCATGTGCTAAATCAGTAAGCAGTGAAATTTTAATATATACCAGATTCACAAGAGGTCATGCTGCACTTGCTAGACTACAACTAACCGCACCCATTGAAGTTTGCGCAAAGGTATAACACACAGTAAGCATTCTTGGAATCTTTGATTTTTGAAGATCGGACTAAAAAACGATATACTTATGATGGTTAATTATTGATAGTATAGTATATACATCGAGTTTCCACTAACAGGTAGATATACAGCGGTAGAAGTGCACATCCCTGGGTATATTTGGGTCAAAGCCACTGACAAGTAGATATACATAACTAAATGAATTGCAATTTTTTTTTTAAAATAAACTACAGGCCAAATTACTGTAGAAGAATTAATATTTCATTTTTAAAATTTGATTTCTTCTATATTCCTCAATAGATGTAACACCCCACCTCCGTTAAGGCAACTCACAAAGGGAATGCCTTAACTTTGATGGAGCGTTTTTAGTAGATAGAACAGAAATTTACATGACAGATAAAAGTAGTACTTGAAAAATTTGTAACTTTATTATAACAGAAACAGAAATGAGTTTAGATACATCTATCAAAATCACAATATCGGAATTCAAGTATATAAATATCAGTCTTGTACAAAAGCCTTCAGAATGCATAGTTTTAAAATCCATAATCCCCAATATAAACTGCCATGGAAAGATAGAGCCAAAGCCAAGCAATACTTCAAACACTTCAAGAAGAGAGAATTTGAATCAAGCTCCTATGTTTCCACCCTAAAAACCTGGGGGGAATGGAAAGAAAAGAGGCGAAACAAACTAGGTCAGACATAAGTCTGGTGAGTCCAGTGACTTTCAGCATATAAACAGATAATAGTATCAGGACATGTAAATAAAACTGGATGAGAGATAACCGTAACAGAAATAGCAGGTAAACAGAAGAAACAAAATGATATAGGCCAAGCTAAGCTTTTCACTTCTCTGCACTAAAACTAGTATAACAGGATTAGGTGTTACCCTAATATCTAAAATGAAACAGAAACGAAAACAGAATAATATCTACAGAAACAGAAATGCTAGTAGTGGGCCTTTACCACCCGAACAGAGGCATACGGTATAGAAACAGAATGCTAATAATAGGCTTTTACCACCCAACTAATGGTCCTTTACCACCCCAACAGACAGAAGGTAGAGAAACAGAATCGGAGACGGAATCAGAGACAGAAACAGAATAATCCCTACAGAAACAGAATGTTAGAATTAGGTGTACACTAGTAATGGGCCTTTACCACCCCAACAGACGGTACCACACAGAAACAGACAGGTGTTACCACCCTATAGAAATAGACAGAACTAAGTGTACCCTAAGTCCTACCCCAAGCGATCGGCTCCCTAATACATAAATACCCTGTGTCGGCCCCACGGTAGGGTGTATCACTCACTAAAGTGGCAACCTATTGGCACAGACCTATTTACAGATGTCACGGTGTCTTACATCCTCAGACCAAACCGGATCCATGCACGCACATGACCCGGTTGGAACGCGCCATCAACACCCCTCGCCATTATCAGAATGAACCGCTTATAATTAGTTCAGTAAGCATGCCTGGACCCTTATATAGCGTGGGGTCAAAGTTTTGATACCAAAAAGGGTTACTGACTAATATGGGTTCCACACAACAGATGACATAAGTAATTCCCCTCCTAACCTTATGTCCCCAGACTAACAGATTTCAGATTAACTTGTTTACAGATTTCCGACAGAGTTCAGATTTCTAGTTCACGGATCAGACTATCAAGTTAACAAGTTTTCAGATTAACAGATCAGATGTACGGACTTAACAGACTTACAGATTGTCTAACTTTGTATTGGGCCTACAGATTCACGAAACAGGTTTATTAGATTCATCAGTTCAGTTGGTTTAACCCTATCCACCCAACATGTTTTAGACATCATATTTATCTCAGATTTGCATTAATTAAATATTAATGCACAGACCTCTCACATTAGGTCAGCAGCTTGTGGCCGTTGGATATGCCGGGCGGTTCCGGGCAGACTTCTACCACAAGCCAGACCTAACCTCATGTCTAAGCATATTTTAGTTATGTTCACGACCTCTCACATTAGACTGACAGTTTGCGGTTGCTGGTTAAGCCGGTTGGTTCCGGGCAGGCTTCTACCGCAAACAGAGTCTAACCTTGTGTCATAGCCAATTTATTCCAATACAGATTACACAGATATCAGACTAATTATGTCTATTTAACCGATTAAGCTTCTTTACAGGTTACATAAGATTAATCAGATTTCATGTTTTTACTCAATCTTAGATCGAGCTTACGGATTTTTGTACCCAAATTACAACTATTTAGCTTTCAACAGATTAGGCAACTCAATAGATAACAGATCTAATAGATTAGGCGATTCAACAGATTTAGCAGATAACAGATTTAGCAGATTAGGCAATTCAACAGATTTAGCAGATTAGGCAATTCAACAGATTTAACAGATAACAGATTTAGCAGATTAGGCAATTCAAAAGATTTAGCAGATAGCAGATTTAACAGATTAGGCAATTTAACAGATTAGGCAATTCAACAGATTTAACATTTCTAAAATTCTATTTATGTATCCTTCCTAATAATAAATTAAGCCTAACCTTACATGCCTAAATCATGGTCATAAGTCATAATACAACATATGCCCAAATTTTAATTAAGCTTTGCATAGTACAGAATATTCTCAAAAATCCCCAAACAATATGAATTATGCTAAATTATAGCGTATGATGTCAAATATCCAAAAACCCATATTTAGGCGCATTCACATTAATAGTTATCTTATTTTAACATAGATCTTTATTCCTAAGTCACAAATCCTTCATTTATTTTCAAGTCATAGATCGTGATATAAAATATGCCCAAATCTAGATCTTAAATTTTAATCATGTATTATGTCCTCACAATCAGATCTTGCACTGTACCATGCATTATATTCCAAATTCCAAGTCATATGCTATCATATAATAATTCTTCTTCCAAATCACAGTCTATCATACATAGTATGCACTGATTCTAGATCTTAATTTACAACCTATGTTCTTTTCTCAAATCAGTCAAAGATCAGTCATGTCCAATTATGCATTATCCATTATTTGTCCCAAAATTTAGCGTTCGTGCGTTAATCTCTTATGAAATTTGGTGCAGGCTCATGGTAGCCTGGCTATAAAAAGGAAGAAAAGAGGGAACAGATACAGAACAGTCACAGTCAAGATAGATCCACAGAAAAGTATGCATAACCTCAGATCCAGATTCACAAAAATGTCAAGATAATTATTAAATTTCATATCTAAAAATAACTATACTCACAAAAAGGGAACGATTCTTATATTCTGGAATCTGTGTTTTGACACTGAATAGCGCTCCTTTGATGTAGACTAATTGTTCTTTTAATCCTATTTAGTTTGGAAGAAGATGCACTACTTTTATCCTAGGTTTCAGTAGAGTAGCGATGCCATTATTTTATTTTCTAAGAGGGAGAGAGCTATGGAGCCTAGAGAATAGTGTAGCAGATTTAGGTTTTGGCTTAGGGATGTATTTATAGGAGAATAGAAGTGTCCAGGGCCTTAGATATTAACCTAGAACCAATCCAGACAATCAGAACAGCCAAAACCACGTCATACGCCGAAGAAAATCGGATCTGGGAAAAACAGGTCGACCTGTAGGGGGGAGGTCGACACTAAGGTCGACCGCCAGGTCGACCCTATGGTCGACCTGCCTACCTAGGTCAACCCCCAGGTCGACCTGGGTCCCGGGCGGGAATTTTCCCGCCCAGCCCGCTTCTAGGTTCAGATTTTTGAATTTTGAACTTGGAATTTATTTTCGAGCTGTTTTATATTTTCAGAAACTTCCGAAGGCCATAAGGAGTCCGATTTATGCAAACTCGGACTCAAGCAGAATTCAGAGATGAACGCAATGGCGTAACCCGTTTTTCTTAATTCTCAATTTAAAATTAATTATACTTCATTTTGTCACTCTTATGTTTACAGAAAATTCCGGGTGTTACAATAGACTTTCAACATAATTTGATTTCATTATCATTGCACGTACTGATTTCAATTCTTTTGTCCCTGGACTTAGTTATAAGTGATAATAAGCCATCACCCTGACTGGCATTTATCTTTGTACAGTGAGTTGAATATTATTCGTATTATTCTTCATACAGTGAGTTGCATTTATCTTTGTACCACGACTGGCATGTGAATTCCATCACCATTCAAATTGCACAATTGAAGATCCCTTGTTTAACATTTTTAATTGATTGTTTGAGACAGCAAAATTGTGAAAGATACATAATAATTTACAACTCTTAGGTTAACACTCACATGCTTTCTTATGTAGACTTAAAAATTATTTGCTTTTACATAACTTTCTCTACTCCTTACACCACTGCCAAAAAAAGGAGTAGATTTTTACTTAAAGTCAAAATTTCTATTTTCAGTATCCTTATTTATGGTGACCTCCTTGTCTTACCCTCGCAGTGCTAGAATTTTTTTGCATAGTTGTCCATTTAGAATAATTGAAAATGTAGAAGAAGAAGTACTTGATTGAACTTATCTATGAATCTCATGCTAGCACGTTTTGTAATAACTTAACAGGAATAATGTTAAAACTAATCATGCATGGAGCACGTTCTATGGATGGAGTATATTTAAACTTAAGTTACCTTGTTCATCGACTCAGTTTGCAACTCGGTTTTGTGTAAACTGAGTTTGCAACTCAGTTCTGTGTAAACTGAGTTTGCAACTCAGTTTCGCGCAAATTGAGTTGCAAAAGTATGAACGCCATTCATTTCAACTATCAATGCTACGTCCTTTAACCTTGCAGATTTGACTGGTATTGCTATAGATAATTAAACCCACCTTTAGGATCAATTTTGATATTTTTTCCCCACCTATGTCATTCTGATGTTTACTTCAAATCGTGTTATGTATTTAATTCTATATGTAATATATAGTTTCTTTAGACAATAATTCTTTTGAATTGATTCGTACATTTTTGAATACAGGAAAATGTCCAACATTGATTGGAATTACTTACAAAATAAATTAACTTTATTTGCACCTATTTTTCTGAAAATGTGCAACATTGATTGGAATTCATATGTCTTACAGACACGATGCTCTCTCAAGATTGGAATCCATAAGGTTGCATGATTCCATGTGGTTCTTTTTCTTCTTCTTTTTGAAAAAAAAAATTAATCACATAAAGATTGGGTTGTCACATTAAAGATCAGGAAAGGTACTCATGGTAGTGGAAGTTGACTTTGTTTTTCAATGTTAAACTATAAGTAATTTTTATGCAATGCATGCTTCTTTAGCCATACATAGATATATACCGTATAAAATACCATATATACGATGGCCTGGAAAATGAGTTGCCTCAATACATAAATATATACGATGGCCTGGAAATTTATTTTTTTAAATGGTTGTCCTTGAAATACTCGACTTTTATTTGGATATCTATGTCCTTGAAAAACTCAATTCATTTTTAAAGAAGCCACTTTTGGCATTAAATTTTTCCAAAATTTAAATTAAACCTTTCATTTTTACTGCAATATTTACAGTTTCAAGTTGAAATACATTGCCGGTGCGGGTGATTCATATTTTTTTAAGAACATAACTGCCGCTATTCTTGGTTCTGGATTACAACTCATATAAGATTCTCGACTTGCAAACTGGTGTACAAAACGACTTGACAAAATATGGTTTCTATTTTTTCTTTGCACAAATTTATGTGGGGTTAGGGGTGTAAATCGGTCGGACCGGACCGGACGGAGGTGTGTTTAGTTTCTATCCTAAAAAAACCGGACCGAACACGAACCGAACCAAATATTTTCTCGGACATATTTCGTTGTTCTAACTCGTGTCCTAAATAAAATCGGTTGGACACGGACATATGTTTTTCGGACATGGAAACGATCGGACTCGGTCGGACATGGCTATTTATATCACATTTTGTAAATTTTACTAGATTTTCTCTTAACTATACGGCGGATTACAAGTAATTCGGATGAATTCTGACGAGCTCGGACCGAACATGATTTTTTCTCTTACAGATCTTGTTGTCCTAACGCGTGTCCTAAATGAAAATTGGACGAACTCGGATGAACGTATTTCAATCACGGACACGAACGGATGTCGGACATTTGGACAAAATTTACAGCCCTATTGGGTGGCAGCTTAATAAATGGATGCTTTTTATTCAAATTGGAAAACTATTAAGCAGCTTAGGTTGTAAGCAAATATAGTTTCTGATACTTTCGATGATGAGATATATAAATGAAAATTCCCAGTTTTGAGAACAGATTTGAAACATAAATTCAAGTTTTCATTAATAATAAGTATTATCCTACACTTTGCTTGCCTTTATAATACATAAGAACACCATAAATAACCTGCTTTGAAATAACTGTTTATGGACTCTTCCAAACTTGATCAAATCATTTATTTGAATTCTGTGTGATTTTGTTGGTCATATGAACATTGCTGGAAAATTTGCTGGAAAATTTTCTAGAAATTTACTGGTTTAAATTGTATAGTAGTTTAAAACATGATTGAGGGACGAGTTGTTTTATGCTTTTAAATATGGATTTTGATTTACTTGATACGAATGCCAACTAACTTTATTAAATGTTTTATTTTCTTCGCTCTCTCTCTCTTAATGTTGATGATATATTTGATTCCTTGTCCAAATTGAAATGAATGTATTATACTCTTTGTTCATAAGCAAAAATACATTTAGCTTTTGCAAGTGGTCCTAGGCACAAAGTCAATAAATGTAATACGTTCGAGTTGGAGAAGGAAAGGTCTTTGACATATTGTAGAGTTTTCCTATTTATGTTCACAAATTTTCATGATGATTTCTAATTCAAATGGAAGTGTGAATCGATTACTAAGACTGTTTTTTGTCAGCATCTATCTACAGTACTTCTGTGAGTGCCATTGTTTTATTCCCAGTTATATTTTATTATACATAACTAATTGATTTCAATTACCAGGGAACTGCCGCAAACATTAGCTAAATATAAAGTTTGTTTTCATTATGGGCACAATATCTATAGATTTTTTATTTTCTTAATTTTGTATTATTTTCATCTTCTTTTAAGTTGTTACAATTGGTTAAGAGATCCAAGAGAGACACGACAATAATTCAAATGACATTATTTTGTAGGCGCCAACAATTTGGATCTCATGCAGCTAGATCGATGGTTTGGGACTAGAAATAATGTAAATTTATATGATATGCTTTAATGGTTTCATTTTTCCAAGATTCCGACTTCTTTTTTGTAATGGATAGAAAAACCACTTGAAATGCCTGGAAGAAACTATTCAGATAAAGCAAAAATCAGTACAAAGTAGATAATAAACAAGATATTGCAATCAATGAAACAAAGGAGTCCCAAATTATTTGTAAGCATCTAAACATGCTTCAAAAACATGATATTTTAAAGTATTTTATTCGCTGGAGTAAGACAAAAATTGCGACATTGGTTAATGGCCTTTCAGATTCACAATGCAGGAAGCAACCTTTATCTTTGAGCGCAGTCCATATGGTTAGGAGTAATGGATGTTCTACTGTCATAAGGACTGCATAATGAGTAATTTTCTTTAACTTCTCAATTATCTTGTATGGGCTAATTTTTTTCTACATGCTCTTCTTTCTGGATGCTCTACTGGTGGTTTAGCTACCATTTTACATTATGATGAGTTTAACCAAAAAATACAAAAGTTAAACGCATTGTTGATGGTGGTCCTTTCTTTGAATGTAAAACTTTCACATTCCACTCATTTTTTGTTGCCCTTTTAAAGTCATTTATTTTAAGAAATTTTATAATCTAGGTTCAGATTTTATAATATCTATGAACTATTCCATTAAGATAGAACTAGAATCACTACAAGAAATACATTATCCCAACAGTTCAATCATTCCATGCAAAATTGTTCAATAATAACTTGAATCTTAGAAGCTATAATTTACGAAATCGTTAGTGAACTTTCCGTTGTCTAGGACTTTTTACTTTTCTATCTAAATGTTAATTTCAGTTATTTATCACACAAGAACGAGTGAAAACATGTGCTACGATATGACATACTCCTAAACCTGTTTTTTCCCCTCCCCAACTAGCTTGTCACTATTCAGCAACAATTTATTAAATCCATTGTATTAGAAAACTAAGAGGTAAAGTCATGTATAAGGGGATCATACATAGAGTGCTCTGAAGTGTTAATATTTTGGTTGAGTAGTAGGCAACGTTGTGTTTTTATAGTAGGTAATTCCTGGAAATTTGGTTCTAGTGACTGTATTTTATACGGTTTTTTCTTTTTCAAGGACAATCATTCTATAAAACAAATTTCAAGACCATCGTGTATATCTATGTATAGAGGCAACTCAATTACTTACATATTGTATGTTGGCCACTATTTTAGCATATTGCAAAAACTGAGTCACGGACTCAGTGTGCAAACTGAGTCGAGACTCGGTTTTTGCAAACTGAGTCGCCTCAGTTTGCAAATTGAGTCGCAGACGAGACTCGGTTTTTGCAAATCGAGTCGCCTCAGTTTGCAAACTGAGTCGCGAATTTGCTACTCGGTTTTTGCGAATTGAGGCGACTCAGTTTGCAAAAACCGAGTTTCGAATCAGTTTGCAGCCTGAGTCGCAGACTCATTCACGGCTCAGTTTTCACATTGAGTCCGTGACTCAGTTTGCAAAAACTAAGCCGCAGACTCAGTGTGCAAACTGAGTCGCGATTAAGTCTGCGACTCGAGTTGCAAACTGCGTCGAGACTCGGTTTTTGCAAACTAAGTTGAGACTCGGTTTTTGCAAATTGAGTTGAAACTCGGTTTTTGCAAAGTGAGCCACTAACTCATTTTTGCAAAGTGAGCCGCCGACTCGTTTGCAAAAACCGGGCCGTCGACTCGGTTTGCAAAAACTGGGTCGTCGATTCGGTTTGCAAATTGAGTCGAGTACTCAGTTTTTGCAAAACTGAGTCGAGCCTCTTGTTATAAATACACTCAGTTTTATTGTTTATAAATACACTTGTTATTTATCGGTTTTGCAACTTGTTATTTATGTAAAAATGATTGCATTTATATTTTGTAGGCACTTGTAGAGGAGGAGGAAAACAACATAATTCGGATGTTGGATTTGTGATATGGTCCATGTTTTGCCTTCGCAATATCTATAGTTCTATGTAACTTAAGTAAAACTTTGTATTTTGAACGTGATATTATGGTATTTTGAAATTGGAAGCATGTAGCAAATATTTGAGCATTATGGGAATGTGACATTATTGAATTTGAAATATGGAAGTGTACTAAATCTTATATTGAATTGATATGTTGAATTATATATGTGTATGGAAATCATAAAGACATGTTACATCCATTTTTTGTAAGAATTTTGATATTAACTGTGAAAAAAATAGAAAAGAACTTAATTTTGTATTGTAACACATATAAGTGTTACGAAATATTTTGGATTAGCAACAGCTATAAATGTTACAAAACTAAAAAATCTACAATGTAATTTATGTATGCCAACATTTATAAGTGTTAGTCGGATTATGATACTGACATTTATAAGTGTTACTATATCTTATGGTTCCAACATTTATAAGTTTTAGCAATAAGTATGTTTGTAACACTTACAAGTGTTACAATATATTATGGTTCCAACATTTATAAGTGTTAGCAATGAGTCTGTTTGTAACAATTATAGGTGTTACAAATTTGGCTGCCAATTCCTCACAAGCCATTGGTAACACTTAAAAGTGTTACAAAAATTATTTGTAACACTTATACTCGTTGGGAATCCCCTGCTTTGGTGTAGTGCTCCAAAATTCAGTAGTGAAAATGGGGTCACGATCACTCACAATACTGGAAGGTATTCCATGTAGACAGACTATCTCACAAAGATAAACAGCTGCTAACCATGTTGTCGTCCTCTTACTCTTAACAGGAATGAAATGAGCGCTCTTAGAAAGCCTGTCAACTACAACCCAAATATTGGTGCTGTCTTTCCTCGATCTAGGCAAACCATCAATGAAATCCATAGAGACGCTCTTCCACTACCACTGTTGGAATGTATATACATACATATATATATATATATATATATAATTTCAGTCTACATGCTCATATTTCAACTATACATAGTTTACCAACCTTATGTTATATTTAAAAATATCCATATAAAGTTCATTTCACTTCATAAGTTAAATTTAGATACCTCAAATTATTTTTCCTTCATATATTCAAAGATACCCCATTGAAAAATTCTTGTTCAAAATGTTACCTATGAATTATTTTATTAAGCTTTTAACCCCTTAATAAAGGCATTTATTAACAAATTATTATTTGATAAATCGTATTTGTCTCGGTTTCTTTAAGATAACATCTTTGAGTTTCATGGGCAGCTAGTAGTTTAGTTTGCAGGTTTAGTCTTTAGAGCTGGATTCAGATTTTGGAGCTAGAGTTTTGTTGGATTTTACTTCTTCCACTGTGAGCTATTCGCTTCCGCTGAGTTTGTATTATACTCTGATTCATTGTTACTCTGATGTAAATGAAATAAAAAGTTCTGTTGTTTGTGTTCAAATATGTTAGTACCCATAACCATCCGTCTTGATGAACGATTTAAGTTGGTTTAATTACCGTTGAGAATCGAGCAAAAAGGAGGTCGTTACATCCTCGGTCTTCACTTATCAAATTGTTTAGATTGATTGCTGATGTCTCGGATTGGGCCGTACACCCAATATGAGGTTATAAGTGGCATGAAATCTAAATATATTTGTATATTTTCGCGTTGTCGTTCCATTCAAACCCAGAACGGACTTGTATGGATTGTGTGTCTGACATTAAAATTGACCGCATAACACTAATTTCCGTTAATATATATCGGATTTGTGGCAATATATTATCCTCATCTCTAAGTCATATGAACTTAGAGGGTATGCACTGACCGAAATCAGTGATATGTCGTGAATTGTCAATGTGGCATACTTGAGTTATGAAACGAGCTAATGATGATCAAAGCACGGCTTATTGAAGCGTAACTTTGTGTATATCATGACATCGACGAACCTCACACCTCAGATTGATGGTAAACTGGCAGTTAGGCTGTATACATAATCTATAGTGAAAATCGAAAGCTTCAGCGGTAGTTCTACTTTGAAACCTGAGGGAATAAGGTGTCTGATGTCTGGATGTTATCCAAGATATATACTTTTGCGCTATGTATTCGGTATCCATTGTATGGATGTTAACCGGGAGATACTTAGCTTTGTGTCCTCCAATGATCGTTCGTGTTAGGAGCCATCATGTTGGAAACCCAATCTCCAATATGAGCCCATGCGATTTTGATTGTATACCTATATGTCATTAAAGCCAATTGGGGTTATGGGGGTTATGATTCTATATTTATTTGCAAAATGATTTTTCGACACTATGTACTAGTGGTAATATTAAAAGAGGATTTTACGTATTAAAGCATTTTGGTTATCATAAGACAAAACTCGCCTATTTGGTTACATTTGCATTGTGTGATGCAGGATGAGCTTATGATAGCTTTATTTTCCAAAGTAAAATTGCGAATTTCTGTGCACGAAAATTCACATGGAATAAACCCGTTCCGCGTTAGCGGCGTGGCTCGAGGAATTATCCCAACTTTAAAATAAACTGAAATAGTAACTGTTTTGCGTTCTCACACCAGTCCCACAACTGACTTGGAGTTTATTGTTTCCCCCCTAAACTCTGGGTGCCCATTATTTTTGCATGGGCAGTTAGTAGTTTAGTCTGCAAGTTTAGCTTTTAGAGGTGGATTCAGATCTGGAGCTAGAAATACGTTTTGGGATTTTACTTCTTCCGCTGTGAGCTTTTGTTTTCTGCTGAGCTTATGTAGTACTCTGATTCATTGTTACTATGATGTAAAGTTTTGTAATGAAATAAAAGTTCTGTTTTGGGTTCAAATGTGTTAGTACCCATAATCATATATCTTTATGAACGATTTAAGTTGGTTTAATTATTGGCGAGAATCGAGAAAAAAGGCGGGTTGATACAATGTGGGACTTCAAAATGATGAAGTAAACCTCCGGGCTTCCTTTGCTCACCCATGACTTGCTGGCAGAGCAAACATCGAGAAACAAACTCTGTTATATCTTTCTTCATCTCAACCCAAAAGAAAATCCTCTTCATATCTCTATACATCTTATCACCGCCTGGATGGATAGTCATCCTAGAATGATAGGCATCCTCAAGGACTGTCTTCAACAAACCCCAAACCCGTGGAACACAAAGTCTTCCATCTTGTCGCAACCATCCCCTATCATCTATGGAATATTTACCGAGGTGACTGGAAGACCCCTCTACTGAGCATATCCAAGATATCTGCTAGTTGTGGGTCCTCTCGTTGTGAAGTCCCTATCTGATCGAACAGAGTAGGTCGCACCTCTAATGATGCCAATAAACCAGGTGTGAACTCGGTGGAGGGTTTAAAATCAAAAGTCGATATAAAATCCAAGCTCTGCCTCTCGACAAAAAAAGGACCTAAGGTCATCCTCTGCCTACTCAATGCATCTTCCACTACATTATAAGCTATCTCAAAGTCATAGGATGTTAGTAACTCCATCTTTGTTGGTCAAGTTGAGATCCTTCTGTCAGAACAAACACTTGAGAGATTTATGATCGGTGTACAACTTGAACTTCTCTCCAAGTAGATAATGGCGTCAAGTCTTAAGCGCGAATACTATGGCAGCTAAATCTAAGTCATGGGTAGGGTAGCTTTTCTCGTGAACTCTTAACTATCTACCTCCATAACATACTATCCTTCCCTCTTGCATCAGAACCGTACCTAGCCTTGTACCACATGCATCAGTGTATCCTGTGAACACCTTATTCCCATCAGGCAAAGTCAAGGCTGAGGCTATTATCAGAGTCATCTTCAATCGCTAGAAAGCATCCTCACAGTCTATACCCCAAGAAAATGTCAGATTCTTCTTCGTTAATCTGGTGAGTGGGACTGATATCTTTGCGAATTCTTTGATGAACTTCCTATAATAGCCCGCTAGACCAAGAAAACTCCTCACCTTCGTTGCATTCTTTGGAATCTGCCAATCTTGAATAGCAACTACCCTTGCGGGATCTACTGCTATCGCACCCTTAGAGACCATATGCCCTAGAAACCTCACATCTTTTCTCCAAAAATGACAGTTGGAAAATTTCGCCTTAAGCCAGTGCGTAGGGAGGGTTTCAAAACCTCCCTTAAATGTCGGGCATGCTCTTCCCCGCTCTTCGAGAAAATCAAAATGTCATCAACAAAGACCACAACAGACTTATTTAGGAACTCCTAAAACACCCTACTCATCAGATCCACAAAATAGGCGGGTGCATTCGTCAACCCAAAATGCATGACGAGCCACTCGAAGAAACCATCTAGAGTTCTAAAGGAAGTCTTGTCTATACTATCCTCGGTCACCCTCAACTAATGAAAACTGTGGCCAAGTCTAACTTAGACGAAACAGACGCACCGACAGGCTGGTCAAACAAATCATCTATCCTCAGAAGTGGGTGCCTGTTTTTCTTAGTGAGCTTAGTCAACTCTCCGTAATCCACACATAAGTGAAGCCAACCATCTGCCTTAGTTGCGAATACTGCTGGAACACCCCATTCAGATATGCTTCGGCTAATGAACCCTTTCTCAAGTAGCTCCTAACTTGTTTGCTGAGCTCCCTCCTTTCTCTCGGAGCCATATGGCGCACAGGCAATGCAACTGGCTTTGCATTGTCCACCAAGTATATACGGAAATCAATCTCGTGCCTCAGAGGTAAGCCCCGAACCTCCTCAAAAACATCAGGATACTCACAGACTACTGGTACATATCGTAGACCATTGATAGATGTATCAAGCGACTCTAGGAAACTAAGCATGACAGACCCTTTAGGGTTACAAGAAATCTCGAGGGTCCTCTCATGGTAAGTCAAAAGTCTAACGGCCTTCCTCTCACAATCCAGAATGGAACCATACATGGCTAGCCAATCCATCCCTAGAATTAAACCATAGCCCATAAAACCAAGTACATATGCGTCTCATTCAAACTCGACGCTCAACACAGATATTCTCAAACCCCGACAAATCATAGACAAACAAGTCGTACCCCAAAGGGGTTTGAGACAACAACGGGATCCAAAATCATACTAGTACTAAGGAGTAGAGACTCAACCACAGAATCAGGTATAAAAGAATGCGAAATGCTAGAATAAAAAAGAGTTCTAACAGGATGATTTGAAAGAGAAATTAAACCTTCAACAGAATCTTTCCTACCTCTATCCAGCACACAGAGCACGAAAGCATGCACCTGCCCTATAGAATATCCTACCCTCTGGCCTTGTCCTTTCTTCTTCAGGCACTCCCTAGAATAATGTCCGACCTCTTCACAATGGAAACAAGCATTCTTCTTTCTTTTGCAGCCTTTGACCAAATGACCCTCGCGTCTTTCTCGTTCTTTCCACCTTTTTTGTTGTCGTTGTTGATCTTTCTTAGGCCACATTTTCTTATTTTGTGTTTCCTCAATCTTAGCCGCTTTCTTTTCACCTTTATCTTCTTCATGCATCAATGTCATATCAACGGGTTTCTCAAAATTTGCTCCCATCGGAATATCATAGCCAACCCATGAAGGGGTCCATTCAATCCTCTAGCAAACCTCAAAGCTTTCTTGTGCGGAGTATTCACTAACTCCAACCCAAACCTCGCCAATTGATTAAATTTATTAACATACTCTTTGATAGTCATGGCCCCTTGCTTAAGTGTCAAAAACCTTTCCATTCGCATACTTTGCTCAGCTTGAGAAAGAAACTCCATTTCGAATCTTTGTCGGAAATCATCCCAAGTCTCAACTGGACACTCTGCGTGTGTCACTTCCCACTAGAATGAATCCTCATATTGGAGCTACCAAACGTCCAACTGAATCTTCCTTCGGTCGTTAACCTCAAAAGTCCTGGATAAATCCTCCATCTCTTTGAGACAATTCCTTGCTTCTAAAAAAGTCTCAGTTCCTCGGAATGGCTTTCCTCCTATAACGCAGAAGTCCTTACATATCTTGGAGAAGTTATCAACTCGCGGAGGGGGAGGAGAAGGAACAGCGGCTGCAGCTAGGGGAGGGGCGTCTGCTTAGCCTCTGGCAGGCGCCGTAGTTTCAAGATACCTACAGAACCAAGCCGGTATCGTAACGCCCCCGGGAAGAATCGGTTCCTCAGAAATGTTGAAAAAAGAAAAAAAGGGATTCATACAGAGTATTGAAAGATATTCCGTATAGCTTTGGGGAATATGTTTTTCAAAACAGGTTTTTCTTTTGAAAAAGCTTTCTTTTAAAACCTTTTTGAAAAAAAAAATCAGAATCTTTTATTCGGTTTGGTAACCTTCAGCTCTGATACCAAATGTGACACCCCATGTTCATTAATGTCACTCCTTATCTGAATGCATTAAGTTTCATGAAGCGTTATAGGTAAACAGAAACAGAAATAATACAATACAGATATAAAATAACATTAGAATTTTAAAACTTTATTAAAAAGAAAACATCGTGGTCCAAAACATAGTAACATCATAAGTCTGAAATACAGAAAACTCATTACATCAACTTAAAACTTCTGTCATGTACTAAAATCATCAGAGTACAATAATAAAAGAAGCATAATTCCCCATAAATATAGCCATATCGGAGAAGACAGGAAATCAAAGCGGTACATCTAAGAAGCTCCAAGCAGAATGAAAGAGAGAATCCAAATCAAGCCTGAGTATTCCCACCCTGAGAACCTAGGGAGGGGGGAACAAAAGAGAGAGAAGAGGAAAAAAAATGGGTCAGACATAAAGTCTGGCAAGTCTAGTTACTTTAAGCATATAAATAAGTAAAAGCATCATAACATGCATATAAACTGGATGAGAGAGACAACAGTATCATAAGTCATGTATAATAGACCGAGCAGGATGAATAGGATAAATATGACAGAATATATTGCGCTTCTAAAGTACTTTTTTTTGCACATATACTAGTGTAACAAGAATAAGATGATCCTAACCAAAATAAAATGGTAGACTAAGGTGTACTTCTAGTACAAGGTTTTACCCCCAACAAGAAGAACATGTAGCCTAATAGGAATGACAGGTGTTACACCCAACAAGAATAAGAAGCTCCCAATAAGCAAGACTAGATGCACCGTAATTACTACCCCCAATCAATCGGCTCCCTATCCCATAGATACCCTGTGCTGGCCCCACAGTAGGATGCAACACTTCCTAAAGTGGCATCCCGTTATTTTCAGGATGTGCACAAACATATCTACTGATGTCACAATGTCTTATCTTCCCGAGGAAGCAGAACCATGCACACACATGACTCCGATGGAACACGCCATCAACACCCTCACCAAGTGACTTCTTATAATCAGCTCAGTAAGCGTGCCCCGACCCCGACCGATTTCGGAGTACTCGTTTGATACCTATATGAGTTACTGACTAAAACGGATCCCACAGAACAAGAGATACAAGCTTCCCTCCTAGGCTTGCATCCCCACTACTAGGATTTTAACAAGTTATCTCTAACAGTATAACAAGGTTGCATAACCCCCACATGTAAAACAGGTTAAGTTTTGTCGGGTATATATATATATATATGTATATATGTATGTATGTATGTATGTATGTATGTATGTATGAATGTATATAGCCCGCCCCCACAAAATTAACTTAACCCCCACTGATTCAAGAAAGTTCACTTAACCCTTAATCCATTTAATAGGTTCATGTAACCCTCCACAAATTTAAACAGGTTAACAAGTTATCCATTTATGGCTTATCAATGGACTAGACCTCTCACATTAACTCTACTACTTGTGGATGTTGGATATGCAGAGCAGTTTCGGGCAGACTTCTACCACAAATCGGACTTAATCTCGTGTCTTAGAACTATTACGTGTACATTTATGCACTCGACCCCTCACATTAGATTAACAACTTGTGGAAGCTGGATTTACCGGGCGGTTCCGGGAAGACTTCTATCACAAGTGTAATCTATCCTCGTGTCTAAGTGCAGTTATGGTTTGTAATTACTGTAAATCTAGGCATGTTCATTATTGACCAATTTTCATGTTTATTGAAGATTATGCCCCAAATCCCAGTATGATTCATAATGTAAGTTATGCCCAAATTAAAATTTTAGATTAAGGTATAGATTATGCCCAAATCCCAATCATGTTTTGATATAAGTTATGCTCTAAATTAACATTCCCCATCGGTCCCAATTTCGTGTGCTCGCATATTTCAGCGATAGGCCTAGGCTTGAAGGTAGCCTGGCTATAAAAATAAAAAGGGAAGGAGGAAGAGAAGAGAACAAGAATAAGCATAATATGTAAGAAATAGGCATACCAACTGAATAGGCATATGGTGACAGAAATAGACCTAATGGCATAATGGACATATGATTACAAACTTAGACATGATAACAGAACATGCACATCAGGAATAGACATATGAAAACTAATCAGCAGATTAGGTGAACAAGTAACAGCAGATCTGATTAGTTATGATTCAAGTTATTAATATGCACTGATTTAGATCCAACTTATGAACATGTCAGGATTACTTTTTACATGTATACATCTAAAAATAACATAGACTCACTGTGACTGCATTTAAAGAACAGAGAAGTGATTATTGATGTCGTAGCAGAGATCCTTTTATCCGTATAACTTGTTATTACAGAGGAATAGGCTATTTTAATCTGAGTTGGCGCAGCATCTCATTGTCTCCATTGTTTCTGGTGAATAAAATAATGAGAATGAGGTCCTATTTATAGCCTAAGGTCAATGAATCTTGTTCATAAACGCGTCCACGTGCACAATGGATCTACCCGGATCTAACAGGGGTCGAACCCGGGGTCGACCCATGGTTTGACACCCATAGGGGACGGGGTCGACCCCTAACGAGCCGATTTCATCCCTTATCCCGCTATTTGATTTTGAATCTATTTTGTTTATATTTAAATGGCTTATATGTATTTAAACTTCGAACCTTAATATCTTCTTCATACGATGTCCGTTTTACGTAAACTTGGAGTCTATATTAAGAAGAATTCTGAGACGAACACAAAGGTGTTGTCCGTTTTACTTAATTCCGAATATTTAATTAAGTATTCTTCAGTTTATCATTATTGTGTTCTTTAAAATTACGAGGTGTTACAGTGGGTGTATATCACATTTATAAATCAAACTTCGAATAGAGCATATGCGAAAAAGCATAAAGGTTAAGCACAACATGCTAAAGAACACTTATAAGAATTACCAAATATTATTAAGAAGTAATCAAATAGAAGCATCATCAATGATCAGAGGTTATTTATGTGCATAATGCCGAATAATTTTAATATTAGCGAAAGTAACTAATTAATATTAAACCATCCATAAATTCCTCGGAGTTTGGCTCAGAGAAATCGTACGAGATCCAAAGGAATACCCTCTCTGGCACATAGGTAGAGGACTTCTTTTGAAAATAAACTAATCCTATCCTGAACCAAATAGTCACTCAGCAGTACTTCCGTTCAGTTTCAAACCATTTGATCCTTCAGCAGTGGTTCCGTTCAATTGTTTCATCATTTAGCCATTCAGAAAGTAGTTCTGTTCAATCATCAAATGTTTTGATTGTTTAATCGTTCAACAGGTAGTTCCGTTTGGCCATCTGAATCCACAATCGTTCAGCGAGAAGTTCCGTTAGATCAAACAGTTATTAACCATTCAGCGAGAAGTTCCGTTTGGTTATTTGGTTGTTGGGTTTCTAACGTCTAGCCTTATCCTTAACCCCCAGGATATGCGAATGAATGAATGTACTCTAAGAGAGGAATGCAAGTCCCTTTATGGGTAGATGCATAACTAGCCCCCACTAAAAAAGGGGCCAATTGCGCTAACTAGAGATGCAGATATATTTAGGCCCCCAATAGGGAACTCCATTGCTGGAGATGAAAGCATTGTATCCCTGCTTGAAAGGCACTCTCTTGTAGGAGATGTTGCTTCTCTTCTTAGAAGCTTTTGTTACTCCTCTTTGGAGGCTTTTGTTTGTTGTGGCTTATCTCTCTGGAAGCTTTATTTGGCGATCCTCTTCTGGGAGGTAGTATTTGTTGGCACTTCTCTTTGGAAGCTTTATTTGATGCTCCTCTTCTGGGAGGCACTGTTTGTTGGCACTTCTCTCTCTAGAAGCTTTGTTTTGATGCAACTTCTCCCTTCGGAAGCCCTATTTTGGTGTCTTCTCCCTCCGGAAGCTTTGTTTTGATGTAGCTTGTCCCTATGGAAGCTCTGTGTTAATGTAGCTTCTCCCTCCGGAAGCTTTGTTTTGATGTAGCTTCTCCTGCTAGAAGCTCTATTTTGACGTAGCTTCTCCCTTCGGAAGCTCTGTTTTGATGTAGGTTCTCCCTCCAAAAGTTCTGTTTTGATGTAGCTTCTCCATCCGGAAGCTTTGTTGATTGCACGTTCCATACCTATTACGGAAGTGTTTATGTACGTTAATAAATGAGGCTGGTGACAAAATTTTGTGTAAAGTAAAAGGATAAGGGGATCGGAAAGAATCATATTCATTCTGAAACGGTATTGAGCATTTGATTGACTTCTTTGTGCAACTTTTATTCGAGTTTGTTGCATGTTTATCTGGAAAGCTCCCACCGAAGCTTGTTATTGATTAATATCTTTGTCATGCATTTATCCAAGCACTTTACTCCTTAGATGCTTCCCTTTGGGTTTCCGTTCCCCTCTACGGGACGAGATATAGGCAGAAGGCGCCCCTTTGAGCTTTTGTTGCATGTACAAGCTTGCACAAGGTTTGGTTTTTACCTGTAAAGACACTTGAACTTGTATTAATTTTTTTTGACTACAAATAGGATATAGCATGAAAAGATTAAAGTAAAATGGAATAATGAACATAAAACTTATAGTTAGATCAAAACCCTTACTGGAGTGTTTTCGGCTATTTATCTTGCTGGTCGTCTGTCAATCCTTCTAACATGGGTTCTGCCATAGTAATGTTTGCACCATTTGATGGCTTTCCACTAAGCATTGTTAGGAAGATCCTGCAACGAAGATTTCAAGGGAATTATATAAATCCATGTAGTTTTTGAAGACACAAAGGTGATTTTCGGGGTCCATAGTTCCATTATACAGAAATGGTGGCATTTTCATATTGAATGAAGCTCTAGCCATTTTTATTTCATTAGAGAAGGTGATTCGTTGTAGATTCCTATCTTCTGGCAACATAGGGTTCTATCTTTCTTTCAAACCGTCTACTTATTTGAATAACTAGTTGCTTCCTTTCATGACTGGAATGTCCTGTGGGCTTGGTGTAGTACTATCTTGTATATTGAGCCCTTGAGGTTCCAACGCTCTTGATTCCACTTCATCCGGTTTTGATTTAAATGTCCTTTTGACCATGTTTTCTTCAATGCGCCTCCTTGCATCATCGATTTGTGAAGCCAAATGCAGTACCTCCCACTCATAACTGGCCTCTTTCCCTAGGCTTGGAGGTTTTCTGTTTTGCAGACCTGCTAAGTTGAACCCTGGAAGTACATCGTCTTCTAAGGTGGATGATGCAAAGAGATATTGTTCAAGATTCTTTCTTGGTCTAACAATCTTCAATGGATATTGGGAGCCTCTTTTATGGAAAAGGTAACAAGGGTGAAGGCCTTATGACGGAAGGTTTAAGATAGGGACAAAGGTGAGGAAAACGAAGGTTCGGGGAGAAAGTACAGGGAATAAGGTTGGCGATTCAAGGTTACACTAATCTTTAAATACTCTGGATCAATGATGCCTCAAGGGGTTGATCGATCTTCATATGCTCTTTATTGAGACTCTTTATCTATAATCTTGCTACTTCAAAGCTTAGTCCAATCCGGGACGGAACAACACAGTTAGAAACGTAGCGAAGTTACCTAAAGGGTTAAAGGTAGGAATAGGAATCAGAGGTTCATGCCCTCCTTCTACCTCCAAAATGTTAACGATATTTTTCATCAACATCGGAGATAGGTGTAGGGAAGTGGACCTAAGGGGAAAATAGGATTATTCAGCTCCCACGAGCATGAGTTAGTTCTCGATTCCTAGATATCAAAGTCTTGAGTCCGAAGATTAGTTACTTTCCCTCAAGAGGTGAGTATCATGCTTCTGCAACTCGAGGACCAACAGTTACCTTGGGATAGGGGTTTCCTAAGAACAATAAAAGTGAGGAAGCTAAATAGCTTGTTGAAGGATCGCTTAGGCTTGCTATAGGGTAAGAGCTTGTGGAAGGTTAATCGGTCATTTAAGACCTGGAGAGAGGTTGGTGCGAAAAGGCTTATATCATAAGGAAAGCGTCAGGTCGCTAAGAACCTAACGACTTGTGCATGGATATTCTCGTAATCCAATAGCATAATAGAATATGTACAGAAATATATTGAAGAACAATATAGTATGCGGAAAAAGTAAGAACACACAATTAATAGTGGTTCGGTTCGACTTGAACCTACGTCCACTTTAAGGACTTTGATAATTTTATTCATAGAGGAGGTTACATAAGAAATCCCCAAATTGATTTACAAATTAGGGTTGCTCTCTAGGACATGATCGAAAGAATGAGGAATGAGAATTCCGTCCCCACAATGAGACCCGTGGGGTCTTATTTATAGGCATATTGGGCCTCCTTCTTTTGTGGATTCAGTAGAAGGCCTTTTTTGGAGGTGGAAACAAGGTTTCGGCCGCCCTTGTGAACTTTGGAATGCCCTCATGGATGCTTCTTTGTCTTCGAAATATCAACCTTGGACTCTCGAAAGCTGATCCGGTGTCATTCATTCCGGTAGTTTGGTCTCGAAATTTGAGAGCTTGGCCTTGATGGCTTTTCGTTTCAGGACCTCTGGTCTCGGTCCGCCTCTATACGTCTCGGTTTAAGCATTGGATTATGGAATCTTTGGTAGCTATAAAGGATGTCGGTTTTGGCTTCTGACATATGTATTCGTCTTTAGTTATAAAGGTAGGCCTTCGGAATACCCTTCTGATGATGCTGAAGATACTTCTTGATGTTGGTGTCGATACCAAGTAGGTATAGGTAGGCTCTTTCCTCCTCCTGCTTATGTTTCAAATTATATGCTTTCGGTAATCCTCTCATCATACTTCTTGATTTTGGTGTCGATACCAAGTACGTATCAGTAAGCTCTTTCCTCCTCCTGCTTATGTTTTAGATTATATGGTTTCGGTAATCCTCTCATCACCAGCTTCCGGTATCATGTGTAAGGTTTTCGGAATAACTATTTTGTGCACATTTTAGTGCCAGCCTTATCTTGTCGGTATCTTCTTTTTCCATATCGATCCTGAACCTTCCTCCGTCATGCCCTTTAGGAATCTTCAATACTACCTTCTACCTTCAGCTATCGGTATTAGACAGATATTGTTGTGTTCTGATTTTTCTTTACTGTCGGTACCTGCTTTTAGCTTTTCCCTTTTGCCCTATGGTTTGCTGTTGGCTCTCGGATTTTGCTTCCGGTAACTCCTTAGATTCGGTCTTTTTTCCACAAGTCTGGTTTTGCTGTCCGAAATCCCTTTACCCTTTCGGCATTAACGTTTCTGCTTCTTCAATATTTGATTGGTACAAAATTTGGTGTTAACAATTATTATTGTGTACATCCAAATAGAATTTCACATAACATCAAACTAAACTAGTTTGAGTTTTAAACTCGATATTTTTATTTTCAAGTTAAAACAATACTGAATTTATTGAAAATCCTTTCGTTGTATTAAATAAATTATTATGGTTTATGAACGACTTCATAGCGACTTTCTGAAAATTTGATTTGGACATAACTCAAAATCTACAATATGAAATCTCGATTTTTCTCTTTCATTAGAAAATCATAATCCAATAGATCCGAACGATTTTTGTTTCAAAGAATTCCAACTTATCTTGGATCTTATACATTTAATTGAAGTTCAATACATAAAACTATGAACTACCATGACGCTACAGGCTCTTTTGTAACTAAATACAAATTATATGTTCAAACTATGTTTAATAAACAAATTCCTTAAAATTATTCAAATCTAAACTTAAACCTTTCATATTTTTCAATTCATATTGTATTACAAATCCAACTTTATTTCAATTATTTCCTTATTAAGATATTATTTTATTATTCAAGTTTAATTATTATTCAAAATTATTGAATTTGAGCCTATTTTAAATGTGCAATTTTAACGGCTAAAAATCCAGGTTGTTACAGTTAAGGAAATCCAGCAGGTCCTTATGATGATCATTGATTGAGCCAGTTGGCACATGATGGTTTGAATTCACTTAGGAGTTGTAACAGTGGTTGAGTTATCTAACATATGAGGTGGTGTCATCATCGTTGGACTTCAACGAAGTGAAAAGTCTATCGTAATTGGTTTTTCGCTAAATGCTTATGGCAAAGGCAATGGAGGCTATATGGCACGCATATGAGCTATGTGGAGGGTTTGAAGTCACACTAACAAAGAATCAATATTTCGAAAATCTTCACTAATAATAACAATACCATAATCTAGTACGTAAGTATCTCTTGTAAATTGCGAAGGAAGCTGAAGCCTACGCATATCATCGACCAGTTTGGCTCCTATCTTATTTAATTATACATACAACTTCTACTCTCCTTCCCTTCTTCGTTGAACAAAGTAGTTAAGTCAACTGGCGCCATTGTTAAAACTAAAAAAGTATCGACTTTCATCAACAACCTGAAATTTGTTGTTCAACAATTTTAACTCGATAGATTAATTTATGCAATGTTTTCAAGTTGTTACAAGAACAACCCCTCTTCTTTTTTCAAGATACAAATTCAAAGTCGGAAATGTAAACGTAAAGGACTCTGCAATTTCTAGAGACCAAATATACATGTATTCTCATGTCTCATGAAATCATTCAAGATAACATCATATGGATGTGTATGAAGCACTGTATATGATATATATTGTTTACGGTGTCGAAAGATAGTAATATAAATGAATAATTGGTCAACAAGTAGAGTTGGTTTCAAAGAACAAATAATTATAACTTAATTTGTTGTCAACAGTGATTCATACAGTAGTATGCATTGGCAGAGTGCTTTATTTATTTATTTTTATACATCTTGTCATTTATTCTATATTGTCGGTTTTTACTCCACATGTTTTGTAATTAAATTTGTTAGATATCTATGTTTCATGTAAAATTTTAAGGTAGCAACTTCAAAATATATATTTTTCTACGTCTTTCTTCTATAATTATGTTACAAAAGTAAGATGATCTGATACAAGGTTAGTCAGTCAGCCCAAATCAAAGATTTTGGGTTGGATAAATTTTCAGTACTCCCTCCTTACTAAGCTTATATTGAAAACATTGTCAATTTATTGATAATAAAAACCATACGACAATGACGTTAAAACATTTTTTGATTAAGTATAGGTGAAGGCGTAATAGGATGGACGTAAAAGCCTATATAATTGTAATATGAAGCACGATGAAAGAGGCATACAAGGAAAAAATGGGGGGGGAGGGGGGGAAGTAGTAATGCAAAGGCAAAAAAAGGCGGAGCAGTAACAATGAAGAAAAAAAACAAGATTAAAAGTTGGAAAAGTGAGCGAAGGGCAAAGTTGAGCCTAAGACCACAGACAAAGAAACCATGCACCATTACGATCCAGCCGCACAAGTCACGCAGCGCTAACATATTTTAGATAACTATCAAATAATAGTAAACATAAAACTTTTAAGCTCTCTTATTAATTCTCTCTTAATATTTTATTTTGAAATTAATTTATTACTTTACATTCATTACTTATTTTCTCACATTATTTTACCTTTTATGTCATTTTACATTTTGGTATCGACATTATATCATTTAGTAATAGCTAGCTCCTAACATTTTATATTTAAGTCCACATATTTAAATTAATTATAAAACATAAAACAAGTAATTTAAATAAAATTAATTAACTAATACTCTTTTAAATAAAAAAGAATGACAATATTATATTTTTTTGTCTTCAAATACATACATCTCAATTCTCTATAATCATTTGACTTCCACTCATTATATTATAATATTTTACATTTAGTACCATATTTTATAATTGATTACATAATATTAAAACTATTTGAATAACTTTACCAAACTAGTATTAATTGATTCAAAAATATATAAGATTAACCATATTCATATTAACAAAGATAAGAAAATAATAATTCAGATATATGAACACGTCCATCACATAACATAAATTATATGCATAGATAACACAAGTTCAATGTTTAACTCATTTACATCAATATATTTACCATGTATTGCATTGTAATATTAACATCAAACGCTTACATTTCAAAAATTATTTAGTAATTTACAAAATACCGCACTATATCACTTAATATCGAACATCCAAGTCAATATTTTTAAATTAATTATGTGATTTTGCATTTAAATTCAATTAGCGAATTATTTTTAGTTCATCTAACTAATGTTGAATGTGATTTTTCAAATGTAAACAATGTTCATATTAACAAAAATTGAAAAATTAGTTTTCCTTTCAAATATAAAGTTAAATAAGTCATATATTTTAAAAAAAAAATGTATAAACAAAAATAGAAAATTTAATATATTATATACTTATCTCAATAAATGTAAACTGAAGAAAACAATTTCCCCTTCAAGTACCTGCATTTTAGTATTTCTACAATTATTTACTAAGACTCCTCAATTTTCGTGATATATTATATTTGAATATTATGTTTAAACTACTAAAAAAGTCTTAACTTCTTTTTATTTAAATAATCTTAAAGAATATTTAGTCAATTTTCCCAATAGCTTTTAAAAATATATGCCAAGTTTACTATATATATTCATATTAAAAACGATAGTTTTCCATGCAATGATAAAGATGTATAAACCACCTGTGTATATCAGTAATAATGACAAATTTAGTTTGTAATCAGTATTCATTTATATCATAATTTTTTTTAACATCAATAACTCCACAATAAATTTATTCCTTTTTTTTGCAAATTTCTTTTCAAGTCAACTCTCTTTGGTGTAACATATAGTTAAACCAACTTCATAGTTTTACGTTTACCTTATTTAAACAAATTCAAGTAAATAATATTTGTTGTAAATAATATTTGTTAATTCATCGAGTAAATTACTAACATATATCAACTTCGACATGTATTGTATATCCATATTAACAAAAATGGTTTAAAAAAATTCTCAAATACACGCGCATGCATATTGTTTGTGTAAGCTATATAACATAAATTACACACAAACAATAATAATAACTTTAGTTGATAATTTATATATTTCACATCAAAATTTATCATATATTGCATAACAACTCATTTAAATATTAAAATTGTAAAAGCTATTTTTAATCATATTTCTGTGTGCAATGCACGGGTTACACAATCATTTAAATAAAAGGCGGAATCATGAAAAATAATAGATGCAAGACTATAACCAAGGATCAAGTCATTACCACTACAATATGTCGTCTAAAAGTAAAGCTACTATAGTATATTATATATCCTTTGAAATTGAGAGCATCTCCAACTGATAGTTGGATTTGCGAAAATCAGAAATCCACACTCGTTCTTGCTTCCAAGAGTGGTTTGATTCTATCCATCGTGTGGATTTCGAGGGTAAAAGGTTTGGAATGTGTAAACCTTTGATGCGCTTGTTGAACAAACATCTGATAAGAGGCGTTTGAACAACAAGCGCCTACAGTCAAGCGTTTGCTGAACAAATGCTTTACTGCAAGCGTTTGTTCAACAAACGCGTGGAATCCAATGGCTTTAATATTCCTAGCGACTGTTGAACAGACGCCTGGAGGCCAACGGATATATTTACAATGGCTTAATGTAGTAACTGCTATTTTCCATACAACCCTATAAATATACTCCTCTATTATCTTCAACATCAAATCTTCTTCCATAAATCTAAACTTATAAACTAAAATGATTACTGATTTTGATGTCTATGCAGCAAGAATTAGCTTCGAATCATTTGATTTACAAGATGTCAGATAACCGATTGGTAGAATGGTAACTACTGCAAGTTGGATTGCTATGGAAGACTATGATCTTTGCTACATCTACCGCTCACTTTCGCAAAATCCTGTTGTGGTGATGATCAAAGTGGTGAAACATTTTAGGGTTGAATCGCTAATGCGTACAATAGGAAGAACATGGATCAGAATAGAAGTTTAGCTAAGGCCGTTATTGTAAAGTTAATCGTCAAGCATAATGCTTTGATTCGCAGATGTTCAAGATGAAGCAGCGTAACCCAAGCAGATTCGGAAGTGATACTCATATGGTAATAATTGTTTACTTCTTATTTTTATACTCTAAGTCATAGAGGTATACCAAAAGTATCATATTATTGATGCATAGACTTGCCGCAAACAAGTTATTCAAAAAGATCTATAAAACGGAAAGTAAATAAGGACCTCATTTCTAGTTCATGCATGTGTATGACCTACTGGTTAATCACGTGAAATGGAAATCATCACTTCAGAAAACAGTCCAAGACGTCCAATCAAGTAGTAATCGTGGGAAAGATGGAAGATTTGGAGACAGTTCTAGTCCGAGAGAATCACCGGACAGTTTTGTTTTCGGATCAGAAGACGTAAACCATAATGATGGCCAAAATGTTAGGCCCGAAGGATCCAAGGCGGCAAAGTAAAAGCAAGTTGCAGGAGCAAATGAAGGCGAAATCAGAAAACTTTTGAAGGAGTCTACTGAAATGTATTTGAGTGCACTGGAGAGAAGAGCCAATCACCACCAAGAAAGGATTGATGCAATTCATTAACTTGTAGAGGTAAAGCGAAGAAAAGAGGAAGATGCAGTCATGTTTATGGATACTTCGCAAATGGATGATTTGCAACGCGGGTATATGGAGTCTCAGATATTAGAGATAATGAGGCGAAGAAGAGAAGGTTTTTTATTGTAGATGGCTACGTAACATCAGTATGGTGTAAACTTTAGTTGGCAATGTAAGCGCCGGTTTAGTGTAAGAGGCTATTTGTTTATATAGCATATGTATGGCTAAAAGTTGAGTTATCTATGTAGTGTATGTAAGCAATTAGTATATTGGAACTCATTTTGTTTAATTTATATTAAATTACATTACTGCTTTATTTATTTTCGTTTATTTAATTTAGTAAATCGTAATATTTTTAAAAACAATTCCATAGCGACTTTTGAATTTTTTTTAATTTGGACGTAACTTGCAATTTTGAACACGAAATCTATATTTCTCACTGTCGTTGTAAATTTTTAAGTCAATGGTTCCCAATGTTACTCGTTGAACATAAATTCGAGTTATAGCGAAACCAATACATTCAATCGAAGTTCGAATCGAAAATCGACGAACTACCGCGACGTTACGAGCTCGTTTCTGAATCGTTTATAAGTCGTTAATAACGATATTCGAGTAATCAATATATTCGTTTAACGGTGAGTTAATAAATCGGGTCGTCCTCGGTTTACTTAACTAATAAAATATTACTGAAAGCAATTTGGAAATCCTTTTGCTCATTTTGAATTTATTTCCGTTTATTTAATTTAGTAAATTGTAATATTTTTAAAAACAATTCCGTAGCAACTTTTAATTTTTTTTAATTTAGACGTAATTTGCAATTTTGAACACGAAATCTATATTTCTCACCGTCGTTGTAAAGTTACGACTCAATGGTACCCAACGTTACTCATTGAATAAAAATTCGAGTTGTAGCGAAACCAGTACATTCAATCGAAGTTCGAATCAAAAATCGACGAACTACCGCGATGTCACGAACTCGGTTTTTGATCGTTTATAAGTCGTTAATAATGATATTCGAGTAATCAATATATTCGTTTAACGATGAGTTAATAAATTAGGCCGTCCTCGGTTTACTTAACTAATAAATTATTACTGAAAGCTGTTTGGAAATCCTTTTGTTCATTTTGAATTTATTTCCATTTATTTAATTTAGTAAATCGTAGTATTTTAAAAGCAATTCCATAGCGACCTTAAAAAAAATTAATTTGGACCTAACTTGCAATTTTGAATACGAAATCTATATTTCTCATTGTCGTTGTAAAGTTTTAACTTAGTGGTACCCAATGTTACTCGTTGATCATAAATCCGAGTTATAGAGAAACCAGTACATTCAATCAAAGTTCGAATTGGAAATCGACGAATTACTGCGACGTTACGAGCGCGTTTTTGAATTGTTTATAAGTCGTTGATAATAATATTCGAGTAATAATATATTCGTCTAACAATGTGTTAATAAATCGGGTCGTCCTCGGCTTACTTAACTAATAAATTATTATTGAAAGCGGTTTGGAAATCCTTCTGTCCATTTTGAATTTATTTCTATTTATTTTATTTGGTAAATCGTAATATTTTTTAAAACAATTCCATAGTGACTTTTTAAAAAAATTAATTTGGATGTAACAAGCAATTCTGAACACAAAATCTACATTTCTCACTGTCGTTGTAGAGTTTTAACTCAATGTTACCCAACGTTACTCGTTGAACATAAATCCGAGTTATAGCGAAACCAGTACATTCAATCGAAGTTCGAATAGGAAATCGACGAACTATCACGATGTTATGAGCTCGTTTATAAGTCGTTGATAACGATATTCGAGTAATTAACATATTCGTTTAACTCGGGAATAGTAATGTCACAACACACAAAATAACAAAAACATAAAATATAGAACAACACATAAAATATAGAACAACAAAGAAACAGTAATGTCATCATCGGCGTACCGGACATAACAAAAACATACACCAATGTCACAACACATAAAATAACAAAAATACAGAAACAATACTGACATCACTACACGTATGATAATATGTAATATAAAACATGCCAGGCATAATGAAAATCTACACCAATGTCACTACACGTACCATCAGTCAATAGGCATAGCATCACTACCAAATGCATCAGAACTTACATCATCGGCGTCATCAATATCACCGGGCGGAGGTGAATCAGCACCAGGACCCTGCTTCTGGATCTTGGCCTGCAATGAAGCCATCTGGGACTTGTAATGAGCCTGCTGCTCGGCCAAAGCTGTATGTATACTCTGGTACATCACCTATGTGTACTCCAGTGTTATACGCTCAAAAGCAGCCAATAACCGTCTATCATGGTCCATATAAAGCGAGTACTGATAATGTGGCAACTTGTATTACACTAATGCAAATTTTATAATAACAACATATGCTAATGTAATTTATAATTCTTACGTACCTGATGTGAATGGTACAACCGCAATGGAATCTCTACTATATGACCCGGTATGTCGTACACCCTAAAAGTGTGAGGTGGAAGGGTCCAACACACCACTCCGCGTGAACTACAATGATATAGGCTCAAAGGTAGCGGGATGCACCAGGGCTCCACCTGCTACTGTAGACGACCCAATATGGTCGGAGTTCAAACCCCGAATATAATCTGGTAAAGCATAAGCACGTGGTGCAACTCGAACCCAATAGGAATCAAAATGTCCTGCCACTGTAAAAGGCTCACCGTCCACCCATCCTGCAACCCCAATACCCTCAATATATGCCAATCCTATCTGTATATCACCGAACATCTCATCCCGTAGGATCGGATCTGTAACACCCCGAATTTTGTGACAATTAATTATTTAAATAGTGCATATGTGTGTATATATATACATGGATAGACATAAATATATAGAAGAAGAATAAAATAATGGTAGCGTATGATTGCATGTAATAAATACGTGCATTGAAAAGAAGAAAAGATTAATGCAAATAGCAATGCATGCATTAAAAGAAAGAAGAAATTGGTTGCATGCAGCGCAGTGTAATTATATTGCATGCAATGATTTACAAATATTATGCATTAATAAGAAAAGAAAAAATAAAATAAAAAATATGCATGCAAATTGATAAGATTTCATGCAATAGTTTAAATGAAACATTACATGAAGAGAAGGTAAAAGAAAAAGAACAATGACCACCATTGTTTTAAGTCTTGTTAACAAAAGCCTAAATAGTCTAGTTGGTTAGAGCATGTGACTTTCATGAAAGTGACGCGGGTTCGATCCCCACAAGTGCCATATTTTTATTTTAAAGGAACGACTAAAATAATACATATTCTAATGAGAAAATATGTATAAATGCACATATAAGGAAAATTATATATATAAGGAAGTATAAAAATATATGTATACATGTATATGAAAATATATGCGTATATGTGTGCAAATATATATAAATAAAGAAGAAATTCAAAATAAGGCTGCAATCAAAGAAATATGGTAAAAATTAAACAACGACATAACACCGTTTGAATTTTGAAAATGAAATAAAAGCTCTCTCTCTATATATATGCATGTAAAATGGACATTTGATGTTTTGTATACATATAAGGAGATTATTTGTAAATATAATATTTAATAGATCAAAGAATGTATAACGGGATACTAATCAAACATTTAAAATTAAAAACATTAAAACAATAAACATCGTATCGTAATCGCTCGCAGTACCCAGAGGGTCGGCCCAGGGGTTGACACACCCATAGTGCGGTCGACCCACCCCTGATCCAGGCAGGTTCATCGATGAATCTGGACTATTTTCTTAACCATGTTCGTTGCTGACTCAACGCTGCGTGTACGATAAGATCCTGAACACCTATAAATAGGCTAGTAGAGTCTAGCCTAAATCTCACATTTTCTAAGAGGCTGTCTAGACTCTGCCATTCTTCTTCCTCCTCAAATCTCTTCAGAAGATAGAATAATTAGTTTAGAAAAATTCTGATTCAAGATCTGGAGGAAAAGAACATATATTAATAAAGAAGGTGTTCATAATTCTATTCGAAGTAAGGTAAATTCTTGGATCTGGTCAATTTAAATTTCTCCTCTTCCTTCTCTTTTTCTTTTAGTTGAGAATTGTGGATCCATGGTAATTTAGGTTCTAAATTCAGTTAGGAGAACCATGGAATGCTAGATCTACACCAGATTCATGAATTGTAAAGCAATTAAGTGAGTGGATTTTAATTATACATTTTTGATAATGGTATATTTATCGTTTGACATTCCCCGTTAATATGCATAGTAAATCTGCTGAAATGTATAAACCTTTAAAATATGTGGAAACGATTACTGTTGTATACATACATATTTTAATAACTTATTAATAAGGTATTGTAAGTTAATTTATAGTAAAAATTGGGATAATTACATGTTAATCTGTGGCATATTATGTACTTGAACCCTTAACTATAAGAATTGGGATAATTACATGTTAATTTGTTAGAGGAATAATTACATGATTGACCATTACATGTTAGTCTTTTAAAATAGAGTTAATTACATGTTAGAAGAGCATGCAACATGATAATTAGTTAAAATAGACTTAATATCATGTTAAGCTTGACAGGTAAAAATAGAATTACAATAAAAATTAGGAAGAATGAATAAGCCTAAATTATATGGAAAATTTACGGTAATTAAGAAATGGTAACCGCACTTAGACATGAGGTTAAATTCAATTTGTGGTAGAAGTCTGTCTGGAACCGCCCGACAAATTCAAGGGGTCTATGCATAAATGTACATGTAACGGTGCTAAGACATGAGGTTAAGTCCAACTTGTGGTAGAAATCTGCGTGGAACCTCCCGGCAAATCCAGCATCCACAAGTGGTCGACTTAATGTGAGAGGTCGTGCATAAACATATATATATATATATATATATGTGTATATATATATATATGTGTGTGTGTGTGTGTGTGTATGTATATATGAAAGGATAGAAATAAAAGACACTAATTGTGATTAATGAAAATGAATGAAAGTTACAACAGTAAAATGATTGGAACGAACGGGGAATGATAATAACCTATTATGAATAAACTTGAAGGGGAAAAAGGAAAAGATAAAAGGTAGGCTTATCCCATAGACAAGTGGAAATTATAACATAAGTTATAATAAATGAAAAGGAAACTTATTAATAAACATTAGTTAGAAAAACTAAGTTAATAAATAAACAACAAGTTGTAGTGACAATGTAGGATGGAATTATCATTAAATAAGAAAGAACAAGGTGAATGTATGAGATGAAATAAGTTATATTTAATCATAAATATTAAGTGACATGTTAAACAGAAAACATGTAAATTGAGATAAAATATACTTAACTACATATTAAGTAGAACTTGTTATTGTAACCACAAATGTGGACAATGAATAAAAGAGATTGTAGATTACAGATCTTGGATTACAATCTATAAAATAACATGTTATGGGCTTATTAATAAACTTAAGTGGATTAAGTTATATAACCGAAATTAATAAGCAAAAGGAACTTGGTAACCTGAATAAGAAGTCAATATGACTTGAAATGACCAAGTTAAACTGGAAATCTGATGAGGTAGAGCAAACGCGTAAATAAAACGATTAGACAGAGTGTCTAATAACATGTTAACCTGAGGCGCTTGGACCAGTCCATACATTTGAAGGTGAATACCTCAATGGGGTAGATCATCGTGGTGTCATGAGGCACGAGGGGAGTGCACGTCCATCTGATTAATCTTCCTGTTCTGCTGATATTCTGCTGGCTCCGAAGGACTGGAAGGGGAAGCACGTGGCTTCCTGGACGTGAAGGGTACCCTCAATAGTCCTCTGTATCGTGATAGCGTTCAAACTGTGCTCGTAGAGGTTAGGTCTGCGCGTTACTACCCGGTGAATATACCTTGACTGCCACGATAATGGGCAGTCAAAAGACTGTAGGATGACATAAGTTGTAACACCCCGAATTTTCTATTAACACTAAAGTTGCTAAAATAATAATAAGTGTGTTGAAGAGGGGATGTATCTAATATGAATATAAAAATATTAATAAGTATGTAAGAGAGGGGATGTATCTAATATGAATATAAAAATATTAATAAGTGTGTAAGAGAGGGGATGTATCTAATATGAATATAAAAATATTAATAAGTGTGTGAGAGAGGGGATGTATCTAATATGTATATAAAAACAATAATAAGTAAAGGGGGATGTATCTAATATGTACATTGTAGAAAATATATATATTTATGACATGAATAGAAGTTTATTAATATGCTGAGTGTTTGCTGAGTCACTTCTGACTCATTGCTGAGTCAACAAGATAAACCCCATCTTGTCTGAACGGCTGTGGTTATTTCTAGGTTAAATCTAATGGCCTAAATGAATTCTAAAATCTATAAATAAGTGGGTAGACCCTAGACCTAAATCACTTGTAAAATTAGAGAAGCTACCGTCATGCTGCTGCCATGGAGTTCAGCATAGCCGTCACAAATTAAGAAGAGGAAGCCTAATCATCTACAACTAAATCTACACAAATCAAATCAAAAGATCTCACTTTATCTAATTCTTTTCTTTTGTTGGTGAGTATGATGATTCTCACAAGACTATTACAAACTAATTTGACTCAGTTATGAATGGATCACAAGAAAGTGACGTGATTTGTAATTGTAAATTCTATATATTGTGGATCTCTTATTATGTTATTATGTTGTCGTATGATGTAAATTATATATGCTATGTCATGCTATGTTGTAAATTCTCTTATGCTATGTCGTGCTATGTTGAGAATCATGTCAAGCTATGTTATACAATCATACTATGCCATGTTATAAATCATGCTATATTATGTTGTAAAATCATGATGTTGTTGGAACATGCTTAAAGTTATGTTTTTTTAATTTAATTGGATCTTGTTTATGGGAATTTGCCTATTAGGTTAGGTGTACCCATAAACTTGAAACTATAATTAAATAAAACTTGAATATGGGAATTTGCCTATTGAGTTAGGTGTACCCATATAAAACCATGTTGTTAAAAAATTAGATGATGTTGATTCACACATGTTCATATGTAAGTTTATGAAAATTGATTGAGATTATATTAGGTGAATTTTGAACAAGTTGACACCTTTAGGTCCATGACATGTATAATCTATGCAAGTTGGACATATGCAAGTTTCACCCCTTATTATGATTCATTTGGTCACATATACATGTTGTTATTATGATAATCTCTTTTATGCTATGAGTTAGGCTATTCGAGTCTAACATATATTTTGCGAATAAACGTTCAAACGTGGGGTAGGGGTAATATTAGGAATTAATAAATTGGGTGCAATTTTGTAAGATTTTGCATACCATGAATGGATGTCCATAATTGAGTCAATTATGGACATTGTTAAAAATTGGAAGTAATTAATAATTCAAGTAGGGAATTATTAAAATTGGGGGAAAGTGGATTATTATTAATAATCAATGCTTAGGACACGAGGTTGGACCCGTTTGTGATGTAAACCTGCCCGGACCCGCCCGGCAAATCCAGTAGTCACAAATGTCGGCCCAATGTGAGAGGTCCTAGGCCCAAACTAAAGCATAACAGTTGTAAAGACACGAGGTTAGACTTTTTTATGGTGTAAGACTGCCCGGACCCGCCCGGCAAATCCAGCTGCCATAAATGCCAGTCTAATGTGAGAGGTCTTTATGAGGTTATGGCCTTAATGAACTAAGAAATACTTAACCAGATAATCATGTAAGGTGGGACATGGGGGTTAAGTAGGTGCCTTGGGTGGCATGAGGAATCTGGTGGTTGCCTTTAGAGGCATTTGAAATACGATTAGACTTAACCAAACACACATGTAAATGAACATGACTAAGTGGGTTAAGTGGGATGGACTAATGGGGACAAGCTTAGGTGGAATGCTTGTGGTAAATAGTGGGGGCCCATTTCAACCAGTATCCCAAAACGTATCTTTGTGGGCTCGACCCAAGTCGAGGACGGGACACACATACTGGGTTTGACTATAAGAGGCCAAAACAGGGAGCGGTGACAACGCAAGTCCAACGGGTTTCATATGCGTGTCTGGACCCGGGCTGGTAGGTAAGACGTTGTTGCATCGTGTAGGTATAAGCCGTGCATGTCCGTTGTATCAGGTTGCCACTTTAGGGGAGTGATACACCCCACTGTGGGGCCAGCACGGGTATCTACGAGTTAGGGAGTCGATCGAATAATGGGAAGTAGGGTACACCTAGTGGATATAGGGGCAGGCGGCACCTATGTAGTCAGCTAGGGGTACGTAAAGCCATTGGGAAAGTTTCTAAGTGAAGCTAAGTGGGATGAATCTTTAGGGTGACTGGTGTGGTGCAGTATAGTGTTTATCCTTTAGTATTTAGGAGCGCCTATAACGTTGCCTTTAGCGATTGTCTATGTCCTTAATCTGCTCTTCATAGACATTTTCTTGTTTTCCAGCTTATGCCTTAGTCCAGTTATTTTGGTAATAGTATTGTAGAATTATCATATTCACCAGACTTTATGTCTGACCCCCTCTTTTCCATCCTTTTTCTCCCTTCAGGTCCGCAGGTTGGGCCAAGTTCTAGTGGAGTCTAGTTGGATCGCTTATCTACTGGAAAGCTTGGACTGCTGAAGTAAAGTCCAGCTTGTTATCTTTCTTTTTAATGGCTATTCATGTAATGGGATTATGTACTTGTTTTATCAAGATAGATATTGTACTTGACATTGAATATGGTGTTATGATGTAATCAAACATGTTTTGACTTCTGCTACAATGAAATAAAGTTTTTGAATTTCCAAGTACTATTTTATATCTGTCTTGTTGTAATTTTACTGTTCTATATTCACTTAAAACCTCCATGGAAGTTAATGCATTCCCTTTGTGAGTGACATTAATGGACGTGGGGTGTTACACGTGGTATCAGAGCATAAGGTTACCAGAACAGATAAAAAAAAAAATTTAGAAAAATATTTTTTTTTCTAAAGTATTTTTGGAAGAAGTGCTTTCAAAAAAAAACATGTTATTTAGAGTTTTTATGAAAAACATAATCCCAAATAGCCACATCCTTATCTTTATCTTTCGAATTCTCCATTTTGAATCTTTCCTTTTTCGTTTCAGCATGGCTGAAGATCTTAATCTCCCAGAAGGTGTGACGATTCCAGGGTGGTTTAGGAGATACTTGGAGGCTAGGGCCACCACTGCAGGCCCAGCGGATACTCCTCCACCCCTAGTTGCACCCATTCCTCCTCCTCCTCCTCCTCGTGTTGACACTTTTGCAAAGACGTGCAAGGAATTCAAGGCTATGGGAGGAAAAACTTTTCAAGGGACTGAGACGTTTGTGGAGGCCAGAGATTGGCTTAAGGAGACTGAGGAATTGTTGGATATCTTTGAAGTGGAAGATGGGAGGAAAGTCCGTTTAGCTGCTTGGTTAATGAAGGGAGAGGCCTCGTTTTGGTGGGAGGTCACTAACGGGGAACGTCCAGTTGATTCATGGGCGGATTTCAGACGAAGGTTTGAGGCAAAGTTTCTTTCAAGGGCAGAGGAGAACTTAAATATGGAAAAATTCCTGGCACTAAAGCAAGGGAGCTCATCAGTAAAGGAATATGTCAATAAATTTAATCAGTTAGCAAGGTTTGGCTTGGAGTTGGTGAACACGCCAGAGAAGAAAGCTTTGAGGTTCGTTAGAGGCTTGAATGAACCGTTGCAAGGGTTGGCTATGACCCACATCCCTATGGGAGCCACCTTTGAAAAGCTAGTAGAAATGGCACTTATGCATGAGGATAAGGCAGTTGAAAAGAAAGGGGATCAGAAGAAACCCCAACAGCAAAATAAGAAGGGTGGTAAGAACAATAATGGCAAAGGGAAGAAGAAATGCTTCAATTGTGGGACGCTTGACCATCTCAGCAAAGATTGTAGAAAGAAAAAGAAGACTGGTTGTTTTCATTGTGGAGATGCGGGACATTTAGTAAAGGACTGTCCAAAGAAGGGGCAGAGGGCAGGGTCTACCTCGGGAGGACAGGTGCAGGCTCTTATGGCACCAGGGCAGGCAAGGGGGCAAGTTCAGGCTATTGCGGCCCCACCGCTGCAAGAAAGAGGTAGAACAATTTCTGTTGAAAGCTTAGTTTTTCTGTTTGATCATCCTGTCCGTACCTTATTCGATTCTGGCGCATCTCATTCGTTTATCTCTGCATCATTAGTTGAATCACTGCACTTGAACACCAGTTTAGTAGAAGATCCCTTGGTCGTTTCAAATCCAATTGGGGGTTCGGCTCATTTGACCATGATATGTTTGGATTTGAAAATCTCTATACTTAGCGTTGAATTTAGATGTGATGCTTATGTATTGGGCTTCACGGGCTATGGGCTAATTTTAGGAATGGATTGGTTGTCTAGAAATAGGGCCATTCTTGATTGTGAAAGGAGAGTAGTTAGGCTTGTGACTCGCCTTGGTAATGCTCTCGACATCTTTTGTAATCCCATAAATTCCGTTATGCTAAGTTATCTTGAATCGCTTGACGCGTCTGTAGAGAACCTGCGATCGGTAGAAGTGGTCCGGGAATATCCGGATGTGTTTGAGGAGGTGAAGGGCTTACCTCCAAAGCGGGAGATAGACTTTCGAATTTATCTTGTGGATAATGCTAAACCCGTATCTTTGCCAGTGCGCCACATGACTCCTCGTGAAAGGAGGGAACTCAATAAGCAAGTAAAGGAGTTGCTTGAGAAGGGGTTCATAAGACGTATATTGGAGTGGGGTGCTCCAGTAGTTTTTGCCACAAAGGCGGATGGGTCTCTTAGACTTTGTATGGACTATAGAGAACTAAACAAGCTTACTAAAAAGAACCGACACCCACTGCCGAGGATTGACGATCTCTTTGATCAGTTAGTTGGCGCCTCAGTGTTTTCGCAGTTGGACTTAGCCACTGGCTTTCATCAACTGAGAGTGGCTGAGGATAGTATAGATAAGACTGCTTTTAGGACTCCTGACGGATTCTATGAATGGCTAGTGATGCCCTTTGGTTTGACAAACGCCCCTGCATATTTTGTTGATTTGATGAGTAGGGTGTTTAGGGAATACCTTAACAAATTCGTGGTAGTCTTTGTGGATGACATCTTAGTCTTTTCTAAGAATAAAGAAGAGCACTCCCTACATCTTAGGGAAGTGTTGGAAACCCTTCGAGCGCATAACCTTAAGGCAAAATTTTCTAAGTGTCACTTCTGGAGGAAGGAAGTACGATTCTTAGGGCACGTGGTTTCCAAAGAAGGGATAGCAGTGGATCCCGCAAAGGTGGTGGCCATCCAAGATTGGAAGGTCCCTAAAAATGCAACCGAAGTAAGAAGTTTCTTGGGGTTGGCTGGCTATTATAGGAAGTTTATCAAAGACTTCGCAAAAATATCAGCTCCATTAACACGGTTAACGAAGAAGAACCTGGTTTTTACGTGGGACAAAGATTGCGATGATGCATTCCAACGTTTAAAGAGAGCCTTAACTTCAGCCCCAGTCTTAGTGCTGCCAGACGGGAATAAACCGTTTACCATCTATACTGATTCTTGTGGGACGGGACTTGGCACGGTCCTCATGCAAGAGGGAAGAGTAATAGCCTATGGTGGAAGGCAGTTGAGGGTTCATGAAAAGAATTACCCCACGCATGACTTAGAGCTAGCCGCAATTGTTTTCGCGCTTAAGTCTTGGCGTCACTATCTTCTTGGTGAGAAATTCGAACTGTTCATTGACCACAAATCATTAAAATACTTATTCTCTCAGAAGGATTTGAATTTAAGGCAGCAACGGTGGATGGAATTCTTAGCCTCCTACGATTTTGAAATAGCATATACCCCGGGCAAGGGTAACGTGGTGGCAGACGCCTTAAGTAGGAAAATGTTGTCCTTGAGTCCGTTGTTTGTTGAACGACAAAGCTTAGAATTCATCTCTATGTTTGACTTTAGACCCTCCGTTGACTTAGTACCCGGTCTGTTAGCATCCTTGGAGGTTAGACCTACACTTCTAGGACGGGTTGGTGAGGCACAGCGAGACGACCCACAGTTGGTTGAGATAGTAGAAAAGCTCAAAGGGGGGGGGAGTCATCAAGCCATCTTCGTAGGTATACCCTAGACGATAAGGGTTGGTTACGAAGGGATAATAGACTTTGTGTACCACAAGACGAAGACTAAAGGAAGGCCATTCTTGATGATGCTCATCGCTCAAAAATGACCATTCATCCCGGCGGGGATAAGATGTACAAAGATATGAAGCGGGTTTTCTTTTGGGCCGGTATGAAAAAGGATGTGGCCGAGTACGTCGCTAGATGCTTGGTGTGCCAACGAGTTAAAGCAGAACAAAAGAAACCCGGTGGGTTGCTTCACCCATTAGAAGTTCCACTATGGAAATGGGAAAGCATCTCAATGGATTTTGTGGATGGATTACCAAGATCAAGGAAGGGTAACACGGGGATTTGGGTTATAGTAGATAGACTTACTAAAAGCGCCCATTTTATTCCCGTGAAAAGTAAAAGGACTGCTCCGTGGTTGGCTTCTGTATACATTAAGGAGATAGTTCGTTTGCACGGTATTCCTTCTAGTATAGTAAGCGACCGTGACCCCATCTTTACTAGCGAATTTTGGAAGAGTTTACAAGAGGCGGTAGGGACTCAGCTATGTTTGAGCACCGCATATCATCCTCAGACAGACGGCCAGACCGAGAGGGTGAATCGCATTCTAGAGGATCTTTTAAGGCTTTGTATCCTAGACTTTGGGGGTACATGGGAAGAGCACCTTCCGTTAGTAGAATTCGCATATAATAATAGCTTTCAGTCTAGTATTGGCATGGCACCTTTCGAAGCTCTTTATGGAAGGTCTTGCCGTTCACCTACATGTTGGTGGGAATCTACCGATAAAATCCTACTTGGGCCCGATATGGTTAGGGAAACCTCGGAGAAGATTGAGTTGATTCGAAGGAGGATGAAAGCAGCACAAGATAGGCAAAAATCGTATGCTGATAAGAGGAGGACAGATCTTGAGTTTGACATTGGGGACATGGTTTTTATCAAAGTATCTCCATTACAGAATGTTGTTCACTTTGGGTCCGTGGGGAAATTAGCACCAAGGTTTGTAGGGCCGTTTCCTGTAAAAGACAGGATTGGGAAGATGGCATATAGGGTGGAGTTGCCTGAGAAACTTAGTGGAGTACACGACGTATTCCATGTATCACATTTGAGGAAGTGTTTGCACAAGACCGCGGAGGTGGTAGAGCCGAGCTTGCTTAAAGAGGTGGAAATAGAGCGTGATGCAACAATTAGACGAGCTCCTAGATGCATTCTTGGGTCGGAGATCAAAAAGTTGAGGAATCGAGAGGTCAGACTGGTTAAAGTGCAATGGGGAGATGATGAGAGCAACGCAACTTGGGAGATAGAAGAGAAGATGCGTTCGTTGTACCCTTTTCTTTTTGAGGGTATGTCTTTTAATTTCTCCTTTATCGCTTAGCTTATCTTATCTTATCTTTAGTATGTCCTCTCATTAGTATCTTTGACCTTTAGTTAGGATAATCCTATGGTTGAAACATGTGTTTGAGACATGTTATGTATGATGGATGCAAAATGGATGCAAGTGTTTGCTAGTGGTTGCTCGTGGATGCATATATACACACACTTTAGGCACTAGATCGGCTCAGTCACTACATATTGCATATTGCATATATATATATATATATGGATGTATTTAGTAAAATGGATAAACGATGGTTGTATTATCATGTGGATGCTGCATTCAGATGATGGTTGTGCACGCATATAGAAGTATTATGTAGCATTAAGAATCTTTTGCATACATAATGGATGCATGGCACGATCATAGTTGCATTAAGGAGGTCAACTGAATCAGTGGACCGCCTGATTTTGCATTAGATACGGACATATACACACACTGTGCATTTAAACATGAAAGCATTAGAAGTCTGTAAGGACAATGGATGCCTGTGTATGATGGATGAGTAGATGGACGTTTGGATGGTAGGATATACATTCTTCCAGACTTGAAGATTTCGGGGACGAAATCCTAAAAGGATGGGAGAATGTAACACCCCGAATTTTCTATTAACACTAAAGTTGCTAAAATAATAATAAGTGTGTTGAAGAGGGGATGTATCTAATATGAATATAAAAATATTAATAAGTATGTAAGAGAGGGGATGTATCTAATATGAATATAAAAATATTAATAAGTGTGTAAGAGAGGGGATGTATCTAATATGAATATAAAAATATTAATAAGTGTGTGAGAGAGGGGATGTATCTAATATGTATATAAAAACAATAATAAGTAAAGGGGGATGTATCTAATATGTACATTGTAGAAAATATATATATATTTATGACATGAATAGAAGTTTATTAATATGCTGAGTGTTTGCTGAGTCACTTCTGACTCATTGCTGAGTCAACAAGATAAACCCCATCTTGTCTGAACGGCTGCGGTTATTTCTAGGTTAAATCTAATGGCCTAAATGAATTCTAAAATCTATAAATAAGTGGGTAGACCCTAGACCTAAATCACTTGTAAAATTAGAGAAGCTACCGTCATGCTGCTGCCATGGAGTTCAGCATAGCCGTCACAAATTAAGAAGAGGAAGCCTAATCATCTACAACTAAATCTACACAAATCAAATCAAAAGATCTCTCTTTCTCTAATTCTTTTCTTTTGTTGGTGAGTATGATGATTCTCACAAGACTATTACAAACTAATTTGACTCAGTTATGAATGGATCACAAGAAAGTGATGTGATTTGTAATTGTAAATTCTATATATTGTGGATCTCTTATTATGTTATTATGTTGTCGTATGATGTAAATTATATATGCTATGTCATGCTATGTTGTAAATTCTCTTATGCTATGTCGTGCTATGTTGAGAATCATGTCAAGCTATGTTATACTATCATACTATGTCATGTTATAAATCATGCTATATTATGTTGTAAAATCATGATGTTGTTGGAACATGCTTAAAGTTATGTTTTTTTTAATTTAAATGGATCTTGTTTATGGGAATTTACCTATTAGGTTAGGTGTACCCATAAACTTGAAACTATAATTAAATAAAACTTGAATATGGGAATTTGCCTATTGAGTTAGGTGTACCCATATAAAACCATGTTGTTAAAAAATTAGATGATGTTGATTCACACATGTTCATATGTAAGTTTATGAAAATTGATTGAGATTATATTAGGTGAATTTTGAACAAGTTGACACCTTTAGGTCCATGACATGTATAATCTATGCAAGTTGGACATATGCAAGTTTCACCCCTTATTATGATTCATTTGGTCACATATACATGTTGTTATTATGATAATCTCTTTTATGCTATGAGTTAGGCTATTCGAGTCTAACATATATTTTGCGAATAAACGTTCAAACGTGGGGTAGGGGTAATATTAGGAATTAATAAATTGGGTGCAATTTTGTAAGATTTTACATACCATGAATGGATGTCCATAATTGAGTCAATTATGGACATTGTTAAAAATTGGAAGTAATTAATAATTCAAGTAGAAAATTATTAAAATTGGGGGAAAGTGGATTATTATTAATAATCAATGCTTAGGACACGAGGTTGGACCCGTTTGTGATGTAAACCTGCCCGGACCCGCCCGGCAAATCCAGTAGTCACAAATGTCGGCCCAATGTGAGAGGTCCTAGGCCCAAACTAAAGCATAACAGTTGTAAAGACACGAGGTTAGACTCTTTTATGGTGTAAGACTGCCCGGACCCGCCCGGCAAATCCAGCTGCCATAAATGCCAGTCTAATGTGAGAGGTCTTTATGAGGTTATGGCCTTAATGAACTAAGAAATACTTAACCAGATAATCATGTAAGGTGGGACATGGGGGTTAAGTAGGTGCCTTGGGTGGCATGAGGAATCTGGTGGTTGCCTTTAGAGGCATTTGAAATACGATTAGACTTAACCAAACACACATGTAAATGAACATGACTAAGTGGGTTAAGTGGGATGGACTAATGGGGACAAGCTTAGGTGGAATGCTTGTGGTAAATAGTGGGGGCCCATTTCAACCAGTATCCCAAAACGTATCTTTGTGGGCTCGACCCAAGTCGAGGACGGGACACACATACTGGGTTTGACTATAAGAGGCCAAAACAGGGAGCGGTGGCAACGCAAGTCCAACGGGTTTCATATGCGTGTGTGGACCCGGGCTGGTAGGTAAGACGTTGTTGCATCGTGTAGGTATAAGCCGTGCATGTCCGTTGTATCAGGTTGCCACTTTAGGGGAGTGATACACCCCACTGTGGGGCCAGCACGGGTATCTACGAGTTAGGGAGCCGATCGAATAATGGGAAGTAGGGTACACTTAGTGGAGATAGGGGCAGGCGGCACCTATGTAGTCAGCTAGGGGTACGTAAAGCCATTGGGAAAGTTTCTAAGTGAAGCTAAGTGGGATGAATCTTTAGGGTGACTGGTGTGGTGCAGTATAGTGTTTATCCTTTAGTATTTAGGAGCGCCTATAACGTTGCCTTTAGCAATTGTCTATGTCCTTAATCTGCTCTTCATAGACATTTTCTTGTTTTCCAGCTTATGCCTTAGTCCAGTTATTTTGGTAATAGTATTGTAGAATTATCATATTCACCAGACTTTATGTCTGACCCCCTCTTTTCCATCCTTTTTCTCCCTTCAGGTCCGCAGGTTGGGCCAAGTTCTAGTGGAGTCTAGTTGGATCGCTTATCTACTGGAAAGCTTGGACTGCTGAAGTAAAGTCCAGCTTGTTATCTTTCTTTTTAATGGCTATTCATGTAATGGGATTATGTACTTGTTTTATCAAGATAGATATTGTACTTGACATTGAATATGGTGTTATGATGTAATCAAACATGTTTTGACTTCTGCTACAATGAAATAAAGTTTTTGAATTTCCAAGTACTATTTTATATTTGTCTTGTTGTAATTTTACTGTTCTATATTCACTTAAAACCTCCATGGAAGTTAATGCATTCCCTTTGTGAGTGACATTAATGGACGTGGGGTGTTACATAAGTGATTTGACGGTCAGGTTGTCTTATGACTAGGCAGGTTACGACCGTTTTATCAGGTTGCCTTTGGCGGGTCATGGATAGCAGTCATTGAGTACCAACCATCGACAGTCAGCGTGATGCATGATGCGGGAAGACGGAGAGCTAAATCTATAAATCATCGACCTTTCGCTATGAAGGCTTCGGTTGCGAGACAAGGCAATTAGGATGTTGATTGTTGTTTACTGGGCTACATCACTAGCTCTCAATACCGTTTGTCTTTCACTAGTTAAGGGAGGGGTCAGGTGGGACCATAGCCACTAAAAATGCTGACCTTAACATCTGTGTATACAGATATCTGAAAAGCTCCCGATCAAGTTTTGTGTTTCTTGTACAGCCCTGTTACGGAACTCGGTGCACAGTAGATGATATGTGCGGTTAAGGCATCGAGTATGATTGACGAAACATACGCTGGAAAGTCTAGATATGTGCATGTCGGCTCTGCGTGGTGTATCGTAGACTCTAAGACATTACTCTGTTATGCAATCTTATTTGATCGAATGTGGCAGTCTGTACGCTTACGTAGCATAGCGATGGCAGTTCTATGCGGAACGTAGCATTGTTATATAGAAATCCGTACGTCGCTCTGGCATAGGATAAGGAACTGCGTATAATTCTATGGCATTACAGCGGAGACCGTGCGAGTGGGGTACCATGGGGTGTACCCTAATATTCGGGGTAGCTACTTATATACTGTATTAGGTTAATCTGCTGAGGAGTAGATGGGTACGACGTGAGTTAACCCAAGTAACCTAATAAATAAGAAAATGTAACTGAACGGTATATTTAGGGTTATCCTAAATGTGTAGTTTAAATCCAGTCACCAGAACTTGTGCTCTGACCCCTCCTCATAACATACTCGTAGGTTAGACTTGTGGCAGAGGTATTGTAGCTTTGGATACTGGTTTGGCAGTATTATTATCTGGTTAAGGCTATATTTTGATTATATTATATTTCATTTATTTTGTTGTGAGATGTTCTGAGTTCTGATATATTTTATATCTCTGCCTTTTCTGCAAGATACCAGATAAATCAACACGAGTTTTGGTATCAGAGCTTAAGTTTAGGATTTCTATATAGATAATGAGTGAACGTATTTGTATTTTTTTAAAATATAAACATTATATATATACACCTATATCCATAGAGGAACCTACTAAATAGGAAAAATATAATATGGTAAAAGTTGGGATACCTGTTTTGTATACAAAAGAATGAACATGGAAATCTAAGACCCTTAGGTAATTTTGGTTGGAAGTTTACAATATACTTCGTATGAAAGAAAGGTGAATCTCATGTGTTAGTATTCCAGGTTAGTGGGTTTGGCAGTAAAACCTTTATAAATTTGAAAAGGTTAAAAAGAGAAAAATGGATTAGGAATATATATAGTTGAGAGAATTGACTTCGTGGGAGTGTCTAGGAAAGCCTAGGTAAGTTAGAAACCCACTTTGAGTTTAACCCCATGGTTAACTTTTAATAACTTGAAGTTGTAAAAACTTTTGGAAGATGATTGACGGTGTTTTCAAGTTTTGATCCTAAATGTTACAGTTTTAAAATATGTAAGGAACATATTTGAAAAGTATATAGTTAGTTTTGATGTAAGATGAGGTATATTTTGGAAACAATGATTTCTTGTGAAATTTTATCTAAAATAAAATTCTCTAAGTAAAAGGTGCACATTATAGAGCATGTATAACTCGCTAGTTTTTTTTGTTACATTGCATGAAAGGATTAAAAAGCAAAACCTAGAAAATGTTGCATTTTGTTAAAAGGAATTTTCAATAAAGAAAGTTTTGAAATCTTTATTCTTTTGACAATCAATTTTGATAAATTGTTTGAACAAGAAATTTTGTTGGGTAGACAAAATAAGTTATAGAAATTAAGAATAGAGTAGATGTTCGCACCTTATAGTAAGTAACTAAATCGACCATATAAGCAAGAACAAGTGGAAACCTGATTGAGAAATAATTGTCCTTATCTACTCCAGTTTTTGTGATTAAAAAAAATATTTACATTTTTTATAAAATGACATGTTTTTATTGTTTGGCAAAAGTAAGCTTTCATGAGGAAAATGAAGTTTTAACAATTTTAGTTTTCGAAAGAAAATTTAAACAAAAAAGGCCAAACCATGTTTTAAAAAGTATGGAGTAGGTAAGGATTAGTGCCTAGGGAAAACGGAAAAGTTTTGAGACTATGAATTAGATAGCGAAAATTATCTTGAAATAATGACAGGTTCCCGTAAAATGCGTAAGCATGGAAAAGCCTAGGGTATTGCTTGGATATGGTTGTTAGTACATAGACAGGACATAGAACTAAGATTCTTGGCCATTAGTAGTAGTCGTGCAGAGCTTCTGTTTTCTTGTTTTAGTTGAAGGACTAGAAGACTTGTTTGAAACTAAACTTATATCAGAGGATTAAGTTAAATAAGCTAAGAAAAGATTAATGGCACAACTAAAAAGAAAACAACAAATTCAGTAAAGCAACAAACAAGACAGTTAAAGAAAAAGGAAAAACTCTGAGAAAAGGCGAATAAGAATAAAAAATTTCAAGATAAGTTGAAAAAGAAAATCTGTAACAAAGAAAGTTTTCTTATGTAGGCTGTGCTCGGATAGGAAAATATGGAATATTTATAAAGTAGTTATATAAAATCCGAGTACAGACAGAAAAAGGTTGAAAAAGAAAAATGGAAGATGTGAAGTTTTCCACCTTTTTGTAACATAAGAAATCAAATTTAGAAAATTAGATTTTTCTAAAATTCAAAAAATAAAATTGCTTGGTAGGGTTTTGGATGCAAAAATTGGATGAACTACGCTCTTACTCAGTAAGACTGTAAGAGTGGGAAAATTGAGAAGAAAAAGTATTTTGATTTTCAATTATTGCATTCATATAGGAATTGCCGGTATATTTATGATGTGTGCATCATGTTTTTAAAAGATTTTTGAAAAAATTACATATATATATAAGGTACCGCTTAGGCATACATACATTACTATGTTGTATTACACATGCACAAGTGCACAATGTTTGCAAAAATTGGATGCACACATGATGGATGGATATTATGCGGGGGGTTATTTGATTTTCACCCATATCAAATTTCGAGGACGAAATTTCCTAAGTGAGGGAGAATGTAACACCCCGCATTTTGTGAAAAATAAATATTTAAATAGTGCATATATGTATACACATGCATAGACATAAATATATAATAGAAGAATAAAATAATGGTAATGTATGATTGCATGTAATAAATACATGCATTGAAAAGAAGAAAAGATTAATGCAAATAGCAATGCAATGCATGTGTTAAAAGAAAGAAGAAATTGGTTGCATACAGTGTAATTATGTTGCATGCAATGATTTACAAATATTATGCATTAACAAGAAAAGAAAAATAAAACAAAAAGATGCATGCAAATTGATAAGATTGTATGCAATAGTTTAAATGAAATATTACATGAAAAGAAGGTTAAAAAAAAAAGAACAATGACCAGCATTGTTTTAAGCCTTGTTAACAAAAGTTTAAGTAGCCAGTTGGTTAGAGCATGTGACTTTCATGAAAGTGACGTAGGTTTAATCACCGCAGGCGCCATGTTTTTATTTTAAAGAAATGACTAAAATAATGCATGTTCTAAGGAGAAAATATGTATAAATGCACATAAAAGGAAAATTATACATATAAGGAAGTACAAAAATATATGTGTACATGTATATGAAAATATATGCGTATATATGTGCATATACATACAGATATATATATATATACACACACACACACACACAAAGGAGAAATTCAAGATAATGCCGCAATCGAAGAAATATGGTAAAAATTAAATAACGACATAACACCGTTTGAATTTTGAAAACGAAATAAAAGCTATGCGTATATATACGTGTAAAATGGACGTTTGAAGTTATATATATATATATATATATATATATATGTAAATATAATACTTAATAGATCAAAGAAAGTATAATGGGATACTAATCTTTAAAATTAAAAACGTAAAAACAGTAAACATCGTACCTAAAATCGCTCGTGGGGGGTCGATTCGCCCCTGATCCAGGAAGGTTCATCGATGAATCTGGACTATTTTCTTAACCATGTTCGTTGCTGACTCAGCGTTGTGTGTACGATAAGATCCTAAATACCTATAAATAGGCTAGCAAAGCCTAGCCTAAATCTCACATTTTCTGAGAGGTTGTCGAGACTCTGCCATTCTTCTTCCTCCTCAAATCTTTTCAGAAAATAGAATAATTATTTTAGGAAAATTCCGATTCAAGATCTGGAGGAAAAGAATGTATATTAATTAAAAAAAGGTGTTCAGAATTCTATTCGAAGTAAGGTAAATTCTTGGATCTGATTAATCTAAATTTCTCCTCTTTATTCCCTTTTCTTCTAGTTGAGAATTGTGGATCCATGATTATTTAGGTTCTAAATTCAGTTAGAAGAACCATGAAATGCTAGATCTGGACCAGATTTATGAATTGGAAAACAATTAGGTGAGTGTATTTAAATTATACCTTTTTGATAATTGTATATTTATCATTTGACATTCCCCATTAATTTGCATAGTAAATCTACTGAAATGTAAATCTGCTAAAATGAATAAACCTGTTAAAATATGTGGAAACGGTTATTGTTTGTATACATACATGTTTTAAAAGCTTGCTAATTGGGTACCGCAAGTTAAGTTATAGTAAAAATTGGGAGAATTACATGTTGATCTATGACATATTATGTGCTCGAACCCTTAACTATAAGAATTAGGATAATTACATGTTAATTTGTTAGATTGGAATAATTACGTGATTGGAATAATTATGTGATTGAAGATTACATGTTATTTTTTAAAAAATGGAGTTATTACATGTTGGGAAGAACATACGACATGATAATCAGTTAAAATAGACTTAATATTATATTAAGTGTGACATGTAAAAATATAATTACAGTAAAAATTTGGAAGAATAGACACACCTAAATTTTATTGAAAATTTACGGTAATTAAGAAATGGTAATCGCACTTAAACACGAGGTTGAATTCAACTTGTGGTAGAATTCTGTCCATAACCGCCCGGAAAAATAATCCAACATCCACAAGTTGTTAATTTAATGTGAGGGGTCTAGTGCATAAATATACATGTAACGGTGCTAAGACACGAGGTTGAGTCCAATTTATGTTAGAAATCTGCCCGGAACTTCCCGGCATATCCAGCATCCACAAGTGGTCAATTTAATGTGAAAGGCCTGGTGCATATATATATATATATATATATATATATATATATATATATATATAAGGATAGAAATAAAAGGCACTAATTGTGATTAATGAAAATGAATGAAAGTTACAATAGTAATAGGATTGGAATGAACAGGGAATGATAATAACCTATTATGAATAAATTTGAAAAAAGGAAAATATAATAGACAAGCTTGTCCTATGGACAAGTGGGAATTATAACATAAGTTATAATAAATGAAAAGGAAACTTATTAATAAACCTTAGTTAGGAAAACTAAGTTAATAAGTAAACAACAAGTTGTGGTGACAGTATATGATGGAATTATCATTAAATAAGAAAGAATAAGGTGAATGAATGGGATGAAATAAGTTATATTTAATAATAAAAATTAAGTGACATGTTAAACAGAAAACATGTGAATTGAGATAAAATATACTTAATTGCATAAAGTAGAACATGTTATTGTAACCATGGAATCAGACAATGAATAAAAAAGATTGTAGATTACAGATCTTGGATTACAATCTAGTAAATAACATGTTATGGGCTTATTAATAAACTTAAATGGATTAAGTTATGCAACTGAAATTAATAAGCAAGAGGAACTTGGTAACTTGAATAAAAAGTCAATATGACTTGAAATAACTAAGTTAAACTGGAAATCTGATGAGGTAGAGCAAGCGCGTAAATAAAACGGTTAGACATAGGATCTAATAACACGTTAACATGAGGCGCTTAGATTAGTCCGTACATTTGAAGGTGAATAACCCAACGGGGTAGATTATCGTGGTGTCATAAGGCACGTGGGGAGCACACGTCCATCTGATTAACCTGCCTGTTCTGTTAATGTTTTGCTGGCTCCGAAGAACTGAAAGGGGAAGCATGCAGATTCCTGGGACGTGGAGGGTACTCCCGATAGTCTTCTGTGCGGTGACAGCGTTCGGACTATGCTCGCAGAGGTTAGGTCTGCGCGTTACTACCCGGTGAGTATACCTTGACTGCCATGATAATGGGCAGTCAGAAGGCTATAGGGTGATATATGTGATTCGACGATCAGATTGCCTTGTGATTAAGCGGCTTACGGCCATTTTATCAGGTTGCCTTTGGCGGGTCGTGGATAACAGTTGTCGGGCACCAACAATCGACAATCAGCGTGATGCTGATACGGGAAAATGGAGAGCTAAACCTACAGATTATCGACATTTCGCTATCAAGGCTTTGGTTGCGGGACAGGTCAATTAGGATGTTGATTGTTGTTTACTAGGCCGCGTCACTAGCTCTCAATACTATTTGTCTTTCACTAGTTAAGGGAGGGGTCGGGTGGGACCATAGCCACTGAAAATGCAGACCTTAGCATCTGTGTATACATATATCTGAAAAGCTCCCGACCGAGTTATGTGTTTCTTATACAGCCCTGTTACGGAACTCAGTGCACAGTAGAGGATATGTGCGGTTAAGGCATCGAGTACGATTGACGATATGTACGTGGGAAAGTCTAGATGCATGCATGTCATCTCTGAGTGGTGTATCGTAGACTTTTGGGCATTACTCTATGATGGAATCTAATTTGATTGAAGATGACAGTCCGTACGCTTACGTAGCATGACGATGGCAGTTCTATGCGGAATGTAGTGTTGTTATATAGAGATATGTACGTCACTCCGATATAGGATAATGGACTGCGTATATTTCTGTGGCGTTACGGTGGAGACTGTGCGAGTGAGTTACCATCAGGAGTACCCTAATATTGGGGGTAACTACATATATATTGTATTAGGTTAATCTACCGAGAGTAGATGGACACGACGTGAGTGTAAGCCTTGAGTGCTGTTAACCCAAATAACATAATAAATAAGAAAATGTAACTGAACGTTATATGTAGGATTATCCAAAATTTGTAGTTTAAATCCAGTCACCAGAACTTGTGTTCTGACCCACTCCTCATAACATACTCGCGGGTTAAACTTATGGCAGAGATATGATAGCTTTAGATACTTGTTAGGCAGTATTATTGTCTAAGTAAGGCTATATTTTGATTATATTATATTTTATCCATTCCGCTATGAGATGTTTTCTGAGCTCTGAAATATTTTATATCTCTGTCTTTTCTGCAGGATACCAGACAAACAAACACGAATTTCGATAGATTAAAATTTTGAAAAAAATTTCAGGTTGTTACAGGATCGTAAGGAATGCGCACTATATCGTATAGCTGTAACCAACAACACTCCCCCAAGTATCAAATGAAAGGGCACGTAGGTACTTGAAAGCATACCCTACGCCTTGAAAGACTATATTGGAAGATGAGTGGATGGTCCTGCTGAGGGGCTAAAAAAATCTATGTACTACTACCATGGACGCACAATAATGTCATCCTGCTTCCTCAAATCCATCAGTTGGCTCGCCTCTATAAGCTCGTTATGCACACCCTATGTAGAACGAGCGACATGCATAGCAGAACCCCAACGGCGTAGTCTCAGAAAGTATATATAAGGTTACTGATGGCCTCAGGAATAAGTCTAGGGTGCATGTTTGCCATGTACTTGTAATACCAGAACGACAAAATGTACCAGATGTCGTCCAGCTGCTTCGAGAGCTGTACGGCGTAGATATCCAAAGCTACATACAAATATCACAATATCGTTGTACCCCAATCAAATGTGTACAGCTGCTCAATGTCTACAAGACTAGCCATAATACCAAGTCTGATAGTCCCCTTGTTGTTACAAAAAAAGGTGGAGCCAAAAAGGTAAAATAAAAAGACCCTGATAACTGGAGTGTCCATATCCTGAGTGGTCCGATGGGCAGCTATATAGGCCTGCAGAGTAGGTAGGTAATGGCACCTGAAACAACGGTCTGAGGGTCTAAACCCGGTAACTCATCTGAAAAACTACCAACCTCCTCAAATGATCCATCAAAGGGGACCGGGACATGGTCTAGACGACCAACCTCGATGTCAGTGGGCACGTAAAAATCAAAAGGAGTAAGCCTTAACTCAAAATCAGGAAAGTGAAAAGTGTGTGTACTATGTCACCATCGCTCTGCAAGAGCCTCTACAAGGCATCAGTCAACATGAGCCAACAAGGAAAATCTAAAAAGCCCTCAAATGGTGTCGTACGAAGTCTAACCGATATCGGCTCAGGTAACTGAACAAAATGCATCATACAACGCGCCCAACTACCACACATATGTCGAACCTAAACATATTATTATTTATTGTAAATATAAACTATTAAATAACATTCGTGTATAGTAAAACTGTTGCCGATCTACGTAATAAAAATAAGAAAAATTATACCTGAAGCGTCGCAACAGCAATAGACACTCGATGTGTAATAGTCTGAGATAGGTCGTGCAATACTCGAAGGCTGTCTGCAGTCACGGTGGGATCTGGTGCGACATGTGCTGGTCCGACATTTGGATTTGTCGGAGGATGGATGACGCGTCTATCGGTCTTAACTTGACGTGGCGGCATATGGATGAGTAATAAACTAAAAAAATTTAAAAGGAAAATTTTTGTTAGTTTAAAATGAAAATGAAGGCTGGTTTCATCTGATATAGACGGAAAATCCAGGCGTTCGTTCAACAAACGCGTGGGCACTAGGCGTCTGTTGAACAAACACAATTTTTTTAATACGAGACCGGTTTTTAAAAATTCAAGGCGCTTGTTCAACAAACGTATGGATTCAAGCGTTTGTTGAACAAGTGTCTGGTCTCAGAAACCGTTGGGATTCCCTACTTTTTGGGGTGTGAAAATCGAAAAACGAAATTCCACAGTTGGAGTTACTCTGATAAAGCCGAAAATGAAAATAACATGTTGATGGGAATCAAATCTAGGTAAGGATGGAATCACTATAATAAACTCAATTCACGCTTTCAGCAATTAAAAAGAATTGCTTACCACCCGAGTCTGGAACGGAAGATGGAGGCGGCTCGCTGGTGGTGGAGTTTGGAGGCGGCTCGCTGGAGGTGGAGGTTGGAGGCGACCTGGAGCTTGGAGGAATCTCGCTGGACCTTGGAGAAATCCCGCAGCAGGCAGGTCACTGGAGTTTGGAGGATCTCACTGGACTTCGGAGGGACACCGCAGCAGGCGACTTAGGGTTTTTTATGCCTTTGCTCTTCTTTTCCGTTTAGCAGCAGGAATCTTGGTTTTTTTTTTCGTTTTTTTTTTAATTTTCCGGGGGAGGGGGGGGGGGGGGCACGTGCCCAGGCCAGCCTGGGCATGGCTTCGCCCCTGCTTCCAAAACACTTCAAATTCCACATTCATTTTAAAAGCAAACGTTGTAGAAGTTGTGCTCCAATATGTTTGATTAATGTATTGATGATACAATATACAGTCATTTTTATTTTATTGTAAATGAAATGATTGAAGCCTTGTATGGTGGTTACAACGGTGTTTGTAAACATTTTTTTCCGAATGAAGTTAAGAATTTTGTAAGGCCGAAGGAGAGCTTTAGGACTGAGGTTATGATGGAAAGTTTGAACTAGTATAAAATTGACTTTGAGATTTATATTTTTTGCTACGATTACATTCATATTATTATTGTTGTGATTACTATGCTTTCAAATATGTATTTGTTTGGTCATCACTGATCCAGTGCATAGCGAACTAATAGCTTAAACCTTGGGTATTGCCTTCTTTTAACCAAAAAAAAAATCGCTTTTTTTTTCTTGTTTCTTTTGGGAAAATCTTAATGCTACCATTTTATATGATGACTACTTGCATTATCCACTCTTTAATCCAAAAAGAGACGATGTTGTTATGTTAGTGTAATTTATTTATTTTAAAAAAAAAAAAGATCACCCCATATTGAAGAAAAACTACGATGTCAACTTTCATATTCATTAGAGGACCTTCCCATTATAGACAACGAGTTTGACCGTGCCTTAATTGTAATCACATTACTTTAAAGCGGAGTGATGTTGGGTGTTTAATTGTACAAAGAGCAAATTCAATTTTATCTTAGTCGAACACCGCTTAAATACTATCATACACACACACACACACACACACACACACACACACACACACACCCCAATAGATAACATGCATATTAGTTGAATTACAGCCCTAACACGAATAGTATATGCTTGGCTGGGAAACGCTTGAGCGTGCGTGATTCTCCAAAAGCACTTATCATGCACCCGCGCGACATTGTTTTCTGGCAGGTGTTTCGGCCTCCGCAGCAGTCTTGTTTGTTTGAACGGGTATGACTGTTGCTTTTGGATATCTGCTCTTTTGTATGTACTTCATCCTCTATTTGGCTTGATGTGCATGATGGAATTAGGTTTACATGATGGTAAATTGGAAATGACATTAGCTAAATTAGTTTGAATTTTTATTTCTGATTTTATATATATATATATATATATATATATATATATATATATATATATATATATATGCAGGTTCGAGAGCACCTCAAACAGTGCAGCACCCCAAAAGCCCATCAACCACAACAAAATATTCCGCACCCTCTCATTCCACTCATTCTCTCACTTCTCACTCACATTCTTTAATATAAATGAGTGGTTGTGGTTCACGTGCAAATGGGGGGCTGAAATTCAGGGGGGCTCCCTGATCCTATCCCATATATATATGTATATATATATATATATATATATATATATATATTGTTGGGGTTTTGTGCGCAGCGGAAGTTTTGACAAAACACCCAAAAACAAAATGAATCTTTTTCACCCAATCACTTGAAGATGAATGTGATTGAATAACAAACAACAACACAAAAAAATATCGGAAATATGAACACACAATACTCCATCCAACCACCCTCTTTATTGATTCACCAAAATATTGTTTACAACCGATCTCAACTATCGTTAAACAAACACAACTTGAATCAATAACCTTATTGAGAAATAGGTAGAGAATATCTAATGGCTAAACAATTTGAGGAGAAAGATAATGAAGAACAATGGCAAATTTTTCCACCACATAATGAAGATATCATGTAGGCCTTTTATAGAGTGAATTGCTTCATACCCAAGTTTTCTTGGCATCCAAGTAACTTGCCACCCAAAATATCCTCATATATCTCAAATATATTCTCATATATATCAAATATATCTATTTGGATTAGCACCAAATAATCCTTGCCTTCATTTTCAAATATCTCATAAAAGTAGCAACAAATATCTCCACCAAAAATGGATCCTCATAGAAAATTTGTTGCCTACAATTTTGTGATTTGCGTATCACAAACCTCAACACTCCACCTTGATACCAAATCACAACATCTCCTCCACTCAACACTAGCCAACTTAGCTCTCACTTTCAACCTTCTTTTCTCAATTAACATCATTACAAACCTCCACCATCGCCCACAAATGGTGCACCTCCCTCATCGTGCACCACGCCAATAGTGATCTTCAAAAGCGTTTGTAATACCACAAAGACCTCCATCTTGTCTTTGTGGATTTCATAACTCGACATCCGTCTTCCGCTTGACATGATCTCTTCATCTCCGGGATCCCTCGAGCATCATCAACATCTAGACCCTTGTCGATACCATGATCCTCCACCTTAGGACCATCAGCAGTGACCATATTAACCTCTCCACCTTGCTGTGGACTAGGTTCTTCAACCGTCACCCGCCTTCCACTGTTGACCACTGAACCGACCAAACTATATAGGTTCCCCTCCTCCAAAACTCCTCGCATCATCACACGACCACCCTTCTTCACTCTCAAAACTCCACCTCGAGTCTCATAAGTGCAACCGCGGCGATCTAACTGACCGAGAGATATGAGGTTATGCGAAAAAGTGGGTATGTGCCTCACACCGGCAACATCTCTCTCCACTCCATCATGCATTCGAAACCTAACAGCTCCAACTCCACAAATTGGTAGCTCTACTCCATTGGCCGTCTTTATCATGCCAACACTCTTCTCATACGAAGAAAAACTTTTCACATCTCGACATATATGAAAACTGGCTCCTGAATCCATCTTCCAAGACTCCACAACACTAAATAAGACATCACATGAAGAATCGCCTTCGGTACCTTCAGCAAAGCCTGCCTGTGCCTCATCACTATTATTATCACCTTGCGCCTTCTTCTTCTTCATATCTCGTATATATGAATAGCAATCATTGCGTTTGTGGCCTTTCTTACCACAATAATGACAAAAGATAGCACCTTTCTTCTTCCTTGTATCTTTACCTGAGTCTCTTGCTACCATCGCCTCAGTTTGAACCGATTTCAACTCCGACCCTTTTCTCCTTAGCTCCTCATTCAAAAGACTGCTTCGAACCGTTTCCAAAGAGATAGTTCCATTAGCATTGGAATTACTCAATGAAACAACCAAAGTCTCTCAGCTTTCCGAAAGAGAACTCATCAACAAAAGAGCCTGCAACTCATCATCAAAATTGACCTTCATGTTTGCCAATTGATTGATGACATCTTGAAACTCGTTCAAATGCTCTGCAACAGACTTCTCCTCATCCAATCGAAGTTGCACCAACTTTCGAACCAGAAAAGCCTTGCTTGTAGCACTCTTTGACTCATACAGCGATACTAATTTGTCCCACAACGCCTTTGCGGATTCACAACTAGCCACATGGTGGAACACAGAATCATCCAAATATTGGCGAATCAACGCAATCGTCTTTTTGTCCATTTTCTTCCACTTTCCCTCATCCATATTCGAGGGCTTCTCCCCATTTCCATCAATGGGATCATGCAAATCATTGAGATGTAGAACGTCCTCCATCTTCGGCTTCCATATACCCCAATTCCTCTCATTCAAAATAGTCATCTTCGACAACGTCATCATTTCCAACATCAAAAAATCAAACAAAAAATCAAATTTTTTTTTAATCCAACAAACACTCCAAGCTATGCGGTGATCTGAGCTCCGATACCAACTGTTGGGGTTTTGTGCGCAGCGGAAGTTTTGACAAAACACCCAAAAACAAAATGGATCTTTTTCACCCAATCACTTGAAAATGAATGTGATTGAATAACAAACAACAACACAAAAAAATATCGGAAATATGAACACACGATATTCCACCCAACCACCCTCTTTATTGATTCACCAAAATATTGTTTACAACCGATCTCAACTATCGTTAAACAAACACAACTTGAATCAATAACCTTATTGAGAAATAGGTAGAGAATATCTAATGGCTAAACAATTTGAGGAGAAAGATAATGAAGAACAATGGCAAATTTTTCCACCACATAATGAAGATATCATGTAGGCCTTTTATAGAGTGAATTGCTTCATAACCAAGTTTCCTTGGCATCCAAGTAACTTGCCACCCAAAATATCCTCATATATCTCAAATATATCCTCATATATCTCAAATATATCTATTTAGATAAGCACCAAATAATCTTTGCCTTCATTTTCAAATATCCCATAAAAGTAGCAACAAATATCTCCACCAAAAATGGATCCACATAGAAAATTTGTTGCCTACAATTTTGTGATTTGCGTATCACAAATCTCAACATATATATATATATATATATATATATATACACATACATATATATATTTATGTTTTTATTTGTTTTATTAATTAATAAAGAACGATGAATGTCTATATGTTATATTCTATTTTTATGTGATATTAAGATTTGTTAATACTTATAGAAATGCAGTTTGAATCTGTAAAAAAGTTTAATTGAAACTTCGCTGTCAAACCAAATATTATAGTCCAACTACCAATAAAGATATATTCTCTTTACCTCCAATTTTATAATATGACATACTGTAACCAGTTAGGGGTGGCAAATAGGTCCGACCCGATAGACCCGGACCCGACCCGTCTGCTCTCGGGTCTTGGTGGGTCGGGATTTATCGGGTCTAAACCATACATTTTCAAAATTTGAACCCGACCCGACCCGAGCTTCGGTTCGGGTTTTGTTGGATAGCAACACTAAAAATACATATATTTCAATGTTTTTTTGAACGGATCTTTCGAATCGGGTTTTATCGGGTTTTTATTGTATTTTTCATTACTTAGACCCGACCCAAGACCGGTCGGGTTCGGTTCGGGTTGGATCGGTTCGGTTTTTTCGATTCTCGGTTCTAATTATCAGCCCTATAACCAACTATCCAAAGAATTGAAATTATATTTGTAGTATAAATAAACGTGCACTCCCATACTCTTAAATAACACATCTTCGTGTTCAAGTCATGGAATATAATGGGTTACCCACCAAAAACCCCATTTTTTAACTTAAAACACTTGAGGAAACAAGGCTCCCTACAATTCAGTATTGAATATAGCTTTCTTGTTCCAAGGTGTCTATAACGTAGTACTGGTTACTAATATATTAATAATTTTGTTCAGTTTAACACTAAATTGAAATAGTGAGCATCAATATGTTTGGTGTGCTTGTATTCTCAACGTGCTTGATGAAGAGTGTGGACTAAGTATTGAACTACAATCGAATCACTAATGCTTATACTCTTCGCTAGTCATGCAAATAGCACAAGTACATCACAAGAGATTGAGCTTAGCATTTGTCTTGCTTTATTTCCTAGTTGGTATTAAAGAAAACTCTTCAGCCTTTTGAGATAGAATAATAATCTTGAAAAAAAATCAAATGAGTTGGTAGTCCAATGCTAATACTGGTTATACAATGCTACATTAGTTGACGCTAATACAAATGCTAAATTAGATTATACTAGTACAGTAGTGCATTGTCCGATTCTAGAACATATAGTAGCCTAAAACAGGAGAAAATACAATAAAACACGGAAAGATGTACCATCACGGCTTCCATGGAGCAGGAGGAGGAGGTGGATATGGAAACATAGGAGGAACAGCCGAAAATATAGTGTTTTTATCAATTCCAGTCACGGCGCCATTTTTATCTGAAAGTGAAACAAGAGCAGCAACAAGTCCAGCATTTGCAGCTATGGTCGGCTCCGTATAGTTGTAGCTTCTACGAACATCATGAAACCCGTCATATTTGTCTGGACCAGCAACCAATGCCCCAGTTATAACATTTGGGTTAGGCTTTTTGCTGTCTCTCCACTTCCACCCTCCTTTACAGTTATATTTGATCCTATTTTTCGGAATTGACGCTCCTCTGTGATGCACGTGTTTCGGATAATGGTGGCCAAAGCCAACCACGTAGCTCATTTTTCGAGGATTCTTCCCAAGAATGTAGTCAATCTGCCATCAAATTGTTAATATATCGTGATTTGGTAGAAATCTGACTAGTTAAAATGCTACCTTATGACCAAATTGATTAAGTCAACATTAAAGGGAAGTAGGCGGGTTTTGTGGATGTCTCTTAAGGGACGATGGTAAGTCTTTTGACTGTTAATCCAGATATCAGGGGACTGACTCCATTGGCATCAATTAATCCATGATTGAAAAGGAATAAAATGCAGGATTGTTCGAAGAAATTTACAGAAACCAATTTTAAAGAGTTTTTACTGGGATTGTTTAAGTGCTTTTTCAAAGGGGAAAAAAATAAGATACGGGAACATTAGTCCATATTGCTCTATTTACTATAAACTCTGGAGATGCTAATGAAATTATAGAAGAAAATATGCATTATATAGTATCCAAACCTTTTTTAAGCAATTAATTAACTGATGAATTGGTAAGTTTGTTACAAAAAAATAGCTGAAACTGTAATCAAACGGGGAAAAAATATACTATTTTGCCCTATGAGAGCATTCTATAGTTGGCTTCAGTATATCACAGAATGAAATTTGCACTACATGAATGAAAATATACCTGATATTTGGCGAAGTTTTTAAGCACTTTGGTAGAGTAGAAATTCGGGCCACAGTACCATCCTGGCGTATCAGCAGCTTCAAGATAGTCACTGTAGACCGAGGCAAGAAAAGCAGCATTCACTACATATTGGAGAGGTCGTGGTTTTCCGTGGTTTAATTGGATCAGACCACCTGCTCGTATAAAATACATGTTGAACCTTAACATTAGCAGAGTGGCTATGATTACCATATAGTTTGTGACAGTTTGCAAACCTTTTGTTCGATTGAAGGTTTTGAATACAGGTAAATAAGAGCACATAACAATACTGGTTTGGTTGTGGAAGGCTCGCAGTATTTCCTCATGAGGATAGCCTGGACTAAGAAACAGCCTTAACCTACTGAGAAGAACCTGCTCAAACAAAAACAGGAGGAATCAACAGATATTGAAGTGTCAAGTATATAGCTGTGCCACAATGCCTTTTTTGTTTTTTGTTTATTTTTTGTTTTTTGTTTTTTTTTTTTTTTTTTCCTGAGAGAAGCAAATGCTTTTTATTGCGTTGAACAGCTCAGTTAGTAGATCCCTACTGCAAGTAATACTCGCTTATATTCTACAACAGGTAAAACCACCATCAATTTCATGGACTGGGAAAACTAATCTTTGCCATACCAAATGAAATATGAGGTTCTTTCAACATTAAAGGAGAGTCTTGTAGGGGACATCTTATAGAAACAGTTGACATTACACTTTAGTAGCAAGTGAAATATAGGTGAACTTCAGGGATTGTAAATTGGGAGCACTAGTTAAAGTTAGCATATACCAACACATCACAAAGTTTATCTTGAGCGTATGGTTATCTTTAGTAGCAAGTGATGCCCGCATCTGTTACAAAGAAGTGGGTACACAATATGAAATTATTGTTAAAGGTGTGGCTCGCATTAGATGAAGTGAGTGCTTAGATTAAATGTTGTAAAGTCTTCACATTGCAAGATAACTGAAAATAGGAAAATTTTCAAATTTGGGTTAATTTTAAGAAATTATTACATGTTTAGGCCATTTTTTTTTTAAATATTTACAAAAATAGATCATTTTTGGCCACATATGTAATTTGCTGATAATTTCTAGTTGGCAATTTTTTCAAAAACTGCCAAAAAAAAAATGGCGATTTTTTGCCAACTAGTTTTCCTTTTTTAGCATTGGCGACTTTCGAAAAAAAGCCAACTAAAAATCCCTACACGTGGTCAAAAATTGCTTATTTCTGTAAATATTTTCAAAACTGACCTAAACATGTAATAATGTCTTAAAACCGTAATAAATTTGAAAATATTCCTTGAAATAATTGTGATATTATATATATATATATATATATATATATATATATATATATATATATGGAATTGGTGACACCTAGCAATGAGAATTCTTTTTGTTACAAAATGTGATGCCAATACCATATTATAAGGAAAATGAAAGAAGATAAAGAATGTTAAATCAAAGTGCCCGCATAGCAGACTTCAACCGACCGTTGACTTTGGCTTGACATGATGAAACGCTTACAGGCAATGGATACACATGAATGCCGAAACGTAACATGATATCAAAGCTCCATAGTTTAAGGAGATTGGTATGTGCAACATGACCGAAACATGGCTCCAAAAAGTCTTAAGCATAGGATGTTCGTCAAGCATGACTGAAAGATTACTCAGACGTCTGAATGTATCGATCATACATCTGACCTGTTATGCAAAGCCAATTATGACATTGTTGGTTTAGATTATTCATCAAGGCTTCAAGGAGCAAAATCCGGTGTTTGCCATAATGAAAATACTCCCTATACAAGTTATTTTCACATTCAAAGAAAAACAAAAGCTTCTAACTTGCTAAACGGTCCATCTCAAAAGGAATTAGAGCTTTAACCTTAGTTTAATTTCTTCAATTCTAATCCCCATAAACCTTATTCTAGAGTGATTATCGGATAATCATTATGTCAATCTCTTGTGATCTTCTCATCATCGCAATAAAATCTCTCTTCGAAATGAATGTACACTAACTAGTTGTTAACAGAACCAGTATAAATCATGTATGTGACTTATTTTATCGTTACTGCTTATTCTAGATTGTTTGTGGCTGAGATAGTCATATTTAGATTGATCATTTACTGTTTTGTTGATTAAGGTATTGTGGTTGGTTGTTTTTGCAAACTTACCATCGATCTCGTTTTCCATTGTGATTGTAGGTTTGGGTTTTCAATTTGGTATTTAATTCTAATTCTGCAACAATATTTGATATCAGAGCTATCGGTGTTAGTAGGTGTTTGTGAAATGTTGAACCGGGTATTTCGAAGATTCTCTCAATGGCTAGTCTAAGTAGCATAGCGCCGTATGTGTGTGGATTGTATGCATTTGTGGGTTCTTGATTTGATATATACAAATGGAATAGCAACGATGATTTTGAAAATTGACAATAAAAGATGAAAGCAGTTCTAAGGCGGAATCAGATGCATCGGGTAGTATTTGACATACATTTGTTGTCGGAAGACATTTCAGATGTTGAGAGTGGAGACGGAAGAGTGGGCTTTCACTATCCTTTAATTTACTATCGAGAAAAATGTTATCTTCAAAATTAATGGTGAGACAACCGCTAAAGATATACGGGACTAGTGAAGAAGTCACTTCATAATCATTTGAACTTTTTGCAAACGTTCTTCACCTTCATGATGATGGAAGATACTTCACTTAAAGCACATTTGAATGTCTTTGATGGATTGCTAACAAAGATGATGGTGGTAGATTTGAAGATTGAGGAGGAACAAAAGAATGTGATATTGTTATGTTCGTTGTCAGACCGTTATACGAAGTTAACAAAAGAATGTGATATTGTCACTTCATAATCGTTTGAACTTTTTGCAAACGTTCTTCACCTTCATGATGATGGAAGATACTTCACTTAAAGCACATTTGAATGTCTTTGATGGATTGCTAACAAAGATGATGGTGGTAGATTTGAAGACTAAGGAGGAACAAAAGAATGTGATATTGTTATGTTCATTGTCGGACCGTTATACGAAGTTATCAAATACTAAGATCTACAAGCGAGAAACTTTCTCACTTGATAATGTCAAAACAGATCTTCTTAATGAGAAATTGAGAGATCGATGAGGGAATTGAGTAATGGTAGTAGTGAAACTAATAAGGTCGCGATTTTTTCGTGAAGAAAGAAAAGAATGTGAATAAGGAAAACTGGTGGCATTCCAGATCAAGGAAGCCCAACTAGAGAAAAATCAAGAGAAAGAAATACAAGTGCTTATATGCAAGAAACTCAATCATTAGAATGATGAATGTCCGGACAAAGATAAAAGAAGAAAGTGTCATCTTCATCTGTAAATCTGAAGAGTGGTGTTGGTGAGGTAGATGAGAATGTATTGACGACGGTAGTATCGAACGCTTCGAGCAGTGAATGGGTGTTCAATTCGGATGCATCTTATAATATGACGCCAAATAGAAATTGTTTTTCATTCTTATGATGACAGAGGAAAACATAATTATCACGGAAAATGGTATTATGTGTAAGTCAATCGACATTGGCTCAGTGCAAATAATGATGTTTGATGAAGTGATTCTTACTCTCACTAATGTACGTTATGTTATTGGACATCGGAATCGCTTATCTCGATGGAACAACCAAACTCTCTACGATGTAAGATCGCTATTGAGAATGATAGCTTGAGGGTTTTGAATGATACGCTTGTGATTATGAAAGGTGTTACGGTTATGAAAGGTGCCATGATTTATGAAGTTTATTTGCTTCAATGGGTGACCATTGAATGTGAAACTTGTGTGGAAGTTGATAGTTCTCGTGGTTTGGATGCTACAAGTTGTGATATTTGAAGTTAGGTCATGTCACGAAGAAGAGTATGGATATTCTTTGGAAGAGAGAGATGATTAATAGAGAAAGCTTCAACAAATTTAAGTTTCATGAGGAATGTGCCATGGAGGAAGCAAATTTAAGTATCATTTCGTGAACGAAAACATGATTTGGGAGAAGTCCTTGAGTATATTCATTCGAATGCTTGAGGACCAGCACGGGCATCTTCTTTGGATGGAGCTCGGCAACATATTTCTTTCATTTATGATTTTCTTAGAAGGTATGGATGTATGTAATGAAGGCTAAGTCGGAGACATTCAAATAGTGGAGAGCTTTTGTTGAAAAATAAGAGTGACAAACCTTTAAAGATCCTATGATCCGCAATGGCGAAGAGTATGTTTCCAAAGAATTTTTGGAGTATTACAAGCATCGTGACATTCAAAGTTATTTTACTACATTAGGAGATCAACAATTTAATGTAGTAACATAAATGATGACATTTGGTTTATCTAAGGGATTTTGGGTCGAAGCTTTGTCGACCATGGTACATATTATGAATTGAATTCAATGCTCGGCTATTAGCAACGAAAACCCATACAGAAGCGTTGAAGAATAAGAGAATTGACTTGAGTTAAATTTGTGTGTTTGGCTGTTCGGTTCATGTGCATGAATCAAGAAATGGAAAGCTTGAACTTAGAACTTTCAAAAGGGTCTTGCTTGTCTATACGAACAAAGTAAAAGGCTAACTGATTTGGAATTCGAAAACGAAGAAGGTTGCGAATTCTCGTCATGTCATTTTTTATGGGTCGGCCATGTTCAAGGAGAATGAGAACTTATCGTATGTTTTCGATTTGGTTCATGGAGAATCAAAGGAGAATAAGGTAATTCCCACATTTCATTCAAGTAAAAGAGTTGTCGACGATGCTTTTAAGGAGGAAGTGGTGGATGAAACATCACATAGTCCACATGATTACTCTACTAATGTTGGTGATGTACATAATACTAAAGAAGATTTGGTTTAAGGTGAAACTGAAACGAGTTCGAATAAATAGTACTGTTGTTCAGATTGGTCGTCGAGCTATAAAGTTACCCGAAAGATATAGTAATCAGAACTATCTTAGGCTCTTAGATTTTGTAATAATTTGGATTATGCTCTTCTCGTAGCCCAAGATGAACTGATGGACCGTGATGACGTCATGAATTCGAGTGATAGCTCGAAGTGGATATGTGTCATGAGACAGAAGAGATGTAATCATTGATGAAGAAACCAACTTGAAATTTGGTTCAATTTCCTAAATAAAACCATGCTACAGTGTGCAAATTGATTTACAAGGTGAAAAAATGATGGCAAATGCAAATCTAGGCAAGTGGCAAAGGGTTCGCACAAAGAAAGAGAAAGGAATATGATGAGATCCTTGTACCGGTTGCGCACCATACTTCGATCTGAGTATTATTAGCGATATTCATTATTCATGACTTGAAGTTGTATCAACTTGATGTGAGAACCGCTTTCTTGCATAGTGACTTAGATGAAAATATCTATATGGAGCAACCAAAAGAGTTCGTTATAGATGATAAATCAAATTTCATTTGCAAATTAAGAAAAATCATTATATGGTCTAAAGCAATCATCTAAATGATGGTAAAAGAGATTTGATTATTTTATGCTTGAGAATGATTTTGATAGAAGCGTCAAAGATGCTTGTGTGTATTCTAAGAGATTAAAAAATGATTGTTGGGTGTATTTGCTCTCATTGCTTCTAAAGACAAAAGGAAAATTAACAAATTAAAGTTGCTTTTAAAACCAGAATTCGAGAAGAAGAATTTCGGAAAGGCAGGGAAAATCTTTGACATGGAGATAGAAAGAAATTGAAAGCATTTTTCTGAAGTTAACCCAAAAAAAGAATATATTGAGAAAACGCTTTGTTGGTTCAGACAAGGCTTATATGACAAAGGTGTCATATGCAAGTGCGGTCGGAAGTTGAATGCATGTCATGATGTGTATAAGATCCAATATTGCAAATGCCTTCGGAATACTTAGTCGGTATATGGCTAATCTGCGAAAATTGCATTCGAAAGCCGTGAGGGCTAGCATGAGATACCTTAGAAGTACATCTTCTCATGGTCTTCTTCTTTTTTTGTGTGGTAGTGATGAAATAAATTGCAAATTAGTTGGTTACTGTGATTCGAACTACGCCGGTGACAGAGATGAAAGAAAATCGATTTCTGGATATGTCTTCATACTCGGTGGTACAGTCATAAATTAAAGATTGAGATTGCAAATTGTAGTCGAATTACCCACTATGACGGAGTTGATAGTTGTGGTGAAAGCGGCAATGAAAGCACATTTGAAGTGATTGTTTTATGACTTGAAATTTGAGCATGATAGTATCAATGTTCGATATGATAGCTAAAGTGTTATTCACTTGGCGGGGAACTTGGTTTTTTTAGCCCATGAACTAAGCATACTAAAGGGAGAATCATTTTTTATAGTTATAGATGAAGATAAGCTAGTATATTTTCGAAAAATGCACATAACGTATAACGCAATGGATATGTTTACCAAGGCATTATCGATTAGCAAGCTCGAGCATATGCTCGAACTTGATTTGCTTGTTGAAGTGTCATAGGGTGACATGGTTAGAGAGAGTGGTTTGTTTTAGATAATAGTAAGTATCGGTGAGATATTAAATTTCTATCTTCTTGGTAAGTACATGTTTAAATCCGTAAGTTCTTTTATCTTTTAATGAGACGGCTCCGATTATGGATAGTTTCAACACATTGTTAGCGAACGGTGGCTTTGCCAAAGCTCGTTGGTGGAGCGTAATATTTGTTGAAGCTAATTAGAAAAGTATTCAAACTTCGATTGGTTGAAGATGGAGTTGGTGATGGTTCGGTACTATTGGTTCTCAAAGTATGAAGATGGATATGATGCCAAGGTAGATAGTTAAATTCTACCAATGCTAAATAGTAGTTAAATTCTACCAATGCTAAATTACGAATCAAAATGGTCAAGAATATCTTGATATCAGTGAAAATGGTTTGTCAATCGAAGTACGGATGCTCAAGATATGGTGAGTAGAAGCTGCAAAATTCACAAGAGGAAACATGGATAACAGGGGAGTCCTTAGACGTCTCTGGCTGGGCAGAAAGGAGCAAACTGAAAGTTTGCTCAAACATCTGATTGAAGAACCGGACATTTGATTATAGAGTTCTGTGAAACCCGAGAGTTTGGTCAGACATCTGATAAGGAGAGTGAGACGTCTAACTACCTGAAGCATGTGATAACTATTTAGAGTTAGACGTCTGAATGTGTCGGTTAGACGTTTGATGTGCTACGCAATGCCAATTATGCCATTGTTGATCTAGATTATTTATCAAGACTTAAAGAGACAAATCGGGTATTTGTCACAACAAAGATATTCGCTATATAAGCTATTTTCATATTCAAAGAGAAAGAGAAGCTCCTAACTTGCTAAATGGTTCATTTTAAAGGAAATTAGGGTTTTAATCTTCTTCTTTTTCAATTTTAATCTCTACAAACACTATTCTAGAGTGATTATTATATCAATGTTTTGCACTTTCCCATCATGATAATGAAATCTCTCAAAAATGGATACGAACATACTTGTGCTCCAGCGAGCTTATTGTCCCAACTGAACACGCCGTAGTCTGATCCACCCCCGAAAGCCCCAGCATGCTTTGCCATTGTAGGATTAGTAGCCAGATCAAGATAAGAAGAATTACCGGTAGCCAAATACATCCAAGCACTGCCCCACAAAAACTCATCCCAATAACCAGTTGAGTTATAAAATCTAGAGGCATCCATGTTGCCATCGCTATATCTTCCTCTCCGCTCCCTTGAAAACTTAAATAAGGTCGTCGCACCATGAACCAGTTTTTTCGAGTACATTTTGTTATCCTTAAACACTATGGATGCAGCTGCTAAAGCTGCAGCCATTTCTGCTGCTAGATCAGAGCAAGCTTGGCATTCTAGCACAGGCCTAGGGTAATCAATGTTTTCTGGTCGTGTCCAACAATAAAGGTCATTCGGTGTTTGTCCCCCTCCCGTGCCTCCTGAGCCAACCTGGGCATATCAGTACATTCTTAATCATAAATAACACTAAATATCATTTGCAATAAGCGAATTTCAGTTAGTTATGATTATTAAGCATTTTTGTAGCGCCTACTGAAGTTGTCAGTTCTTATTATAATGTAAAATTAATCGGCAAAGTCAAAATTCTGATTGCAAGTAAATCGTTTGTTTCTATATTAAAGATTTTAACGTCATTAAGCAATTATTGAAAGGACTCATCTTAAAAACAAACCTTTGAGGAATTTATTCTACAAATATAACTTCTATGAAACTTACTAAGAAAATTTGATTTGTATTCGTATTTGTATATGAGCACTTTGAAAATGGGTAGGTTCATTTGTGCAAGTACGTTTTGGGATTTGTACATGTGCATTTTGGATATGTGTATGTGCTAATAAAATAGAAGTCTATTTTTGTGATATTTTTCAAGTGAGGCCTATTTATGGAACTAGTCCACATGTTGCACATGATCACATTGCAAAAGTGATGTGAATTCAAAATATATATATTTAGAATATAATCTTTATTCTATGGATAAATATTAACTATGTTGTTCCATTTATTTAAAATTCGAATTAACTAATTTTGGTTGAGACATTAAATGAAATTTGACTATGTTACTAACTTACTTGACACATAATAAGTACACTGACATAAATGATCAATAATTGAAAAGTTAGTATTTTTGGCAATTGAAAAGTTTGTTGTATTTTGACTCTTTGAGTATTGGAGTAGTTGATAGGTTTGATGACGAGAAAAGCGTAAATGAAAATTTTAGTGACGATTAAAAAAAGAGTTGATAATTTTAAGAAATTAGATAGCTTAAGTTAAAATATTCATTAAAAAAAACTAGCCACATGTGACCTCTAATTATTTAAAGAGAAATGTCAATAAAAATAAACAGAGAAACAACAGAGTACCATGTCATTACAACATGTGAACTATTATTACTATATAATAATCGACTATTGTATAACAGGTGCATTATACACGATAATGTTGTAAAACGGGTATTCATACTTTGAATACAGTTAAATATGAAATTGTTATGTATGATAAATATATTGTGATAAATCAACTACAAGTTAAACTTTTCATTATTATTTTTATATATAATTTTTGTTAAGTGATATGTGTGTGTGCGCGCGCGTGCGTGTGTGTTCGAAGGAAAACATGATAAGCATCATTGTCTCAGTTGGTTAAGGTGTTGGGACAGGATGTAAGAACTCACGACCTCAAATAGGTTGGGTTCCACTGCCAAGGTAGTATGATACATACTATCCTACGTTGTATATATGAGTACCCAATTTCTAATTAAAAAAGTTTGAAAGAAAAAATAATTTTACAATTTTGTTAATAAAAATACGGTATACATATTGAAAATGTAAGTTTTTAAATGTTACTAGATAAAATTAATGAATATTACTTACTTGAATTTATTTAAATAATTATGATTTAATTATTCAGTTAGTTTATAAATCCAGACTGAATGCAAAATAGCATCAGAAAATTAATGAGAGCTTTGTAAATAATCGTTGATACTATAACAATGTAGGTATTTGATTGTAACATTATGGAGTATTTGATTGTAACATTATGGAAGAATTGATAAAACACTATGGATAATTTACAGAATTTGGAAAATATATTAGGAGGTAATCAAAGAGAAATGATGAAATTTCAGAATTATATATCGTTTTTAATTAACAGACCACTTTTCGAGATAAAGGAAATGTTAATTAAAGTAGGCTCATTTTCTATGCATATAATTTTTATTATGTGAATTTTATATTTTTATATCTGAAGCGGTTTTTTTTTCATTTTTGAAAATATAAATGTGACATACATACATATTGAAATTGTTATCTTAGCAGAATTACTGATAGATAATTAAGTTTATTTAAATATTGTAAATCTACGATATATAGTTAATTCAAATATAAATTAATATATAGGAGAGTTGAGTAAAATGTTTTAACCGTAGAGATCATAAAGGTATGTATTTAAATATAAAATGGTCGTGAAAGCTAATAAAACAACGTGAATAATTTTACAAATCACAATTTATATAAAGATGTTTTAAATAAAACACCATGAGACATAATAAAAAGGAGAAATGGCCAGAATCAAAGTGAACCTTCAAAATTTGTCTGCATTGCTATTACTTGATCAATATATTAAAATAGGAAATACGCTTAAGGAGAAACTTAGCTTTAAAGATTATGTAGTCTCAACTTTGTAATCAAAGACGAACTATTTGCAGCAATCCATCACAACGATGTTTGATGGCGAATCCGGACGACTGGGTAGAGAATTGATGGTGGTGGCTGGTGTTCGTGTTGTAACGCTGCTTAGTGCAATTCGGACATCAATAATACCAGCAGCAGTTGGTGGTGGCTTTTTTATAATTGGGAACCGAAAATGTAAAATAAAATAGCACAACGTTTGTTAGAACACTCAGCATTTCAAAATCAAATTTTATTTATATCAAATTTCACTAATGCTTATGGCACTACAAAAACACTCAATAAGAGCAAATTTAACACATCCAAAACCAAGCAGCATTTACCAGTTGGGCTGTTAATTACTCATAAAAAACCCAAAAATGGGGATTTTTAACAATACCTGCATAACCAAGCGATCAACGGAGTCAGCAGAAGAATTAAAAGTTTTCAGCAAATAATCAGCTCCCCATTTGATGATCTCCCTAACATGAGCGAACTCCCCAACACTCTGATACTTGCTACCATACTCAATCACACTCCAACTGAGCATCGTCATAGCCCAGCTCTGCGGGAAATTGAACTTGATAGCGTCTCCCGCGTCGTAAAAACCCCCAATCAAATTCCTCCTAGAGCCACCACTACCACCGCCAAGCCCATCCCTCATCCCCGAATCCCCTCTCCAGGACACATTATTGTGCTTCGGAATCTTCCCGGACCTCTGCGCGTTGAAGAACATCAGCGCCTTGTGCAACGCCACGGTGTAGTTATCGGGAGGCGGAGGAGGAGGAAGATGTCTGGGCAGCAGTTTTACTAATAGTACGACGAATCCAGAGAGGCAGAAAGCAATGACCGCTGCGCAGAGGATCCATCGAAAGAGTTTGCGGCTGATGAGGACGCATCCGAGATCGACGTACTTTCTAGCTGGGTGTGAGTCGCCGGGAGCGGCGAGGAGCCAGGACTGCTGGGTTTCGTCGAGAGGAGGACGGAGGAGGGAGGAGGCTGAGAGTGCAGCACGGTCTAGATTGTCGCGGCTGCCGTCGAAGTCGTCGACGGCGGAGGAGGAGATTTCCAAAGGACCGCCCCAGGGGTCGCGTACGTACATCGACATTTTTGAAATGCTTAAACGGTGTTGGGGAAATTGATCGTTTTACGGGATAAAGTGTGAAATTAAGGATAAAGCTGGAGAGAGAAACGAAAGCGTAATGAATGAAGTCAGACTTTTGAGAAACGGACGTGAAAGAACTATGGTTTTTATGTTTGCGTATTTTGATGTGTTTTTTGTTTGCATGTGCATAGCTGACAGAATATACGAATAATAGCTTCAAAAAGAAGTAGGCCAAGTTCTATCATCTATGTTGAATTCACACAGTTGAAAGCAATGGAAATTAATTCTTTCTGCAAAGGAAAAGTTAGTTGAAAATTTAATGTGTTTGATATGAGAAGTAAGTACTTAAACAAAGTGCTTGAAATATGTTTTCTAATTTGAATGATTTATAATTAATTAATTGTTTATATTGTGTAACATGCATTTTGATAAAATTAAATTAAATTAAAAAAGTGAAATACATTAAAATAAAATAAAATAACTTAAAAGTACAACAATAAGCAACCCATAAAAAAATACAACAAAATCACAAATTTTTGAAAATCTTTTATTATTATTATTTTTTCTGATGCTATATATGTTTGATACTCGTTTGCGTGTTGTTTATCTGCGATCGCCAACAACAATCAACTTCTTATTAACTCACCGTTAAGAATATCGAATACACTTCTAACGCATATAAAATACTACAACCAACTTTTGAGTTAAATAACAATTATCGATATTTCGCCAAAATCAAAATTTCCCTCTCCGATACGTTGAAAGTGAGTAACAACATTTGCGTAGTTTATTGAATTTTTTGTGGAATCTGCGATGTTGTTGTTGCGTGTATTCAGAGTTTTTGAATCTACATGAGATCGTTTACATTCGTCTCTCATGAATTCGATCAATGATCTCGCACAGTTTCTCATATGTTCCACGTCGTTTTCTCACACCACGTGCTTTATTGGTACAAGATGATAAAATGTTTATAATATGTCACAATGATTGGTTGTCTGGAGAAATCAAATTTTGAATGTTTCTAACGTGGGTATTCGTATCATCAAGTTGATTGTTACAACCAAATTTCTTTCAAACTGGGTTTGTGTGGGGGTGAAGTTTGTTATTGCGGTGATTCTTCATCAGCAACTGGTGTGTATGATGTTTGTCCAGTTGCATTTGTTTTTTGAAATAACTGTCGCATCGACTTCAAATTGTATATCGACTCTCTTATATTCAAAATAATATATCCAAATTTCTATGAGTAAACCTAAAAATATATCTAATAAGACAACAAAAGGGGAAGTTGTTACAAACGTCTTTTCATTACTTGATCTCTTGCATATGGGTGGCAAGTAGACCCAACCTGTAGCGACCCGAAAACCCCCGCCCCTCGAATCGATCGTAAGGTTCGATCTGAAAGTCAGAAATCCTCGGATATGCTAACTTTGGGCGCATAACAACATCAGTACAAACGCAAAAGACCTTTATAAACATCATAATAATGTTACAACAGAGTACGACAAAAATAATACAGCGGAAGATAAATTTACAATAAATGTAATACAATCCACAGCGGAAATATAAACTAACACAACGGAAACTATCAATGCTCTGGACATAGCTTTAAGCTTCGATTCAGAATCCTGCTCAAGATAAAGTATTTGCAAAACAAACAACTCGATTGCCCGTGTGGAAAATATGGGCACCCGAGTTTGCAAGGGAAAAACAGACTACGAGTCAGTCATGGGACTGGTATGAGAAACTCTAACAGTTATAAACAACTTATATAAAATAAGGCATATCATGGGGCCACGCTGTATAACACGGAATGAGTTTACTCCACTAGATTGCTAGTGCACATACAACTACCATAAATAATAGACTTATGGGTCTATAATGCATCAGACAACATGCAACTACACAATCTACTCATTTAGGCTTAATCCCCAAACTTAGAGTTTCAAAATCTAATTCACTTTACAGAAATTATTTCTATGGACTTTATTTCCCGATTTTCTATTTTAAATCATTTGAAATACATATCTAGCTTTCATATCAAAATAGATTTCACTTTGGGATCTCAAACCAAAATCTTTGGAAATATAAATTCAAAATATCACAGTGCATACAAAACGTATGCAACCAAATATCGGGGGGTTTCTCCCGTCAATCAAGGCAAAGAGCACGCACCTTATTCACTCGATATATATATGTTGCGCCCTATAGAAAAAGGCATGCACTGACCACTGACCAATTCTTAAGGTCATGGCCCCCACTGCTATACTCGGTTTAGCAAAGAACATTACAAGTAATGTCGTTTTCTAATCCAGAGAATACAGCTTGATAGGGACGATCGAATGTGAATATATCTTTATACTAACACTGACACGTCATTTATACCTTTTTAGTTAATGTCTGATCTGAATTTGACGTGTTCAATATTAATACAAAGTAATAAACACATTGATTCCTCTTAATCAAAACAATGTATCAAACACATAACAATCACAGATCACAACAGAACGCATATATCATAGCATACATAGGGTAAGTACATAAAATATATTTCTGATTTTACATTCTACATATTTCAAAATAAGTCACTATCTTAACGAGGACATCTCACAGAGCATCAGGTGAACATCCTACAGAAGATCAACTAAGAGTCTCAATATGTATATCCATGGCTAGCTCACCTGTCCAAAAGTCCAAGCATCCTGTAAACCTGAAAATTCCGGTCTGACCCGGAAACACAAAATTCTAGATCAGTCTATCTCTAAATATCTGAAATGTGAGATCCATATATATAACGTGTAAATAACTTTAGTTCAACAACAAAACAGCAGTAGCAATAATTTATTGTTTCACAAAGATGTATGTTTGGTTTCCAATTATGGTTTTTATCCTCATCACAAGTTCAGTTTATAGGCATGACAAGTTAACACAACTCATTGATGACCGACCTGATTAAAGAACTATTATAAATATGACAAGTTAGCACGACTCATTCATCACCGACCTGATCAATGAACTCTCTTTCTCGGTCAAATGACCAAGGAAGAACAAGAATCAACATATTGAACAAACAAACATACATTCCAAAATCCAAGATGGTCTCGAGGCCTGGTGGTATCCCCCATACCGATCTGATACCAAAGGTTGGGAACTCATGCACGATCACAAAGATCGAGGAACTCATACTCAATCAACCTGATCGAGGAAACACAATAAAACAAGCAATCTGGAACTCATGCACAATCGCTAGGATCGAGGAAACATAACAAAACAAGCAATAAAATCCATTTTTATGATTACTGAGACCAAGGAATTATATGCTCAATATAAGGGATTGCAGAAACATAGACATACGATCATGTAGATTGAAATCTCGCTTGCTCAATCTAAGGGATCGAGGAGCCACATATTCGATCTCAATAATCAAAGAACAAAATCTCAACTATCTAAAAGATAGTGGTAACTACGACTTCACTACTCCATATTAATCATTATTTTATTTTAAAAAATTACTAACAAAGTAGACATAAAAGTCCAGTCTCTTAAAATAATGAATTTCTCGATCTTTTTGTATTTACAAGTTAGAAAAGAAATCCAAAAGTAACCTTCTTACGGATCTAACAGCCTCTGCCTCACACCAACAGAAAGAGAACTCTAAAGTGCCAAATACTGTCACCCCCAGTAACCACTAATGTTTAAATAGACGTCCCATACCATCTAGTGAAACACAAGTATTTATTGAGAATTAGTAAATTTCACTTATTATGGATATACCCGGAAAATCTGAATTATATTCTCTTATGGATCTAGAGACCACTTGTCACACACCATAAAAGAATACAACCCTAAAGTGTTAATTATTATCTCAAAATCGATTATAAGAATCTAACTTGGGCATCCCATACTACCTAGTTGGGTTCTAATATTCGCTCAAGAATTAGTAAATTCCACTTCAACATTCCATTCGCCGGAACATTCCATTTTCGATAAAATGTTTCAATAGAGCATATAAAACAATCAGTAACATTAAGTCGAAAATTAGCTCATTCCATACTATAGAATTAAGATTCTCAAAACTATTATCTCTTTTGAATTCTATTGTTTAAAACGCTTACTTAGTTGTTCACAAAACTATTTTATTGTTTTCGAAAGTTCATAGTAAAGCTCTTAGTTTTAAATTGCAATTTCAGTTTGCTTAAGCATATAATTTAACAAAACTTAATCCATACAATTGTAGAAAAATCTTTTATCTTTCCAAAACATCAAAAATTACTAAATTCCGATAAGTAACTCAAAAGTTATGGCCAAAAAAAATTCTCATATTTAAGTATTGACACAATTTCTCAACAACATGACAGTGACAAACAAATGGGTTTTTCACCATTTAAACTCCAAAATCACAAGAGGCACCATAAATGAAACTTATAGCTTAATCTCTTACCTTTCCAGAACATTAAGAATTACTAAATTCCGATAAGCGGGTCAAAAGTTATGACCAAAACAAATTCTCAGTTTTAAGTATTTTCATGATTTCCTAACGACAGCCCAGCGACAAACAAATGAGTTTTTCACCATTTAAATTTCAAAATCAACAGAAACACAACAAATGAAAGTTGAAGCTTATACTCTTAGTTTCCAGATATAAAAATTTATCAAATTCCGATAAGTGAATCAAAAGTTATGTCCATTTTACTATCAGCTATCAACTCTGATTTTAACACAGGCCAGAGTTAGATACTTAGTTTAAAACTCAGTTTCGGCCTCCCTAAATGCATAATTTCAAAAAATACCTAAAGAAAAAAGTTGTAGAAAATTGAAATATCTTTCTACTGCAAAAAGATTGAGTCGATTTAGATAACTTAACTACAAGTTATCACTGTTTTACAAGAGTGATATTTCCACCAAAATTTTTAGCATACAAAATCAAACAATCACTCTAATCCAAAACCTTTTTGCAACCCAATCAACCATCAAATCAACCATATGTAAGCTAAACTTTGTAACATGCAACAAAATTTTCAGAGATAGATTGTGTGAGTCGAAAAACTCACTTTTAATGCTTCCAATAGTTTGTTAAATCTCTTATAAAGGCTTGCTACAACCTTGCAATCACTTTGCTAATCATCATAACACCCAAAGACTCAAAAACCTAAAACCAACCAGTAGCTCCAAGGCTAAAAACGAGATAAAAATCATATTTTTATGATTTTAGAGAGTAAAGAAGATCACCTAACTTTGATTTCTACAAGTATCGACCAAAATCCCTTTGATTTGCACTAGATTTTGGATGATTTAGAAGCTAGGGTTTTGGTAAAGAAGAGGAAGATGGGTTTCTCTAAAAAAATTTAGAAATGAGGAATGAATTGTGCATATACTTTTTTTTCTACTTACTCGTCTTTTCTGGGCCAAGAGGTTATAGGTTAGGAGCCCAAAAACTAATATTGTGAAAATTAGTAAAGTGTCCCTAATTTTTTTAAGTTACTAACTCTAAAGCATTATTATTACTATAACTTTCCACTTACCGCATATCTTACCAAAATCACAAATTAATTAACTTGTTGAAATTCTTATTTGGAACAAAATATCCAAGCCCAAACATTTATTTATTTCTAAAAAAATTTCCAGAACTGTCTTAAGATTAAGTAAAATAAACAATCGAATTATCCACAAAAATAGTTATAATTTCATCATTGAATTCCATAAATCACAATCTAGCATAAATTCTCTCTAACTAAATTTAATTAATTAGGTGGTTAACAATCGGGTTGTTACAAACTCCACCCCTTAAAAAAAATTGCGTCATCGCAATTTGTTAACTGAAATAATCTATAAAAATTTCAACTTAACCATGATTTTATACATTCAAAAATTTCATTTACTAATTTACATCAACAATTGATTCTGATTACAACTTCTTCAAATCACCAACTTAAAACTACTTCCTTCGCTTACCAACAAATTTTTATTCCTTCTAACTCTTAGGATCAAATTTCAACCTATTTAGAAATCTATTTCCTCTTTACTTATATTATTCCATTCACAACTCTTAATAATCCACAAAACAGTTTTTTCTTTCACTTTTGGTTTTCAAACTTAATATTTTGAACCCAATACCAATGTTTTTATCCAATTCTCAAATTTATATATTTAAAATTCTTCTAATTCCAGAAATAATATTGAACCATGAATTATTATGATCCACTTCACAACCACAAAATTGATTGCATAAGCTACCAACAATTTCTTATCAAGCTCGTCTATTTCACATAAATGTTTCATGGAAAAAATATTATTCCAATTTTTTTTCCTCATGTCAAAATATCACGTTCGAAGTTTTGGAACCTCTATCGATAACATGGCATCCCATGTATCGACCAAATTCTTAAACAATGTCCAAATAAGTCAACATGATGGGTTAACAAAATTTAGATCTGTTATTTTATTATCTCTAGCATCCATGAAGCCAATATTAATCAAGTATAGCCAAACAAAACAATTTCTAACATCCAAACACTAGGAAGCAGTCTAGCAAAAGCAAGCAATTTACCCTAAAATTAAACATTAGGCAACCAAACAAAAGGAGAAAAATATTACTTTATCTTATTTTATAACTTTTTTCCTTTTAACTCAGAATTCTTTTGCTCATTTTGTTTCTTTCCCCTTTTTGATTAAAATTTTTGTATCTACTTCTCATTCATTTCCATTTGTTCGTTAATTTCTTCCCAAGCGCACAAAATCCTAATAGAGCCGAGAAAATTTTGGTCCAATGGGTTAGGCAACTATAACCTGAGTCTGTGCTGTCCTAATCATTTCAGCTATTTGTTGTGAAGTTAAAAATACTCCATCAACACTATGACCACTGGTTTCTCACACATCTGTCCTAAGTCTGCCTCTAGTCATATTACTAATCCTGCACATCCAATTCTAATGCTACTTTAAATGTGTCATCCTTAGTAAAAATAACATATGCCTTGCATTTAACCCAAAAACTATGCTATACTTCCAACCCTATGTGGATATCCCATGTAAACTACATACACACTCTCTAGGGGATAGGACTCTAAGTCTCACTAGGTCTCAGATCCATGATTTATATATGTAATATTGTTCTGACTATAGCTCTGATACCAAACTGTAACGCCCCCACTGTTATACCTAATTTAGCAAAGAACATTACAAGTAATGCCGTTTTCTAATCCGGAGAATATAGCTTGATAGGGGCGATCGAATGTGAATATATCTTTATACTAACACTGACACGTCATTTGTACCTTTTTACTTAATGTCTGATCTGAATTTGATGTGTTCAATATTAATACAAAGTTATAAACACATCGATTCCACTTAATCAGAACAATATATCAAACACATAACAATCACAGATCACAACAGAATGCACATATCATAGCATATATAGGGTAAGTACACAAAATATACTTCTGATTTTACACTCTACATATATCAAAATAAGTCACTATCTTAACAAGGACATCTCATAGAGCATTAGGTGAACATCCTATAAAAGATCAAATAAGGGTCTCAATATGTATATCCACGGCTAGCTCACCTATCCAAAAGTCCGAGCATCCTATAAACCTGAATATTCTGGTCTGACCCGAAAACAAAAAATTCCGGATCAGTCTGTCTCTAAATATCTGAAATGTGAGATCCATATATATAACATGTAAATAACTTAAGTTCAACCACAAAACGACAGTAGCAATAATTTATTGTTTCACAAAGATGTATGTTTGGTTTCCAATTATGGTTTTTATCCTCGTCACAAGTTCACTTTATAGGCACGACAAGTTAACATTACTCATTCATGACTGACCTGATCAAGGAACTATTATAAATACGACAAGTTAGCATGACTCATTCATGACCGACCTGATCAAGGAACTCTCTTTCTCAGTCAAATGACTAAGGAAAAACAAGAATCAACATATCGAACAGACAAACATACATTCCAAAATCCGAGATGGTCTCGAGGCCTGGTGGTATCCCTCATACCGATCTGATACCAAAGATTGGGAACTCATGCACGATCACTAAGATCGAGGAACTCATACTCAATCAACTTGATCGTGGAAACACAAGGAAACGCAATAAAACAAGCAATCCGGAACTCATGCACGATCGATAGGATCGAGGAAACATAACAAAACAAGCAATACATTCAATTTCTATGATTACCAGGACCAAGGAATTATATGCTCAATCTAAGGGATTGCAGAAACAGAGACATACGATCATGTAGATTGAAATCTCGCTTGCTCGATCTAAGGGATCGAAAAACCACATATCTGATCTCAATAATCAAAGAAAAAAATCTCAACTATAAAAAAGATAGTGGCAATTACGACTTCACTACTCCATATTAATCATTATTTTATTTAAAAGTTTTACTAACAAAAGTAGACATAAAAGTCCAATCTCTTAAAATAATGAATTTCTCAATCTTTTTGTATTTACAAGTTAGAAAAGAAATCCAAAAGTAACCTTCTTAAGGATTTAGCAGCCTCTGCCGCACACCAAAAGAAAGAGAACTCTAAAGTGCCAATTACTATCACCTCCAGTAACCACTAATGTTTACGTCCCATACCAACTACACAAGTATTTATTGAGAATTAGTAAATTTCAGTTATTATGGATATACCCAGAAAACTTGAATTATATTCTCTTATGGATCAAAAGACCACTTGTTACACACTATAAAAGAATACAACCCTAAAGTGTTAATTACTATTTCAAAATCGATTATAAGAATCTAATTTGGGCATCCCATACTACCTAGTTGGGTTCTAATATTTGCTCAAGAATTAGTAAATTCCACTTCAACATTCCATTCATCGGAATATACCATTTTCGACAAAATGTTTCACAAGAGCGTATAAAACAATCAATAACATTAAGTCTAAAATTAGCTCATTCCATACTATAGAATTAAGATTCTCAAAACTATTATCTCTTTGAATTCTATTGTTTAAAACGCTTAGTTGTTTACCAAACTATTTTATTGTTTCCAAAAGTTCATAATAAAGCTCTTAGTTTTAAATTGCAATTTCAGTTTGCTTAAGCATATAATTTAACAAAACTTAATCCGTACAATTGTAGAAAAAACTTTTATCTTTCCAAAACATCAAAAATTATTAAATTCCTATAAGAAACTCAAAAGTTATGACCAAAACAATTTCTCATATTTAAGTATTGACACAATTTCTCAACTACAAGATAGCGACAAACAGATGGCTTTTTCACCATTTAAACTCCAAAATCACAAGAGGCAATGAAAGTTATAGTTTAATCTTGTACCTTTCCAAAACATTAAGAATTATCAAATTCCGATAAGCGGCTCAAAAGTTATGACGAAAACAAATTCTTGGTTTTGAGTAGTTTCATGATTTTCTAACGACAGCCCAGCGACAAACAAATGAGCTTTTCCACCATTTAAATTTCAAAATCAACAGAAACACAACAAATGAAAGTTTAAGCTTATACTCTTAGCTTTCCAGATATAAAAATTTATAAATTCCGACAAGTGAATCAAAAGTTATATCCATTTTACTATCAGCTATCAACTCTGATTTTAACATAGGCCAGAGTTACATACTCAGTTTAAAACTCCGTTTCGGCCTCCCTAAACGCATAATTTCGAAAAATGCCTAAAGGAAAAAGTTGTAGCAAATTGAAATATCTTTCTACTGCAAAAAAGTTGAGTCAATTTGGATAATTTAACTATAAGATATCATTGTTTTACAGCAGCGATATTTCGACCAAAATTTTCAGCATACAAAATCAAACAATCACTTGAATCCAAAACCTTATTGCAACCCAATCAACCATCAAATCAACCATATGTAAGCTAAAATATGTAACATGTAACAAAATTTTCAGAGATCGATTGTGTGAGTCGAACAATTCGCTTTTAATGCTTTCAATAGCTTGCTAATCTTTTATAAAGCCTTGCTACAACCTTGCAATCACTTTGCTAATCACCATAACACCCAAAAACTCAAAAACCTAAAACCAACCAGCAACTCCAAGGTTAAAAACGAGATAAAAATCATATTTTTTTTTTACTTTATAGAGTAGAGAAGATCACCTACTTTGATTTCTACAAGTATCGACCAAAACCCCTTTGATTTGCACTAAATTTTGGATGATTTAGAAGCTAGGGTTTTGATAAGGAAGAGGAAGATGAGTTTCTCTAAAAAAAATCAGAAATGAGGAATGAATTGTACATATGCTCTTTTTTCTACTTAACTCATCTATCTTGGGCCAAGAGGTTATAGGTTAGGAGCCCAAAAACTAATACTGTGAAAACTAGTAAAGTGTCCTTAATCTTCTTAAGTTACTAACTCTAAAGCATTATTATTATAACTTTCCACTTACCGCATTTCTTACCAAAATCACAAATTAATTAACTTGTTGAAATTCTTATTTTGGAACAAAATATCCAAACCCAAACATTTATTTATTTCTAGAACTTTTTCCAGAATTGTCTTAAGATTAAGTAAAATAAACAATTGAATTATCCACAAAAATAGTTTTAATTTCACCATTAAATTCCATAAATCACAATCTAGCATGACTTCTCTCTAACTAAATTTAATTAATTAGGTGGCTAACAACCGAGTTGTTACAAAATCTTTAGTCACATACTAAATCATTTTATACCTAAAGTGGAAAAATCGTTTCGCAACATAATAATCACAAATACTTCCAAACTATAGTACTTCACATCAGCATTTCACACATATGATCGGTCACTATTAATCATATAATCTTTGACCTCATACGTTTCAAAGAAGGGTGTTAAGCAAGAGAATAAATTCCCTACCACCAAACAGATTTATCATCAATAGCAATTAATCAGTTATGTGATGAACTACAATGTCAAACACATAATACTTTTCTAAATCATTTCGAAAACATTAGTTTTAATCCTCGAAATCCTTTCTGTTTTATAAAGCATTTTTATAAAACATTCCTTATCCAAAATCGGGAAAAACATTTCTTTTCACTTAAGAAAATATCATTTTAAAATCATTCATTAAATATGAAATAAACAACAACATCGCTAAACACCTCATAGTCAAATCGTGAAGTGTTTCACAAGGTGTTAGCATACAAATATTTCTATCCAACCCAATGCTAAATGTAAAAGCATACCTGCTCATAAACTAGTCGAGCACAATCCAATGTGTCTATTAACAACTAAAAATATCAACAACCAAGTATATTTGGTTTATAACTCTTTCAAATCATTTATTATGATTTAAAAACCCAAAATCCAATTTGATATTAAATATATGGCTTTAAATAGAAATCATATCGACTTACATTCAACATCAAATTCTGCAGTCAACATGTACTGCATCGGGAATAACGATATCGATATCTTCCAAATTCCTCTCAACAACATCCATACAAAAATAGAATCCAATACTGAAATATCTGAAGATTATTTCCATTTAAATCCAATATTCATTCATTGGAAAAACTTAACTTCAAACTGTTTCAATCGTTGTTATCGAAACAGCTAATTTTCATAAGATAGCTTTATACTATTCAAAATTGAGTATATTAAATCCAAATTGCTTTTAAATCATTTATGATGATTTATCATAACTTTTCTTTATTTTTATTGATATAAAAATAGTCCATACTAATAATCTTCAATTATAGGTTGCTATTGGTTTTGGCGTTGTTTTATTCAAATTTGAATTAAACATTTCTAATAATCTAACTGTTGGATCTTAACATATTTATTATCGTTGGAAAGATCTTTTCGAAATGAATATAACGGTTCTAATTTCGGGAAAATCGATGGTCGGATCTCCCGGTATACTCGTTTAAAATTACGACTCGAAACGCAAACTACCGCTACGCGATTTGTTTAATTTAATTTATATTTAACGTATATAAATATTACACGACAAACGACTTCCAAACTATTTAATTGTTAAATATTTTATTTATAAATGACTTTCAGTTATTTCAGTAGCTCAGAATACATCATCAAATATTATTTTATTTCGATCCCACATTTCTCCAATATTACTATAGAATATCGTGATCTCATTATTATTAGGTACTTTTTAATTTTGGAAGCTTCCATTATTTCTTTTGGATAATGGTTCCTTCACTAATTTTAGGAGAATTTGAACTTTCTTTTGAGTTATCCTTTGGATCATTTCTAACCTCTTCAGGAGGTTCGTTAATTGATGATTTTTCGTTAGACTTTCTTTTTCTAGGCGCCAAGTCTTTTGAACCTACCAGTCTTCCACATTTTTGTCTAGCTTTAAATTCATTTGCTGTTATTGGTGCTTCAGGGATTTCAATTCTAGCTGATGGATTCAATGCTAGAATATGGGATTGAGTTATTTTTGCAGCATTATTAAATGCATCTGCCATTTCATTTGCAATATTATGAATATGCAAAATTCTTTGTACCTCGTATTGACATTGTTTGGTACGTGGATCCAAATGAAACATAGATGGATTATTCTATGAAATTTCATGCCAATTTACTGGAGCGGTCTTTTCTCCACCTAATGGTGGGAAAATTGATTCATCAAATTTACAACTGCAAACTTGCAGTAAAGATGTCACATGTAAGAGATTCAAAATAACGAATTATCGAAGGTGAGTAAAATCCACATAAATTCCCAACCTTCGTTGAGGACCCATTTTAGTAGGAAGTGGAGACTAATGGGTACATGTACGGCGCAACCAAATTTCCGTAAATGTGAAATAATTGATTGGGATCCAATTAAAGGTTGTGATGGTGAAAAGTGATGATAAGTCATTGGTCTAATATTTATTAATTTGGATGCATGCAAAATTGCATGTCTCCAAGCTGTAACAGGCAACTTTGATTGCATAAGCAATGGTCTTGCAATAAGTTGCAAACGCTCAATTAATGATTTGCTAGACCATTTTGAGAGTGAACATGAGATATTGGATGTTTAACTTTAATTCCCAGTGATAAACAATAATCATCAAATACTCGAGAGGTAAATTCATCTACATTATCTAATCGAATTGATTTAATTTGATGATCCAGGAAGTGTGCTGGCAATTAAATTAATTGAGCAAGTAATTTGGCAAATGCCACGTTTCTAGCAGAGAGCAAACATACATGTGACTAATGAGTTGGTGCATCAATTAATACCATAAAATATCGAAATGGTCCACAAGCAGGATGAATTGGACCATGTATATCACCTTGAATGCTTTGCAAAAATGCTGGAGATTCACAAGTGATTTTACTGTATTAAGGTAGAGTAATTAATTTTCCTTGTGCAAATGAGGTGCACATATAATCACTTGGTAAATTTAACTGATTTGATAAATCATGCCCATTTTTTTGGTAATTTTACGCATCATAGTTGATCCAGGATGACATAAATGATCATGCCAAAGAAACAATTTCTTTGTATTAGTGAGCTTCTGGCTCATGTTTATAAAATGAGATTCAACTATGCCAATTTTTGTAAAGTATAGTCCAGTTGAAATTTTACCAATTTTTTCTAAAATAAGCTTTTGGCTTTCAATTTTAGAAATAACACAAAGATATTCTTTGTTGTTTTTATTTGTAGTTTCAATATGATAACCATTCATTCTTATATCTTTAAAACTAAGCAGATTTCTTTTAGAATTGCTTGAATATAGTGAATTTTGAATGAATATATGTGTACCATTTGGTAACACTATATGGGCTCTTCTAGGTCTGTAATGTCCCGTATTTCTGGTGGTCAAATATTTAATTCGTTATATTGTTTTAAATATTTAATTTGATTTTTATGGATTTAGAATATATATATTCGTTTATATAATGAAGTTTAAACGTTTAATTTATAAATAATTATAAATCGAGCTCGAAATGGCACGGTAGTTCCTAATATTGAGTTTTGAACTTCAATTAAATATGCATGATCCGTTTTAAGTCGGAATTCTGTGAAACAAGAAACGTTGTAATTTTGTTGATTATAATTTTCATATGAAAGAGAAAAATCCAGATTTCGTGTTGTAGATTGTTAGTTATAGCCAATTCAAAATTTTATAGTAGTCGCTATGGAATTCGATTACAAATTATAACGTTTATTTAATTTATTTAAAAGGAATTTCTATATACGTTGATATCGTTTAACTCAGAAATATTTATATCGAGTTGTAATCCTATATTTGTTTAATTTGAAGTGAGATATCATTTTATTTGGGTATATTTATTGATAATGAATTATTATTATTTAATTTAATTATTTTGGATTTAATTTATAATATTATATCGATACTATATAAGCGCTATAAATAATTATTTTCCAAACAACCTCTATTTTTCGACGAAATGAATTTTATTGAAATACGTATGGTCAATTATTGCTGGTTTTCCAGTTTGGAGCGAATCAGAGTTATTTTGTCGGTGGACGAAATTTTAACCGTGAACTGATGAAATAATTCGAAATTAAAATAAGAATTTTTTCCAAACGGAGTTGGAATTCAACCAAACAAATTTTATTGGGACTGTATCGTCAAGACGTAGCAGTGTGTCAATTTTCACCGCGTTTGGAGATCTCGGGTAGCGGTACGAACATTAAACGTAAAATGTACATAGTAATAATTCAACTATATTAAATAATAAAAAAAATTAATAAATTAATCCATTTCTTTGCCTTGACACCCACACAACCGATTACTTGGGAGCCAAACTACATCATACCCACGTATACATGGTAAGCACTGTATCTTTTCTTATATAATCACCCTGTTGTTCATTCTTTTCTCCATTTTCTGCAAAACCAAGTCCCACCAAACAAAAAATTAAATCTCTCCACCCAGCTAGAATCAAGCCAAGATCTGAACTGGAGAAGTGTAGATAATGGATAGGGGGACCCACGGCCGGAGTACGGTGAGGTGCGGTAGCGAGTAGCGGTGGTGGTACACATTTCTAGATCTAGTTTGTGATGGTGGAACAACATTTGGTTTTTGATTTTTAGAAATCAACAGAGGTCGAGTTAGGAGAAGGTGTCAGCTGGTGAAATGGAGAGCAGAGGCAGGGGGTCATCCCGGTGGTTTGGATGGTGCCGGAGTTGGGTGGTCCGGTGTTGACCATCGGCCGCGACGATCGTTTGAAAATGGGGAAGGTTTCCGTGTTTTGCAAAGCTGAAGAGAAGACGCTTTTTCTTCTTACTGGGTGGAGTTATGTGGAAGCAGGTCTGTTCAATTTGGCTTGAACAAATATTGATGACGTGGATCTGACATTTCGGGTTTCCATTTGCTGGGTAAAGAACCATGATGCGAGATTTAATGCAGGACTTGTTTTGCTTATTAAGGTAGAAAATAATGGTTTTAATAATTATGATATAACTAAAATATGTTTCATTTTCAATCTGATCCTGATTTTTAGTTAACGGTTTTATTTTCATGGCTCCATGTTTCAAAGCTTACTACTATTATAAACATAGGAAATTAGAATAAACAGTACAGTTTAGTGGCCTATGGAAAATTTTAAAATATAAATACGAAACAATATCAGTTAAGTGAAATATAGTATACAACTATGGTTATCGATTAATAACGATATTAGGAAAAACACTATTTCAATAAGTAAAATAATATCAAGATTCTATAGCTATAATCTATAAATACGATAGTGTAAAACGAACATCGTATTTCTCTTTTGTTTTGACAACATTGTAGCTAGTTAATAGTGTCTAAATCAAAATGAAATAGAAATCAGTCATATTTCTTAAGTCATTGTAATTAGTTAATCTAAGTAATTAAGGAAGTTTATTAAATCGTATAACTTAAAATAGTGATACTTGTTATTATATTAGCAGAATGCGACAAGACCAGAAGCGTAGAACTATATCGGTAAACACGATGAAGCTGGTTTGGACAGGGCTGAACACAGCTGGACATTTTCATTAAATTAAACTATTGTTTAATTTAATTATAACAAGCCGTTCTGACAACGAATGGAATCAATGTGAGTTAAACTCACTCAGTTATCCCACTTATATTTATACAAGTCGGGTTTAAATATTTGTGTGCTTTGTTTGTTATTGGTTGAATGATATGATAATTGTTCGCATATATACTGGATATTCTTATATAACTGATTTAAATTAAACATTTGTTTAATTTAATCAAAACCAATCATTATATTTTAACAATTATTTCCAATGAAGGTAACTTACCTTGTTGGTTACATTATAATAATATAAACGTTTAGAATTGAACTGGATGCTTGAATGGTTGTTATTTGACTGTTACCGGTCGAATTAATTATTCATATTTATTATAAATTGTCGTATCGAATAAATTAACTTATTGAATACAGGGAAGAACAGGTTGGAGGGATCCATCCGGATTCATCAAATTTATTATTTATTTTCATATTATATCACACGTACTATTTAACCAACCTAATTGTATGATGGATTGATTACTGATTATTGTTGAACCCTTGATATTAACCAATGAGAAATATTGGTTGAGAAATTGATAGTCTATGGCCTAAATTTTAATCGTTTTATAAAGATTGATTTACCGTTAGGTGAATCGTTAGAAATGAAGTTATAAAATTTATTTTATAACTAAATATAGAATTCTAAATATATTATTTAAAATGAAGTTTATAAAAAGAAAACTTTACCGTGTGTGAAGCACGTGCATATATTGATTGTTTAAGCCGTCAATCACCATTTTTGTACTAAAAATATACCGTGTGTGAAGCACGTGCCTCATCTAAATTGTTAAATAATTTATAAAACTAATTCTTATATTGATAAGATGAATAAGCAGGGGAGTAAGGATAAATGTAATGATTAATAATTGGGATTAATTATTTTTAAGTAATAATTAAAATGGGATTATATTAATCAATTATTGTCTATTTAATAATAAGCGAAGTAAATGGGATAATTTAAATTAGTTATATTATATTATTAATTAATTTAAATGAAGAGACGAGTTAGCATTGTTAAATGAGTTAATCATGTTTAACAGTTGACCAAGCCAACTGTTGTAACGGAGATTGATTGTTAAATTAAATTAGTTTGTACCAATTAAAATAGTGATATAATTTAACAAATGGTTGTCTAGTTCAATAAGAATTAAAAAGGTAATTTAATATTAGTTCCCGTTAGTGATGAAGTAAATTATAATTTTAAATTATGATAATTTAAGGAACTATTTATTTAAATAAAGTTCAGGTAAGTAACCAAAGTATTAATGAAATATAACTGAATTTTTAAGTGAGTTTATGAACATATTTACATTTAAACCAAGTTTGATAAATTAAGTTATAAAATAATTTTAAGCGAATCAGATAAGCTTAAAATAAATGTTACTTAATATTGGATTAAGTAAAGGGAATCGAGATGGAAAAGGGTTTATATTAAACCAGAGTTGTGTAAACAAGCTTATAAAGGGAGATGTGAATTTAAAGCGTTAATTTTAAATTAACGTTACCAAATGATGGCGTTAAGTGAAATGAATGGGATTTGAAACAAGATTTTTCCAAAGGAAATAATTAAAAGGTTTAGGTAAAGGTATTCTTGCAATTGAATTTGGTAAAAGTTTTGGAAATGCAATTTGTAATAAGAACCTGGATAATAAAAATAAATAGTTTAAAGAAGTTGAAGTTTAAAGGATGATGTTTTATTTATCATTTACTAAATCAATGAATTTAGTTAATAATAGTATATTTAAAAGGGAGAATTCAAAAGTAAGAAGGTTGTATAAAACCGTATTTTTAATAAAATAGTGAATTGGTATTGGTCGATATTATATTGAATATGGGTTTTTGAATTACAACTCGTATTTATCTTAAGATAAGAACGTTGTTGATCAAGGTCTAAGAGGTAATTAAAATACCCCAACTTGAACGACTTCAGGATTATCGGAGGATTATTAGCTGTAATGACGAAAATATTAGAAGTGGATTATTTTGTGAAATAATAATGTAACGTGATTTGAAGAAGTTGGAAATATACATATATTAGAATTCCAAAGTAAAGGAATTTAATAAGGGCTTGAGAATATGAAATGATATTTCTATAGTAAAGAAATAATAAAAGAAGATTTTTGTGAAAATATAACGATATTTTCAAAAAAAAAAGATGAGATTTAGAATGGGTTATTCTAAAAGGATAAGTGACGATTATGGTGCTAAAATAACGAAACGGAAAGGAGATTTCATAATGGATGTTTAAAGAATGATAATTTGGATCGATTTCCAAATGTTAAATAATTAATAATGTTTTTAGCAATATTTTGAAAAGATAGTTGAAGGAAAATTGAATATGATTTAAAATATTTTCCGAAGTATTAAAATAAAGGACTTGAGAATATTAATATATTAAAACTAATATATTATTTTTGGTATTACAACCAATATATTATCTTTAAAAGGCCAAGTGACGTTGTGTACTAAACCAATGGATCCATTTGGTTTTATTTTTAATTATTTATTTTGATGGTTAAATAACTGACTATCAAAATCAGACCCAACGTGTGTTGGTACGGAAAGACCGGGATCAAATTTATATTCGAAAACCATTCCGACCAATAAATACGAATATGTGGAGGGTGCTAATCGAGATGAAGCAATAGAAGACCGTAAATCTTCATGAGAGGAGGAACTACTGTTGAATTTCTCTGGTTGATCCCTAGAGATATATATTTTGTTGTGATTCTGTCGTGATTGGAATCTACGGATTGCAAGGACTTGACTTCTCGCTACTAATCCATGGGGTGATTCCTATATTGGATGCAGTAGGAGAGTGCCTTCGGTTCATCCTGTACCTGGATGACTTGTATAGACGAATGTCTGATAGAGTATTTCCAACGGGGTCATGTACATTGATTTCTTCAAACGTACTATAGTTGGTTAGCTCCCAACTAGGGTATTTTTATGGACGTCAATTAGTGATTATCTGGAGGATATGACAATGTGACATTCAAAGTGAATGGTGACCAGATGTTCTAAAAAGATTATGACCTCTAGCCTCATCAACCGGGAATGACATAAAATCGGGTAGGTCGCATGGCTATATGGGTCGTGCCCATCAAAAGGGTATATCATTTCCTGATCTGGAGAAATCTAATGCCTTCGGTTGTCCTTTTTATTTATGTATGTATGCTATTGGCTCAGTTGGCTGACCCCCAACCGTGGTAATGATATATTCTGTACTCTCAACGGAAAGTGAGGGGCCAGTCATGTTTAGCCTTGGTTACAAGATGTTCTTGTTGAACCCTAATGTATTCATCTCCAGAGGTACATTGTTGGGAAGGTGGTCCTATAACTTGCCAGGAAATCCATTCTCCAATAAACGCCCGCGGTTTTGATTGTATACTGTATGTGTGGAGCGTGAGATGCAAGCGTTCCGCTAGATTCTGTTTATTTGTATTTAGACACTATCATAATATCAGAATAATATTGTTTTCAAAAATGTTTTGGGTTATCGTAAGGTAAAAACCGTCTGTATTTATGTGTGGATTTGGTCTTACGATTATCCTTTTCTTTCGAAAAGATTTTGGCGTTAAAATCAAGTTGTTTGATGCCTTTAAACTTAATGTGTTTTCTCACTCTGGTTCACCAGACTGATCCGGTGTTTGTAATGCTCGGGTTAGACGGAGCTGTACAGGTTCAGGTTATCGGTTGTTAAGAAGGGACGAGATGGAAGAGTTCAGACAGATGCTATTATATATTCCGTTGTGTGATTGTATATGAGGACAGGTTATTATAACTATCCGGATGTGTGATGTACTCTGATGATTGTAAGTTTTATTTCAAGCTCTTAGTAAAGATTTATTTCTATATTATATTTTGTTCCGCTGCGATGTAAGAATCCATGTTGTGGTAGTTTCTCTTCTTCTTCTATTCTAATATTTCTTTCTTTCTTATCTCACACTCTAATTTCTTTCTAATAACTTTCTGCTATTCTGTGTAATTTGGGTTGGATGTGACTTGTGATTGTCAACTCAAAGGATATGGGAAAGTCAGTATGTTATAAGTCCCTTCAATTATATTGGTTGAACCAACTATAGTTGAAACTTTAGTTGAAACATTTTCAGATAATTCAGAGAAAAACTAGGATTTTTCAAAATCGTATGAGTAGTTACACTATCAAGCAGACATATATCATCACTTAAACATTGATGGTATATACCTTAAGAATTAAAGACAATACAATTAGCCAATAACTGAAATAATAAAAAAAATGTAATAACCCACTCGGAATGGGCCTAAATTTCGATCTAGAAAAGGCCCATCGAAACTTAGAACCATTCTAAATGGGTCATTGGTTCCTGTAAGGATTACATCTGCATAGATAATAATAACATATAGTTCGAATGGAATTCTCACAAAGAGAAAAGAGAAAATATAATACTCAAATTAGATGTACCATTTATTAAAAATCTCAGGAATCCAACAGTCACAGTTACATCTGTTCAACATATACATCAAATAGTTCATTCTCACAAGATTCCAAAAGAAGTAAAGCAATAACTACTAATAATAGCATAACAACTTCGTCTTCTTCATCAACTTCAATCATAACTTCATCCATGGCTTTTACCCAAATCTACTGATCTATTTGATATGTTAAGGAGAGAGGTCAAAATATAAAGTTCTTTGTGACTAAGATATGGTGTTACTTAATTTCCATACCCTATATTTTTAGCAGGTTACATATGTCAAAATATGTCTACGCATCACACAGTATTTAAACAAACACCAAGTATCTAACCAATGGAGTGGATATCCAAATCAATCGCCCTTAATGTTTTTAGGGTAAAGACCTAACGAGGTGGCATTCTCGATCACTTATGGCCCTATTAAAGGTGGATTCTTATGATCTCTCATAACCATGAGCCGGACACCTAGTCCTTTTAGACCCCTTCCTAATACATTAACGTTCCTAGATCTATACTCTCACTTGTAATACGAGAAGTAGTATTTCGAACATTACTACTTAACTGATACTACAATAGGACACCTGTGTCGCTTAAGACTTCCCTTAGACAGTTGGTGAGCATGCAATGGCCACATATCTTTCAAATACCAATATATCCCTAGTTGAGCCCTTACGAGCTTCTAGAGGAAGTGGACATCTCCGTGAACTACCCTACTCCGTTACTGTTTATGCCTAACCACTTTTAGAGAAGGAGGACCCAACGACTTACTTCAAATCTAATAAGGGTGGGTCCCATGACTTTGGCCCTCACCAAAGAATAAACCTTCGGAGTTATCCTAGTCCTAACCACTTAAGATCCAAACTAGATAAAAAGAGATTCAGTCACTTAAGACCTTCTCAAGACATAGTAAACATGCATATTTTCACATACAATAGACTTATATATAATACTTACTAGACCTCTCCCATTAAACCGTACATCTGTAAATGTTGGATATGCCGGTCGGTTTCTGGCAGACTTTTACTACAAGTTGATTTAGCCTCGTGTCTAGTGTATTAAGTTTTTGAATGGCCCATGGCACCTAAACATCTCACACTAGTTGGACCCATTTGTGGTTGCTGGATTTGTCGGTTGGTTCTGGGCAGGCTTCTACCGAAAATGGCAACTAACCTCGTGTCTATGTGTAACACCCCACGTCCATTAATGTCACTCACAAAGGGAATGCATTAACTTCCATGGAGGTTTTAAGTGAATATAGAACAGTAAAATTACAACAAGACAGATATAAAATAGTACTTGGAAATTCAAAAAAACTTTATTTCATTGTAGCAGAAGTCAAAACATGTTTGATTACATCATAACACCATATTCAATGTCAAGTACAATATCTATCTTGATAAAACAAGTACATAATCCCATTACATGAATAGCCATTAAAAAGAAAGATAACAAGCTGGACTTTACTTCAGCAGTCCAAGCTTTCCAGAAGATAAGCGATCCAACTAGACTCCACTAGAACTTGGCCCAACCTGCGGACCTGAAGGGAGAAAAAGGATGGAAAAGAGGGGGTCAGACATAAAGTCTGGTGAATATGATAATTCTACAATACTATTACCAAAATAACTGGACTAAGGCATAAGCTGGAAAACAAGAAAATGTCTATGAAGAGCAGATTAAGGACATAGACAATCGCTAAAGGCAACGTTATAGGCGCTCCTAAATACTAAAGGATAAACACTATACTGCACCACACCAGTCACCCTAAAGATTCATCCCACTTAGCTTCACTTAGAAACTATCCCAATGGCTTTACGTACCCCTAGCTGACTACATAGGTGCCGCCTGCCCCTATCTCCACTAGGTGTACCCTACTTCCCATTATTCGATCGGCTCCCTAACTCGTAGATACCCGTGCTGGCCCCACAGTGGGGTGTATCACTCCCCTAAAGTGGCAACCTGATACAACGGACATGCACGGCTTATACCTACACGATGCAACAACGTCTTACCTACCAGCCCGGGTCCACACACGCATATGAAACCCGTTGGACTTGCGTTGCCACCGCTCCCTGTTTTGGCCTCTTATAGTCAAACCCAGTAAGCGTGTCCCGTCCTCGACTTGGGTCGAGCCCACAAAGATATGTTTTGGGATACTGGTTGAAATGGGCCCCCACTATTTACCATAAGCATTCCACCTAAGCTTGTCCCCATTAGTCCATCCCACTTAACCCACTTAGTCATGTTCATTTACATGTGTGTTTGGTTAAGTCTAATCGTATTTCAAATGCCTCTAAAGGCAACCACCAGATTCCTCATGCCACCCAAGGCACCTACTTAACCCCCATGTCCCACCTTACATGATTATCTGGTTAAGTATTTCTTAGTTCATTAAGGCCATAACCTCATAAAGACCTCTCACATTAGACTGGCATTTATGGCAGCTGGATTTGCCGGGCGGGTCCGGGCAGTCTTACACCATAAAAGAGTCTAACCTCGTGTCTTTACAACTGTTATGCTTTAGTTTGGGCCTAGGACCTCTCACATTGGGCCGACATTTGTGACTACTGGATTTGCCGGGCGGGTCTGGGCAGGTTTACATCACAAACGGGTCCAACCTCGTGTCCTAAGCATTGATTATTAATAATAATCCACTTTCCCCCAATTTTAATAATTCCCTACTTGAATTATTAATTACTTCCAATTTTTAACAATGTCCATAATTGACTCAATTATGGACATCCATTCATGGTATGCAAAATCTTACAAAATTGCACCCAATTTATTAATTCCTAATATTACCCCTACCCCACGTTTGAACGTTTATTCGCAAAATATATGTTAGACTCGAATAGCCTAACTCATAGCATAAAAGAGATTATCATAATAACAACATGTATATGTGACCAAATGAATCATAATAAGGGGTGAAACTTGCATATGTCCAACTTGCATAGATTATACATGTCATGGACCTAAAGGTGTCAACTTGTTCAAAATTCACCTAATATAATCTCAATCAATTTTCATAAACTTACATATGAACATGTGTGAATCAACATCATCTAATTTTTTTAACAACATGGTTTTATATGGGTACACCTAACTCAATAGGCAAATTCCCATAATCAAGTTTTATTTAATTATAGTTTCAAGTTTATGGGTACACCTAACCTAATAGGCAAATTCCCATAAACAAGATCCATTTAAATTAAAAAAAACATAACTTTAAGCATGTTCCAACAACATCATGATTTTACAACATAATATAGCATGATTTATAACATGGCATAGTATGATAGTATAACATAGCTTGACATGATTCTCAACATAGCACGACATAGCATAAGAGAATTTACAACATAGCATGACATAGCATATATAATTTATATCAGACGACAACATAATAACATAATAAGAGATCCACAATATATAGAATTTACAATTACAAATCACATCACTTTCTTGTGATCCATTCATAACTGAGTCAAATTAGTTTGTAATAGTCTTGTGAGAATCATCATACTCACCAACAAAAGAAAAGAATTAGAGAAAGAGAGATCTTTTGATTTGATTTGTGTAGATTTAGTTGTAGATGATTAGGCTTCCTCTTCTTAGTTTGTGACGACTATACTGAACTCCATGGCAGCAGCATGACGGTAGCTTCTCTAATTTTACAAGTGATTTAGGTTTAGGGTCTACCCGCTTATTTATAGATTTTAGAATGCATTTAGGCCATTAGATTTATCCTAGAAATAACCGCAGCCGTTCAGACAAGATGGGGTTTATCTTGTTGACTCAGCAATGAGTCAGAAGTGACTCAGCAAACACTCAGCAATATATATATATATATATATATATATATTCTACAATGTACACATTAGATACATCCCCCCCTTTTACACACTTATTATTGTTTTTATATACATATTAGATACATCCCCTCTCTTACACACTTATTAATATTTTTATATTCATATTAGATACATCCCCTCTCTTACACACTTTTATATTCATATTAGATACATCTCCCCTCTTACACACTTTTATATTCATATTAGATACATCCCCCCTCTTACACACTTATTAATATTTTAGCAACTTTAGTGTTAATAGAAAATTCGGGGTGTTACACTATGTGTTACTATTAATATATAAAGCCATTATATATACGCACACACAAGCAATCAATTATATATTTATTATGGGGATATTTCAAATTTCGAATTCTAACCTAATCACCTTTATTACGCTAATATAGCGTTAATTACATTGATTACGTTTATATAAGTAAAATAATTATATCGCCTAATTAACATAAATATTCATATAAATGAGGAAACGTTCTAACGAGGTGGAAATTGCCAATTTTTCCAAATCAAGGTATACAAGTTAGTTTTTTTCATACTTTTGCCGCTGCAACTTAGGCATGATGGCATAATAATAAGATAACATATAGCAGTGGATGGAAAATATACATTCATACAAACTTTCAACTTGCATCCTAGGCATGTTGGAATGATTTCAATACTGGATTAAAAATAGAGTATTACATACATTTATACATGTATGTTTATAATTTCCTCTTTGTCTAATTCACCCTTTTTTGGGTATTATGCATGTAAAACGTTTATATTTGACATATTTCAAGTATGAATACGTTTGGATTCAAAATAGAATACAAACCTAATCAAATCATGAAATACCCAAATCTAAACCCTTTTAGGTTACAATCACATGTTCGATAAAGGTGAACTATACAAAATAGAAACAATAGTAGCAACACCCATTTTAAAGCCTTACCATTTAATTGCTTATTTTTAATTATTTATTTATTATTAATACTTATGAATTTATATGAGGTGCTACATTACCCCCCCCCCCTTTAAAGTAAATTTTGTCCCGAAATATGTTTAAGGGGTGAAAAATAAAACTCGCTCAAAACATCCATGTTATACACCCATGTTATTTATAATTCATCCATAAATATCGATGACTCATAGTGATTTTGAACTGCAGACCCACTAAAGTGAGCTCTACCCTGGCATGTAGGTGTGATAAGTGATGCAATATGTATGCAAACAACCTAAATATGCATATATTTCTATATGAGTACTCGATGCAATGGTGTTGCATCCATTTCCTAACATCCATTCAAGTAATCACGATGCATCCATAAACATTATTTTATGGAAAAAAATTACCCGTAAAAATTTCTAGGTGAGTCTATTTCGTCTTATCCTCGGTTTCCCATGTGCTTTCCATCAGATCACTTCCCCATTGTACTCGGACGAGGGAACAGTTTTGTTGCAGAGTCTCTTGATTCCGTGCTCTACTATCCTTGCGGTGGCACGGGGCACCCTGGACTCCAACTTGAGTTGTTCTATGTCCGCAATTTTATCAAGCTCGAGTCTGATAACAGAATCATGAAGGCATTTCCTTAGATGAGATACATAAAAACATTACGGATTCCCGATAGATGCTTTGGGAGATCCACTCGATAAGCCAAAAACCCTATCTTCTCGATGTTATTAAAAGTCTCAATAAATCTGGAGCCAACTTCCCAGTCTTCCCAAACCGAACAGTCTTCTTAAGAGGGGATACTTTTAGGAATACTAAGTCTCAAACATTAAACTCAAGTTCCCTCCTTGGCTTATCGGCATATGATTTATGACGGTCTTAGGCTGCCTTCATTCTCTACCTAATCAAAGATATCTTCTCCATGGAATCACGGACGAAGTCTAGTCCGAGTATAACCATGTCCGTAGTTTCCCACCAACAAGTTGGCGATTTGCATGGCCTCCCATAAAGTGCTTCAAAAAGGGTCATACCAATCGTTGTTTGAAAACTATTATTGTATGTGAATCTTACGAGCGGTAGGTGCTGCTCCCAAACTCCTCCAAAGTCGATGACGCAAGCTCTGAGAAAGTCTTCTAAGATTCTGTTTACTCTTTCTGTTTGTCCATCGGTATGCGGATGATAAGCTATGCTTAGACTGTGGGTCATTCCCAATGCTATCGGTAGGCTTCTCCAAAATTCACTCATGAAGAAGGGGTCTCGATCGCTCACGATACTTGATGGAATACCATGAAATTTGGTTATCTCTTTGACGTATAATTGGGCTAACGAGGTTGTTGTCCTTGTCTTCTTGACTGGTATAAAATGGACGCTTTTGGTTAAATGATCCACCACAACCCAAATGGCCTCATTACCCTTTTGGCTTCTAGGAAATCCATCTAAAAAGTCCATGGAAATATGTTCCCACTTCCACGTGGGGATCTCTAAAGGTAGTAACGGTCCTCCGGATTTCCGTTGCTCCGCTTTGACTTTTTGACATATTAAACATTTGTCCACAAACTCGGCTATATCTCTCTTCATTCCTTCCCAATGGAGATTCATCTTTATATCCTTGTACATTTTATCTCCACTGGGGTATATGGTCATCATCTTTAGGGATGTAAAGTCGTCCATCCCAAAGTAAACTTCCATCATTGCCGATTGAATACCTAACCAAACGGGGAAGATCTCCTTCTTTCCCACTTTTCCCTTTATGCTTCTTAATTATATGTCAAGGTCTTGTGCGCTTGGATCCTTTCTCTTTGGTAGGTTTAATTATCATAGCCCCAAGAAAACTGTTAGAAGTGGTTGGTGAGGGCTGCAAATTAAAATTAGCAAGGAACTCTAATTGTTTCCGTTCTGAGATCGCATTCAAAGTCGCATTTTCCTACTTAAAGCATCCGTCACAACATTCCCCTTGCCCGGGGTATATTGAATCATGAAGTTAAATAAGGAAATATGTTCCATCCATCGTTGTTGTCTCAAGTTTAGGTCACGTTGAGAAAATAAATACTTTAGGGTTCTATGGTCAGTAAAAAGTTCAAATTTCTCCCCTAAAAGATAATGCCTCCACATCTTAAGGGCGAACACTACTGCGGCTAACTCAAGATCATGAATGGGATATCTCTTCTTTGGATCCTTGAGTTGTCTACTAGCATAGGCAACTACTATTCCTTCTTGCATATGGACTACTCCTAAACCGGCCCCACGTGCGTCGGTGTAAACGGTGAACAATTTTGAATCATCGGGTATAATTAGGACATGTGCGCTAGTTAATACTTCCTTTAATTTCATAAAGGCTATATCACATTTCATACTCCAAGCGAACATCAAATTCTTTTTCGTTAATTGGGTTAAAGGGGTAGCAATCTTGGCGAAGTCTTTAATGAATTTCCTATAATATTCGGCTAGTCCAAGGAATCTTCTCACTTCCGTGGCATTTCGGGGTATCCTTCATTATTTGATTGCCTTGATCTTTGCAGGTTCTACGGCTAAGCCTTCGCTCGACACAATATGTCCTAAAAATCTTACTTCTTCCCTCCAGAAGTGTCACTATGAGAATTTTGCTTTCAATTGGTTCTTTCTTAATATCCCTAACACTTGTCTCAAGTGATTTTCATGCTCTTTATGGTCTTTTGAAAATATAAGGATATCATCTACGAAGATTACCACAATTTTGTTTAGAATGCCCCTAAACTGTCCACTTATGAGGTCAACAAGGAAAGCGGGTGCATTCGTTAGTCCGAAGGACATAACTTCCCATTGGAAAAATTCCTCTGACATCCTAAACTTTGTTTTGTCCTTGTTGTCCTCCGCAATTGTTAACTGGTGAAATCCAGTAGTAAGATTTAGTTGGGAATATACTTGGGCTCCTCTCAAGTGGTCAAAAAGGTCATCAATTCAAGGTAAAGGGTACATATTCTTCTTGGTCAATTTATTGAGTTCCCTATAGTCCATACCTATGCAGTTAATGCCCCGCTAGATCCTGTAGCACACTACCACCGTTGCATTTTTCCTCAAATAGCCCCTGATATAACCTCTCTGCTTTAAGACCCACTACATTCCGCTATTCCCGATATATCCCGTTATTTCCGCTATATTCTGTTATTCCCACTATATCTTTGATGAAATAAATGAACTCAAAAATGAAATTTATGCATTTAAAAAATTATTAAATTATTTTTAAATAGAATTATTTAATATCTACTTTTAGAAACAAAAATACTCTATGCTATTGAATTTAATTAATTTAAACAAAAGTTTATGTTTATTTATCGATATTTGCACATATTTGTATTTAAAATTAAAAATATACTAACTAAAGTTAAATAAAGTGTTAGTTTTTCACTTACTTATCATTTATATATTCATAAAAACATTTTAAAGGAGTTATATGTGTTATTTTAGAGTCATCCGCTATATCCTGCTATTTCCTCGCTTTATCCCTGCTATGACTTTTTGGACCTCCGCCGCATTGCATTCGCTAAGCGCTTTAACTGCACAGGTCCACACAAAGTCTTAAAGATCCATTACTTTAGTGGAAAATACTACAAGTGCACCCTATTCTGAGGTACTTCGTCGAATGAAACCTTTTTGCAACAACTCCGAAATCTGCTTATCTAACTCCCTTCTTTCCTTAGGCGCCTTATGCCTCAAGGGTAGTACTACAGATCTAGCCTTCTTCTCTAGGTCAATACAAAAGGAGATTTCTCTATGGGGTAGAAGTCCCATGACTTCCTCAAAAACATCCAAGAATTCACAAACTATAGGGATCGAAGATGGTCCTTCAGAACAAGGAGATAAGGAATACAATAAGGCTTTATCCTTGTTCTTAACATTACAAGGAATATTCAAACTACTTCCTCCTCGGCTCCTAACACAGACGATCCTCTTATCGCAATCTAGGACGACCCCATAAAATGATAGCCAGTCCATACCTAGGATAAGGTCATACCCCATAAAATCCAACGCATATGCTTCGTAATGGAACTCGACAATGTCGACCTCCGATACAAGGTCTTTGCATAAAGATACTTAGATCCTCCGATAGGGTTGGCCACCTCTATTGGACTATCAGGGATAGATATGGAAAGATTCAACAAATTTATTAATCGCTTGGAGGTAAAAGAATGGGTTGCTCTGGAATCGAACAAGGTGTATGCAGAATTTCCTAAAACAATGATTATACCTTCAAGTACGGGCTGCCCTTGGTCTCTTGGGGGTTGGCTTTGAATTGTGCTGCCTCTATTGCATAGTTCTGGCTACTCTTGACAACTTTGGGCTTTGGGAAGTCTTTGGACATGTTTCTTTCTTCATAGCAGTTGTAATAGTTTCCCTTAAACTCCTTTTTCGCCAACGAGGTCCTACAATCCTTGGCCTCATAGCCTTTGCAGTTGCACCTCGTACAAGTCTTTGTGTCCTTTTTGAATTTGCTGTTCTTCTTGTTTTTTCCACCATTACTTATTCTTATTTTTTGTTGGAGCTTTCTCCTTTCTCCCCTTCTTTATCTTCCTTGGTGCCTTCAGTCGTGCATAGGATGGCTATCTCAACTAGGGTTTCAAAAGTTGCCCCAAATGTTACTTGGGCTAATAGAGTTTCTTTCAATGGGGAGGTTAGTCCTTTAACAAATGTAAGGGCTTTGTTCATGGGGGTGTCTACCAATCCTCTTCCAAACATACATAATTCAGTAAATTTGGATAAATTTCCCTTACAGGCTTAAGCTTCTTGCTTGAGGTGGATGAATGTCTCTAGCTTGATAGTCATTTCTGCACTTAGCAAAAACTTTGCCTCGAAACGGGTTTTGTTCGGCCCATGTGAATATCCGGCCCTCGTTCTCCACCGATATCAAGTTCCACCATTCAATGGCCTCATCCTTCGAATATCAGGCCGCAATTCTCCTCTTCACCTTGCTAGGCCAGCCAGTAGCTTCGAAAATTCTTTCACAGTCCATTAGCCATGACTGGGCATTAGTAAAACTTTCTTTCCTAAAAAACGATTTTCCTCGAAGATGCGTGAAAGTCTTATAAAGGAAGGAAAAGTCAAAGGCTACATCAGCGGCAGGAGCTACAGGTGCCACCGAGGTAGGATTAGAAACAAGGACCTGTTCAACAGTATGGAGATACTGTTGAAACCATTCTGGCAAGTATCTTGGCCTTGCCTGGTTACCCTGCTCAGAAGTATTTTCAGCCATTCTACTATCTGAAAAGAAAAGGAAGCATCCCTTAATGGATACTCCTGAGATAATATTTAAGCTGAAAGGGAAGAAAACAATAAAGCTTCCTAGTATAAATGCGTATGCTTATTAAGGTAAATATATATTATATATATAGTTTGAAAAATATTTTTCAATATATAAATATGTCTCTCATACGTATAATTCCCTTATAATTGGGTAACTTATGCTTTGATACTAAATGTAACAACCCGCCTGGAATGGGCCTAAATTTCGGCCTAGAAAAGGCCCATCGAAACTTAGAGCCATTCTAAATGGGTCGTTGGTTCCTGTAAAGATTACATTTGCACAGATAATAACAACATATACTTCGAATGGAATTCTCACACAGCGAAAAGAGAAAATATAATACTCAAATAAAATGTACCATTTATTAAAAATCTCAGAAATACAACAATCACAGTTACATCTGTTCAACCGGTACATCAAATAGTTCATTCTCACAAGATTCCAAAAGAAGTAAAGCAATAATTAATAATAATAGCATAACAACTTCGTCTTCTTCATCAGCTTCAATCATGACTTCATCCATGGCTTTTACCCCATCTACTGACATGTTGGATATGTTAAGGAGAGGGGTCAGAACATAAAGTTCTGTGTGATTGAAATATGGTGTTACTTAATGTCCATACCCTATATTTTTAGCAGGTTACATATGTCAAGATATGTCTATGCAGCACATAGTATTCAAACAAACACCAACTATCAAACCAATGGGGTGGATATCCAAGTCAATCGCCCATTAGTGTTTTTAGGGTAAAGACCCAACGAGGTGGCATTCTCAGTCACTTATGGCCCTATTAAAGGTGGATTCTTATGATCTCTTATAACCCTAAGGCAGACCCCTAGCCTTTTTAGACCTCGTCCTAATACGTTAATGTTCTTAGATCTATACTCTCACTTCTAATATGAGAAGTAGTATTGCGAACGTTACTACTCAACTGATATTACAGTAGGACACCTATGTCGCTTAAGATTTCCCTTAGCCAGTTGGTGACACTACACAAAATATGCCTTGTTCTAATATTTTTCCATTTCAATTTGTAATGGTTATAACCATTACAATGTTCTAATGCATATTTATGTTGTAACTACTTACAATGGTTATTACTGTGACCGAGTATGGTTATTTCGTGAATAGCCAAAGGAACCGTGGATTAGATTGTCATTTTATCTATTGTTCGTGTACACCCAATTTCTTACGCTTATTCCCTCTTTTCTCCTTTCATCGCCGTCATCTAAATTAAAATTTGTTTTTAGGTTTTTTGCCTACATCGGCTTTCATCACCCTCGGCTTTCGCCTCCCTCAGCATTCGCTATCTCCACCTTTAGCGCCTCCATCTCATTATTGTTCACGGTTGTTCTCTTTTGCCTCATTACTCATTCTAGGGTTATCGGATGCTCTGCTTCCACCTCGATCATGCATCTATAAGGTATTTTTCGATCTAGCAGTGCTTCCTTATTAAACGATTTAATCCCCCCACGTTCCATATCTGGAACGACATTAAGTAATTGATTCATTCCTAGTGTTTGAGTTGCTTGAAGTTGTATCTTAGCCTATTATTCTTAATTTCCTTTATTAATCCTACAAAGGATTGTCTATAACGTCTGTATTTGCAATAGCTTTGAATTTAAATCTATTTTCCTTATTTCTAATGTTTCTGACCAGTCTTTGTCTGCTGGTTACTATATCGTTTTCTTTGGATATTAGTATTATTAAAATAATGTTTTTTGTTTAGAAAATAAATCATGTATGCACATGCCTATTACAGTATAATGGCACTTATTACTTTTGTACACATTGAATTAAGTTAAATTGCATACTGTTTAACGAAATACCATACCGTAGTTATGCATGGTTAGTGTTGTCTTCTGTGATTGCTTATGTTTATATATATGATATTTATTTTGTAGCTGCATTACTTTTGTCCATATATCTCTATTTTGGTATGGTACTTAGTTTTGTTACTTCTAATAGTAGGTTTGGTATACTGATTTTAAGGAAGTCTATACTATTGTCTTAATGCAATGGATACTGATTCGTGCGGATAATGCTACTGCAAATTCTTATCGAACTTGCTAATCATTCTGTTTGCTCGAGTTGAAGTAGGTTAGACACATTGGCTGCTGCTTGTTATGGATTAAACATGAGATTTTATCTCTCTCTATTTATTACATATTATCTAAATTGTGGATACGTCTTTTTTTTGTTTATGCAATCCTAACTTAAATGAAATCTTTAAGTGATATATTGAGCATATAATAAAAGTATAAAATAATTAAACATTAATTGATGGTGCATAAACTTGCATTGTTGGGAACAATATATGAGGAAGTTTGAATAATTAGGCATTTTGTTTTGACTGTATTTTTATTAACATAAGAACTTTTCAATTGAAATTATAATCTGATATGGATTAATTTATTTAATTAGCTATCTTTCATATTAGATGGAGTTATACTACCATGATATAGTGAAATTTTCATATCAATATGCATAATCAACTGATTAGCCCTTTCCCATGGCATACATTGTTTTTGTTAAAAATTTCCATTTTCCCATCTTTCCGATGCATTGGATGGTGATGTAGTCTATGTAATCGTTCATTAGTCTATGTAAGTTTAACTACATATACACATCAACATATACTATTTCAGCTCTTGGTTATTAATTAACTCAAAGAACTATGTTACAAATGGCATGCACCATAACAAATATAACCCGTTCTTGTTAAATATGATATCTTATCGCTAGACGAGGAGAGGCTAGTGGCAAATAATTTGCAATTTGATTTGTAGGTATATGAGTTTTTTTTAATCGTAGTTAGTTTAATCACCTCACAATTTCCATTCTTTCTTCTTCCAAATCACATGAAAAAAGTGAATTACTAAACTCATGGTCTAAATGAATCCTAATGTATACGTTTAGTTAATATAACCAAGTTTTACTTTCTTTAACTTAAGTAGTGCTACTGCTATTATTTGTTGTCTCACTCTGGTACTATTGATGTCTCTTTACTATATCAACAAAGGTGAACATAGTAGGTTACAAAAATTATTACATCTATTTTTTTTCATTTGTTATTCATCTATAATTTTTTATTTGTAATGGTTGATCCTTTAGCTATAGATCGTGACGCTTGGTAACTGTTGAGTAGAGGTTTTAGTGTACAAAATTTCGAGACTGTATGAAGTTCTGTCTAATATATTATTTTCATAGTAAGTTGGTTAAGTATTCTTTTAATTTCAATTTAACTTCAGTTATCCATTAGTTCCAAATATTAACATATTGACCACATAATAAAGCCAAGGTTTTTGACTTGTGGATGTACTAAATTAGTTTCATAGCCAAAATAATTTTCCTGCAACACGTTAGTCTTAAAATAAAACTATATTTGTCATCATGATCATGCTAATGATAATAGTGTAGGCAATAAAATAAAGAAATATGGTTTGGTGCATTATTGATAATTAAGTTTACTAAGGTATTAATGAAGTCTTCTCCCGACTGATAATGGTATTACAAGCATATTATAGTACGTTAGCTTTTGTCCACATGCAATAGAAAAACACTATACCATAGTCCTTAGTTAACTTCTTTGAATTTTATGATTTTGATTTTTTTAATGTAGTGTTCCACTTGCAACATTCATGTCAATTCCACTAGTGTTTGAGCTGAAATAGGGACATCTCAGTGCCCTAGATTTTGGTCATTGTCTTTGTTGCATTTAAACCCAAAAAAGTTGCTTATTGGTTACTTTTTTATATCCATGTATTCAGTTTAGTGTCAATTTTTGTTTTGAGTTACTTCATTTGTTTTAATTTCTATCAAAAAAACATTTTCAACTATTCTTTTGGTGTTTGGATTTGTGTGCATTCATTTTAATGGGCCCTGCCTCTATTTTGTTTTATGTTTCTCATTTCTTCTATGCATTAATTCATTGTTTCAGTTTTCATTGCATTGTATATATGTTTTTTGTTTTCAGTAGAGCATTCTGTTTACAACTTCAATTTACTAAATCGAACACTCTGCTTGCATCCCATAACTGTGCATTTATGCACATTCGTTTGCATAGATTTAAAAAAAAAGAAAACATTTGCCTTGCATTGTCTGCCTTCATATTTCCTAATTACATTCCATCTCAGTTTTTACATTTTGCATAACCATTGCACTTTTTTTCTACTTCTCATTGTTTATCTCTATTTTAACTAATTTATACTTATTCCCATTGTTTAACGTGTCATTTTCAGTTGGTATTAGAGTTTCTTCCATTTTTAGTGAAGTAAAAATTATGTGGATAAAATTTCATTTGCATCCTTCAATATTGCTCGATATGACAAAAATATCTATAATTGAAATCTGAATAAAGTCACCTTCCTTTTTACCACATAAGCACTCCTTTGAAGGGAAGTTTTGAAGCATGAATATTTTAATGTGAAAGCAAACTGTAAGTATGAATATTTTTGATATGTCTTAATCAAATTGATAAAACTGTAAGAACTCCGTTTTAACATATGTCTTGAAAGATAAATTTAAGAAGAGTCACACTTTAGTTTTAAGTTAAAAAAAATCATAGTGTATATAGAAAATTTTATCACAAAGAAGTAGCTACAAATTCTATATATGTATTTGTATCCCAGCCAGACTGAAGGAATGTAAATTTGCTTTCCATTTCATTATTCTCAGCCCCTTTATATAGGAGTTTTAGGCTGCAAATGTTTACATGAATTATTGCAATCAGATAAACATCAAAATAAATAATATATATATATATATATATTACCATATGTAATATATATATATATATTAACATAAATAACACATATCAAATCTTCTGTCATTAATATATATATTACCATATGTAATATATATATTTACATAAATAACCGATGAAAAATCTTCTATCATTAATATATGTTATTTATGTAATATATATTATCATAAATAACATATATTAATTATTCTAACACCCCCGCAACGAAAGCAGGCCGTTGTCGGACGATGAGGCTGTCTCGAAATTCATCTAATAGTACATCCGGAAGACCTTTTGTAAAAATATCAGCAATTTGATAACGGGATGGGACATAGAGGACTCGAACTTCGCCTTTAGCTACTTTTTCGTAGACAAAGTGAATATCCATTTCAATGTGTTTAGTGCTTTGATGCTGAACTGGATTACCAGTAAGTAGATCGCACTTCCATTATCACAAAAAACCAAGGTGGCTTTCTGAATGGGAACATGCAACTCTAATAACAAATTTCTGATCCAACACGAGTCGGAGACAACATTAGCAACTCCTCTATACTCAGCATCTGCGTTAGAACGAGACAATGTAGGCTGACGTTTAGAGGACCAAGAAATAAGATTATCTCCAAGAAATACACAATATCCTGTGGTGGAGCATCTAGTATCCCGATATCCACCCCAATTAGCATCTGTATAGGCGATGAGTTTGTAAATAGAAGACTTATACATATGCAAACCATAAGATAATGTACCCTGAATATAGCGCAAGATGCACTTAAGAGTAGTCATGTGCTCACCTTTCGGATTATGCATATGAAGGCACACCTGTTGTACTGCATAAGAAATATCAGGCTTTATGAAGGTAAGATACTGAAGAGCACCAGCAAAACGATGATACTTAGTAGGGTCCTCATATGGGGAATCCATAGTAGCACTAAGCTTAGATTTAGTGTCAACAGGAGTAGGGCAAGGACTGCAGTTAGACATTCCAGCTCTGTCAATGATATTTGCAGCATACTTTTTCTAAGATAGAAATAAGCCATTTGCAAGACGAGGAACAACAATACCAAAAAAAAAAAAAAAACTAGACTGACCAGGATTCTACTTAGCAAACTCTAAACTCAAAAGAGTAATGAAAGAATTGCGCAAATGATTTGAAGAAGCAATTAGAATTATGTCATCAACATACAACAGTATATATGTCATACCTGAACCTTGTTTATAAATGAACAAAGAGTGATCAGATTTACTGTGAGTAAATCCAGTGGATGCAACAAAATCTACAAATTGCTGATATCAAGCTCGAGGTGCTTGTTTTAAACCATATAGAGTTTTTTTAGCAAACACACCTAATCTGGATGTCTATTGTCTCGAAACCTCATGGGTTGATGCATATAGACAGTCTCATTAAGATGACCATGTAAAAAGGCATTCTTGACATCCAGTTGATGAATGTGCCAAGATTCTGAAAGAGCAATACTAAGAACTGATCGTATGGTTGTTGATTTAACCACTAGGCTAAATGTTTCTTCATAATTAATACCCTTGCTGAGTTTTACCATCACCTATAAAACGGGCATTATGTCGCTCAAAAGAACTATCAGATTTGTACTTATGACGAAAAATCCACATAAACCGGATTACATTCACATTAGGTGGTCTGGGCACTAACTCCTATGTCTTATTATTAATTAAAGCAATGAATTCATCCAACATTGCACTATTCCAGTTTTGGTCATGAAAAGCACTAACAGGGTCCTTAGGTATAGGAGATATGTTTGTGGTGGATTTATGTAAACTGGTAGTGTATTTAGGATTTGGTTTAAAAATGCCATCCATTGCTCGTATTGTCATACGATATAATAAAGGGTTGTTAGACCGAGGAGAACTTTGTGGGCTTTGGGTTTGGTTCGTTTGAGCAGTTGTAATGGAGGTGTTTGGGGAAAGAGATATTGATGACCTGGAGTTTTGAGATTGGGCAGCGGATTGATCAGGGTGAGTGGGTTGTGTTTGTGGACTGAAAAAAAGTGGAGTGGGTTGTGGGCTTAGCTGATTTTGTCGACCAACCTAAGTTTTGACAGCATGGAGAGAATTGTGGGGAACTGAGCCCATGGGTGCTAGTGGCACAACATAAGAGGATGCAAGTGGGTCCGTTTGAGGCCATGGCCCAATAAGAGGAGGCTGATTTAGTGGGCTAGAATGAGGTGTGGACTCAGTTATGCTAGGAAGCTTTAAAGTGGAATGCAAATAATTCAATAAAGAGTTAGAACTATTGGTAGTTAAAAAAATCATACATTGTATTTGTGGTTTTGTGAATTTTTGCGAAAGGGGATTTGGTCTGAATGAATTTCACATGAAGACAAATAATGATTTTGCCACATGCCATATCGTAACACTTTGAGACTTTATGGTTGCGAGCGAGACCAAGATAAGCATATGGAGTGGATCAAGCTTGCAATTTGTGGATAGAATTTGTAACGGCCCGCAAATCCGTACTATCTGAGTTGACTACATACATCACACGTCCAACCCAAATTGCACAGAAATACGAATCATTATTAGAAGTTAGAGGATGAGAAATAGAAAGAAAGAAATATTAGAATAGAAGAAAACGAAGGTCACAAACTCACAGCGGAACGAATAAAATATATTAGGTAACATAAAATTTAAAATACAATTCGGTAACTTTATATACATACCATCTTCAGAGCACAACAGCTATTTCTGGAACAGTTATAAACACCTGTTTCCAGATACAAACATGGCACACAGCGGAATATATGATAGTCTATAGCTAACTGGTGAAGCCTCCTTCTTCAAAATCCTCCAAGTGAATCTGTAAAATCCCGACTACTTGACTACTCGTACAAATTTGGGCACCCAAGAGTTTAAGGAAAATAAACAAAATAAACTCTGGGTCGGTCATGGGACTGGTGTGAGTAAACTCCAACCATTTATTTAACTTTAAAAATCCTTTCGAAAGAAATGATAATCGTAAGACCGATCCACACATAAACACGGATGGTTTTTACCTTACGATAACCAAAAATATTTTTGATATCCAATCCAGTGATATTATAATAATGTCTACATCAAATAAATAGAATCTAGCGGAACGCTTGCATCTCACGCTCGATATGTAATATAAAATCAAAAACAGCATGGTGCTTATTGGAGATTGGATTTCCAACATGACAAGGTATGGAACCACCTTCCGATAGTGTATCTCTAGAGGGGAATACACTGGGGTTCAACAGGAACGTCTTGCAACCCGGCCCACACATGACCGACCACTGATTTCGCTTGAGTGTATCGAATGTATGTCACCAACGGTTGGGATCATCAGCCGTTTCCCGAAAAGGGACAGCATCGATAGATTAAATAATTAAATGGAATTTCTCTAGATAGGTGATTATACACCCTAATGGGAGCGACCCACATAGCCATGCTGCCTGCCCGATTTTTGTCATTTCTCGGTTGTTAAGGCCTAAGGCTACGATTTCTTATCATTCATTGATAGCACAATCACTTTGAATGCCACGTTGTCAGATCCGTTAATCACTAATTGATTTGCACAAATATATTCTGGATATTATGCTAAGAGAATAAATTCTTTTCCACCATATATATTTATACATACCAACATATGCGATCATTAGAAATACTATGTCAGACACTCGTCCATACACGTTCGTTCTGGGACTGAGCGAAACCGAAGGTACTGTTTCTATTAATAGAAAAAGCCCTTGCACTTTACTCCGTCTTCGATTATCTTCGTATAATCTGATTCGCAATGCTACTGCCAATACAGAGTGGTTCTCGGATAATAATCCAACCGGTCTCTCCATATTGACAACGATATTGGCAAATACTTCGATTGAAACACCCCACCTCCGTTAGGGTCACTCTCAAAGGGAATGCCCTAATTTTGGTGGAGGTTTATAAGTATAAGTCACAGATATACAAGACAGATATAAGAACACATATTTTTGAACAGCGGAAAACAACAACTTTTATTTCATTAAAATACGTGTTACACCAACCATACCATAATTGTCTTACAATACTTCCAAAAACATAACATCTTCATAACTGTCTTGATTACATTATTTAAAGAAGCATAAAGAAAACATAAATAAACTGCAAAAGTCCCATAGTTGCTGTCCAAAGCCATAGTCCAAAACGAAAAGATCCAAGCAATACATTCTTTCTCTTCAAGCTGGATATGAAGGCTGGTCAAGCTGCGGTATTCCCTCCCTGTGGACCTGGGGGGGGGGGGGGGGGAGGGAACGGAAGAAAAGAAGACGAAAGAAAAGTAGAGTCAGACATAAAGCCTGAGTAAGTCTAGGACTATTCAGTCTATGAATAAAGAACTGGGTATGATAAGTATAAACTAGAAATGGGAAAGCACCATAAACTTAGTTAAGTTGTCTAGGGTCGAATATACTATCGTATCCCATATTAATCTCTGTACCCATATAAACTAGTTCCCAACGGGCACCCCATAATCAGGGTGAAGTGATCCATTTTATGATGATCGGCTCCTACTCGCATAGTTACATGTGTCTTACGGCCCCCGATGTTGTAGTTACCCATGCTGGTCCCACCATGGGGTGTATCAAGTCCCATGGTGGCGACCCGACACAATCCTAGAATGCACAGGTATGCTACTGGTGCCCAGTGCCTTATTTTTCTGCGCCGGAGTGTGTGCACGCCCGCACCCCGTTAGAACCTACACTGCTGCACCACCGCCGTCGATTTGACCTCTTACAATCAGCCCAGTAATCGTGCCCCACCCTGCCTAGTTTCAGGGTATCATGATACCTTGTAGGGTTACTGCGAAAAGGGTCCCCCGCTACTAGGTTTTCTATTTCTGGCCAACATGCTAAGTTGGTTAAGTGTTTTATAAACCTACCCCCCAATCAGTCTGTTTAGTTTAGCATGTTCCATTTTGATTAAGTATTAATATAATTTACTTAATCCTATCAATCCTGACTCAGCCTTAATTGTCTTATTAAAGCCTTGACCTCTCACATTTGACAGGTATTGTTGTGGCTGCCTGTTGCCGGTTGGGTCCGGGCAGTCTTACGCCACAACTCAGTCTAACCTCGGGTCCTTATTGGGCTTCGTGTTTAACCACCCACATTGGATAGGTATTGTTGTGACTACTGGACAGCCGGGCGGTTCCGGGCAGGTTTACATCACAACTCAATCCAACCTCGGGTTAAACACATCGTATTTTTCTACATTTACATATTTTGTCTCTTTTCTTTTTATATGTAAATATTTGCGGCCCATTATTCACATTTATCTTTATTGGTTAAATTTCATTTATGCCACTTAATTGTTCTTTCAAGGTTGTTGGCATGCGTTAAACATGCCAACACATATGTTCTATATTTTAGCCCAAACGTCATTACCCCCGTATTATACGTTCGCTCCAACGTAAGGTGTGTTGGGTTTAATACTTAAACCCAATTTAGCCAAATGAAAAGGGGAGGCTTATAACATGGTGTTTATAAGGTAACATGAAAAAGGGGAGTGTGAACGCATGAACTTGCAACGAACGATTCAATTAACATAAAATAGGCACATGTGAACTTGCAATTGTAACATCATATAATCATGGCATAACATGAATCATTTCATCCATATAATCATAGCATAAACAATACTTAAACATAAATCATTCTATTCATACGGTTAATGCATAGACAATACTTAAACATGAATTATTTTATTCATATGATTATGGCATAAGCAGTACTTAAACATGAATTAGTCATATGATAATGGCATAAACTTAAACATGAATCATAGGTTCAACTAACCATGTAAACTTGAAATTAAGAATCTAACTAAATTAGATATCATTATTATTGGCACAGGGTCTTGACTATAAATATAAGCCTATATTTTTATTTAGGCATAATATAAACTAATCGTGTTCATAAAATCACTACATGTTAACAAAAGGGTACTTACTTTTGTCACTAATACAAAAGTATGGTTCAACTAGAATTATCCCAACCTAATTCTTATATGAATCAAGGTTTTCATTCTATTCATAGAATTATAGCATAAACATATCTAAACTTACATCATGGTTTTTATTTTATCTATGTAAACTTGCAAGAGGAATGTAATTCTAATGTAATTCTAATGTAACTTATGATAACAACATGAGCCTAAAAACATATTTTTCAATTGGGCATAATAACGAACATAGTTTAGTCATGTTCATAAAATTAATACAAATTTACAAAGATGCGTGCTTTTGTCACTATCACAAAAATATGATTTTTATACTTGAATTATGATGCCAATTCCAACATAACTTCATATGAATCATAATACTCAAATGGATCAAATTACACTAAAGATGACCATAGAATTATACCTCATTTTGGCATAACAGTAAAACATATACTTGCATGAATCTCAAATAAACTATTACACATATAGTTGTTACTTTCAACATGAATCATATACTTGCAATTATCAATGGGTGTTGTAAATAACTACCACAAACATGTAGTTTTCAATATGAATCATATGCTTGCATGAATCCCAATTGAAATTCCACAACATGTGGTTGTCAACATAAATCATATACTTGTATGAATCCAATCGTACACCATAGTATTGCCAAATCGTTTAGAATCAAAATAACATACAAATATAGATTATTATCGCCACAATTCCATTTCGCAAATCACGTACTTGCAAATATCCAATCGTATACCACAATATTCCCAAATCGTTTAGCATCAAAGCAACATACAAATATAGATTATTATCGCCACAATTCCATTTCTTTCTTTACACAAATCAACACAATTATTTAATTCATATCGGAATAGCACTCTACTTACAACGTATGACGAATCTTCAATTCAGGAATCTGAATTCTGAATTTGGAGATGCTATCCTTTGTTGTAGGCGTTGCTTTGATTGATTTGATGTTGCTTTAAGCTTTGAATTATCTCCTAGTTGTCTCTCTATTTCCGACGGCTATCTTTAGTCTCTCCTCAGCAACATGACGGTCTCAGCTCCATTTTAGTTTGTGTGAATTAGGGTTAGTCTTAGGTCCTTTTTATAGAGTTTGTGAGTTGATTTAGACCGTCGATGAAGCTTGGTTCAATAATAGCCGTTCGTTTGAAGGAGAGACCAACCAGGAGCTGACACCTAGCCCTAGTGACAAGGCAAGGTTTAGAAAATCGACCAAACACAGACCTGGCCAGCCAGGACTTGACCAGACCTGACCAGCAGGTCATTTTTGACATGGGCGCACTTGGCAGGTGTGCCAGGTCAAAAATGTACTGGCGCACTTCCCAAGTGCGCCAGTGCATTCTGACCCGTTTTCTGGTTTTTCGCCCAACTTCGTTCATCCATATCTTCTTCATACGATATCCGTTTTACGCAAACTCAGACTCTATCTCAAGCAGAATTCCGAGACGAACGAAATGGCGTATCCCGTTTCCCTTAATTCTTTGATTTGAAATTAGTTATACTTTAATTTGTGAATCTCACTGTTATAGAATACACGGGGTGTTACATTGATAATCGGTTATTTAACTATCGAAGAAAAATAAACAAACATTCCAACCATCAAACAAATCACTGGGCCTCTTAATTAATATTTCATTAATTAAATCATATCTTCATTTCCTTACAAATATTTGTTAACCAAATATTTTTTATAATCACCTTGGTCTCTTACGCTGTTTGGAAAACATTTCCATATTTCGCCATCTTTTAGTTTCTATACTTAGAAAATATCTTCTATTAATAATTGGAAATATTCCAATTACTTCTCCGTTTCACGACCATTCATTTCTATACTTAGGAAATATTTATTTTTATATTTCCAAAATTCCACTTACTTGGGTTAAAATGAATGTTATGTAAAACATCGCTACAACAACCCAAAATACTGCATGCGACTGAATTTCTTTGAACGTTTCTCTTCGGGACTGAATCTTGCTATTTATCAGCTAATAATGAAATCAATCGAGTTGGGGTATAATTACCTCTCAGACCTTGACTGAAAATATTATTAACTTCAAAACAGACAAGACCGCTAACTCGAATAATCAACACCATATTAAATCAATTTTCCATTTCTAAAACGTATATACGTTTCTCTTTCTATTTTTACCAGATTTAATTATAGATTTCCTTTTTGTTTATAATATTCTATTTTTAAGTTTATTTCCTTATCGAATTCTATATATATCTATACATTGATTTCTAACTATCAAATTTTCTTAAAAATATTCTAACTCCTTAAATTTTCGGAAAATTTCGCCATAACCTCCTTTGTACCGACAAATAGTTCAAACCTCAACTCGCCTCTTTAGGCCCTTTCCATTCAAAAAGAAAATCAAAAAGCCAAGTGGCTTGCCGATTCGGCGCATAAAACCTCATATGGAATTTAAACATGTACCTTATTGTCGGGCGCATGAATTATAACCTTTATACACTTCATCGCATACCTGTCTAACACATGTTCACCTGTTTTCAATTCAATTCAACTCAATCCAATCGTTTGAATTCAGTTTCGCCCGTTTATTCTTTAATTAGCTTCTTAGCCTATTTCACTTGTTATTTGAATGTATCATGTTCATATGTATTTTAGTTTGCTTATAAATCAATTGAATCCCATTTTCATTTTAGGTTTCATATTCGATTTCGAATATGAAATTTACAAGTCTCATTTACTTATCAAAAGAAATATCTTGATCTAAAATTCGATTAACAAATTATTCTTCCACTTAGTTAATTCTATTCAAAAATAAATAACTGATTTTTCTTCAAAAATCAATCCATTTACTCCACTCGAGTTCATATTTATTTTATAACTCAAGTCCAGATTTTTCAAATGGAAATTCGGATTTTATTTGCTTAAAAATCCTTATATTTATTTATATAAACCATTATGGTTTTTAAACGATTCTGGCGCTGCTTTTCTGAAAATTTGATTTTTACATAACTCAAAATCTATCAGACAAAATCCAGATTTTTCTCTTTCATTAGAAAACTATTATTCAACTGGTCCTGACGGTTCTTGATTCAAAGAATTTCGACTTAATTTGAGTTCTATATACTCAATTGAAGTTCGAAACGCAAATTTACGAACTACCGCGCTGCGGCGAGTTCGTTTTAATTATATTTAATATATAAACGTTTTAAACTTCATTTATAATAAATTCAACTCCATTCTGATATATTTTTAATATATATCAAATCAGTTTCCCAATTCAACATAATATTTTTGATTGTCTATAATTGTCTATTTTTCCTTACTCGGTAATATTTTTATTTATACTTCAATCTTCTATATTTAATTCCAATTCCTTTTATAAATAAATTATTTATAAAGTTGGATATAATCAAATTTCAATTATAAACCCGTTGAATTTTTCTCAATTCATCTAATATTCCGAATTCCAAAATATAATCAATCGTTTTGTTTCAAAACACTTCCCAATTTACTTTTAAATTCCTATTTGAATTTAAATGGTTTAAATTATCCAAATGATAATTTATTTCATCAAATTTATAACACTATTTATAAATTCAACTTCCTTGTTTCATATATTTAAACAAGTTCCCTTTTTAAATTTCTATTTGAAACTCCATCTCTTTGATATTCCGAATTTTGGAATAAAAACCGTTGTTACCTTTCAAATGATTTCAAATTCTATTTTTAAATTCATATTTGAATTTAAATATTCAAATTATCTCTTGATAATTAATTCATTATATTTATAAACACCATTTTATAAATTTCCTTGTTTTATATTTAAACAGGTCTATTTCGAAATCTATTTAAAACCAAAATCATATTTTGGAAATTTCTATTTAAAATAACTTATATATATAACACCCAATTTATTTTGATATTCAATTTAACTTCTATCTAAATAAATTCGAATTAATCGAATTCAAATCATAAATCCTTACGGATTTATTTTAGTTCAATTTATATTCTGAACATTAGAATAAATTCCATCGTTTATTTCTTTAAAACGATTTCCCCATTTCTATTTTTAAATTCACATTTGAATTTAAATATTCAAATTATCCCATGATAATTTTCCTATTTTATTTATAAATACTGTTTATAATTTCACTTCAAATCTCGTATTATTAATTTATAAACAACGTTTATAAATTCACTACTTGTTTTATGTATTCAAACAAGTTAATATATTTATAGTCCAATTTAAATTCAAATTCTATTTTAGATAAATAAAATTTTCCCTTTAAATTTCAAAAATACCAATTATCAACCACGGATTTTCAAACACATCATATATGACTATATATATGAGAACAAACAAATAATATTTTTGAGGAATCTAGTTGGATCCCTCCAACCTGTTTCCCTGCATCCACAGACGTTAGTCACATAAATAATACCCATCCTGCTTCGAGGCAGGATATCGCGATATAGAAGGTCATCCACTATCATAGCGTGGGGCGTATAGGGTCATCTACTAATGATACTGCGGGCATCCGCTAATGGTACTATGGGAATCCAACCACCAATATATATATATATGTATATATAATAACTACAACAACTAATCCTAAATAACTAATATATATGTATAATAGTCACAATAATATTTCTACGCATTCAAACAACCAACAAACAACATAATAAAATTATTTAAATAGAATTCAGATAGTGAGTTTACTCACCTGATTTTAATAGCAACTCACTGCAAATTTTAAATTGAATCGAACGCCGGTTGATTTGAATTTAAAATTCACAACTGATCCTGAAAAATCCCAAACTAACTCCAGCTCACAGTATACGATGATATGATTTCAATGTCGCTAGTTTTGTTCTAATCCTGATAAATGTATGAGTTCGTTAAATTAATTATAAGTATACAGTTTTAAATAAAAAAAATAACTTCCTTAATTAACTTAAATTAGTGCTAATTACTCACCGAATTAATCTAATTAATTTATTTATATGAACATACTATATTAATTTTTCATTTTACGATTAAACTAATTAAATTTAAATAAGACAACATTAACTAAACAAAAATTAAATTACCTTAATAACAGAAAAAAACTAGCACCAAATTCTTTATCTCTCCTTTCTTTCAGATTCGAATTTCCCTGTAGTTTCTCTTCCATGCTTATAGAACCTAACACCAATGAATACGAAACCCACTGCATCTTCTATAGCTCCTCTTGCAACTACTGTTATAGACCGCAAGAGCCCTTCCCTGACATGCTACTGTCGCGATCCCCATTTCATGATTGTCGAACCCTAGCTTTGCCACAGGAAACATCGCATCAACTACAATCGCTCAACCTCAATAAACCCTATCGCAACTTCCTGTTGATGTCAAGCTTCAGTAACCCAAACCAACTCTTCAATTCACCGCATTTGAACACAAATCGCCATCGTACCAAATTCGAGACCCAAAGAAATGAAGATCTCGGCCAAGAATCCCACGAAACCCTCATACTGGATCTCCTTCACGCACGCGCTTCTGGATTGAGCTTCATGAAATCGTGATTTTTTTTTTGCGTTTGATTTTTGTTGAGAGGAAGAGTTGGGCACAGGCTTATACGAAAGAAGAAAAAGGGGGTTGGGTTCGAACTGGAACGAGGAAACAAAAGGAAAGTATACATCTTTTAAAAGAAAGGGAGAAGGAGATTGTTTTCCATTTTTCTTGAAGCCAGATTTATTTGATGATTTTCCAGAGGGAAGAATTGAAGTGGTCTTGCGTGTGATTTTTATAACTGAGGAACACTTGGCCACAAAGTAACAGGATCTACAATGCTATGTTGGTAGGTAGTACTCTTAAGTATATATAATTAAATTCGATTTGATTTTGATTTAACTGCGATTCGATATAAAGAGATTTTTATTCTTTTTAGATGGATATCTATTTGATTTCGAGCTTATCCACAATCAAATATCTCGTGGTCCATTAATATAAATCACGAACCGCTATTCTAGCGTACCGACCGACATTTCAATATAATAACCCTATTCTGAACGCAACAGTAAATATTCTAAAATTTAATTTCAACATATATACCATATTAAATTAATATAATATAATTTAAATTCGAAAACCATAAATTCTTTGATAATAAATTATTATTTATTATCGTATATATCAAATAAAATTCCTACTTATTCTCTGAATCATTTTGATTCAGTTTTTAACTTCAATTTCAATTATATTTCGAATTACAATGATTCGATATATTCTAAATTAAATTATATTCGATTATTAAATCGATAACTCAATATAAAAATTAATTTATATTTTCAACTATATATTTAAAACCATATTAAATATTTAAAATTAATCAACCAAAAATCCGGGTCGTTACAGAATTGGTCGAAAACATAGGCATCCAAATACACGCAATTCCGAGTATTTAGGATCGCATTGGTATAAAATTTGGGTAGGAGACTGAAATCCTAAAACTTTAGTTGGAAGTCTGTTAAGAAGATATATGGCCATTTCTAAAGCATGGTGCCAAAAAGAAGGTGCCATTTAGGCATTAGCGACCAAGGTATGAATGATGTTGTTTATTGATTTAATGTGTCATTTGGCTTTGCCATTTTGAGGAGAGGTGTGGGGACAAGAAAGGTGGAATAATATCCCATTATGATCAAAGAATTGTTTAAGGGTGTCATTGATGTATTTTGTACAGTAGTCACATTGGAATGTTTTAATATTATGTTTAAATTGAGTTTTGATTAGAGCATGAAAAGATTTGAATAAGTGTTTAACTTGTGACTTTTTTGCAATGCGGAATGTCCACAAAAATTTGCTATAATCATCAAGAAAAAGAACATAATAACAGTGGTCATAAGAACTAACAACATGCGATGTCCAAAGATCGCTGTGAATAATATCAAAAGGTAGCAAAGTGTACGACAGAGAATCATAAAATGATAATTTAGAATGTTTTCCAAGATGATAAGAATAACAATAAGTTTTACAAGCCTTATTACAATTACTGAAGTTTTTATGATTTAATGGTTTAAGCACGGCAGCGCCAAGATGTCCTAAGCGGTTGTGCCAAAGATCTCGAGAGGAAGCAGTAAAGACTGACTGTTGATAAAGGGAGTAGCTTGGTTATTGGACAAGGGAGGATAAAGATCCCTGGTGTTGTCACATCTCATTAGTTTGGTCCCCATCTATAAATCATTAATAGAAAATCCAAACGTATCAAATTCAGTAGAAACCATATTATCAATGGTGAACTTGTGAAAAAATATCAGGTTTTTAATTAGTTTGGGAGCATGTAAAACATTGTTTAGGATAAATGGAGGGTGTGGTAAGGGTAAATTAGTAGTACTATGACCAACAATTGGAATTAGATGACCACTGCCAACAACAATGTTTTGATAATTATTGCTAGAATTAAAATTAAAAGAAAGTATACCTTGATCTGGAATCATCTGAGATGTGGCACCAGTATCCTTGTAAAAATTTCCATTTGGTTGTGAGAATGATAGAGCATGCATAACAGCTTCAATATCGGTTGGCGTGTAGCCAACGGGTGGAGCCATAGTGTTGTACGCCTGTGGACGAGACCCAAGGACTCCTTACCCAGTAGCACATTGGGATTGATTTACTTGCCTTGGTTGCCATAGTGATGAAGGATATGGGCCAGGAGGTAGACTGGTGCACCAAGTGTTCCAAAATCCAAATGGATTTTGCCATTGCTGCTAACTTGGTAGATGGCATGGGGACCATTGATGATGATTGGGTGCACCAATTTGTTTTCCCCTCCCTCTACCAATAGTTTGGGCATTATTGTTATTTCTTCTTTTGTTATTACGGGAACATTGGATGGGATCGTGTTTGAGTTTTCTGGGTCTGAAGGGGTTTCAACCAGCAGCGCAGTGCCACCACCGATGGTCCCACCATTCTGTTTTGTCAATTGATTTTTAATTGTTCGTTCAGCCAGCTTGAGGTGGGTTCAGAAGCTCTCAAGGGGGTAAGGGGTCTTGGTTTTGAATGTAATCCACGGTGCCGGCATATGCTTCTGGCAAGGCTCCTGTGAGACGCAATACAAGCCTGCTATTAGTCATTGGGGCACTGACATCCGCCAATCTATCAGCGAATGATTTAAGGTGGGTGCAAAATTTGTCAATTGATTGTTCAAAATCAACTGTTGCAAGTTCTTCTTCAAGATGAGTTTCCCTTGAAGCTTTGTTGTCTTGGAACATGGCTTCAAGTCGTTTCCATGCACCCTCCGTTGTATCGTCGCGAAGGAGAATGGCATGAAGGAGTCGAAGGAGATTGTACTGTATATCCCTTGAAGGACAAGAGCATCAAGTCATTTCCACAAGGCTGGGTCTACGGATTTGACAGCCTCGTGGGCAGCCTGGGCGTCTTCTTCGGTTGGTGGTACGATGTGATGATAGAGGCTGTGAACTCATACAAGAATAGTAAATAATGTTGCCTAAGAATGGTATGTGCCATGTTCATTGTCTAATGTAATCGGTATAAGGGATTTGACATTAGTAATGGTTAGAGGAGGGGTATTTGGAGGATTCAGCCATTGGTGGTAATTAAAAAAAATGATTGAAGAAGAAGAAAAAGAGAAGAGGATGGGAGAGCATAGATTTAGATATTCAAAACCTGCTCTGAAACCATAAAGGAATTCATATTTGCTTGCCATTTCATTATTCTCAACCCCTTCATATAGGAGTTTAGGGCTGCAAATGTTTGCAGAAATTATCGCAATAAGATAAACATCAACATAAATAATATATATATATATAGATTACTATATGTAATATATATTTTAACATAAATAACACATATCATATCTTCTGTCATTAATATATATATATATATATATATATATATATTACCCCATGTAATATATATATTAGCATAAATAACCAATGACAAATCTTCTATCATTAATATATGTTATTTATGTAATATATATTATCATAAATAACATATATTAATTATTCTAACATGGACAGAGACACTCCTGAATCGATAGTAAGAAACTTTTGAAGTCATGTACGGAAAAAACAAAACATCTAAAAATTTCAAAGCCTGTTGTGGGGTGCAACTGCAAAACTGTGTTCATACTGATGGCTTTGAACCGTGTGGTGGTGTGTTTGTGAACAAATTTTGCAATTGTAAACAACTGTAAAATCCGTTCGACTTTCCTAAACAACAAGGATTGTTGTAGAGGGTGTCGAACTCTAAGACTAAAAATATTTTAATTAATAAATCCAATCAAGTTATTCCAGAATTTTGATTGATTGAAAACACAAAAAATAACAGTAATTAAATAAAAAGAGAGATTTATATAATAAGAGAAAGCAATTAGGGGATAATGACATAGATTGGATTCACACTCATCAATAGCCAACAGATAAATATAGATCTAATTCATGTTTTTGTCACACACATGAATCAACGATAATTAGGTTCTTAGAAACAAATAAGTAAATAATGACAAGCATAGCCTATGCAGGAGCTGAGCTCTTAAACAACCATAGGCTATCAGGACAGATTCACTAATTAATTTCTAAAACCCTAAAATCATATCTAAATCTAATAATTGTTAGATCGAACACGAATATACCCTGTGAAGGAGCATAGCTCTTAAACAACACATAATATGAAGGTTCAGATCTAACCCTTGATTCAGATCCGGATCTACATGTATAAAGTCATCATCTATTGGCCATGTGATTCATGTTGAATCATATCTATTAGCGTCACCACCCCCTAATCAAAGGGGATTAGCTAGACATAGCTAAAGAAGAAGAGAAAAATAAAATAACAGACATAAATAAAATACAACTAAAACTAAATAGAACAGGGGAAGAAGAATGATTTTATTCCAAGAAGAGAATTACAGAATTAAACCTAATGTGTTTTACAATGAATGAGAAACAATGCGTTTGTAGCTGATATGACAAAGACTACTTGGAAAATTCCACAATGTGGGACAAAACCCCTTTTCCAAAATAACACATTAATCAAATAGCTCAGTGTGAACGCATGCAGCGTATGAATGATAAGCCTTGCAAATTACATGATATGGGACAAATAACTTAGCCCAATTAGCAACTAGACCAATGTGAATGCATGCAGATGTCATGGAAAATAGGTTGCGGGCTTCAACTCCAATTGCCTTGAGAATGAATAACAACTCAAAGTGATCATTATGGAAAAGCATCGAATCTTGTCTTTAAAATATGTAGCAGAAGGAGATTGAATAGCAACTTTTCTTCAGGTCTTCAAGCTTTAATCCAGCTCTAAAATTCAACACTCTTCTTGCACAAATTCTTCAAGCTTTTCAACAATTAAGTGCGTTAATCCATTCATCAAAAATAATCTGTAAACACAACTATAAATGTACAATATCAATTATTTAAAAGATAAAATGCGGATAAAATATACACATTTACGTGTATATCAAATACCCCCACACTTATCTCTTTATTCGTCCTCGAATAAACTAAACTAAGATATGTCACACTTTCGTAGGAAACACGATTGCATTTAGCGTATGCAACAAGCCGTTAAACGCCTAGGTGTCCCTAATAGGACGAGTGTTGTCTCGTGAGGGTTTTCAGCGGATACTACCCACAAAATGCAAAGCGTCTTTAGTACGCGGATTAATCAAACAATATATTTAAAGTTTTTCACATTCCAAGGACTTTACCTAACTTCAATAATAACATTTCAATCCCAAATTGTCCATCCCATTGTTGGTGCAAAAATGAATAAAAAAATTCAAGCTGAATCGTAATTCCTTGATAACACTGTAATTATCTTGAAGGTTAAGAGCGTGGTATCAACCAAAGTTCTACACATCGACAATGTGCACCCAATCATTTATTCAACTTTTTTTTGTTTTTTTTTTGAATAATTTTGCACCAGTGTATCTGTAATGTATTGGATGTGAGTTATGCATAGATGAAGGAGAATTTTGTAAGTTCTAAAAATATTCTAGATACGAGGGCAAGTGTATTAGTTAAACTTCAAATTACAAAAGATAAAGTAATACTAAGGCACATATGAACATTTTTATTTCCTTTCATCTCCTTTACTACAATCCTCACTTCCAAGTACGGTATAATGGATGTGGATGGAATGGAACTGAATGCTTTATAGTCAAGAATGATGAATGACTATTTTATTCTAAGAGACTCTCTCTTTATTTCATTTTTTTTTCTTTTTCTTTTTCCTTTTCCTTTTTCTTTTGCATGATGAATGATGAATGGAAATGGAATGGAATGATACCGTACATTATTTCATTTGACTCCTCCTCTACTAAACCAACACTTCATGAAAGGAAAGTTTTGTGCCCTAGTTACTCTACTTCTATAACCCTAGTTCAACACACAAGTCTGGATTGATGTTATACAAAAAGCTGAAAGGAATGATAAGCAAAGTTTCGTAAGATAGATAACCCATATAAAATAAGATGTGGTATACGGTTATTCTACCTTAAAACAAGTACGGAGTGGGTGGTGTAATATTGGTATAAAAAGTGACGTTTTTGAACCTTTCAAAATAAATCAGTACAAGGTTCTTAAGTATACCAATATAAGAAAAACTTTTCGAAACATAGATGTAATTCGACTAAAACTTGGGTTTGAATAATGTGGGGTATCGAAGAAGAACGCTACAATGAGTCATTTCTCCTTAAGTGGGCCAAGTGGATTTAGAACTTACGATTTTGAAAATTTGAGTGGAAAAGAAAATATTATGCATGAAAACGAACTCAGAAAATCCAACAAATGTAAGTGCAAAATCATTATTATTTGAATTTTTTTTTTGATTATTTTTACTTGCACATTCTAACATGTATAACAAGGGTTGACATGCTTTACTCCAGAACACGACTAACGTCTACACAGTCTCAAGCTAGCATCTTAAAAAGACACATTACGACTCAATGAATAGATAATGTTCATTCCCATCACCCAACAATTCAACTTATCAAACAAGAACCAAGGTGTTATTTATGAATTTAAGTTAATCCTTGTTCAATGAATGACCTAGTTCATAAAATCTGATTACTGATGTAATGTAAATCCCCCCCCCCCCACACTTGAGTGTGACTGTGTCCTCACAGCCTTAATCAAACATATCTTAGTGAAAGGGAAGAACAAATAAGAGAATAATTACATATGTACAAAAGAGGGTTAGTGCCTCTTACCGAATATAATATGGCTCATGGAGGACCATGAGCTCTTCCTCTTGGTTGGGTATTAGTTCCAAGTAAGGTTTAAGGCGTTGACCATTGACCTTATAGGATGATCCATCAGTTGAATTCTCAATTTCTACCGCACCATACGGAAAAACGGTCCGTACAGTGTAAGGTCCTATCCATCTAGATTTTAACTTACCCGGAAATAAATGCAGTTTTGAGTCATACAATAGAACTTTTTGACCTGGCATGAAAGTTTTTCGTAAAATTGATTTATCATGAAAAACTTTTGTTCTATCCTTGTAAATTCGTTCATTTTCATATGCATCATTTCGAATTTCATCAAGTTCATTAAGTTGAAGCTTCCTATGTTCACCTGCTTGCTCTAAATCAAGATTCAAAGTTTTTATTGCCCATAACGCCCTATGTTCTAGTTCAACTGGCAAGTGACATGGCTTACCAAAAATCAACCGATAAGGGGACATACCTAAGTTTGTTTTAAAAGCAGTGCGGTAAGCCCAAAGAGCATCGGTTAACTTTTGGGACCAATCTTTACGATTTCGATTCATAGTTTTCTCAAGGATTTGTTTAATCTGGCTATTCGATACTTCAACCTGCCCACAAGTTTGAGGATGGTAAGGAGTGGATAACTTGTGGGTTATCGAATACTTTCTCATGAGAGCTTCAAAAGAATGATTACAGAAGTGTGTTCCATTATCACTGATTATTGTGCGAGGTGTGCCAAACCTAGAGAAGATATTTTCTTTCAAGAAGCGCACAACAACCTTGTTATCATTTGTTTTGCATGGAACAGCTTCGACCCATTTGGAAACATAATCAACAGCTAAAAGAATGTAAAGGTTCCGAAAAGAATTAGGGAAGGGTCCCATGAAGTCTATACCCCAAACAGCAAAAATTTCGACCTCTAGAATGGGGTTTAGGGGCATCATATTCCGTTTAGAAAATTTCCCTAAGAATTGACATCGATCACAAGTTTTGCAAAATTTGTATGCGTCTTCGAAAAGGCTGGGCCGGTAGAAACCCGATTGGAGAACCTTTTCGGCTGTCTTTTTGGGACCGATGTGACCACCACAGGCTTGGTCATGACAGGAAGAGAGGACACTGTGAGTTTCAGTGTCGGGAACACACCTTCGAATGATTTGATCGGGACAATACTTGAAAAGATAGGGGTCATCCCAGAAAAAATGTTTCACTTGGGAAAAGAATTTGTGTTTATCTTGCTTGGACCAAAAAGAAGGGGTCTGCTTGGTGACTAAGTAGTTGACAATGTCAGCGAACCAAGGATCAGTGGACAACGAGAAGAGTTGTTCATCCGGGAAGTTCTCGTTAATCGGAAGAGAAGAAGACAGGGCATTTGGAAGACGAGACAAGTGGTCTGCAATAACATTGTCAGATCCTTTTTTATCCTTAATGGTAAGGTCAAATTCTTGAAGTAGAAGGATCCAACGAATGAGACGAGCCTTAGCATCCTTTTTAGAGAAAAGATACCTAAGTGCGGAATGATCGGTATAAACCGTGATGTGTGAGACAACTAGATAAGGCCTGAATTTTTCTAGAGCGAAAACAACTACCAAAGGTTCTTTTTCAGTGGTCGTATAATTGATTTGGGCATCGTTCAAAGTCTTACTCGCGTAGTAATTGACATGAAGAATTTTATCGATGCGTTGTCCTAAGATAGCGCCAACAGCGAAATTCGAGGCATCACACATGATTTCAAAAGGCAGCTTCAAGTTGGGAGAGCAGATGATCGGGGCAGGGACAAGTTCAATTCTAAGATGCTCAAAAGATGAAATGCAATCCGAATTGAAGTCGAAAGGAACATCCTTACCAAGAAGATTGGTCAAAGGTCGAGTGATTTTGCTAAAATCCTTTATAAAGCGATGATAGAAGCCAGCATGACCTAAAAAGGATCGGATGTCCTTAACGGATTTGGGAATGGGAAGATTCGAGATAACCTCAATTTTGGCTTTGTCTACTTCAATTCCTTTGTTAGAGATGACATGTCCTAAAACAATGCCATGTTTAACCATGAAGTCACACTTTTCCCAATTAAGCGTTAAGTGTTTATCTTTGCAACGGTTAAGAACAAGATCCAGGTGATGTAAACACTCAGTGTAGGAATCCCCAAAGATGGAAAAATCATCCATGAACACTTCCAAAAATCGCTCGATCATATCAAAAAAATGCTAATCATGCACCTCTGAAAGGTTGCAGGTGCATTACAGAGACCAAAAGGCATACGTCGGTACGCAAATGTACCAAATGGACAAGTGAAAGTGGTTTTCTCTTAGTCCTCAAGAGCGATAGGGATTTGATTATAGCCCGAGTACCCATCAAGGAAACAATAGTACTCGTGACCGACTAGCCGTTCTAACATTTGATCGATAAATGGCAGAGGGAAATGATCCTTACGTGTTGCAGCGTTAAGTTTCCTATAGTCAATGCAGACACGCCAACCGGTCTGGGTGCGGGTTGGGATAAGCTCGTTAGCTTCATTTTGGATCACGGTAATCCCTGATTTCTTAGGTACGACATGAACCAGACAACCCATTGACTATCAGAAATTGGGTAGATGATTCCATTGTCAAGACATTTAAGGATTTCAGCACGAATTGCTTCTTTCATGATAGGGCTTAGTCGACTCTGGGGATCACGAGTAGGTTTGGCATCATCTATAAGGTGGATTCGATGTTGGACTATCGAAGGACTAATCCCCTTAATATCAGCCATGGACCAACCAATTGCTTCCTTATTTTTCTTAAGGATGGGAAGGATCAATTGTTCTTGCTCTAAAGTAAGGTCAGAAGCGATAATGAAAGGAAAAGTTTCATTGTCTTCTAAGTAAGCGTACTTAAGATGACTGGGCAGCATTTTGAGTTCAGATTTTGGGGACAACTCAATTGTGAGTGGCTCAACAGGAATCGAACCAGAGACATTTTCGGGAATATGTTGAAACAAGGTTTCCTAATTTGATTCAATTTCATTATTCAGATGATCGAGCTCGGGTTCATTGTCATGGACTGAATGAATTTCAGAAAACTGGTCCACGTAAGAGTTAGGAGAGTTTTCAGTTCTAAAGATGTTTAGCTCGACGGTCATGTTACCGAAAGAAAGTTTCATAGACCCATTTCTACAGTTGATAAGCGCATTAGAGGTTGCTAAGAAGGGTCATCCTAGAATCAAATGGATCTGGTTTGCAGGATTGCTTACCTGTTGAGTTTCTAGGACAATGAAATCAACTGGAAAGGTGAATTCGCCTATTTTGATCAATACATCCTCGATTTCTCCCACAGGTTTCTTAATTTAACGGTCAGCAAGCTGAAGGGTAACCTTTGTGGGTTTCAGTTCTCCTAGGCCTAATTGGCGATAGACGGAATATGGAAGCAAGTTGACACTTGCACCTAAGTCTAGCAGGCATCTATCGATTTTCTTGTCCCCAATAGTACATGATATTGTGGGGCAGCCAGGATCTTTGTATTTCACTGGCATTGATTGGGACAAGACTTCGCTTAGAGTTGCCGCTAGAAACACTTTCTTAGGTACATGTGTATGACGTTTTTGAGTGCACAAATCTTTTAGAAATTCCGCGTACTGTGGAACTTGTTGTATAATATCTAAAAGAGGAATGTTCACTTTAACTTGCTTAAATATTTCTAGAATCTTTTCTATTTGGTCCGTCTTTTTCCTAGGTCGGAGTCTATGAGGAAATGGAGCAGACGACTCAGTAGGTTGAGCTACTTGAGTTTGAGGATGGTCCTTGTCAGAAATTGGCTCAATGTTTTGATCTGAGTTGGTTGAATTTTCAAGAGGGTTTGGAAGATCGTCCGCTAAAGCATTTGGGTTGACCACATGGTTGTCAATCTTTTTTCCAGATCTAAGAGTCGTGACAGCATTTAATTGACTAACGTTTGAATCTTGAATGATGTGAATTTGGTTGGGGTTTGAATTTTGTCCTCTAGGGTTTTGAATGGGTTGACTTGGAAACGTACCCTTTTCCCCTTCACTTAATCTAGCGTTAAGTTGAGACATTTGTTTTTGAAGTTCACTCATTTGTTGATTCGTGTTTTGCATATATGATTGCAAGGAGTTGTCTAACTTGTTTTGATTTTCAATACTTTGCCTATTCATTTGCGCTAATAAGTTGCTCACCTCAGATAAATTCCCCTCAATCGTAGAAAGGCGTTTTTCATATTGGGTTGCAACCGTTTGATTGTTAAAAGGCGCCTGGTTCGAAGTGTACTGATCTTGCCTAAGAGGAGGGTTCACAACATTGTTCGAAAATGATCGATTCGAAGGTCTGTTTATCAGAGGGTTATTCGGACCATAAGAAAGATTTGGGTGGTTGTTGGGTCTGTTGAAAGCGTTTACTTGCTCAAGGGACTTGGGACACTCATCAGCCATGTGATTAGTGTCAAGACATATGTGACACATAGCTTGGGAAACGTTATTAGACTGAGTGTGTGTTCTAACAACGTTCGGAATGGCATCAACAAGAGTAATAGAAGAAGAAGACGAAGAAGAGGATTCAATAGAATTACTACTGGATCGCGAATAGAGATATTTTTCATTCGTTCGTTCCCATTGTTTCGATTTTTTTGCTAACTCGTCCAAAAATTCCCAAGCTTCTACATCAGTCTGTTTTAGAAAATTGCCCTGACACATGGATTCTAACATTTGTCTGGAACTATTATCGAGTCCATCGTATACAGTTTGACATAACGACCATGTTTCATAACAATGATGGGGACAACTTAACAACAATTCTTTAAATCTTTCGAAGTATTGCCAAAAAGATTCACCCTCTTTTTGGTGGAAGTTAGTGATTTCATTTCTGACTCTAGACGTTTTTTCTGGGGGGTAGAATTTTTTTAGGAAAACTGCTGTAAATTCATCCCATTTTTTAATCGAATTTGGGGGCAAGCTACGAAACCATTTTTCTGCGGAGTCAGTTAGTGCGAATGGAATCAAACGAAGTTTAATACCATCCTCACATTACTGTTGTAATTTAAAGGTTGCACAAGCATATTCAAATTTGGTTAAGAAACTATATGGTTCGTCATGAGAAAAATTACCAAATTTGGGAAGGATGTTTATCTGACTCGATCGAATTTCAAAGTGATTACCCACAGGATTGGGTAACTGAATGCAAGAAGGGACAGAAACTTTATCGGGAAGAATTCTGTCCATCAGGGTGCGAGGCGCAGGCTCGTTGGCCATTTCTAAAGGTTGGTCGAGTAAATTGGGTTTTGAGGAAAGAGAAGGTGGTTCGATTCTAACTAAATGACGAGATTCTTGGTCACGGGTCCAAGTTTGCATGCACCAGAAAGAAGAAGAAGAGAGTTTGCCAAAGAAATTTAGACAATGGAGAAGTTCAGAAAGAGGTGAGAAGGAAAAAGATTTGGAAAATGGGAGTTTTTTTTTGGGGGGAAAAGTACGACCTACAGACTAACGAGGTTTAAAAGAGAGAGAAAAAAATGTTATTTTTTTATTTGTTTTTTTTTCAAATTTTTATTTGTTTTTGAGGAATTTTGAATTTTTTTTATACACAAAACAATTACTGTAGCGACCCAGGTTCCAGTACCCTTTGAGCTAACCCAAACCACACCAGTCCAACCCAAAGTGCGCTGGAAAATGGATTACTATAAGAAAGAAGTTAGAGGGTGAGGTAAGAAAGAAAGAAGTATTAGAATAGAAGAAGAAGAACAACACAACACAGAATCAGAGTCTCACATCGCAGCGGAACAAAATATAATATGGAAATAAATCTTTATTGAGAGCTTTCAAAATTACTTACAGTATCAGAGTACATCAACATATCTGGACAGTTATATAACCTGTCCTCATATACAATCACACAGTGGAACAGTAGCTATATATATAACCATACGTTTGAACTCTTTCAGCTTGTCTCTGGACTTCGCAGCATCCGGTAACCTGGACCTGTACACCCCGACCTAACCCGAGCATTTACAAAACACCGGGTCAGTCTGGTGAACCAGAGTGAGATAAACTCGCACAGTATTAAGGTATCACACAACTTGATTTTAAAGTAAAAATCTTTTCGAAAGAAAAGGATAATCGTAAGACCGAATCCACACATAAATACGGACGGTTTTTACCTTACGATAACCCAAAACAGTTTTGAAATCAATATCTTGTCTGATATTATCATAATGTCTAAATACAAGTAAATAGAATCTAGTAGAACGCTTGCATCTCACGCTCCACATATATAGCATACAAACAAAACCGCATGTGCTTATTGGAGATTGGATTCCGACCTTGACAAGGTATGGGACCACCTGCCGATAGTGTATCTCTAGAGGCGAATACACTGGGTTCAACAAGAACGTCTTGCAACCCGGCCCTCACATGACCGACCACTCATTTCGCTTGAGTGTATCGAATGTATATCACCAACGGTTGGACTCAAACCACTGTTTCCCGAATGGGCAGAATCGATAGAATAAGAAACAAAAGGAATTTCTCTAGATAGGTGATTATACACCCTAATGGGAGCGACCCACATAGCCATGCTGCCTGCCCGATTTTTGTCATTCACCGGTTGATGAGGCTTGAGGCTACGCTTTATCAGCACATCTCATTCACTTCGAATGCCACATTGTCAGATCCATCAGAATCACTAATTGACGTCCACAACAATACATTACGTGTTGGCTAAAGAAGTTTCCTTCTCCGCTTCCACTCTTGGTATGGTTGAAGAAATCAATGTACGTGACCTTTTCTGGAAATACTCTGTCAGACATTCATCCATACAAGTCACCCAGGAACAGGATGAACCGAAGGTACCCTCCTATTGCATTCTAGGCATCACCCTGAGAATCAGCAGCGAGAAGTCCTTGCGAATCCGTAGATTCCAACCACGACAGAATCACAGTATATCTCTGCTTGCAATCAGAGATTTTAAGTAATCCTTCCGCTTATGAAGATCAACGGTCTTCAATAGCTCCATCTCGAATCAGCATCTTCAACGTATTCGTACTTGCTGGACGGAATGATTTTCGAATAAATTCGATCCCGGTCTTTCCGTACCGACAATCGTAAGGGCCAAATTTGATAGTTGGTTGTTTAACTATCAAATAAAACAACCATTCATCCATAAAAGAAAATGGATTCACTGATCGAATACTCAGTATCATTTAGCCTCTTTACCAAACCGTTTGTTAATTATATTTTCCAAATTTTCCAATATTTGAAACATCGCTTTTACTTCTTATTTTAAAATAAGAATATACTTCAGATTCAGTTTATTCAATCTTATAAACTTTTCGAAAACAGTTTATAATATCATTAACAGAAATCATAACTTGTATTTCCCTCAACTACTCTCGTTTATAAACTAATACCGCCCTTGGATAATCATGGAGTCATTCAAGTTGGGGTATTTTAGCTACCTCTCAGACCTTGACCAACAACATTCATACCTTCAGGACAAATAGAAGTTTATTAACAACATATTTTCCCTTTGAAAACCTCATTAAATCTTGACCACGTTTACTCAACTAATTATTAAGTAAACTCTTATTAAATCCTTTCGATTTATATTAATAATCATTTACAATATTATATACGAACTTTGATTCTATTATAAATAGAATCTTTATGAAACTTCCTTGATATCTCTTTATTACAATCTTACCATTTATTTCGACAATTCAAATTTCATTTTGTTTTAAAACATATAAACAAAACTTTTATAAATCTCATATTAATACCTTATACAATTTTTATATTGATATACTTTCAAATCCTTATATTGGTATTTATCAAGACGATTCAACTTGTTATTTGTGCCAAACATTACAAACTTCATTTCAAAACTATTTCACTTATCACATACTCTTTAACTCGTACTCGACCACTTATTCGTTGTCTGCAACATATGATAATCCCTTTATGAAAAATCTCATATCTTATTTCTATTGTAACCCATGTTATAAACCCATTCACAAACCCTAAATTTTATTTACTTACTCGATTTCATTTTCAAAACTTTAAATTTCCATTTACGAAATCTTTGTAAATTAACTACGATACTTACCATTCGTTTTCATTTGCGCATCTTTAATTTTGTTTACAAATCTCATTTGTAATCCATCATCGACAACTAATATTCGTTGTCGTTATTCACATTCTTAACCTCATTTAAAATTCTGCCTTCAGTTAACATTCCGAACTTCGGAATATCACATTCTGAACCTCGGAATAGAACTCACTTCGATTGATCATTCCGAACTTCGGAATACCACATTCCGAACCTCGGAATATACTCGCTTCCATTTATTTAACCAAATCTCATTTATAAATTCATATTCAGACTTTCAACTTCGATTTCATTCAAAATATGAAACCCCATTTTCAAATCACCACTCATTTCCAATCCATTGATTTGTTAATCTCATACACGAAATGTTATCACATTTCATATTATTTAAAACACCGTTTGAATAAAAACGATCATTCATCACAAAACATTTCTCTTTGAACTCTTTTACACATTCTCGTATACCCATGATTTAACTATTCCATTTTCTACTTTGAAATCAGTTTAAAACTCTTTTACGACCGTAAGGCCTTCACAAAACCATTTCAATATTTAAATAATCAACACGATAAATTATATCGTTTAACCGTTCATTTAATACATCTTGCATCTCTACTAGTTATATTTATATAAAATTGATAAATTTAACTTCGACTATTATTTTTACAATAAAAATCGTATTTCAAAACCATATAAAAATATATTTATATCTTTGAAAACATTCGAAATCCATTTAGTATCGATTTCGAAAAATCATTACTTTTAGTCGACGGTATTAAAGAGGCAAATGACTACTGTAGTACCAACCGTGAAATATAAACTAATTTCACATTCAATAACAACAATTTTATCATATTGATAAACGTTATCAATATTATCCGACCTGTTATTCCCTGCAAAACAATGGTTACCACAATTCAACCCATTCGGTTCAATATTTGTTTCCATCTAGACAGATGAAATAAAACAGTTTAACAACGACAATCAATAATAACTGTAACAGTCAATACTAGGATAATAACAGCAGTTCAAGCATTCAACTATTTGATCATAATGTTTATAGTGTTATAAACGTAACCACTGAGGTAAGTTACCTCACTTGGATTTAATCGTTAGAAATAACGATTAGTTTCAATTAAATTAAACCGTCGTTTAATTTAACTGTTTCAGCCCATACAACGAACGAACAAACAATAACCATAAACAAGCATAGCACACAATTATAAAACCCGACTTATATAAAATATAAGAAGGGAGAACTGAGTGAGTTTAACTCACTTTGATTCGTTCGTATCTGCCAACTCTGTCCAAACCAGTTCCAAAATGTTATGCTTGTCGGTCGCTTCTAACGTTCCTGTCCGATCTGATTTAGTTAACATATGAGGACGTTACACAAAAATTATACGACTATAGCTCTAAATTTATATAAATCAATTTAAATTAATATTTATTCAATACTAATTAGTTCCTAATTTAAACGTTACTTGGATTCCAACTAATTACTTAATAATTAGTTTTATACCTATAATCAAACAAATTCTCGTTTCAAAGTATATGGGCTTCATAACGTTTTAATTAGGCACATTTAATATGGACTAGGAACATTGTAACTATCCCTAGGCACGTACGTTACTTTTATATAAGGGTGTAGCATGTTAAACTTTGGCATACTTAATATAAAATATGGGACTCACCATATTTCCTTGCGCATGGCACAATACCAGCCACGTCTTCTCTCCTCTGTCTTTCTTCCCAATTTTTTTTTTTTTCATTCATTTTTCTGTTACTTAAACCCAACCATGACCATCCTTCTATCATCAATCCATGCATGCGGCACATACCCATCTGCATGCAACGCCAAACAATCTTCTCCCTCACTTGCCACGTTTTGCACCGCACTTTCCCATTTTGGTCCTCCCTCCTCTTTTACGTTTCAGCTTCTTCTTCTTCTTCTTTTTTTTTTTTTTTTGGGATTAGTTGCGTGGAACAAATGAAGAAAAAGAAGGAGTAGCAAGTTTATATAAGGAAGAAACAGCGTGCTCGCCAAGGTGTTTAGGGGTAGGTTTCAGAAAAATAGCTGTAGGGTGTAGGATAGCTGTGGAAACGTGATGGCCACGGTTGGAGGTAAATTGGGTACCAAGGCATTTAGTTGTTTGGGTCGCAAGCATTGTACCGATAATAGGTTTGCAGTATATAGCTGTGTGGCGTGTAACTCGAAAATAGAAAATTTCTTTGTCGGCACGGCATCAAATAATTTGGGACGCAAGAAATCAAATTTTAGGATGCACGGAATCATTTGGGACGCAAGAAATCAAATGGCGTAAGCAAAAGCAAATAGGAAAAGTTAAGTAGTGGGATCATTTAATAATATAATAATGTAACCAAAATTGCGGTGAGTTTTCGTGTTAAAAATCACCACATACGATGTTCAATCGAGGCGAAAACTACTAATTCTAGCATAAAAAAATATTCCGGATCCAATGGGACAGGTTTCGTCGAATTCCGACACCGTTTACGAAAATCCTTTAGAAAATATCGATGAAAAACACCGAGCAATAATTCCTTAAAATTACAGAAAAAATCCTAAAAATATGAGTCCTTAACGTTTCACTAGACCTCTTCCTAAGGTTTCGTATGAAACTTGTTTCGTTGAATTTGGGGTTCGTTTGACCAGTTAACCATTCAGATAAAGTTACCTACACCACTATGTATTCATGTATGAGCGTTGCAGACTGAAATAAAAATACAGTCGTGTTCAGTGAGGTGTCACGATCCCAAAAATATAATAATACCGGTAGTTTAACTTATATTGTGAAATCCCAAAATCGCTGATTAAGGGTGCAAAATACTCCAAATAAAAAGTTGCTTATTTAATTAATTAAAAATTAGCATAAAATTCTAAAAATTAAATTATTACTACGTCCCAAAAGAACCTAGTCTAAATTCGAAACCGATATGCAGTTATATCCAATAACCGTTACGGTCGATAAACGATTACGCCGCTGTTTTTCTGCCACATTGATTTGGGCATAACTTCCAATCTACACGACGAAATCCCGATTTTTCTCTTCCACTAGAAAAATATACTTCACTTGCTCCGTACGTTTCTTGTTTCACAGAAATCTGATTTAAAACGGGCTCTGTATACCCAGTTGAAGTTCAAAACTCTATTTTACGAACTGCAGCGCTGTTCTGGGCTCGTTTTATTTTATATATGAATATATATCGTTCAACTTCGTTTAGATAGTGATTTAAATATTAAAACCCTTTAATATTCCAAATAAAATATTTAAAATAAATAAAGTATTTGGCTGCCAAAAATACTTTATTTATTTTAACACACAGAAATTAGCTATAATGAAATTTTCTGTCCTTAATGGCTCCTAACTCAAAATTATATAGTGACACGTTTGATTACTTGGACCAAAAGATTTCTTAGCCAGTTAACGGATAGGAGTTATCGGTGCACCAGGAATCACCCTAGTAATGCAGCCGAAGGTTTAAGTACCTTTAGAGTAACAACCGATATAATATTTATGAATCACCGTAATATTTATAAATGGTTATTTCTCTGCCGTAGTCTAGATACCAAGAAATAATTCGTTCCAAATGAATCAACTATCAAAATACAATTAAGCCCTAGATGAGCCCGCGACTCCCTTAGGTCCAACGTCTAACCGTTATTATTAGTCAGATTCTACGATGAAATGCAATTTGTGGGCTAAGGAAAGGGTGATGAAATCCCTCACCTTATGTGAATTGGGGTATTGCCCTTAACAAAATGAATACAGATGAAGAAATAATAATCACATAAATTAAAAGATTTTACAAGCAAGCCGTTGCCCCTGCAGAAGATTTTTACAAGCAATGTCTATATTTTTTTATTTGCAGCAGCAATCCCTGTAGAGTTTAGAAAATTTTACAGTTATCGGCAGTCCGTCCAGTGCAATTGGGTAGCGCTAGCGCGTTCACACCCCACTTGGTGTGCAACGCTCCAACCCGTCTGAATCGTCCGCAGATTTATTCTTCTTTCGCCTTCAATTAATTGTTCGACTGCGCTGCGGCACGGGTTCGGGCTAGGAGCCCGAATTTTTTTTAAGGTCTTTTTCAAATTACCGCTGTACCTGTTTTCGAAAATTTTCTCCTTCTTTTCTTTTTCTTTACCTTTTTTTCATAAAAAGAAAAACAAATAAACAAATGACAAGAAACTAAAATTAAAACTGAACTAAGTTCAAAAACGAAAAGGGGAAAACAAATAAACAAACAAAAGGAAACTAAGTTAGTCTAACTATTTTTTTTTCAAAAAAAGAAAAAATGCAAATCAAAACATCAAACACACACAAAAAGGAGAATCGACCATACAATATTTTTTTTTTTTTTTTGCAATTAGTCAGCTCTGCCCAAACAATTACTCATCCTAGTTTAATCGCATAACCCAACTCACCCAAATCCACTAGTTAAGTTAACCCAAGCCCCGACCCACTAACCCAATATAAAAATATAAACACATTTCATATTATCCCACCGACTCTGTTAGTTATCCTCAATGAAAATCACGCATAGAAAAGAGATCGACAGAAAGGAAAACAAAGATTAAAGTCAAAAACGGTTTCTGGTTTAGAAGCTTCGGGTTTGGTTTGTGCTGCGAGTTGGATGATGGCGCTATGCAGTGGACTGGTGTATTGAAGATGGGTTTATGAAGGGGTTGTGGACGTGAAGAATGATGATGGTGGAAGTGAGTTGTTTGGGAACAAGTTTTGTGGAGAGGGATGAACCTGTGTGGTAATTTGGCTTTTGGATGGCGTATGGTATATGATGGGGAGATGCTGTGAAATGGTTGCGAATTTATTGGGTGCGAATTTGTTGAGTGGGGTGTGAATTAAGGTGGGCACGGACGCAGGGTATAAGCAGAGGAGTGGTATGTATGATGATTTGTGGTCTATTTTGATTGATGGAATTCAGGTAGAAGAGCTTGATGATTACGGTTTGTCTGATGGGAGTGTGTGAAGTGGATTGCAGAGTTGAGTTGACTAAATGCCGAGGTTGTGGACTGGCTATGAATTTGTGGACGGGAAGCTATTGTGTTTGAAGGTGAAGGTGTTGCTTTGACCGGGTACTGGGTTGGCGTGATGGTTGATCAGTGGAAACAAGGTTGAGCAGTTGAATTGGGTACCGGGTTACGGATTTGAGATCTGGAGTTGTGCCAACAGGGGATGTTTTGGTGTAGAGGCGGTTGTTTGATGGAAGAGGAGGATTTATGGTGCAAGAATTTTGTAGTGGAAGAAGATTAGAAGATGTGAAGAGGAAGTGGTAGCGAGATTTAGTGAATGGGGTGTTGTGTAATTTCTGACAGGACGTGAGTTAGTAGCTGAGAATTTGATGAAGGTGGGTATGGTTTTGGTAAAGGGCGTTTGTTTGTAGAAGCTTGCATTGATCAAGGTTTAGAGAGAAGACGTGGGGTTTGTGGATGGTTTGGGTCTGTGTTGTGATGTGGTGTTTCAGGACGTGAATTTAAGTTAAAGGATATTGTTGTAGGGGTGAACTTTGTGTACGGTTTTGTGATGATGGTCTGCAGAGGTTTGGCAATCTTTGATGGCTTGGTCTGTATGTTTAAATGGTTGAATGGACGTGCACAAAAATGCACAGAAATGAGGAGGATGGCACAACAGGTCCTGTTCGTCAAAAAAACTTGTGATGAGGAGACGTATACTGGTGAAGGGGGATGTCAGTTGGTTTACGGCAAACGTAATGCTCCAGTGATCGGATTTGTTTGGCAGAAGGTGTTGTGTGGAAGTTGCAGAGAGAATCAAAGTTGGAGAAGAGAAGCTGCATATTTTTTTTTAATTGTAAAAGAAGAAAAATATGTAAAATGGGAAAAAAATTGAAAAGGGGAAAGAAATAAATTAAAAAAAAGGAAAGAAATTGAAAACAAAAATTAGAAAGTTTTTTCTTCTTCTTTTAAATGGAAGATTACGATATCAACGTTTTAATACTCAATCAACCAAGCAAGAGTTTTTTCTATATATGAATCAAAACAAAAGGAAGAAAATAAAAAATATTTTTGTGCTTTTTTTTTAAAATGAAAAAATAAAATATAACCCGAAGGATTTACTAATAAAAATTACTTGGGTCCTCGGCAACGGTGCCAAAATTTGTTTGCGAACAAATTTTGCAATTGTAAACAACTGTAAAATCCGTTCGGCTTTCCTAAACAACAAGGATTGTTGTAGAGGGTGTCGAACTCTGGGACTAAAAATATTTTAATTAATAAATCCAATCAAGTTATTCCAGGATTTTGATTGATTGAAAACACAGAAAATAATAGCAATTAAATAAAAAGAGAGATTTATATAATAAGAGAAAGCAATTAGGGGATAATGACATAGATTGGATTCACACTCATCAATAGCCAACAGATAAATATAGATCTAATTCATGTTTCTATCACACACATGAATCAACGATAATTAGGTTCTTAGAAACAAATAAGTAAATAACGACAAGCATAGCCTATGCAGGAGTTGAGCTCTTAAACAACCATAGACTATCAGGACAGATTCACTAATTAATTTCTAAAACCCTAAAATTAGATCTAAATCTGATAATTGTTAGATCGAACGCGAATTTACCATATGAAGGAGCATAGCTCTTAAACGACACAGAATATGAAGGTTCAGATCTAACCCTTGATTCAGATCCAGATATACATGTGCAAAGTCCTCATCTATTGGCTATGTGATTCATGTTGAATCATATCTATTAGCGTCATCACCCCCTAATCTAAGGGGATTAACTAGACATAGCTAAAGAAGAAGAGAAAAATAAATTAACAGACATAAACAAAATACAACTAAAACTAAATAGAACAGGGAAGAAAAATGATTTTATTCCAAGAAGAGAATTACAGAATTAAACCTAATGTGTTTTACAATGAATGAGATACAATGTATTTATAGCTGATATGACAAAGACTACTTGGCAAATTCCACAATGTGGAACAAAACCCCTTTTCCAAAATAACACATTAATCAAATAGCTCAGTGTGAACGCGTGCAACGTATGAATGATAAGCCTTGCAAATTACATGATATGGGACAAATAACTTAGCCCAATTAGCAACTAGACCAATGTGAATGCATGCAGATGTCATGGAAAATAGGTTGCGGGCTTCAACTCCAATTGCCTTGAGAATGAATAACAACTCAAAGTGATCATTATGGAAAAGCATCGAATCTTGTCTTTAAAATATGTAGCAGAAGGCGATTGAATAGCAACTTTTATTCAGGTCTTCAAGCTTTAATCCAGCTCTAAAATTCAACACTCTTCTTGCACAAATTCTTCAAGCTTTTCAACAATTAAGTGCGTTAATCCATTCATCAAAAATAATCTGTAAACACAACTATAAATGCACAGTATCAATTATTTAAAAGATAAAATAAGATAAATATGCAGATAAAATATACATATTTACGTGTATATCATGGTGCTCTCTTTAATCAGGACGATTATTGCAGTGACACGGACCTGGGCCCATTTAGACTGTTGTTGCTTGACCTACTTAGAGAAACTCCAACAAATCGGGTGTAGAAATCCAAATTTCTACACTCCGAGTAATCGAAACAATGAAATATCCCAACAGTTTTAAATCCAGGCATTTGTTTAACAAACGCGGGAATTTAGGCGCCTTTTAAACAAGAGCTTAGATCCAGGTATTTGTTAAACAAACACCTGGTACATTTGCTGAAACAAATTCCAATTTAAGTATTTTGTGTATTATATAGGTTTAAAATTTCAGAAATATTTCAATAAAAACTTATTTGATTTAAGAATATGTTTATGTTTATAAATATATTTATATACTACATCATATTTTTAATATATTGTATGTAATTATTTTAACCATTCCTATTTTTTTATTTTCTAAATTTGTATATATATATATCTCTTTGAAATCAAATAAGTTTTATTTAAATATTTTGAAATCAACATATCATGGTTTATATAGTTGAAACTCATATAAATATACAAAATACTTTAATTGGAATTTTGACTACAAAGTTGCTTACAAGAGGTCATAACATAGAAATAAGTACTAAAACTTTGGATGCAACATATACTAACACAGAAATAGATAATAAAACTACGGATAATACAACTTCGTTCATGTTCTTGGGATTTTAAGTCGCCTAATCATTACGGTTAAACCGCAACTATTCAATAATGTTTTGTAGACGTCTAATCTCTTGTTCAAGTTCGTTTGCATATGTAATTCCCTTTGGGCACAGAAGTTCGTCTATCCATTCTGTGTAATTGCATCCATTCGGATAGGATGGCTATTGCCGAATGCGATGACCAATATTGTTTCCATCTGCTCGAACCACAACTTCAACCGGATAACCGCAGTAGCAACAAACTCGATAAGAATCACCTTCCTGTTCATAAGGAATTGGAACATGTGGTACTTGATAAGAATCAACTCCATGCCGTGGTAGAACGACGGACTGTTCATGCGTGTGTTGAACGTTAGGTACTTGGGCTTGATGTGGAGGTTGGATGGTCCACTGTTTGGACGGTTGTTCAACCCGAGGTCTCAGTTGGTTTAGAAACTGGAGTTCGTTTGCAAGCTCCTGAAGTCACATTTGTTCAAACGCCTGTTCATCAGAGTCTGGAGGTAATGGCCAAAAAGGCATAGTTGTGGTAAAGCATAGAGTAGTTGGAAACAAAATTGTTGGAGTGAGGTAAGTTGTGAGAATTTGACAGAGATAATATAGCTGCGTAGTGTGCTAGTGAATAAAGGGTAAAACAAACAATGATGTGAACGGTCACTGGTACATCTTTCTTTTTCGGTTGTCCATATCAGTGTATCCTAAGGGGACAATTTCTGAACTGAGCATACTGAGTAGTCATTCATCTTTAAACCTGTTACCATTACACAATATTCGAGATTCACTCTCAATTTGCTCTTTTACCATATGCACTGCTTTAACCCTGCACTAACTAGTCTTATCAAGAAAGATCAATAAATCCTTAGTTTATGGGGTCATCACATGTAAAGTTAAATGGGATTGATCTTTTCATTTAAATACTAGATAATGGATTGCTCTTCTTACGTAAATAACTCCTTAGGTTAAATGGGAGATCGGGAAATAAGTGATGAACAAATGGAGCAAATGTTCGATGAGTACGAACAAACCAAAGATCACCAAAATGACGTTGGATTCGTGCCCGACATGCAAATAAACGAGATGCCTGAAGAGGTTCCTGGTCCTCAATTACGAGCTACAATGCCACGACCTACTAGAAGCATACAAGCTCAACCAGTTCATGCTAACCATAGAGCCTCATCTTCCTTAGTTTCAACTAACGAATATTATGCAGATGAATTATACATCCTCGTGAAAGCGTATATTGAAGTTGAACATCGAGATACGTTATTGATTAAAGGAGGTGGCGGTTTAAGCCATGAGAGTTTTGGGCAATGATCGCAAGATTACATGACAACCACCGTAGGTGTCCCGTTAGAAGATCAACATCTGAAATCCATTTAGCTCACCGTCATTTTTTAGAAGCTTGCGATCGTTACCATACGATTGTCCAGATAGTGGAAGATGAAGACATACTTCAAGCATCTCAAGCAACTTTTGATACTCGTTACCTATCTGAACACGGGACATATTTCATGGGTCACAAAGTTTACAAGCTTCGCTATAGTTGGCTAACCCGATCTCGGATGAGTATGTTTATATTGTATGTTTACTAAATTTCGTGCTTTTAATTAAGTCTTTCGTATTTTTAAATATGGTTTGGAATTTCTATGTTGCTATTTCTACCTTATTGTATCCTAATTTAAATTTCGATTTCAGATGTAATGTCGCTATGTCTATGTTGCTATTTCTAACTTGTTGTAACCTAATTTCTGTGCTGGTTGTAATGTTTGTGGGTCATAAATCAAATTTAATTATTTTTTTCCATTTGAACTGTTTTATATCAGTACTATAGCAAGTGTTGCTTTATATCAGCAATTTAGTCATTTTGGCTTTATGTCAATAGCAATGCAACTGTTGCTTTATATTAGTAATAAAGCAAATGTTGCTTGAAATAAGGTGTTGCTTTATGTCAGTAATACAGCCACTGCAGTTTTATTTCAAACATTTGAATGTGGTAACCAATGCATGACAAAATGCGATATCCAATGACAATCATACTGCGGTTACAAATGCATACCACATTTGGTATCCAATGAGGACCAGAATGTAGAAAAACTATGTTATATAAGGAGGAAACTTGCAGCATTCACTACTCAAACACGGTCCAATAATTTTAGTATATACACTCAAAAACTCAAAAGTCCACAATGGCCACCGAAGAGTGTTTGTTGTTCGATGATACTGACGAAGATTTTGATATTATGGTGAAAGATCATTTTCGTCGACAAAGACAGCTAATAGCTGCATTAGGAGATGGTGAATATAGCAAAAAAACATGGTGGTTCTGTTGTAGTCCATCGATATAAAAATCGACATCATGCATGGCACAACGAGAGACTAGTGGAAGATTATTTTGTTTCAAATTTGACGTATACACCTATAGAGTTTAGAAGGAGATTCCGAATGAAGCATCATATGTTTCTTCGAATCCTAGTGTAATAACCCGGAAAATGTGAACCAATTTAAAATTTTTAAATTTGGTTATTACCAAAGAATTTGAATAATTGAAATAGCATATTTCAATAAAATAAAGAATTGGGTATAGTAAGGCAGTTTGAAATTTTGAATACAAACTTTGTCTGACTGTACCGGGTGGAAAATATAACGGATTTTAGCGAAACTGAAAATATTTAAATCTGTTTATGAATACCTTTCTAACGAATCTGAAAAATCGAAGTTTCATAGCGGGAATCAAAAGTTATGGCCAAATGAATTTTCAGAAAGGTCGCTATATAGGATATATAGCCCCTGAAAATTGATATTTTGCATACGACCTCAGAATTCGACGAAACCACTTTTGTTGGGTCCGGGATGTCCAACTATTGCTAAGTTTCAAATTTCATAATTTTTGAAGCTAGTATGTGAGCGGGGCAAAAGAAAATGTGATTGGTCAATTTCTGTTAAAATGGGTCGACCTAAAAATGGCCGTTTTTCAAACGAGCTTAGAATTCGACGAAACTGGTTTTGTTAGGACCGTATCGTCAAAACAAAGCTTGATTTATTTTTTTGGAATTTTTCGATTCAGTTTGTGGCCCTGGCAAATTGAAATGTACGTTCAAATTAAATATTGAATGTTTTATATTTTAAATTGAAAAATAACTGACTGTAACAGTTGAATTGGCCAACGAAACATATCCCATTGTGTCCGGAATGGGGGTATTTAGCTAGAGGCGACAGTCGTTGGGTTTGATTTCGAGTTCGTTTGCAAAAACACTATTTAAAATTTCCTATAAAGCCTCGACCAATAGGATTTTTCCTTTATAAAAAAAATATCTCAAAAACCCTAGCCGCCTTAGACGATATCGACGGTTCCTCGGGCTCGAACCTTCCCCTTCGTTTTCCCACCGCCACAGGCGACGCTAAGCCGCGCCACCACCACCACTCCACTCGCCTTCGTCCCCTCTTCACATCCGACCCAGTCTCGCCACCATCAGAAGCGCCGCCATCGAGTTCTGATGCTCCAAAGTGGGCGCATCTAAGTCGTCGCCCAGGGTTCATCTCGACGTCGAACTGGAAGAGACTGGTGGCACCAGAAAGCCCTTCCCTCCCTCGTCGACGTCCAACAATCTGATCGACCTATCGAGCAACGAATCGAGAGAAAAATCAAAACCTAAATTTGAGCAGGTTTGAAAACTAACGGGTTATGTAATTTTGAACTGTTTTTACACTATAAAGCGTTGCAAAACTTTGAAAAATAATATCTTTTTCGTTCGTTAACGAAATTCGATGAAACAGGAGACACCGTGACCGCAAGGAGGCTCTCTACCATCTAGAAGAAGCCGCGGATTTTTCTGATCTTCCTACGATTTTTAGCACTGCAATAACCAATGTGAGGAATCTAAACTAAATTGTGTGAATGGAATCGCGTTGTATAAATTATATAAGCGAAGTGTAAATTATATACGCATTGTATACCTCATGTATATGTGTTGTATAAGTTATATTAGCGATGTATAAATTATACAAGCGTTGAATGAAACATTTATGCTTTGAATTGTGATGAAATGCAAGTGAATTATAATATATATATATATATATATATATACATACTCCCCTCATCCACAGACCATGGACGATATTTATTGCTTGTGATTGACGTGATATTATATGGTATGACGAATGGTTGGAAATAATTGTTTGTGGTTGATATTGTGGTTGAAAAATACCTTTGTGGTTGAGAAATACCTTTGTGGTTGAAAAATACCCTCTTGTGGTTGAAACAAATTAGAATAGGATTGTGGAATTGAAAATAAAACATGCCGCCTGCGTGCGAACTAGATGCATGATCCTCATTGTCAAAAACCGCGAGGTTTTAAGGTAGAGCGAGGAGCCGTACTAGGGACGGTCCCGGTTTTAACTACCCTGCCGTTATGTTGCCGAAATTTTCTGAAATAAACATGTGTTAGAATAATTTTCATTCGTTGAAATAAATTACATATGTTGAAACAAATATTCATGTGTTGAGTTGCAATTCATTCGTTGTGTTGAAATTCATGTGTTGAATATTATTTGAATTTAAACAAATAGCTTTAGCGATAAAAATCACATTTTTATATATATACAAACTATAGCAAATATTCATGTGTTGAGTTGCGATTCATTCGTTGAGTTGAAATTCATGTGTTGAATATTATTTGAATTTAAACAAATAGCTTTAGCGATAAAAATCACATTTTTATATATATACAAACTATAGCGAATATTCATGTGTTGAGTTCCAATTCATTCGTTGAGTTAAAATTCATGTGTTGAATATTATTTGAATTTAAACAAATAGCTTTATCGATAAAAATAACATTTTTATATATATACAAACTATAGCGAATATTCATGTGTTGAATTGCAATTCATTCATTGAGTTGAAATTCATGTGTTGAATATTATCGTATGTTAAAATAAAATGAAGCGACAATAAAAATTACATTTTTATTGTGAATATGAAGTGTTAAAAACATTCACGTGTTGAATAAATATTTTTGACGATAAAAATATGTCTTTTATCATGTATATGCTTTGATAAAAATACACACGTGTTGAAATAAATAATAGTTTGCTAGAAATATTATTATTGGCTTTGTTCTGCATATATAAACATGTGTTGAACAGGAAAAATGGATTAGCTGTAGAGTAAAGAAATTATTTGCATGCCCGACAAATAGGTAAACCTTGATGAGTTGGCTGCGCAATTTTATTTTTATATCAACTCCTGTGAATGCCATTGGATGCGGAGTGCTGGTTATTCTGTGTGAAATAATAAATATCGCCATAGGATAGTAACAATTAATTTTGAACTACACTACATGGCATACTTCTTGACGATAGGCATACTTCATCATATTCCACATAAGCAATTGGAGCTTGTGTGACGAGGTGGAAGATTTACCATACGAGCGAGAGGCTTGTATGGCGATGACTATATACTACAGGTTGAACTGATGACTGATATGGACTATATAAAATATAACGATAAATCGCCAGATTAATAAAAACTCCACACGGGTCTGGAGTTGACAATAATCACGTCCCTCTAGTTATTAGATACGGCACATGGACTATTTATTTCCACACGGAAACGGGGTGACGAGAATTTATTCTCTGGAGTGATTATCTATACATGCTCCCCCGTAAACACCAGAATATATCACTATAAATATGTGGATGCTTTTTAGGATTTATTGGGTACCTAATACGGCCCAATAAATTTCCAAACCCCTCCCCGTACAAAGGAGGTTATGGCGAAATTTTTCGAAATATTAAGGCGTTAGTGAAATATTTGAAGTGAAAACGAAGTTGAAAATATAGAATGAACTATAGTTGGAATTATAGAATGAACCATATATATATATATAGATACAAATATAATTAAAAGGAATCAAAGCCGTGCAGTTCATGTTTCGGAATCGAAATTTGAAACGATTAGTACGAGAAATCCGACCATCGGATTTTTCCCGAAACCGCAACCGCTGGGTTCGTCTTAGAAATATCTTCCCAACGGCACCAACCTTGTAAAAATCCAACGGTTGGATTGTCCGGAATGTTTAATTCAAATCTGAAGAAAAACAGCGCCAGAATCGTTTATATTTATATATAAATATAATTAAATTAAATCGAATAACGACGCTGCAGTTCGAATTTTGAAACTGTAACTTCAAACGACTAGTGTGGGAGATCCGACCGTCGGATTTTCACGAAACTGGAACCGTTGTGTTCGCTTTGGGAATATCTTCCCACTGATATAGACTTTGAAGAAATCCAACGGTTAGATTTTCCGAGATGTGTAAAACAAATTAGGGGGAAAACAGCGCCAGTGCCACGACACGATCTGAAACGTCATTTAATTAAATATGGCCATTTTTAAATAAATAAAAATGGCAAAAAATCGTTATAAAATATTATAAGCAATATAGATTGAAAATAAACCAATTGGGCTTGAATTGTTTGATATTTGATGGTTGTATGTGCTTGACACGAGAATAACACTAAAGAACTGAAAAATGGATGTCGAATAATATAACCATGGAAAGAATCGATTTAAATTCTAATGATGTGAATTATTTGAAAAGGCCGAGCTAACCCTCATTTCAAATAATTTATCGAGCGATTCGAATTGGAAAATGCAAAGATGATTCAAGACCGACGATCTTCGTATCGGTTGGATGGGCACTGCTGAGGTTCCTGACCGGAGTAGCTACCGGAAAGGGACGGAAGTAGTAGCCGTCTAAACGTATGTGTTGATTGGACGGATATACGAGGAATTTGACGCCTCTGGTTTCGTTCAGACCCAGAACGGACTTGTAAATGGACTGTGTGTCTGACATTGGATTTTGTTCTATAATGATTGATCTCTGTTAAATATATATCTGTTTGGCAGCGGAGAATTTATTCTTTTGCTTAACGCCCTTCTCTGAGACGTACGAGCTCAGAGGTTGTATATCGATAGAAATCAATCGTATGGAGTGGATTGCCTATGTGGCATGCCAAGATGCTGTGATCAAGACTTCTGTTGCAAAGCAAAGTCTTGTGGATGATGATCAAAGCATGGTCTACGTGGCCTGGCTTTGTGTATAGCGTGGATTCGCGAGCCTCACACCTCAGTATGAGTCAAAAACGGGATAAGGACCCAAGGAGAGCACGACGTTTCTTTCTAGCTATGGTGGTGTCAGTGACTTACCAGCCCTGACATTTATATCTATTTCTCACCTATGTGGTTGTTGGAATGCGAGGCGCCTCGATTATAGGTCTGTAAGGACCGGGAAACGTGTGTTCATGAATAATTAATCCTCAAACGTAAGAGAGGACCGGCCTTGGAGGATCCAGGGTTACCCATAGTGTGTAGTCCTGAGGCATTTGCTAGAATGTCTCGAAGCGGAGAGGAGCTTGCCCCTTGCCTCGACTCATGACGGAAATCCAATTTCCAATACGAGATAACGGATTTGATTGTACCTTATATATGGCGACATAGTGGCATGGGACGCTCATGTCGCCTATGATTGATATTTATGATGCTATTCATTTTTGAAACATATATGCACTAGTAATAATATCAAATTGATTTTTGCTTTACACGTATCAAGCATATTCGGCCATTATAAGGTAAAACTCTATCCTCCGGCTTGCGTTGCATTGTATGATGGGACCTGAGTCTTATAATGGCTTCATTCTTTTTAAAAGCATTGCGTTGTTTTAAAAGAATTTACTTTGTTTTAAATGCACTAGCAATCACTGGAGTAAACCCGTTCCGCGAAAGTGGCGTGGTCCTATGATTTGCTTATTATTGTTGTTTAAACTATTAAATAGATTCCTCATACCAGTCCCCATGACTGACTCGTTGTTTGTTTCACTTTGCAAACGCGGGTGCCCTTATTTTCACACGGGCAGCCTAGTTCACAGGTGACAGGTTGTTTTTGGCTCTGCACTGTTGCATAGAGTGCATTTTGGCTCATGGCGAGGCTGACTTCACAGAGACGACTTTGACATTTTCCGCCATTATTGTACTTATATTATGATTCCGCCACAGGCGATGCAGACTGATTTACTTTCAGTACTTATTATCGTATGTATATGTACCGCCTTCGGCGAGGTAGACTGATACCCTTATTATGTCTCACTGCATGTATGTATTCCGCCTCTGGCGATGATGACTGATCACTCCCCTTTTTATTTACTAAGTTATATCCTAAGCTGTGTTATTCTGATGTTGTTACATGTTGTGATTCCGCTGTCATACCCATGTAAAATTATTCTATTTATTGTTTTTGCTATTATCTGTACTCTGCTATGATGATTAATGTGTTATATTCCAATGATTATCCTTAATACCGCCCCTCGGATTTTGGGATCGTCACAGTTGGTATCAGAGCTTTGGTTAACCTTAGTTCCGGGATCTAATACATTAAACACCTCGTCAAAATAGAATCAGTAGTGTTCTAAGGCGAGTAGCTCAATAGAGATAGGATTAGCAATGTCCTAGGATGAGCTAAACAGATTAGCAAAACAATTTGATCAGTACATCATTACCTTTCCTTATATTCCCCTGCTTTATCATATATGAAAATTATAAAATCTATGAGCTTGACTCTTTTCTTGCTTATACAGTACTCTCTTTGATGGCTACACGAGCAGCATCAGCTAGAGGAGGCCGTGGAGGCCGAGCAGGAGTAGCAGGAGGATGGGGGAATATCCCCGTAGTTGAGGGAGGCCCTATTGTTCAGCCACCAGCACCCGAGGACTTCGAGCTAGACAGAGTAGCGAAGAGGTATAGGAACCTTGGGGGAAAACCCTTTTCTGGCACTGGTACAGTGACAGAGGCTATAACTTGGTTGAAGACCTGTGAAAAGATCTTTGAAGGAATGGGATTGGGGACCAACAACAAAGCACGACTAGGTATTTGGCTCCTACAGGAGGAAGCAGAGCTGTGGTGGGATGCCATCACCTCAGAGGATGCAGCAGGTACTGTCAGAACCTGGGAGCAATTCAAAACCATGTTCAACGAGAAGTTTGTACCTGAGCAGGCTTTAGAGAGGATGCGAGAGCAGTTTGCTAATCTCCAGCAAGGAGATCTCTCTATCCAGGATTACCTCAATAAATTCACCCAGTTGTCGCGCTATGCTCCAGAGCTTATTATGACCAACAGAGCAAAGAATAAGAGATTTATATTTGGGCTAAAGCGCAAGTACCATGACAGAGCCATGAGCAACATCAAACTCTCCTTCTCAGAATTAGTAGAAATGGCTTGCAATTATGAAGATATGGATGAAAGGCACGCCAACCAAGACCGCGCCAAAAGCCAAGCTGGAAATAAGCGCAAGGCTTCAGCAGATCAGCCAGAGTCTAGCATTATAGCAGCCGCTACTCAGAAGCCTGGAAAGATCCCCAAAGGAAATTGCTACAACTGCGGGAAGCCGGGACATTTTTCTAATGTGTGCAAATCCCCGAGGAAGCCAAAGGCAAATCCAGACTCCGCCGAATGCTACAACTACCATAAGAAAGGGCACTACAGCAGGAACTGTCCTCTGAAGCAGAATGCACAAGTGGCTCATGTGTATGACGGGGAGGCCCCGCCAGCTACCACCGATGGATCAGGTAAACCCGACGTCTTGGGAGGTACCCTTACCATTAAAAATATTCCTGTTTCTGTACTTTTTGATACTGGTGCATCAAGAAGCTTCATTTCTAGTAACACTGTTAGTAAGTTGAAGTTAAAAGTAAGAGATCTAAAAAAATCAATTAAAGTTCAAAACCTGATAGGAGGTTCTGTTAGTCTCAGTTCATACTGCAGAGTGCCTATCTCCTATTCCTTCTACAAGTTTCCCATCAACTTAATAATCATGAATCTATTGGAATTCGATGTTATTCTCGGTTTGGAATGGTTAAACAATTATAAGGCTAAAGTTAGATGTGTCGAACGAATCGTTAAGGTCAAAACGAAGCTAGGACCTATATGTATACCATGCCATGGCTCAGAAATTAATAGAACAAAATTTTGGTCTTCTTTAGAAGTTACTCCCCCTTCATTAGAAAAGATACCGGTCGTTAAAAACTACGCGGATGTGTTTGAAGAAGTAGAAAACTTACCGCCGCAAAGAGAGATTGAATTCAGGATAGATCTAATTCCTAACGCCCGACCAGTAGTACATCCAATTAGAAGAATGGCCCCGAAGGAAAAAGAAGAGTTAGGTAGTCAAACCAGAGAATTGCTTTGGAAAGGTCTGATCAGACCGAGCTTTTCAGCTTGGGGAGCAGCTGTAGTATTTGTCCCGAAATCAGACGGTACTCTAAGACTTTGTGTTGATTACCGAGATCTCAATAAGCAGACACTGAAGAACAAATATCCCTTGCCTCGGATAGATGATCTGTTAGATCAATTAAACGGAGCAACAGTATTCTCCAGGATGGACCTAGCTACCGGTTTCCACCAATTACATATAGCAGAAGACTGTGTTCCTTTGACAGCCTTCAGGGGTCCCGATTTATTCTACGAATGGTTAGTAATGTCGTTCGGCTTGTGTAACGCTCTGGCATACTTCGTCGATCTTATGAATAGAGTGTTCCGTGGTGTATTGAATAAATTTGTTCTAGTCTTCATCGATGACATTTTAATATACTCAAAGTCGAAAGACGAACATGCCAAACATTTAGAACAAGTGTTGAAAATTCTAAGGAGAAATGTCTTAAAAGCTAAATTTTCTAAATGTGTCTTCTGGCAGGATGAAGTTAAGTTCCTAGGCCATGTCGTATCAAAAGAAGGGATTGCTGTAGATCCAAGCAAAATTACAGCGATTCAAAACTGGAAACAACCTACTACCCCCACAGAAGTTCGAAGTTTCCTTGGATTGGCTAGTTACTATCGGAAATTCGTTCAGGATTTTTCAAAGATATCTGGTGTATTGACAAAGCTTACAAAGAAGCATGAGAAATTCAAATGGACTCCCGAATGTGAAGAAGCTTTCCAGGAGCTGAAACTGAAGTTGACAACCGCTCCATTATTGACAATTATAGAAGGCAACCAAGACTTGACTGTATGGACAGACGCTTCTATTAGAGGGCTAGGCGCAGTACTAATGCAAAAAGGCCAAGTGGTCGCTTATGCCAGCCGTCAGCTGAAGCCGCATGAAAGAAACTATGCAACTCATGATCTTGAGTTATTAGCTATCGTGTTTGCTTTAAGGATCTGGAGGCATTATTTATTGGGCGAGAAGTTCGAACTATTTACCGATCATCAATCCTTGAAATATCTGTTCACTCAGAAAGATCTAAACTTGAGGCAACAACGTTGGTTAGAATTTCTTGCAGCATACGATTTTGAAATTCTATACACTCCGGGGAAAGCCAATGTTGTAGCAGATGCGCTCAGCAGAAAGAATGAAATCATCGCCAGTTTTGTCATCACGTCTTCATTAATAGACAGGATCTCGACCCTTCAGAAAGACGATGAATTTATTCAAAGAGTCAGTCAGAGAGTCAAAGGAGGTGAATCCACAAGTTTCCGACTCGATGACAAAGGAGTTCTTAGATTAAAGGGCAGAATTTGCATCCCAAATCTTCCTGAGCTCAGAAGAGAAATACTTGATGAGTGCCACAAATCCAAATTAAGTATCCATCCCGGTGTGATCAAAATGTATAACGATATCAAACGCACATTCTGGTGGAGGTCAATGAAAAGAGATATTTCATTATATGTTAGTAGATGCCCCACTTGTCAGCTAGTTAAGAGCGATCAGCAGAAATTGGCTGGACTATTACAACCATTAGAAATTCCAGGATGGAAGTGGGAGCAAATTTCTATGGACTTCATTGATGGCTTGCCTCGAACTAGGAAAGGAAACGACAGTATATGGGTAATCGTAGATCGCTTCACGAAGACTGCCCATTTCATACCTGTCCGATCCAACAGAACGGCTCAAAGTTTAGCACAGATTTACTTCAAAGAAATAGTTAAACTGCATGGAGTGCCGCTCAAAATAGTCAGTGATAGAGATCCCCTGTTTACTAGCAAGTTTTGGGAAGCATTCCAGACAGAATTGGGATCTAAATAGAATTTAAGCACTACTTATCACCCACAGACAGACGGCCAAACTGAGCGGGTGAATAGAATTCTAGAAGATTTACTTCGAGCTTGCGTTATCGATTTTGGAGGCTCATGGGAAGATCACTTACATTTAGCCGAATTCTCTTATAACAATAGCTATCAAGCAAGTTTGGGAATGTCCTCATTTGAAGCATTATACGGTAGACCGTGTAGATCTCCCGCATGTTGGGTAGAACCTGGCAACAGACTTGTGTTAGGGCCCGATATGATTCAAGAAGCATCGGATAAAGTCGACTTCATTAAGAAGCGATTGAAAACCGCACAGAGCCGACATAAAAGTTATGCTGATGCGAGAAGAAGAGATTTATCATTTGCCGTTGGCGATTATGTTTATTTAAGAGTTTCTTCAATGCGAGGAGTAATCAGATTTGGTAAGACTGGGAAGTTGGCACCGAGATTTATTGGTCCCTTTCCTATACTTGAACGGATTGGAACTCTTGCATATAGGGTTTCATTACCGGATTGGTTGCCCGGTGTACATGATGTGTTCCACGTGTCTCAACTCAGAAAACATGTTCATGATCCAGATCTTGTTGTGGAAGAAGCAGCGCAACAGGATATAGACATAACTCCAGAATTAGCGCTCAGAAGAGAGCCATTAAAGATAGTTGGCAAAGAAACTAGATAGCTAAGGAGCAAAAAGATTCATTTAGTCAAAGTGCAGTGGAGTAGTGATCCTAGAAACTGTACTTGGGAGACTGAGGAAAGCATTAAACAAGCCTACCCCAAATGCAGAGTGTACATCTCTGACTAACTCCGGTGCAAGGTACCTTTCCAATACTTTGCATTAACATTTTATTTCCTACTTAGCTGTTATTTCCTTTTCGAGGACGAAAAGTTTTAAGTGGGGGAGATTGTGATAACCCGGAAAATGTGAACCAATTTAAAATTTTTAAATTTGGTTATTACCAAAGAATTTGAATAATTGAAATAACATATTTCAATAAAATAAAGAATTGGGTATAGTAAGGCAGTTTGAAATTTTGAATACAAACTTTTTCTGACTGTACCGGGTGGAAAATATAACGGATTTTAGCGAAACTGAAAATATTTAAATCTGTTTATGAATACCTTTCTAACGAATCTGAAAAATCGAAGTTTCATAGCGGGAATCAAAAGTTATGGCCAAATGAATTTTCAGAAAGGTCGCTATATAGCATATATAGCCCCTGAAAAATGATATTTTGCATACGACCTCGGAATTTGACGAAACCATTTTTGTTGGGTCCGGGATGTCAAACTATTGCTAAGTTTCAAATTTCATAATTTTTGAAGCTAGTATGTGAGCGGGGCAAAAGAAAATGTGATTGGTCAATTTCTGTTAAAATGGGTCGACCTAAAAATGGCCATTTTTCAAACGAGCTCAGAATTCGACGAAACTGGTTTTGTTAGGACTGTATCGTCAAAATAAAGCTAGATTTATTTTTCTGGAATTTTTCGATTCAGTTTATGGCCCTGGCAAATTGAAATGTACGTTCAAATTAAATATTGAATGTTTTATATTTTAAATTGAAAAATAACTGACTGTAACAGTCGAATTGGCCAACAAAACATATCCCATTGTGTCCGGAATGGGGGTATTTTGCTAGGGGTGACAGTCGTTGGGTTTGATTTCGAGTTCGTTTGCAAAAACACTATTTAAAATTTCCTATAAAGCCTCGACCAATAGGATTTTTCCTTTATAAAAAAAAATATCTCAAAAACCCTAGCCGCCTTAGACGATATCGACGGTTCCTCGAGCTCGAACCTTCCCCTTCATTTTCCGGCGCCACAAGCGACGCTAAGCCGCGCCACCAGCACCACTCCACTCGCCTTCGTCCCCTCTTCACATCCGACCCAGTCTCGCCACCATTAGAAGCGCCGCCATCGATTTCTGATGCTCCAAAGTGGGTGCATCTAAATCGCCGCCCAGGGTTCATCTCGACGTCGAACTGGAAGAGATTGGTGGCGCCAGAAAGCCCTTCCCTCCCTCGTCGACGTCCAACAATCTGATCGACCTATCGAGCAACGAATTGAGAGAAAAATCAAAACCTAAATTTGAGCAGGTTTGAAAACTAACGGGTTATGTAATTTTGAACTGTTTTTACACTATAAAGCGTTGCAAAACTTTGAAAAATAATATCTTTTTCGTTCGTTAACGAAATTCGATGAAACAGGAGACACCGTGACCGCAAGGAGGCTCTCTACCATCTAGAAGAAGCCGCGGATTTTTCTGATCTTCCTACGATTTTTAGCACTGCAATAACCAATGTGAGGAATCTAAACTAAATTGTGTGAATGGAATCGCGTTGTATAAATTATATAAGCGAAGTGTAAATTATATACGCATTGTATACCTCATGTACATGTGTTGTATAAGTCATATTAGCGATGTATAAATTATACAAGCGTTGAATGAAACATATATGCTTTGAATTGTGATGAAATGCAAGTGAATTATAATATATATATATATATATATATATATATATATATATATAAATATACACTCCCCTCGACCACAGACCATGGACGATATTTATTGCTTGTGATTAACGTGATATTATATGGTATGACGAATGGTTGGAAATAATTGTTTGTGGTTGATATTGTTGTTGAAAAATACCTTTGTGGTTGAGAAATACCTTTGTGGTTGAAAAATACCCTCTTGTGGTTGAAACAAATTAGAATAGGATTGTGGAATTGAAAATAAAACATGCCGCCTGCGTGCGAACTAGATGCATGATCCCCATTGTCAAAAACCGCGAGGTTTTAAGGTAGAGCGAGGAGCCGTACTAGGGACGGTCCCGGTTTTAACTACCCTGCCATTATGCTGCCGAAATTTTCTGAAATAAACATGTGTTAGAATAATTTTCATTCGTTGAAATAAATTACATATGTTGAAACAAATATTCATGTGTTGAGTTGCAATTCATTCGTTGAGTTGAAATTCATGTGTTGAATATTATTTGAATTTAAACAAATAGCTTTAGCGATAAAAATCACATTTTTATATATATACAAACTATAGCAAATATTCATGTGTTGAGTTGCGATTCATTCGTTGAGTTGAAATTCATGTGTTGAATATTATTTGAATTTAAACAAATAGCTTTAGCGATAAAAATCACATTTTTATATATATATACAAACTATAGCGAATATTCATGTGTTGAGTTCCAATTCATTCGTTGAGTTGAAATTCATGTGTTGAATATTATTTGAATTTAAACAAATAGCTTTAGCGATAAAAATCACATTTATATATATATACAAACTATAGCGAATATTCATGTGTTGAGTTGCAATTCATTCGTTGAGTTGAAATTCATGTGTTGAATATTATCGTATGTTAAAATAAAATGAAGCGACAATAAAAACTACATTTTTATTGTGAATATGAAGTGTTAAAAACATTCACATGTTGAATAAATATTTTTGACGATAAAAATATGTCTTTTATCATGTATATGCTTTGATAAAAATACACACGTGTTGAAATAAATAATAGTTTGCTAGAAATATTATTATTGGCTTTGTTCTGCATATATAAACATGTATTGAACAGGAAAAATGGATTAGCTGTAGAGTAAAGAAATTATTTGCGTGCCCGACAAATAGGTAAACCTTGATGAGTTGGCTGCGCAATTTTATTTTTATATCAACTCCTGTGAATGCCATTGGATGCGGAGTGCTGGTTATTCTGTGTGAAATAATAAATATCGCCATAGGATAGTAACAATTAATTTTGAACTACACTACATGGCATACTTCTTGACGATAGGCATACTTCATCATATTCCACATAAGCAATTGGAGCTTGTGTGACGAGGTGGAAGATTTACCATACGAGCGAGAGGCTTGTATGGCGATGACTATATACTACAGGTTGAACTGATGACTGATATGGACTATATAAAATATAACGATAAATCACCAGATTAATAAAAATCCCACACGGGTCTGGAGTTGACAATAATAACGTCCCTCTAGTTATTAGATACGGCACATGGACTATTTATTTCCACACGGAAACAGAGTGATTATCTATACATGCTCCCCCGTAAACACCAGAATATATCACTATAAATATGTGGATGCTTTTTAGGATTTATTGGGTACCTAATACGGCCCAATAAATTTCCAAACCCCTCCCCGTACAAAGGAGGTTATGGCGAAATTTTTCGAAATATTAAGGCGTTAGTGAAATATTTGAAGTGAAAACGAAGTTGAAAATATAGAATGAACTATAGTTGGAATTATAGAATGAACTATATTTATATATATAAATTTAAATATAATTAAAAGGAATCGAAGCCGTGCAGTTCGTGTTTCGGAATCGAAATTTGAAACGATTAGTACGAGAAATCCGACCATCGGATTTTCCCGAAACCGCAACCGCTGGGTTCGTCTTAGAAATATCTTCCCAACGGCACCAACCTTGTAAAAATCCAACGGTTGGATTGTCCGGAATGTTTAATTCAAATCTGAAGAAAAACAGCGCCAGAATCATTTATATTTATATTTATATATAAATATAATTAAATTAATTGAATAACGACGCTGCAGTTCGAATTTTGAAACCGTAACTTCAAACGACTAGTGTGGGAGATCCGACCGTCGGATTTTCACAAAACTGGAACCGTTGGGTTCGCTTTGGGAATATCTTCCCACTGATATAGACTTTGTAGAAATCCAACGGTTAGATTTTCCGAGATGTGTAAAACAAATTAGGGGAAAAACAGTGCCAGTGCCACGGCACGACCTGAAACGTCGTTTAATTAAATATGGCCATTTTTAAATAAATAAAAATGGCAAAAAATCGTTATAAAATATTATAAGCAACATAGATTGCAAATAAACCAATTGGCCTTGAATTGTTTGATATTTGATGGTTGTATGTGCTTGACACGAGAATAACACTAAAGAACTGAAAAATGGATGTCGAATAATATAACCATGGAAATAATCGATTTAAATTCTAATGACGTGAATTATTTGCAAAGGCCGAGCTAACCCTCATTTCAAATAATTTATCGAGCGATTCGAATTGGAAAATGCAAAGACGATTCAAGACCGACGATCTTCGTATCGGTTGGATGGGCGCTGCTGAGGTTCCTGACCGGAGTAGCTACCGGAAAGGGACGGAAGTAGTAGCCGTCTAAACGTATGTGTTGATTGGACGGATATACGAGGAATTTGACGCCTCCGGTTTCGTTCAGACCCAGAACGGACTTGTAAATGGACTGTGTGTCTGACATTGGATTTTGTTCTATACTGATTGATCTCTGTTAAATATATATCTGTTTGGCGGCGGAGAATTTATTCTTTTGCTTAACGCCCTTCTCTGAGACGTACGAGCTCAGAGGTTATATATCGATAGAAATCAATCGTATGGAGTGGATTGCCTATGTGGCATGCCAAGATGCTGTGATCAAGACTTCTGTTGCAAAGCAAAGTCTTATGGATGATGATCAAAGCACGGTCTACGTGGCCTGGCTTTGTGTATAGCGTGGATTCGCCAGCCTCACACCTCGGTATGAGTCAAAAACGGGATAAGGACCCAAGGAGAGCACGACGTTTCTTTCTAGCTATGGTGGTGTCAGTGACTTACCAGCCCTGACATTTATATCTATTTCTCACCTATATGGTTGTTGGAATGCGAGGCGCCTCGATTATAGGTCTGTAAGGACCGGGAAACGTGTGTTCAGGAATAATTAATCCTCAAACGTAAGAGAGGACCGGCCTTGGAGGATCCAGGGTTACCCAGAGTGTGTAGTCCTGAGGCATTTGCTAGAATGCCTCGAAGCGGAGAGGAGCTTGCCCCTTGCCTCGACTCATGACGGAAATCCAATTTCCAATACGAGATAACGAATTCGATTGTAACTTATATATGGCGACATAGTGGCATGAGACGCTCATGTCGCCTATGATTGATATTTATGATGCTATTCATTTTTGAAACATATATGCACTAGTAATAATATCAAATTGAATTTTGCTTTACACGTATCAAGCATATTTGGCCATTATAAGGTAAAACTCTATCCTTCGGCTTGCGTTGCATTGTATGATGGGACCTGAGTCTTATAATGGCTTCATTCTTTTTAAAAGCATTGCGTTGTTTTAAAAGAATTTACTTTGTTTTAAATGCACTAGCAATCACTGGAGTAAACCCGTTCCGCGAAAGTGGCGTGGTCCTATGATTTGCTTATTATTGTTGTTTAAACTGTTAAATAGATTCCTCATACCAGTCCCCATGACTGACTCGTTGTTTGTTTCACTTTGCAAACGCGGGTGCCCTTATTTTCACACGGGCAGCCTAGTTCACAGGTGACAGGTTGTTTTTGGCTCTGCACTGTTGCATAGAGTGCATTTTGGCTCATGGCGAGGCTGACTTCACAGAGACAACTTTGACATTTTCCGCCATTATTGTACTTATATTATGATTCCGCCACAGGCGATGCAGACTGATTTACTTTCAGTACTTATTATCGTATGTATATGTACCGCCTTCGGCGAGGTAGACTGATACCCTTATTATGTCTCACTGCATGTATGTATTCCGCCTCTGGCGATGATGACTGATCACTCCCCTTTTTATTTACTAAGTTATATCCTATGCTGTGCTATTCTGATGTTGTTACATGTTGTGATTCCGCTGTCATACCCATGTAAAATTATTCTATTTATTGTTTTTGCTATTATCTGTACTCTGCTATGATGATTAATGTGTTATATTCCAATGATTATCCTTAATACCGCCCCTCGGATTTTGGGATTGTCACACCTAGAATGTATTAAACAACACGATTCCTACTTTATCTACAAATGCAATGTGTCTATGACAATGGGGCTTACCGGAATTCAAAAGATGACAACTGCACTGCGTATGATAGCCTATGGAGGTCCTGCTAACGCTCAAGATGAAAATTTGAAAATGGCAGAAAGCACAGTACTAGAATGCTTGGACCATTTCTGCCAAGCAATCGTAGATGTTACAGTAATCAATACTTGCATAAACCAAATGAAGCTGACATTGCAATGTTAATGGATATGCACGGTAGCAGAGGACGGCCTGGGATGTTAGGTTCTTTAGACTGCATGGATTGAGAGTGGGAGAATTGTCCAAAAGCATATGCTGGAGCTTATCAGGGTAAGTCTCATATGTCAACTATTATACTTGAAGCTGTAGCATCGTACGACTTGTGGATATGACATGCTTTTTTGGAATGCCAGGTTCGAACAATGATTTGAACATAGTTGAATGCTCAACTTTGTTTAACGATTTGATGAACGGTAGATTAGTTTTATATCATTTTACTTTAGAGGGTCGCGTGTGTGACCATGAATATTATTTAGGCGATGGTATATACCAACAATAGAGTACCATTGTCAAGACAATACTGAACCCACAATACAATAAACAAGCAAGGTTTGCTGGCGTTCTACAATCCAGATTTACCATAGTCAATAGTCCATGCAGACTTTGGTCTCCAACTAAAATGACTTGGATAATGTATACTTGTGTTATTTTTGTAACACCCCGTATTTTTCTGTGAACATATAAGTAACAAATCAGAGAATAATTAATTTTTAAAAATAGAATCAAGGGAAATAGGTTGCTCCATTGCGTTCATATCGAAATTCTACTTGGAAACGAGTCCGAGTTTTCGAGAAAAGGAGTCCGTATGAGGGAGATATGACCCTCCGAAGTTTCAGGAATTTTCAGAACCGAAAACAGCTCGAAATTCGAATTTGAAATTCGAATTCAAACCCCAGAGCAGACTGGGCGGGAATTTTCCCGCCCAGGACCAAGTCGACCTGGGGGTCGACACTATGGTCGACCTCCCAGGGACCAGGTCGACCCTATGGTCGACTTGGGGTCGACCTGGTGCCCGAACCCAGTTCTGAGGCTGGGTTCATTCTGATGTATCTGGCCTCATTTTCAGTCAAGATTCGCCTGCCTAATCCTATATAAACAGCCCCTAGCCCCATTCTCTTTACACCATTCTTCTTCTTCCCTTATGCTTCCTCTGAGATAATAGAAATAAATAAAATAATGGCGTCGCTACTCTGCTGGAATCAAAACTAGAACTAGTGCATCTTCTTCCAAATCTGAATTAGATTAAAAGAGAACAACTGCAACTCTTCTTCTATAATCCAACCAAGGCAAGTACAATTATTTTTAGATATGAATTTTAATTATGGTAGTGACATGGTTGTAAATCTGAATTTGAGGTTATGCATATTCTGTTCTGTTTAGATCTACCCTATTGTAACTATTCTGTATCTCTCTTCTTTCTGTTCTATAGCCAGGCTACCAAGAGCCTGAGCCAAATTACATAAGAGATTGACGCACAAATGCCAAACTTTTGGGGCAAATAATGAATGATGCATAAATTGGGCATGACTGATCTGTAACTGATTTGAGAAAGAATATAGGCTCTAGCTAAAACATAAATCTGAGACATATGGCTGGACATGTTTAAAACATAAAGTGTATTGAACATGTGACTTGAGGCATAGAAGAATATTGGACATAAGACTTGGGTTTTGGGCGTAAAGATTTAACTGTAAATAAGTAATTGATTTAGATACATAGCACATGTTGTAATTCAGGACATAAATTGGAGGCATATTATATGAGATTGTTTATGACTTAGAATATAAAGGACATAAGTTGTAATTCTAGATCTGGACATACTTTATATATTATAGTCTGTAATTTAGAAGAAGGAGAATTATTTTGTATATAACTTAGGCGTAAAGACCTATATTAAATAGGATAACCATTAATGTGAACACGCCTAAAAGTGGGTATTGGATATGTGACATGCATTGCAATCAATGACTATATTTGGCATAATTTATATGTGAATCACGATTAGGGCCTTTGGAGAATATTTTGAACTATGCAAGTTTAACCGAAATTTGGGACATGTGGTAAATTATGGCCATAACTTAGGCATGTAAGTTTAGGCTCACTCCATGATTAGGCAATTTATGGGAATAAGACTTTGAGAAATGTTTAAATCTGCTAAAACTGTTATCTTCTTAATATGTTAGATTTGCCTATTCTGCTAAATCTGTTACCTGTTTAATTGCCTAAACTGTTAAATATGTTGAATCGCCTAATCTGCTAATTATGCCTAATCTGCTAAATCTGTTGAGTTGCCTAATCTGCTAAATCTGTTGAACTGTCTGAGCTGCTAAATCTGTAAATTCTGTTGCAAAGCTGAATGATTGTAATTTGTGTAGGCTCGATTTAAGATTGTGTAAAACATGTTAATTTGTTTAATCTGCTGCGACTTGAAAAGAAGTCAAATCTGTTAAGTTAACAGAATTAGTCTAATAATTGTATAATCTATAATGGAATAAATGGGTTATAATAAAAATGCTGAGACACGAGGTTAGACTCATGTTTGCGGTAGAAGCCTGCCCGGACCCAAAAGGCTTAACCAGCAACCGCAAACTGCTAGTCTAATGTGAGAGGTTGTAGGCATAACTAAAATATGCTTAGACACGAGGTCAGGTCTGGCTTGTGGCAGAAGTCTGCCCGGAACCGCCCGACATATCCAGCGGCCACAAGCTACCGACCTAATGTGGGAGGTCTGTGCATTAATATTTAGTTAATGCAAATCTGAGACAAATATGATGTCTAAAAAGTGTTGGGTGGATAGGGATAAACCAACTAGACTGATGAATTTAATAAACCTGTTTTGTGAATCTGTAGGCCCAATACAAAGTTAGACAATCTGTAAATCTGTTAAAACTGTACATCTGATCCGTTAGTCTGAAAACCTGTTAACCTGATTTTCTGATCAGGGAACTAGTTGACTTGAACTCTGTATGTCTGAAAACTTGTAAACAAGTTAATCTGAAATCTGTTAGTCTGGGGACACAAGGTTAGGAGGGAAAAAACTTGTGTCATCTGTTGTTTGGGACCCATATTTGTCAGTAACCCTTTCTGGTATCAAAACTATGACCCAACAGTAGGTAGGGTCCGGGCACGCTTACTGAACTAATTATAAGCGGTTCATTCTGATAATGGCGAGGGGTGTTGATGGTGCGTTCCAGCCGGGTCATGTGCGTGCATGGATCCCGGTCTGCCTCTGAGGATGCAAGACGCCGTGACATCTGTAAATAGGTCTGTGTCATTCAAAGATTGCCACTTTAGGGAGTGATACACCCTTCTGTGGGGCTGGCACAGGGTATTTATGTATTAGGGAGCCGATCGCTTGGGGTAGATTTAGGGTACACTTAGTTCTGTCTGTTTCCGTTGGGGTACCGTCTGTTTCTATTGGGTGGTAACACCTGTCTGTTTCTGCGTGGTACCGTCTGTTCGGGTGGTAAAGGCCCATTTACTAGTGTACACCTAATTCTAACATTCTGTTTCCGTAAGGATTATTCTGTTTCTGTTCCTGTACCTTCTGTTCGGGTGGTAAAGGCCCATTATTCTTTTTCTGTTTAGACATTAGGGTAACACCTAATCTTGTTATACTAGTATTAGTGCAGAGAAGTAAGATCTAAGTAAGAAGCATAACTTGGGCTATATTATTCTGTTTCTTCTGTTTAGCTTAAGTATACCAGTTACTCCTGTTGCTGTTGTCTCTTATCCAGCTTTATTTTCATGTCATGATATTATTATCTGTTCATATGCTGAAAGTCGCTGGACTTGCCAGACTTTATGTCTGACCTTGCTTGTTTTCGCCCCTTTTCTTTCGTCCCCCCCCTCCCCCCAGGTTTTTAGGGTGGAAGTATAGGAGCTTGATTTGGATTTTCTCTGCTTTAAGTATCGCTTGGCCTTGGCTTTATCTCTCCATGGTAGTTTATGTTGGGGATTATGATTTTAAAAATTATGCATTCTGAAGGCTTTTGTACAAGACTGATATTTTGTACTTGAATTCTGATATTGTGATTTGAAAAGATGTAACCAAACTTACTTCGGTTTCTGTTGTAATAAAGTTATTAATTTTTCAAATACTGTTTTATCTGTCTTTTAAATTTATGTTCTGACTACTAAAACGCTCCATCAAAGTTAAGGCATTCCCTTTGTGAGTGACCTTAACGGAGGTGGGGTGTTACATTTGGTATCAGAGCCGAAGGTTACCAGATTTGATAAAAAGTTTTGGAAAACTATTTTCAAAAAGATTTTTTTTTTAAAAAGGAAGTATTTTCAAAAGTAGAGTTTATTTTGAAAAACATAATCCCCAAAGCCATAGCCTATCTTTCTATCCTTGTTTTGAATCTTTTCTTTTTCTTTCGTTTCAGCATGTCTGGGGATCTTAACCTTCCTGAGGGCGTACCGGTACCTGGCTGGTTCAGGAGGTACTTAGAGGCTAGGGCCAACGATGCAGGCCCACCAGATATTCCTCCTCCAGCCGCAGCGATTCCCCCTCCTCCGCCCCTCCTCGTGCAATTGCTTTCTCAAAGATCTGTAAAGATTTTAGGGCCATGGGTGGAAAGGATTTCAAGGGAACTGAATCATTCGTAGAAGCAAGGAACTGACTCAAAGAAACTGAGGATCTGTTCGTTATCTTCGAGGTAGACAATAGGCAGAAGGTACAGTTGGCGGTATGGTTGCTCAAAGACGAAGCTTCCTATTGGTGGGAAGTCACTAACGCCGAGAGGCCGGTTGAAACATGGATGGATTTCAGAACAAGGTTTGAGACGAAATTCCTCTCGCAAGCTGAACGAAGTCTACAACTGGAAAAATTCTTATCTCTTAAGCAAGGAAGTTTGACGGTCAAGGAATACGTCAACCAGTTCAACCAACTGGCTAGGTTCGGACTAGATTTAGTTAACACCCAGCATAAAATGGCTCTTCGCTTTGTTAAAGGATTGAACGAGCCACTGCACATCCTAGCCATGACCCATGTACCCATGTGAGCGACTTACGAGAGATTGGTGGACATGGCACTACTACACGAGGAAGACAAGGGCAAGAAAGAGGCAAAGAAGGAAGAACCACAGAACAAGAAAGCATGGCCCAAAAAGGAAACACAAAAGAAGGATGAGAAGTCTGAAGATAAGAAGGAGAAAAAGTGCTTTACATGTGGAAGCTCGACTCATCTGAACAAGGATTGCAGAAAAAGAAAGGGCACTTGCTTCAACTGTGGTGAGATGGGACACTTCACTAGGGATTGCTCGAAGAAACGAGGGCAAGGGCAGAGGGCAGGACCAACTTCTGGAGGGCAGGCGAACACTCTCGAGGCTAGTGGATAAGATAGAAATAGGGAAACTTTCTGTAGGAGGTTTAATTTCTTTATCTGGTTGTTGAGTTAAAGCTCTTTTCTGATTCTGGCATTTTTTCTGTAATCGATACTCTGCACTTTAATACTAGTATTGTTTCTGATTCCGCTATAGACTCAGACCCATAAGGGTTATGACTCATCTAATTGTGATAAGTTGGGTATCTGTGTTGAGCGTTAAGTTGACTATAATGCATACATTCTGGGTTTTTATCATGCTTAGTTTCCTAAGAATCATTTGGTAATCTGATCTATATTAGTAGTCTATAGGCTTCTGAAAAGGATAGGAGTTTTTACTCAAGGTGTGAAATAGATTTCCATTTGGGCATTTGTTTGATGGGATTAATTCTCTGAGTATTAATCTGATGTTGATTCCGGTCTTCGGGGTTGATAATTAGGAGTTATTCTCTTAAACCGATGTCTAATGGGAACCTAGCTTTAGTTTTAATTATACTTGCCTCTATCACTCGACTTTATCCTTCGACCTTTAGGTAGAAACTAATGGGTGTAAACATGTGTTTGAGACATGTTATGTTTGATGGTTGCAAGTGGTTGCTAGTGATTGCTCGTGGATGCATATACACACACTAGGCACTAGATCGGCTCAAAAGCACTCTCATACTGCATATGGATGTGTGTGCTTTTATTTTATGGATGCAAAATGGTTGACTCAACACATGGATGTTGCATATGAATGAATGGTTGTGCACTTATATAGAAATGATATGTATCAAATAGGAAAATTGCATACATATGGAACTCATGGCACTGACATAATTCGCATTAAGGAGGTCAACTGAATCAGTAGACCGCCTAATCTTTACATTAGATAAGGAACATATACACACACTTTTGCATATGTTCATACAACATTAGAAGTTTTCTAAGGACAATGGATGCTTGTGGATGATGGTTGAGTAGATGGATGACTGGATGGTAAGACACATTCTTCTTAACTTGAAGATTTCGGGGACAAAATCCTTTAAGGAGGGGAGAATGTAACACCCCGTATTTTTCTGTGAATGTATAAGTAACAAATCAGAGAATAATTAATTTTTAAAAATAGAATCAAGGGAAACGGGTTGCACCATTGTGTTCGTCTCAAAATTCTTCTTGGAAACGAGTCCGAGTTTTCGACAAAACGGAGTCCGTATGAGGGAGATATGACCCTTCAAAGTTTCAGAAATTTTCAAAACTGAAAACAGCTCGAAATTCGAATTCGAAATTTGAATTCAAACCCCAGAGCAGACTGGGCGGGAATTTTCCCGCCCAGGACCAGGTTGACCTCCCAGGGACCAGGTCAACCCTATGGTCGACCTGGTGCCCGAACCCAGTTTTGAGCCTGGGTTCATTCTGATGTATCTGGCCTCGTTTTCAATCTAGATTCGCCCGCCTAATCCTATATAAACAGCCCCCTAGCCCCATTCTCTTTACACCATTCTTCTTCTTCCCTTATGCTGCCTCTGAGATAATAGAAATAAATAAAATAATGGCGTCGCTACTCTGCTGGAATCAAAACTAGAACTAGTGCATCTTCTTCCAAAACTGAATTCGATTAAAAGAGAACAACTGCAACTCTTCTTCTATAATCCAACCAAGGCAAGTACAGTTATTTTTAGATATGAATTTTAATTATGGTCGTGACATGGTTGTAAATCTGAACCTGAGGTTATGCATATTCTGTTCTGTTTAGATCTACCCTATTGTAACTATTCTGTATCTCTCTTCTTTCTGTTTTATAGCCAGGCTACCACAAGCCTGAGCCAAATCTCATAAGAGATTGACGCACAAATGCCAAATTTTTGGGGCAAATAATGAATGATGCATAAATTGGGCATGACTGATCTGTGACTAATTTGAGAAAGAATATAGGTTGTAGCTAAAACATAAATCTGAGACATATAGCTGGACATGTTTAAAACATAAAGTGTATTGAACATGTGACTTGAGGCATAGAACACTACAACAAATATACCATATTACAACGGTGCAAAAACGTTGTAAAAAGTTTTTACAACGGTGGATCCACCGTCGTCTATTAAGAAGTTGTAATAGACTAAAATCTTTTACAACTTTTTTGCACCGTTGCGGCACCGTTGTGAAATGTATATTTTACAACTTTTTTCCATCATTGTAATAACTCTTATTACAACTGTTTATAACTGTTGTAACATATTTTATTAAAAGTATTATTTAAAGTTGTAATATATGAATAAATTATATAAATATTATTAATAAAAGAATTCATTCAGAACATATTATCTCAAAACTGAAGATATCAAATAAACTTAAAACATGAACCAAAACAATATATTAAAATTTTCAAACTCTCATCATTTTTATAAATTATACAAGTATCTCAAGTACATAAAGCAATTACAACAAAGTCCATTAAGCCTCGAATCATTTTCCTTATTTCCTCGACCGAGACAAGTATCTTCTTCCATCTCATGCTTAAAAGTTGAGCCTCCATCTTCTGTATCATTATATTTCAAACGAATATTGACACTTCTAGTCTTGATTCATCAGTTCCTCGATTTCTTTTTCTCTTTCATCGAGTTTACGAGATTCACAAAAAAGTGCCTATTTTCATTTAGCAATGTCATACCAAGTTGATAAAATGCATTATTACAAAAAAAAAACATTTTCCATGTGCAAATACAGCCATCATACCTCCTCATGCATATTCCCATTTCACTATAATCTGATCCCTATCACTGTCAATTTCTACTGGATATCAATTTGATCCCTTTCACGTCCACTTAATGACCTGCAATCCTTCATAGGCTGGAAAAAAACAAATTAAATGGTTTTAGACAAAACAGTCAATAATTTTTTTTAATAGGAATCAACTTAAACTGTACCTTTCAGTCAAACAACTAGAAATAGCTAAAAGGTAATATGATATTTTAAGCGATAATGAGAACCACATAATATCTCTAAAAATAGTTCCAAAATAAACTAACATCCTTTACAAACAAGGAAGCAGATTAACATTTATGTTATTCTGTTCCATCTATATCTAAAGCTTGTGTTAGAACACTCAAACTAACAGAAGAGACTTGACTGACAGAACTACCAATGCTAAGCCTAAAACATAAAATATAACAAGCTACCACTGTTTCATAGTCAGTAGGACATCCTCATCACCACAAAACAGCACCAAACAAGAACAATGACATGACTTTAACCTCAAAATCATGCCAAAGAAATTACACAACAGAAACAACCCCATAACTCTCCATCAAAGACCACCATGCAAAAAGCCATCGCTCTGGTGAAAACTGAGCATGGTGGAGCAACCCAAGACTAGACTACAGACCTACAACAAAAATCCCCAATCCAGAAAATTGAACCCACAAAATTACTGAAATATTCCTCACCAATCAAAGGCGCAACCGATACAAAATACACCAGGACGACCTCGACGTCCACCCAATCACCAGAACGACATCCGAACAACGCCAGGTCAACTGAAATCGGTCTCGATAGGCGATTAAGGAGGATGAGAAGTTCGACAAGGCAGCGATATGGGAGACACGGATGAAATTGCAGAGCGAACTGAATCAAATCGTGGACAGGAGGAAGGAGAAAAGCACGATAAGGAGGCGGAAGTGAGCAGAGGACGTATTTGATTGGAAAAGAGATGGCGGCGCTGAAACCCTCGTTCCCATTAAAACGTATTTGCTGAGCGTGAGTTATGACTTTGTCAACGCAAGACCATACCAGTTCACTAATTTTAGGGTTAATTGTTTCGAGATCCCGCTACTTCTCGTTTTTGGCGGGTTGGGGCTAAATTTTTGTGTCGTGGCCAAAGTTCACCGAAAATTCTGAAAGACAACAGTTAGAAATTAGATTTAACAAATAAATTTAAAGTAACTATAATATGAAATCCATTAATTTTTCAAATATTAGTTATTACTATGGAATTATTAAATATAAATATTACTAAGTTTATTATTAATTCCCAAGTTTATTATTATTTATTAGTTATTAGTTATTAACTATAATATAAATAAATATTATTGATCCTAAGCTTATTATTAATTATTAGTTATTATTAAATATTAATATCATTTATTACAACAGTCAAAAAATAAAAGTTGTGATGGGCTTTTATTACAACTGTCAAAATAACACAGTTGTTAAAAATAAGTTTTTTACAACTTTTCTGGAAAAAAGTTGTAAAAAAAACATTTATTACAACGGTGATTTTACCACCGTTGTAAAATTAAAGTTGTATTATGGTGTTTTTGTTGTAGTGGAAGAATATTGGACATATGACTTGGGTTTTGGGCGTAAAGATTTAATTGTAAATAAGTAATTGATTTAGATGCATAGCACATGTTGTAATTCAGGACATAAATTGGAGGTATATTATATGAGATTGTTTATGACTTAGAATATAAAAGACATAAGTTGTAATTCTAGATCTGGACATACTTTATATATTATAGTCTGTAATTTAGAAGAAGGAGAATTATTTTGTATATAACTTAGGTGTAAAGACCTATATTAAATAGGATAACCATTAATGTGAACACGCCTAAAAGTGGGTACTGGATATGTGACATGCATTGCAATTAATGACTATATTTGGCATAATTTATATGTGAATCACGATTAGGGCCTTTGGAGAATATTCTGAACTATGCAAGTTTAACCGAAATTTGGGACATGTGGTAAATTATGGCCATAACTTAGGCATGTAAGTTTAGGTTCACTCCATGATTAGGCAAGTTGTGGGAATAAGACTTTGAGAAATGTTTAAATCTGCTAAAACTGTTATTTGCTTAATATGTTAGATTTGCCTAATCTGCTAAATCTGTTACCTGTTTAATTGCCTAAACTGTTAAATATGTTGAATCGCCTAATCTGCTAATTATGCCTAATCTACTAAATCTGTTGAGTTGCCTAATCTGCTAAATCTATTGAACTGTCTGAGCTGCTAAATCTGTAAATTCTGTTGCAAAGCTGAATGATTGTAATTTGTGTAGGCTCGATTTAAGATTGTGTAAAACATGTTAATTTGTTTAATCTGCTGCGACTTGAAAAGAAGTCAAATCTGTTAAGTTAACAGAATTAGTCTGATAATTGTATAACGTATAATGGAATAAATGGGTTATAATAAAATTGCTGAGACACGAGGTTAGACTCATGTTTGCGGTAGAAGCCTGCCCGGACCCAACCGGCTTAACAAGCAACCGCAAACTGCTAGTCTAATGTGAGAGGTTGTAGGAATAACTAAAATATGCTTAGACACGAGGTTAGGTCTGGCTTGTAGCAGAAGTCTGCCCGGAACCGCCCGACATATCCAGCGGGCACAAGCTACCGACCTAATGTGGGAGGTTTGTGCACTAATATTTAATTAATGCAAACCTGAGACAAATATGACGCCTAAAAAGTGTTTGGTGGATAGGGCTAAACCAACTAGACTGATGAATTTAATAAACCTGTTTCGTGAATCTGTAGGCCCAATACAAAGTTAGACAATCTGTAAATCTGTTAAAACTGTACATCTGATCCGTTAGTCTGAAAACCTGTTAACCTGATTTTCTGATCAGGGAACTAGTTGACTTGAACTCTGTATGTCTGAAAACTTGTAAACAAGTTAATCTGAAATCTGTTAGTCTGGGGACATAAGGTTAGGAGGGAAAATACTTGTGTCATATGTTGTTTGGGACCCATATTAGTCAGTAACCCTTTCTGGTATCAAAACTATGACCCAACAGTAGGTAGGGTCTGGGCACGCTTACTGAACTAATTATAAGCGGTTCATTCTGATAATGGCGAGGGGTGTTGATGGTGCGTTCTAACCGGGTCATGTGCGTGCATGGATCCCGGTCTGCCTCTGAGGATGTAAGACGCCGTGACATCTGTAAATAGGTCTGTGTCATTCAAAGGTTGCCACTTTAGGGAGTGATACACCCTTCTGTGGGGCTGGCACAGGGTATTTATGTATTAGGGAGCCGATCGCTTGGGGTAGATTTAGGGTACACTTAGTTCTGTCTGTTTCCGTTGGGGTACCGTCTGTTTCTATTGGGTGGTAACACCTGTCTTTTTTCTGCATGGTACCGTATGTTGGGGTGGTAAAGGCCCATTTACTAATGTACACCTAATTCTAACATTCTATTTCCGTAAGGATTATTCTGTTTCTGTTCCTGTATCTTCTGTTCGGGTGGTAAAGGCCCATTATTCTGTTTCTGTTTAGACATTAGGGTAACACCTAATCCTGTTATACTAGTATTAGTGCAGAGAAGTAAGATCAAAGTAAGAAGCATAACTTGGGCTATATTATTCTGTTTCTTCTGTTTAGCTTAAGTATACCTGTTACTCATGTTGTTGTTGTCTCTTATCCAGCTTTATTTTCATGTCATGATATTATTATCTGTTCATATGCTGAAAGTCACTGGACTTGCCAGATTTTATGTCTGACCTTGCTTGTTTTCGCCCCTTTTCTTTTGCCCCCCCCCCAGGTTTTTAGGGTGGAAGTATAGGAGCTTGATTTGGATTTTCTCTGCTTGAAGTATCGCTTGGCCTTGGCTCTCTCTTTCCATGGCAGTTTATGTTGGGGATTATGATTTTAAAAATTATGCATTCTGAAGGCTTTTGTACAAGACTGATATTTTATACTTGAATTCTGATATTGTGATTTGAAAAGATGTAACCAAACTTACTTCGGTTTCTGTTGTAATAAAGTTATTAATTTTTCAAGTACTGTTTTATCTGTCTTGTAAATTTCTGTTATGACTACTAAAACGCTCCATCAAAGTTAAGGCATTCCCTTTGTGAGTGACCTTAACGGAGGTGGGGTGTTACAATTTTTCATAACATGATTATAGAGGATGAAAGAGACATGGATGATGATTTCAATTATGACTGTCCTACTCCACCACCTGAGATTTGGCACGAAAATATGATTGAAAGCGAACTAGAGCTTGGATTTCACGCCGAAAGCCAAATGTCATATCGTAACGCTCACATTCATCGATTACTCCAGAAAGATTTAACAGATCATCTATGGAACTTTGTTGGAAGTCAGTAAAACTATTTACCTTAGTTGTTGAATTTTCATTGCTTTAGTAGTTCTAATAATGTACTGTAACCTTTAATCAATATCTGAAATTATGTATCCGTTAATTGTTAGTGAAATCATGCATCCTAAGCTTTTGTAACCGTTGATCATTTTTGTTTAATTACATCTTCGTGCCTAAATTTCTATATCGATGGAAGTAACATAAATACCACAAAATTTCATCATAATTCAATATTCTGAATTGGATAATATAGATTACTAATCCACACGTCTGTTAAACATTCGCCTGGATACAGGCACTTGTTTAACAAATGCTTAAATACAAGCGCTTGTTTAAGAAACACCTGTATCCAGGCGTTTGTTCAACAAGCGCTAGACGAGTTTGCACATTCCGAAACTTTTCCCCCATATTTTAGAATGGCTTGATGTTTCCACACTCTGTTCGAAGACAAAATGGGTGCGGATATCACAAATACTGAAATGTAGGCTTATGTTGGATTTTCCCTTATTTAACCCTTAGAATTTCTTACAACGAGTTTATGTTTTCAGATGGGTGCGGATATCACAAATACTGAAATGTAGGCTTATTTTTTCACCATTCCTTTAATGTATGTTGTTTGTACAACGAGTTTAAGTAAGCGAATAAACATTTTTCTTCACATACTCTAGCATTCCTTTTTAGTACAGTAAATTGAAGAAGTTGGTTTTAAATTAAAGATATGTCACAGCCCAGTTGATTTTTTATGTGATAGTTTATTTGATTTTATACGATAGTTTGTGTAATTGTGCAAAATTTCATAGGAAGCACCGACGATTATAATTTCTAAAAACATAGCTTAGTGGTTGTTTTTGATATAACGTATTCATAATGATAATGGGGGAAATATGCAGTTTTGTCGGACTGGAAACCAGTGATTACAAATGGCCATGATGTTGATCAACAAGTCATGGGATTTGTTGTTTGAAAGAATTTCATTTTTTATCATAAGATTTTAGTTTATAAATATGAAATAATATAATAATCTACTAAGTAATTTGAACTCACTTTAAATTGTAGCACAATATTACTAAAATGTTTCAGAGGATGTAGAGTGGGTTATGTCCGTGCAAGTTTTAGCACTATCATATTATACTAAACTGATCATAAACTAGGCTTATAATTACTAAAATTTTTTTATTAGCATGTCATTGCAATGATTCATATTTTGTTCATCCAACTGCAATGTATTTTATTACCCTTTTTTTCTGGAGTTTTACATGAATATAGACCCGAGTAGTTCTCGACTTATTTTTGAAAGAGATTTTTTACAACATTTGAAAATTGAAAAATCAAAGTTTCAAAATACGTTTTTGAAGAAAGATAAAGAGTTATTACCTAGGTGTATTACAATTAGGGTTTCAGATTTTAGAGAAAATCTCGGGTTCATATCTCAGTCATAATGGATGATATTTAAAACACTTATAACTAAAAATGCCAACAAATCTCGGATCTCGGGCAAATCTTGGATTTTCGTCTCAGGCGAGATGAGCAAGATTCAAAACCTTGATTGCAATTGATAACCGTATGAGTTGTGTTGATAAACTTCAGTGGGAGAAATTTTCTGATAATGTACACAAATAAGAAAACCAAACCATGCAAATTGAATGCCGAAAACAAAGGAAATTATAGCATAGCTTATACTTTGGGAAGAAAACTATATACTCGACTGTGTGAAGAAATTGTTGGAACTGCAAGCTGCAACAGCAGCCAAGAAGCCAAGAAGCCCATGTTTATTACATGGGTATGCCATAAACAACCACCAACCAAGCCAACAACCAAGTCACCAAGCTCTTACCAACCATCTCCTCTCTATATATACATCCTTCCTCTTCATAACCCTCATCCCATTCCAAAATAAGAAGAAAAGGAGAGAAAGAAGAGAGTGAGATCGAGTGTTGAGTATAAAGTGTTTTGTGCAATTACTTTGTAATATTCTCTGAAACAAAAGATCTGCAGCAGCCCGGAGACGTAGGCATAATTGGCCGAACTCCGTTATCAAATTTGTTTGTCTCTTACCATTTCTACGTTTGATTTCTTTTCTCCACAAATCTAATTATAAGGAAATTTGCGTAATTTCACAGAAACTGGTATCAGAGCCATAATTTGTTAGAAAGGAAATCAAATTCGAGTGGGAGCGATGGCGGTAGATGAAGGAAGGGTGAAAATCGAGAAGTTTGATGGAGATAACTTTGGCTTTTGGAAAATGCAAATTGAAGATTATCTATATCAGAAAAATCTTTATCAACCTCTCTCAGAAAAGAAGCCAGAGAATATGAAGGATGATGATTGGGCTCTTCTTGATAGACAAACCCTTGGAGTTATTCGATTGACGTTATCTCGCAATGTTGCTTTCAACATAGCAAAAGAAAAACTATGGCGGGTCTTATGGCGGCTCTCTCCAGTATGTACGAGAAGCCATCGGCCTCTAACAAAGTTCATTCGATGAGACGATTGTTCAATTTGTGGATGACAGAAGGTGCATTGGTAGTACAACATCTCAATGAACTGAATACAGTTACTTCTCAGCTAAGTTCAGTTGAAATTGAGTTTGACGAATAAGTACGCGCGTTGATACTTTTGTCTTCCCTGCCAAAAAGTTGGAACACTACTGTCGCAGCAGTGAGTAGCTCGTCGGGAGGCAATAGGTTAAAATTTGATGATATTCGTGATATGGTTCTCAGTGAAGAGATCCGACAAAGAGATTCTGGTGAGTCATCAAATTTTTTAATTTTACATACACAATTAAGAGAAAGAAATTCAACGCGAGGAAGTGGAAGTAGCAAATCGAACTACCGAGGTAGGTCGAAGGACTGGAGATTTAAATCCAGAAATCCCAACAATTCCCATAGCTCAAAGACCGTTGAGTGCTGGAACTGTGAAAAGACAGGGCACTACAAAAATCAATGCAGAAGTGCACCAAAGGACCAGGAAGCAAAGGCAGAGGAAAATGTTACTTCTACCTCAGGAGGAGATGAAGCGTTGATATGCTCTTTGGAGAGCAAGGAAGAGTCTTGGGTGCTAGACTCTGAAGCATCATTTCATGCCACTTCGCAGAAAGAATTCTTCGAAAGGTACGCCTCTGGAAAGCTTGGAAAGGTATATCTTGGTGACGATCAACCTTGTGATATCGTTAGAAAAGGTGCTGTGAAGATAAAGCTAAATGCATCAGTTTGTAAGCTAAAGGATGTCAGACACATACCTGATTTGAGAAAGAATTTGATCTCCGTAGGACAATTAGCTAGTGAAGGCTACACTAGGACTTTCCATGGTGATGATTGGAAAATTTCAAAGGGTGCAATGACGATTGCTCAAGGTAAGAAGACTAGTACTATTTACATGACAGCAGGAGCATGATGTTCTATCACTGTTGCAGCTAGCAATGAAAATTCCAACATATGGCACCAGAGGCTAGGCCATATGAGAGAAAAGGGAATGAAGATTATGCACTCGAAGGGAAAACTACCAGGTCTACAGTCAGTGGAAATAGGCATGTGCGAAAATTGCATACTTGGAAAGCAAAAGAGAGTCAGCTTTCAAATAAGTGGTAAAATCCCAAAGAAGGAAAAGCTGGAGCTTGCTCATTCCGATGTTTAGGGGCCAACGACCGTCTCATCCGTTGGTGGAAAGCACTACTTCGTTACTTTTATCGATGATCACTCGCGAAAGGTATGGGTTTATTTTTTAAGACATAAATCTGAAGTGTTCGAGGCTTCCAAGATATGGAAAGCTATGGTTGAAAATGAGACAAATCTAAAGATCAAAAAGCTTAGAACTGACAATGGAGGTGAATATGAAGACACCAGATTCAAGCAGTTCTGTTATGAGCACGGGATCAAAATGCAAAGAACCATGTTGGGTACGCCTCAACAAAATGGTGTAGCTGAGCGTATGAATCGAACGTTGTCAGAAAGAGCCAGAAGCATTCGTATACAATCAGGTCTACCAAAGCAATTCTGGGCAGAAGCAGTCAACACAGCAGCTTATTTGATCTACAGAGGTCCTTCGGTTCCATTAGAGCACAAAATACCAGAAGAGTTATGGAGTGGTAAGGAGGTAAAACTATCACATATAAAAGTTTTCGGTTACATAGCATATGTGCATATTAGCGATCAAGGCAGGAATAAACTTGATCTCAAATTCAAGAAATGCACTCTCATCGGCTATGGCAAAAATGAGTTTGGCTACCGCATTTGGGATGATGAAAACAAGAAGGTGATCCGTAGCCGAGATGTGATATTTAACGAAAGAGTAATGTAAAAAGACAGACATAAAACAGAAGTCAACGACTCAAAGCAGAGTGAGCCAGTACTTGCAGATGCAAACGATATTCCAGATAGTCTCATCACAGAACCAACTATAGAAAGTGCTCAGCCTAATGAAATTGTTGATTTAAGTAGTGTGGACCAGTCTAACACACCACAAAATCCTACTCCAGCACTTGTATTGAGAAGGTTTTGCTCGACCTCATGTACCTAACAAAAGATACGTGAACTATTTGTTGCTGATTGATGCAGGGGAACCTGAATGCTATGATGAAGCATCTCAGACTGAAGATGCAAGAAAGTGGGAGCTTGCCATGAAAGATGAGATGAAGTATCTCATCTCCAACTAGACATGGGAACTAGCTGAGTTACCCATAGGAAAGAAGGCACTTCATAATAAATGGGTGTATCGGGTGAAAGAGGAGCATGACGGTTCCAAAAAATACAAAGCTCGACTAGTTATCAAAGGATTCCAACAGAAGGAAGGAGTGGACTACACTGACATTTTTTCTCCCGTTGTAAAGCTCAATACTATCAGGTCAGTATTAAGTATTGTTGCTATTGAAGACCTTCATCTTGAACAGTTAGATGTAAAGACCACATTTCTTCATGGAGACTTGGATGAGGAGATATACATGCACCAACCAGAAGGTTTCTTCGAGAAAGGAAAGAAGAACATGGTGTGTAGACTAAAGAAAAGCTTGTATGGCCTGAAACAAGCCCCAAGACAATGGTATAAAAAGTTTGATGGATTCATGCACAAGGAAGAGTTCAAGAAGTGCAATGTTGATCATTATTTCTACTTCAAGCGATATAGGTCTAGTTATATCATTTTACTACTTTATGTTGATGACATGTTAGTAGCAGGATCAAATATGGATGATATCAGAAGGTAGAAGCAGCAACTGTCAAAGGAGTTTGACATGAAAGACTTAGGTGCAGAAAAGAAGATTCTTGGAATGCAAATCACTAGAGATAAGCAGGGATGGTTCTTGCAGCTATCTCAGGAAGATTACATCAACCGTGTTTTGCAAAGATTCAATATGGACAATGCTAAGCCATTCAGCACACCATTGGCCAGTCACTTTCGCCTATCCAAGGATCAGTCCCCTCAAACGGAGGAAGAAAGAAATTTCATTAATGATGTTCCTTATTCCTCGGCAATTGGAAGCTTGATATATGCCATGGTCTGTACGAGACCAGACATTGGCCATGCAGTGGGAGTTGTTAGCAGGTTCATGTCAAGTCCAGGAAAAGCTTATTAGGAAGCAGTCAAGTGGATTTTGAGGTATCTACGAGGCACCGTACATAAAGCTTTGTACTTTGGTAAAGGGCAGGTTAAAGCTCAAGGCTATGTAGATGCAAACTTTGGAGGCAAAGTCGATCATCGAAGAAGCACTACAGGTTATGTATTCACGATTGGAAATACAGCTGTTAGTTGGATGTCACAGGTATAGAAGATTTTCACTTTATCTACTACAGAGGCTGAATATGTAGCAATCACCGAAGCTAGTAAAGAGATGATATGGTTTCAAGGTTTGTTAACTGAGTTGGGATTCAAACAGGAAATGAATGTTCTATACAGTGATAGTCAAAGTGCAATACACTTGGTGAAGAATTCAACATTTCATTCCAGAACCAAACATATCGGACTTCGTTATCACTTCATCAGATCTCTACTAGAAGATGATGTGTTAATACTGGAGAAGATCGAAGGAAGCAAGAATCCAGCAGATATGTTGACAAAGACGGTAAATATCGATAAAGTGAAGTTGTGTTCAACTTCAGTTGGTCTGTTAGAGTAGAAAGTTCAGAATGACTGTTGCATCGATCAAGGTGTGAAGACGGTTTGAAATCAGTCTTCAAGTAGGAGATTGTTGGAACTGCAAGCTGCAGCAGCAGCCAAGAAGCCAACCAGCCCATGTTTATTACATGGGTATGCCACCAACCACCACCAACCAAGCCAATAATCAAGTCACCAACCCCTCACCAACCATCTCCTCTCTATATATACATCCTTCCTCTTCATAACCTTCATCCCATTCCAAAATAAGAAGAAAAGGAGAGCAAGAAGGGAGTGAGATCGAGTGTTGTGTATAAAGTGTTTTGTGTAATCACTTTGTAATATTCTCTTAAATAAAAGATCTGCAGCAGCCCAGAGGCATAGGCATAATTGGCCGAACTCCGTTATCAAATTTGTGTGTCTCTTACCATTTCTACGTTTGATTTCTTTTCTCCACAAATCTAATTATAAGGAAATTTGCGTAATTTCCCAACAGAAATGGTATGTAGTAATCTTTGTATGTGTAATCTTAATGTTTGTTCATAATTTACAAATTAATTCATATCTACTCATGTAGGAAGTGGAGAGTTCAAAATGCAAACTTACACGAGCAATGGCATGGAAAGCAGCACACACCAGTAGGAAATCCGGAGATGTACTTCCATGCATATCAGATAAATATGTTAGTCCTCCACTTTTTAGTTATATATTGTTGTTCTTTTGTATCTTTTATAACTGCATTAGGAATTACATGAGGAGGTCATGGAAGTGGTGTTTTTGATGTCCAAGATAAAGTAAATGGATTAAATCTTTATGGATGCAACACAATCACCTCATGCAAGGCTAGTACACTAGCATGTAAGAGTGAAAAAACATCAAGTCCACCCCTTTCAACTAAAAGAAGAGTAGGAATTCATTTAGGAACAATAGAACTATCCATCTTTGCACCAAGTACGTAATGTCATAATTTAAGCTATAATCTCTCCTATTGGACATCTTCAGTGGAGTGGGAGCTTCTTGCTTTGTTGCATGCATTTGTAGATAGAATATGCCTAAAGATTCAAACATTTACTATTATATGTAATTATGTATACATATTACAAGTTGATAGCTGTGTTACCTGAATGACCATTATTCTCTGAGTTACATAGAGATGCACCAAGACCAGTTATTCGATTTCATCTAGGTTACCAAGCAAAGAAAAAAATTACGGTGCTACAGCCACTTGGTCCTCGGGCGGGGCAGTAGCCGTATTGGTTGCTGCTAGATAGTAACCTTGTGCTGTTGTTGTACAAGCAGTTGCATTACGTAGGGGCCAGGCAACTGGCATAGCCACCTTTATAACCACCCTGATCAGATCTAGTGCTGGCGTGCTGGGATTGTGGCCCTGCACAGCTCTGTTTGGGCTAGACCTTGAACCCAGTCCCTCAAAATAAATAGATAAGTACAATCTTGAGATCAGTTTTGCATTGACTCACAGATATCAGCTAACATTTTCACAAATATCTTACTACTGCCTCATATTTCATTTTGATATTTCCATATATCAAATAGTAGTTCCGTTCTCTATTTATTGGTTTCACTTCAGTAGACGTCATGAGGCTAACATTCATAGGAAGCATATCTTCTTATTCATAAGTTGCTGATTGCATATGGCTTCTTTTACTTTTAGTTGCAACAGTTCAATATTATGGCTAAATTTTATGGTAATTCTTTTTACAGGAGTTCAAAATTTCACTTCTATAAGAGTTGCATATGGATATTGTTCATTATCTTCTTGTTTATGGCAGTTCCACAAACTGGCATGAAATCTTAGTTTCATTTTATATGAGTTAGCTTAATGAGTTTTTTCCCTAAATTTTGGTTTTAAATTAAACATTGTTTTTGAATACTCAGACTTTAATAGGAGCTGCAGAAGAGAGGCAAAAGTCCAAAGGTTGTGCCAATGGTAATGAAGCAGCCATTGATTTGGAAGATTTCAAAAAAGTTTTTTGGATAGAGAATGTTCTTGATCTAGACAATCCATTGTTCAATGCACTTCCAAATAATCATTATACATTGTCTAGATTGGTTGATGGTGGTTTGATGGTTTGGCCAGAGTGTCGCATATGTTCCTTGTAAGCTTCTAAATTTTTTTGTAGTAGTGAATTATCAGGTAGTCACAATGAACTTTGTAGAATTGATATGATTTGCTTAGTATATTTGATGCGTTCTTTTCAATTGGTGAAATATTAGCTTGAAATTTCATTTTATGTTTGTAATTGTTATAAATTTGGATTTGTATAGCCGAATTAAGTAATATATGATTGATACTATAAGATGCTAAATGAGATATGGTTTAGTAGTAGCAAAATTGTAACACTTCTGTATTTAATATATGAATTGAAATTTCTAATGGTTATAACCATTGGCGACAAAAATTTCCTAACGGTCATAACCTATGGAACAAAAGAAATTCCTAACGGTTATAACCGTTAGGACAATAAATTCTCCCAATGGTTAATTAGAGAATTTCGTAATGGTTAAAACCATTGGAATAATAGATTCTCTAATTGTTAGAACTGTAGAATTTCGCAACGGTTACAATCGTTAGAACTACATAATTTTCCAACGGTTATAACCGTTAGGATTATGAAATTTTCTAACGGTTATAACCGTTGGAAGCTTAAAATTTTCTAACGGTTATAACCGTTAGAAAATGCGTTATAAAATTTACCATGAACCTTCTCCAAACAGTTATAACCATTAGGAATTTAGTTTGTAACACTTATAACCAATAGGATATGACAATTCTGATGTTGTGTGAGCATACAATGGCCACATATCTTTCAAATACCAATATGTCCCTAGTTGATCACTTACAAGCTTCTAGAGGAAGTGAACATACCCATGAACTACCCTACCCCATTACCATTTATTCCTAACTACTTTTAGAGAAGGAGGAACCAAAGACTACTTCAAATCGAATAAGGGTAGGTCCCATGACTTTGGTTCCTTTCCAAGGAATAAACCTTCGGAGGGATCCTAGTCCTAACCATTTAAGACCCAAACTAGATAAACAGAGAGTCAACCACTTAAGTCTTTTTCAAGGCTTTGTAAACCTGCCTTTTGACACACAATAGACTTATATATATACACACACGCACACACACTAGATCTCTCACATTAAACCGTACACCTGTAGATGCTGGATATGCTGGTCGGTTCCAGGCAGACTTGTACTACAAGTTGGTTTAACCTCGTGTCTAGTGTACTAAGTTTTTGAATGACCAATGACACCTAGACATCTCATATTAGTTGGACCCATTTGTGGTTGCTTAATTTGCCGCTCGGTTCCGGGCAGGCTTCTACCATTAATGGCAACTAATCTCGTGTCTACGTGTCACTATTAATATATATATATATATATATATATATTATATAAAGCCATTCTATACACACACACACAAACAATCAATTATATATTTATTATGGGGACATTTCAAATTCGAATTATAACCTACTCGCCTTTATTACGCTAATACAACGTTAATTACGTTTATATAAGTAAAATAATTATATCGCCTAATTGATGTAAATATTCGTATAAACGAGTAAACGTTCTAAAGAGGTGGCAATTGTCAATTTGTCCAAATCAAGGTATACATGTTAGTTTTTCCATACTTTTACCGCTGCAACTTAGGCATGATGGCATAATAACAAGATAACATATAGCACTGGATGGGAAATATACATTCGTACAAACTTTCAACTTGCATCTTAGGTACGTTGGAATGATTTCAATACTAGATTAAAAATAGAGTATTACATATATTTATACATGCAGGTTTATAATGTCCACTTTGTCCAATTCATCCCTTTTTGGGTATTATGCACATACAAACATTTATACTTGACATATTTCAAGTATGAGTACGTTTTGATTCAAAATAGAATCCAAACCTAATCAAATCATGAAATACTTAAATCTAAACCCTTTTAGGTTACAATCACATGTTTGATAAATGTGAATTATACAAAATAAAAACAATAGCAGCAGCACCCATTTTCATCTTTAACCTAATTTTAAAATAAAAAAGTCCACAAAACCCAAATAATCATGACAATTCATACGAAAATGCAAGATAGAGGAATTGGGGGTTTTAGTATTTATATTATCGGTTTCCAAATTCTCTTAAGCATATCTTTCAACATGATAATCTATAAAAATATGAATATGCCTAAGTAAACGATATTCCGCTCACAGATCTAGGTAGAATGAAGAGAAATATGTAGTAGATCTGTGCTTTAATCTTTGCGGTCAAACGTGCTCCAATAATCCTCCTAATTATATACATATATATATGTATATGTATAAGTGACATGTATTAGAATCTCATAAATATATATATGTTTATAACAAATTCCAGCATACTAAACTTATATGAATTAGAATTGAGAGAGATTAAGAATAAGATTAGAGGAATAGAAGAAATCCTTAACCTTTTCTTTTATTTTTCTCTGCAATTTAGTAATGGCAGAGAGGCAGCTTGAAGGCAGGGATAGAAAATGATTAGGGTTTCATATTGTTATATGAGGGGCTATATATAATTGCCCGTGTGAGCATAGATCGTTGGGTTAAGTAGAATTAATCCAAGCCTTTTATTTTTATATATCCTTCAAAAAAAGCTAACCACGTAGATTTATTAGGATGTCCAACCACCAGGCGGTCGACACCCCTTAAGGGTGGCGGTCGAGCCCTTGCAAGCTGGAACGCCCAATAAAGAAGCGTTGCTGAGTTGTTTATTTTAATTAATATATTCCTTATTCTCTTAATCTTATTCCATATATGCAATATACTTTGTCCCCATGATCTTATCTCTAATTCAAATTTGAAACTCTCCCTCTTTATTTTGAATTTATCTTGTACACACACACATATATATATATATATATTATCTATTTAATTATATTTATATATTTATTTATTTCTACGTTTACTGTCCAAATTCATTTATTCATAAATTCTTCATATATTGATCGTTTTCAGCATATTATATATGAAAACGATAAAGAATTTCGCCATGGATCCAAATAAAAGAATTTTGTAGCCAAGTTTCTAAAACTGAAAAATCTCATTTTCCAACCTTACCATTTAACTGCTTATTTTTGATTATTTATTTATTATTAATACTTATGAATTTTTACGTGGTGTTACATATAAATAAATGCCTATAAAAATAAACTACTTGTCAAAGTCCAACATTACATATTATTTCTACATGTCCACTAAAGAATTAGATAAACTAACATTTCAAGCTAACATGCTAAAAGGAAATAAAAAAAATAAAACCAGACAATAAGCTTTAGGCTACTAATTAGTCGGTTCGGTCATGTCTTCGAATATTGCATTTAAATTTTCATCGCTAAATAAATTTCCATCATAATCTTCGAAGAAATCGTCTAAGTTCAAGTTAGCATTATTGGACAATAACTGTGTATTATTTATCTTGATATTCTTTGACTTTTGATATTCTTTCACTATTTTCTTCGATGATCTACAAGTACGCGACCAATGACCAGAATGCCCTCATCTATAGCAAACTTCCTCATAATGCTATTTATTTTCTACATCTGAATTATTGTTATTTTCAAGCTTAATTTTCTTTTGTTGCTTTTCAAAATTATTAGTTTTGTTGCCTCCAAAACCACTATAACCACCTCTGCTAGGGTTGCTCCCATGTCCACGTCCTCTACCTCATTGATTCATGAGATTTTTGATTCACGACAATGAAGAAATGAAGATCGATTTGAAGAATTAGTTAGCATATATATGTTTCAGTTGTGTTAGAATATGTTAAAATCTATCCCCATTTTATATAAAGCAAATGCACAAAATTCAAATATATGTACTTTTTATATTCGACCATTAATGGTATAAAACCCCAATAACAGCTATTTTCTACCATTTTTCAGATATATATTTTTTATATTCGACCAGTTGACTGGTGATTTTTATACCAGTCGACTGACTCGACAATAACAGCTATATTTCTGAAAGGCCACTTTCTTTCATGAAGAGATTCCTTTTGATTTCTAAAAGAAATGGTTACTTCTCTTCGTAAAAAGTCTTTATGAACATAGACTACTTTTCAACCATTATATAAACATCATAGACTTGTTCTACAAATCATCAGTTCTGTAACACCCCGTAATTTTAAAAGATATTAAAATGATAAATTAAAAAAATACTTAATTAAATATTGAGAATTAAGTAAAATGGACTACGCCATTGCGTTCGTCTCAAAATTCTGCTTAAGATAGACTTTGAGTTTGCGTAAAACAGACATCGTATGAAGAAGTTATTAAGGTTTGAAGTTTATATACATATCAGCTATTTATATATAAATAAAACCATTCCAGAAAATCAAACCAGTTTGAATTCAAAGGCGGTAAAAATACGGGGAAATCGGCCCATTCGGGGTCGATCCCGTCCCACAACAAGGGTGTCAACACTCATGTCGACCCCTGCTTGATCTAGGCAGAATTCAGTTTCTGAACGTAGACTTGTTTCTTGACTATATTCATTGACCCTAGGTTATAAATAAGACCTCATTCTCATTGTTTTATTCATCTAAATCAATGGCGACAATGAGGTGCTGCCCCTGCTCAGATTAAAATATCCTATTCTTCTTTAGCAACAAGTTATACGTATTCAGATATCTGTGCTATATCATCTACGATTAATTCTCTGTTCTTTAGATCCAGTCATAGTGAGTTTATGTTGCTTTTAGATATAAACACCTAAAATGTAATCTTGACATGTTTATAAGTTTGGATCTAAGCCTATGCCTGTTAGTAACTTGAATCACAACAAATCTGTCATTACTTGTATACCTAATTCACTGCTTAAATCTCATATGCCTATTCATGATATCCCTATTCTGTTAGTTTGCCTAATCATGCCACCTTATGCTTATTATGTAAGTTTGCATAATCATGTCACCTTGTGCCTAATATGTTAGTTGCCTAATTATGCCATCATATGCCAGTTTTATTTACTATGCTTGTTCTTGTTCTCTTCTCTCCCTTTTCCCCTTTTTATTTTTATAGCTAGGCTACCTTCGAGCCTAGGCCTATCACTGAAATACGCGAAAGTACGAATTGGGAATGATTGGGAAAGATTAATTTAGGGCATAATTCATATTGTAAACATGATTGGGAAATTTCGGCATAATTTGTACCTTGAGCCAATACTTGGGATTTGGGGGCATAAACTATATCTTGATCTAAACCTTAATTTGGAGCATAACTTGTATTGTGAATCAGACGGGGATTTGGGGCATAATGAACATGAAAATTGGTTAGTAATGAAAATGACATGATTTACAGCAATTAGAAACTGTAACAGCGCTTAAACACGACGTTAGATTACTTGTGGTAGAAGTCTGCCCGGAACCGCCTGGCAAATCCAGCATCCACAAGTGGTAAATCTAATGTGAGGGGTCTAAGTGCATAAACGTACACGTTATGACGCTAGGACATGAGGTTAAGTCCAACCTGTGGAAGAAGTCTATCCGGACCCAACCGACATATCCAGCATCCACAAATGGTAGACTAAATGTGGGAGGTCTAGCGCATTATAACCATAAATGAATGAAAGCTGATGAACTTGTAATACTTAACCTGTTTGAATCCATAAGGATTGCATGAACCTGTTAACTTGAGTAGGGGTTAATTAGACTTGCTTGAATCAGTGGGATGGTTAAATTAATCTTGTTAAATATGTAGGGAGGGGTTAACCGATAAACTTAACCAGTTGGGGTTATGTGATCATGTTAAACTAGTAGGCCTAACCTATTGAAATCCTAGTTGTGGGGATGCAAGCCTAGGGGGAAGCTTGTATCATCTGGTGTGTCAAAACCATTTCAGTCAGTAACCTATATCGGCATCAAACGGAGAACCCCAAACTAGGTCGGGGTCAGGGCACGCCTATTGAGCTGGTTATAAGAGGTCACTTGGGAGAAAAGTGTCCGACGGCGTGTTCCATTGGGGTCATGTGCATGCATGGGTCTGCCTGCTTGCTGTGACATCAGTAGATATAGCTGTGCATCTTGGAAATAACATTGTTGCCACTTTAGGAAGTGATACATACTACTGTGGGGCTAACATGGGTATCTACGGGTTAGGGAGCCGATCTATTGGGGTAGTAATTAGGGTACATCTAGTCTTGCCTGTTTAGGAGTCCATTATTATCATTGGGGGTAACACCCGTTAGTTCTGTCGGGCTACCTGTTATTGTATGAGGTCAAACCTCTCACTATAGTTACACCTAAGTCTACCATCTTGTACTTGCTGGGATCAACCTTATTTCGGTTATACTAGTATTGGTGCAAGGAGAAAAGTATTAGAGAAATGCAATGCATGTTCTGTTCTGTTTATCCTATTTACCTTATTATACATGCCTTATGACACTGTTATCTCTCTCCAACTTATATGCATGTCATGATGCTTTTACTTATTTATATGCTAAAAGTAACTAGAATCTCCAGACTTATGTTTGACCCATTTTCTTTCCTCTTCTTTCTCTCCCCCCAAGGTTCTCAGGGTAGGAATACTCAAGCCTGATCAGGATTCTTCTTTCACTCTGCTTGGAGGTACTTAGATGTACTGCTTGATTTCGTATCTTCTCTACTATGGCTCTGTTTTTGGGATTATGCTCTTCTTATTTTTATTGTACTCTGATGATTTTAGTACAAGTTAGAAGTTTTAAGTTGATGTACTGGGTTTCATGTATTTCGGACTTATGATGTAACTATGTTTTGAACTACGATGTTCTGCTTAATAAAGTTTTAAATTCCGCTATTATTTTATATCTGTCTTGTAATGTTTTTGTTTACCTATAATGCTTCACAAAACTTAATGCATTCTGACAAAGAGTGACATTAACAGACGTAGGGTGTCACAAGTTCTTACTGATTTCTATTCTATATCTTGATCTTTATTTCTAAGTTCTCTTGCGTTCTAAAATCTCTCTAAAAAGATTATATTGCTTTTGAATCATTGAATTTATTTCAAATCTCTTAATTCAATAAGCAATATACTTCCTTAATCTCCACATACACGTTATATATTTGAGGATAAGATATAAGAAGGGTGCACTTAAACTATTGACTATTCAGTGTTATTCAAGTACACAATCAGAAGTCAAACTCCTATTGTTAGTTGAAGTCCTGTGTCGGTGCTCAAGCGAGAAATCTGCGTCGGTGCTCGGGTGTGTTGTGAACCTGTTCCTCCGGGCGAAGAGAGGGTGTTGATAGCAGAATTCCAGAAGGAGTCTAGGACTAGACGTAGGACTGGAAGTCCGAACCAGTATAAAATTCCTAGTATCACTTTTCTTATTGCATTTACTTATTTGTGATATCTCAATTTGTTTAATATTTATTTGTATAACTATTGTATTAGATAAGTCATAATATCATATTCACTTTCGCATATTCCATAGAGAAAGATCCTACTCTAAGTCACAAGACAGGACTTTTCATTTGGTATCAGAGCAGGACATCATTTAACCTTATAACCGTTTTTTGATATTTGTTTAATATGGAAAATAACACTAGCACTAGCACAAAAACTGGATTCACGGAAGGTCAATCTACTGCACAACCTCCATTTTTCAACGGCATGAACTATAGTTATTTGGCTACGCGAATGAGAATATATATGCAAGCTAATGGTTTTGATGCTTGGAATATCACCTAAAAAGAACATACATAACCTACTACACCTTATGCTGAATGGTCAACTAATGAAAATGAAGAAGCTACCGCTAATGCTAAAGCTATGAATACGTTGCATTTGCCTTAAATAGAAACAAGTTTAACCAAATTTGTGTGTACAATACTGCATATTAAATTTGGCGAAAAACCAAAGTAACTCACGAAGGAACTAGCAAGGTTAAACAAAGCAAGATATCCATGCTTAAAAACCAATTTCAGAATTTTAGAATGAATGAAAACTAATCTATCAATGATATGTATTCATGATTTCAAAATATTTATCATTCATTATTGGGCCTAGGTGAGAAATATACTGATTTTGATATAGTATCAAAGATTTCAAACTCTTTAGTGGATAAATGGGAAAGAAAAGTTTTAGCTATCGAAGAAGCTAATGATCTTTCAACCATGAAACCCAAATAGTTGATAGGTAATCTTATGTCGCATGAAGTCAATTTGCAGGCCAAAAAGATTCAAGCTCAATATAAGAAAATTCTAAATTTTAATGCTGAAAAAGATGAATCAGATTCAGATGAAGAGAACATAGCCTTTGTAGCCAAAATTTTCAAAAAAATTCTAAAATATAAGAAGGATCAAATTAAGAATACAAAAGAGTATCCTACGAAAGAGAATAAGGTTGATCCATCCTTGAATGAGTGCTTCAGTTGCCATAAAACTGGACATTTTCAAAAACATTGTCCAGAGATAAAGAAAAATCACAACAAAAAGGAGAAATCTAAAAGACGAGCTTTCTCGGTTACTTGAGCTAATTCAGGCTCTTTGTCTTCGAATAGTGATAGTGATAGTGACAATGAACGAGCAAACATATGCTTCATGGCCAAAGAGACCGAGGTTAGTGATTTTACTTACGAAGAAATGGTTGAAATTAATATGAAAATTCTAGAATCTAGGAATAATTATAAAAGAAAGTTAAAAAAATAAAATGAAGATAAGAAAAAATCAGAATTTGAAAGAGATTTGTTAAAAGATGAAAAAGAGATTTTAGAGGATGAAATTAGAAAACTTCAAGAGTCTCTATCCGATGTTGATTCTCAACTTCCTTATCGCGTCAAGAAATTAAAACTCAAAAAGGAAAAAATCTGCTTGTTTCTGAAAAATCATGGTTTAAACACTAAGATTAAAATTATCGAACTAGATAATTTTAGTCTTAAGTTAAAATTAGATGATATTTTTTAAAATATGCTAATAATTTTAATAAAGGTTGAGAAAATTTAACTAGAATTTTAGAAAACTCTCAACCTACTTCTAGCAAAAAAGGATTAGAATTTGTATAGAAAATTAGTGCTAAGAAAAATTCTAAATCTAGCAAACCTATTATTCCTAGTATAGAGAAACCAGATTTTGTTTCAAAGAAAAATATACTAAAAATATTAGTATATGGTTTCCAAAGACAAACAATTATCTGATTAGGAATAAGCATATTAAAATTTTCTTAGAAACTATGCATAATAATATTAATTATATTTTTAAAAGGGTCACTGAACCCTCATGGGTTTGGTTCCTTAAGACCTAACTTTTAGAACCCTAACGGAGGAATTGGGTACCAATGTCTTTTTTTTTGCAGTTTCCACTTAAAAATAGAGGAAAATGGATACTTGGCAGTGGTTTCTCAAAATATGACAGGAGACAAGGAAATGCTGACCAATATTATTTACTTTAAAGGAGGAACGGTCACATTTGGAGATAATTCCAAAGGATATATCATGGGCAAAGGCGATGTAAGCAATCACGGTATATCGAATTTACCTCTTATTTCTGATGTCTTATTAGTTAAAAATTTAAAGTATAATTTATTGAGCATTAGTCAACTATGTGATAAAGGTTTTAAAATATCATTTTCAAAAAATAAATGTAGTATACTTGATTCAAATCAAAATCTTATTTTCGAAGGTAACAAAGATAAAAATATTTATATTTTAAATATGATAGTTAATAATAATCCAAGTATATGTTTACTTGCCAAAGAAAATGATCCTTGGTTATGGCACAAAAGATTCTGTTAGGTAAATTTTGAAACCATAAACAAGATTTCTAAAAACGATCTTGTAAGAGGTTTCCCCAAAATAAAATTTAAACCAGGAAATTTATGTGATGCATGTTAGTTTGGAAAATTAGCAAAGTCTTCTTTTAAATCTAAAAAGGTTATCTCAACATTACAACCACTTGAACTGCTACATATGGATTTATTTGGACCAACTCAAATACAATCTATAAATCATAGTAGATATGTGTTTGTAATAGTTGATGATTTTTCAAGATACACTTTGAGAAATAAAAGTGATACTTTTGAGAACTTTAAATATTTGTAAACAAATTCAAAACTTAACTGGTTTGAAAATTAAAAACATAAGAAGTGATCATAGAGGAGAATTTGAAAATGAAAAGCTTGATTTATATTAAAAGAAAGGATTTTTTTCACAATTTCTCATTTTCAAAAACTCCACAACAAAATGGAGTTGTAGAATGAAAAAACATAACACTACAAGAATGCGATAGAACGTTGTTGAATAGGAATTCGTTACCAAAACATTTCTGGGCAGAAGTAGTTGCAACATCTTGTTATGTTTTGAATCGTGTCTCCATTCGACCACCTAAAAAATAATACTCTATATGAACTTTTTACTGGAAGAAAACCAAGTTTTTCATATTTTAAGGTTTTTGGTTCAAAATGCTTTATTTTAAATACAAAAGATCAGCTTGGAAAATTCGATTCAAAATCCAATAAAAGAATATTTCTAGGATATTCCGAACGAAGCAAAGCTTATCGTATTTATAATAAAAGAACCAACAAAAGAGAGGAATCACTTCATGTGTCCTTTGATGAATATTTTATTCAAAATTCTTTTGATTCATATATTTTGTGAAATAGATCTTTTCAAGATGATGATATTATAATTTATAGAGAAGATGAAAACATTGTTCATAATAACATAAATAACAATATTACAGAAATTCAAGATAATTTCGATAATAACAATCAAACTGTTAATACTAATGAAGTTTGATCTCCACCAAGAATATTACGAGATCATCCAACTGAAAATATTATTGGTGAAATAACTTCAAATGTCAGAGCAAGAAGTCAGGTAAATCTAGTAAGTAATGTTGCCTTTTATCTAATATTGAACCCAAAAATCCAAAAGAAGCTTCTATAGACGAAAACAGGATAATTTCTATGCACGAAGAATTAAATCAGTTTGAACGCAATAAAGTTTGGGAATTAGTTCCCAGGCCAAGTGATCAAACTATCATTGGTACAAAATGGGTCTACAAAAATAAAGCAGACGAATTAGGTGATATGACTAGAAACAAAGCTAGGCTTGTAGCATAAGGTTATAATCAAGAAGAAGGTATAGACTATGAGGAAACATTTGCTCTAGTCGCCAGACTAGAAGCAATTCGAATTCTACTAGCATATGCATGTTATCATAATTTTAAATTATATCAAATGGATGTTAAAAGTGCTTTCTTAAATGGTTATATAAATGAAAGAGTACGCTGAACAACCACCATTATTCACACCTATGTTATATTAAGCGCTAAGCGAGGCGAGGCGATGGAAGCCTCGCTTTGCTTAATGGCGCTTAAGCGCTAAATTCGTTCAGAGTCCAGCTATGCCTAATGGCTCTCAAATAGTGCCTAACTAGCGCTTAAGCAACAACTAATTAGCACTTAAGCAATGCCTAATTATTATATAAGTAATTCATCACGTAATACTACACATAAATGTTGAAGTTAAGGCGAGGCACTACTAAGCGTTGGAAAAATGTGCTTAAGCGCGCTTAAACGCTAGTCGTTTAATGTCTTCTGCTTTTTAAAAATTAAGTGATATATTTGCCAAAATCGCTTAAGCGTGCTTTTCATAGCATAGATTCGCCATGAAAAATATCTTGATTATGTTTTCAAATTAAAAAAGGCGTTTTATGGATTAAAACAAGCACCTCGTGCTTGGTATGAATGTCTTAAAAATTATTTAATTAATTTAGGATTTCAAATTAGAAAGGTTGATCAAACGCTATTTAAAAAAAGAGATAATAAAGATATTTTAATAGTTCACATATACGTCGATGACATTATTTTTGGTTCAACTAATGAGAAATTATGACAGGATTTTTCTACAATAATGACTAGCGAATTTGAAATGTCTCAAGAACTACCGTATTTCTTTGTTTACAAATTAAGCAACTTCCAAATGGAATTTTCATCAATCAAGAAAAATATTGCAATAATTTAATAAAACACTTTGGGATGGAAAATATGTCAAGTAAACCGACACCTATGAGTACAAGAACTCAACTTGAAAAATGGTAAAAGTGTCGATCAAAAATTGTATTGTAGTATGATAGGTTCTCTCTTATATTTAACTGCTGGTAGACCAGATATTATGATGAGTGTTTGTTTGTGTGCTCAATTTCACGCCAATCCAAAAGAGTCACATTTATGAGCCACAATACGTATATTGCGTTATCTTAGCAATACTAAAGATTTTGGACTTTTCTATCTGAAAGATAGCTCCTTAAATTAGTATCTTATAATGACGTTGATTTCGTAGGATCACAGACGTATCGTAAAAGTACTAGTGGTACTAGTCATTTCATTGGAAAATCACTAATATCGTGGTTTAGCAAGAAACAAAATTGTGTTTCACTATCGACATGTGAGCTGAATATATATCTGCAACACTGGCTTGTGCTCAAGTAATATACATGCAACAAACACTTAAAGATTTCAATGTCAACTTGAGTAATTCAACTATTTATTGTGAAAGCACGAGTGCAATAAATTTATCCAAAAATTCGGTAAATCATTCTAGAACTAAACATATTGATATTAGACATCATTTCTTAAGATATGATATTGAAAAATAGAATATAAATTTAGAATTTGAAAATTTAGAAAATCAGATTGTGGGTATCTTTACAAAACCCTTACTAGAAAATACATTTATTAAACTTCGAAGGGATCTAGGAATTGTTTTATATTCAGACTTGTAGAAATATCTGCTTGTATTTTTTGTACTTTGCTTGATATACACGTAAATGTGTATATTTTATCCGCTTATTTATCTTGTTTTCCCTTTAAAATAATTGATATTGTGTATTTATAGGTATGTTTTCAGATTATTGGTAAAAAGCATGGTTTATAACATTTGAAGACAAAGCATGAAGAATTTGCTTAAAAAGAGTGAAGTTTGAAATTACTAAAGCTTGAAGAGTTTAAAGCTTGAAGAACGGTTGCAAATAGAGTTCATTTAGGTAGATTTGGCTCACTAAAGACTCATGATGTGTTCACATTGGCTCATTTGCAAGGCCTCTCACTCTACAGCTGCGTTCACACTGGCTTATGTGTTATTTAGGCTAAATCTTTAGTCCCACATTGCGTAATTAGCCAATTAGTCTTTGTCTAATCAGCTATAAATACACTGTATCTCCTTCATTTGTAATTACATTGGATTTTATTCTGTATAACTTCTCTTGAAATAAAATTCTTCTCTCTCTCTTCTTAGTTGTTATTTTATTTTATTTTTGTTTATGTTGTTTATTTTCTTCTCTTTCTCTTCTCTTTTAGCTATGTCTAGCTAATCTACTTTAATTAGGGGGGTGATGACGCTTAGATTAGATTCCGTATGAATCACATAGCCAAAGAGATTAGGACTTCACGTATATAGATCTAAATCTGAACCAAGGGTTAGATCTGAACCTTCATATTATGTGTCATTTAAGAGCTATGGTCCTTCACATGGTATATTCGTGTTCAGTCTAATGCTTATCAGATTTAGATCTAATTTTTAGGGTTTTAGAAATAAATTAGTGAATCTGTCCTGATAGCCTATGGTTGTTTAAGAGCTTATCTCTTGCATAGGCTATACTTGTCGTTATTTTCGTATTTGTTTCTAGAAACCTAATTACCGTTGATTCATGTTTGTGACAGAAACATGAATTGGATCTGCATTAATCTATTTAGTTATTAATTCATGTTAATCTGATTTATGTCATTACTCCCTAATTTCTTTCATTTATTGTTAAAAACTCTCTTTTTCTTTGTTTTCTTTAATTTTCAATCAATCAAACTCTAGGAACAACTTGATTGGATTTAGCAGTAAAATAATTTTGGTCCCAGAGTTCGACACTCTTTACAACAACCCTTGTTGTTTAGGAAAGCCGAACGAATTATATAGTTGTTTCCAATTGTTTAATTTTTTCACAAACAAATTTTGGGGTCGTTGCCGGGGATCAAAATAATCTTTATTAGTAAATCCTTCGAGTTATAGTTTTTTAAAATTAATTTTCCAATAAAAAAATAATAACACAAAAATATTATTTTATTTTATTTTATTTCTTTTCTTTCATATATAGAAAAAATCTTGTTTAGTGATTTGGTTTATCAATTTCATTGTTACTATCAACTAAACAGGAAGAAAAAAATTGCCAATTTTTATTCAATTTCTTTCCTTTCTTTACAATTTTTTTCCAATTTCTTCTTTTACAATAGTTTTTTTTTACAAAAATTCCCTTTTGTTTCTCTCGTTTTTTTTTGTTTTTTGTCTTTTCCAAGCACTGTTCTAACCATTAGCAGTTCATTGACAACCACTTTCTTCAATCACGGTTCACCCACAGTTCCCTTCCACCATCTGTTCTCACCAACCAACTTTCATCGTACATATCACAACAAACCATACTACCATACAGACTGCCTTGCCTAGTCACCTCCTCTCTTTAACAATACACGACTCCAAATCCCATAGCAACTCCAAAACCCAGTCATCATCTCCATACATTCACATTTGAACCAACCACTTTTCACCAGTACGCATAATCTTCAACAACTCGACCCTCATTTCTTGATCAAAACATATGAAGTCCGAAACAACCGAATACCCAAATCAGCAGTCCAAAAACGAAACCCGCCCCCAATTGTTCAATTGCAAATCCACTCCCATCAGACCAAATAACCTCATGTCGCGAACATCTCCAGCTCCCCAACTCGACAGCCTCAACTACTTCAACAAGCACCAACCCTCAAGCTATACTACCTCATCAACAGATCACAAAAATCCCATCAAACCGACTCCTAATCCAAACCGCATATCCCAAAATTGAAAACCAATTTTGGCAGAAATCAACCATCACTCAGTCTCTGTAAAGACCCGCAAATCCGAGCTATCTGAGTTGACTAAATACACCACACGTCCAACCCAAATAACACAGAAATACGACTCATTATTAGAAAGAAGTTAGAGGATGAGAAATAGAAAGAAAGAAATATTAGAATAGAAGAAAAACGAAGATCACAACTCACAGCGGAACGAATAAAATATATTCTATAACATAAGCTTTGAAATACAAATCTGTTTTGTACATATACACATACCATCATCAGAGTACACATAACATTTGATTCAGCGGAAGTAACTCTAAATAACTAACATTGAAGCCTCCAGCTTCAAGCTCCTCCAAGTGTATCTGTAAAAGCCTGAAACACTTGACTGCCCGTACAAATTTGGGCACCCAAGAGTTTAGGGAAAACAAAACAAAATAAACTCTGGGTCAGTCATGGGACTGGTGTGAGTAAACTCCAACCACTTGTTTAACTTTCAAAACCCTTTTCGAAAGAAAAGATAATAGTAAGACCAGCCACACATAAACATGGACGGTTTTTACCTTACTATAACCCAAAACACTTTGATACGAAAATCTAGTGATATTATAATAATGTCTACATCAAATAAATAACCAAATAGCAGAACGCTTGCATCTCACGCTCCACATACATAGTATAAAATCAAAAACCCGCATGGCGCTTATTGGAGATTGGATTTCCAACATGACAAGGTATGGGACCACCTTTCGATGATGTACCTCTAGAGGCGAATACACCTGGGTTCCACAAGAACATCTTGCAACCCGGCCCACACATGACCGACCACTCATTTCGCTTGAGTGTATCGAATGTATATCACCAACGGTTGGACTCAAACCACCGTTTCCCGAATGGGCAGAATCGATAGATTTAGAAACAAAAGGAATTTCTCTAGATAGGTGATTATACACCCTAATGGGTGCGACCCACATAGCCATGCTGCCTGCCCGATTTTTGTCCTTTCCCGGTTGCTGAGGCCTGAGGCTACGCATACTTACCATTCATTGATAACACAATTACTTTGAATGCCACATTGTCAGATCCGTTAATCACTAGTTGAGTTTGCACAAATATTCTGGATATTATGCTAAGGGATAAATCCGTTGCAACCATATACATTTATACAGACCAACCCATTTGATCATTGGAAATACTCTGTCAGACATTCGTCCATTTACGTTCGTTCTGGGATTGAACGAAACCGAAGGCACCATTTCTATTAATAGAAAAAGCCCTTGCACTTCACTCCGTCTTCAATATATTCAGCATACTTGGTTCGCAACGCTTATGCCGCTACGGAGTGGTTCTTCGGATAATAATCCAACCGGTCTCTCCATATTGACAACGATGGTCAAAACTTCGATAGTCTGTGATTTAACTATCGAATAAAAACAAGTGTTCATCCAACATATCAAACAAATCACTGGGCTCTTTAATTAATATTTCATTAATTAAATCTCTTCTATATTCTCTTATCAATATTTGTTAACCAAATATTTCAATAATCATCTCGGCCTCTTATGTCATTTGGAAAACGTTTCCAAACATTAACTTCTTTTATTTTCTATATATTAGAAAATATCTCTATTTGCAATTGGAAACAATTCCAATCACTTATCTCTATCCCTTTTTGTTTACAACATTCGATTTTTATATTCACTTTACTATCGAATTTAATACGTCGATACAATGATTTCAAATTATCAAAATATCTTAAAAATATTCTAACTCCTTAAATTCCCGGAAAATTTCGCCATAACCTCCCCTGTATCGGGAGCATCGGGAAATTTCAAATAGCATCCCGGTATCTTCTAATCTCAAAAAGAAAAAGAAGAAGCCAAGCGGCTAGCCGATACGGCGCATAAAACCTCATATATGAATTAAACATGTACCTTTTTGTCGAGCATTACGTTTATAAACTCCATATACCTCATCCCATACCTGTCTAACACCTGTTCACCTGTTTTCAATTCAATTCAATACCATCTAATCGTTTGAATTCAGTTTCGCCCATTTATTCTTTAATTAATCATTTCGCCTATTTCACTTCTTTGTCGAACATAACATTTTCAAACAAAATATTTAACTCGTTCATAACCAAATTGAATTTCAATTTCAATTCTAGTTTTCCTTTTCGATTTCGAAGATAAATTTTCAAATCGAATTCACTTATTCAAAGCCCAATATTAATTCAAAATCTCATTAACTAATTACCATTCGAATTAGTTAATTCTATTCAATAATCAAAAATCTGATTTCTGTTTCAAAAATCATATTCATTTACACAACTTGAATTCGCATATATTTTACAACTCGGCTCTGGAATTTCCTAAATAGAAACTTCGGATTTTCTTGCTTAAAATCCTTTTATAATATTAAATAAACCATAATGGTTTTAAAACGATTCTGGCGCTGTTTTTCTGAAAATTTGATTTTGACATAACTCAAAAACTATACGACGAAATTCAGATTTTTCTCTTTCATAAGAAAACTATTATCAAACTGGTCCTGACGTTTCTTGTTTCGAAGACTTTCGACTTCAATTGGGTTCTGTATATTCAATTGAAGTTCGAATCGCCAATTTACGAACTGCAGCGCTACGGCGAGTTCGTTTTAATTATATTTATAAATATAAACTTTTTAAACTTCGTTTATATAAATCCAACTCCATTCTGATATATTTTAAATATATATCAAACCATTTTTTTCAACTCAACAAATATTTCTGATCTTCTATTTCATTTATATTTGAAGTCTATATTCAAATTACAATTCGATTCTAATTCAAATTCTATATTCAAATTCTATTTCAACTATTTGAATTCAAATTCCATTTTTAATCTATTTGAACTTCAAATATTTAAACTCCATTTCTACTTGAACTTCAAATACCACATTTATATTCCTTTGAATCCAAATATCATGTTTCAAATCTCTTTGAATCCCTCTTGTTCAAATTCTTTCTAATTAAACTCTATTTGAGTTTTGTTTGAATCCTTATATTTAACACCATTTGAATTCTATTTGAATTTTTATATTTAAATCCTTTTTATTAAGACCCATTATTTAAATCCCATTTGAATTTCCCTTATTTCAAATCCATTTGAACTCCTTTAAAATTCAAATTCCATTTCAAAATTTATTTGGATTTCCTATTTTGAAATCCTATTCCACTTCTTACTTTGAAGTCCTATTTTCAAGTTTATTTCAAATTCTAATTTGAAATTCCATATTCAAATTTCTACTTGAATTTCTATATTCAATTTCATGTTCAAATTCAATACTTGAATTTCTATTTCAAATCTCTATTCAAATTTCATATTTGAATTCCAATTCAAATCTCTATTCAAATTTCACATTTGAATTCTTCCTTGAAATACTATATTTCAAATTCTATTCAATTCTTCTTTGAAAATCTATTTTCAAAGTCTATTTCAAATTCTCTTTTGGAAATTCTATTTTGAAATTCTATTTCAAATTCTATTTCAAATTCTCTATATTCAAACACCATTTGAAAGTTCTATATTCAAATCCACCTTGGATTTTCTATTTGAATTCTAAATTCAAATTTTCTATTTCCTTTTCTTTTTGAATTCAAATTTCCATTTCCTTTTCTTTTGGAATTCAAATTTCCATTTCCTTTCCTATTATTCAAATTTTATATTTAAATTTCCTTTTGAATCATATTTTCAAAACACTTGTATTCCTATTTCTGAATTATCAAATGATAATTCTTTTCACTTCATTTATAACTTCGTTATAAAAGAACTATTTATAAACTTTGTTTATAAAGAACTACTTGTTTTATTTTTCAAAGACAAGGTTATATTTTTATTCCCATTAAAAATTCAAATTCTATTTAAAAATAGAATTTCCCCTTTTTAAATCTCAAATATTCTTCCACGATATTTTTAAATATCATTGCTTAAGCCCAGTGATAAAACACACAAAGCAACCAATTATTTATTTTTCTAACACAACATATATAACAATATATATACAAACAAATAACCAAACAGATAATATATTTTTGAGGAATCCAGTTGGATTCCTCCAACCTGTTTTCCTGCATCCACAGATGTTAGCACATAAATAATACCCATTCTGCTTCGTGGCAGAATATCGCGGTATAGAAGGTCATCCACTAATCATAGCGTGGGGCGTATAGGGTAATCATCCGCTATGAAACTGCGGGCATCCGCTAATGAGACTGCGGGAATCCAACCAATCAATCAACCCAATATATATATATATATATATATATATATATAGCCTAAATAACTAATATATATAAAACAAGCAGAAAAATTCACACAAGCAACAAACAATTATTTTTAACGAAATAAAAATAATTAAAAATAAAAGGTGAGTGAGATTTACTCACCGGATTTCGTTTGTGCTGAATATCCCTTTAAATTTTACATTTCGTATCTTCTCGGCTTCGACCCCATTTAAATCTTTTGTCTTGAACCTATGATTATATATTTTAATTTAATGATTAAACACTGTATTAATTTAAATTAACCTAACCAATTAACAAATTTATTATCCTGAGTATTTAAAAATAAAGACGTATACCTTATTATCTCCGCATGACTCGACCAATCCACGAAGTCAACTCAACAAACAGCGGTCATCCATTATGGCGTTTGATCGAACACCTTACTGGCAGCTTCCCTCTTTCATCGCTCCTGCCCCTTCATCATTCCATTCAAGCTCCACAAACTCGAATCCCACCAAAACCATTACCGAGTTCCAGTATGCCATCATCACTGCAGTTTCCCCCATGTTGTTCTCGAAATCGAACTCCAGTAACTCATGGTTTCTGCCGCGATACCCCAGCGTCAGCCTCCAGAAATCCCACTAGCCTATCGCACCTTCCTCCTCTGGCATCGCCCTTACCATCGCAACACCCTCCAGACAACATCGAACCCCAATTTCTGAGTCCCTTCGAACCATTGTTGAGCCCCTTCATCGCACTGATTTACGAGCGTTCAGCTCGAGCTTCCAGATTCAACTGCGATTTCCAGTCGCGATTTTTATTTGCTCGGTGAATTTCAGTTTTCGAAGGAATGGGGAGGAACGACGGAAATTGAATTAAAATTGCTTCGTGGTTTTTGAGGATGGAGAAAATTGTGAAGGCCGATGGGTTTATTTATAAACGCGAACAAGGAAACAAATGTACTGATGCCATTAATTTTCTGTTTCCTGGATATTGAAACCTAGAGACAAAGCTGTTGGCTCGAGATGAACAAGTCTGCGCTGATGTAAAATCTTAGGGTAGTGCTATTTGTTTTTAGGTCGGCTGAAAACATATTGATTTGATTTTTACTTTAATTAAAAACTAAACTATATCGTGGTCCTTTAATTTAAAACCCCGAACCACAATTTCAGCAAAACAACTGATGTTTCCAGCATTATTCACTATTCTGAATTCAACGGAATAGATTATATAATTTAATTTGAACGTATACTTACAATAGCCATATGAAATCAATTTAAATTTAAAACAAATAAATTCTACAATAAATTTTAATTACCATTGTTCATATTTAAATCGTATATATATTGATCATCTGAACTGTTTCGATTCAATTTTTCTTTTGAATTAAATTGTTTAGTCCTCGTATTTCGATAATTATCAAATTAAATCGTATTTCGATTATTAAATCGATAATCGAAAAAAAATACCATTTATATTATAAATTCAATATTTAAAACCATACTAAATATTTAAAATAAGCTGTTCAAAAATCTGGGTTGTTACACTCTTCCCCCCTTAAAATAATTTCGTCCTCGAAATTGCTAAGGTAAGAAAATGGTACAAATCCATTACTTTTCAAAAATTCACTTATGTTGAAATTCAATTCCTCATATTTCAACAAATTTAATTCCACCAAAACTTTTGGTCTTCCTTCATTTAATTTGAATGATCTACGATCAATCCATTTATATCCAATCTATGTTCTTATAAAACTAATTCAAATTGATTTTAATCAATTCATTCACTTTGACCCATTTAACTTGTTTAAGTTAAATTTCAATTTCAGAATTCAAATCCCTGGGTTTCTATTTCAAATCCTTCTGAAATCACATAAATATATATACATATATTTATTTTCATTTCAAATTCAAAACATTTGAATTTTCAAATCACTTGTTTTCTTTCAAACAAATTTCCATCAAAACTTTTTCTAAGGTAGCAATTCATCACTTAGAAACTCGAAAATGAATACTGATGATGTCGCGACCATCATCAGAATTATTTCCCAGTCACTGAAGTGAGTTCAGTGCTTTACCACATTCAAAATCCATTAAAATGATTTTTATTCAAATCCTTCTAAAACAAATATATATTATCTTAATATACTTTGAAAAAATATTTTTCAACTTCCCAGGATTTTGAATTCTCAATTCTGGTTTGAATTTAATTCTAATTCATCTCATTTGTATATTTAATCCCTATACAATTTCTATTTGGTTATAAATAACCATTCCAATTTTATAATCTCGTTTGATTATAATCTTAACAATCAACACATCCATATAATAATAATAATTTCAAAAATTATTCTTTCTATATCAAAAATAGAAATTTGGGTAAAATTATTTCATCTACCCACTTGAAAACAATATCATGTTCAATTTTCTGTTTAAGCGTTTAGAAATTCCTATCGACTTCGTGGCGTCCCACGATTCGACCAGAATTCATAAACTACTCAACAGACAAGCCAACATAATATAAAACAAATTTTATATCAACTTACAAATACGCGCTCTCGTATATATATACTCAACTCATTCTAGGGTACTACTGACCCTATCTCTAATGAGCACATGCCACACAAGCCTAGGTGTTTGCTCAACCTAAGATCTGATACCAACTGAAAAGACCCGCAAATCCGAGCTATCTGAGTTGACTAAATACACCACACGTCCAACCCAAATAACACAGAAATACGACTCATTATTAGAAATAAGTTAGAGGATGAGAAATAGAAAGAAAGAAATATTAGAATAGAAGAAAAACGAAGATCACAACTCACAGCGGAACGAATAAAATATATTCTATAACATAAGCTTTGAAATACAAATCTGTTTTGTACATATACACATACCATCATCAGAGTACACATAACATTTGATTCAGCGGAAGTAACTCTAAATAACTAACATTGAAGCCTCCAGCTTCAAGCTCCTCCAAGTGTATCTGTAAAAGCCTGAAACACTTGACTGCCCGTACAAATTTGGGCACCCAAGAGTTTAGGGAAAACAAAACAAAATAAACTCTGGGTCAGTCATGGGACTGGTGTGAGTAAACTCCAACCACTTGTTTAACTGTCAAAACCCTTTTCGAAAGAAAAGATAATAGTAAGACCAGCCCACACATAAACATGGACGGTTTTTACCTTACTATAACCCAAAACACTTTGATACGAAAATCTAGTGATATTATAATAATGTCTACATAAAATAAATAACCAAATAGCAGAACGCTTGCATCTCACGCTCCACATACATAGTATAAAATCAAAAACCCGCATGGCGCTTATTGGAGATTGGATTTCCAACATGACAAGGTATGGGACCACCTTTCGATGATGTACCTCTAGAGGCGAATACACCTGGGTTCCACAAGAACATCTTGCAACCCGGCCCACACATGACCGACCACTCATTTCGCTTGAGTGTATCGAATGTATATCACCAACGGTTGGACTCAAACCACCGTTTCCCGAATGGGCAGAATCGATAGATTTAGAAACAAAAGGAATTTCTCTAGATAGGTGATTATACACCCTAATGGGTGTGACCCACATAGCCATGCTGCCTGCCCGATTTTTGTCCTTTCCCGGTTGCTGAGGCCTGAGGCTACGCATACTTACCATTCATTGATAACACAATTACTTTGAATGCCACATTGTCAGATCCGTTAATCACTAGTTGAGTTTGCACAAATATTCTGGATATTATGCTAAGGGATAAATCCGTTGCAACCATATACATTTATACAGACCAACCCATTTGATCATTGGAAATACTCTGTCAGACATTCGTCCATTTACGTTCGTTCTGGGATTGAACGAAACCGAAGGCACCATTTCTATTAATAGAAAAAGCCCTTGCACTTCACTCCGTCTTCAATATATTCAGCATACTTGGTTCGCAACGCTTATGCCGCTACGGAGTGGTTCTTCGGATAATAATCCAACTGGTCTCTCCATATTGACAACGATGGTCAAAACTTCGATAGTCTGTGATTTAACTATCGAATAAAAACAAGTGTTCATCCAACATATCAAACAAATCACTGGGCTCTTTAATTAATATTTCATTAATTAAATCTCTTCTATATTCTCTTATCAATATTTGTTAACCAAATATTTCAATAATCATCTCGGCCTCTTATGTCATTTGGAAAACGTTTCCAAACATTAACTTCTTTTATTTTCTATATATTAGAAAATATCTCTATTTGCAATTGGAAACAATTCCAATCACTTATCTCTATCCCTTTTTGTTTACAACATTCGATTTTTATATTCACTTTACTATCGAATTTAATACGTCGATACAATGATTTCAAATTATCAAAATATCTTAAAAATATTCTAACTCCTTAAATTTCCGGAAAATTTCGCCATAACCTCCCCTGTATCGGGAGCATCGGGAAATTTCAAATAGCATCCCGGTATCTTCTAATCTCAAAAAGAAAAAGAAGAAGCCAAGCGGCTAGCCGATACGGCGCATAAAACCTCATATATGAATTAAACATGTACCTTTTTGTCGAGCATTACGTTTATAAACTCCATATACCTCATCCCATACCTGTCTAACACCTGTTCACCTGTTTTCAATTCAATTCAATACCATCTAATCGTTTGAATTCAGTTTCGCCCATTTATTCTTTAATTAATCATTTCGCCTATTTCACTTCTTTGTCTAACATAACATGTTCAAACAAAATATTTAACTCGTTCATAACCAAATTGAATTTCAATTTCAATTCTAGTTTTCCTTTTCGATTTCGAAGATAAATTTTCAAATCGAATTCACTTATTCAAAGCCCAATATTAATTCAAAATCTCATTAACTAATTACCATTCGAATTAGTTAATTCTATTCAATAATCAAAAATCTGATTTCTGTTTCAAAAATCATATTCATTTACACAACTTGAATTCGCATATATTTTACAACTCGGCTCTGGAATTTCCTAAATAGAAACTTCGGATTTTCTTGCTTAAAATCCTTTTATAATATTAAATAAACCATAATGGTTTTAAAACGATTCTGGCGCTGTTTTTCTGAAAATTTGATTTTGACATAACTCAAAATCTATACGACGAAATTCAGATTTTTCTCTTTCATTAGAAAACTATTATCAAACTGGTCCTGACGTTTCTTGTTTCGAAGACTTTCGACTTCAATTGGGTTCTGTATATTCAATTGAAGTTCGAATCGCCAATTTACGAACTGCAGCGCTACGGCGAGTTCGTTTTAATTATATTTATAAATATAAACTTTTTAAACTTCGTTTATATAAATCCAACTCCATTCTGATATATTTTAAATATATATCAAACCATTTTTTTCAACTCAACAAATATTTCTGATCTTCTATTTCATTTATATTTGAAGTCTATATTCAAATTACAATTCGATTCTAATTCAAATTCTATATTCAAATTCTATTTCAACTATTTGAATTCAAATTCCATTTTTAATCTATTTGAACTTCAAATATTTAAACTCCATTTCTACTTGAACTTCAAATACCACATTTATATTCCTTTGAATCCAAATATCATGTTTCAAATCTCTTTGAATCCCTCTTGTTCAAATTCTTTCTAATTAAACTCTATTTGAGTTTTGTTTGAATCCTTATATTTAACACCATTTGAATTCTATTTGAATTTTTATATTTAAATCCTTTTTATTAAGACCCATTATTTAAATCCCATTTGAATTTCCCTTATTTCAAATCCATTTGAACTCCTTTAAAATTCAAATTCCATTTCAAAATTTATTTGGATTTCCTATTTTGAAATCCTATTCCACTTCTTACTTTGAAGTCCTATTTTCAAGTTTATTTCAAATTCTAATTTGAAATTCCATATTCAAATTTCTACTTGAATTTCTATATTCAATTTCATGTTCAAATTCAATACTTGAATTTCTATTTCAAATCTCTATTCAAATTTCATATTTGAATTCCAATTCAAATCTCTATTCAAATTTCACATTTGAATTCTTCCTTGAAATACTATATTTCAAATTCTATTCAATTCTTCTTTGAAAATCTATTTTCAAAGTCTATTTCAAATTCTCTTTTGGAAATTCTATTTTGAAATTCTATTTCAAATTCTATTTGGAAATTCTATTTCAAATTCTCTATATTCAAACACCATTTGAAAGTTCTATATTCAAATCCACCTTGGATTTTCTATTTGAATTCTAAATTCAAATTTTCTATTTCCTTTTCTTTTTGAATTCAAATTTCCATTTCCTTTTCTTTTGGAATTCAAATTTCCATTTCCTTTCCTATTATTCAAATTTTATATTTAAATTTCCTTTTGAATCATATTTTCAAAACACTTGTATTCCTATTTCTGAATTATCAAATGATAATTCTTTTCACTTCATTTATAACTTCGTTATAAAAGAACTATTTATAAACTTTGTTTATAAAGAACTACTTGTTTTATTTTTCAAAGACAAGGTTATATTTTTATTCCCATTAAAAATTCAAATTCTATTTAAAAATAGAATTTCCCCTTTTTAAATCTCAAATATTCTTCCACGATATTTTTAAATATCATTGCTTAAGCCCAGTGATAAAACACACAAAGCAACCAATTATTTATTTTTCTAACACATCATATATAACAATATATATACAAACAAATAACCAAACAGATAATATATTTTTGAGGAATCCAGTTGGATTCCTCCAACCTGTTTTCCTGCATCCACAGATGTTAGCACATAAATAATACCCATTCTGCTTCGTGGCAGAATATCGCGGTATAGAAGGTCATCCACTAATCATAGCGTGGGGCGTATAGGGTAATCATCCGCTATGAAACTGCGGGCATCCGCTAATGAGACTGCGGGAATCCAACCAATCAATCAACCCAATATATATATATATATATATATATATATATAGCCTAAATAACTAATATATATAAAACAAGCAGAAAAATTCACACAAGCAACAAACAATTATTTTTAACGAAATAAAAATAATTAAAAATAAAAGGTGAGTGAGATTTACTCACCGGATTTCGTTTGTGCTGAATATCCCTTTAAATTTTACATTTCGTATCTTCTCGGCTTCGACCCCATTTAAATCTTTTGTCTTGAACCTATGATTATATATTTTAATTTAATGATTAAACACTGTATTAATTTAAATTAACCTAACCAATTAACAAATTTATTATCCTGAGTATTTAAAAATAAAGACGTATACCTTATTATCTCCGCATGACTCGACCAATCCACGAAGTCAACTCAACAAACAGCGGTCATCCATTATGGCGTTTGATCGAACACCTTACTGGCAGCTTCCCTCTTTCATCGCTCCTGCCCCTTCATCATTCCATTCAAGCTCCACAAACTCGAATCCCACCAAAACCATTACCGAGTTCCAGTATGCCATCATCACTGCAGTTTCCCCCATGTTGTTCTCGAAATCGAACTCCAGTAACTCATGGTTTCTGCCGCGATACCCCAGCGTCAGCCTCCAGAAATCCCACTAGCCTATCGCACCTTCCTCCTCTGGCATCGCCCTTACCATCGCAACACCCTCCAGACAACATCGAACCCCAATTTCTGAGTCCCTTCGAACCATTGTTGAGCCCCTTCATCGCACTGATTTGCGAGCGTTCAACTCGAGCTTCCAGATTCAACTGCGATTTCCAGTCGCGATTTTTATTTGCTCGGTGAATTTCAGTTTTCGAAGGAATGGGGAGGAACGACGGAAATTGAATTAAAATTGCTTCGTGGTTTTTGAGGATGGAGAAAATTGTGAAGGCCGATGGGTTTATTTATAAACACGAACAAGGAAACAAATGTACTGATGCCATTAATTTTCTGTTTCCTGGATATTGAAACCTAGAGACAAAGCTGTTGGCTCGAGATGAACAAGTCTGCGCTGATGTAAAATCTTAGGGTAGTGCTATTTGTTTTTAGGTCGGCTGAAAACATATTGATTTGATTTTTACTTTAATTAAAAACTAAACTATATCGTGGTCCTTTAATTTAAAACCCCGAACCACAATTTCAGCAAAACAACTGATGTTTCCAGCATTATTCACTATTCTGAATTCAACGGAATAGATTATATAATTTAATTTGAACGTATACTTACAATAGCCATATGAAATCAATTTAAATTTAAAACAAATAAATTCTACAATAAATTTTAATTACCATTGTTCATATTTAAATCGTATATATATTGATCATCTGAACTGTTTCGATTCAATTTTTCTTTTGAATTAAATTGTTTAGTCCTCGTATTTCGATAATTATCAAATTAAATCGTATTTCGATTATTAAATCGATAATCGAAAAAAATACCATTTATATTATAAATTCAATATTTAAAACCATACTAAATATTTAAAATAAGCTGTTCAAAAATCTGGGTCGTTACAGTCTCGCGAACCCAAAACCACCTCAGCACCTACAAATCTGACCCCATATTTCAAGAATTTTGCTTTCGAATTGATGTAAAATTAATTTTTTGTGTCCCGAAATTTTGAAAAAAAAAGACTGACGGTTGCCATTTTTTCTTGCGAAGAAGTCGGCTGGAACGTTGATTTGAGGAGCTCGTTTTTAATTAAGAACTAGGGTTGGCCCGCGTTCTAGTGGACCTGGTCTGCAATTATTTTTAAGCATTGTTTTAGGTTGTGTCAATGTTTTAATTTTTGTTTGTGTTAGTTTTAGTTTTTATTGTCGGTTAACTTTTAGTTGGACGTGCATCTTTCTTTTTTTCATTTTAGTTTGCATTTTAACTCGTTAGTTTTTCTTTTTAGTTTCTTTTGTTAAAAAAATCATTACCTTGTTTTTATTTTCTTTTATTTTCCACTCATTTGATTTTTTGTTGTTGTTTCATTTTGATTTCATTCTATTTTTCTATCTTAAAAAAGGGGAAGAAAATCAATTCAAAGGCCAACGAAAAGTGAAAAGTTCAACAAAGCGATTGGAAAATAGATTTGGGTTGGAGCGGTTGCACACTGAGTGGGGTGTGAACACGCTAGCGCTACTCAGTTGCACTAGACGAACTGCCGATCTAAGTGAGTGATTTCTAAACTCTACAGGTGCTCTGCTGCAAAGAAAAATATATAGAAATTGCTTGTAAAAAATTTTTGCAGGTGCCACGACTTGCTTGTAAATTTTTTATTTCTGCAATTTATTATTCTGTGGTTGTTCTGTAATTGATTATTCTGCTTGTTGATGTGTGTTTGGAAATTTCAAAACAAGCGTGGAATAAATTATTTTTGAAATCAAATCAAGAATTCCCCAAAGCTCATAGGACAAAATATTTGTTAAATTGAAAATTAGGATTGATACTCTCCGAGGTGTCTAAGGAACGGTAGAGTCTAGAACTCAAACAGGTTCTTAAACCTTCAGTCGTGTTCCTATGGTGACTCGTGGCACACTGATAACTCCTGTCCGTACCTGGCCTGGACTTGTATTCATATAATCCATAGTTGTTAATATTAACATATTTTTTTAAGAGCTTCTTTTGAGCTACAAGTTTTGCAGCTGATTTTTCGACGAATAACTCTCTTCTTCTAGTACATGCGCGCTTGCCCCATGTACAGCCAAAATTGCAATTCTTTTCAAAATTTAAATGATTTTTGTTTCAATTCAAGCCAGAATGAATTTCAAGCTGAAAACTTTTAGAATAATTTCCACCAATCTCATCAAACGGTTGCTCCCAATATGAAAACTGTCATTCTACTATTAAGGAGAATTTATCTAAGGTGAGTCAACTATTAGCGCAAATGGATAAGCAAAGTGCTCAATTTCAAAACAATTTCAACACGGGTTTCAACGAATTTTTTGAACAACAAAATGATTTTCATAGTACGATGATTATCGAATATGAAAAACATATTGCGAACAAGCTAAATTTTTGGCGATGTTGGTGGTGGAAATTAAATAATAAACGACTTCTGAGAGATGAGGTTGATGAATTTTTAAGGTCAACCAGTGAGGAAAACATAGGAACAACGAATCTAAAAACCAACATTTTGAAGTCTTGTGTGTCTACCAATTTGATTGAAGAGAGCCTGAGTGAAATTGATCAATTAATGCATGACATTTGGAATTGTGGCGAGGACATAAAGGAATGGGCGCAAACGTTAGATGAAAACAAGCTTCTGAAAATAAAGATATCGAAAACATGCGTATCATTGAACAACTGGCTCAATACACTATTGAATTTTGGCTATATCTAGAAAAGTTATTACTAGAGGGAATTGATAATGTTGATGACTTTAATGATTCCATGAAATTTGGCTTGAATTACATCGAAGAACTGGCTCAAAGAATAGACGATATCATACTAAATGTATCTCACAGGATTATTTATCAAAATTTTCTTCTTCAAACTGAAGTTATGAACTTGTACAACAACTATAAATCCCAATCTCGTAACAAACAAGTTTCTGCCAATGCTTCTTTTGAAACAAATAACCAGCCATTAACTTCGTCACAACATTACATAACAATTATTGATGATTCTGACGACATGACCGTTGATGAAAATTTTGGAAAATCTCTTGTGCAAAACACTGATTTCTATGAAACTCAAACTCAAACTAAAACTGATGCTTCTGCTGAAAATTCAACTCTTACTGAAATCGAAAATTTTCAACTAACAACTTTTGATATTGATGAAAATCTTAATGAAGTTGTTGCAATCTCTGTAATTGATTTGAATTCAAATTATCTTGAAAATGAAGACGTCAATCTTCAATTTGATCTTCCTCTCTCAGATTCTAATTTTTTTGAAAATTTAGCAACTTTAGATTGTGAACTTGAAAGATATGATGAAGTTGGTAACAACTGTTTAGGTGAGGACGACTTTGATGAGCGAAAACTTCTTGAACTGATTAACGATAATGTTGTTGGGTCTAAAATTGAAAATGAAACATTTGAAAACTTTGAAATTCTTGAGGTTGAAAACAACGAGACTATTGATTGTGATCTTAAACACAATGACATTTTTTTTGAAACTGTTGAAACTCCTTGCGACTTGATCATTTCAACTGAACCTCACTGTGATCACTTGTTTTTCAATAATAAATTTCTGCAGTATATGAACTTTTTCTGGAATAACACTGTTTTTGAGAAAACATGATTTCAAAATTTACTGAAAATTCATTTGTTCAGTTTTGACTTTAGGTTTACGAATGAACCTTTAGTTAACAAAATTTCAAATATCAAAGCAAAACCGAACAATATTTCTCAAAACAAGTGAGGAGGTGAGAGTGATGCATACGTCTCTCAATTTATACATCATCTGAACAAATCAAATTTTGTTTTTGAAACTTTTACTGAACCCCAGCTTGATGACCTTTCTCTAGTTGCTACGGAAATTCAATTCAATTTTAGGATCAATTGTAAGCTCAAAATTTTAAAATTAGCAACTCAAACTTTTGAAAAAACAAAATTTGTTTTTCCAAGTCAGACACGTAATATAAAATCCTTTATGATTTGGTTTTCTATGCTTAAGCTGTGTCTCACAATCTTAATGAGGCTGATCCATTGGTCCATTGAGGACCGGTTCATATATTCGATGACTGCTTATTTTCTACACATGTACCCGGTAATTCGTGTTGACCCTCTTGTTTTATTTCCCTTTCACTAAGATATGTCTGATTAACGACTGTGAGGGCATAGTCACACTCAAGAGTGTATGTGTGGGGGGAGGGGGGGATTTACATTACATCAGCAATCAAATTTTATGAACTAGGCCATTCATTGAACAAGGATCAACTTAAATTCATAAATAACACCTTGGTTCTTGTTTGACAAGTTGAATTGTTGGGTGATGGGAATGAACATTATTTATTCATTGAGTCGTAATGTGTCTTTTTAAGATGCTAACCTGAGACTGTGCAGACGTTAGTCGTGTTCTGGAGTAAGCGTGTCAACTCTTGTTATACATTTTAGAATGTACAAGTAAAAATAATCAAAAAAAAATTCATGAAATAAAAATGATTTTGCACCTACATTTGTTGGATTTTCTGAGTTTGTTTTCATGCATAATATTTTTTCTCACTCAAATTTTCAATTCGTAAGTTCTAAAATCCACTTGGCTCAATCAAGAAGAAATGACTCATTGTAGCGTTCTTCTTCGATACCCCACATTATTCAAACCCAAGTTTTAGTTGATTTACATCCATGTTTTGACAAGTTTTTCTTATATTGGTATACTTAAGAACCTTTTGTTTAAAGGTTAAAAACGACATTTTTTATACCAATATTGCACTACCTACTCCGTACCTGTTTTAAGGACCATATACCATATCGTATTTTGTATGGGTTGTCTATCTTACGAAAATTTGCTTATCTTTCCTTTCAACATTTTGTATAATATCAATCTAGACTTGTGTGTTGAATTAGGGTTATAGAAGTAAAGTAACTAAGGCACAAAGCTTTCCTTTCATGAAGTGTTGTTTATGATTCGTTTAGTAGAGGAGGAATCAAATGAAATAATTTAAGGTATCATTCCATTCCATCTCCACTCATCATTCATCATGCAAAAAGAAAAAAAAAGAAAAAATGCGATGAAGAGAAAATCTCTTAGAATAAAATAGTCATCCATCATTCTTGACTATAAAACATTTATTTCCATTCCATCCACATCCACCATACCGTACTCAGAAGCGAGGATTGTAGTCGAGGAGATGAAAGGAAATAAAAATGTTCATATGTGCCCTAGTATTACTTTATCTTTTGTAGCCTGAAGTTCAAATAATACACTTGCCCTCTTATCAATAACATTTTTAGAACTAACAAAATTTTCCTTCATCTATGCATAACTCACATCCAATCCATTACAGTTACACTAGTGCAAATTATTCAAAAAAAAGAGAATAAATAAATGATTAGGTGCACATTGTCAATGTGTAGAACTTTGGTTGACACCACGCTCTTAACCTTCAAGGCAATTATAGTGTTATCAAGGAATTACGATTCGACTTGAAATTTTTTATTCATTTCTGCACCAGTAATAGCATGGACAATTTAGGACTAAAACGTTATTATTGAAGTTAGGTAAAGTCCTTGGAATTTTAAAGACCTTAAATATATTGTTTGATTAATCCGCGTACATAAGACGCTTTGGATTTTGTGGGTAGTATCCACTGAAAACCCTCACGAGACAACACTCGTCCTACTAGGGACACCTAGGGGTTTAACCGCTTGTTGCATACGCTAAATGCAATTTGTGTTTCCTACGAAAGTGTGACATATCTTAGTTTAGTTTATTCGAGGACGAATAAAATATAAGTGTGGGGATATTTGATATACACGTAAATGTGTATATTTTATCCACTTATTTATCTTGTTTTCCCTTTAAAATAATTGATATTGTGTATTTATAGCTGTGTTTTCATATTATTGGTAAATAGCATGGTTTATAACATTTGATGGATAAAGCATGAAGAATTTGCTTAAAAAGAGTGAAGTTTGAAATTACGAAAGCTTGAAGAGTTTAAAGCTTGAATAACGGTTGCAAATAGAGTTCAGTTAGGTAGATTTGGCTCACTAAACACTCATGCTTCGTTCACATTGGCTCATTTGCAAGGCCTCTCACTGTACAGCTGCGTTCACACTGTCTTATGTGTCATTTGGGCTAAATCTTTAGTCCCACATTCTGTAGTTAGCCAATTAGTCTTTGTCTCATCAGCTATAAATACACTGTATCTCCTTCATTTGTAATTACATTGGATTTTATTTTGTATAACTTCTCTTGAAATAAAATTCTTCTCATTCTCTTCTTAGTTGTTATTTTATTTTATTTATGTTTATGCTATTTATTTTCTTTCTCTTCTCTTCTAGCTATGTCTAGCTAATCTACTTTAATTAGGGGGTGATGAAGCTTAGATTAGATTCAATATGAATCACATAGCCAAAGAGATTAGGACTTCACGTATATATATCTATATCTGAACCAAGGGTTAGATCTGAACCTTCATATTATGTGTCGTTTAAGAGCTATGCTCCTTCACAGGGTATATCCGTGTTCGATCTAACGCTTATCAGATTTAGATCTAATTTTTAGGGTTTTAGAAATAAATTAGTGAATCTATCTTGATAGCCTATGGTTGTTTAAGAGCTTAGCTCCTGCATAGGCTATACTTGTCGTTATTCACCTATTTGTTTCTAGAAACCTAATTACCGTTGATTCATGTCTGCGACAGAAATATGAATTGGATCTGCATTAATCTGTTTGGTTATTAATTCATGTTAATCTAATTTATGTCATTACTCCCTAATTTCTTTCATTTATTGTTAAAAACTCTCTTTTTCTTTGTTTTCTGTTATTTTCAATCAATTAAACTCAAGGAATAACTTGATTGGATTTATTAGTAAAATAATTTCGATCCCAGAGTTCGACACCCTTTACAACAACCCTTATTGTTTAGGAAAGCCGAACGAATTAAATAGTTGTTTTCAATTGTTTAATTTGATCGCAAATAGTGCGCGATTACTGCTTTATTGTATTATATATTCTTTTTAATCGATGACAAAAGGCGAGAAGGTATTATATATAAATATATATATTCATATATATATTCCACTAAAATTTTGTCACAGGGAAACAAATGGTAAGTATTTTTTATGTATTAACAAAATGTTGTAGAGAAGCTTTATTCAGGGGGAGACAAATATATGCAAGAATACATTCAAGGAGAGAAAATAATAACTTTATACAATTTCAAGAGGTTGTCATCAATCAAAAAAGGGGAGAATATTGATTCATAAGATTTTTTATTCACAACAACGATGAAATGAAGATCGATTGAAGAGTTAGTTATTATATATATATATATATATATATATATATATATGTGTGTGTTTTAGTTGTGTTAGAATATGTTAAAATGTATCCTCATTTTATACAACACAAATGCATGAAATTCAAATATGTGTGTGTGTGTGCGCGCGTGTGTGCGTGTGTGAATGGCTGAAAAACAGCCATTACTGGGGTAGATACCCTGGACCAGTCGACTGGTCCAAAAACCACCAGTCGACTAGTAAGGGTATAAAACCCTAGTAACAGCTATTTTTTGCCATTTTTCAAATATATATAATTTTTAAATTCGACAAGTTGACTGGTGATTTTTATACCAGTTGACTGACCCGACAATAACAGCCATATTTCTGAAAAGTCACTTTCTTTCATGAAGAGATTCCTTTTGATTCCTAAAAGAAATGGTTGCTTCTCTTTGCAAAAACTCTTCATGAACATTGATACTTTTCAACCATTATATAAACATCACAAATTTGTTTAACAAATCATCAATTCTTTCTGATTTCTATTCTATATCTTGTTCTTTATTTCTAAATTCACTTGCATTTTGGAAGCTCTCTAGAAAGATCACATTGCTTTTAAATCATTGAATTTATTTCAAATCTTTTGATTCAATAGGCAATATACTTCCTTAATCTTCACATACATGTTATATACTTGGGGATAATATTATAGGAAGGGTGTACTTAAACTATTGACTATTCAGTGTTATTTAAGAACACCGATCGGAAGTCAAACTCCTATTATTTGTTGAAGTCCTGTGTTGGTGCTCAGGTGAGAAATCTGTGTCGGTGCTCGTGTGTGTTGTGAACCTGTTCCTCCGGATGAAGAGAGGGTAAAGAGAGAGTGTTAATTGTAGAATTCTAGAAGGAGTCTGGGACTGGATGTAGGACGAGAAGTCTGGACCAATATAAAGTTCCTGGTGTCACTTTTCTTACTGCATTTACTTATCTGTGGTATCTTTATTTGTTTAATATTTACTTGCATAACTATTGTATTAGATAGGTCATAATATCATATTCACTTCTGCATATTCCATATAGAAAGATCCTACTCTAAGTCACAAGACACGACTTTTCATACCTCTGCCACTTCCGGAGTGGGTAAAATTAGCATTAACTTATGGTAATGCAGCCAAACCAGTTGGTCTTGATGAGTGATATTTAATAAAAAAATCAATATTTTATTTGGAAAATAACAAACATTCAATGAGTTTAGAATATTTTGTAAAATGTCATTCTTGATATTGTTGCTGTAGGAGTATATTCGAGGCATGAAATGTTGAGAAGGTCTTTTCCAACATTTGTGCATAGTCAAACTTTTCTTCACTTAATTTTAGTTTACAAGTAATTCTAAACATAACGGAATTGTATTTCCTTACAGTTTTAATGTCTTGAAACCTCATGTTCAACTAGTCTAGCCTCATATTTGGAAGTATGACCGTCCTCTGGTGGTCATAACGTTCCTTCAGGGAGTTCCATAAGTGGAGAGGATTTTTTTCAGACAAATATTGTTTTGAGATCATCGTGGATGTGACATCTTAAAAATATTAGAGCCTTTGCTTTGTCCTACTAGGACATATTCTTACCATTTTTATGCGTTTTCTAAACATTGAGATTGCAAATGGATCTCGACATCCAGTATCCTTGACAGATAGTTGTCTCCAGAAATGTCCAAAGCCTTAAATTCAAGTTTAGCAATATCTGATCATTCGCGAACTATACATAAAACAAATTGCATTAAACAAATTGTACGAAAGACAATAACATAATGAATATTATAATGATTAGTAATGCTTCACAATTACTAAGTGCTTGCAACTGAAAGACAACAAAAATAAAATAATAAGACTGATTCTCAACATTGTAAAGAGGAAGCAAAAATCGATCACCCTTACAAATAAATATTATGCACCATTCTCCTTTTTAGATCCAAAGAGGAAGCAAGTTTTGTAAATTCAAATCAGTACTTGTAACACTTCACACTTTTGGGTGCCCAAATTTCGACAAAAATCGAAACTTGAACACATCCAAGCATGGAGCGTGTATATATGGTACTTGCAATAAATGAGCATGAGCATACTAAGAGTATAAAAAAAGAAAACTCACAGGGGAAACAAAATAAGATAACAAGTATTAACTCAAGCAACTACCTTTTTCAAAGTAAGTCACTTTGCCAATACCGAGCACGAGAGAGAACGAGAACCGAAAGTCAAACTAAAACACCTGTGAGAACCCGACCTTCTCTAGAAAACATGGATGGTTTTAATGAATATGTGTTAGAACAACAAAGATTCTGGTTAACAATAAATGTACAACATAGATTACAATACAAAGATGTATTCCATTTTGTTCAACCCAAAGATGTATGCCTACTAAGGTTAGTGATTCTAACATAACCTTATAGATGTTTACGCACGACCCTACTACTCTTCCAAAGGTAGTGTTTCAAGATATAATACCAAGATAGGTCATTTATGCATATATTTAGGAAGCCCTTTTTAAACAATAATTAGGCTGCTTCTAAGTTTATAATTTATTGGCTTATTAAACCGAGAAGTGAAACCCCATCCGCGGAGTGTGTGTGTATGTGTGTGTGTATATATATATATATATATATCTTTCCATCTTCTTAACCGTCATTGTTTTCTGCCTCACTATCGATGATAGATAAAGTGGATTCTTCTGATAGCTTAAGTCCCTATGAGGACTTATTGGTCAGTTAATACCTCTCGATAACTCGTTCCACATTCTTGTGAACTAGAGGGCACTAGATATGGGCCCTACTAGTTAAGACTTCTGTCATTCACACATATACCCTTACCCCGTATAAGGTGAGAGATGATATTTTATCGCTCGTTATTCCTTCTAGCGGACCTTATTAGATAACCCCCTTAGTCGCTTACTACTTCCTGTAGCATAGGTAGACATATCTGACGTTTTTAGTTTCCAGGTTTGGGTAGACAATACACACACATGTCATTTAAGACCCCCATACTGAAAGACCTATCCCAAGGTGGACTCTTCAACCCCAGCCACTCAAGATCCAGGAAGTAGACTAGATACAAAGGTTATTAGGTTCGTACCCCATTAGCCCTTATTACCTTTCCCCTTTGGGATAAAGTAGGCCCCATCACTGCGTCTTTTCTATTTAGTTACTCTTCACGGAAATATTGTATGCATAAGGTTTATTATCGTCATGGATTACTATGGTTAATAATAATTTTACATCATTAATCTACTATGTCCAACAATGTCTTTAATTATAAGTTCTATATTCATTAATATAAATAAGGAAAAATATATCCTTTCTACCCTTAGATATTTATATAATTACTTTCTTAATTTGGACTTAGTATTTAAACAACAATCAATATCCATTAATCCCTTTATTACACCTATTTTCTTTTATTTCTTATTTTACTTCCCTTTATGACCACAACGGACATATTTTCCTAAGGCAACCATTTATCAATCCCAGGTTATCTATTTGTTGTACCCTAGCAGACATTTTATTCTTATTCATTAATTTATTTGTTGCTTGTTATATATATATTATTTGTGAACTAGACCTCTCACATTAAGTTGACTTATGGATACTGGATTTGCTGGTCGGTTCCGGGTACCACAAGTTGAACTTAACCTCGTGCCTTGGTACATTTATATTTACACATTATAACCATTACATTAAGATGACCACCTATGGATGATGGATTGGTCGGTCGGTTCCGAGCAGGCTTCTTCCACAAGTTAAGCTTAACCTCGTGTCTAAATGCGGTTATAATTCAAATTTCCTAATTGGGGGGCTGTAACAACCCGAAAATCTGGGCCAGTTTAAAATTTTTTATTCGGCAATTTTAGCGAATTTTGATTATTTAAAATAAATCATTTTAAATAATATCGACGAGAAAATTTCTTTTGAATAAAATTCAATCGTATATAGTTATATAGATCGACAATAGAGTATAAATAATTATATATAATTATAAAAGGAATTGAAAATGGCGCGGTAGTTCGATAATTCGATTTCAAACTTCAATTGAATGTACCGGGTGCAAAACAATCCGGATTTTAGTGAAACCAAAAATAATGGAATCTAATTGTGAATATCTTTCCAATGAATCCGAAAGATCAAGATTTCATAGCGGGAATCAAAAGATAGGTCCAGTTGAAAATTCTGAATAGTCGCTATGGAATTCAGGCCCTTAAAAATGGATTTTTTGCAAACGACCTCGGAATTCGACGAAACCACTTTTGTTGGGTCCGTGATGTTAAATTATTACTAGGTTTCAAATTTCATAATTTTTCGAATCAATATGTGAGCGTGGCAAAGGAAAACGCGTTTGACCAGTTTCAGTTGATTTTAATCGACTGGAAAATGGCCATTTTTCTAACGGTCTCAGAATTCGACGAAACTAGTTTTGTTAGGACCGTATCGTCAATGTGAAGCTAGAAAATATTTTTCTAGAATTTTTCTAGTTAGTATGTGACCCCAGTAATTTGAAATGTATGTTTGAAATTCAATATAAAGATTTAGATGTAAATTCAACGGAAACTGATCGAAACGACCGAATTAGCCTGCGATACATATTCCATTGTGTTCGGAATGGGGGTAAAATGCTGTGGACGACAGGCGGTGGGCCTCGTTTAAAGGTCCTATGTGAAAGTCAACTTTTAGTAAATAAATTAATTAAATAAATTAAAAATTCCTTCTCTTCCCTCCTATAACCCTCAGGACCCCCCCGTCACTTTATCAGATCGAAAAAAAAAGAAAAAAAAAAGAGAATGGCGATCGAACCCCTATCACCCCTACGCCGCCCCACCTCCGACGACCCCGCCGCCATGCCCTAGCCGACCACCGCCCTCCCTAGTGACGCGCACCATCGCCTTTCCCCCCTCCTGCGTTCGATAACCGCCGAAAACCCAAACCCGATAACCCCAAATCAGAACCCAACCACCACCAAGGGCTTCCCCGCGTCTGAAGCCGTCCCTGCCACCATTCCTACCTGAAGTCGCCCCCTTCTCCTCCACCTTGGCGCATAGCAGCAAACCCTAGGTGGAGAGCACCTGTTCGACGTCCAGGCGGTGATTGCAGTGAGCTCCCTTTGTGTTTTTTTTTATAAAAAGCATTGTTAAAACCTGAAATTCAGTTATGTAGAAAAATCCTTGTTTTTAAAATGTAAAAAGGAAAATATACATATGCTTTGAAAAGTAAAAATTCGATTTTTATATATTGAATAGCAAAGTAAAAATTCGATTTTTATATATTGAATAGCATAGTAAAAATTCGATTTTTATATATTGAATAGCATAGTAAAAATTCGATTTTTATATATTGAATAGCATAGTAAAAATTCGATTTTTATATATTGAATAGCATAGTAAAAATTCGATTTTTATATATTGAATAGCATAGTAAAAATTCGATTTTTACATATTGAATAGCGAAGTAAAAATTCGATTTTTACATATGTAGTGAATACGGGCAACGAAAGCGACAAAAGGCGAGATTGGCGAAGATTTCTATAAAAGAAGAGTCAAGATGATTGGATAGCTTTTGGTGAGAACTTCTCACTCTAAAATTTCTTTTTCTAGTTATATATATATATACTAGGATGCAGACGGTGTTTAGTAGCACCTGACACAATCGTCCACAGACCATGGACTTGTTTGTTTGGTTGCATAAATTAGTTAGATGATTTGATTTGAATTTGGTTGTTTGGTGAATTTGATTGATGTGTGAATGGTGTGGGCCTTCACTAGACCGGGGATAAGGCTAGGCCTTGTCCCGTTTCTAGTATCGTGCCGTTATGCCGCCGAAATTTTCTAAAAATAAGTTAGAAAAATAAAGATAACATTTTATTAAATAAATGAATCGAATAAAATATTCATAGGTTGAATAAAATAGTTTGATCGTTAAAAACATAATTTTTAACGTGAATGTGAATAAATAAATATTCATTTACAAACCGGACGGTTTGTTTATGTACACCTATTTGAAGGACATTGATTGGGACGATAAATTTTACACATCGCCCAACTGCACAAATAAAAATCTGTGTTTGATTGCTTGAAACCCCACACGGGTATTGGGATGATATTTGACGTACACTAATCCCGATTGTTTAGTTGTATGTCGATCGATTGATTGACGGGCTATTATAAGCGTTGAATATTTATATTTGATGCTTATAAAGTGTAGAATGCACTTTGGATGATGGTTGATTATTCATCGTTGTTGATATATACATGTGTTGTAGAAAATCCATATAATTAACATTATATGGTAATTGATTGGGTCTCATTCCAGTTTTAAAATAGAATTATTTGAAAAAGAAATATTTGAAATAGAATATTTGAAAATATGAATATATGAAGCCGTATTGATTAAATTGACGCCATTTTGACGTGAACGATATTTATATCGATTTTATTCATTTTATAATGAATATCGAAAGTGATTTCAAAATCTAATATTTTGAAAAGAATTGAATATAAACGAATTCGAATTGAAATTGAATATAAATGAATTCGAATTGAAATTGAATATAAATAAATTCGAATTGAAATTGAATATAAACGAATTCGAATTGAAATGGAATAGAAATGAATTCAAATTGAAATTGAATTGAATTGAAAACGAACTGAAATTGAATTAGAAATCAATTTAAATTAAAATCGATTTAAAATGAATTTAAAACGAATTTATATTGGAATATTCAATTTTGATTTAAAATTGAATATAAAGTTGAAATCGTTTTGAAAATGAATTTAAAACGATTTATAAAATTCGTTTCGAAAGGAAATCGACGAAGTATATATTATATATATAATATAATGGCCTGAATAGAACGCGCCGCGCCGCGGCAGTTCGCGAATTTCGACCATTGACTTCGAACGGATATTGCGGGAGATCCGACCGTCGGATTCTCCTGAAACCGGAACCTTGGGTTCGTATCGAAAAGAGCTTTCTAATGAATATTAGAAATTTGAAATCTAACGGTGGGATTTGGAATTACATCCAAATCAAATTTGAAAAAGGTCGCTGTAAGTGCAGTTCGATGGCCGTTAATGGAAATCGACTGTACGGGCCTTGATAAAATTATTAAAAATAATAATAATTTGTGTAAAATCATAAGAAATGATTTAGAAAGAATTGGGATGAAAAACTCCATATTTGAAAAGATAAAAATAGATTTTTATCGAAATGAACTCGTTTTGAACTAGAATTATAATTCTATTTATTTTTAAATAAATAAATTGAATTTGAAATGGTTTTGAAAATAACCAGAATTTCCAATGATTGCATTGGAATGGATTTGAATCGAAATTGTCTTTGGAATATTTCGATGTTGGATTTCGTGATTATACAGATGTTGTTCTGGAAATTTGAAAGATGTAGATATATATATCGTTATTTCCAATACGACATTTGTTAATCGTAGAATTTGATATTGAATGTAAGCCGATATATTTTCTATTCAGAGCCTCGTATTGAATATCAAATGTGATTTGGGTTTGTCGTGAATGGTGTCTTCACTAACACTGTTCTTGAATCCAGTTGAGAAAAGATTAAATCTTTTTATTTAGATTTAACGAAGTGTACCAATTAAACAATATTTAATTGAAATTGAATTGATATTGATTTTTGGGTTTATCGTGAACAGTGTTTTTTAAATAACACTTGTTCTTTAACCCGATAATTAATGTGATGTGATTATGGGTTTATCGTGAACCGTGTTTTAAATGACACTGATTCTTTAACCCAGTCACAGATTAAAACTAAGTGGAGTTTAATGAATCTTTAATTAGATTGAAATAATCGAGAATGGAGTATCACCAGTTTTTCTCCTGGCGTTAGTTAAATCTTTAATTAGATTTGAACGTGAAATGGTAATTGAACTTACCGATAACACCGTGGTGTTAGATATGAAGTATAACCAGTTTCACTTCATGGGATGAATAGGTTGGGATTGGGAAATTAAAACAAATGATTACTTCGGTAAGGTTCGTTAATCCCGACTAGTTGAATCGAAATTCAAAAGGATAGATTAAAGAATAAATATAAAGAATTTATCTTTGATAAAATTAATGGGAACCCTTCCCTATGAATGTGAAATTTAGAAACTAACTGTCGATTAGCTAAGCAGAACGGTTTTCTGGATATTGATCTGATGTTGGTTTCGGCCTTCGGGGTTAATATCTGGGGGATTATTCTTTTGATTAATTTACGGTTAGTGACCGATGAATTGGAATGAGGCGTATGTTGTGTTTGTGTAACACTTATTTAAAGTATACGCGAGTTATTCGGGAAGACTGGGTTTATCCCATTCTGAATAACTGATATGACGATAAGTCGAAGATGAAGACGGTGGTTGAAGGCCGGAGGTCTTCACGTCGTTTGGAGGATTACTGATGATCTTGATTGGGCTGTACACCCATGAAGATGGAAACAGTTGGTGATCATCCAGACGTACTTGGAGATCGATGGATATGCGGGGTACTAGGTGCCTCCGGTTTCGTTCAGACCCAGAACGGAATTGTAAATGGACTGTGTGTCTGACATTGGATTTTAGTCCGTGTGATTGATCTTTATTAAATATATATCTGTTTGGCGGCGGAGAATTTATTCTCTTGCTTAACGCCCTTCTCTGAGACGTACGAGCTCAGGGGTTATATATTGATGGATATCAAACGCATGGAGTGAACTGCCTGTGTAGCATGCCTAAGTGGCAATTGATCGAGGCTTCTGTTGAAAAGCAAAGTCTTGTGGTGATGATCAAAGCACGGCCTTTGTGGCGTAGCTTTGTGTAACGTTTACTTCGTGAGTTTCGCACCCCGGTTGTGAACCAAAAACGGGAGAGGACCTCAGGGAGGGCATGCGTTTCCTTCTAGCTAGGGTGGTGTCAGTGACCTACCAGCCCTGACATTTATATACTTTTCACCTGTGTGGTTGTTGCTGTTGCGAGGCGCCTCGGTTTGATCGGACGATCCGGGTCCGATGGAGTCATTCGTTGGCTCATTTACGCCCCAAAGGGCGGGAAACGTAGTGTTCAGGCATTTTAATCCACATCGGTGGACCGGCCCTGACGATCCAAGGGTCACTCGAGCTCTGATCCTGAGACATGGGCTAGATTGTCTCGAATCGGTTGAGGACTATCTTTTACCTCAGTTCATAGATGGAAACCCAATTTCCAAATACGTGACTTTGCGATTTTGATTGTATAACCTATATATGGCGACATAGTGGTATGGGGCATTCATGCCGCCTATGATTGATACTTATGATTTGAAGTTGTTTTATACACTATATACTTATAATAGTATCAAAATGATTTCTTTTAAACGTATCAAGCATTCTTGGCTATTATAAGGTAAAAACCCTATCCCCCGGCTTGCGTTGCATTGTGTGATAGGACCTGGGTCTTATAATAGCTTCATTTTTCTTTATTTAGCATTGCGCTGTTGTTTTATGCACTGGTATTCTTGGGAGGAAACCCGTTCCGTGTTATACGGCGTGGTCCCTTGATTTACCTTACTTTGAAAATAAAGATAATAACTGTTTTCGTTCTCACACCAGTCACATGACTGACCTGGAGTTTATTGTTTTAACCTAAACTCTGGGTGCCCTTATTTTGACACGGGCAGCTAGTAGTTTTGGTTTTGCAGATTTATATTCACAGGATCCTGGTTTACAGCTGGAATGATATCCGGAAAGCTATGTATCCGCATATCACCTTCAGTTGTGCTTTGTATTATTTTCCGCTGCTATGTAATTTATTGTAATCTCTGATATTTATCGAATGTAATTTATTCATTTATACTCTGTATATTCTTGTATCTGATGGAATTGTTGTAATAACAATGAAATGTTCTTCCGTCTGCGTTCTGGTATGTCTTGTCCTCACAGTTTTTCGTTCTTTCTCATCTCTTCGGAGACCGGGGAAGTTCGGGTCACTACATTTGGTATCAGAGCTTTGGTTTACAGAGCTTGAGAACAAGACACATTAGAACCATACGAAAGAATTCTTCAGATATTGGATTAGTAATATCCGATTAGAATGACTCGTTAGAGATAGGATCAGTAGTATCCTAGAACGAGTGTGAAGAGTATATTTTTCAAAAGAAAACAATTTTGTTTTGAAAATTTAAATCGTTTTAAACGTATTTGATTATTTATTTATTTTGAATATGGACAATCCAATATATAAAGATTTTGCATATACGCGTCATGAACGTATATTCGAAGTTTTAATATACTGGATAGATATAGAATCATATTCTAGACACCCGGAGATGATTCTGATGATTGATATATCATCATCAGAATTTGTGTTCGTGTTTCGAAGGTTTGATATATATATATATATATATATATATATTTCCATTAGACTGGTGTGAGAACCAAAACTTATATAGATAGATTCATTTATTGTGATTGGCATCAAAAACAAGATTTTTTGTATATGTATCAAAATTATGAATTTGAAATGTTAATCCACTAATCGATTGATGTTTGTGTTGGTTGTTTATTTGTTTGATAATTTTGAACTATTTATGCCTAATTGCATCAAATATTGAATTGTATTGAAAATTGGTCGCATTTGCATGCATATACATATACTTACATTGGACAGGTCATAGCAAGGAGGCTAGAGCAGAGAATAAAATTTGTTTGCCCGACAAATAGGTACATGTTTACTACATAATTTACTGTTTTGTTTGGGTGATGATGATTTTATGAGCCTATTGGCTAGCCGCTTGGCTTTTTCTTTTTCTTTTTTAGATCAGAAGGCCTGTATGGCAATTTTGGGATTTTCCCGTGGCTCCCGGTGCAGGGGAGGTTATGGCGAAATTTTTCGAAAATTCCGGGTGTTAGCCAAATTTTTGAAGAATTTGAAAATTCTCAGAAACTGAAAAGTTGGAGAATGGAAGCCAGATCGAACGTAGAGTTGGTTAATCAAACCACTTTCGACTTTGTTCCTTTTCGGGGACGAAAAGTTTTAAGTGGGGGAGATTGTAACAACCCGAAAATCTGGGCCAGTTTAAAAAAATTTATTCGGCAATTTTAGCGAATTTTGATTATTTAAAATAAATTATTTTAAATAATATCAACGAGAAAATTTCTTTTGAATAAAATTCAATCGTATATAGTTATATAGATCGACAATAGAGTATAAATAATTATAAAAGGAATTGAAAATGGCGCGGTAGTTCGATAATTCGATTTCAAACTTCAATTGAATGTACCGGGTGCAAAACAATCCGGATTTTAGTGAAACAAAAAATAATGGAATCTAATTGTGAATATCTTTCCAATGAATCTGAAAGATCAAGATTTCATAGCGATAATCAAAAGTATGTCCAGTTGAAAATTCTGAATAGTCGCTATGGAATTCAGGCCCTTAAAAATGGAATTTTTGCAAACGACCTCGGAATTCGACGAAACCACTTTTGTTGGGTCCGTGATGTTAAATTATTGCTAGGTTCCAAATTTCATAATTTTTCGAATCAATATGTGAGCGTGGCAAAGGAAAACGCGTTTGACCAGTTTTAGTTGATTTTAATCGACTGGAAAATGGCCATTTTTCTAACGGTCTCAGAATTCGACGAAACTAGTTTTGTTAGGACCGTATCGTCAATGCGAAGCTAGAAAATATTTTTCTAGAATTTTTCTAGTTAGTATGTGACCCCAGTAATTTGAAATGTACGTTTGAAATTCAATATAATGATTTAAATGTAAATTCAACGGAAACTGATCGAAACGACCGAATTAGCCTGCGATACATATTCCATTGTGTTCGGAATGGGGGTAAAACGCTGTGGACGACAGGCGGTGGGCCTCGTTTAGAGGTCCTATGTAAAAGTCAACTTTTAGTAAATAAATAAATTAAATAAATTAAAAATTCCTTCTCTTCCCTCCTATAACCCTCAGGACCCCCCCCCCCCCGTCACTTTATCAGATCGGAAAAAAAAGAGAAAGGCGATCGAACCCCCGTCACCCCTACGCCGCCCCACCTCCGACGACCCCGCCGCCATGCCCTAGCCGACCACCGCCCTCCCTAGTGACGCGCGCCATCGCCTTTCCCCCCTCCTGCGTTCGATAACCGCCGAAAACCCAAACCCGATAACCCCAAATCAGAACCCAACCACCACCAAGGGCTTCCCCGCGTCTGAAGCCGTCCCTGCCACCATTCCTACCTGAAGCCGCCCCCTTCTCCTCCACCTTGGCGCACAGCAGCAAACCCTAGGAGGAGAGCACCTGTTCGACGTCCAGGCAGTGATTGCAGTGAGCTCCCTTTGTGTTTTTTTTTATAAAAAGCATTGTTAAAACCTGAAATTCAGTTATGTAGAAAAATCCTTGTTTTTAAAATCTAAAAAGGAAAATATACATATGCTTTGAAAAGTAAAAATTCGATTTTTATATATTGAATAGCAAAGTAAAAATTCGATTTTTATATATTGAATAGCATAGTAAAAATTCGATTTTTATATATTGAATAGCATAGTAAAAATTCGATTTTTATATATTGAATAGCATAGTAAAAATTCGATTTTTATATATTGAATAGCATAGTAAAAATTCGATTTTTATATATTGAATAGCATAGTAAAAATTCGATTTTTATATATTGAATAGCATAGTAAAAATTCGATTTTTACATATTGAATAGCGAAGTAAAAATTCGATTTTTACATATGTAGTGAATACGGGCAACGAAAGCGACAAAAGGCGAGATTGGCGAAGATTTCTATAAAAGTAGAGTCAAGATGATTTGATAGCTTTTGGTGAGAACTTCTCACTCTAAAATTTCTTTTTCTAGTTCTATACATATACTAGGTTGCAGACGGTGCTTAGTAGCACCCGACACAATCGTCCACAGACCATGGACTTGTTTGTTTGGTTGCATAAATTAGTTAGATGATTTGATTTGAATTTGGTTGTTTGGTGAATTTGATTGATGTGTGAATGGCGTGGGCCTTCACTAGACCGGGGATAACGCTAGGCCTTGTCCCGTTTCTAGTATCGTGCCGTTATGCCGCCGAAATTTTCTAAAAATAAGTTAGAAAAATAAAGATAACATTTTATTAAATAAATGAATCGAATAAAATATTCATAGGTTGAATAAAATAGTTTGATCGTTAAAAATATATTTTTTAACGTGAATGTGAATAAATAAATATTCATTTACAAACTGGACGGTTTGTTTATGTACACCTATTTGAAGGACATTGATTGGGACGATAAATTTTACACATTGCCCAACTGCACAAATAAAAATCTGTGTTTGATTGCTTGAAACCCCACACGGGTATTGGGATGATATTTGACGTACACTAATCCCGATTGTTTAGTTGTATGTCGATCGATTGATTGACAAGCTATTATAAGCGTTGAATATTTATATTTGATGCTTATACAGTGTAGAATGCACTTTGGATGATGGTTGATTATTCATCGTTGTTGATATATACATGTGTTGTAGAAAATCCATATAATTAACATTATATGGTAATTGATTGGGTCTCATTCCAGTTTTAAAATAGAAATATTTGAAAAAGAAATATTGGAAATAGAATATTTGAAAATAGGAATATATGAAGCCGTATTGATTAAATTGACGCCATTTTGACATGAACGATATTTATATCGATTTTATTCATTTTATAATGAATATCGAAAGTGATTTCAAAATCTGATATTTTGAAAAGAATTGAATATAAACGAATTCGAATTGAAATTGAATATAAATGAATTCGAATTGAAATTGAATATAAATAAATTCGAATTGAAAAGTAATATAAACGAATTCGAATTGAAATGGAATAGAAATGAATTCGAATTGAAATTGAATTGAATTGAAAACGAAATGAAATTGAATTAGAAATCAATTAAAATTAAAATCGATTTAAAATGAATTTAAAACGAATTTATATTGGAATATTCAATTTTGATTTAAAATTGAATATAAAGTTGAAACCGTTTTGAAAATGAATTTAAAACGATTTATAAAATTCGTTTCGAAAGGAAATCGACGAAGTATATATTATATATATAATATAATGGCCTGAATAGAACGCGCCGCGCCGCGGCAGTTCGCGAATTTCGACCATTGACTTCGAACGGATATTGCGGGAGATCCGACCGTCGGATTCTCCTGAAACCGGAACCGTTGGGTTCGTATCGAAAAGAGCTTTCTAATGAATATTAGAAATTTGAAATCTAACGGTGGGATTTGTAATTACATCCAAATCAAATTTGAAAAAGGTCGCTGTAAGTGCAGTTCGATGGCCGTTGATGGAAATCGACTGTACGGGCCTTGATAAAATTATTAAAAATAGTAATAATTTGTGTAAAATCATAAGAAATGATTTAGAAAGAATTGGGATGAAAAACTCCATATTTGAAAAGATAAAAATAGATTTTTATCGAAATGAACTCGTTTTGAACTAGAATTATAATTCTATTTATTTTTAAATAAATAAATTGAATTTGAAATGGTTTTGAAAATAACCAGAATTTCCAATGATTGCATTGGAATGGATTTGAATCGAAATTGTCTTCGGAATATTTCGATGTTGGATTTCGTGATTATACAGATGTTGTTCTGGAAATTTGAAAGATGTAGATATATATATCGTTATTTCCAATATGACATTTGTTAATCGTAGAATTTGATATTGAATATAAGCCGATATATTTTCTATTCAGAATCTCGTATTGAATATCAAATGTGATTTGGGTTTGTCGTGAATGGTGTCTTCACTAACACTGTTCTTGAATCCAGTTGAGAAAAGATTAAATCTTTTTATTTAGATTTAACGAAGTGTACCAATTAAACAATATTTAATTGGAATTGAATTGATATTGATTTTTGGGTTTATCGTGAACAGTGTTTTTTAAATAACACTTGTTCTTTAACCCGATAATTAATGTGATGTGATTATGGGTTTATCGTGAACCGTGTTTTAAATGACACTGATTCTTTAACCCAGTCACAGATTAAAACTAAGTGGAGTTTTAATGAATCTTTAATTAGATTGAAATAATCGAGAATGGAGTATCACCATTTTTGCTCCTGGCGTTAGTTAAATCTTTAATTAGATTTGAACGTGAAATGGTAATTGAACTTACCGATAACACTGTGGTGTTAGATATGAAGTATAACCAGTTTCACTTCATGGGATGAATAGGTTGGGATTGAGAAATTAAAACAAATGATTACTTCGGTAAGGTTCGTTAATCCCGACTAGTTGAATCGAAATTCAAAAGGATAGATTAAAGAATAAATATAAAGAATTTATCTTTGATAAAATTAATGGGAACCCTTCCCTATGAATGTGAAATTTAGAAACTAACTGTCGATTAGCTAAGTAGAACGGTTTTCTGGATATTGATCTGATGTTGGTTTCGGCCTTCGGGGTTAATATCTAGGGGATTATTCTCTTGATTAATTTACGGTTAGTGACTGATGAATTGGAATGAGGCTTATGTTGTGTTTGTGTAACACTTATTTAAAGTATATGCGAATTATTCGGGAAGACCGGGTTTATCCCATTCTGAATAACTGATATGACGATAAGTCGAAGATGAAGACGTGGTTGAAGGCCGGAGGTCTTCACGTCATTTGGAGGATTACTGATGATCTTGATTGGGTTGTACACCCAAGAAGATGGAAACAGTTGGTGATCATCCAGACGTACTTGGAGATCGATGGATATGCGGGGTACTAGGTGCCTCCGGTTTCGTTCAGACCCAGAACGGACTTGTAAATGGACTGTGTGTCTGACATTGGATTTTAGTCCGTGTGATTGATCTCTATTAAATATATATCTGTTTGGCGGTGGAGAATTTATTCTCTTGCTTAACGCCCTTCTCTGAGACGTACGAGCTCATGGGTTATATATTGATGGATATCAAACGCATGGAGTGAACTGCCTGTGTGGCATGCCTAAGTGGCAATTGATCGAGGCTTCTATTGAAAAGCAAAGTCTTGTGGTGATGATCAAAGCACGGCCTTTGTGGCGTAGCTTTGTGTAACGTTTACTTCGTGAGTTTCGCACCCCGGTTGTGAACCAAAAACGGGAGAGGACCTCAGGGAGGGCATGCGTTTCCTTCTAGCTAGGGTGGTGTCAGTGACCTACCAGCCCTGACATTTATATACTTTTCACCTGTGTGGTTGTTGCTGTTGCAAGGCGCCTCGGTTTGATCGGACTATCCGGGTCCGATGGAGTCATTCGTTGGCTCATTTACGCCCCAAAGGGCGGGGAAACGTAGTGTTCAGGCATTTTAATCCACATCGGTGGACCGGCCCTGACGATCCAAGGGTCACTCGAGCTCTGATCCTGAGACATGGGCTAGATTGTATCGAATCGATTGAGGACTATCTTTTGCCTCAGTTCATAGATGGAAACCCAATTTCCAAATACGTGACTTTGCGATTTTGATTGTATAACCTATATATGGAGACATAGTGGTATGGGGCATTCATGCCGCCTATGATTGATACTTATGATTTGAAGTTGTTTTATACACTATACACTTATAATAGTATCAAAATGATTTCTTTTAAACGTATCAAGCATTCTTGGCTATTATAAGGTAAAAACCCTATCCCCCGGCTTGCGTTGCATTGTGTGATAGGACCTGGGTCTTATAATAGCTTCATTTTTCTTTATTTAGCATTGCGCTGTTGTTTTATGCACTGGTATTCTTGGGAGGAAACCCGTTCCGTGTTATACGGCGTGGTCCCTTGATTTACCTTACTTTGAAAATAAAGATAATAACTGTTTTCGTTCTCACACCAGTCACATGACTGACCTGGAGATTATTGTTTTAACCTAAACTCTGGGTGCCCTTATTTTGACACGGGCAGCTAGTAGTTTTGGTTTTGCAGATTTATATTCACAGGATCCTGGTTTACAGCTGGAATGATATCCGGAAAGCTCTGTATCCGCATATCACCTTCAGTTGTGCTTTGTATTATTTTCCGCTGCTATGTAATTTATTGTAATCTCTGATATTTATCGAATGTAATTTATTCATTTATACTCTGTATATTCTTGTATCTGATGGAATTGTTGTAATAACAATGAAATGTTCTTCCGTCTGCGTTCTGGTTTGTCTTGTCCTCACAGTAATTCGTTCTTTCTCATCTCTTCGGAGACCGGGGAAGTTCGGGTCACTACAGGGGCATAACATCAATCCTAATTAATTTAGGAATTGTAACCATTTATCGTATTATATTTACTTTCTCCATCCAACATTTGTTACAATTGTTATTTATTGATTTGCAGTTCTATTTATAGCAATTAGTTATATTGATTGCTACAAATGGTAACCACAAATATATTAATTCGACATGGATTATAGTTTCATATAATTCGATAATTGAACATTATTCAAACATTCAAATCCATGTTTATATATAGTTGGGTTTTATATAGAATTGGACTTTTAAATTTTGGTTTTTAATGTAATTTGAATAAAAAGTAAAATTCTTTTTGTAGATTTAAATTTCAATATGAAGGTTTGTAAAAGAAACATTATTAACATTGTTAGGATATTTGACTTTTAAATTATGATTTAGTAAAACGTTTATATATTTGGATTTTGACAATAAAATTTGGAATTTATCTATTTTGAACGTAATTTGAGTTTACTTCTAATTTAATCCTTTTTGTAAATTTATAGATGGTTTGACAATATTTGTACATGTAGCCTTAAATTCCTTTCATTTAACTTTTAATATGAACATTTGTCGAAATATAAAATTTGGATTTTAAGTTAAGTTGTCTACGGTTTTATTTGTATTTCGCTATTTTCTATGTTCTATTTGAGACAAGCTTTCTAACCCCTAAGATTGTTTGTACTTAACAAAGTTATATAATATTTTAGGCCTTTAATTTTGTACTTAGTTTTTTAGTTTTACCTTGTCTAGTTTTTTAATACTTAACTTTTTACTGCAATTATAGTGTTTAATTTTTTTTACTTAACTCTTTTATCTTATACTGAATTATTTGTATTTAGCTTTTATATATTAAATTCTTCGTTTTGTTCTTGCTCCTTGCATTGAAACCTAACATTCTACTTTTGACTACATTATCTATATTTGACAATTTATAGCATTTTAATTGTCCTGCCTTATTTAACCTACTTATCTATTTTTAACTGATCATTTCTTTTAATGATTTTGGAAATATAATCCATTGTTATTTGGAAATAAATTTGTAGTTTGATTTAGAAACGATTTATTTATTTGTGGAATATAAGGTTTGCATTCCTAATTTAAACAGTCAATTGACTTGTTCCAAATAAACATTGAGTATAGATTTGTTTCAAAGCAGCAATGGGTTGAAATACGGCTGGTGGATAAAATGAAATAAATAAAAATAAAGAAATAAATTCGCGTATTTTGTGTTAACATTAAAATTTAACTTATGGTTCGTAGCGGTTGAATTTATAATGCGGTAAAGTCAGTAAATGACGTTGTAGATCGTTGATTTGTAATGTCCATTCAATTGTGCTCTTTATTTCAGCAATGTTCAAACCATTTTCACCATTCAGCCCAATGGTTGAATTCAACCGATATCTGAGCAAATCTTGATTTTTAACACTTGTCCTTATCTAGCTGCAATTACAACACCAGTCACTATTTTTCTACAAATGAATTTTATGTTGAGATTTTAACTGGATACTGGTTCCCTGGTTTCTTATTATAAAAACCAGCGTAACCCTTCATTGATTCCACACTACTACTGTCTCCTCTTACTTCACCTTTAACAGCCGATGATTCCACTTTATCCCCATATCAAAGTTCCCTTTTTCTTTCCAAATTAAATCATGTCCACCGAGAATTAAAATCCGTTTATCCCAAATCGTTTCCATAGCCGAAGCCCTGACCAGCACCGCCGCTCGCAACCACCTTCCTCGCTTCACATTCGAAGCCACCCACCGCCACTAGCTTCCCGACTTGTCGCAGCTTGTGGCAACCCTAACTTCCCCGTGAAGGAAAGCTCGGATTGATTTTGAGAACCGGACAAATCAGAACACAAACAGAAGAACATTTCATTGCTTATTACAACAATTTCATCAGAATACAAGAATATACAGAGTATGAATAAATAATATACATCAGAAGAAAAAAAAATCAGAGATTCAAATTACATTACATAGCAGCGGAAAGTAATACAAAAACACAACTGAAAGAGATAAACGGATACATAGCTTTCCGAATATCATTCCAGCTGTAAACCAGGATCTTGTGAATATAAATCTGCAAAACCAAAACTACTAGCTGCCCATGTGGAAAATAGGGGCAACCAGAGTTTAGGTTAAAACAATATACTCCAGGTCAGTCATGTGACTGGTGTGAGAACTAAAACAGTTATCAATTTATTTTAAAGTTAGGTGAATCAAGGGACCACGCCGTATAACACGGAATGGGTTTCCTCCCAAGAATATCAGTGCATAAACAACAACACAATGCTAAATAAAGAACAATGAAGCTATTATAAGACTCAGGTCCCATCACACAATGCAACGCAAGACGGATGATAGAGTTTTTACCTTATAATAGCCAAGAATGCTTGGTACGTAAAATTTCATGTTTTATTATTACTATAAGTGTATAGTGTCAAAGCAATTTCAATCATAAGTATCAGTCATAGACGGCATAAGTGCCCCATACCACTATGTCGCCATATATAGGTTTACAATTAAAACCGCAAAATGTCGTATTGGAAGTTGGATTTCCATCTGTGAACCAAGGCAAGGGATCGTCCTTACCGCATTGAGACAATCTAGCCCATATCTCAGGAACAGAACGCATCGTCCCTTGGATCGTCAGGGCCAATCCACTCGATGTGGACTAAAATGCCTGAACACTACGTTTCCCCGCCCTATGGGGTGTAAATGAGCCAAATGACTCCATCGGCCCCGGATCGACCGATATAACTGAGGCGCCTCGCAATCCATCATCCACATAAGTAAAATGTCAGGGCTAGTAAAACGCTGACCCCACTCCTAGCTAGAAGGAAACGCATGCCCTCCCTGAGGTCCTCTCCCGTTTCTGGTTCACACCGGGGTGTAAGGGTCGCGAATCAATGCTACACAAAGCTACGCTGTATTAAAGCGGTGCTTTGATCATCAACCACAAGACTCTGTTTTTCAACAGAAGCCTTGATCATTTGCATCTCAGCATGCCACACAGGCAATTCACGCTATGCAACCAATGTATATCAATCGCACAGAATGAAATCCAATGTCAGACACACACATCCATTTACAAGTTCGCTCTGGGGCTGAACGAAACCGGAGGCACCTTATTCCTCCCCCATATGTCCAATACAGGGGAGAGGTCCTCGCATATCCGGTCGATCTCCAAGTACGTCTAGACGATCACCACTTATTACCTTGTCTTGGGTGTATAGCCCAATCAAGACATCAGTAATCATCCAAACGATGTGAAGACCTCCGGTCTTCAACCACCGTCTTCATCCTCGACACATCGTCGAATCAGTTATTCAGAATGGTATAAACCCGGTCTTTCTGAATAACTCGCGTATATAATAAACAAGTGCTATAAAACACCACATACACCTTATTCCAATCCAGAATATTCCTTTATTCAAATATTCTTATACTTTGGGAAAGGTTCCCATTAATTTTATCAAAGATAAATTCCTTAAATTTATTCTTTAATCTTCTTTTGGATATCATTTCAATCTAATTAAAGATGCATTAAAACTCCACTTGGTTTTAATCTCCCCAAAAATCAATATTAATGATTGTTTAACTTGGGAAATCATATCCTCTCTTTAACTGGGTTAAAGAACCATTGTCATTTAAAATACGGTTCACGATAAACCTAAAATCACATTCCATTCCATCAGACTTTAACCGTAAATTAGCAAGTGAACAATTCCCTAAGTATTAACCCCGAAGTCCGAAACCAACATCAGATCAATACCCAGGAAACCATTCAACTTAACTAATCTCCAGTTAGTTTCTGATTTTCTTAACTCCTTTAGGTCTAAGAACAGTATTATTAAAGATACCATTCATGACAACCCAAAATCTTATTCCTGTTAATCGGGTTAAAAAACAAGTGTTATTTAAAACACCGTTCACGATAAACCCAAAGACCAATTTCAATTCAATTCCAATTAAATATTAATTAATTGGCATACTTCATTAAATCTAAATAAAAAGGTTTAATCTTTTCTCAACTGGGTTCGAGAACAATGTTAATGAAGACACCATTCACGATAAACCCCAAAATCACATTTGATATTAAATACAAGGTTTTGAATAGAAAATATATCGGCTTATATTCAATATCAAATTCTGGAATCAACAAATATCGTATTGGAATAACAATATATATATCTTCCAAATTCCTCCACAATATCTGTATAGTCACGGAATCCAATATCGAAATATTCCAAAGATAATTTCGATTCAAATCCATTTCAATTCATATACTGGTAATTTTGGTTATTTTTAAAAACATTTCAAATCCAATTTGTTTATTTAAAAATATTGGATTATAATTCTAAATCATAACTAGTTCATTTAAATAAAAATATATTTTTATTCTTTCAAATATGGAATTTTTCATCCCAATTCTTTCAAAATCATTTATTATGGTTTTAAAACAATTATTGATATTTTTAATAATTTTATCAAGGCCCGTACAGTCGATTTCCATAAACTGGCGTCGAACTGCACTTACAAAGACCTTTTCCAAATTTGATTTAGACATAATTTCAAATCCAACCGTTAGATTTCAAATCTCCAATATTCGTTGGAAAGCCCTTTTCGATACAAACCCAACGGTTCTGGTTTTAGGAGAATCCGACAATCGGATCTCTCGTAATGTCCGTTCGAAGTCAAATAATTTAATCGTGGAAATGAATTGATTTGAATTCTAAATATACATAAATTATTTGAAAAGGCCGAGTTGAATCTCATTTTAAATAATTGGTCGACGATTAAAGAAGAAGATAAAGATGGTGGTTGTAGACCGGAGGTCTTCACATCATTTGGATGATTGCTGATGTCTTGATTGGGAGGCATCCCAGGACAAGGTAATAAGTGGTGGTCGTCCAGATGTACTTGGAGATCAACCGGATGTGCGAGTGCCTCTCTCCTGTATTGGACATACGGGAGAGGAATAAGGTGCCTCCGATTTCGTTCAGACCCAGAATGGACATGTAAATGGATGGTGTGTCCGACATCGGATTTCATTCTGTGTGATTGATATACGTCAGTTGCATGGCGTGAATTGCCTGTGTGGCATGCTGAGATGCGTGAATTGCAACACAATAGGCAATTCACGCATCTCAGCATCTTAGCATGCCACACAAGCAATTCACGCCATGCAACTGACGTATATCAATCACATATAATGAAATCCAATGTCGGACACACCATCCATTTACAAGTCCGTTCTGGGTTTGAACGAAACCGGAGGCACCTTATTCCTCTCCCGTATGTCCAATACAGGAGAGAGGCCCTCACACATCCGGTCGATCTCCAAGTACGTCTAGACGACCCCACTTATTACCTTGTCCTGGGATGCCTCCCGATCAAGACATCAGCAATCATCCAAACGATGTGAAGACCTCCGGTCTTCAACCACCATCTTTATCGTCTTCTCTAATCGTCGACCAATTATTTGAAATGAGATTCAACTCGGCCTTTTCAAATCATTTACGTATATTTAGAATACAAATCAATTCATTTCCACGGTTAAATTATTTGACATCCATAATTCAGTTCATTAATGTTAATTTCACGTCAAACACATTCAACCATCAAATATCCAATAAACCAGATAAATTCGGTTTATTTCCATTCCATATCGTTTATAATATTTTATAACGATTTATCGCTATTTTTATTTATTTAAAAAATAACCAATTTATTCAAGACAATGCTTCAGGCCATAACGCGGCCATGGCGCTGTTTTTCTTCAGATTTGGTTTACACATATCTGAAAATCTAACCGTTGGATCTTTACAAATTTTATATCATTGGAAAGATCTTATCAAAACGGATCTAACGGTTCCAGTTTTGGGAAAATCCGACGGTCGAATCTCACGGTACAATCGTTTGAATTTACGATTTCAAACTACGAACTGCATTTCACAAAATCTAACCGTTGGATCCATTTACAGTCGTTATTCGTTTTATTTTAATTATATTTATATATAAAAATATAATCCATTCTGGTGGTGTTTTTATCCAGATTTAAATTAAACATTTCACAAAATCTAACCGTTGGATCTTTGCAAAGTTGGAATCGTTGGAAAGATATTTCCAAAGCGAACCCAACGGTTTTGGTTTCGGGAAAATCCGATGGTCGGATCTCCCGGTACAATCGTTTGAAATCACGGTTCCAAAATACGAACTGCAGCTTCGTTATTCGATTTATTTTAATTATACATATATAATCCGTTCTTCGATTACAAACTATTTCATTTCATATATGTGATAAAAATAATCTTTTTATCCAACAAATATTTATTTCAACACATGACTATTTTTAACACTTCGTATATATAATAAAAATGTGATTTTTATTGTCAAAACAATTTATTTCAAACAAGATTATTTTATATACTTCATATAGAGGATAAAAATGTGATTTTTATTGTTAAAGCAATTTATTTCAAAAATGAAGATTTTTAGCGATTCATATATATAATGAAAATGCGATTTTTATTGTCAAAACAATTTATTTCAAACACGATTATTTTATATACTTCGTACATACAATAAAAATGTAATTTTTATCGTTCAAACAATTTATTTCAAAAATGAATATTTTTCCAACACAAGAATATATTTCAACACATGCATTTTTAATCAAACACATGAACATTTCAGAAAATTTCGACAGCATAACGGCAGGGTAGTTTAAATCGGCACCGTCCCGAGTACGGCTCCTCGCTCTACCTTAAAGCCTCGTAGCTTTTGACAATGGAGATTTCAATATCTAGTTTATATGTAGACGAATTTTCCGATAAACTAATCCTATTGGGATTTCAACTACAATCAATCATATCAACCATTCACATTTATCAACCAAATTTCGCATCAACCAAATCCAAACAATCACAACCCATATATATATCGTCCATGGTCTGTGGACGAGGGGAGTGTGTATATATATATGTATATAAATATATTTCTATTCCATTTCAATATTATTTCAATTCCATTCAACGCACATATGATTTTTACAACGCATATATAACTTATACATCGCACATACAACTTATACAACGCTTATACATGAGGTGTACAACGCTTATATAACTCATACATCGACCGTATAATTCATACATCGCCATTCCATATCGTTTATAATTTAGAAATCTCACATTGGGTTCCACTCCTCCAAAAATTGTAGGAAGCTCAGAAAAATATCCGGTCCCTTCTAGAATGTAAAAGACGTCCATATGAGTCCAATGTCTCTCGTTTCACTGGATTTCGACAACATAGCAAAAAGATATGATTTTTATCGTGAAATCAAAATCCGTAGCGCTTTAAAGTGTTGTATATAGTTTAAAATATATACAGCCGTTACCTCTCAGTTTTGTTCAAATTTAGGTCAGGGATTTGCACGAAATCCGCGAAGCTTCGCGTCGATCGGCCGGCGCCACGAGGTAGTGCTTCGAAATCCACGCCAGGGGGTGTCCACCGCCGTCAACTCAAACTGCAGATGGCGGAGCTTCGGCGCTCGAATGGAGGAACATCAGAGGGGTGATTCTCCTTCAACACTAGATGATAATCGGCGAGACAGGTCTTGATTTGAAGCTGACGAGGAGCACTATAAAAGCTTCAACTACGGCGTTGGATTTTATTGAGTAAATCGAGAGATATAGAGGAGGGAAGGAAGGAGGACGAGCCGCCGTTCGCTTTTGAAGAGGGTTACGGGTTCAGATAATGACGGAGAAATATGATTGGTCGGTGGATTTTTATTTTATTTTCAAAAATATGGTTTTCTTATCCGAACTCCAAATCAAACCCAACGACTATCGTCCCTAGCTAATTACCCCCATTTTGAACACAATGGAATATGTTTCGTAGGCCCATTTGACTGTTTCAGTTAGTTTTTCTTCAAATTAAGATATAAAACATTTAATATTTGATTTGAACGTACATTTCAATTTGCCGAGGCCACATACTGATCCCAAAAATTCCAGAAAAATAAATCTAGCTATGTTTTGGCGGTACGGTCCCAACAAAACTGATTTCGTTAAATTTGGAGACCGTTTGAAAAATGGCCATTTTCTAGTCGATCCAAATTGATAAAATTAACCAAACATATTTTTTTTTGCCACGCTCTCATATTTACTCCAAAAATTATGGAATTTGAAACCTAGCAATAATTTGATATCTTGGATCCAACAAAAATGGTTTCGTCGAAAACGGAGGTCGTTTGCAAAATGGTTATTTTCAAGGGCTATATAAACTCCATAGCGACCTTTTTGACAATTCATTTGGCCATAACTTTTTATTCCCGCTATGAAATTTCGATTTTTCAGATTCATTAGAAAGATATTCATAAACAGATTTAAATATTTTTGGTTTTACTAAAATTCGTTTTATTTTGCATCCCATATAGTCAGTCAAAGTTCGAATACAAATTTTCAAACTATCGCGCCATTTCAGGCCTTGTTTTATAATTAAAATAAATATATTTTCCAACATCAATTCAAATAGAATTTTGGTCGTCATTATTTAAAATAATTTATTTTAAATATTCAAAATCCACTATAATAGCCAAATTAAAAATTTTAAATTGGTTCTGAAACACAGGAATATTCTAATAAAAAATTACATTGATGATATTCTAATCTTCTCTAAGTCAGAAAGCGAGCATGAAAAACATTTGGAAAAAGTGTTAGAAATTCTCAGAAAGAATGTTTTAAAAGAAAATTTTTCCAAATGTATATTCTGGCAAGAAAAAGTCAAGTTTCTTTGCCACATTGTATCAAAAGAAGGTATTTCTGTGGATCCCAGTAAGATCACAACTATTGAGAATTGGAAGCAACCAACTACGCCCACAGAAGTCCGAATTTTTCTTGGATTGGCTAGTTATTATCGGAAGTTTGTTAAGGATTTTTCGAAGATATCTAGTTTTTTAACGAAGCTTACTAAGAAACATTCAAGGTTCAATTAGACTCCAGAATGTGAGACAGCTTTCCAGAAGCTGAAGTTAAGGCTGACAACTGCTCCAGTGTTAACAATTATTGATGGCAACCAAGACCTAAAAGTCTGGACAGATGCTTCTAAAGAAGGTAATGGTGCAGTATTAATGCAAAGAGGCCAAGTAGTCGCTTATGTTAGCCGTTAGTTGAAGCTGCATGAGAAGAACTATGAAACTCACGATCTTGAATTGTTAGCCATCGTGTTTGCTATGAAAATATGGAGGCATTATCTATTGGGTGAGAAGTTTGAATTAAATATTGATCACCAATCACTGAAGTATTTATTCACCCAGAAAGATCTGAATATGAGGCAATAGCGTTGGTTAGAATTTCTCACGGCATATGATCTTGATATTTTATATACTCCGGGGACAACCAATGCTGTGGCTGATGCGCTCAGCAGAAAGAATGTAATCATCGCCAGTCTTATCATCACGCCTTCAGTGATTGATAATATATATGCTCTTCAGAAGGAGGATCACTTCATTCAGAAGATCAAAGAGAGAATCCAGAAAGGCAAGCCCTCGAGTTTTCAGGTTGATAACGATGGGATTCTGAGGTTGAAAGGCCGAATTTGTGTTCCAAACATATCTGAGCTCCAGAAAGAAGTACTGAATGAATGTCACAAATCCAAGCTGAGTATCCATCCAGGGGTGAGAAAAATGTATAATGATATCAAATGCACCTTCTGGTGGAAATCGAAGAAAAGAGACATTTCCTTGTACGTTGGTCAGTGTCCTACTTGTAAACAAGTCAAAAGCGATCAACAGAAACTCGCCGGATTATTACAACTGTTGGAAATTCCAGGTTGGAAGTGGGAACAGATTTCTATGGATCTCATAGATGGTTTGCCCAGAACCAGGAAAGGAAATGACAGTATTTGGATGATCGTAGATAGTCTCACGAAGATCGCCCATTTCATACCCGTCAGATCGAATAGAACCGCTCAGAGTCTGGCGTAGATTTATTTTAAAGAAATTGTTAAATTACATGGAGTTCCCATGAGTATCGTTAGGGATCGTGACCCGATTTTTGCTAGTAAATTCTGGGAAGCATTCCAAGCATAATTGGGAACGAAACTGAACTTGAGCACCGCTTATCATCCTCAAACAGATGGCCAAACTGAGAGGGTGAACCATATACTAGAATATTTATTACGGGCTTGTGTTATTGATTTTGGCGGATCATGGGAAAACCACTTGCATTTGGCTGAGTCCTCGTACAACAACAGCTACCAATCGAGCCTGAAAATGTCGCCATTCGAAGCATTGTATGGTAGATTGTGCCGATCTCCCGTTTGTTGGGTAGAACCTAGTAATATACTTATATTGGGACCAGATATGATTCGCAAAGCTGCAGACAAAGTCGATTTCATTAAGAAGCGACTGAAAACGGCTCAAAGCCGACAGAATAGCTATGCAGACTCAAGAAGAAGAGATTTATCATTTGTTGTTGGTGACTATGTATATTTGAGGGTATCTCCAATGAGAGGAGTAGTCCGATTCGGTAAAACTGGGAAGTTGGCTCCCAGATTTATTGGTCCATTTCCTATACTTGAACAAATTGGAAATCTCGCTTATAGAGTTCAATTGCCTGATTGGTTGCCTGGAGTACATGATGTATTTCACGTATCTCAACTTCGAAAGCATCTGCATGATCCAGACTTGGTCGTGGAAGAAGTCGCGTAACAAGATTTGGAAATTACTCCAGAATTGGCTGTGAGGAGAGAGCCGATAAAGATTATTGGCAAAGAAACTAAAGAGCTGAGGAACAAGAAGGTTCACTTAGTCAAAGTGCAATGGAGTGGAGATCTGCGAGACTGTACATGGGAAACTGAGGTAAGCATTAAGCAAGCCTATCCCAATTGCAGGGTGGATGTCTCTGATTAACTCTGGTGCAAGGTACATTTACCATATTTTGCATTTCCGTATTATTTTCTACTTGGTTGTTGTTTCCTTTTCATAGATGTAATTTTTTTAATTATATAGTCCGAATGATTTTTAAAAGAGTATATGAATTAATTAGTATATATTTGAAAAGTTAATCAATAAATTTATTGTTGTTTGTGTTGCGTGATTATGAATCTGATTAATCAAATTATTGGAATGATAATTAATTTAATCAATAAGAGCATGAAAGGTAAATTTATGCCAAATGAATCAAATATTGAACTGATTTAAAAGTTGATTGGAATAAATGCATGTACATTATATATGTTTGAACAGGTAAATGGATTTGCTGTTGAGTAAAGAATTTATTTGCGTGCCCGACAAATAGGTAAATCTTAATGAGTTGGATGCGCAATTTTATTATTATATCAACTCCTGTGAATGCCATTGGATGCAGAGTGCTAGTTATTCTGTGCGTAATAATAAACGTCGCCATAGGATAGTAACAATTAATTTTGAACTACACTACATGGCATACTTCTTGAAGATAGCATACTTTATCATATACCACATGAGCATTTGAAGCTTATGTGACGAGGTTGAAGGTTTACCATACGAGAGAGAGGCTTGTATGGCGATGACTATATTACAGGTGGAACAGAAGACTGATATGGACTATATAAAATGTAACAGTAAATTGCTAGATTAATAAAAAAAACCACACGGGTCTGGAGATGACAATAAACACGTCTCTCTGGTCATTAACGCACAAAAACCATTTATAGGGTGACGAGAATTAATTCCCTGGAGTTATGATCTATACACACTCCCATGTGGACACCGGAATATATCACTATAAATATGTGTATGCTTATTAGGATTCATTAGGTACCTAATACGGCCCAATAAATTTCCATACCCCTCCCCGCACAAAGGAGGTTATGGCGAAAATTTTCGAAAATTTAGGGTGTTTGCCAAATTTTTGAAGAATTAGGAAATTCATAGAAACTGAAAAGTTGAAGAATGAAAGCCAGAATGAAAGTTTAGTTAGTTAATTAAACAACTTTCAGCTTCGTTCCTTTTCGGGGACGAAAAGATTTTAAGTGGGGGAGATTGTAACAACCCGGAAAATCAGAACCAATTTAAAATTTTTAATTTGCCTAATTTAGTGAATTTTGAATATTTAAAATAAATTATTCTAAATAATAAAGACTAAAAGGCTATTTGAATCAATGTTGGGAAATAAATATATTTATTTTAATTATAAAACAAGGCTTGAAATGGCGCAGCAGTTTGAAAATTTGAATTTGAATTTGACTGACTGTACCGGATGCAAAATAAAACGGATTTTAGTGAAACCAAAAATATTTAAATCTGTTTAAGAATATCTTTCTAACGAATCTGAAAAAAAAGAAATTTCATAGCGGAAATCAAAAGTTATGGCCAAATGAATTTTCAGAAAGGCCGCTATGGAGTTTATATAGCCCTTGAAAACAGACATTTTGCAAACGACCTCCGTTTTCGACGAAACCACTTTTGTTGGATCCGGGATGTCAAATTATTGCTAGGTTTCAAATTCCATAATTTTTGGAGTTAATATGTGAGCGTGGCAAAGGAAAATGTGTTTGGTTTAATTTCATTCAATTTGGATCGACCAGAAAATGGCCATTTTTCAAACGGTCTCCAAATTCGACGAAATCAATTTTGTTGGGACCGTATCGTCAAAACATAGCTAGATTTATTTTTGGAACTTTTGGAACAGTATGTGGCCCCGGTAAATTGAAATGTACGTTCAAATCCATATTTGAATGTTTTATATTTTAATTTGAAGAATAACTGACTGAAACAGTCGAATGGGCCTACGAAACATATTCCATTGTGTTCGGAATGGGGGTATTTAGCTAGGGGAGACAGTCATTGGGTTTTAATTGGAGTTCTTTGGGAAAAACATTGTTTTAGAATTTAATATAAATTCCGACCAATCATATTTTTTCTTCATAAATTAAAATAAAAATAAAAATCTTCGATTTCTCTCTCCCCGCTCCAGGCTCGACGGCGGAAACGAGCTCCGTTCTTCCCAGGTCGATTCCGGCGAAACCGCTCACCAAAACCCTTTGACCCAGTTGGACTTTTTGTAGATCTCGCTCCGCTCTCCAAATCCATACCAAATACTTCCCCCACCATGTAACCATCATCAAGATCGAGACCCCCGAAGTCATCAACTTCATCGCGCCGCCACCACCTCCATCGTGGATCGCGCTTGATGCCTCCACCCCACGCGTGTGCGCCTCTCCACCCCCGACAAGGTGGTACCCTCCGATCCTCTTCAAGCTGCACGGCTTTCGAGTAAAATCGAAACCAAATTTTGAACAATCCACCGAGGTAACGACAGTATAATATTTTAACTGTTTATAGCACTTTAAAGCGCTACGGTTTATGATTTTACAATAAAAATCATATCTTTTTGCTATGTTGTCGAAATCCAGTGAAACAAGAGACATTGGACTCGTGGCGACATCTTCTACATTCCAGAAGAGACCGGATAATTTTCTGAGCTTCCTACAATTTTTGGAGGAGTGGAACCCAATGTGAGATTTCTAAATTATAAATGATATGTAATGGTGATGTATAAATTATACGGTCGATATATAAGTTATATAAGCGTTGTACACCTCATGCATAAGCGTTGTATAAGTTGTATGTGCGATGTATAAGTTATATATGCATTGTAAAAATTATATGGAATTGAAATGAAATTGAAATGGAATGGAAATATATTTATATACGTATATATATATATATATATATATATATATATATATATATATATCTATGTGTGTGTGTGTGTGTACTCCGCTCGTTCATAGACCATAGACGATATTTATTGGTTGTGATTGTTTGGATTTTGGTTGACGTGAAATTTGGTGAATATTACGAATGGTTGATTTGATTATGGTTGTTTGTGGTTGAAAACAAATAGGGTTAGTCTGTGGAAAAATTCGTCTGCGTACGAACTAGATTATTGAAATCCCCATTGTCAAAAGCTGCGAGGCTTTAAGGTAGAGCGAGGAGTCATACTATGGACGGTGCCGTTTTAACTACCCTGTCGTTATGCTACCGAAATTTTCTGAAATATTCCTGTGTTGGATTCATATTCATGCATTGAAATATATTCATGTGTTAGGAAAATATTCATGTGACGAATAAAATGTTTTATAGATAAAAGTTACATTTTTATTATGTAGATGAAGTATATAAAATATTCATGTTTGAAATAAATTGTTTTAACAATAAAAATCACATTTTTTATAATATATATGAATCGCTAAAATCTTCATTTTTTGAAATAAATTGTTTTAACAATAAAAATCACATTTTTTATAATATATACAAATCGCTAAAAATCTTCATTTTTTGAAATAAATTGTTTTAGCAATAAAAAACACATTTTCTATAATATATATGAATCGCTAAAAATCTTCATTTTTGAAATAAATTGTTTTAATAATAAAAATCACATTTTTATAATAAATATGAATCGCTAAAAATCTTCATTTTTGAAATAAATTGTTTTAACAATAACAATCACATTTTATAATACGTACGAAGTGTTAAAAATAATCATGTTGGAAATAAATTGTTTTGACGATAAAAATTACATTTTTATTATATACATGAAGTATTAAAAATAGTCATGTGTGAAATAAATATTTGTTGGATAAAAATATTATTTTTATCAAATATATGAAAAGAAAATGGTTTGGAAATCGAAGAACGGATTATATATATATATATATATATATATAATTAAAATAAATCGAATAACGAAGCGGCAGTTCGTATTTTGAAACCGTGATTTCAAACGACTGTACCAGGAGATCCGACCATCAGATATTCCCAAAACCGAAACCATTGGGTTCGCTTTGGAAATATCTTTCCAACGATACCAACTTTGCAAAGATCCAACGGTTAGATTGTGTGAAATGTTTAATTCAAATCTGAATGAAAACAACGCCAGAATGGATTATATTTATATATATATATATAAATGTAATTAAAATGAATCGAATAACGATGCTGCAGTTCGTATTTTGAAATTGTAACTTTAAATGATTGTACTGGGAGATCCGACCATCGGATTTTCCCAAAACTGGAACCGTTGGGTCCGCTTTGAAAAGTTCTTTCTAATGATATAAAATTTGTAAAGATCCAACGGTTAGATTTTCAGATATGTGTAAATCAAATCTAAAGAAAAACAGCGTCATGGCCGCGTTATGCCCTGAAGTGCCGTTTGAATAAAAGGGGCTATATTTTAAATAAATAAAAATAGCGATAAATCATTATAAAACATTATTAACGATATGGAATGGAAATAAACCGAATTTACCCGGTTTATTTGATACTTGTTGGTTGAATGTATTTGACGTGAAAATTACATTAATGAACTGAATTATGGATGTCAAATAATTTAACCATGGAATTGAATGGATTTGAAATTCTAATTATACGTGAATTATTTGAAAAGGTCGAGTTAATTCTCATTTCAAATAATTGATCGACGGTTAGAAGTCGAAGATATGAAGACGGTGCAAGACCGATGATCTTCACATTGAATGGATGACTACTGATGCCTTTGATGGGAGTTACTGCCCTGAAGGGGTTACAGTGGCGGTTGTACGGACGTACTTGTTGATCGTTTGGATGTGCGAGGGCCTCTCTCCTGTATTGGACATACGGAAGAGGAATAAGGTGCCTCTGGTTTCGTTCAGACCTAGAACGGACATACGAACTACCGCTTCATTATTCGATTTATTTTAATTATATATATATATATATATATATATATAAACATAACCTGTTCTTTGATTTCCAAACCATTTTCATTTCATATATTTGATAAAAATAATATTTTTATCCAACAAATATTTGTTTCACACATGACTATTTTTAACACTTCATGTATATAATAAAAATGTAATTCTTATCGTCAAAACAATTTATATCGAACATGATTATTTTTAACAATTCGTATATATTATAAAATGTGATTTTTATTATTAAAACAATTTATTTCAAAAATGAAAATTTATAGTGATTCATATTTATTATAGAAATGTGATTTTTTTTGTTAAAACAATTTATTTCAAAAATGAAGATTTTTAGCGATATATATTATAAAAAATGTGATTTTTATTATTAAAACAATTTATTTCAAAAAATGAAGATTTTTAGCGATTTATATATATTATAAAAAATGTGATTTTTATTGTTAAAACAATTAATTTCAAACATGAATATTTTATATACTTCATTTACATAATAAAAATGTAATTTTTATCTATCAAACATTTTATTCGTCACATGAATATTTTCCTAACACTTGAATATATATCAATGCATGAATACGAATCAAACACAGGAATATTTCAGAAAATTTCGGCAGCATAACGACAGGGTAGTTAAAACCGGCACCGTCCCGAGTATGGCTCCTCGCTCTACCTTAAAGCCTCGCAGCTTTTGACAATGGGGATTTCAATAATCTAGTTCGTACGGAGACAAATTTTTCCATAAACTAATCCTATTTGTTTTCAACCACAAACAACCATAATCTAATCAACCATTCGTAATATTTACCAAATTTCACGTCAACCAAAATCCAAACAATCACAACCAATAAATATCGTCCATGGTCTGTGGACGAGGGGAGTGTATATATATATATATATATATATATATATACGTATATAAATATATTTCCATTTCATTTCAATTTCATTTCAATTCCATATAATTTTTACAATGCATATATAACTTATACATCGCACATACAACTTATACAACGCTTATACATGAGGTGTACAACGCTTATATAACTTATATATCGACCGTATAATTTATACATTGCCATTCCATATCGTTTATAATTTAGAAATCTCACATTGGGTTCCACTCCTCCAAAAATTGTAGGAAGCTCAGAAAAATATTCGGTCTCTTCTAGAATGTAGAAGACGTCGCCATGAGTCCAATGTCTCTTGTTTCGCTGGATTTCGACAACATAGCAAAAAGATATGATTTTTATTGTAAAATCATAAACCGTAGTGCTTTAAAGTGCTATAAACAGTTAAAATATTATACTGCCGTTACCTCAGTGGATCGTTCAAAACTAGGTTTCGATTTTACTCGAAATCTGTGCAGCTTGAAGAGGATCGAAGGGTACCACCTTGTCGGGGCTGGAGAGGCGCACACGCGCGTAGTGGAGGCGTCACGCGCGATCCACGGCGGAGGTGGTGGCAGGGCGATGAAGTTGCCGACGTGGGAGGTCTCGATCTCGACGATGGTTACACGATGGGGGAAGTATTTGGTACGGATTTGAAGAGCGGAGCGTGATCTACAAAAGTCCAACTGGGTCGAAGGTTTTTGGTGAGCGGTTTCGCCAGAATCGGCCTGGAAATAACGAAGCTCGTTTCCGCCGTCGAGCCTGGAGCGGGGAGAGAGAAATCGAAGGTTTTTATTTTAATTTATGAAGAAAAAATATTATTGGTCGGAATTTATATTAAATTCTAAAATAATGTTTTTCCCAAAGAACTCCAATTCAAACCCAACGACTGTCTCCCCTAGCTAAATACCCCCATTCCGAACACAATGGAATATGTTTCGTAGGCCCATTCGACTGTTTTAGTCAGTTATTCTTCAAATTAAAATATAAAACATTCAAATATGGATTTGAATGTTCATTTCAATTTGCCGGGGCCACATACCGATTCCAAAAATTCCAGAAAAATAAATCTAGCTATGCTTTGACGATACGGTCCCAACAAAACTGATTTCATCAAATTTGGAGACCGTTTGAAAAATGGCCATTTTCTAGTCGATCTAAATTGACTGAAATTAACCAAACACATTTTCCTTTACCACGCTCACATATTAACTCCAAAAATTATGGAATTCGAATCCTAGCAATGATTTGACATCCCGGATCCAACAAAAGTGGTTTCGTCGAAAACGGAGGTCGTTTGCAAAATGTCTGTTTTCAAGGGCTCTATAAACTCCATAGCGACCTTTCTGAAAATTCATTTGGCCATAACTTTTGATTTCCGCTATGAAATTTCAATTTTTCAGATTCTTTAGAAAGATGTTCTTAAACAGATTTAAATATTTTTGGTTTCACTAAAATCCGTTTTATTTTGCATACGGTACAGTCAGTCAAAGTTCGAATTCAAATTTTCAAACTGCTGCGCCATTTCAGGCCTTGTTTTATAATTAAAATAAATATATTTATTTCCCAACATTGATTCAAATAACCTTTTGGTCTTTATCATTTAAAATAATTTATTTTAAATATTCAAAATTCACTAAATTAGTCAAATTAAAATTTTTAAATTGATTCTGATTTTCCGGGTTGTTACAATCTCCCCCACTTAAAATCTTTTCGCCCCCGAAAAGGAACGAAGCTGAAAGTTGTTTAATTAACTAACTAAACTTTCATTCTAGCTTTCATTTTTCAACTTTTCAGTTTCTAATAATTTCCTAATTCTTCAAAAATTTGGCTAACACCCTAAATTTTCGAATTTTTATGCCATAACCTCCTTTGTACGGGGAGGGGTTTGGGAATTTATTTGGCCATATTAGGTTCCCAAAAAATCCTAATAAGCATACACATATTTATAGTTATATATTTCGGTGTCCACAGGGGAGTGTGTGTAGATCATAACTCCAAAGAATAAATTCTCGTCACCCTATAAATGGTTTTTGTGCCTTAATGACCAGAGAGACGTGTTTATTGTCATCTCCAGACCCGTGTGGTTTTTTTTATTAATCTAGCAATTTACTGTTACATTTTATATAGTCCATATCAGTCTTCTGTTCCACCTGTAATATAGTCATCGCCATACTAGCCTCTCGCTCGTATGGTAAACCTTCAACCTCGTCACATAAGCTCCAAATGCTCATGTGGCACATGATAAAGTATGCTATCTACAAGAAGTATGCATGTAGTGTAGTTCAAAATTAATTGTTACTATCCTATGGCGACATTTATTATTACACACAGAATAACCAGCACTCCGCATCCAATGGAATTCAGGGGAGTTGATATAATAATAAAATTGCGCATCCAACCCATTAAGGTTTACCTATTTGTCGGGCACACAAATAAATTCTTTACTCAACAGCAAATCCATTTACCTGTTCAAACATATATAATGTACATGCATATATTCCAATCAATTTTTAAATCAGTTCAATATTTGATTCATTTGGCATAAATTTACCTTTCATGCTCTTATTGATTAAATTAATTATCATTCCAAAAATTTGATTAATCAGATTCATAATCACACAACACAAACAACAATAAATTTATTGATTAACTTTTCAAATATATACTAATTAATTCATATACTCTTTTAAAAATCATTCGGACTATATAATTAAAAAAAATTACATCCATGAAAAGGAAACAACAACCAAGTATAAAACAATACAGAAATGCAAAATACGGTAAATGTACCTTGAACCAGAGTTAATCAGAGACATCCACCCTGCAATTGGGATAGGCTTGCTTAATGCTTTCCTCAGTTTCCCAAGTACAGTCTCGCAGATCTCCGCTCCATTGCACTTTGACTAAGTGAACCTTCTTGTTCCTCAGCTCTTTAGTGTCTTTGCCAATAGTCTTTATCGGCTCTCTCCTCACAACCAATTCTGGAGTAATTTCCAAATCTTGTTGCGCGACTTCTTTCACGACCAAGTCTGGATCAGGCACATGCTTTCGAAGTTGAGATACGTGAAACACATCATGTACTCCAGGCAACCAATCAGGCAATTGAACTCTATAAGCGATATTTCCAATTCATTCAAGTATAGGAAATGGACCAATAAATCTGGGCGCCAACTTCCCGGTTTTACCGAATCGGACTACTCCTCTCATTGGAGATACCCTCAAATATACATAGTCACCAACAGCAAATGATAAATCTCTTCTTCTCGAGTCTGCAAAGCTATTCTGTCGGCTTTGAGCCGTTTGCAGTCGCTTCTTAATGAAATCGACTTTGTCCGTAGCTTCATGAATAAAATTCACATTTGGTTAATATTACGATAAATTTAAACGTATAATTTGGCGAATAAAAATCACATTCGTTAAAAATTTTAATTTGGCTAATTTTGAATATTTAAAATAAATTATTTTAAACAATAAAGACCAAAAATCTATTTGAATCAATGTTGGGTAATAAATATATTTATTTTAATTATAAAACAAGGCCTGAAATGGCGCGGAAGCTTGAAAATTTGAATTCGAACTTTGACTGACTATACTAGATGCAACATAAAACGGATTTTAGTGAAACCAAAAATATTTAAATCTTTTTAAGAATATCTTTCTAACAAATCTGAAAAATTGAAATTTCATAGCGGGAATCAAAAGTTATGGCCAAATGAATTTTCAGAAAGGTCGCTATGGAGTTTATATAGCCCTTGAAAACAGACATTTTGCAAATGACCTCCGTTTTCGATGAAACCACTTTTGTTGGATCCGGGATGTCAAATTATTGCTAGGTTTCAAATTCCATAATTTTTGGAGTTAGTATGTCAGCGTGGCAAAGGAAAATGTGTTTGGTTAATTTCAGTCAATTTGGATCGACCATAAAATTGCCATTTTTCAAACAGTCTCCAAATTCGACAAAATCAGTTTTGTTGGGACCGTATCATCAAAACAAAGCTAGATTTATTTTTCTGGAATTTTGGAATCAGTATGTGGCCCCGGCAAATTGAAATATACGTTCAAATCCATATTTGAATGTTTTATATTTTAATTTGAAGAATAATTGATTGAAACAGTCGAATGGGCCTATGAAACATATTCCATTGTGTTCGGAATGGGGGTATTTAGCTAGGGGTGACAGTCGTTGGGTTTGAATTGGAGTTCTTTGGGAAAAACACTATTTTAGAATTTAATATAAATTCCGACCAATCATATTTTTTCTTCATAAATTAAAAAATTCTTCGATTTCTCTCTCCCCGCTCCAGGCTCGCTGGCGAAAATGAGCTTCGTTCTTCCCAGGCCGATTCCGGCGAAACCGCTCACCAAAACCCTCCGACCCAGTTGGACTTTTGTAGATCTTGCTCCTCTCTTCAAGTCCATACCAAAATACTTCCCCCACCGTGTAACCATCATCGAGATCGAGACCCCCGAAGATGGCAACTTCATCGCGCCGCCACCACCTCCGCCGTGGATCGCGCCTGACGCCTCCACCACGCGCGTGTGCGCCTCTCCACCCCGACAAGGTGGTACCCTCCGATCCTCTTCAAGCTGCACAGATTTCGAGTAAAATCGAAACCTAGTTTTAAACGATCCACTAAGGTAATGGCAGTATAATATTTTAACTGTTTATAGCACTTTAAAGCGCTACGGTTTATGATTTTACAATAAAAATCATATATTTTTGATATGTTGTCGAAATCCAGTGAAACAAGAGATATTGGACTCGTGGCGACGTCTTCTACATTCTAGAAGAGACCGGATATTTTTTTGAGCTTCCTACAATTTTTGGAGGAGTGGAACCCAAGGTGAGATTTTTAAATTATAAACGATATGGAATGACGATGTATAAATTATAGGGGTGGGCGCGGTTCGGTTCGGTGCGGTTTGGAGCTCAAACCGCTTCCGCACCGCATCAAACGGTTGATCAAAAATAAAAACCATTATACTAACTGTTCAAACGGTTCGGTTTTGGCTCGGTTTCAATGTAATACGGTCTGGTTTTCGTTCGGTCCGGTTTGAACCCGTATTAAATATGAAACAAGAGAATTACTTCCCTTAACAATCAATTTACGATTGTATGATGTTGTGTTAGCTGAATGTTAAAATGCATAGTGTTATCTTAGATTGATATAACTACAACAAATGTTGGATATATAATATATACCGTTAAAATAAAAGGTTAGATAGAGATTTGTTAATTTTTTATCATAACATTACTAGTGTAGCTATGCGGTTCGGTTCGGTTTAATATGGTTTGGTAAAAGTTCAAACCGCAACCAAACCGTATCGTTGTGAGTCGGTTTGGTTTGGGTTGTTTCCTTTAGAAAGAGAATCTGGTGCAGTTTTTCGCACCGTTTTTGCGGTCCAGTATGGGTGGTTTCCGCATTGCGGTGCGGTTTATGCCCACCCCTAATAAATTATACGGTCGATATATAAGTTATATAAGCGTTGTACACCTCATGTATAAGCGTTGTATAAGTTGTATGTGCTATGTATAAGTTATATATGAGTTGTAAAAATTATATGGAATTGAAATGAAATGGAAATATATTTATATATGTATATATATATATATACTCCCCTCATCCACAGACTGTAGACGATATTTATTAGTTGTGATTGTTTGGATTTCAGTTAACGTGAAATTTGGTGAATATTACGAATGGTTGATTTGATTATGGTTGTTTGTGGTTGAAAACAAATAGGATTAGTTTATGGAAAAATTCGTCTCCGTACGAACTAGATTATTGAAATCCCCATTGTCAAAAGCTGCGAGGCTTTAAGGAAGAGCGAGGAGCCGTACTCGGGACGATGCCGGTTTTAACTACCTTGCCGTTATGTTGCCGAAACTTTCTGAAATATTCCTGTGTTTGATTTATATTCATGCATTGAAATATATTCATGTGTTGGGAAAATATTCATATGTCGAATAAAATGTTTGATAGATAAAAATTACATTTTTATCATGTAGATGAAGTATATAAAATATTCATGTTTGAAATAAATTGTTTTAACAATAAAAATCTTATTTTTTATAATATATATGAATCGCTAAAAATCTTCATTTTTGAAATAAATTGTTTTCACAATAAAAATCACATTTTTATAATAAATATGAATTGCTAAAAATCTTCATTTTTGAAACAATTTTTTTTAACAATAAAAATCACATTTCATAATATATACGAAGTGTTAAAAATAATCATTTTGGATATAAATTGTTTTGATGATAAAAATTACATTTTTATTATATACATGAAGTGTTAAAAATAGTCATGTGTGAAATAAATATTTATTGGAAAAAATTAATTTTATCAAATATATGAAAAGAAAATGGTTTGGAAATCGAAGAACGGATTATATATATATATATATATATATATATATATATAATTAAAATAAATCGAATAACGAAGCGGCAGTTCGTATTTTGAAACCGTGATTTCAAACGACTATACCGGGAGATCCGACCATCGGATTTTCCCGAAACCGAAACCGTTGGGTTCACTTTGGAAATATCTTTCCAACGATACCAGCTTTGCAAAGATCCAACAGTTAGATTGTGTGAAATGTTTAATTCAAATCTGAATGAAAACAGCGCCAGAATGGATTATATATATATCATTAAAATGAATCGAATAACGATGTTGCAGTTCGTATTTTGAAGTCGTAACTTTAAACGATTGTACCGGGAGATCCGACCGTCGGATTTTCCCAAACCTGAAACCGTTGGGTCCGCTTTGAAAAGTTCTTTCTAATGATATAAAATTTGTAAAGATCCAACGGTTAGATTTTCAGATATATGTAAATCAAATCTGAAGAAAAACAGCGCCATGGCCGCGTTATGGCCTGAAGCGCCGTTTGAATAAAAGGGGCTATATTTAAATAAATAAAAATAGCGATAAATCATTATAAAACATTATAAATGATATGGAATGGAAATAAACTGAATTTACCTGGTTTATTTGATATTTGTTGGTTGCATGTGTTTGACGTGAAAATTACATTAATGAACTGAATTATGGATGTCAAATAATTTAACCATGGAATTGAATGGATTCGAAATTATAAATATACGCGAATTATTTGAAAAGGCCAAGTTAATTCTCATTTCAGATAATTGATCGACGGTTAGAAGTCGAAGATATGAAGACGGTGCAAGACCGATGATCTTCACATCGAATGGATGACTACTGATGCCTTTGATGGGAGTTACTGCCCTGAAGGGGTTACAGTGGCGGTTGTACGGACGTACTTGTTGATCATTTGGATGTGCGAGGGCCTCTCTCCTGTATTGGACATACGGAAGAGGAATAAGGTGCCTCCGGTTTCGTTCAGACCTAGAACGGACTTGTAAATGGATGTGTGTCTGACGTTGTAGGTTGATAACGTGGCATAAAAAGATGCTATGATCAAGGCTTTTATTGAAAAGCAGAGTCTTGTGGTTGATGATCAAAGCAGGGCTTTAAGTAGCTAGCTTTGTGTTTGGCATTGATTCGCGAGCCTCACACCCCGGTATGGGCCAAAAACGGGAGAGGACCTCAGGAAGGACCTGCGTTTCCTTCTAGCTAGGAGTGGTGTCAGTGTTTTACAAGCCCTGACATTTTACTCATGTGGATGATGGATAGCGAGGCACCTCGGTTATATCAGTCGCTACTGGGCCGATGATTTGGTCGGATATGGCTAGTTGACGCCCCATAGGGCGGGGAAATGCAGTGTTCGGGCATTTTAATCCACTCCGTATGGACCGGCCCTGACGATCTAAGGTGCAGTTGCGGCTGTATCCTGAGGGGCGGGCTAGGGCATCTCAAATTCGGTAAGGACGATACCTTGCCTTAGTTCATGACGGAAATCCAATTTCCAAATACGACATCGTACGGTTTTGATTGTAAACCTATATATGGCGACATGATATATGGTACCCATGCCGTCTATGATTGATACTTATGATTGGAATTGTTTTTGAAACATATAAACACTAGTAATAATATCAAATGCTTTTGTTTTATTCGTATCAAGCATATTTTCGCCATTATAAGGTAAAATTCTATCCTCGGTTTGCGTTGCATTGTGTGATGGGAACTGAGTCTTATTATGGCTTCATTTTTGTAAAAAGCATTGCGATGTTTAATTGATTTACTTGTTTTAAGAACCAACAATCCAATGGAGTAAACCCGTTCTGCGTTAGCGGCGTGATCCTGTGATTGGCCTTATTATAAAGTAAGTTTAGTAGGTTTCTCATACAAGTCCCATGACTGACTCGTAGTTTGTTTCACTTGCAAACTCGGGTGCCCTATTTTATACACGGGCAGCCTTGTATTCAGGTTTTAGCAGGCTCTCTCTAGATAGCTATGGAGCTGAAGATGGATTCTATCACTTCTTTCTTTTTAGCTGTTCAGCTCCTATTGTACATATTATGTTTTGATTCCGCTGTAGACATTTTATGTAAAGCTGAACTGTATTTTGTACTAAGTATGATCCTGTATACTGTGTAACTCTGATGATTATGTTTATCCAGTATATTTTGATGTACATTATCTGGTGTATTTATATATTTCTGTTCTACTGTTATTTGTTTATGTGTTATATTCCAAAGATTACATATATTCCAATCAATTTTTAAATCAGTTCAATATTTGATTCATTTGGCATAAATTTACCTTTCATGCTCTTATTGATTAAATTAATTATCATTCCAATAATTTGATTAATCAGATTCATAATCACACAACACAAACAACAATAAATTTATTGATTAACTTTTCAAATATATACTAATTAATTCATATACTCTTTTAAAAATCATTCGGACTATATAATTAAAAAAAATACATCCATGAAAAGGAAATAACAGCCAAATAGAAAACAATACGGAAACGCAAAATATGTTAAATGTACCTTACACCAGAGTTAATAAGAGACATCCACCCTGCAATTGGGGTAGGCTTGCTTAATGCTTTCCTCAGTTTCCTAAGTACAGTCTTGCGGATCTCCACCCCATTGCACTTTGACTAAGTGAACCTTCTTGTTCTTCTGCTCTTTAGTTTCTTTGCCAATAATCTTTATCGGCTCTCTCCTCACAGCCAATTCTGGAGTAATTTATAAATCTTGTTGCGCAGCTTCTTCCACGACCAAGTCTGGATCATGCATATGCTTTCGAAGTTGAGATACGTGAAACACATCATGTACTCCAGGCAACCAATCAGGCAATTGAACTCTATAAGCGAGAGTTCCAATTCGTTCAAGTATACGAAATGGACCAACAAATCTGGGCGCCAACTTCCCGGTTTTACCGAATCGTAATACTCCTCTCATTGGAGATACCCTCAAATATACATAGTCACCAATAGCAAACGATAAATCTCTTCTTCTCGAGTCTGCATAGCTCTTCTGTCGGCTTTGAGCCGTTTGCAGTCGCTTCTTAATGAAATCGACTTTGTCCGCAGCTTCATGAATCATATATGGCCCCAATACAAGTCTATTACCAGGTTCTACCCAACAAGCGGGAGATCGGCACGGTCTACCATACAATGCTTCGAATGCCGACATTTTCAGACTCGATTAGTAGCTGTAGTTGTACGAGAACTCAGCCAAATGCAAGTGGTCTTCCCATGATCAGCCAAAATCAATAACACAAGCCCGTAATAAATCTTCTAGTATACGGTTCACCCTCTCAGTTTGGCCATCTGCTTGAGGAAGATAAGCGGTGCTCAAGTTCAGTTTCGTTCCTAATTCTTCTTGGAATGCTTCCCAGAATTTACTAGTAAAAATCGGATCATGATCACTAACGATACTCATGGGAACTCCATGTGTAACACCCCACCTCCGCTAGGGTCACACACAAAGGGAATGCACTAGTTTTGGTGGAGTATTATCCAGGTAAACATACACAGAGATATCATAAGGCAGAACATAAATAAAGCAGCGGTAGAAATTAAAAACTGAATTTCATTACTTTCAAGAAAAGAGTCAAAACCTCATATTTCCAAAGTACAAATTATTCCATTACATCAAGTTCTAAATAAAGAAGCATAAACTTAAGATAACAAAAGTAAATTATTCCCCAAAAATAGCAAAAGTGCGGCCATAGCATAACTCAAGACCAAATCGTACATGTGCTGACAGAAAGCAAGCTAAATCCAAGCTAAGAGCTAGTGTTTCCTCCCTGAGAACCTGGGGGGAACGAAAGAAAAAGAGGCGAAAGAAAAAGGGTCAGTCATAAAGACTGGTAAGTCCTAGTGACTTTCAGTATAAAAACTAGTAAAATTAACCAGACATGAGTAAACGGAAAGTAAACATAGGGATGATAATAAGTCTGGCAAGATAACAAGATAAATCAGGTCTAGCATCGCATATTCAAGATTCGCTGCACCAACTGTACTAGTATTCTAACCCATTTCAAGTATTAGCCATGAAATGACCCATTACGGGGTCCTACAGTACGACATACTAATCGATCAGCTCCCTACAAGTTCTAGCTCGTCATGTGTCTGTGTCATACGGCCCAATCACGAAATGTAGTCACCTGTGCTAGGTCCACCATAGGGCGTATCAAGTCCTAGGGTGCCAACCACCGACACGAATCAAGCACGCACAGTGTAAACCTACTGGTGCCCAATGCCTGCTTTTTCAACTCCGGACTACGTGCACGACCATAGTCCGCCTGAACCTACAATGGCGCACCTACTCAGTCATCGTTCTGGTCGCTTACAATCAGCCCAGTAATCGTGCCCCACCCTGCCTAGTCCCAGGGTATCGTGATACATCTAAGTGGGTTACTGCTGAAAAGGACCGCGTAACTAGGGTTTCTAATGGGTTAAGTGTTGTCATTCAAATTTGTGACTTAACCCTATCCAAATCATGTATCAAGTTGGTTAAGTGTGTTCAAGCGGTTCATTACTTAACCTTATCAAACCATCGTGTTAATTTGGTTAAGTATATTCAAGAGGTTCATGACTTAACCCTCCCCTGTAGCATAGATTCATTAATGCACCCCAACCTCTCACATTAGACTAGTTGTTGTGGTCACTGGATTTGCCGGGCGGTTCCGGGCAGATTTACACCACAGCATAGTCTAACCTCGGGTTTTAGGTGCGATATGACCAACTACCCACATTGGATCCTATTGTTTACAATCACTGGATTCGCCGGGCGGTTCCGGGCAGATTTACACTGCAAACTCAACCCAACCTCGAGTTGGCCATTTTCAAGTTTATTCTAAGTGTCATGTCCAGGTTCAAGTTTCGAGTCTAAATTAATGTCAAGTTTTCATGTCATGTTTCATGTCAAATCGTGTCAAGTTCATGTCCCTATCCAGGTTCAAGTTATAACAATGTTCACGTTTCAAGTTTATAGTAAATTTAGGTTTGCCTAAACTACCCAAATCATATTCCCATCGCACGTGAATTCGAATCGACACAAACAAATCTAATTAGGGAATAACATAGAAAGAACAGGCATAAGGTGGCAAAAGTGATCATTAGTCAAGCATGGTATAACTTGAGATAAATGACTACAATAATACTGGCATATGGAATAGTGGTCTTAAATATCTAACCTAGCAAAATAGGGTGATAGTCATGGTAACAGTTGACATAAGATAATAACCCCAAACTTGTGGATAACAACAAATTCAACATCACAGGCATGTTAACATCATGGACATGAGGGGTTTAGGTTTACAACATGTTTAGGCCCCAAATCAATTTCATATAAATATTCCCACAAGTCAAGATTCAAGATGAATAGATCCCAGGTGAATAATAGTAGATCCAAAATAATAGATCCAAAAGAAACAATAATAGACCCAAGATATACAATGACAGATCCAAGATAATTATCATACTTAGGTTCAATTTCAATTTACAACATGTCCATATTAAGTTTAAAGTTTAGATCTAAAAGAAACTGGGGCTTACAGATCGTGGTTTGAGAATTAGAAAACAAAGCGGCGATGTTGAATCTTGAGTCTAACAGAAATCCCCCAAACAACAATACTCTACACGTAGCCTTGTTGGAGAAGAAGCTATTCCTTTTTCTCTAACTTTTCAACCAGAGTTTTAGCAGCATAAGACCAAAGAGAATTTGTGTAGAGAGACTAGAGTTAGGGGCTATTTATATAGGGTCAGGCCAACGAATTTAGACAGAAATCAGACTAGAAACATCAGAGTGAACTCTGACTCAAAAATGGGCTCGGCAACCAGATCGACACCCAGGTCGACTCTATGGTCGACCTGGCCCTGGGCAGGTCGACCCCTAGGTCGACCTGGTCCTGGGCGGGAAATTTCCCGCCCAGTCCGTTCTGGGGTTTGAATTCGAAATTTGAATTCGAATTCTGAACTGTTTTTGAACTTGAAATTTCTGAAACTTTAAAGGGTCATAACTTGGTTATACGGACTCCGATTTTCAAAAACTCGGACTCGTTTCCAAGCAAAATTTCGAGACGAACGTAATGGTGTAACCCGTTGCCCTTGATTCTTATTTTAAAAATTAATTCTGCTTTGATTTATGCTTATAACACGTTAATTAAATACGGGTTGTTACATTCTCCCTTCCTTAAAGGATTTCGTCCCTGAAATCTCTAAGTTAGAAAGAATATATCCTACCATCCAATCATCCATCTACTCAAAACATCATCCACAGGAAACCCTTGTCCTTAAAAGATTTCTAGTGATGTATGAACATATGCAGTAAGTGTGTGTATATGTACTTATCTAATGCAAAAGATCAGGCGGTTACTGATTCAGTAAACCTCCTTAATGAAAAATATGTTAGTGTAATGAGTCCAACATGTATGCAAATTCCTAACATAATTTATAATCTCCACATGAGTGCACATAACATTCATTCATATGCAACATCCAAGTGATATCATAACAAGTTCCATCCATGTACAAGTATAAGCACTCATGCATATGCAACATGAAAATGTGACTGAGCCGATCTAGTGCCTAATGTGTGTCATGCATCCACTAGAAATCACTTGCAAACACTTGCAACCATTTGCAAACATCAACCATAACATGTTTCAATCACATGTTTACATCCATATGGTTCTACCTAAGGTTCTCAAGATAAGATCGAGAAGATAACAAGGCAAACATAGGAAGTAAAAGCATGTTACAAAAGGTTTTCAAGTTTATAGGAAAAGAGATCGAGAATGTACCCTAAAAAAGAAATGGGTAAAGCGCGCGTATCTTCTCTTCGGTTTCCCAAGTTGCGTCTTCTTGGGCTTCACTCCACTGTACTTTAACTAGCTTGACTTCTCGATTCCTTAGCTTCTTGATCTCCGTTCCTAAGATACGAATCGGAACTCGCCTCAATGTTGCTTCTTTTTCCACTTCTACACCTTCAAGGATGCTTGGCTCAACCACTTTGGCTGACTCATGTAAGCACTTTCGGAGATGCGAGACATGAAAGACATTGTGTACTCAGGTCAGCCTCTCGGGTAATTCTACCTTATAGGCCATCTGCCCAATCCTCTCAGTGACAGGGAACGGTCCTACGAACCTTGGTGCTAGCTTTCCAACCGCTCCAAAACGAACCACATTGCGTAAAGGAGAAACTTTTATAAAGACCATATCTCCGACTTCGAACTCTAGGTCTGTCCTTCTCTTGTCCGCATAATATTTTTGTCTATCTTGGGCCGTTTTCATCCGTCTTCGTATCAACTCAGCCTTCTCAGAAGTGTCCCTTATCATGTCGGGCCCAAATATAAGCCTGTCTGTCGTCTCCCACCAACAAGTTGGCGACTTGCACGGTCTTCCATACAGGGCTTCGAACGGTGCCATTCCGATGCTAGCTTGGTAACTATTATTATATACAAACTCCACGAGAGGAAGATGGTCTCCCCAAGTACCACCAAAGTCAAGAATGCATAGCCTCAAAAGATCCTCTAGTACCCTATTTACCCTTTCGGTTTGTCCATCCATCTGCGGGTGATAGGCCGTGCTTAAGCTCAGTCGTGTACCCATTGCTTCTTGCAGACTATTCCAAAACTGGCTAGTGAAAATTGGGCCAAGATCACTAACTATACTAGAAGGAACCCCATGCAACCTTACTACCTCTCGAAGGTAAATAGACACTAGCCATGATGCGGTCCTCTTGCTTTTCACCGGAATGAAGTGAGCACTTTTCGTGAGTCTATTAACTATGACCCATATGCTAGTATTTCCCTTCCTTGACCTAGGCAGTCCATCCACGAAATCCATTGAGATACTCTCCCATTTCCATTGCGGAACCTCCAAAGGATGTAATAGCCCACCGGGCTTCTTCGACTCGGCCTTTACTTGTTGGCACACCATGCACTTTGAAACGAACTTTGCCATGTCCTTTTTCATTCCATCCCAAAAGAATATGTGTTTCATATCTCTGTACATCTTATCTCCTCTGGGATGTATAGTCATCTTCGAGTGGTGCGCCTCTTCGAGAACTTTCCTTACTAAGTCTCCCACTTGTGGGACACATAGCCTTCCATCACGCCTTAGCCATCTCTTGTCATCTATGGTATACCTACCGAGGTGACTTGACGTCTCACCACTATTCAGCTTGTCCATGATTTCAACTATCTGTGGGTCTTCCTTCTGTGAAGTCCCTACTTGATCTAGAAGTGTAGGTCTTAACTCAAGAGCTGCTAACGCAACAGTCATTGACTCAACAACAGGTGTAAAATCAAAGGTTTCTATAAACTCTAGACTTTTCCTTTCAACAAACAAGGGGCTCAAGGTCAACCTTTTCCTACTTAGCGCATCCACCACCACGTTACCCTTGCCAGGGGTATAAGCTATATCGAAGTCATATGATGCCAAGAATTCCATCCACCGCTGTTGTCTCAGATTCAAATCTTTCTGTGAGAAGAGGTACTTAAGCGATTTGTGGTCGGTATACAGCTCGAACCTCTCCCCTAGAAGATAGTGGCGCCAAGATTTAAGTGCAAAAACGATCGCCGCCAACTCCAAGTCATGTGTGGGATAGTTTTTCTCATGAACTTTAAGTTGTCTACCCCCGTAGCAAATCACTTTCCCTTCTTGCATTAGGACTGCGCCTAATCCTGTGCCACACGCATCTGTGTACACCGTAAACATCTTACTTCCGTCGGGTAATGCCAAAACTGGAGCTGTGGTGAGGGCTCTCTTGAGTCTCTGAAAAGCAATCTCACATTCTATGTCCCATGCAAACGCTAGGTTTTTCTTCGTTAACCTAGTAAGGGGAGCTGAAATCTTAGCGAAGTCCTTAATGAACTTCCTCTAGTAGCCTGGAAAACAGAGAAAGCTTCTCACTTCAGTTGCGTTCTTAGGAACTTTCCAGTCTTGCACCGCAACTACCTTTGCAGGGTCTACGGCTATGCCTTGCTTAGAAACTACATGTCCAAGAAATCGAACTTCCTTCCTCCAAAAATGGCATTTGGAGAACTTAGCCTTTAACTGGTGTGCTCTAAGCGTATCCATGACTTCCTTGAGATGTCTAGAATGCTCTTCTTCATCCTTTGAGAAGATCAAATCGTCTACGAAAACCACTACAAACTTGTTAAGGAACTCCTGGAACACCCTACTCATCAAATCTACAAAGTACGCGGGTGCATTCGTTAACCCAAACGGCATGACGAGCCATTCGAAGAACCCATCTGGAGTTCTAAACGCAGTTTTTTCAATGCTATCCTCAGCCACTCTAAGCTGATGGAATCCTGTGGCTAGATTGAGTTGAGAGAAAACAGATGCTCCCACAAGCTGGTCAAACAAATTGTCGATTCTTGGTAGTGGGTGCCTATTTTTCTTAGTTAGCTTGTTTAACTTACGATAATCTACGCATAGACGAAGCGAACCATCCGCCTTAGTAGCGAATACCACCGGAGCACCCCATTCAGAAATGCTTCGTCTTATGAAATTTTTCTCAAGCAACTCCTTAACTTGTTTACTGAGCTCTCTTCTTTCTCGCGGGGCCATGTGCCTAACGGGCAATGAAACTGGCTTGGCATTATCAACAAGATAAATACGGAAATCTATCTCGCGTTTAGGGGGTAACCCCTTCACCTCATCAAAGACATCTGGATATTTTCGGACCACTCTTACAGATTGCAAATTATCGATGGACGACTCAAGAGATTCAAGATAACACAACATGACCGGACCCTTAGGGTTACAAGAAATTTCAAGGGTATTACCAAGGCGAGTCATAAGCCTCACTACCCTTCGTTCACAATCAAGAATGGCTCCATAATTGGAAAGCCAATCCATACCTAGGATCAAACCATATCCCATAAATTCGAGAACATAAGCATTACACGTGAATTCTATGCTTAAGATAGAAATCCTCAAATCCACACACATCATAGATAAATGAGAGGAGCCCCCAATTGGATTTGAAACACTAACGGGATCCTCAACTAGACTAGTACTTAGGTGCAGATTTTCAACAATATTAGAAGAAATAAAAGTATGTGATGCGCCAGAGTCAAATAAGGTTCGAAAATGAAAGTCAGAAATGTAAACAAGGCTTTCTACAAAAATATTACTACCTCGGTCAAGAGCTGGGGTGGTGTTGAGAGCATGCAACTGCCCTCCAGAAGGTCCTGCTTGCTGGGTCTGCCCTTGCTCCTATCCTTGCTTCTTAGGGCAATCCTTGCTGATGTGTCCAGTATTTCCACAATGAAAGCATTCACCCAACTTTCTCTTCTTCTTTCTACAGTCCTTGGCTATATGCCCCGTAATCCCACAAAAGTTACACTTCCTTGTCTCATGTGCCTTGTTATTATTGTTGTTGTTGCCCTTGTTATTCTTGTTATTCTTGTTGCCTCCCTTCTTGAAGTCAACTTTCTTATTCTGAGTCTCATTAGGCTTAACCTCCTTCTTGCCATTCTTGTCTTCCTCATGAAGTAGAGCCATATCCACCAAGTTTTCAAAGGTCGCCCCCATGGCTATATGAGTTATGGCCAAACTGTGTAGTGGCTCGTTCAATCCTCGAGCAAAGCGTACAGCCTTTTTCTGGGCCGTGTTGACCAAGTCCAAACCGAACTGAGCAAGTTGATTAAACCTATTCATGTACTCCCTAACATACATGTCCTCTTGCTTGAGTGCTAGGAACCTCTCCATCTGAAGGTTCTCTTCTGCTGACGATAAGAATTTAAGCCCAAACCTCTCTCTAAAGTCTGCCCAAGTCTCAACTGGCCTGGTTGCGTTGGTGACTTCCCACCTAAATGCAGCTTCCTCTTTCAACAACCATGCTGCCAACTGAACTTTCCTATGATCCTCCACATCGAAGATAATAAACAAGTCTTCAGTCTCCTTTAGCCAGTTTCGTGCCTCAACGAAGGTTTCAGTTCCAACGAAGTTCTTGTTGCCCATTGCTTTAAAGTCCTTGCATATTTTGGTAAAGGCGGTACCAGGAGGAGGAGGAGGAACCGCGACCACTAGGGGAGGAGGAGGGATGTCTGCCGGGCCTGCGTCGTTGGCCCTGGCTTCTAAGTACCTTCGGAACCATCCAGGTACGGGTACTCCCTCAGGAAGGTTAAGATCAGACTTGCTGAAAAATGAAAAGAAAAAGATTCAAACGAGGAAACAAAGGAAAGAGCTAATGGCTTTTGGGGAATAGCCTTTTTAAACATAAAACTTTTATTGAAAAATGCTTCTTTATAAACGGTTTTGGAAAATAGTTTTAGAAGGTTTTTAAAACTTTTGCCCCGTCTGGTAACCTTCTGCTCTGATACCAAATGTAACACCCCACCTCCGCTAGGGTCACTCACAAAGGGAATGCACTAGTTTTGGTGGAGTATTATCCAGGTAAACATACACAGAGATATCACAAGGCAGAAAATAAATAAAGCAGCGGTAGAAATTAAAAACCGAATTTCATTACTTTCAAGAAAAGAGTCAAAACCTCATATTTCCAAAGTACAAATTATTCCATTACATCAAGTTCTAAATAAAGAAGCATAAACTTAAGATAACAAAAGTAAATTATTCCCCAAAAATAGCAGAAGTGCGGCCATAGCATAACTCAAGACCAAACCGTACATGAGCTGACAGAAAGCAAGCTAAATCCAAGCTAAGAGCTAGCGTTTCCTCCTTGAGAACCTGGGAGGAAACGAAAGAAAAAGAGGAGAAAGAAAAAGGGTCAGTCATAAAGACTGATAAGTCCTAGTGACTTTCAGTATAAAAACTAGTACAGTTAACCAGACATGAGTAAACGGAAAGTAAACATAGGGATGATAATAAGTCTGGCAAGATAACAAGATAATCAGGTCTAGCATCGCATATTCAAGATTTGCTGCACCAACTGTACTAGTATTCTAAACCATGTCAAGTATTAACCATTAAATGATACCTTGGCCCAATATCATGAAATGACCCATTACGGGATCCTACAGTACGACATACTAATCGATCGGCTCCCTACAAGTTCTAGCTCGTCATGTGTCTGTGTCATACGGCCCAATCACGAAATGTATTCACCTGTGCTAGGTCCACCATAGGGCGTATCAAGTCCTAGGGTGCCAACCACCGACACGAATCAAGCACGCACAGTGTAAACCTACTGGTGCCCAATGCCTGCTTTTTCAACTCCGGACTACGTGCATGACCATAGTCCGCATGAACCTACAATGGCGCACCTACTCAGCCGTCGTTCTGGTCGCTTACAATCAGCCCAGTAATCGTGCCCCACCCTGCCTAGTCTCAGGGTATCGTGATACATCTAAGTGGGTTACTGCTAAAAAGGGCCGCATAACTAGGGTTTCTAATGGGTTAAGTGTTGTCATTCAAATTTGTGACTTAACCCTATCCAAATCATGTATCAAGTTGGTTAAGTGTGTTCAAGCGGTTCATGACTTAACCTTATCAAATCATCATGTCAAATTGGTTAAGTATATTCAAGTGGTTCATGACTTAACCCTCCCTTGTAGCATAGATTCAATAATGCACCCCAACCTCTCACATTAGACTAGTTGTTGTGGTCACTGGATTTGTCGGGCGGTTCCGGGCAGATTTACACCACAACATAGTCTAACCTCGGGTTTTAGGTGCGATATGACCAACTACCCACATTGGATCCTATTGTTTATAGTCACTGGATTCGCTGGGCGGTTCCGGGCAGATTTACACTGCAAACTCAACCCAACCTCGAGTTGGCCATTTTCAAGTTTATTCTAAGTGTCATGTCCAGGTTCAAGTTTCGAGTCTAAATTCATGTCATGTTTCATGTCAAATCGTGTCAAGTTCATGTCCCTATCCAGGTTCAAGTTATAACAATGTTCACGTTTCAAGTTTATAGTAAATTCAAGTTTGCCTAAACTACCCAAATCGTATTCCCATTGCACGTGAATTCGAATCGACAAAAACAAATCTAATTAGGGAATAACATAGAAAGAACCGGCATAAGGTGGCAAAAGTGATTATAAGTCAAGCATGGTATAACTTGAGATAAATGACTACAACAATACTAGCATATGGAATAGTGGTCTTAAATATCTAACCTAACAAAATAGGGTGATAGTCATGGTAACAGTTGACATAAGATAATAACCCCAAACTTGTGGATAACAACTAATTCAACATCACATGCATATTAACATCATGGACATGAGGGGTTTAGGTTTACAACATGTTTAGGCCCCAAATCAATTTCATATAAATATTCCCACAAGTCAAGATTCAAGATGAATAGATCCCAGGTGAATAATAGTAGATCCAAAATAATAGATCCAAAAGGAACAATAATAGACCCAAGATATACAATGACAGATCCAAGATAATTATCATACTTAGGTTCAATTTCAATTTACAACATGTCCATATTAAGTTTAAAGTTTAGATCTAAAAGTAACTGGGGCTTACAGATCGTGGTTTGAGAATTAGAAAACAAAGAGGTGATGTTGAATCTCGAGTCTAACAGAAATCCCCCAAACAGCAATACTCTACACGTAGCCTTGTTGGAGAAGAAGCAATTCCTTTTTCTCTAACTTTTCAACCAGAGTTTTAGCAGCATAAGACCAGAGAGAATTTGTGTACAGAGACTAGAGTTAGGGGCTGTTTATATAGGGGTCAGGCAAACGAATTTAAACAGAAATCGGGCTAGAAACATCAGAGTGAACTCTGACTCAAAAATGGGCTCGGCAACCAGGTCGACACCCAGGTCAACTCTATGGTCGACCTAGCCCTGGGCAGGTCAACACAATGGTCGACCCCCAGGTCGACCTGGTCCTGGGCGGGAAATTTCCCGCCCAGTCCGTTCTGGGGTTTGAATTCGAAATTTGAATTCGAATTTTGAGCTATTTTTGAACTTGAAATTTCTGAAACTTTGAAGGGTCATAACTTGGTCATACAGACTCCGATTTTCGAAAACTCGGACTCGTTTCCAAGCAGAATTTCTAGACGAACGTAATGGCGTAACCCGTTGCCCTTGATTCTTATTTTAAAAATTAATTCTGCTTTGATTTATGCTTATAGCACGTTATTAAAATACAGGTTGTTACACCATGCAGTTTAACAATTTCTTTAAAATAAATCTGCTCCAGACTCTGAGCGGTTCTATTCGATCTGACATGTATGAAATGGGCAGTCTTCGTGAGACGATCTACGATCACCCAAATACTGTCATTTCCTTTCCTGTTTCTGGGCAAACTATCTATGAAATCCATAGAAATCTGTTCCCACTTCCAACCTGGAATTTCCAACGGTTGTAATAATCCGGCGAGTTTCTGTTGATCGCTTTTGACTTGTTGACAAGTAGAACACCGACCAACGTACAAGGAAATGTCTCTTTTCATCGATCTCCCCCAGAAGGTGCGTTTGATATCGTTATACATTTTGCTCACCCTTGGATGGATACTCAGCTTGGATTTGTGACATTTATCCAGTACTTCTTTCTGAAGCTCAGATATGTTTGGAACACAAATTCAGCCTTTCAACCTCAGAATCCCATTGTTATCAACCTGAAAACTCGAGGGCTCGCCTATTTGGATTCTCTCTTTGATCTTCTGAATGAAGTGATCCTCCTTCTGAATAGAAAATATATTATCAATTAATGAAGGCGTGATGATAAGACTGGCGATGATTACATTCTTTCTGCTGAGCGCATCAGCCACAACATTGGCTTTCCCCGGAGTATATAAAATATCAAGATGATATGCCGCGAGAAATTCTAACCAACGTTGTTGCCTCGTATTCAGATCTTTCTGGGTGAATAAATACTTCAATGATTGGTGATCAGTATATAATTCAAACTTCTCACTCAATAGATAATGCCTCCAGATTTTCATAGCAAACACGATGACTAACAATTCAAGATCATGAGTTGCATAGTTCTTCTCATGCGGCTTCAACTGATGGCTAGCATAAGCGACTACTTGGCCTCTTTGCATTAATACTGCACCAAGTCCTTCTTTAGAAGCATCTATCCAGACTTTCAGGTCTTGATTGCCATCAATAATTGTTAACACTGGAGCAGTTGTCAGCCTTAACTTCAGCTTTTGGAAAGTTGTCTCACATTCTGGAGTGCAATTGAACCTTGAATGTTTCTTAGTAAGCTTCGTTGAGGAACCAGATATCTTCGAAAAATCGTTAACGAACTTCCGATAATAACTAGCCAATCCAAGAAAACTTCGGACTTCTGTGGGCGTAGTTGGCTGCTTCCAATTCTGAATAGCTGTGATCTTACTGGGATCCACAGAAATTCCTTTTTTTGATACAACGTGGCCAAGAAACTTGACTTCTTTTTGCTAGAATATTCATTTGGAAAATTTTGCTTTTAAAACATTCTTTTTGAGAATTTCTAACACTTGTTCCAAATGTTTTTCATGCTCGCTTTATGACTTAGAGAAGATTAGAATATCATCAATGAAGACCAGTACAAATTTATTTAATACTTCTCTGAATACCCGGTTCAGTAGATCGAAAAAATAAGCTGGAGCGTTACATAAGCCGAACGACATTACTAACCACTCGTAGAATAAATCTGTACCTCTGAATGCTGTCAAAGGAACACATTCTTCGGCAATACGAAGTTGATGGAAACCTGTAGCTAGGTCCATTCGTGAAAATACTTGCGCGCCATTCAATCAATCCAATAAATCATCAATTCGCGGCAATGGATATTTATTCTTTAATGTTTGCTTGTTCAAGTCACGATAATCCACACATAGTCTGAGAGTACCGTCTGACTTTGGGACAAATACCACTGATGCTCCCCAATCAGAGAAACTAGGTCTGATAAGACCCTTCCATACAAGCTGTCGAGTTAGATTTTCTAACTCTTCTTTTTCCTTCAAGGTCATCATTCGAATAGAGTGAACTACGGGCCTTTCATTCAGAATTAAAGAGATTTTGAAATCAATTTCCCTACGCGGAGGTAAGCTAACAACTTCTTCAAACACATCCGCATAATTCTTCACGATAGGGATATTTTCTATGTCAATCGGAATATTCTCCGTAACGACAGGAACAGGTTCAAATTTAGCAGGAGAAACATCAAGAGTTGACCAAAAGTCTTTTCTATCAGAATTGGGACCTTCACATGGAATGGTTATATAGTCTCCCGATTTAATCTTCGCCTTAACGACTCTGTCGGCACATTTAAACTCAGCTTCATATTTGGTTATCCAATCCTAAAATAAGATCAAATTCGGTAAAATTCATGACGATCGCGATGGTAGGGAACCGATAACGGGAAAAGGAAACCGGCACCCCACAGATCCAACTAAGATTGAGGGAACCCCTAACTGGATTATGGACAGTCATTGGTGCTTTGATCTTTTTCAAATTCAAATCCAGTTTCTTAACCACATTACTTGCAATGAAGCTTCGTGACGCACTTGTATCAAACAACACTTTAACTGGAATGTCTTTAATAGTAAGCGTGCCTTCCAAAACATCTAGCCTTGCTTTACTGACTAGGGGTGCAGGAACTTCTGCCACTTCATTTACATGTACTACCTCAGATTTCTTTAATAGCCGACATCCCTGCTTTACATGACCGGCATGATGGCAAAGATTGCATTTTCTAACCTCTTGAAACTTGCTCTTGGATCTAGATTTATCCTTCTTTCGTTTGTTCCAAGATTTGCAATTTATCGCCAAATGTCCTTGCCTATTGCAGCTTGAGCATGTGGCGGTCGTTATTGGTTCTTCCACATATTAAACCCTTTTCCTATTGACTCTAGGCTTCTTTCTGGCCCTCAGTCAGTAAAGCGAATATATTTGAATATCTTAAAGATTTTAAGTGGGGGAGATTGTAACAACCAGGAAAATCAGAACCAATTTAAAAATTTTAATTTGGCTATTTTAGTGAATTTTGAATATTTAAAATAAGTTATTTTAAATAATAACAACCAAAAGTCTATTTAAATCGATGTTGGAAAATTAATATATTTATTTTAACTATAAAACAAGGCCGGAAATGGCGCGGCAGTTTGAAAATTTGAATTCAAACTTTGACTGATTGTACAGGATGCAAAATAAAATGGATTTTAGTGAAACCAAAAATATTTAAATCCGTCTATGAATATCTTTCTAACGAATCTGAAAAATCGAAGTTTCATAGCGGGAATCAAAAGTTATGGCCAAATGAATTTTCAGAAAGGTCGCTATGGAGTTTATATAGCCCTTGAAAATTGACATTTTAACAACGACCTCCATTTTCGATGAAACCACTTTTGTTGGATCCGGGATGACAAATTATTGCTAGGTTTCAAATTCCATAATTTTTGGAGTTAATATGTGAGCGTGACAAAGGAAAATGTGTTTGGTTAATTTTAGTCAATTTGGATCGACCAGAAAATGGCCATTTTTCAAACAGTCTCCAAATGCGACGAAATCAGTTTTCTTGGGTCCGTATCGTTAAACCATAGCTAGATTTATTTTTTTGGAATTTTTGGGATCAGTATGTGGCCCCGACAAATTGAAATGTACGTTCAAATCAAATATTGAATGTTTTATATTTTAATTTGAAGAAAAACTGACTGAACTAGTCGAATGGGACTATGAAACATATTCCATTGTGTTCGGAATGGGGTTATTTAGTTAGGGACGACAGTTGTTGGGTTTGAATTGGAGTTCATTTGGAAGAGCATGTATTTTTGGAATTATAAATAGCACAGACCAATCAGAATTTTTATAAAAAATAAAAATAATATATTTTCTCACCCCCCTCCCCGCGATATACGGCGGAAACCACTTCTGACCTTCCCCCTCCAATTCCTCCTCCTACACGCGAAATTAGACCTTGCTCCAGTTGGGAATTTTGAAGAGCTCTTCATCCTCTTCAAATCAAAACCAGATTCGCCTTCTGTCGCGTCGTATTTTTCGAGATATGGGCCCTCCAACCTGCTCCGTCTCGCGTCGATTTACGCCGCCACCGCCAGTTCGAGTTCACCAACGTTGGTGGCGCCGTAAAGCTTGTTCCAAGCTCTATGCTGTGGCATAACCCGATCATCTCTAGGCGCTGCGGATTTCGAGAAAAACTAAGACCTAGATTTGAACCATTTTAGAGAGGTACGGTTTATTTTATTTTGAATTGGAAATAACACTTTAAAGCGCTACGATTTATAATTTTACAATAAAAATCATATTTTTTTGCTATGTGGTCGAAATCCAGTGAAACAAGAGACATTGGACTCGTGTGGATGCCTTCTACATTCTAGAAGAGACCGGAGATTTTTTAAAGCATCCTACAATTTTTGAAGGAGTGGAATCCAATGTGAGATTTCTGGATTATAAACGATATGAAATGACGATGTATAAATTATACGATCGATGTATGAGTTATATAAGCATTGTACACCTCATGTATAAGCGTTGTATAAGTTGTATGTGCGATGTATAAGTTATATATGCATTGTAAAAATCATATGTGCGTTGAACGGAGTTGAAATGAATTGAAATCGAAATATATTTATATATGTATATCTATATATATATATATATACTCCCCTCGTCCACAGACCATGGACGATATATATATTGGTTGTGATTGTTTGGATTTGGTTGGTGTGAAATTCGGTGAATACTACGAACGGTTGATTTGATATGATTGATTGTGGTTGAAATCCCAATAGGATTAGTTTATGGGAAAATTCGTCTACGTACGAACTAGATTATTGAAATCCCCATTGTCAAAAGCTGTGAGGCTTTAAGGTAGAGCGAGGAGCCGTACTTGGGACGTTGCCGGTTTTAACTACCCTGCTGTTATGCTGCCGAAATTTTCGGAAATATATTGATGTGTTGGAAAATATTCATGTTTGTAATAAATTGTTTTAACAATAAAAATCACATTTTTATAATGTATATGAATCGCTAAAAATATTCATGTTTGAAATAAATTGTTTTACCAATAAAAATCACATTTTTATAATGTATATGACTTTCTAAAAATATTCATGTCTGAAATAAATTGTTTTAACAATAAAAATCACAATTTTATAATATAAATGAATCGCTAAAAATATTCATATTTGAAATAAATTGTTTTAACAGTAAAAATCACATTTTATATTGTATATGAATCGCTAAAAATATTCATGTTTGAAATAAATTGTTTTAACAATAAAAATCACATTTTTATAATATATTTGAATCACTAAAAACATTCATGTTTAAAATAAATTGTTTTGACGATAAAAATTACATTTTGATTATATACATGAAGTGTTAAAAATAGTCATGTGTTGAAATGAATATTTGTTGGATAAAAATATTATTTTTATCACATGTGTAAACTGAAAAGGATTTGGAAAATCGAAGAATGAATTATATATATATATATAATTAAAATAAATCGAATAACGAAGCTGTAGTTCGTATTTTGAAATCGTGATTTCAAACAATTATTGCGGGAGATCCGACCGTCGGATTCTCCCGAGACCGTAACCGTTGGGTCCGCTTTGAAAATATCTTTCCAACGATACCAAATTTGTAAAGATCCAACGGTTAGATTTTATGAAATGTTAAATTAAAATCTGAACGAAAACAGTGCCAGAATGGATTATATATATATGTATGTAAAATTAAAATAAATTGAATAACGACGCTGTAGTTTGTATTTTGAAACCGTAACTTTAAACGATAGTACCGGGAGATCCGACCGTCGGATTTTCCCAAAAATGGAACCGTTGGGTTCGCTTTGAAAAGATCTTTCTAATGATATAATTTTTTTAAAGATCCAATGGTTAGATTTTCAAATATGTAAATCATATCTAAAGAAAACAGCGCCATGGCCGCGTTATGGCCTGAAGCGCCGTTTGAATATATTGGCTATTTATAAATAAATAAAAATAGCGATAAATTGTAAAAAAACATTATAAACGATATGAAATGGAAATAAACCGAATTTATATGGTTTATTGGATATTTGATGGTTGAATGTGTTTGACGTGAAAATTACATTAATGAACTGAATTATGGATGTCGAATAATTTAATCAGGAATTGAATTGATTTGAATTCTAAATATACGTGAGTTATTTGAAAAAGCCGAGTTAATTCTCATTTCAAATAATTGATCGACGGTTAGCAGTCAAAGATATGAAGACGGTGCAAGACCGATGATCTTCACATCGAGTGGATGGCTACTGATGCCTTTGAATGGAGTTGCTGCCCTGAAAGGGTTACAGTGGTGGTTGTCTGGACGTACTTGTTGATCGTTCGGATGTGTGAGGGCCTCTCTCCTGTATTGGACATACGGGAGAGGAATAAGGTGCTTCCGGTTTCGTTCAGACCCAGAACGGACTTGTAAATGGAAGTGTGTCTAAGGTTGTAGATTGACAACATGGCATGCTGAGATGCAGTAATCAAGGCTTTTGTTGAAAAGCAGATCCTTGTGGTTGATGATCAAAGCATGGCTTTGATACAACTAGCATTGTGTACAGCGTTGATTCGCGAGCCTCACACCCAGGTATGGACCAGAAACGGGAGAGGACCTGCGTTTCTTTCTAACTAGGAGTGGTGTTTTGGGTTTACACGCTCGGGCATTTTACTTATGTGGATAATGGATAGCGAGACGCCTCAGTTATATTGGTCGCTCCGGGGTCGATGGTTTGGTCGGATCGTCAGAGCCGGTCCACACGGAGTGGATTGAAATGCCTAAACACTGCGTTTCCCCACCCTATGGGGCGTCAACTGGTCATATCCGATCAAACCATCGGCCCAGTAGCGACCGATATAACCGAGGCGCCTCACTATCCATCATCCACATAAGTAAAATGTCAGGGCTTGTAAAACGCTGACATCACTCCTAGCTAGAAGGAAACGCAGGTCCTCTCTGAGGTCCTCTCCCGTTTTGGCCCATACCGAGGTGTGAGGCTCGTGAATCAACGCGAAACACAAAGCTAGCTACTTAAAGCCCTGCTTTGATCATCAACCACAAGACTCTGCTTTTCAACAAAAGCCTTGATCATAGCATCTCTGTATGCCACGTTGTCAACCTACAACGTCAGACACACATCCATTTACAAGTCCGTTTTGGGTCTGAACAAAACCGGAGGCACCTTATTCCTCTCCTGTATGTCCAATACAGGAGAGAGGCCATCGCACATCCGAATGATCAACAAGTATGTCCGGACAACCACCACTGTAACCCCTTCAGGGCAGCAACTCCCATCAAAGGCATCAGTAGTCATCCATTCGATGTGAAGATCATCGGTCTTGCACCGTCTTCATATCTTCGACTTCTAACCGTCGATCAATTATTTGAAATGAGAATTAACTCGGCCTTTTCAAATAATTCACGTATATTTAGAATTTCAAATCCATTAAATTCCATGGTTAAATTATTTGACATCCATAATTCAGTTCATTAATGTAATTTTCACGTCAAACACATTCAACCAACAAATAACAATTAAACTGGGTAAATTCGGTTTATTTCCATTCCATATCGCTTATAATGTTTTATATTGATTTATCGCTATTTTTATTTGTTTAAAATATAGCCCCTTTTATTCAAACGGCGCTTCAGGCCATAACGCGGCTATGGTGCTGTTTTTCTTCAAATTTGATTTACACATATCTGAAAATCTAACCGTTGGATCTTTACAAATTTTATATCATTAGAAAGATCTTTTCAAAGCGGACCCAACGGTTCCAGTTTTCGGGAAAATCCGATGGTCAGATCTCCCGATACAATCGTTTGAAACCATGGTTTCAAAATACGAACTGCCGCTTCGTTATTCGATTTATTTTAATTATATATATATAAATATAATCCGTTCATCGATTTCCAAACCATTTTCTTTTCATATATTTAATAAAAATAATGTTTTTATCCAACAAATATTTATTTCACACATGACTATTTTTAACACTTCATGTATATAATTGTTTGCGAACAAATTATGCAGTTGTAAACAACTGTAAAATCCGTTCGGCTTTCCTAAACAACAAGGATTGTTGTAGAGGGTGTCGAACTCTGGGACCAAATTATTTTATTAATAAATCCAATCAAGTTATCCCTAACTTTTGATTGGTGGAAAACAAAGAAAATAGCAGAAATTAAATAAAAGAGAGTTTTAAAAATAAGTGAAAGCAATTAGGGGATAATGAGATAGATCAGATTCATAATCATCAATGGCCAAAAGATTAACCAGATCTAATACATGTTTCTGTCACAAACATGAATCAACGATAATAGGTTTTTAGAAACAAATATGTAAATAACGACAAGTATAGCCTATGCAGGAGCTCAGCTCTACAACCATAGACTATCAGGACAGATTCACTATTTTATTTCTAAAACCCTAAATTTAGATCTAGATCTGATAAACGTTAGATCGAACACGAATATACCCTGTGAAGGAGCATAGCTCTTAAACGACACAGGATATTAAGGTTCAGATCTAACCCTTGGTTCAGCTCTAGATCTATATACATGAATTCCTCATCCTTTGGCTATGTGATTCATATTGAATCATACTATCAGCGTCATCACCCCCTAATCAAAGGGGATTAGCTAGACATAGCTAAAGAAGAAGAAAAATAGAAAATAAATAACATGAACATAAATAAAATAAACAAAAAGTAAAAAGAAAGGGAGAGAATGATTTTATTCCAAGAAGAGAATTACAGAATAAAACCTAATGTGTTCTTTACAAGACTAAGATACAATGTATTTATAACTGATATGACAAAGGCTAGCTAGCTAGTTACATAATGTGGGACTAAAGAAATAGCCTAAATAACACATAAGCCAGTGTGAACGCAGCTTTAGAGTGAGTGGTCTTTCAAATAGGCTAGTGTGAACGCAACATAAGTAAGAGGCCTTCCAAGTGAGCTAATGTGAATGCAGTTTGAGTCTTTATTGAGCCAAATCTTCTTAACTAAAATATAATTGCAACCGTTCTTCAAGCTTTAGAATCTTCAAGCTTTAGCAATTTTAAACTTCACTCTTTTTAAGCAAATTCTTCATGCTTTATCCATCAAATGCTCTAAATCAAGCTTCTTGTCAATAATCTGAAAATACAGCTATAAATACAAAGTATTTTAAAGGGAAAATAAGATAAATAAGCGGATAAAATATACACATTTACGTGTATATCAAATACCCCCACACTTATCTTTTTATTCGTCCTCGAATAAACTAAACTAAGATATGTCACACTTTCGTAGGAAACACGATTGCATTTAGCGTATGCAACAAGCCGTTAAACCTCTGGGTGTCCCCAGTAGGACGAGTGTTGTCTCGTGAGGGTTTTCAGCGGATACTACCCACAAAATCCAAAGCGTCTTATGTACGCGGATTAATCAAACAATATACTTAAGGTCTTTCATATTCCAAGGACTTTACCTGACTTCAATAATAACGGTTCAATCCCAAATTGTCCATCCCATTGTTGGTGCAAAAAATGAATAAAATTTTTCAAGCTGAATCGTAATTCCTTGATAACACTGTAATTGTCTTGAAGGTTAAGAGCGTGGTGTCAACCAAAGTTCTACACATCGACAATGTGCACCCAATCATTTCTTTATTCCTTTTTTTTTTTGGAATGATTTCGCACCAATGTAACTGTAATGTATTGGATATGAGTTATGCATAGATGAAGGAAAATTTTGTAAGTTCTAAAAATGTTATAGATAAGAGGGCAAGTGTATTAGTTGAACTTCAAATTACAAAAGATAAAGTAATACTAAGGCACATATTGACATTTTATTTCCTTTCATCTCCTCTACTACAATCCTCGCTTCCAAGTACGGTATGATGGATGTGGATGGAATGGAAATGGATGATTCATAGTCAAGAATGATGAAGACTATTTTATTCTGAGAGACTCTCTCTTTATTTCATTTTTTTTCTTTTTTCTCTTTTTTTTTCTTTTCTTTTCCCTTTTTTTCTCTTTTTTTTCATTTTTTTTCTTTTGCATGATGAATGATGAGTTGAGTTGGAATGGAATGATACCATACATTATTTCATTTGATTCCTCCTCTACTTCATGAAAGGAAAGTTTTGTGCCCTAGTTACTCTACTTCTATAACCTTAATTCAACACACAAGTCTGGATTGTTGTTATACTAAAAGCTGAAAGGAATGATAAGCAAAGTTTCGTAAGATAGATAACCCATATAAAATAAGATGTGGTATATGGTTATCCTACCTTAAAACAAGTACGGAGTGGGTGGTGTAATATTGGTATAAAAAGTGACGTTTTTTGACCTTTAAACAAAGGTTCTTGAGTATACCAATATAAGATAAACTTGTCGAAACATGGATGTAAATCGACTAAAAACTTGGGTTTGAATAATGTGGGGTATCGAAGAAGAACGCTACAATGAGTCATTTCTCCTTAATTGGGCCAAGTGGATTTTAGAACTTACGATTTTGAAAATTTGAGTGGAAAAGAAAATATTATGCATGAAAACGAACTCAGAAAATCCAACAAATGTAGGTGCAAAATCATTTTTATTTCTTGATTTTTTTTTTGATTATTTTTACTTGCACATTCTAACACGTATAACAAGGGTTGACACGCTTACTCCAGAACACGACTAACGTCTGCACAGTCTCAAGCTAGCATCTTAAAAAGACACATTACAATTCAATGAATAAATAATGTTCATTCCCCTCACCCAAAAATTCAACTTATCAAATAAGAACCAAGGTGTTATTTATGAATTTAAGTTAATCCTTGTTCAATGAATGACCTAATTCATAAAATTTGATTGCTGATGTAATGTGTATTCCCCCCCACACTTGAGTGTGACTGTGTCCTCACAATCGTTAATCAGACATATCTTAGTGAAAGGGAAATAAAATAAGAGGGTTAGCACGGCTTACCGAGTACACATGCAGAAAATACGCAGTCATCGAATAGATGAACCGGTCCATAATGGACCAATGGATCAGCCTCATTAAGATTATGAGACACAGCTGAAGCACAGAAAACCAAATCATAAAGAATTTTATATCATGTTCCAGATTTGGAAAAACAAATTTTGTTTTTTCAAAAGTTTGAGTTGCTAATTTTAAAATTTTGAGCTTACAATTGATCCTAAAATCGAATTGAATTTCTGTAGCAACTAAAGAGAGATCATCGAGCTGGGGTTCAGTGAAAGTTTCAAAAACAAAATTTGATTTGTTCAGATGATGTATAAATTGAGAGACGTGGGCATCACTCTCACCCCCACACTTGTTCTGAGAAATATTGTTCGGTTTTGCTTTGATATTTGAAATTTTGTTAACTAAAGGTTCATTCGTAGACCTAAAGTTTAAACCAAACAAATGAATTTTCAGTAAATTTCGAAATCGTGTTTTCTCAAAAACAGTGTTATTCCAAAAGGAGTTCATATACTGCAGAAATTTATCAGTGAAAAACAAGTGATCATAGTGAGGTTCAGTTGAAACGATTAAATCGCAAGGAGTTTCAACAGTTTTGGAAAAATCGTCATTGTGTTCAAGATCACATTCAACGGTTTCGTTAATATCAACCTCAAGAGTTTCAAAGTTTTCAAACATTTCATTTTCAGTTTCATACCCAACAACATTATCGTCAATCAATTCAAGAATTTTTAGCTCATCAAAGTCGTCCTCACTTGAACAGTTGTTAACAACTTCATCATTTTTGTCAAGTTGACAATCTAAAGTTGCTAAATTTTCAAAATTTTCAGAATCTGATAGAGGAAGATCAAATTGAAGATTAACGTCTTCGTTTTCAAGAGAATTAAAATTCAAATCAAGCACAGGGCTTTCAACAACTTTATTAAGATTTTCATCAATTTCAAAAGTTGTTAGTTGAAAATCGTCGATTGTGGGCAAAGGTGGATTTTTATTCGAATCGTCACAAGTTTGGATCCGATTTTGTTTCTCACGAAACTTCAAGTAATCGTCAAGTATGTTCGTTTGCTCAACAAAATCAAATTTATAATTATTTACATGAGAATTTTCACTTTGAAATTGTTGAGAACAAAAGTTTTCAGTAGCACCACAATTGAAATTATTCCCATTGCCAAAATCATTTGAAAAGTGATTTACATTTCCATTTTGAATTTGAAATTCATTTTGGAGTTCAAAATTGAATTGACAAGTGTTATAATCAGAATCATTTGAATTTGGATGTGAAATCGAATTTTGATTATTTTGAAAGCTTTCACTTGAATTGTTGCACATGTATAACTTACACAATTCATTTATTTCTTTATTTTGTTGTATGCTCAATTCAAGTAAAGATTCAATACGTGTTTCAAGAGTTGAGGGTTGATCATCATTTTGAAAATTTGGTGGTGTACAATCAGGAGTATTTTGAAAATTTTGAAAAGTCGGTGGCATAAAATCCAAATTGTTTGTACAAAAGTTGTTATTAAAATATCCATATGAATTTGGTGTAAAATTATACGGATTATAGTGATTTTCACAACTATCGTAAAATCCATTGGAAAAAGGGAATTGGGACATTTTCAAGAAGCTTCTAAAAAATTGTTAAAATTAACAAATTTGGATTATACGAATACAAGTCTGGGCCAGGTTCGGACAGGGATTATCAGTGTGCCACGAATCACCGTAGAAACACAACTGAAGGTTTAAGAACCTGTTTGAGTTCAAGACTCTACCGTTCCTTAGACACCTCAGAGAGTATCAATCCTAATTGTAAATTTAACGAATATTTTGTCCTATGAGCTTTTGGGGAATCCTCGGTTCGATTTCAAAAATAAACTTTTCAATTAATCCCACGTTCGTTTTAAAATTTTAAACCACACATCAACAGGCAAAATATTCAGTCACAGAATGAACAGTCTCAGAACCGTCACAGAACAGGAAATTGTAGAAATATTTTTTTTTACAAGCAAGCCAATCTCCTGCAGAAGATTTTTACAAGCGATTTCCATATACTTTTCTTTACAGCAGCAATCCCTGTAGAGTTAGAAAATACTCACTTTGATCGGCAGTCCGTCCAGTGCAGTTGAGTCGCGCTAGCGCGTTCACACCCCACTTGGTGTGCAACCGCTCGAACCCTGAATAGTCCGCTGCTTTCTGTTGTTGTCGCCTCCTATTATTTGCTTGACTGCGCTGCGGCACGGGTTCGGGCTAGGAGCCCGAATTTTTTTTTTTAAGTCCTTTTTCTAATTTCTACCGTACCTGCTTTCAAAAAATTTCTCCTTTTTTTTTAAGGGAGAAGAATGAATGACTTTACACCTTTAAAACAGAATTCTCGTAGGCCCAACAATCCATGAAAACAAATGTTCACTACAGGCCCAATGTATAGATCATACAACTTTAAATCACCCTAAAATGCCACTCCACAAAATTCCAATTTCAGAAAAAAGGAGGAAAGAATAAAATTCAGATTCCAAATTCAGATCGCCCCAGTGACTCAAAATTCCAAATTCAACAGTTCAACTCGCCGATTGGTTAATTTAAAACCGGATTCAATTTTTTTTCCGGCTGTTGAGAGTTTTCGATTTATGGGTTCCAGATTTTGGTAAGATGGGTATATTCGACGAGGACAAATTGTGGTGCGAGGCTTTCTGGGGTATGCGATGGGAGTTCGTAGGGGGGCTAGGGTGAACGATGGAGTTTGGGTGATGATAGATTTGTGGTTTTGGTTGATGAGATGGGTAGGGGATATGTTGGCTGAGCAGCGGTATGGTGTTGGAATTATTGGCGTGAAGAAGGGTTGTCAGGTGGTGATGTAGGATGAAGTTCACCTGAACAATAATGAACTTTGAGGAGTTTGTGACGTCAGAATTTATTCAGGGTGAAGGGAACTTTGATGTTCCGGGGTATGGAAAGTGATCTTGCCGGATGCTATGATTTGTTAAGGAGGATGACGTGAAGTGATTGGTTGGGGGTGTAGGTAAGTCTGGTGATCGAAGTTGTGTTAGTATGAAGTGGGATGGTGACAAAGTATTTTGTTATGGTTAGGGGGAACGTGTGATATGCTAGTGGGGAGTTTGCTGAGGGAAGAATTGTTTAAGTGTTTGGGAGGAAGTTGGAATTGGTGATGAACTACGAGGGAGAGGAAGGAAAGTGCTGGTGAAGGGGGCCTGCTGTATATGGTTGTGTATGTGAGTGGAGGAAGGCTTTGTATTAGGAGGAGGAGACAGTGTGTGACTGGAGTGAGTTGAAGTGGTTTGGTGAGTGAAGAGTTGAGTGGAGGCACAACAGTTTGATATAAAATATAGAGAGGAAATGCACAAAGATTTGTTTGAAGAGAATTGTACGTACAGAATTAGAAATGGAAATGGATTGCAATTGTAAAAGCAGTTTGAAATGAAAAAGCAGAATAGAGAACCTGTTAATAAGTTTTGTCAACAGAAGCTAAACTGATAATAAGTTTCAACACAGTGGGAAAAGGATCAACTGTGCACAGGATAAAGAATATGAATTTTAGCACAGCTGATTGCAAGCAAATATAAGTTGATCCCTGTCAGAAACAAAGAACAGAGACCAAAGTGCAATGTAAAGAAATCACAGAATATAACAACACTCTTTTGAGTTGAACAAGTGAAAACAGTTGTATCCAAATAACACAGTTGTTGTAATGCAAATAGACTTATGAAGATGAAATATAATTCTTGTGTATTGGATAAATGTTTTTGATAGAAATGGATATGGTCATGTAGACCAGAAAACTAAAACAGTGACTGAAACTGCAGTTAATGAACAAACAAGCACCACAACACACACAACAAAATACACTAATGAAACTGAAACAAGGGGAAGCAAAACAAATGAACAACAATTTTTTTTCTTTTGAAGAAAGAAGGCGGCAAGAGAGACAATATTTTTTTTTTATGAAGCAAGGCAGATTTATAGTGGAGGAAGATCTTGTAGGAGAGATGGACAAGAAAACAAGACAGAAAAGGAATAAGTTTTGCAGAAGTTTTTTTTTTTTTGGAAGAAAACTAAAGAAAAGAGAAAGAAAAAAAATATATAACCCGAAGGATTAAAAAATAAAAATTATTTTGGTCCCCGGCAATGGCGCCAAAATTTGTTTGCGAACAAATTATGCAGTTGTAAACAACTGTAAAATCCGTTCGGCTTTCCTAAACAACAAGGATTGTTTTAGAGGGTGTCGAACTCTGGGACCAAATTATTTTATTAATAAATCCAATCAAGTTATCCCTAACTTTTGATTGGTGGAAAACAAAGAAAATAGCAGAAATTAAATAAAAGAGAGTTTTAAAAATAAGTGAAAGCAATTAGGGGATAATGAGATAGATCAGATTCATAATCATCAATGGCCAAAAGATTAACCAGATCTAATACATGTTTCTTTCACAAACATGAATCAACGATAATAGGTTTTTAGAAACAAATATGTAAATAACGACAAGCATAGCCTATGCAGGAGCTCAGCTCTACAACCATAGACTATCAGGACAGATTCACTATTTTATTTCTAAAACCCTAAATTTAGATCTAGATCTGATAAACGTTAGATCGAACACGAATATACCCTGTGAAGGAGCATAGCTCTTAAACGACACAGGATATTAAGGTTCAGATCTAACCCTTGGTTCAGCTCTAGATTTATATACATGAATTCCTCATCCTTTGGCTATGTGATTCATATTGAATCATACTATCAGCGTCATCACCCCCTAATCAAAGGGGATTAGCTAGACATAGCTAAAGAAGAAGAAAAACAGAAAATAAATAACATGAACATAAATAAAATAAACAAAAAGTAAAAAGAAAGGGAGAGAATGATTTTATTCCAAGAAGAGAATTACAGAATAAAACCTAATGTGTTCTTTACAAGACTAAGATACAATGTATTTATAACTGATATGACAAAGGCTAGCTAGCTAGTTACATAATGTGGGACTAAAGAAATAGCCTAAATAACACATAAGCCAGTGTGAACGCAGCTTTAGAGTGAGTGGTCTTTCAAATAGGCTAGTGTGAACGCAACATAAGTAAGAGGCCTTCCAAGTGAGCTAATGTGAATGCAGTTTGAGTCTTTATTGAGCCAAATCTTCTTAACTAAAATATAATTGCAACCGTTCTTCAAGCTTTAGCAATTTTAAACTTCACTCTTTTTAAGCAAATTCTTCATGCTTTATCCATCAAATGCTCTAAATTAAGCTTCTTGTCAATAATCTGAAAATACAGCTATAAATACAAAGTATTTTAAAGGGAAAATAAGATAAATAAGCGGATAAAATATACACATTTACGTGTATATCAATAATAAAAATGTAATTTTTATCGTCAAAACAGTTTATTTACAACATGATTATTTTTAACACTTCGTATATATTATAAAATGTGATTTTTATTTTTAAAACAATTTATTTCAAAAATGAAGATTTTTAGCGATTCATATTTGTTATAAAAATGTGATTTTTATTGTTAAAACAATTTATTTCAAAAATGAAGATTTTCAGCGATTCATATATATTATAAAAAATGTGATTTTTATTAATCTGGCAATTTACCGTTACATTTTATATTGTCATCACCATACAAGCCTCTCACTCGTATGGTAAACCTTCAACCTCGTCACATAAGCTCCAAATGCTCATGTGGTATATGATAAAGTATGTTATCTTCAAGATGTATGCTATGTAGTGTAGTTCGAAATTAATTGTTACTATCCTATGGCGATGTTTATTATTACACACAGAATAATCAGCACTTTAACTGGAATGTCTTTAACAGTAAGCATGCCTTCCAAAATAGCTGGCCTTGCTTTACTGACTGAGGGTGCAGGAACTTGGAATATATCACATAATCATCAAACCTGATTTCAAACCATGGATTAATAGGAACCAACGGTATCACAAAATCTAACCGTTTCATAATTGAACCGTGTTTATATATTGATATTATGAGAATGACTCGTTAGAGATAGGATTAGTAGTATCCTAGAACAAGTGTGAAGAGTATATTTTTAAAAATGAAAACAAACTTTGTTTTGAAAATTTAAACCTTATTTTACGTATTTGAATATTTATTTAAATTGATTTGGACAATCTAGTATATGAAGATTTTGCATATACGCCTAGCTAGCGGGTATTGGGATGATATTGGACATACACTAATCCCAATAATTAGCTGTATGTCGATCGAATGATTGACAGGCTGTGTAAGCGTCAAATACTTATATTTGATGCTTATGCAGTGTAGAATGCACTGTGGATGATGTTTGACTGTGTTTGATTGTTGTTATGTACATGTATGTATGAAATCCATATAAATCAAATTATATGGTATTGGCTGTGTCTGATTCCAGCTCAGAAAGAATGAATATTTTAAAATAACGAATATTTTAAAATAATGAATATTTTAAAATAATATTCGGTAAAAGATCAAAATCTGATTTTGATGTCCTATTTGGGATGGACACGAATTTATTTAAATATATAAAGCCGTGTTGATTAGATTAACGCCAATTTGACGTGAACGATACTTATATCGATTTTATTCATTTTTATAATGAATATTGAAAAGAAAATTATTTCGAAATCTAATGTTTTAAAAATACTATCATTTATATATCGATGATATGGAATATTCAATTTTGATTAGAAATTGAATGTGAAGTTGAAATCGTTTTGAAAACGAATTTAAAATGATTTATAAAATACGTTTTAAAAGGAAATCGATATAATATATATAATGGCCTGAGTAGAACGCGCCGTGCTGCGGTGATTCACCAATTTCGACCATTGACTTCGAATGGACATTACGGGAGATCCAACTGTCGGATTCTCCTAAAACCGGAACCGTTGGGTTCGTATCGAAAAGAGCCTTCTAATGAATATTAGAGATTTGAAATCTAATGGTTGGATTTGGAATTATGTCCAAATCAAATTTGGAAAAGGTCACTGTAAGTGTAGTTCGATGGCCGTTTATGGAAATCGACTGTACGGGCCTTGATAAAATTATTAAAAAATATCAGTAATTAGTGTAGAATCATAAGAAATGATTTGGAAAGAATTGGGACAAAAAAATCCATATTTGAAAAGATAAAAATATATTTTTGTCGAAATGAACTAGTTTTGAACTAGAATTAAAAATCCAATATTTTTAAATAAATCGGTTGGATTTGAAATGGTTTTAAAAATAACCTGGATTTCCAATATATGAATTGGAATGGATTTGAATCGATATTATCTTCGTAGTATTTCGATATTGGATTCCGTGATTATACGAATATTGTGGAGGAATTTGGAAGATATAGATATATCGTTATTCCAATACGATATTTAATGATTTCAGAATTTGATATTGAATATAAGCCGATATATTTTCTATTCCGATCCCTGTATTTAATATCAAATTGGATTTTGGGTTTGTCATGAATGGTATCTTTAGTAATACTGTTCTTAAACCCAGTGGAATTAAAAAAATTAGAAACTGACTGGAAATTAGTTAAGTTGAATGGTTTCCTGGGTATTTATCTGATGTTGGTTTCGGCCTTCGGGGTTAACACTTAGGGAATTGTTCTCTTCTAATTTACGGTTAGAGACTGATGGAATGTGAATTGGGTTTGTTGTGAACTGTGTTTTAGCGACATTCGTTCTTTAACCCGATTTACAGTGAAATGGGATTTGAAATTTATAAATCTTTTGTTAAGATTTAAAGGAGATTTTCCAAAGTAAAGTTTTCCAATTTAACATATTAAATTGGAATTAAATGGAATTAAATTTGGTAATAACCGAAGTACGCTTCTGTAGAGGAAGACGGTTAATATATATGGAATTTAAAAGGACTTGTCGTTATTCCATTTATATTATCGGTTGGATATGGAGGTTTATATCGATTATATATATCGATTGGTTTTCCATGAAGATTCCATTGTTAGTGGAATGTGATTTTGGGTTGTCGTGAATGGTATCTTTAATAATACTGTTCTTAGACCCAATGGACTTGAGAAAATCAGAAACTAACTGGAGATTAGTTAAGTTGAATGGTTTTCTGGGTATTGATCTGATGTTGGTTTCGGCCTTCGGAGTTAATACTTAGGGAATTGTTCACTTGCTAATTTACGGTTAAAGGCTGATGGAATGGAATGTGATTTTGGGTTTATCGTGAACCGTGTTTTAAATGACATTGGTTCTTTAACCCAGTTAAAGACAGGATATGATTTCCCAAGTTAAACAATCGTTAATATTGATTTTTGGGAAGATTAAAACCAAGTGGATTTTTAATGCATCTTTAATTAGATTGAAATGATATCCAAAAGAAGATTAAAGAATAAATTTAAAGAATTTATCTTTGATAAAATTAATGGGAACCTTTCCCAAAGTATTAGAATATTTGAATAAAAGAATATTCTGGATTGGAATAAGGCGTATGTTGTGTTTTATAACACTTGTTTATTATATACGCGAGTTATTCGGAGCGACCGGGTTTATCCCATTCTGAATAACTGATTCGACGATGTGTCGAGGATGAAGACGGTGGTCGAAGACCGGAGGTCTTCACATCGTTTAGATGATTACTGATGTCTTGATTGGGTTGTACACCCAAGACAAGGTAATAAGTGGTGATCGTCTAGACGTACTTGGAGATCGACTGGTATGCGAGGACCTCTCCCCTGTATTGGACATATGGGAGAGGAATAAGGTGCCTCCGGTTTCGTTCAGTCGCAGAATGAACTTGTAAATGGATGTGTGTCTGACATCGGATTTCATTTTGTGTGATTGATATACATCAGTTGCATAGCGTGAATTGCCTATGCGACGTGCTGAGATGCAAACGATCAAGGCTTCAGTTGAAAAGTAGAGTCTTGTGGTTGATGATCAAAGCACGGCTTTAATATAGCGTAGCTTTGTGTAGCGTTGATTCGCGAGCCTCACACCCAGGTGTGAACTAGAAACGGGAGAGGACCTCAGGGAGGGCATGCGTTTCCTTCTAGATAGGAGTGGTGTCAGCGTTTTACTAGCCCTGACATTTTACTTATGTGGATGATGGATTGCGAGGCGCCTCAGTTATAACGGTCGATCCGGGGCCGATGGAGTCATTTGGCTCATTTATGCCCCATAGGGCGGGGAAACATAGTGTTCGGGCATTTTAATCCACATCAAGTAGACCGGGCCTGACGATCCAAGGGACGATGCGTTCTGTTCCTGAGACATGGGACAGATTGTCTCGAAGCGGTAAGGACGATCCCTTCCATTGGTTCACAGATGGAAATCCAACTTCCAATACGTGACAATTGCGGTTTTGATTGTAGAGGCTAGTATTGGCGACATTATACATGGTGACCATGCCATCTAGGATTGATACATTTATATTTGAAATTGTTTTATACACTATGCACTTATAATAGTATCAAATGATTTGTTTTAAACGTACCAAGCATGCTTGGCTATTATAAGGGAAAACCCGATCCTTCGGCTTGCGTTGCATTGTGTGATGGGACATGGGTCTTATAATAGCTTCATTTTTCCAAAAAGCATTGCGCTGTTTTGCTTTATGCACTGGTATTCTTGGGAGGAAACCCGTTCCGTGTTATACGGCGTGGTCTCTTTATGTATCTGATTTAAAGTAAAGTTTTAAATAACTGTTTTAGTTCTCACACCAGTCACATGACTGACCTAGAGTTTATTGTTTTAACCTAAACTCTGGGTGACCCTATTTTCCACACAGGCAGCTTGTAGTTTTGGTTTTGCAGATTTATGTTCACAGGATCCTGGTTTACAGCTGGAATGATATTCGGAAAGCTCTGTATCCATATATTCCTTTCAGTTGTGTTTTGTATTATTTTCCGCTGCATCGTAACTTGTAAATCTCTGATATTTAGTAAATTTGTAATATTTATTCATAGTCTATATATTCTTGTATTCTGAAGTAAATTGTTGTAATAACAATGAAATGTTCTTCTGTTTGTGTTCCGATTGGTCTAGTCCTCAAAGCAATTCGTTCTTTCCCCTGCAACGCAAACCGGAGGATATGGTTTTACCTTATAATGGCCAAAATATGCTTGATACGAATAAAACAAAAGCATTTGATATTATTACTAGTGTTTATATGTTTCAAAAACAATTTCAATCATAAGTATCAATCATAGACGGCATAAATGCCCCATACCACTATGTCGCCATATATAGGTATACAATCAAAACCGCACGATGTCATATTTGGAAATTGGATTCCGTCATGAACCAAGGCAAGGGATCATCCTTACCGCTTCGAGACGTTCTAGACCGCCCCTCAGGATCAGGACGCATCGACCCTTGAATCGTCGGGGCCGGTCCACACGGAGTGGATTAAAATGCCTAAACACTGCGTTTCCCCGCCCTATGGGGCATCAACTGGTCATATCCGACCGAACCATCGGCTCCGAAGAGACCAAAGTAACCGAGGCCTCGCTTTCCATCATCCATATAAGTAAAATGCCCGGATGTGTAAAACCCAAAGCACCACTCCTAGCTAGATGGAAACGCATGTCCTCCCTGATGTCCTCACCCGTTTCTGGCTCATACCGAGGTGTGAGGCTCGCGAACCAATGCTAAACACAAAGCTAGATATTTAAAGCCATGTTTTGATCATCAACCACAAGACTCTGCTTTTCAACAAAAGCCTTGATCACAGCAACTCTGTATGCCACGTTGTTAATCTACAACGTCAGATACACATCCATTTAAAAGTCTGTTCTGGGTCTGAACAAAACAGGAGGCACATTATTCCTCTCCCATATGTCCAATACAGGAGAGAGGCTCTCGCACATCCAAACGATCAACAAGTACGTCCGGACAACCACCATTGTAACCCCTTCAGGGCAGCAACTCCCATCAAAGGCATCAGTAGTCATCCATTCGATGTGAAGATCATCGGTCTTGCACCGTCTTCATATCTTTGACTTCTAACCGTGGATCAATTATTTGAAATGAGAATTAACTCGGCCTTTTCAAATAATTCACATATATTTAGAATTTCAAATCAATTCATTTTCATGGTTAAATTATTTGACATCCATAATTCAGATCATTAATGTAATTTTCACGTCAAACACATCTAACCATCAAATATCCAATAAACCGGGTAAATTCGGTTTATTTCCATTTCATATCGTTTATAATATTTTATAACAATTTATCGCTATTTTTATTTATTTAAAAATGTCCAATTTATTCAAACGACGCTTCAGGCCATAACGCGGCCATGGCACTGTTTTTCTTCAGATTTGATTTACACATATCTGAAAATCTAACCATTGGATCTTTACAAATTTTATATCATTAGAAAGATCTTTTCAAAGCGAATCCTATGGTTCCAGTTTTGGGAAAATCCGACGGTCGGATCTCCCGGTACAATCGTTTGAAGTTACGATTTCAAAATACGAACTACAGCATCGTTATTCGATTTATTTTAATTATATATATATATATATATATAATCCGTTATGGCGCTTCTTTCATTCAGATTTGAATTAAACATTCCAGATAATCTAACTATTGGATCTTTACAAATTTGGTGTCGTTGGAAAGATATTTCCAAAGCGGACCCAATGGTTTCGGTTTCAGGAAAATCCAATGGTCGTATCTCCCGCAATAATCGTTTAAAATTATGATTTCAAAATACGAACTATAGCTTCGTTATTCGATTTATTTTAATTATATTTATAAATATATATACATAAATATAACCCGTTCTTCGATTTCCAAACCATATTCATTTCATATATTTGATAAAAATGTTATTTTTATCGTACAAATATCAATTTTGACACATGACTATTTTTTATACTTCATATATATAATAAAAATGTGACTTTTATTATCAAAACTATTTATTTCAAACACGATTATTTTATATACTCCATATCGATGAAAAAAAAGTGATTTTTAATGTTAAAACAATTTATTTCAAACACGATTATAAAAATGTGAATTTTATTGTTAAAACAATTTATTTCAAACACAATCATAAAAATGTGATTTTTTATTGTTAACACAATTTATTTCAAACACGATTATAAAAATGTGATTTTTATTGTCAAAACAATTTATTTCAAACATGATTATTTTATATACTTCAAATCGATGATAAAAATGTGATTTTTATTGTTAAAACAATTTATTTCAAACATGAATATTTTAACAATTCATATATATAATAAAAATGTGATTTTTATTATCAAAACAATTTATTTCAAACATGAATATTTTATATACTTCGTACATACAATAAAAATGTTATTTTTATCGTTCAAACCATTTTATTTCGCACACTCGATAAAAAAATTATTTTTATCGTTCAAACCATTTTATTTCATACATTTGATAAAAATGTTATTTTTATCGTTCAAACCATTTTATTTCAAAAATGAATATTTTTCCCATACATGAATGTATTTCAATACATGAATATAAATCGAACATAGTAATATTTCAGAAAATTTCGGCAGCATAACGTCAGGGTAGTTAAAACCGGCACCGTCCCGAGTACGACTCCTCGCTCTACCTTAAAGCCTCGCAGCTTTTGACAATGGGGATTCCAATATCTAGTTTGTATGCAGACGAATTTTCCCATAAACTAATCCAATTTGGTTTCAACCACAATCAATCATATCAACCATTCATATTTATCAACCAAATTTCACATCAACCAAAATCCAAACAATCACAACCAATATATATCGTCCATGGTCTGTGGACGAAGGGAGTGTGTGTGTGTGTGTGTATATATATATATATATATATATATATACGTATATAAATATATTTCAATTTCATTCAACGCACATATGATTTTTACAACGCATATATAACTTATACATCGCACATACAACTTATACAATGCTTATACATGAGGTGTACAACGCTTATATAACTCATACATCGATCGTATAATTTATACATCGTCATTCCATATCGTTTATAATTCAGAAATCTCACATTGGGTTCCACTACTCCAAAAATTGTAGGAAGCTCAGAAAAATATCTGGTCTCTTCTAAAATGTAGAGGACGTCCATACGGTCCTGGTGTCTCTTGTTTCACTGGATTTCGACCATATAGCAAAAAGATATGATTTTTAGAAGTTTGCAACGCTTTTAAATGTTATATTCAGTTTAAATAAAACAAACCGTACCTTTTCTGTTTTGATTCGAATCTAGGTTTTGATTTATCGGCCAATTCGTTCAGCTTGAGGTCATTATACATTTTACTAACCCCTGGATGGATACTGAGCTTGGACTTGTGACACTCGTCCATTACTTCTCTTTTGAGCTCAAGGATGTCGGGAACACAAATTCTTCCTTTCAATGTCAGAACTCCTGCGCTATCCACTTGGAAACTAGAGACTTCGCCCCTTTGAATTCTTTTGATCATCTCTTTAACAAAACTATCGTCTTTCTGGAGAATAGTTATTTTATCAACCAACAATGGTGTAATAATAAGATTGGCGATGATCACATTCTTTCTGCTGAGCGCATCAGCCACAACATTGGCTTTCCCCAGAGTTTACAAAATATCATGATCGTATGCTGCGAGAAATTCTAGCCAACGCTGATGTCTCATATCCAGGTCTTTCTGGGTGAATAAATACTTCAGTGATTGATGATCGGTATATAATTCAAACTTCTCACCCAATAGATAATGTCTTCAGATTTTCATAGCAAACACGATGGCTAACAATTCAAGGTCATGAGTTGCATAATTCTTCTCATGTGGTTTCAATTGACGGCTAGCATAAGCGACTACTTGGCCTCTTTGCACTAGTACTGCACCAAGACCTTCTTTAGAAGCATCTGTCCAGTCTTTCAAGTTCTGATTGCCATCAATAATTGTTAATACTAGAGCAGTTGTCAGTCTTAATTTCAGCTTTTGGAAAGCTGCCTCGCATTCTGGAGTCCAATTGAACCTTGAATGTTTCTTAGTAAGCTTCGTTAAGGAACTGGATATCTTCGAAAAATTCTTAACGAACTTCTGATAATAACTAGCCCACCCGAGAAAACTTTGGACCTCTGTGGGTGTAGTTGGCTGTTTCCAATTCTGAACAGTTGTGATCTTACTGGGATCCACAGAAATTCCTTCTTTCGATACAACGTGGCCAAGGAAATTGACTTCTTCTTGCCAGAATATATATTTGGAAAATTTGGCTTTTAAAACATTCTTTCTCAGAATCTCTAACACTTGTTCCCAAATGTTTTTCATGCTCGCTCTCTTACTTAGAGAAGATTAGAATACATCAATGAAGACCAGAACAAATTTATTCAATACTTCTCTGAGTACCCGGTTCATTAGATCGACAAAATACGCTGGAGCGTTACATAAGCCGAACGGCATTACTAACCACTCGTAGAATAAATTTGGACCCCTGAATGCTGTCAAAGGAACACACTCTTCGGCAATTCGAAGTTGATGGAAACCTGTAGCTAGGTCCATTCGTGAAAACACTAACACGCCATTCAATCGATCCAACAAATCATCAATTCGCGGCAATGGATATTTATTCTTCAATGTCTGCTTATTCAAGTCACGATAATCCACACATAGTCGGAGAATACCGTCTGACTTTGGGACAAACACCACTACTGCTCCCCAATCAGAGAAACTAGGCTTGATCAGACCCTTCCATACAAGCTGTCGAGTTTGATTATCTAACTCTCCTTTTTCCTTCAAATTTAAAACGATTAAGCAAACATTAATGAATAAATATCCATTGCCACGAATTGATGATTTATTGGATCGATTGAATGGCGCGCAAGTATTTTCATGAATGGACCTAGCTACAGGTTTCCATCAACTTTGTATTCCCGTAGAAAGTGTTCCTTTGACAACATTCAGAGGTCCAGATTTATTCTACGAGTGGTTAGTAATGTCGTTCGGCTTATGTAACGCTCCAGCTTATTTTGTCGATCTAATGAACCGGGTATTCAGAGAAGTATTGAATAAATTTGTACTGGTCTTCATTGATGATATTCTAATCTTCTCTAATTCAGAAAGCGAGCATGAAAAACATTTGGAACAAGTGTTAGAAATTCTCAGAAAGAATGTTTTAAAAGCAAAATTTTCCAAATGTATATTCTGGCAAGAAGAAGTCAAGTTTCTTGGCCACGTTGTATCAAAAGAAGGAATTTCTGTGGATCCCGGTAAGATCACAGCTATTCAGAATTGGAAGCAGCCAACTACGCCCACAGAAGTCCGAAGTTTTATTGGATTAGCTAGTTATTATCGGAAGTTCATTAAGGATTTTTCGAAGATATCTAGTTTTTTAATGAATCTTACTAAGAAACATTCAAGGTTCAATTGGACTCCAGAATGTGATACAGCTTTCCAAAAGCTGAAGTTAAGGCTGACAACTGCTCCAGTTTTAACAATTATTGATGGCAATCAAGACCTGAAACTCTGGACAGATGCTTCTAAAGAAGATCTTGGTGCAGTATTAATGCAAAGAGGCCAAGTAGTCGCTTATGCTAGCCGTCAGTTGAAGCCGTATGAGAAGAACTATGCAACTCACGATCTTGAATTGTTAGCCATCGTGTTTGCTATGAAAATCTGGAGGCATTATCTACTGGGTCAAAAGTTTGAATTATATACTGATCACCAATCATTGAAGTATTTATACACCCAGAAAGATCTGAATATGAGGCAATAACGTTGGTTAGAATTTCTCGCGGCATATGATCTTGTTATTTTATATACTCCGGGGAAAGCCAATGTTGTGGCTGATGCGCTCAGCAGAAAGAATGTAATCATCGTCAGTCTTGTCATCACGCCTTCATTGATTGATAATATATCTGCTCTTCAGAAGGAGGATCACTTCATTCAGAAGATCAAAGAGAGAATCCAGAAAGGCGAGCCCTCGAGTTTTCAGGTTGATAACGATACGATTCTGAGGTTGAAAGACCAAATTTGTGTTCCAAACATATCTGAGCTCCGGAAAGAAGTACTGGATGAATGTCACAAATCCAAGCTGAGTATCCATCCAGGGGTGAGCAAAATGTATAATGATATCAAACGCACCTTCTGGCGGAGATTGATGAAAAATGACATTTCCTTGTACGTTGGTCGGTGTTCTACTTATCAACAAGTCAAAAGCGATCAACAGAAACTCACCGGATTATTACAACCGTTGGAAATTCCAGGTTGGAAGTGGGAACAGATTTATATGGATTTCATATATGGTTTGCCCAGAACCAGGAAAGGAAATGACAGTATTTGGTTGATCATAGATCATCTCATGAAGACCGCCCATTTCATACCTGTCAGATCGAATAGAACCGCTCAGAGTCTGGCGTAGATTTATTTTAAAGAAATTGTTAAACTGTATGGAGTTTCCATGAGTATCGTTAGTGATCGTGACCCGATTTTTGCTAGTAAATTCTGGGAAGCATTCCAAGCAGAATTGGGAACGAAACTAAACTTGAGCACCGCCTATCATCCTCAAACAGATGGCCAAACTGAGAGGGTGAACCGTATACTAGAAGATTTATTACGGGCTTGTGTTATTGATTTTGGCAGATCATGGGAAGACCACTTGCATTTGGCTGAGTTCTCATACAACAACTGCTACCAATCGTGCCTGATAATGTCGCCATTCGAAGCGGCAGTTCGTATTTTGAAACTGTGATTTCAAACGACTATACCAGGAGATCCGACCATCGGATTTTCCCAAAACCGAAACCGTTGGGTTCTCTTTGGAAATATCTTTCCAAAGATACCAACTTTGCAAAGATCCAACGGTTAGATTGTGTGAAATGTTTAATTCAAATCTGAATTAAAACAGCGCCAGAATGGATTATATTTATATATATTTATTTTTTTGAAAATTGGTTCTCTTTATTATACTAAAAAAGCAGTACAAGATATATCAAAAGCATAAAACAAGAAATACAAGTAAAGTAACTAAATAAAAAAAACAAAAACATAAGTTCGGCACGTGATTAAGCCAATATCCCGCAATAACGTGCAGCAGACTGCACCTCCCCGAACCAGTTACTCCTCCTGAGCTTGATCTCCCTCAATAACAAGTAGAATCCAGACACTTATTTTTCCTTGATGATACTGAAGTTAGAAAGAATACTTGCATAAAAGAATCCATGTTGATAATCATTTTGGCCAAATTACTGGTGTATGTGAGCTGTCACCATTCCTTCAAACTACAACAGGCCGAATTGACCTCTGCCCCTACATGGCAACAGTAAAGATCGAGGCACTAAATTTCTGAAAACCATGTGAAAACCAACCAAATTGTTAACGCTTGAAGAACTTCATCCAATCTCCCCAGTTGCATCAAACCAACAAATATGACCAGTTTCCACTTTTACTCGTATCTATCTAAGAATTTTCATAGTGCCTATCAATCTAACCCAACTTCAGATTAGCAGCTTATATAACCAACTGAAATCTCAACAATAAAGCAACCGATCGTCATTCCATAATCCAAAGTAGCACTTTTAGCCAAACAATTTGTAAAATGCACATCAAAACAGCATATAAGTGTAGATAGCACCTACATTCAGTAAAAACTAAAATCCCAAAAGAAAATCCAATTCCGATCACTAAGTCTGGTTGATGATTCAAAAACAAACTGTAAATCAATCTTAGTACCAAAATTAGATTTCTTATATACACTGAAAGGAATCCAAGTGCCATCTACAAACCAAAAACATTTGCCCTGATCTGCCTACTATGAGTTATCAACATGATAAATCCAAACAATCTGACCAATCGAACATACCTCGATCATTTTCATCAGGATACATCATATTCTGGAGAACGTGAAATAGAGGACAAGAATAAACAGATGTAAATCAATAACCTCTACTCATGGACATTCAACCAAACACCCTATCCAGTATCCAAATATTGATTTCAATCTCATAAACGGGTAACATGACGTTTATTAACTTGCTGAAATACTGATTAAAATACTGAAAACTTCCTTGATCCTAAAAATAACTTTATGAATCAAACGGAAGTCATCATCAAGTAGAAGGTGATTGGAGAAAAACTCATAAGAAACGGTGACCTTCCCCAAAGATGTATAAATCCAACTCGAGAAAACCAAAATAAACCAACCAAGTTATATTATAGGACAATTAATATCCAGTATGAACGAAAGTCTAAAACTACTCAGAATCCAATTATACCAAGATCTATACCAAAATAATCTTACCCAAATCAACTGATCTTAAAATAGCTCGAAAATGGAAGATCGGTTGGATAACTTGGAACTGAAGCTGATTCAGCTGCGCCGGCCATGCCGAATCCCAAATTAATGATGTCTTGATAATCCAAGCTCAAACTAATCAGATCCGACAGATTGGATAGATGGAGATCAAACCGGAATATAGATCTAATGGTAGAGTAATAGATCTGACACTTCGTGAAAATTAGGGTTATAAGATGAAATAAAGGTGAAAATCAAATGGAAATCAAGTGTTTTATCAACGAAGAAATTGTTGAAATTTGCAGAAATAAAGCGGTGAGAAGAAGCGATTTAAAGAAGGTAGAAAGGATGCTCACGCATGGCGAAAGCAAGTGAAGTTTTCACATGTCGCCATTAACGAGCTTTTGGATTATACATATATATATATAATAAATGTAATTAAAATGAATCGAATAACGATGCTGCATTTCGTATTTTGAAATCGAAACTTTAAACGATTGTACCAGGAGATCCGACCGTCGGATTTTCCCAAAACTGGAACCGTTGGGTCCGCTTTGAAAAGATCTTTCTAATGATATAAAATTTGTAAAGATCCAATGGTTAGATTTTCAGATATGTGTAAATCAAATCTGAAGAAAAACAGCGCCATGGCCGCGTTATGGCCTGAAGCGCCGTTTGAATAATAGGGGCTATATTTTAAATAAATAAAAATAGTGATAAATCATTATAAAACATTATAAATAATATGGAATGGAAATAAACCGAATTTACCCAGTTTATTTGATATTTGTTGGTTGAATGTGTTTGACGTGATAATTACATTAATGAACTGAATTATGGATGTCAAATAATTTAACCATGGAATTGAATGGATTTGAAATTCTAAATATACGTAAATTATTTGAAAAGGCCAAGTTAATTCTCATTTCAAATAATTGATCGACGGTTAGAAGTCGAAGATAGAAGACGGTGCAAGACCGATGATCTTCACATCGAATGGATGACTACTGATGCCTTTGATGGGAGTTGCGGCCCTGAAGGGGTTATAGTGGTGGTTGTCCGGACGTGCTTGTTGATCGTTCAGATGTGCGAGGGCCTCTCTCCTGTATTGGACATACGGGAGGGGAATAAGGTGCCTTCGGTTTCATTCAAACCCAGAACGGACTTGTAAATGGATGTGTGTCTGACGTTGTAGGTTGACAACATGGCATACAGATATGCCATGAACAAGGCTTTTGTTGAAAAGCGGAGTCTTGTGGTTGATGATCAAAGTAGGGCTTTAAGTAGCTAGCTTTGTGTTTGGCGTGGATTCGCAAGCCTCACACCCCATTATGGGCCAAAAACGGGAGAGGACCTCAGGGAGAACCTACGTTTCCTTCTAGCTAGGAGTGGTGTCAGCGTTTTACAAGCCCTGACATTTTACTTATGTGGATGATGGATCGCGAGGCACCTCAGTTATATCGGTCGCTACTGGGCCAATGGTTTGGTCGGATATGACCAGTTGACGCCACATAGGGCGGGGAAACGCAGTGTTCAGGCATTTTAATCCACTCCGTGTGGACCAGCCCTGACGATCCAAGGTGCAGTTGCGGCTGTATCCTGAGGGGCGGGCTAGAGCGTATCGAATTCGGTAAGGACGATCCCTTGCCTTGGTTCATGATCGTAATCCAATTTCCAAATACGACATCGTGCGGTTTCGATTGTAAACCAATATATGGCGACATGATATATGGTACCCATTCCATCTATGATTGATACTTATGATTGAAATTATTTTTGAAACATATAAACACTAGTAATAATATCAAATGCTTTTGTTTTATTCGTATCAAGCATATTTTGGGCATTATAAGGTAAGACTCTATCCTCCGGTTTGCGTTGCATTGTGTGATGAGAACTGAGTTGGCTTCATTTTTGTAAAAAGCATTGCGATGTTTAATTGATTTACTTGTTTTAAGCACCGGCAATCCAATGGAGTAAACCCGTTCCGCGTTAGCGGCGTGGTTCTATGACTGGCCTTATTATAAAGTAAGTTTAGTAGGTTTCTCATACCAGTCCCATGACTGACTCGTAGTTTGTTTCACTTGCAAACTCGGGTACCCTATTTTATACACGGGCAGCCTTGTATTCAGGTTTTAGCCGGCTCTCTCTGGATAGCTATGGAGCTGAAGATGGATTCTATCACTTCTTTCTTTTTTTGCTGTTTAGCTCATGTTGTACATATTATGTTTTGACTCCGCTGTAGACATTTTATGTAAAACTGAAATGTATTTTGTACTAAGTATGATCCTGTATACTGTGTAACTCTGATGATTATGTTTATCCAGTATATTTTGATGTACATTATCTTGTGTATTTATATGTATCTGTTCTGCTGTTATTTTTTTATGTGTTATATTCCAAAGATTACCCTTGCCACCGTGGAACGGGGGTTTGGGGTCATCAAAACGTGGTATTTATTTTACACCCCCTTGGTACGTTTAAAACAGATCATTTGATACTATTGTAAGTGTATAGTGTTTAAACAACTTCAAATATAAATGTATCAATCATAGGCGGCATGGGTACCATCTATCATGTCGCCAATACTAGGCTCTACAAATAAAACCGAAATATCACGTATTGGAAATTGGATTTCCGTCATGAGTCGAGGCAAGGAGCAAGCTCCTCACTGCTTTGAGACACTCTAGCAAATGCCCCAGGACTACACACTCTAGGTAGCCCTTGGAATCGGTTGGGCCGGTCCTCCGTTGCGTTTGAGGATTAGTTATTCCGGAACACACGTTTCCCGGTCCTATCCATCGGCTCCGCAGAGACCGATGTATCCGAGGCGCCTCACATTCCAACATCCATAAGGGTATAATAATCAATGTTGTTAGGGCTAGTAAAATGCTGACACCACCCATAACTAGAAAGAAACATCATGTTCTCCCAGCGGTCCTTATCCCGTTTTTAACTCATACCGAGGTGTGAGGCTCGCGAATTAACGCCATACACAAAGCTACGATGTATTAAAGCCGTTCTTTGATCATCAACTACAAGACTCTGCTTTTCAACAAAAGCCTTGATCACTGCATCTTAGCATGCCACACAAGCAATTCATGCCATGCGACTGATATCTATCGATATATAACCTCTGAGCTCGTACATCTCAGAGAAGGGCGTTAAGCAAGAGAATAAATTCTACACCGCCAGGAATCCTCTTTTCAACTCTGACTCTCCCACTCTAGTCGTTGCTTTTCTTTCTATTAGTTCAAAAGTAGCTGCTTTAGCTTCAGCCACGCGAATTTTCGATATTCCTTTTTATTTCTCATAAAACGAATGGCATCTTCAACAGATATATATTTAATAGAAATCAATCAGCACATAATTAAATCCAATGTCAGACACACAATCCATTTATAAGTCCGTTCTGGGTCTAAACGAAACCGAAGGCACCTTATTCCTCCCCCATATGTCCAATACGGGGGAGAGGTCCTCGCATATCCGTCGATCTCCAAGTACGTCTGGACGATCACCACTTATTACCTCGTCTTGGGTGTACAACCCAATCAAGACATCAGTAATCATCCAAATGATGTGAAGATCCCCGGTCTTCATCCACCGTCTTCATCGCCGACATATCGTCGCATCAGTTATTCAGAATGGGTATAAACCCGACCTTTCCGAATAACTCGCGTATATAATAAACAAGTGCTATAAAAACACAACATACGCCTCATTCCAATTTTGAATATTCTTTTATTCAAATATTCATATACTTTGGGAAAGGTTCCCATTAATTTTATCAAAGATAAATTCTTTAAATTTATTTTTTAATCTTCCTTTGGATATCATTTCCATCTAATTAAAGATTCATTAAAACTCCACTTGGTTTTAATCTTCCCAAAAATCAATATCCTGTCTTTAACTGGGTTAAAGAACCAATGTCATTTAAAACACGGTTCACGATTAACCCAAAATCCCATTCCATTACATCAGCCTCTAACGGTAAATTAGCAAGTGAACAATTCCCGAAGTTTTAACCCCGAAGGACGAAGCCAACATCAGATCAATACCCAGGAAACCATTCAACTTAACTAATCTCCAGTTAGTTTCTGATTTTCTTAACTACATTGGGTCTAAGAACAGTATTATCAAAGATACCATTCACGACAACCCAAAATCTCATTCCATTGTTAATCGGGTTAAAGAACAAGTGTTATTTAAAACACCGTTCACGATAAATCCAAAGATCAATTTCAATTCAATTCCAATTAAATATTAATTAATTTGTATACTTCATTAAATCTAAATAAAAAGATTTAATCTTTTCTCAATTGGGTTCAAGAACAGTGTTAAAGAAGACACCATTCACGATAAACCCAAAATCACATTTAATATTAAATACAAGGCTCTGAATAGAAAATATATCGACTTATATTCAATATCAAATACCACAACCAACAAATATTGTATTGAAAATAATGATATAAATATAGCTTTCAAATTTCCATAATAATATCTGTATAATCATGAAATCCAACATCGAAATAATCCGAAAACAATTTCGATTCAAATCCATTCCAATTCATATATTGTAAATCCTCGTTATTTTTAAAACCATTTCAAAACCAATTTATTTATTTGAAAAATAATCGAATTATAATTTTAGTTCAAAACTAGTTCATTTCGATAAAACTCTAATTTTATCTTTCCAAATATGGAATTTTTCATCCCAATTCTTTCCAAATCATTTCTTATGATTTTACACAAATTATTGATATTTTTAATAATTTTATCAAGGCCCGTACAGTCGATTTCCATAAACGGTCATCGAACTGCACTTATAGCGACCTTTTCCAAATTTGATTTGGACATAATTCCAAATCCAGTCGTTAGACTTCAAATCTCTAATATTCGTCAGAAAGCTCATTTCGATACGAACCCAACGGTTCTGGTTTTAGAAGAATCCGACGGTCGGATTTCCTGTAAAGTCCGTTCGAAGTCAATGGTCGAAATTCGTGAACTGCCGCAGCACGGCGCGTTCTATTCAGGCCATTATATATATATATATATAATATTATATATATTTCGTCGATTTCCTTTTAAAACCTATTTTATAAATCGTTTTAAATTCGTTTTCAAAACGATTTCGACTTCATATTCAATTTCAAATCAAAATTGGATATTCCATATCATCGATATATAAGTGATAATATTTTCAAAACATTATATTTTGAAATCATTTCCTTTCCGATATTCAGTTTAAAAATGAATAAAATCGATATAAATATCGTTCATGTCAAAATGGCGTTAATCTAATCAACACGGCTATAAATATTTAAATATGTTCGTGTCCATCCCAAATCGGACATCAAAACCAAATTTTGATCTTTTACTGAATGTTATTTTTAAATATTCATTATTTTAAAATATTCGTTATTTTAAAATATTCATTCTTTCGGAACTGGAATCAGAAACAGTCAATTACCATATAATTTGATTTATATGGATTTCATACACACATGTACATAACAACAACGTTAAACAATTCGAGCTATTAACATTTTATAGTTATGTAACGATACGGAATTCGCTCGGACCTAATTAATCGCTAAACCGACCAAGACCGTTCGAATCCCACATATGCTAACTCTGGGCATACAACGCATCAGAACAAACAACAGAAGACTTTTACAAACATCATAATAATGTTACATTAGAGTACAGAATATATCAGAGTATATCGAAATATAATACAGCAGAAGATTAATTTACATCAAATGTAATACAATGCACAGCAGAAAATAAATAAAGTAACACAGCGGAAGACTATCAACTCTCTGGACACAGCTTTAAGCTTCAATCCAAAATCCTGCTCATATATCTGCAACATAAACTACTCGACTGCCCGTGTGAAAAATAGGGGCACCCAAGTTTGCACGGGAAAAATAAATTACAGGTCAGTCATGGGATTGCTGTGAGAAACTCTAAAACAGTTATAAACTTATATAAATGATAAGGTAAATCACAGGACCACGCCGCAAACGCGGAACGGGTTTACCCCCATGAATGCCAGTGTATAAACAACAATCAATATAGATATATGGATCTACTGAGCATCAACCAACATGCAATATCCCAATCTACCCATTTAGATTAATCACCACACTTAGATTTTCCAAATCCAATTCAATTTACAGAAATTATTCCTTTGGACTTTATTTCCCGATTTTCTATTTCAAATCATTTGAAATACATATCTAGCTTTTATATCAAAGTAGATTTCACTTCGGGATCTCAAATCAAATCATTTGTAAATATGAATTCCAAATCATAACAATGCATACAAACAAGTATGCAACCAAATATCGGGCTCCCCCTAGACAAGGCAAAGGGCACGCACCTAAGCAACTCGATATATATATGTGCACCTCCCACTATGGAGCAGGCTACACCGACGATGCACCTCCCACGCATGGAAGCATACACCGCCCATCTCACCCATACTTTTAGTCGTCCGGGTTACTCGAATCTCTAGCCACATACCAAATCATTTTATATCCCGAAGCAGGGAAAAATCATTTCACAACATAATAATCACAAGTACTTTCAAAATATAGTACTTCACATCAGTAATTCACACATATGATCAGTCACTATTAATCACACAACCTTTGAGCTCGTACGTCTCAAAGAAGGGTGTTAAGCAAGAGAATAAATTCTCCACCACCAAACAGATACATCATTAATAGCAACTAATCGAATATGTGATGAACTACAATGTAAAACCATAATACATTTCCAAATCATTTCGAAATCATCGGCTTTAGCCTCGATATCCTTTCTGTTTTATAAAACATATTTATAAAACATTCCCTGTCCAAAATCGGGAATACATTTATTTTCACTTAAGAAAAATATCATTTCAAAATCATTCATTAAATTTGAAATGAACTCAACAATTTCGCTAACACCTCATAGTCAAATCGTGAAGTGTTTCACAAGGCGTTAGCATACCAGTATTTCTACCTAACCCAATGCTAAATGTAAAAGCATATTCTGCTCATAAACTAGTCAAGCACCATTCACACAGTAAATCAATCAATAAGAACCAATATCAACAATCAATTATCCCAATCTATATCAACAACCAAGTATATTTGGTTCAATCTCGTTTTGGTAATTTATTTATTACCATATATTCATTCACAATCTAATTAAAGATTTATTCAAACTCCAATTGGTTTCTATCTCTAAAATCATTTCTTATTGGTTGTTCAACTTTCTAGAAATTAATCCTGCTTTAATGGGGTTAAAGAACCAATGTCATTTAAACACAGTTCACGACAAACCCAAAATCCAATTCAATATTAAATACAAGGCCCTGAATAGAAAATATATCGGCTTATATTCAATATCAAATTCTGAAATCAACAAATATCGTATTGGAATAAAGATAAATATATCTTCCAAATTCCTCCACAATATTAGTATAATCATGGAATCCAATATCGAAATATTCCGAAGATAATTTCGATTCAAATCCATTCCAATTCATATACTGGTAATTCTGGTTATTTTCAAACACAGGTTTTATTTGTGCAGTTGGGCGATGTGCAAAATAAATCAAAGTTGGTGTATTTATATATAAAAAATATCAGAGATTCAAATTACATTACATAGCAGCGGAAAATAATACAAAAACACAACTGAAAGAGATAAACAGATACAGATCTTTCCGAATATCATTCCAGCTGTAAACCAGGATCCTGTGAATATAAATCTGCAAAATCAAAACTACTAGCTGCCCGTGTGGAAAATAGGGGCACCCAGAGTTTAGGTTAAAATAATAAACTCCAGGTCAGCCATGTGACTGGTGTGAGAATTAAAATAATTATTAATTTATTTTAAAGTTAGGTAAATCAAGGGACCACGCCGTATAACACGGAACGGGTTTCCTCCCAAGAACACTAGTGCATAAACAATAGTGCAATGCTAAATAAAGAACAATGAAGCTATTATAAGACTCAGGTCCCATCACACAATGCAGCGCAAGCCGGAGGATAGAGTTTTTACCTTATAATAGCCAAGAATGCTTGGTACGTAAAATTTCATGTTTTATAATTACTATAAGTGTATAGTGTCAAAGCAATTTTAATCATAAGTATCAATCATAGATGGCATAAGTGCCCCATACCACTATGTTGCCATATATAGGTTTACAATTAAAACCGCAAAATGTCGTATTGGAAGTTTGATTTCCATCTGTGAACCAAGGCAAGGGATCGTCCTTACCGCTTCGAGACGCTCTAGCCCGCCCCTCAGGAACAGCCGCAACTGCACCTTGGATCGGAAGGGATGGCCCATCAAAGTGCAATGTGGAATAAAAAACCTTGAATAATATGTTTCCCCGCCCTATGGGGCGTAAATGAGCCAAATGACTCCATCGGCCCCGGATCGACCGATATAACTGAGGCACCTCGCAATCATCATCCACATAAGTAAAATGTCAGGGCTAGTAAACCGCTGACACCACTCCTAGCTAGAAGGAAACGCTTGTCCTGCCTGATGTCCTCTCCCGTTTCTGGTTCACACCGGGGTGTGAGGCTCTCGAATTAACGCTACACAAAGCTACGTTGTATTAAAGCCGTGCTTTGATCATCAACCACAAGACTCTGCTTTTCAACAGAAGCCTTGATCATTTGCATCTTAGCATGCCACACAGGTAATTCACGCTATGCAACCGATGTCTATCAATCACATAGAATGAAATCCGATGTCAGACACACATCCATTTACAAGTTCGTTCTGGGTCTGAACGAAACCGGAGGCACCTTATTCCTCCCCCATATGTCCAATACAGGGGAGAGGTCCTCGCATATCCGGTCGATCTCCAAGTACGTCTGGACGATCACCACTTATTACCTTGCCTTGGGTTTACAGCCCAATCAAGACATCAGTAATCATCCAAATGATGTAAAGACCTCCTCTCTTCGACCACCGTCTTCATCCTCGACACATCGTCAAATCAGTTGTTCAGAATGGGATAAACCCGGTCCTTCCAAATAACTCGCGTATGTAATAAACAAGTGCTATAAAAACACAACATACGCCTTATTCCAATCCAGAACATTTCTTTATTCAAATATTCTTATACTTTGGGAAAGGTTCCCATTAATTTTATCAAAGATAAATTCTTTAAATTTATTCTTTAATCTTCCTTTGGATATCATTTTAATCTAATTAAAGATGCATTAAAACTCCACTTTGTTTTAATCTTCCCAAAAATCAATATTAACGATTGTTTAACTTGGGAAATCACATCCTGTCTTTAACCGGGTTAAAGAACCAATGTCATTTAAAACACGGTTCACAATAAATCACATTCCATTCCATCAGCCTTTAACCGTAAATTAGCAAGTGAACAATTCCCTAAGTATTAACCCCGAAGGCCGAAACCAACATCAGATCAATACCCAGGAAATTCAACTTAACTAATCTCCAGTTAGTTTTTGATTTTCTAAACTCCTTTGGGTCTAAGAACAGTATTATTAAAGATACCATTCACGACAACCCAAAATCTTATTCCTGTTAATCGGGTTAAAGAACAAGCGTTATTTAAAACACCGTTCACGATAAACCCAAAGACCAATTTCAATTCAATTCCAATTAAATATTAATTAATTGGCATATTTCATTAAATCGAAATAAAAAGATTTAATCTGTTCTCAACTGGGTTCAAGAACAGTGTTAATGAAGACACCATTCACGACAAACCCCAAAATCACATTTGATATTAAATACAAGGTTCTGAATAGAAAATATATCGGCTTATATTCAATATCAAATTCTGGAATCAACAAATATCGTATTTGAATAACGATATATATATATATCTTCCAAATTCCTCCACAATATTCGTATAGTCACGGAATTCAATATCGAAATATTCCAGAGATAATTTCGATTCAAATCCATTCCAATTCATATACTGGTAATTCTGGTTATTTTTAAAACCATTTCAAATTCAATTTGTTTATTTAAAAATATTGGATAATAATTCTAGTTCATAACTAGTTCATTTCGATAAAAATATATTTTTATTCTTTCAAATATGGAATTTTTCATCCCAATTCTTTCTAAATCATTTATTATGATTTTACACTAATTATTGATATTTTTAATAATTTTATCAAGGCCCGTACAGTCGATTTCCATAAACGGTCGTCGAACTGCACTTACAACGACCTTTCCAAATTTGATTTGGACATAGTTCCAAATCCAACCATTAGATTTCAAATCTCTAATATTTGTTGGAAAGCTCTTTTCGATACAAACCCAACGGTTCCGGTTTTAGGAGAATCCGACGGTCGGATCTCCCGTAATGTCCGTTCGAAGTCAATTATCGAAATTCGCGAACTACCGCGGCGCGTTCTATTCAGGCCAATATATATAATATATATATATTATATTTCGTTGATTTCCATTTAAAACATATTTTATAAATTGCTTTAAATTCGTTTTCAAAAGGATTTCAACTTCATATTCAATTTCAAATCAAAATTGAATATTCCATATCATCGATATATAAATGATAGTATTTTCAAAACATTATATTTCGAAATCATTTCCTTTTGAATATTCATTATAAAAATGAATAAAATCGATATAAATATCATTCGCATCCAAATGGCGTTAATCAAATCCACACGGCTTTATATATTCAAATATATTCGTGTTCATACCAAATCGGACATCAAAATCAAATTTTGATCCATTACTGAATGTTATTTTAAAATATTCATTACTTTAAAATATTCATTATTTTAAAATATTTATTCTTTCTGAACTGGAATCAGACACAGTCAATTACCATATAATGTCATTATATGGATTTCATACAACATACGTACACAACAACAACCAAACACAGTCAACCATCATCCATAGTGCATTCTATACTGCATAAGCATCAAATATAAATATTTAACGCTTATAACAGTCTGTCAACCAATCAATTGACATACAACTAATCATTGGAACTAGTTATGTCATATATCATCCAAATACCCATGTGGGGCTTCAAACAATCAAACATAGGTTTTATTTGTGCAGTTGGGCGATGTGTAAAATTTATCGTCCCAATCAATATCAGTCAAATGGGTGTACATAAACAAATCGTCTGATTTGCAAATGAATATTTATTTTATTCATATACACGTTAAAAATTATATTTTTAACGATAAAATATTTATTCAATTCATTTACACAATAAAAATGATATTTTTATTGTTTTAACATATTTTAGAAAATTTTGGCGGCATAACGGCGCGATACCAGAAACGGGATGAGGCCTAGCCTTATCCCCAGTCTAATAATGGCATGCTCCATACACATACCAATCTAATCGATTCCATTTCATTTCCCAAACCAAATTCAACCAAATAATCCAATCAACCAAACTAAACAATCACACAAGTTGTCCATGGTATGTGGACGACGGGGAACGGTTCATATATGCAGTTATAAAATAAATAACTATATAGAAAAATTATAGTGAGGAGTTCTCACCTTGGGGTTCCACTCCTCCAATTTTACTTCTGAATTTCAGATCAGTCGGGATTTGCCTTACATTCCAACGCAATCTTCTTTACACTGTTCATAATAAAAATCACCTTTTTATTATGATGTTTATATATTTAAAAATCGCATTTTTATATCGCTACAAATATAAAAATCAAATTTTTATAACACTTCTCATATATATAAAAATATAATTTTTACATAGCTAAAAATTATATTTTTTACTTCGCTAAAAATTATATTTTTACTTTACCATTTCAACAATAAAAATCGAATCGTTATATACGCTACTTCATAATAAAAATTCCATTTTTATTTCTAAGCCATTCAAATAAAAATCACATTTTTATACCGCTACCATATAGATAAAAATCACGTTTTTATTTCGATGTTTACATTACAAAGATCACATTTTTTTATATGGTGTTCATATAAATAAAAATCCAATTTTTTTTATTCTTGATAGTGTTAAAAATCTTACCTTTTCTTATATAAAAATCTTATCTTTTTTATATGATAAAAATATAATCTTTGAAGTGATAAAAATCATACCTTTGCAAATATAAAAATCACTTCTTTTTCTTTTTAAAAATCTCATCTTTATCGATTTAAAATAAAAAATCTCAACTTCATCGTCATGTCATATTAAAAATCACATCTTTATCCTCAAACCATATATATAAATTCTTATACTCTTGAATTCTATATAAAAATATCACTTTTATATGGCTAATCACATCACAAAAATCTCAATTTTATTTAAACCATTCATGATAAAAAATCTTATTTTTATACACTAAAAATCATTTCCATAAAAACCCTCTTCTTTTCTATTCACATAAGTAAATAAAATCAAATATAAAAACTTACTTTTTTTTCTTGCTTTGGGGGTTTGCTGTTCGAAAGGAGGAAGGGGGGCTATCAGGCGGGGTGGTGGCGCTGCTCGCCAGAGGGAGGGGGTCTTCATCGATGGCGGCTCAGTGGTGAATCAGTTCGGTGCGCAGATTTCTGGGTGGAGAGAGAGGATCGAGAAGAGGAGAGAGAGGGGAGAGAGGGCGATCGGGGAGGGGAGAATCGCAAGGAATGGTGGTCCCCCCCGTCGCTCTCTTCTTCAAATTTTTTTCGATTCTATCAGAGAAGTGAGAGAAGAGGGAAAAGGGGGCCTATTTTAATTTATTATTTATTTATTTTCTTTTCAAAAAGTTAACTTTTCGTACGAACCCCAAATCGAACCCACCGACTGTCGCCCCTACTAATTACCCTCATTCCGAACACAATGGGACATGTTTCGTAAGCCAGTTCGGCTGTTTCGATCAGTTTCCGTCAAAATCAAATATAAATCTATATATTGAATTTCAACGCACATTTCAATTTACCGGGGCCACATACGGATTCAAAAAATTCCAGAAAAATATTTCTAGCTTCGTATTGATGATACGGTCCTAACAAAACTAATTTCGTCAAATTTGAAGACCGTTTGAAAAATAGCCAATTTCTGGTCGATCCAAATTGACTGAAACTGACAAAACACTTTTTCCTTTTCCACGCTCACATATTGATTTATAAAATTATGATTTTTGGAATCTAGCAATAATTTGACATCCCGGATCCAACAATAGTGGTTTCGTTGAAAACGGAGGTCATTTGCAAAATTTCCATTTTTAAAGGCCAAAATTCCATAGGGACTATTCTGAATTTTCAACTAGACATATTTTTTATCCCCGCTATGAAATTCACGTATATTTTTATTTTAAATAACATTATTAACATTTATACGAGCTATTAACAATAGTCATACCTTGAAATAAATACTAGTTCGCTAAAATTATCATTTTTAGCGTATATATGGAATATATAAAATTATCATACGATGGAAATATTATTAGTTCGCTAATAATATTATTTTTAGCTTATATATGCATTGTGTGAAATTACATATGCGTTGAATGAATATATAAAAGTGTCGTATGAATATATATATATATATATATATATATATATATATGGGCGTTATATGAAAATATATGTATGCATGGTTTAAAAATATATAAACGTTACATAATATACATTATATGAAAATGTATATATAGGCGTTGTATGAAAATATACATACACGATATATTGAACAGGTCATAGCAAGGAGGCTAGAGAAGGGGAATAAAATTGTATGCCCGACAAATAGGTACATATTTACTGTTTTGTTTGGGTATGGTGATTTTATGAGCCGATTGGTTTTTTCTTTTTCTTTTTGAGATGAAAGGGCCTGTGTGGCGATTTGGGGATTTTCCCGGAGCTCCCCGTACAAAGAAGGTTATGGCGAAATTTTTCGAAAATTTAGGGTGTTAGCCAAATTTTTGAAAAATTAGAAGTTCTTAGAAACTGAAAAGTTGAAGAACCTGAGCCAGAATAGAAATTGAAATCGTTTTCAAACGAACTAATAAAATACGTTTTGAATTGAAATCGATGAAATATGTGACGGTCCGCCCCGCACCAGCCTGCATTTCCTCCGGAAGTGCGTTGTACACATGCCCAACTAGCACGGGATGGTCGTCATGAGAAAAGAAAGAAGAGAATGAACTAATCAAGGAACCTGTAGAATGTCTCACAACGCATGGAATAAAATATAATAATAACATACTTGACATAAAACAGGTGAGACAGTGCATAAGCTGATAACTAATAATCAATGTCAACATCAGAGCAGCGGAAATCCAAATACAGCTTATTACAACTTTCCAAATTTACTGTCTCTAACAAAGTAAAACTAAAGCAGAAGATGCACCACCAATGCCCAAGCAGTGATCTTCAACAACACAGGGAGAATACTATATATATTACGTGGAAGCCTCCTGCTCGTCTCCGGATCATCTACCCGTGCATCACCAGCTAACCTGTCTCTAGTCTGCTCGTGTGAGCACCCAGAGTAATAAGAAGAGACATAAAACTCTGGGTCAGACATAAAGCCTGGTATGAGCGATAAGCATCTAAACAGAGTAATAACAGGTATACTAAACCATACCTGAACCTGGACCTGCAACCAAAGAGTTAGTACCACATACCGTACAATACTCCAAGGTGCCATAATAAATAGTGTAAGAATACGGGGGTGGGGTGTGCATGTCACAATGATAGCAAACAAATCATCCATAGCAACCATCCTCACATCTCTCACTCAGTGCGTAAAGCGTACGACATCTACCACTTCGGAACACTAGACAAACTGAGGCAACGACGAATCCCGACTTGTAGAAACCCTGCTGTGACCAAGCCAAACACTTGGAGTCATGACCAAACATTTCAATGACCCACTTCATTGGTCGTAGCCCTTGGTTCTACCGATGCCATAATGGCCCTGAATCCGCCTTCGTACCTCCTACCATAGTGGTCCTAAGCTATAGACATCGATAACCCCTTAACACGCGTCCCGCAGCAAAGCCCAATCATGAAGCCCACTCATTGGTTCCCAGCTGGATCCTGAGTCAAAGCTCCTCATTTGGACTTCCTTTGCATCTCGGGTTTTGATCGAATTGGAGTGGGTCTTCAAAAGAGTTGTCGTGCAGTAGCAGCCCTAGAATACGGTTCGGTTCGGTGGTCATCATCCTCGTCGGTTCGGTTCGGTAGTCATCTTTCCATTCGGTTCGGGTCGGGTACTCCACTTCGGGTCGGGTCGGTGTCCTCCTCCGGGTCGGGTCGGGTGTCCTTCCTTCCAGCGCTCCGATCCGCTCCCTTATTTTCTTCACGTATTCCGATCCGATCCCTCCTTGCCATCTGATCCGCGTGGCCTTCCCTCTTGCTAGTTCTCCCAAATGTTTACTTCCGATCCGAGCCCTGCATCTCCAAGTTGATCCGATCTGACCTCCAATTATTCTTCCGATCCGATCCCCTTATCCACTCCAACTCTAAGCAAACGGCCTTCCTTCTTGCCAAGCCTCCTATGTGCCAAACTCCGGTTCGGGTCGGGTTTTGTAAAGACCCGCAACCTCCCCGTAAAGGAAAGCGTCGGATAGTTCGAGAACAAACCACAACAGAACACATATAGAAGAACATTTCATTGTATATAACAACAATGCATCAGATTACAAGAATATACAGAGTATAAATGAATATTACACAGAAATATCAGAGATTTAAATTACATTTAAATACATCGCAGCGGAAAATAATACAATACACAACTAGAATGAGATATACGGATACAAAGCTTTCCGGATATCGTTCCAGCTGTAAACCAGGATCCTGTGAATATAAATCTGCAAAACCAAAACTACTAGCTGCCCGTGTCAAAATAAGGGCACCCAGAGTTTAGGTTAAAACAATAAACTCCAGGTCAGTCATGTGACTGGTGTGAGAACTAAAACAGTTATTAATCTTTATTTGAAAGTTAGGTAAATCAAGGGACCACGCCGTATAACATGGAACGGGTTTCCTCCCAAGAATACCAGTGCATAAAACAAACAGCGCAATGCTAAATAAAGGAAAATGAAGCTGTTATAAGACCCAGGTCCCATCACACAATGCAACGCAGCCGAGGATAGGGTTTTCCCTTATAACAGCCAAAGAATGCTTGATACGGTTAAAACAAATCGTTTGATACTATTATAAGTGCATAGTGTATAAAACAACTTCAAATCATAAGTATCAATCATAGGCGGCATGAGCGCCCCATCCCACTATGTCGCCATACTAGGCTCTACAAATAAAACCGCAAACGTCACGTATTTGGAAATTGGATTTCCGTCTATGAACCAAGGCAAAAGATAGTCCTCAACCGATTCGAGACGCTCTAGTCCATGTCTCAGGACCCAGACACAGGTGGGCCCTTGGATCGTCAGGGCAGGTCCACCGATGTGGATTAAAATGCCTGAACACTACGTTTCCCCACCCTATGGGGTGTAAGTCTGGTCCGTCAGCCGACCAGAATGCATCGGCCGAAACCGATATAACCGAGGCGCCTCGCAACAGCAACAACCACATAAGTCAAACTCGTCAGGGCGTGTAAAACCACTGACGCCACTTCTAACTAGAAAGAAACGCAAGTCCTCCCTGATGTCCTCTCCCGTTTTTGGTTCATACCGGGTGTGAAACTCGCGAAGTAAATGTTACACAAAGCTACGCCACAAAGGCCGTGCTTCGATCATCAACCACAAGACTTTGCTTTTCAACAGAAGCCTTGATCATTTGCATCTTAGCATGCCACACAGGCAAACCACTCTATGCAACCGATATCAGTCACACAGAATGAAATCCAATGTCAGACACACAGTCCATTTACAAGTTCGTTCTGGGTCTGAACGAAACTGGAGGCACCTAGTACCCCGCATATCCATCGATCTCCAAGTACGTCTGGACGATCACTAACTGTTTCCATCTTCTTGGGTGTACAGCCCAATCAAGATCATCAGTTATCCCCCAAACGACGTGAAGACCTCCGGTCTTCGACCATCGTCTTCATCTTCGACTTATCGTCGTATCAGTTATTCAGAATGGGATAAACCCGGTCTTCCCGAATAACTCGCGTATATTTTATAAAAGTGTTACACAAACACAACATACGCCTCATTCCAATTCATTAGTCACTAACCGTAAATTAATCAAGAGAATAATTCCCCAAATATTAACCCCGAAGGCCGAAACCAACATCAGATCAATATCCAGAAAACCATTCTGCTTGGCTAACCGACAGTTAGTTTCTAAATTTCACGTTCAAATCTAATTAAAGATTTAACTATCGCCTGGAGCAAAACTGGTGATACTCCATTCTCGATCTTTTCAATCTAATTAAAGATTCATTAAAACTCCACTTAGTTTTAATCATTATCTGGGTTAAAGAATCAGTGTCATTTAAAACACGATTCACGATAAACCCAAAATCACATTCCATTAATTATCGGGTTAAAGAACAAGTGTTATTTAAAACACTGTTCACGATAAACCCAAAAATCAATACCAATTCAATTCCAATTAAATATCATTTAATTGGTACACTTCATTAAATCTAAATAAAAAGATTTAATCTTTTCTCAACTGGGTTCAAGAACAGTGTTAGTGAAGACACCATTCACGACAAACCCAAATCACATTCGATATTCAATACAAGGCTCTGAATAGAAAATATATCGGCTTATATTCAATATCGAATTCTACGACTAACAAATGTCGTATTGGAAATAACGATACTAATATATATCTTTCAAATTTCCATAACAACACCTGTAATATCACGAATTCCAACATCGAAATATTCCGAAGACAATTTCGATTCAAATCCACTCCAATGCAATCATTGGAAATTTTGGTTATTTTCAAAACCATTTCAAATTCAATTTATTTATTTAAAAATAAATAGAATTATAATTCTAGTTCAAAACTAGTTCATTTCGATAAAAATCTATTTTTATCTTTTCAAATATGGAGTTTTTCATCCCAAACTTTCACAAATCATTTCTTATGATTTTACACAAATTATTACTATTTTTAATAATTTTATCAAGGCCCGTACAGTCGATTTCCATTAACGGCCATCGAACTGCACTTACAGCGACCTTTTTCGAATTTGATTTGGACGTATCTCCAAATCCAACCGTTAGATTTCAAATTTCTAACATTCATTAGAAAGCTCTTTTCGATACGAACCCAACGGTTCCGGTTTTAGGAGAATCCGACGGTCGGATCTCCCGTAATGTCCGTTTGAAATAAATGGTCGAAATTCACGAACTGACGCGGCGCGGCGCGTTCTATTCAGGCCATTATATTATATATAAAATATATATAATATATATTTCGTCGATTTCTATTCAAAACGAATTATATAAATAGTTTTAAAATCGTTTCAAAACCTATTTCAACTTCCATTTCAATTCAAAGCAAAATTGAATTCTTCCTTATAAATTCGTTTTAAAATTCATTTCTATTCAATTCAAATTTCAATTCAAATTTCAATTCAATTCAAATTTCAATTCAATTTGAATTCATTTTCAATTCAATTCACTTTGAATTTGTTTTCAATTCAATTCATTTCGAAATCGTTTTCAATTCAATTCATTTCGAAATCGTTTTCAATTCAATTCATTTCGAAATCGTTTTCAATTCAATTCATTTCGAAATCGTTTTCAATTCAATTCTAAATGAATAAAATCGATATAAATATCGTTCACGTCAAAATGGCGTCAAACTAATCAACACGGCTTCATAAATTTCTATTTTCAAATATTCTATTTCAAATATTTCCTATCATCAAAAGATTTGTTATTATCAAAATATTCTTTATTTTCACGATTGGAATGAGGCCCAATCAATTACCATATAAAATTAATTATATGGATTTTCATACAACACATGTATATAATAACATTGAAAATAATCAACCATCAACCAAAGTGCACTACACTGTATAAGCATCAAATATAGATATTCAACGCTCATAACAGCCTGTCAATCAATTGATCGACATATTTAATCAATCAGGATGAGTGAAATTCATATTTCATCCCAACACCCGTGTGGGGTTTCAAATAATCAAACACAGATTTTAGTTGTGCAGTTGGGCGATGTGTAAAATTTATCGTCCCAATCAATGTCATTCAAATAAGTGTACATAAACAAACCATCTGGTTTGTAAATGAATATTTATTTATTCACTTCACCATTTTCGTATTCACGTTAAAAATTATATTTTTAACGATAAAACATTTTATTTCAACCTATGAATTTCTATTCAATTCATTTATTCAATAAAATGATATTTTTATTTTTCTAACTTATTTTAGAAAATTTCGGCGGCATAACGGCACGATACTAGAAACGGGACGAGGCCTAGCCTTATCCCCGGTCTAGTGAAGGCCCACGCCATTCACACATCAATCAAATCAATTCATTTCACCACACAATTCAATTTCAATCAAATAATCCAACTAATCTATGCAACCAAACAAACAAGTCCATGGTCTGTGGACGATTGTGTCGGGTGCTACTAAGCACCGTCTGCATCCTAGTATATATATAAAACTAGAAAAGAAATTGAAAGGTGAGAAATTCTCACCTATAGCTATCCTAGCTCCACGGCACTTCCTTGATAGAAAACTTCATCGCTATCGCATCTTCGTCATCTTCGTTGCCCGTAGCCACTATATATATAAAAATCGAATTTTTATTTCAAAGTTCAATATATAAAAATCGAATTTTTATTTCAAAGTTCAATATATAAAAATCGAATTTTTATTTCAAAGTTCAATATATAAAAATCGAATTTTTATTTCAAAGTTCAATATATAAAAATCGAATTTTTATTTCAAAGTTCAATATATAAAAATCGAATTTTTATTTCAAAGTTCAATATATAAAAATCGAATTTTTATTTCAAAGTTCAATATATAAAAATCGAATTTTTATTTCAAAGTTCAATATATAAAGATCGAATTTTTATTTCAAAGTTCAATATATAAAAATCGAATTTTTATTTCAAAGTTCAATATATAAAAATCGAATTTTTATTTTGCTATCATGTATACAAAAATCACTTCTTTCGCATATATATTAAAATAATCAAAAATTTCACCTTTTCTATATTAAAGATATGATCGTTTTGCTTTCAAAAATATGATCTTTTTGCTTTCAAAAATATGATCTTTTTGCTTTCAAAAATATGATCTTTTTGCTTTCAAAAATATGATCTTTTTGCTTTCAAAAATTCTAACTTCATACAATTTAAAAATCCCATTTTTACCATGATGTATTTTATATATATAAAAAAAAAAAATGAATTTACTATGTTATTATATGAGAAAAAAAAAACAGAAACAATGTTGTATTTAAATAAATAGATAAAACAATTACCTTCTCTGTTAAAACCTTCAGATCGCGTTTAAAGCTGCTCCGCCACTAGGGCACATCACCATCGCCACCACGGTGGTCAAAACCACCATCCGACGCCATCCCGTGCAGCGCCACCATGAACCGCACCTACGCCAGGGAGAGGGCCCCACTCGCATGCCTCTCGTCGCCAGAAACGGAGCTCGAACGTGTTGGGTTTGAGGGGAACTGGCGGTATTCGGGAGGAAGGGGAAGAGAGACGAGGGCGGAGGAGAAGGGGGTGGGTGCACCGGAGCGACGTCAAAGATGGAGGGGGATCGAGTTTCTGATTTGGGGGACATCGGCAGGGGGATTGAGGAATTATAAAATGAGGGGCCTAACTGAAGAAAAAGGGGGGGGGGTTATTATATATTTATATTTATATTTATTATTATTTTCTCTCTAAAAAGGTTGACTTTTATTTTGAACTCTAAACGAGGCCCAATGACTGTCTTCCATAGCTAATTACCCCCATTCCGAACACAATGGGATATGTATCGTAAGCTGATTCGATAGTTACAATCAGTTTCCGTTGAATTTACATTTAAATCACTATATTGAATTTTAAACGTACATTTCAAATTACCGGGGTCACATACTAACTCTAAAAATTCCAGAAAAATATTTTCTAGCTTCGTATTTACGATACGGTCCTAACAAAACTAGTTTCGTCGAATTCTGAGACCGTTAGAAAAATGGCCAATTTCCAGTCGATTAAAATCAACTGAAACTGGTCAAACGCGTTTTCCTTTGCCACGCTCACATATTGATTCGAAAAATTATGAAATTTGAAACCTAGCAATAACTTTACATCACGGACCCAACAAAACTGGTTTCGTCGAAATCCGAGGTCATTTGCAAAATGTCCATTTTTAAGGGCCTGAATTCCATAGCGACTATTCAGAATTTTCAACTGGACATATCTTTTGATTCCCGATATGAAATCTTGATCTTTCGGATTCGTTGGAAAGATATTCCCAAAAAGATCCTATCGTTTTTGGTTTCACTAAAATCCGGATTGTTTTGCACCCGGTACATTCAATTGAAGTTTGAAATCGAATTATTGAACTACCGCGCCATTTTCAATTCTATTTATAATTATATATAATTATTTATATTCTAACGACGACGCGTATAATATATACGTTCGAATTATATTCAAAATAAATTTTTCGTCGATATTATTTAAAATAATTCATTTTAAATATTCAAAATTCGCTAAAATGGCCAAAATAAAAATTTTAAACTGGCCCAGATTTTCGGGTTGTTACAATCTCCCCCACTTAAAACTTTTCGTCCCCGAAAAGGAACAAAGTCGAAAGTTGTTTGATTAATCAACTCTATGCTCGATCAGGCTTCCATTCTCCAACTCTTTAGTTTCTGAGAATTTTCAAAATTTCAAAAATTTGGCTAACACCCTAAATTTTTGAAAAATTTCGCCATAACCTCCCCTGCACCAGGAGCATCGGGGAATTTCAAATAGCTTCCCCGGTCCTTCAGATCTCAAAAAGAAAAAGAAAAAGCCAAGCGGCTAGCCAATAGGCTCACAAAATCATCATCACCCAAACAAAACAGGAAATTATGTAGTAAACATGTACCTATTTGTCAGGCAAACAAATTTTATTCTCTGCTCTAGCCTCCTTGCTATGACCTGTTCAATGATATATATGTATGCAAACAAATGCGACCAATTTTCAATATAATTCAATATTTGATGCTATTAGGCTAAATGGCTAAAAATTAGCAAACAACTAAACAAACAACACAAACATCAATCAATTATTGAATTAGAGTTTCAAATTCATAATTTTGATACATAGTCAAAAATCTGATTTTTTTGATGCCAAATCACAACAATAGGCCCTATCTAATTTTGGTTCTCACACCAGTCAATAGGAAATATATAGAAATCTCACTTTCGTTACTCGAAAATAAATACTGGCGACAGTGCCCCATCACCAGAATTATCCCCGGGCAACTAGAGTATGATTCTATAACCATCCAGTATATTAAAACTTCGAATACACGTTTGCAAGACGCATATGCAAAATCTTTATATATCGGATTGTCCAAATCAATATAAATAAATAATCAAATACGAATTATTGATTTAAATTTTCAAAACAAAATTTGTTTTCATTTGAAAAATATACTCTTCACACTCGTTCTAGGATACTACTGATCCTATCTCTAACGAGTCATTCTCATTGGATTTTACTAATCCAACATCTGATGAATTCTTTCGTACGGTTCTAATGTGCCTTGTTCTCTGCTTTGTAAACCAAAGCTCTGATACCACGTGTAAAGACCCGCAACCTCCCCGTAAAGGAAAGCGTCGGATAGTTCGAGAACAAACCACAACAGAACACATATAGAAGAACATTTCATTGTATATAACAACAATGCATCAGATTACAAGAATATACAGAGTATAAATGAATATTACACAGAAATATCAGAGATTTAAATTACATTTAAATACATCGCAGCGGAAAATAATACAATACACAACTAGAATGAGATATACGGATACAAAGCTTTCCGGATATCGTTCCAGCTGTAAACCAGGATCCTGTGAATATAAATCTGCAAAACCAAAACTACTAGCTGCCCGTGTCAAAATAAGGGCACCCAGAGTTTAGGTTAAAACAATAAACTCCAGGTCAGTCATGTGACTGGTGTGAGAACTAAAACAGTTATTAATCTTTATTTGAAAGTTAGGTAAATCAAGGGACCACGCCGTATAACACGGAACGGGTTTCCTCCCAAGAATACCAGTGCATAAAACAAACAGCGCAATGCTAAATAAAGGAAAATGAAGCTGTTATAAGACCCAGGTCCCATCACACAATGCAACGCAGCCGAGGATAGGGTTTTCCCTTATAACAGCCAAAGAATGCTTGATACGGTTAAAACAAATCGTTTGATACTATTATAAGTGCATAGTGTATAAAACAACTTCAAATCATAAGTATCAATCATAGGCGGCATGAGCGCCCCATCCCACTATGTCGCCATACTAGGCTCTACAAATAAAACCGCAAACGTCACGTATTTGGAAATTGGATTTCCGTCTATGAACCAAGGCAAAAGATAGTCCTCAACCGATTCGAGACGCTCTAGTCCGTGTCTCAGGACCCAGACACAGGTGGGCCCTTGGATCGTCAGGGCCGGTCCACCGATGTGGATTAAAATGCCTGAACACTACGTTTCCCCACCCTATGGGGTGTAAGTCTGGTCCGTCAGCCGACCAGAATGCATCGGCCGAAACCGATATAACCGAGGCGCCTCGCAACAGCAACAACCACATAAGTCAAACTCGTCAGGGCGTGTAAAACCACTGACGCCACTTCTAACTAGAAAGAAACGCAAGTCCTCCCTGATGTCCTCTCCCGTTTTTGGTTCATACCGGGTGTGAAACTCGCGAAGTAAATGTTACACAAAGCTACGCCACAAAGGCCGTGCTTCGATCATCAACCACAAGACTTTGCTTTTCAACAGAAGCCTTGATCATTTGCATCTTAGCATGCCACACAGGCAAACCACTCTATGCAACCGATATCAGTCACACAGAATGAAATCCAATGTCAGACACACAGTCCATTTACAAGTTCGTTCTGGGTCTGAACGAAACTGGAGGCACCTAGTACCCCGCATATCCATCGATCTCCAAGTACGTCTGGACGATCACTAACTGTTTCCATCTTCTTGGGTGTACAGCCCAATCAAGATCATCAGTTATCCCCCAAACGACGTGAAGACCTCCGGTCTTCGACCATCGTCTTCATCTTCGACTTATCGTCGTATCAGTTATTCAGAATGGGATAAACCCGGTCTTCCCGAATAACTCGCGTATATTTTATAAAAGTGTTACACAAACACAACATACGCCTCATTCCAATTCATTAGTCACTAACCGTAAATTAATCAAGAGAATAATTCCCCAAATATTAACCCCGAAGGCCGAAACCAACATCAGATCAATATCCAGAAAACCATTCTGCTTGGCTAACCGACAGTTAGTTTCTAAATTTCACGTTCAAATCTAATTAAAGATTTAACTATCGCCTGGAGCAAAACTGGTGATACTCCATTCTCGATCTTTTCAATCTAATTAAAGATTCATTAAAACTCCACTTAGTTTTAATCATTATCTGGGTTAAAGAATCAGTGTCATTTAAAACACGATTCACGATAAACCCAAAATCACATTCCATTAATTATCGGGTTAAAGAACAAGTGTTATTTAAAACACTGTTCACGATAAACCCAAAAATCAATACCAATTCAATTCCAATTAAATATCATTTAATTGGTACACTTCATTAAATCTAAATAAAAAGATTTAATCTTTTCTCAACTGGGTTCAAGAACAGTGTTAGTGAAGACACCATTCACGACAAACCCAAATCACATTCGATATTCAATACAAGGCTCTGAATAGAAAATATATCGGCTTATATTCAATATCGAATTCTACGACTAACAAATGTCGTATTGGAAATAACGATACTAATATATATCTTTCAAATTTCCATAACAACACCTGTAATATCACGAATTCCAACATCGAAATATTCCGAAGACAATTTCGATTCAAATCCACTCCAATGCAATCATTGGAAATTTTGGTTATTTTCAAAACCATTTCAAATTCAATTTATTTATTTAAAAATAAATAGAATTATAATTCTAGTTCAAAACTAGTTCATTTCGATAAAAATCTATTTTTATCTTTTCAAATATGGAGTTTTTCATCCCAAACTTTCACAAATCATTTCTTATGATTTTACACAAATTATTACTATTTTTAATAATTTTATCAAGGCCCGTACAGTCGATTTCCATTAACGGCCATCGAACTGCACTTACAGCGACCTTTTTCGAATTTGATTTGGACGTATCTCCAAATCCAACCGTTAGATTTCAAATTTCTAACATTCATTAGAAAGCTCTTTTCGATACGAACCCAACGGTTCCGGTTTTAGGAGAATCCGACGGTCGGATCTCCCGTAATGTCCGTTTGAAATAAATGGTCGAAATTCACGAACTGACGCGGCGCGGCGCGTTCTATTCAGGCCATTATATTATATATAAAATATATATAATATATATTTCGTCGATTTCTATTCAAAACGAATTATATAAATAGTTTTAAAATCGTTTCAAAACCTATTTCAACTTCCATTTCAATTCAAAGCAAAATTGAATTCTTCCTTATAAATTCGTTTTAAAATTCATTTCTATTCAATTCAAATTTCAATTCAATTCAAATTTCAATTCAATTTGAATTCATTTTCAATTCAATTCACTTTGAATTCGTTTTCAATTCAATTCATTTCGAAATCGTTTTCAATTCAATTCATTTCGAAATCGTTTTCAATTCAATTCATTTCGAAATCGTTTTCAATTCAATTCATTTCGAAATCGTTTTCAATTCAATTCTAAATGAATAAAATCGATATAAATATCGTTCACGTCAAAATGGCGTCAAACTAATCAACACGGCTTCATAAATTTCTATTTTCAAATATTCTATTTCAAATATTTCCTATCATCAAAAGATTTGTTATTATCAAAATATTCTTTATTTTCACGATTGGAATGAGGCCCAATCAATTACCATATAAAATTAATTATATGGATTTTCATACAACACATGTATATAATAACATTGAAAATAATCAACCATCAACCAAAGTGCACTACACTGTATAAGCATCAAATATAGATATTCAACGCTCATAACAGCCTGTCAATCAATCGATCGACATATTTAATCAATCAGGATGAGTGAAATTCATATTTCATCCCAACACCCGTGTGGGGTTTCAAATAATCAAACACAGATTTTAGTTGTGCAGTTGGGCGATGTGTAAAATTTATCGTCCCAATCAATGTCATTCAAATAAGTGTACATAAACAAACCATCTGGTTTGTAAATGAATATTTATTTATTCACTTCACCATTTTCGTATTTACGTTAAAAATTATATTTTTAACGATAAAACATTTTATTTCAACCTATGAATTTCTATTCAATTCATTTATTCAATAAAATGATATTTTTATTTTTCTAACTTATTTTAGAAAATTTCGGCGGCATAACGGCACGATACTAGAAACGGGACGAGGCCTAGCCTTATCCCCGGTCTAGTGAAGGCCCACGCCATTCACACATCAATCAAATCAATTCATTTCACCACACAATTCAATTTCAATCAAATAATCCAACTAATCTATGCAACCAAACAAACAAGTCCATGGTCTGTGGACGATTGTGTCGGGTGCTACTAAGCACCGTCTGCATCCTAGTATATATATAAAACTAGAAAAGAAATTGAAAGGTGAGAAATTCTCACCTATAGCTATCCTAGCTCCACGGCACTTCCTTGATAGAAAACTTCATCGCTATCGCATCTTCGTCATCTTCGTTGCCCGTAGCCACTATATATATAAAAATCGAATTTTTATTTCAAAGTTCAATATATAAAAATCGAATTTTTATTTCAAAGTTCAATATATAAAAATCGAATTTTTATTTCAAAGTTCAATATATAAAAATCGAATTTTTATTTCAAAGTTCAATATATAAAAATCGAATTTTTATTTCAAAGTTCAATATATAAAAATCGAATTTTTATTTCAAAGTTCAATATATAAAAATCGAATTTTTATTTCAAAGTTCAATATATAAAAATCGAATTTTTATTTCAAAGTTCAATATATAAAAATCGAATTTTTATTTCAAAGTTCAATATATAAAAATCGAATTTTTATTTCAAAGTTCAATATATAAAAATCGAATTTTTATTTTGCTATCATGTATACAAAAATCACTTCTTTCGCATATATATTAAAATAATCAAAAATTTCACCTTTTCTATATTAAAGATATGATCGTTTTGCTTTCAAAAATATGATCTTTTTGCTTTCAAAAATATGATCTTTTTGCTTTCAAAAATATGATCTTTTTGCTTTCAAAAATATGATCTTTTTGCTTTCAAAAATTCTAACTTCATACAATTTAAAAATCCCATTTTTACCATAATGTATTTTATATATATATATAAAAAAAAATGAATTTACTATGTTATTATATGAGAAAAAAAAAACAGAAACAATGTTGTATTTAAATAAATAGATAAAACAATTACCTTCTCTGTTAAAACCTTCAGATCGCGTTTAAAGCTGCTCCGCCACTAGGGCACATCACCATCGCCACCACGGTGGTCAAAACCACCATCCGACGCCATCCCGTGCAGCGCCACCATGAACCGCACCTACGCCAGGGAGAGGGCCCCACTCGCATGCCTCTCGTCACCAGAAACGGAGCTCGAACGTGTTGGGTTTGAGGGGAACTGGCGGTATTCGGGAGGAAGGGGAAGAGAGACGAGGGCGGAGGAGAAGGGGGTGGGTGCACCGGAGCGACGTCAAAGATGGAGGGGGATCGAGTTTCTGATTTGGGGGACATCGGCAGGGGGATTGAGGAATTATAAAATGAGGGGCCTAACTGAAGAAAAAGGGGGGGGGGGGTTATTATATATTTATATTAATATTTATTATTATTTTCTCTCTAAAAAGGTTGACTTTTATTTTGAACTCTAAACGAGGCCCAATGACTGTCTTCCATAGCTAATTACCCTCATTCCGAACACAATGGGATATGTATCGTAAGCTGATTCGATAGTTACAATCAGTTTCCGTTGAATTTACATTTAAATCACTATATTGAATTTTAAACGTACATTTCAAATTACCGGGGTCACATACTAACTCTAAAAATTCCAGAAAAATATTTTCTAGCTTCGTATTTACGATACGGTCCTAACAAAACTAGTTTCGTCGAATTCTGAGACCGTTAGAAAAATGGCCAATTTCCAGTCGATTAAAATCAACTGAAACTGGTCAAACGCGTTTTCCTTTGCCACGCTCACATATTGATTCGAAAAATTATGAAATTTGAAACCTAGCAATAACTTTACATCACGGACCCAACAAAACTGGTTTCGTCGAAATCCGAGGTCATTTGCAAAATGTCCATTTTTAAGGGCCTGAATTCCATAGCGACTATTCAGAATTTTCAACTGGACATATCTTTTGATTCCCGATATGAAATCTTGATCTTTCGGATTCGTTGGAAAGATATTCCCAAAAAGATCCTATCGTTTTTGGTTTCACTAAAATCCGGATTGTTTTGCACCCAGTACATTCAATTGAAGTTTGAAATCGAATTATCGAACTACCGCGCCATTTTCAATTCTATTTATAATTATATATAATTATTTATATTCTAACGACGACGCGTATAATATATACGTTCGAATTATATTCAAAATAAATTTTTTGTCGATATTATTTAAAATAATTCATTTTAAATATTCAAAATTCGCTAAAATGGCCAAAATAAAAATTTTAAACTGGCCCAGATTTTCGGGTTGTTACAGGTTTCTTGCCCGGTTCACATATCCGATCCGAGCCCCCATCCGATCCGATCCGAAGCCCTGCACAACTTTCTGCAACTTTTCCAGCAACTTGTTTACGCCGTTCGACGACGTTTTTGACAAATCTAACTATTCTAATCAATCACAATTCATGTCAAATAGTCATAACAACATGTAAGAACAACCACAAACACCTAACAACAATTCAAATGAACCAAAATGGATCAAAAGTGGCTAAAACCTCACATTTTCCTATAATCCCTCTTAATCATGTTTAAGCATACGATTAGCAAAACACATCGAAATTAACCCAAATTTCTAACAGAGCCTTAAAACATTATTTTAGAATTTTAAGAATTTTTTCCAGAATTTATTTACGTATAAATTCGCTAATCTTCACTAATTACCCTTAATCACCGTAATTAGTGCAAAAACTATGCAAATCACTCACCTTGGCCACAAGTGAAACACCAAATCTGAAATACTCTATGTTTGGGTCGAATTCCTATGTATAGCAGCAGCTCCAACCTTGCTTTGTTGCTATTTGGCCTTGCTTTGATGTAGTTTAGGCTTAATCTTCACTAAAAATGTGTTTTAGAGAGGTTTTAGAGGATGGAAGCCATTACTAAGGTCTCAAGAAGTTTTGTGGCGGCTCAAAACTGAAATGAAAGTGATAACCTAACCCTAATCAGTCCTCCTATACCTCTAAACCCGAAATTGCCCTCTGGGCCTAGCTGCTAATCACCCGGTTAAGCCCAATTAAGCTGTTTTCACCATCTGAAACTTGTTTCAGCCATATCTCCCAAACGGTGAGTCCGATTGGCTAATGTGACCACTCTACGGAAAGAGAAACCATCATCCGGAGCCAATGGAAGTGGTTTCAGGTCAAAATTCCTTTCCAGTCAAAAGTTATGGCCAAAACAGTGCCAATTAGGGGTAAAATGGTCATTTAAAAATCGGGAAAAATCGTGAACATGGGAAATGACCCCAATAGTCGTCTCCCAAAGTTACATGACCATACGACTTCGTATGTGACAGAAATAAATATTCTACGATCCTATGATGCGTAGAATGCGGGTCGTTACACTCTCCCCCCCTTAAGAAATTTCGCCCCCGAAATTCCTTAACCCAAAACATACAAAGGATCCCGCATGCCTAACAACCACATACAACAATCAAACATGCAAAACAAGCAAACAAGCCTATCCTAGCATGCGGAAAACTAAATCGAAGTCAAAATCTTACCAGGCAAAGAGTTCTGGGTGTGTCTTCCTAATGTCCTCCTCTGTCTCCCAAGTACAATCACTCTCGTCCTCGCTTCACTGTACCTTGACTAGCTTCACCGCCTTCCTTCGAAGTTGCTTCATGTTGTGCTCGACAATACGGGCCGGCTTGCGGTTCCCAACCGCCTCGGGTTCTACTTCGAAGTCCTCTAACTGATCAGGTGAAATAGTCATATCTGAGTCATGAACGAACTTCCTTAGTTGGGAAACATGAAATACGTTGTGAACTCCCGCCATCTTCTCCGGTAAGTCAATTCTATATGCCAAATTCCCGACTAGCTCAAGAACAGGGAATGGGCCAACAAATCTTGGTGCCAACTTGCCTCTCCTGCCAAATCGTATTACGCTCTTCAACGGAGAAATCTTGACAAATACCAAGTCGCCAACGGAGAATTTTAAGTCTCTTCTCCTTTTATCGACATAACTCTTCTGCCTATCTTGGGCAGCCTTCGTTCGTTGTTGAATGGTCTTGATTTTATCTGAAGTTTCCCTCACCACATCTGGTCCATGCATAAACTTCTCGCCAGTCTCTATCCAACATGATGGTGAGTTGCATGGTCTTCCGTACAAAGCTTCAAACGGAGTCATACCGATACTGGATTGGTAGCTATTATTATATGCAAACTCTACTAGATGCAAATGGTCATCCCATGATCCACCAAAATCCAATATACATGCTCTCAAGAGATCTTCCAAAATACGGTTCACCCTCTCCGTCTGACCGTCGGTCTGAGGATGATATGCGGTACTGAGATATAACTCTGACCCTAGAGCCTCTTGTAAGCTCCTCCAAAACCCACTAGTGAACAACGGGTCTCGGTCGCTCACAATGCTTTTAGGTACTCCATGAAGTCTCACTACCCACTTCATATACAATTCTGCTAACTTAGCTGCCGTTCTGGTCGATTTGACTGGTATAAACCTTGCACTTTTAGTCAGTCGATCTACAATTACCCAAATGCTGTCATATCCCGATCTAGTCCTTGGTAAACCATCGATGAAATCCATCGAGACTTGCTCCCATTTCCATTCGGGAATTTCTAAGGGCTGTAACAAACCACTAGGCTTCTTTTGCTTGGCTTTAACTAGCTGGCAATTCATGCATATAGATATAAACTTCCCAACGTCTCTTTTCATTCCTTCCCAGTAGTAAGTCTGTTTCATGTCTCTATACATTTTATTACCACCGGGATGTATAGTCAACTTTGAGTGATGACATTCTTTAAGCACTTCATCTCTCAATCCATTGACATTGGGTACAACAAGCTTTCCCTTCTTTCTAAGCCATCCATCTCGATCAAGCCCATACTTGTTCATCTCCTCATCGATACCCATCTCTAACTTGGAGAAGATTTCCAATAGGTTAGGATCGTCCCTCTGACTAGAGCCGATCCGCTCAATCAAAGTGGGTCTGATCGTCAAACTTGCTAACATTTCTGGATCCAATTCGCACTTTGGTCTGAAATCAAACCCCGCGATAAACTCCAGTTGCTTCCATTCAAGGAACATAGCCCCTAAGCTGGCATGTCTTCTACTCAATGCATCAGCCACCGCATTGCCCTTTCCTGGTGTGTATGCGATGTCAAAATCATAGGAAGCTAAGAACTCTAACCATCTCTGCTGACGGAGATTCAGATCTTTCTGAGAGAAGAGATACTTTAACGATTTATGATCTGTAAACAGCTCAAATCTTTCTCCCAAGAGATAGTGTCTCCACATCTTTAACGCGAACACGATTGCTGCCAATTCTAAATCATGGGTAGGGTATCTTCTCTCGTGCGGTTTCAATTGCTGACTTGCGTAAGCTACAACCCTACCGCCTTGCATCAACACAGCACCCAGTCCGGTACCACAGGCATCCGTGTATACCGTCATCTCTTCATCCCCCTTAGGAATGACTAACACTGGTGCGCTTGTCAACTTGTCCTTTAGACTTTTGAATGCAGTCTCGCACCTTTCATCCCAGACAAAAGCTTGATTTTTCTTGGTCAACTGGGTCAATGGTGCTGCTATCTTGGAGAAACCTTGGATAAACTTGCGATAATATCCCGCTAACCCCAAGAAACTTCTTACATCTGTTGCATTCTTGGGCGTAGGCCAATCCTGTACCGTATCCACCTTCGCCGGGTCCACGACAATCCCATTTTCTGATACAACATGGCCCAAGAATCTCACTTCCCTCTTCCAGAAGTGACACTTAGAAAACTTTGCTTTCAATTGGTGTTTTCTCAACACCTCCATCACTATTCTTAAATGTCCCTTGTGTTCTTCCTCTGTCCTCGAGTAGACCAAAATATCATCAACGAACACAAGGACAAACTTATTCAACTGATCTCTGAATACCCTATTCATAAGATCCACAAAATATGCTGGGGCATTGGTCAGCCCGAATGGCATGACCAACCACTCATAAAATCCAGACGGCGTCCGAAATGCCGTTCTAGCTATACTCTCAGCTTCCACTCTAAGCTGATGAAAACCTGTCGCGAGATCCAACTGAGAAAATATCCTCGCGCCACTCAACTGATCGAACAAATCATCTATCCGCGGTAGAGGATACTTGTTCTTCCTCGTCACTTTATTCAACTCGCGGTAGTCTACACACAAACGAAGGGAACCATCCGCCTTGGTAGCAAACACAACTGGTGCTCCCCATTCAGAAACACTCCTTCTGATAAATCCCTTCTTCAAAAGATTGCTGACTTGCACCTCGAGCTCTCGCTGCTCTCTTGGTGCCATACGACGAAGTGGCATCACTATAGGTCTGGCATCTTTTACCAAATCAATACGGAACTCAATCTCTCGGTGTGGTGGAAGTCCGGTCACTTCTTCGAAAACCTCCGGATACTGGCCAACCACGGGCAAACCTGACAACTCACTATGCGGAATGTCGAGGGAGTTTAGAAAACTAGCCAATACCCCCTTACTGGGTAGACCAGCAAACACTATCCTCCGCCCATCATCCGCTCTAGCTGTCACCAACAAGCCCTCACAGTCTACCACCACCCCGTATCTTTGGAGCCAATCTACTCCCAAAATAATGCCAAACCCAGTAAAGCCCAAAACAAAGCAATCACAAACAAACATGCATCCACGACTCGATAAGACCACATTACGACAAATCATGCTAAGGCTAGTCGAACCACCAATCGGGTTCGTCACTACTAAAGGTCTATCGACAATCTCGGGCTCCAATCCCAATCTATCTACCAGGTCACTAGATATGAAAGAACTGGAAGCTCCGGTATCAAACAAAACTCTAACAGGAACATCATAAACAGAAAGCATACCTTGAATGACGACATTCTTTCCCTTCTCCGCCGCTGCTGGGGCATTCGACGAAGAAGGAATAGCATTAAGAGCGTAGGCTTTCACCATTTGCTTTTCCTTAGGGGGCTGTGGACACTTGTCCTTGTGATGTCCCATTTGGCCACAGTTGAAGCACTTCCTATCCGCTGGCTTGGCCCGACAATTACTAGCATAATGGCCCTTCTTACCACAGCTGAAGCACTCCACATCTTGCTTATTCCTTTTCTTCTGGCCATCTTTAGTCTGATTCTGCTTTCTCTTATTCTGGGAACCACCCTTGCCTCCACCACTTGCTTGTGGCTTTGGCTCATCTGCAGATGCAACCTCAGTCTTCGACTTAGGGTAGAGACTTTCTGATCTTAATGCTTTCCCCACAATCGACTCAAACGTCTCATCGATGTGGTTAATAAGCTTTTCCCCTAAGTACTGATCCAAACCAGTTATGAATTTCTCATTCTTCTTCTCGGCAGTATCAATAAGAGATAACCCATACTTCGACAAAGTGTCGAATTCAGCAATGTACTCCGAGACAGCTCTGCCATTCTGCTTGAGCTCCAAGAATTTCTTAAACAGCACTGACTTCTGAGCAGCTGGAATGAACTTCTCGCTAAAGCGAGCTTTAAACTGCTCCCAAGTAATCTGATCTTCGGGAGTAGCTGCCTTTATAGCATTCCACCAATTCATTGCCCGCCCTTGCAGCTGACAGGACGCTAGCTTCCTCTTCATCGCATCTTCGATACCCAAATCCTCGAAGATACGTTCGCAACTATCCAACCAATCTTGAACATCCGTGGCCGACTCCGTTCCGTGAAACGACTTCCCACCAAGGCTAGTATAATCCTTATTCAACTTGGCGAAGTCGACCCTCGGCGCCTGCACTATTGGACCACCACCATTTCCACCATTGGGAGATGCCCTCTGTACATATCTAAGCATCTCTCTCATGAGGTCAGTAAACATCGTCCTCATGTCAGCAGCATTCCCATTATTGGCTCCCCTACCGGTACCTCTAACATATCGGCTCATCGTCAATCTGAAAAAGGAAATGATTAACGACTCCATAGTGGTGTTAGTGCAGTACGACTTCATCCTTATACTACTAATAGTATATATATATAGCTTTTAAAAACCAAAGTAATCACAAATACGCTCTCTCGTATACGTATCTTATCTCTCCCTGATAACTTCCCTAGGTTAACTACGCAACCTAGAGCTCTGATACCAAGTGTGACGGTCCGCCCCGCACCAGCCTGCATTTCCTCCGGAAGTGCGCTGTACACATGCCCAACTAGCACGGGACGGTCGTCATGAGAAAAGAAAGAAGAGAATGAACTAATCAAGGAACCTGTAGAATGTCTCACAACGCATGGAATAAAATATAATAATAACATACTTGACATAAAACAGGTGAGACAGTGCATAAGCTGATAACTAATAATCAATATCAACATCAGAGCAGCGGAAATCCAAATACAGCTTATTACAACTTTCCAAATTTACTGTCTCTAACAAAGGAAAACTAAAGCAGAAGATGCACCACCAATGCCCAAGCAGTGATCTTCAACAACACAGGGAGAATACTATATATATTACGTGGAAGCCTCCTGCTCGTCTCCGGATCATCTACCCGTGCATCACCAGCTAACCTGTCTCTAGTCTGCTCGTGTGAGCACCCAGAGTAATAAGAAGAGACATAAAACTCTGGGTCAGACATAAAGCCTGGTATGAGCGATAAGCATCTAAACAGAGTAATAACAGGTATACTAAACCATACCTGAACCTGGACCTGCAACCAAAGAGTTAGTACCACATACCGTACAATACTCCAAGGTGCCATAATAAATAGTGTAAGAATACGGGGGTGGGGTGTGCATGTCACAATGATAGCAAACAAATCATCCATAGCAACCATCCTCACATCTCTCACTCAGTGCGTAAAGCGTACGACATCTACCACTTCGGAACACTAGACAAACTGAGGCAACGACGAATCCCGACTTGTAGAAACCCTGCTGTGACCAAGCCAAACACTTGGAGTCATGACCAAACATTTCAATGACCCACTTCATTGGTCGTAGCCCTTGGTTCTACCGATGCCATAATGGCCCTGAATCCGCCTTCGTACCTCCTACCATAGTGGTCCTAAGCTATAGACATCGATAACCCCTTAACACGCGTCCCGCAGCAAAGCCCAATCATGAAGCCCACTCATTGGTTCCCAGCTGGATCCTGAGTCAAAGCTCCTCATTTGGACTTCCTTTGCATCTCGGGTTTTGATCGAATTGGAGTGGGTCTTCAAAAGAGTTGTCGTGCAGTAGCAGCCCTAGAATACGGTTCGGTTCGGTGGTCATCATCCTCGTCGGTTCGGTTCGGTAGTCATCTTTCCATTCGGTTCGGGTCGGGTACTCCACTTCGGGTCGGGTCGGTGTCCTCCTCCGGGTCGGGTCGGGTGTCCTTCCTTCCAGCGCTCCGATCCGCTCCCTTATTTTCTTCACGTATTCCGATCCGATCCGCGTGGCCTTCCCTCTTGCTAGTTCTCCCAAATGTTTACTTCCGATCCGAGCCCTGCATCTCCAAGTTGATCCGATCTGACCTCCAATTATCCTTCCGATCCGATCCCCTTATCCACTCCAACTCTAAGCAAACGGCCTTCCTTCTTGCCAAGCCTCCTATGTGCCAAACTCCGGTTCGGGTCGGGTTTCTTGCCCGGTTCACATATCCGATCCGAGCCCCCATCCGATCCGATCCGAAGCCCTGCACAACTTTCTGCAACTTTTCCAGCAACTTGTTTACGCCGTTCGACGAAGTTTTTGACAAATCTAACTATTCTAATCAATCACAATTCATGTCAAATAGTCATAACAACATGTAAGAACAACCACAAACACCTAACAACAATTCAAATGAACCAAAATGGATCAAAAGTGGCTAAAACCTCACATTTTCCTATAATCCCTCTTAATCATGTTTAAGCATACGATTAGCAAAACACATCGAAATTAACCCAAATTTCTAACAGAGCCTTAAAACATTATTTTAGAATTTTAAGAATTTTTTCCAGAATTTATTTACGTATAAATTCGCTAATCTTCACTAATTACCCTTAATCACCGTAATTAGTGCAAAAACTATGCAAATCACTCACCTTGGCCACAAGTGAAACACCAAATCTGAAATACTCTATGTTTGGGTCGAATTCCTATGTATAGCAGCAGCTCCAACCTTGCTTTGTTGCTATTTGGCCTTGCTTTGATGTAGTTTAGGCTTAATCTTCACTAAAAATGTGTTTTAGAGAGGTTTTAGAGGATGGAAGCCATTACTAAGGTCTCAAGAAGTTTTGTGGCGGCTCAAAACTGAAATGAAAGTGATAACCTAACCCTAATCAGTCCTCCTATACCTCTAAACCCGAAATTCCCCTCTGGGCCTAGCTGCTAATCACCCGGTTAAGCCCAATTAAGCTGTTTTCACCATCTGAAACTTGTTTCAGCCATATCTCCCAAACGGTGAGTCCGTTTGGCTAATGTGACCACTCTACAGAAAGAGAAACTATCATCCGGAGCCAATGGAAGTGGTTTCAGGTCAAAATTCCTTTCCAGTCAAAAGTTATGGCCAAAACAGTGCCAACTAGGGGTAAAATGGTCATTTAAAAATCGGGAAAAATCGTGAACATGGGAAATGACCCCAATAGTCGTCTCCCAAAGTTACATGACCATATGACTTCGTATGTGACAGAAATAAATATTCTACGATCCTATGATGCGTAGAATGCGGGTCGTTACAAAATATATATCATATATATATTATATGGCCTGAATAGAACGCGCCGCGCAGCGACCTTTCGCGAATTTCGACCATTGACTTCGAATTGACGTTACGGGAGATCCGACCGTTGGATTCTCCTAAAACTGGAACCGTTGGGTTCGTATCGTAAAGAGCTTTCTAACGAATATAAGAGATTTGAAATTCAATGATTGGATTTGGAATTATGTCCAAATCAAATTTGGAAAAGGTCATTGTAAGTGCAGTTCGGTTGCCGTTATTGGAAACCGACTGTACGAGCCCTGATAAAATTATTAAAAATATTAATAATTTGTGTAAAATCATAATAAATGATTTGGAAAGAGTTGGGATGAAAATTTTCATGTTTGTAAAGATAAAAATATATTTTTATCGAAATGAACTAGTTTATAACTAGGGAAATAAATCCAATATTTTTATATAAATAAATTGGATTTGAAATGGTTTTAAAATAACTAGGATTTTACAATAAATAAATTGGAATGGTTTGGAATGGAAATAATCTCTGGAATATTTCGATATTTGATTCCGTGATTATACGGATATTGTGATGGGAATTTGGAAGATATCGATATCGTTATTCCCGATATGATGTCTGTTGGTTTCAGGATTTGATGTTGAATATAAGTCGATGCTATCTCTATTCAAACCCTTATATTTAATGTCAAATTGGATTGATTGATTGTTTGGATTGTGCTCGACCAGTTTATGAGCAAAATATGCTTTTACATTTAGCATTGGGTTGGGTAAAAATATCTGTGTGCTAACACCCTGTGAAACACTTCACGATTTGACGATAAGGTGTTTAGCGATGTTGAGTTCATTTCAAATTTAATGAATGATTTTGATAAGATATTTTTCTTAAGTGAAAAGAAATACATTCTCGATTTTGGACAGGGAATGTTTTATACATATGTTTTATAAAACAGAAAGGATTTCGAGGCCTAAACCCGATATTGTCGAAATGATTTCGAAATGTATTATGTGTTTGACATTGCAGTTCATCACATATTCGATTAGTTGCTATTGATGATATATCTGTTTGGTGACCGAGAATTTATTCTTTTGCTTAACACCCTTCTTTGAGACGTACGAGCTCAAAGGTTATGTGATTAATAGCGACTGATCATATGTGTGAATTGTTAATGTAAAGTACTATAGTTTGACAGTACTTGTGATTATTATGTTGTGAAATGATTTTCCCTACTTCGGGATATGAAATGATTTGGTATGTGGCTAAAGATTCGAGTAACCCGGATGACTAAAAGTATGGGTGAAATGGGCGGTGTATGCTTTCATGCGTGGGAGGTGCATCGTCGGTGTAGCCTGCTCCATAGTGGGAGGTGCACATATATATATCGAGTTGCTTAGGTGTGTGCCCTTTGCCTTGTCAAGGGGGAGCCCAATATTTGGTTGCATACTTGTTTGTATGCATTGTTATGATTTGGAATTCATATTTCCAAATGATTTGATTTGAGATCCCAAAGTGAAATAATTGATTTATTTTAATTATATTTATATATATAAATATAATCCATTCTGGCGCTGTTTTCATTCAGATTTGAATTTTACATTTCATAAAATCTAACCGTTGGATCTTTACAAATTTGGTATCGTTGGAAAGATATTTTCAAAGCGGACTCAATGGTTACGGTCTCGGGAGAATCCGACGGTCGGATCTCCCACAATAATCGTTTGAAATCACGGTTTCAAAATACGAACAACAGCTTCGTATTTTGAAACCGTAACTTTAAACGATTGTACCGGGAGATCCGACCGTCGGATTTTCCCAAAACTGGAACCGTTGGGTCCGCTTTGAAAAGATCTTTCTAATGATATAAAATTTGTAAAGATCCAACGGTTAGATTTTCATATATGTGTAAATAAAATCTGAAGAAAAACAGCGCCATGGCCGCGTTATGGCCTGAAGCGCCATTTGAATAAATTAGCTATTTTTAAATAAATAAAAATAGCGATAAATCATAATAAAACATTATAAACGATATGTAATGGAAATAAACCGAATTTACCTGGTTTATTGGATATTTGATGGTTGAATGTGTTTGACGTGAAAATTACATTAATGAACTGAATTATGGATGTCGAATAATTTAACAAGGAATTGAATTGATTTGAATTCTAAATATACGTGAGTTATTTGAAAAGGCCGAGTTAATTTTCATTTTAAATAATTGATCAACGGTTAGCAGTCGAAGATGTGAAGACGGTGCAAGACAGATGATCTTCACATCGAATGGATGGCTACCGATGCCTTTGATGGGAGTTGCTGCCCGGAAAGGGTTACGGTGGTGGTTGTACGGACGTACTTGTTGATCATTCGGATGTGCGAGGGCCTCTCTCCTGTATTGGATACACAGGAGAGGAATAAGGTGCCTCCGGTTTCGTTCAGACCCAGAAGGACTTGTAAATGGAAGTGTGTTTGACGTTGTAGATTGACAACGTGGCATGCTGAGATGCAGTAATCAAGGCTTTTGTTGAAAAGCAAAGCCTTGTGGTTGATGATCAAAGCATGGCTTTGATACAGCTAGGTTTGTGTATAGTGTTGATTCGCGAGCCTCACACCCCGGTATGGACCAGAAACGGGAGAGGACTTCAGAGAGGACCTGCGTTTCTTTCTAGCTAGGAGTGGTGTTTTGGGTTTTACATGCCCGAGCATTATACTTATGTGGATGATGGATAGCGAGACACCTCGGTTATATCGGTCGCTCCGGGGCCGATGGTTTGGTCGGGATATGACCAGTCTACGCCCCATAGGGCGGGGAAACGCAGTGTTCAGGCATTTTAATCCATTCTGTGTGGACCGGCCCTGACGATCCAAGGCTTGCATGTGCTCTTGCCTGAGGCTCGGGCTAGACAGTCTCGAAACGGTAAGGACGATCCCTTGCCTTGGTTCATGACGGAAATCCAATTTCCAAATACGACATCGTGCAGTTTTGATTGTAAACCTATATATGGAGACACGATATATGGTACCCATGTCGTCTATGTTTGATACTTATGATTAGGATTGTTTTTGAAATATATAAACACTAGTAATAATATCAATTGCTTTTGTTTTATTTGTATCAAGCATATTTTGGCCATTATAAGGTAAAACTCTATCCTCCGGTTTGTATTGCATTATGTGATGGGAATTGAGTCTTATAATGGCTTCATTTTTGTAAAAAGCATTGCAATGTTTTAAATGATTCACTTGTTTTAAAGCACTGGCAATCCATTGGAGTAAACCCGTTCCGCATTAGCGGGGTGGTCCTGTGGTTGGCCTTATTATAAAGTAAGTTAAGTAGATTTCTCATACCAGTCCCATGACTAACTCGTAGTTTGTTACACTTGCAAACTCGGGTGCCTCTATTTCTACACGGGCAGCCTTGTATTCAGATTTTAGCAGACTCTTTCTGGATAGCTATGGAGCTGAAGATGGATTCTATCACTTCTTTCTTTTTATGTTGTTCAGCTCCTGTTGTACATATTATGTTTTGATTCCGCTATAGACATTTTTTCTAAAGCTGGACTGTATTTTGTACTAAGTATGATTGTGAAAACCCGTAACTTCCCCGTGAAGGAAAAAGCGGATACTTTGAGAACAACACATAAAAGAACGCAGACAGAAGAACATTTCATTGTTAACTACAACAATTCCATCAGAATACACGAATATACAGAGTATAAATAAATATTACACAGAAAATATCAGAGATTACAATACATTACATAGCAGCGGAAAATAATACAATACACAACTGAAAGGAATACGTGGATACAGAGCTTTCCGAGTATAATTCCAGCTGTAAATCAAGATCCTGTGAATATAAATCTGCAAAACCAAAACTACTAGCTGCCCGTGTCAAAATAAGGGCACCCAGAGTTTAGGTTAAAACAATAAACTCCAGGTCAGTCATGTGACTGGTGTGAGAACTAAAACAGTTATTAATCTTTATTTTAAAGTTAGGTAAATCAAGGGACCACGTCGTATAACACGGAACGGGTTTCCTCCCAAGAATACCAGTGCATAGAACAACAGCGTAATGATAAATAAAGAACAATGAAGCTATTATAAGACCCAGGTCCCATTACACAATGCAACGCAAGCCGGAGGATAGGGTTTTTACCTTATAATAGCCAAAGAATGCTTGATACGTTTAAAACAGATTATTTTGATAGTACTATAAGTGTATAGTGACAAAAACAATTTCAATCATAAGTATTAATCATAGGCGACATGAATGCCCCATACCACTATGTCGCCATATATAGGTTTACAACTAAAACCGCAAAGTGTCGTATTGGAAATTGGATTTCCATCTATGAACCGAGGCCAGGGATCGTCCTCTACTGATTCGAGATTGTCTAGCCCGAGCCTCAGGACGCAGACTCAGGTGGGCCCTTGGAGCGATAGGGCCGGTCCACCGATGTGGATTAAAATGCCTGAACACTGCGTTCCCCCGCCCTTTGGGCGTAAATGAGCCAAATGACTCCATCGGCTCCACACAGTCACCGATATATCCGAGGCGCCTCGCAACAACAACAACCACACAGGTAAAAATAATATAAATGTCAGGGCTGGTAGGTCACTGACACCACCCTAGCTAGAAAGAAACGCATGTCCTCCTTGAGGTCCTCTCCCGTTTTTGGTTCACAACCGGGGTGTGAGGCTCGCGAATCAACGCAACACAAAGCTATGCCACACAGGTCGTTCTTTGATCATCAACCACAAGACTTTGCTTTTCAACAAAAGCCTTGATCAATTGCCACATAGGCATGCCACACAGGCAATTCACTCCATGCAATTGATATCCATCAATATATAACCCCTGAGCTCGTACGTCTCAGAGAAGGGCGTTAAGAAAGAGAATAAATTCTCTACCGCCAAACAAATATATATTTAATAGAAATCAATCACACAGAACAAAATCCAATGTCAGACACACAGTCCATTTACAAGTTCGTTCTGGGTCTGAATGAAACCGGAGGCACCTTGTACCTCGCATATCCATCGATCTCCAAGTACGTGTGGACGATCACCAACTTATTCCCTCCTCTTGGGTGTACAGCCCAATCAAGTTCATCAGTAATCACCCAAACAATGTGAAGACCTCCAATCTTCGACCACCGTCTACATCCTCGACACCACGTCGAATCAGTTATTCAGAATGGGATAAACCCGGTCTTTCTGAATAACTCGCGTATATAATAAACAAGTGTTACACAAACACAACATACGCCTCATTCCAATTCAGAATATTCTTTTATTCATATATTCTTATACTTTGGGAAAGGTTCCTATTAATTTTATCAAAGATAAATTCTTTAAATTTATTCTTTAATCTCCGTTGAATATCAATTCAAACTAGTCCGGATTAGCGAACCACACCGAAGTAATCATTTATTTCCCAATCCCAACCTATTCATCCCATGAAGTAAAACTGGTCATACTTCATATCTAACACCACGGTGTTATCGGTAAATTTAATTACCATTTCACGTTCAAATCTAATTAAAGATTTTACTATCGGCTGGAGCAAAACTAGTGATACCTCATTCTCGATCACTTCAATCTAATTAAAGATTCATTAAAACTCCACTTAGTTTTAATCTTCCTAAATATCAATATTAATGATTGTTTAACTTGGGAAATCACATCCTGTCTTTAACTGGGTTAAAGAGCCAATGCCATTTAAAACACGGTTCACTATAAACCCAAAATCACATTCTATTAATTATCGGGTTAAAGAACAAGTGTTATTTAAAACACCGTTCACGATAAACCCAAAAATCAATTCAATTTCAATTCCAATTAAATATCATTTAATTGGTACACTTCATTAAATCTAAATAAAAAGATTTAATCTTTTTCTCAACTGGGTTTAAGAACAGTATTAATGAAGACACCATTCACGACAAACCCAAATCACATTTGATATTCAATACAAGGCTCTGAATAGAAAATATATCGGCTTATATTCAATATCAAATTCTACAACCAACAAATATCGTATTGGAAATAACGATATAAATATATCTTTCAAATTTCCATAACAATATCTGTATAATCACGAAATCCAACATCGAAATATTTCAAAGATAATTTCGATTCAAATCCATTCTAATTCAATTATTGAAAATTCTGGTTATTTTCAAAACCATTTCAAATCCACTTTATTTATTTTTAAAAATAAATAGAATTATAATTCTAGTTCAAAACTAGTTCATTTCGATAAAAATCTATTTTTATCTTTTCAAATTTGGAATTTTTCATCCCAATTCTTCACAAACCATTTCTTATGATTTTACAAAAATTATTACTATTTTTAATAATTTTATCAAGGCCCGTACAGTCGATTTCCACCAATGGCCATCGAACTGCACTTACAGCGACCTTTTCCAAATTTGATTTGGACATAATTCCAAATCCAACCATTAGATTTCAAATTTCTAATATTCGTTAGAAATCCCTTTACGATACGAACCCAAGGTTCCGGTTTTAGGAGAATCCGACGGTCGGATCTCCCGCAATATCCATTCGATGTCAATGGTCGAAATTCGCGAACTGCCGTAGCGCGACGCGTTCTATTCAGGCCATTATATTATATATATATAATATATATTTCGTCGATTCCTTTTAAAACGTATTTTATAAATCGTTTTAAATTCGTTTTCAAAACGATTTCAACTTCATATTCAATTTCTAATCAAAATTGAATATTCCACATCATCGATATACAAATGATAATATTATCAAAACGTTAAATTTTGAAATCACTTTCTTTTCTATATTCATTATAAAAATGAATAAAATCGATATAAATATCGTTCATATCAAAATGGCGTCAATCTAATCAACACGGCTTTTATTCAACACATGAATGTTTATTCTATTCAACACATGAATTTATTTTCAATTCAACACATGAATTTATTTTCAATTCAACACATGAATTTATTTTCTATTCAACACATGAATTTATTTTCTATTCAACACATGAATTTATTTTCTAAATTGGAATGAGGCCCAATCAATTACCATATAATGTTAATTATATGGATTTTCTACAACACATGTATATAATAGCAACGATAAATCATCAACCATCATCCAGAGTGCACCACACAACTGCATAAGCATTAAATATAAATAATTAACGCTTACACAGTCTATCGACCAATCGATCGACATACAGCTAAATAATTGAGATTAGTGTACGCCAAATATCATCCCAATACCTGTGTGGGGTTTCAAATCAACAAACACATATTTTTATTTGTGTAGTTGGGCGATGTGTAAAATTTATCGTCCCAATCAATATCAGTCAAATCAGTGTATATAAACAAATCTCCGATTTGTTTATTACTATTTATTTTAAATACACGTTAAAAATCATATTTTTAACTATAAAAAATTTTCCACTATAAAATATTTTATTTCATTTCACATCACACAATCAAATTTCACAACACAGCAATCAAATTTCACAACACAGCAATCAAACAAATAAGTCATCCATGGTCTGTGGACAACGGGTGTCGGGTGCTGCTAAGCACCGTCTGCATCCTAGTATATATTTCAACTAGAAATTAAAATAAAAGTGAGGAGTTCTCACCGACTAGCTAAACCAATACACCGCAACTCTTCATATGTAGGAAATCTTCGTCACTCGCCTTTTATCGCTTTCATTGACCGTAGTCACTACATATATAAAAATCACATTTTTATATGGTTGCCATGTATTTAAAAATCACATTTTTATATTGTTGCCATGTATATAAAAATCACATTTTTATACCGCTATTATATAGATAAAAATTCTATTTTTATACCGCTACTATATGGATAAAAATTCTATTTTTATAATAGTGTTCATATAATAAAGATCATATTTTTATCACGCTAACTTCATAATAAAATTATATTTTTATATCGCTCTTGTTCTAATAAAGATTATATTTTTATATCGCCACTCATATAAAAATCACATTTTTCTCTCGCCATTCTCTATATAAAAGTCACATTTTTATATATAAGGATCGTGTTCTTATATCCCTACTACATAAAAATTATATTTTTACCTCACTATATATATAAAAATAATATTTTTATTACTCTACATACATAAAAATCATATTTTTATAGCGATGTTCGCATTATAAAGATCACCAATTTCAGCATCGCTACATGTATAAAGATCTCACCTTTATATTCATAAAAATCTCGTCTTTATAATTTTATAACGCCACTTCATAAATAAAAATCAAATTTTTACATCACTACTTCATATACGAAGATCAAGCCTTTATCATGTCATTTGTATAATAAAAATCTAATCTTTTTCAAGTTAAAAATCAAATCTTTGTCTATATAAAAATCATAGCTTTGTAAATAAAATCAAACCATTTCAATTCGCTGAAATATGTATTAAAATCAAATTTTATAAAGTTATATATATAAATTAAACTAACTAAATAAAAATAAAAACTGAAATCAAATAAATAAAGGAACTTACTGTTAGAAGGGGAGGGGGGTGGTCTGTGCGGGTTCGGGGAAGGTGGCAGATCGGAAGGGGAGGGTCATCATGGCGGTGGCGGGTGGTGGCGAGGCCAAGGGTGTGCGGTTTACAGAAGGGGATCGGGTAGAAGAGAGAGAGGTGGGGGAGTAGGAAGGGCGGAGGAGAGAGGAAGAAGCGGCGGCGGCGGCAACGCCAGAGCAGGGCGACAGCGAGATAGGGGGCGCGATCCCCCTTTTTTTTCTTTTTTTTTATTCTGATAAATCGATTGAATGAAGGGGGGGTAGGGGAGAGAGGTTATATAATAATTTATATTTAATTTAATTTTATCTCTAAAAAGGTAACTTTTTCATTCGATCTCCAAACGAGACCCACCGCCTGTCGTCCATAGCTAATTACCCCCATTCCGAACACAATGGGATAGGTATCGCAGGCTGATTCGACTGTTTCGATCAGTTTTCGTCAAAATCAAAATATAAATTTATATATTGAATTTGAACACGCATTTCAATTTACTGGTGTCACATACAGACTCTAAAAATTCCCGAAAAATATTTTCTAGCTTCGTATTGACGATACGGTCCTAACAAAACTAGTTTCGTCAAATTCCGAGACCGTTTGAAAAATGGCCATTTTCAGGTCGATCGAAATGGACTGAAACTGTCAAAACACGTTTTCCTTTGCCACGCTCACATATGGAATCAAAAAATTACGAATTCTGGAACTTAGTAATAACTTGACATCCCAGATCCAACAAAAGTGGTTTCGTCTAAAACCGAGGTCGTTTGCAAAATTTCCATTTTTAAGGGCCAGAATTCCATAGCGACTACTCTAAATTTTCAACTGGACATAACTTTTTATCCTCCCTATGAAATTTCAATTTTTTGGATTCGTTGGAAAGATATTTTCAAATAGATTCTATATTTTTGGTTTCACCAAAATCCGGTTTATTTTGCATCCTGTACATTCATTTGAACTTTGAAATCGAATTTTCGAACTACCGCGCCATTTTCAATTCCTTTTATGATTATAAATAATTATTTATATTCTAACGACGATTCAATTAAATATATACGTCCGAAATCTATTCAAAATAAATTTCTCGTTGTTATTATTTAAAATAATTCATTTTAAATACTCAAAATTCGCTAAAATTGTCAAAATAAAAATTTTAAATTGGCTCGGATTTCCGGATTATTAAAATCTCCCCCACTTAAAACTTTTCGTCCCCGAAAAGGAACGAAGCCGAAAGTTGTTTAACTAATCAACTCAACTTTCATTGTTTTCATCACGGCTTAAGTTCTTCAACTTTTCAGTTTCTTTTCAAAAATTTCAAAAATTTGGCTAACACCCTAAATTTTCGAATTTTTTTGCCATAACCTCCCCTGCACCGGGGACTTCGGGATATTTCAAATAGCCTCCCATGTCCCTTATCAATCCAAAAAGAAAAAGAAACAGCCAAGCGGCTAGCCAATCGGCTCATAAAATCATCCAAAACCCAATAAATTAGTAAATATGTACCTATTTGTCGGGCAAACAATTTTATTCTTCTGCTCTAGCCTCCTTGCTATGACCTGTTCAATGTAAGTACATGTACATGTATGCAAATGCGACAAATTTTCAATATAACTCACTATTTGGTTCAATTTGGCTAAAGGTTCAACATTTAATTAAACGAACAATAATCAAACAACACAATCAGCAATCAATTAGTGAATTAACGTTTCAAATTCATAATTTTGATACATAGTCCAAAAATCAGATTTTTGATGCCAAATCACAACAATAAGCCCTATCTAATTTTGGTTCTCACACCAGTCAATTGGAATCATATAGAAATCCCACTTTCGAAACTCGAATTTAAATTCTGATGATGTACGTACTATAGCGATCATCAGAACCATCTCCGGCCGACTAGAGTGTGATTCTATATCTATCCAGTATATTAAAACTTCGAATACACACGGATCAGACATATACGCAAAATCTTTATATACTGGACTGTCCAAATTCAACACAAATAAATACTCTTCACACTCGTTGAAAAAAGTTTAAATTTTCAAAACAAAATTCGTTTTCATTTTAAAAATATACTCTTCACACTCGTTCTAGGATACTACTGATCCCATCTCTAATGAGTCATTCTCATTGGATATTACTAATCCAATCTCTGATGAATTCTTTCGTATGGTTCTAATGTGTCTTGTTCTCTGAGCTTTGTAAACCAAAGCTCTGATACCAACTGTGAAAACCCTAACTTCCTCATGAAGGAAAGAGCGGATACTTTGAGAACAACACACAAAAGAACGCAGACAAAAGAACATTTCATTGTTAATTACAACAATTCCATCAGAATACACGAATATATAGAGTATAAATAAATATTACACAGAAAATATCATAGATTACAATACATTACATATCAGCGGAAAATAATACAATACACAACTGAAAGGAATACGCGGATACAGAGCTTTCCGAGTATAATTCCAGTTGTAAATCAGGATCCTGTGAATATAAATCTTCAAAACCAAAACTACTAGCTGCCCGTGTCAAAATAAGGGGACCTAGAGTTTAGGTTAAAACAATAAACTCCAGGTCAGTCATGTGACTGGTGTAAGAACTAAAATAGTTATTAATCTTTATTTTAAAGTTAGGTAAATCAAGGGACCATGCCGTATAACACGGAACGGGTTTCCTCCCAAGAATACCAGTGCATAGAACAACAGCGCAATGCTAAATAAAGAACAATGAAGCTATTATAAGACCCAGGTCCCATCACATAATGCAACGCAAGCCGGAGGATAGGGTTTTTACCTTATAATAGCCAAAGAATGCTTGATATGTTTAAAACAGATTATTTTGATAAACTATAAGTGTATAGTGTCAAAAACAATTTCAATCATAAGTATCAATCATAGGCGGCATGAATGCCCCATACCACTATGTCGCCATATATATGTTTACAACCAAAACCGCAAAGTGTCGTATTGGAAATTGGATTTCCATCTATGAACCAAGGCTAGGGATCGTCCTCTACCGATTCGAGACTGTCTAGCCCGAGCCTCAGGACCCAGACTCAGGTGGGCCCTTGGAGCGACAGGGCCGATCCACCGATGTGGATTAAAATGCCTGAACACTGCATTCCCCCACCCTTTGGGGCGTAAATGAGCCAAATGACTCCATCGGCTCCACACAGTCACCGATATATCCGAGGCGCCTCGCAACAGTAACAACTACACAGGTGAAAATAATATAAATGTCAGGTCTGGTAGGTCACTGACACCACACTAGCTAGAAAGAAACGCATGTCCTCCCTGAGGTCCTCTCCCATTTTTGGTTCACAACCGGGGTGTGAGGCTCGCGAATCAACGCTACACAAACCTATGCCACACAGGCCGTGCTTTGATCATCAACCACAAGAATTTGCTTTTCAACAAAAGCCTTGATCAATTGCCACTTAGGCATGCCACACAGGCAATTCACTCCATGCGATTGATATCCATCAATATATAACCCTTGAGCTCGTATGTCTCAGAGAAGGGCGTTAAGCAAGAGAATAAATTCTCCGCCGCCAAACAGATATATATTTAATAGAAATAAATCACACAGAATAAAATCCAATGTCAGACACAAAGTCCAATTACAAGTTCGTTCTGGGTTTGAACGAAACCGGAGCCACCTTGTACCTCGCATATCCATCGATCTCCAAGTACGTCTGGACGATCACCAACTGATTCCCTCCTCTTGGGTGTATAGCCCAATCAAGATCATCAGTAATCACCCAAACGATGTGAAGACCTCCGGTCTTCGACCACCGTCTTCATCCTCGACACCACGTCGAATCAGTTATTCAGAATGGGATAAACCCGGTCTTTCTGAATAACTCGCGTATATAATAAACAAGTGTTACACAAACACAACATACGCTTCATTCCAATTCAGAATATCCTTTTATTCAAATATTCTTATACTTTGGGAAAGGTTCCCATTAATTTTATCAAAGATAAATTCTTTAAATTTATTCTTTAATCTCCTTTGAATATCAATTCAAACTAGTCGGGATTAGCGAACCACGCCGAAGTAATCATTTATTTCCCAATCCCAACCTATTCATCCCATGAAGTAAAACTGTTCATACTTCATATCTAACACCGCGGAGTTATCGGTAAATTTAATTACCATTTCACGTTCAAATCTAATTAAAGATTTTACTATCGGTTGGAGCAAAACTAGTGATACCCCATTCTCGATCACTTCAATCTAATTAAAGATTCATTAAAACTCCACTTAGTTTTAATCTTCCCAAATATCAATATTAATTATTGTTTAACTTGGGAAATCACATCCTGTCTTTAACTTGGTTAAAGAGCCAATGCCATTTAAAACGCGGTTCACTATAAACCCAAAATCACATTCTATTAATTATCGGGTTAAAGAACAAGTGTTATTTAAAACACCGTTCACGATAAACCCAAAAATCAATTCAAATTCAATTCCAATTAAATATCATTTAATTGGTACACTTCATTAAATCTAAATAAAAAGATTTAATCTTTTTCTCAACTGGGTTTAAGAACAGTGTTAATGAAGACACCATTCACGACAAACCCAAATCACATTTGATATTAAATACAAGGCTCTGAATAGAAAATATATCGGCTTATATTCAATATCAAATTCTACGACCAACAAATATCGTACAGGAAATAACGATATAAATATATCTTTCAAATTTCCATAACAATATCTGTATAATCACGAAATCCAACATCGAAATATTCCAAAGATAATTTCGATTCAAATCCATTCCAATTCAATTATTGGAAATTCTGGTTATTTTCAAAACCATTTCAAATCCACTTTATTTATTTTTAAAAATAAATAGAATTATAATTCTAGTTCAAAACTAGTTCATTTCGATAAAAATCTATTTTTATCTTTTCAAATTTGGAATTTTTCATCCCAATTCTTCATAAATCAATTCTTATGATTTTACACAAATTATTACTATTTTTAATAATTTTATCAAGGCCCATACAGGCGATTTCCACCAATGGCCATCGAACTGCACTTACATCGACCTTTTCCAAATTTGATTTGGACATAATTCCAAATCCAACTGTTAGATTTCAAATTTCTAATATTCGTTAGAAAGCTCTTTTCGATTCGAACCCAACGGTTCCGGTTTTAGGAGAATCCGACGGTTTGGATCTCCCGCAATATCCATTCGAAGTCAATGGTCGAAATACGCGAACTGTCGCGACGCGGTGCATTCTATTCAGGCCATTATATTATATATATAATATATATAATATATACTTCATCGATTCCTTTTAAGACATATTTTATAAATCGTTTTAAATTCGTTTTCAAAACGATTTCAACTTCATATTCAATTTCTAATCAAAATTGAATATTCCACATCATCGATATACAAATGATAATATTATCAAAACGTTAAATTTTGAAATCAGATTCTTTTCTATATTCATTATAAAAATGAATAAAATCGATATAAATATCATTCACGTCAAAATGGGGTCAATCTAATCAACACGGCTTTTATTCAACACATGAATGTTTATTCTATTCAACACATGAATTTATTTTCAATTCAACACATGAATTTATTTTCTATTCAACACATGAATTTATTTTCTATTCAACACATGAATTTATTTTCTAAATTGGAATGAGGCCCAATCAATTACCATATAATGTTAATTATATGGATTTTCTACAACACATGTATATAATAGCAACGATAAATCATCAACCATCATCCAGAGTGCACCACACAACTGCATAAGCATTAAATATAAATAATTAACGCTTACACAGTCTGTCGACCAATCGATCGACATACAGCTAAATAATTGGGATTAGTGTACGCCAAATATCATCCCAATACCCGTGTGGGGTTTCAAATCAACAAACACATATTTTTATTTGTGTAGTTGGGCGATGTGTAAAATTTATCGTCCCAATCAATATCAGTCAAATCAGTGTATATAAACAAATCCCCGATTTGTTTATTACTATTTATTATATATACACGTTAAAAACCATATTTTTAACTATAAAATATTTTCCACTATAAAATATTTTATTTCATTTCACATCACACAATCAAATTTCACAACACAGCAATCAAACAAACAAGTCATCCATGGTCTGTGGACGACGGATGTCGGGTGCTGCTAAGCACCGTCTGCATCCTAGTATATATTTCAACTAGAAATTAAAATAAAAGTGAGGAGTTCTCACCGACTAGCTAAACCAATACACCGCGACTCTTCATATGTAGGAAATCTTCACCCCTCGCCTTTTATCGCTTTCGTTGACCGTAGCCACTACATATATAAAAATCACATTTTTATATTGTTGCCATGTATATAAAAAACATATTTTTATAATCACATTTTTATACCACTACTATATAGATAAAAATTCTACTTTTATACCGCTACTATATGGATAAAAATTCTATTTTTATAACGGGGTTCATATAATAAAGATCATATTTTTATCACGCTAACTTCATAATAAAAATTATATTTTTATATCGCTCTTCTTCTAATAAAGATTATATTTTTATATCGCCACTCATATAAAAATCACATTTTTCTCTCGCCATTCTCTATATAAAAATCACATTTTTATATATAAGGATCGTATTTTTATATCCCTACTACATAAAAATTATATTTTTACCTCACTATATATATAAAAATAATATTTTTATTACTCTACATACATAAAAATCATATTTTTATAGTGATGATCGCATTATAAAGATCACCAATTTCAGCATCGCTACATGTATAAAGATCTCACCTTTATATTCATAAAAATCTCGTCTTTATAATTTTATAACGCCACTTCATAAATAAAAATCAAATTTTTACATCACTACTTCATATACGAAGATCAAGCCTTTATCATGTCATTCGTATAATAAAAATCTAATCATTTTCAAGTTAAAACTCAAATCATTGTCTAAATAAAAATCATAGCTTTGTAAATAAAATCAAACCATTTCAGTTCGCTGAAATATGTATTAAAATCAGATTTTATAAAGTTATATATATAAATTAAACTAACTAAATAAAAATAAAAACTAAAATCAAATAAATAAAGGAACTTACTGTTAGAAGGGGAGGGGGTGGTCTGTGCGAGTTCGGGGAAGGTGGCGGATCGGAAGGGGAGGGTCTTCATGGTGGTGGCGGGTGGTGGAGAGGCCAAGGGGGTACGGTTTACAGAAGGGGATCGGGTAGAAGAGAGAGAGGTGGGGGGAGTAGGAAGGGCGGAGGAGAGAGAAAGAAGAAGAAGCGGCGGCGGCGGCAACGCCAGAGGAGGGCGACAGGGAGATAGGGGGCGCGATCCCCTTTTTTTTTATTCTGATAAATCGATTGAATGAAGGGGGGGTAGGGGAGAGAGGTTATATAATAATTTATATTTAATTTAATTTCATCTCTAAAAAGGTAACTTTTTCATTCGATCTCCAAACGAGACCCACCGCTTGTCGCCCATAGCAAATTACCCTCATTCCGAACACAATGGGATAGGTATCGTAGGCTGATTCGACTGTTTCGATCAGTTTTCGTCAAAATAAAAATATAAATTTATATATTGAATTTGAACACGCATTTCAATTTACCGGGGTCACATACGGACTCTAAAAATTCCCGAAAAATATTTTCTAGCTTCGTATTGACGATACTGTCCTAACAAAACTAGTTTCGTCAAATTCCGAGACCGTTTGAAAAATGGCCATTTTCAGGTCGATCGAAATTGACTAAAACTGTCAAAACACGTTTTCCTTTGCCACGCTCACATACGGAATCAGAAAATTACAAATTTTGGAACCTAGCAATAACTTAACATCCCGGATCCAACAAAAGTGGTTTTGTCGAAAACCGAGGTCGTTTGCAAAATTTCCATTTTTAAGGGCCAGAATTCCATAGCGACTATTCTGAATTTTCAACTGGACATAACTTTTTATCCCCGCTATGAAATTTCAATTTTTCGGATTCGTTGGAAATATATTTTCAAATAGATTCTACTATTTTTGGTTTCGCCAAAATCCGGTTTATTTTTCATCATGTACATTCATTTGAACTTTGAAATCGAATTTTTGAACTACCGCGCCATTTTCAATTCCTTTTATAATTATAAATAATTATTTATATTCTAACGACGATTCAATTAAATATATACGTTCGAATTCTATTCAAAATAAATTTCTCGTCGTTATTATTTAAAATAATTCATTTTAAATACTCAAAATTGCCAAAATAAAAATTTTAAATTGGCTTGGATTTTCGGGTTATTACAATGATCCTGTATACTGTGTAACTCTTATGTTTATATTTATCCAGTGTATTCTGTTGTACATTATCTGGTGTATTTATATATTTCTGTTCTGTTGTTATTTGTTTATGTGTTGTATTCCAAAAATTACCCTTGCCACCGTGGAATGGGGGTTTGGGGTTGTCACAACGTAGTATCAGAGCATATACATTTTTATATACATATTAAAATTTGATTTTTATATTATAGAGATAATAAAATTATGATTTTTATAATTTGAATAGCGATATGAAAATATTATTTTCAGTTAGGTAAAAATATAAATTTTATCGTGTGTATGTAATAATATAAAAATTCGATTTTTATATATATGGAATGGCGATAAAGATTTGATTTTTATGTATGAAGCGAAATAAAAATTCGATCTTTATATAAGAAGTAGAAATATAAAAATATAATTTATATATAGAAAGAAGCATTGTAAAAAATATATGAAGTAGAAATAAAAATATGATTTTTATTTATTGGAATGAAGCGATAAAAATATGATTTTTATATATGAACAGCGTGAAAGGGATGCGTTGGAATTTCGAACAAATCCAAACGGTTCAGAAAGAAAGACTGGTGGAGTGGATCCCAAAAGTGAGAACTTCTCACTTTTACTTTATTTTCTAGTTAAAATATATATACTAGGATGCAGACGGTGCTTAGCAACACCCGACACCCGTCGTCCATAGACCATGGATGACTTGTTTGTTTGATTGATGTGTTATGAAAACTGATTGTGTGATGTGGAATGGAATAAAATATTTTATAGCTAAAAATATAATTTTTAAACGTGTATATGAATAAAATAAATATTCATAAACAAATCGGACGATTGATTTATGTATATACCTTTGACTGGTATTGATTGGGATAATAAATTTTACACATCGCCCAACTGCACAAATAAAACCTGTGTTTGATTGTTTGAAGCCCCACACGGGTATTTGGATGATATATGACATACACTAGTCACAATGATTAGTTGTATGTCAATCGAATGGTTGACAGACTGTTATAAGCGTTAAATATTTATATTTGATGCTTATGTAGTATAAAATGCACTATGGATGATGGTTAACTGTGTTTGGTTGTTGTTGTGTACGTATGTTGTATGAAATCCATATAATGACATTATATGGTAATTGACTGTGTATGATTCCAGTTCAGAAAGTAGATATTTTAAAATAACGAATATTTTAAAATAATATTCACTAATGGATCAAAATTTGATTTTGATGTCCGATTAGGGATGGACATGAATATATTTGAATATATAAAGCCGTGTGTATTAGATTAACGCCATTTGGACGCGAACGGTATTTATATCGATTTTATTCATTTTTATAATAAATATTCAAAAGGAAATGATTTCGAAATATAATGTTTTGAAAATACTATCATTTATATATCGATGATATGGAATATTCAATTTTGATTTGAAATTGAATATGAAGTTGAAATCGTTTTGAAAACGATTTATAAAATACGTTTTAAATGGAAATCGACGAAATATATATAATATATATTATATATATAATGGCAAATAGAACGCGCCGCACCGCGGCAGTTTGCGAATTTTGACCATTGACTTCGAATGGACATTACGGGAGATCCGACCATCGGATTCTCCTAATACTAGAACCGTTGGGTTCATATCGAAATGAGCTTTCCAACGAATATTAGATATTTGAAATATAACGGTTGGATTTGGAATTATGTCCAAATCAAATTTGGAAAAGGTCGTTGTAAGTGCAGTTCGACGACTGTTTATAGAAATCGACTGTACGGGCCTTGATAAAATTATTAAAAATATCAAAATCAATCTGGGCTTTCCTTCACGGGGAAGTTAGGGTTGCCACATTTGGTTGGAGCTCTGGTTTACAGAGCTCGAGAACAAGGCACATTAGAACCATACAAAAGGATTCATCAGAGATTGGATTAGCAATATCCAATGAGAATTACTCGTTAGAGATGCGATCAGTAGTATCCTAGAACGAGTGTGAAGAGTAGTGTTTTTAAAATAAAAATGAAAACAATTTTGTTTTGAAAATTTAAACCATATTCAATGTATTTGGATATTTATTTTATTTGAATTGATTTGGACAATCCAATATACAAAGATTTTGCATATACGCCTTGCAAATGTGTATTCGAAGTTTTAATATACTGGATAGATATAGAATCACACTCTAGTCGCTCGGAGATGGTTCTGATGATTGAAGCTTCATCATCTGAATTTGTGTTCGAGTTTTGAAAAGTGGGATATCTATATATTTCCAATTGACTGGTGTGAGAACCAAAACTAGATAGGGCTTACTGCTGTGATTTAGCATCAAAAATCTGATTTTTGGACTATGTATCAAAGTTATGAATTTGAAAAGCTAATCAACTAATTGATTTATGGTTGTGTTGTATGATTATTCCTTTAACCATTATGTGAAAGAAAGGTAAATTTGGGCCAAATGGTACCAAATATTGAACTGTATTGAAAATTGTTTGAAATTGCATGCATATACATGTGTATCCATTGAACAGGTCATTGCAAAGAGGCTTGAGCAGAAGAATAAAATTGTTTGCCCGACAAATAGGTACATGTTTACTAATTTCTTGGGTTTGGATGATTTTATGAGCCGATTGGCTAGCCGCTTGGCTGTTTCTTTTTCTTTTTCGATTGGAGAGGCCTATATGGCAATTTCGGGATTTTCCCGGTGCTCCCGTGCAGGGGAGGTTATGGCGAAATTTTTGAAAAATTTGAAAAGTTCGTAGAAACTGAAAAGTTGAAGAACTAAAGCCATAATGGAAATAATGAAAGTTGAGTTGGTTTGTAAAACAACTTTCAGCTCCGTTCCTTTTCGAGGACGAAAAGATTTTAAGTGGGGGAGATTGTAATAACCCAGAAAATCCGAACCAATTTAAAAAATTTATTTCGGCAATTTTGATGAATTTTGAATATTTAAAATGATTTATTTTAAATAATAACGACGAGAAGTTTATTTTGAATAGAATTAGAACGCATATATTTATTTGAATCGATGTTAGAATATAAATATTTATTTTTAATTATAAAAGGAATTGAAAATGGCGCGGTAGTTTGAAAATTCGATTTCAAATTTCAAATGAATGTACAGGATTCAAAATAAACCGGATTTTAGCGAAACCAAAAATATTAGAATCTATTTGAGAATATCATTCCAACGAATCCGAAAAATTGAAATTTCATAGCAGGAATAAAAAGTTATGCCCAGTTGAAAATTCAGAATAGTCGCTATGGAAATATAGCCCTTAAAAATGGAAATTTTGCAAACGACCTCCATTTTCGACGAAACAACTTTTGATGGATCTGGGATGTCAAATTATTGCTAGGTTTCAAAATTCATAATTTTAAATCAATATGTGAGTGTGGCAAAAGAAAATGTGCTTTAACAGTTTCAGTCAACTTCGATCGACCAGAAAATGGTCATTTTTCAAACGGTCTCAGAATTTGACGAAATTAGTTTTCTTAGGACCGTATCGTCAATACGAAGCTATAAAATATTTTTTGGGAATTCTTAGAGTCCGTAGGTAGCCCTGGTAAATTGAAATGTGTGTTCAAATTCAATATATTAATTTATATTTTGACTTTGACGAAAACTGATCGTAACAGTCGAACTGGCTTATGATACATATCCCATTGTGTTTGGAATGGGGGTAATTTGCTAGAGACGACAGATGGTGGGTCTCGTTTGGAGTTCGAATTTAAAAGTTACCTTTTTGAAAATAAAATAATTTTATAATATTGCCCCTCCTTTTCCCTTTACCTTGGTCAATGCCCCCCACCCCCAATATCGTTCGTTCTCAAACCAAAAAAAATAAAAATAAAAACCGCGATCGATCCCCTGGCGCCCCCCTTCCACCGTCATCGCGGCGAGCCTCACCACCGGAGGCGCCCTCCAATTCCCCTCCCCCTCCTCTCTCTCGCGCGACGCCCCTCTTCTTCTCCGCCACGGTCTCCTCCTCCCACTGAAATACTACCGCGCCAAACCCGAAGATAGCCGCCATCGCCGCACTTCCTGGGCCCGCCTCCGGCCAATCTCCCTCTCCTGCTCGCCCTCCGACGACCTGAGCTGCCCCTCAGCTACCCACCACCAACGAAAAAAAATGTAAGCCCTCTAATTTATTTGTTTTAAATTCTTTTAATTTGAGTAGGAGAATATAATGTAATGGTTTAAAAATTTGATTTCTATAATACCAATAGCATTATAAAAAAAATAAGATTTTCGCATATAATAGCATTATAAAAATATGACTTTTAGTTCTGTAAAAATTTGATTTTTATCATAGATAAAGATATGATTTTTCGATTGGATAAAAACGTGATTTTTATGTTATACTAGAATTTGATTTTGAAAAGATAAAAATAGAATTTTTTTCGTATGTTGAAAATATTTTTATGGAGATAAAAATAAGATTTTTATATAGAAAGCTGAGTTATAAAAATACGATTTTTATATGAAGAGGTTCGAAGTAAAAATACGATTTTTATATGAAGAGATTTGAGATAAAAATTGGATTTTTACATATACAGTAGCATCATAACTTTACAACATAGATGATCACAACATAACATCATAGAATTTACAACATGTATGATAACATCACAACATAATTATAACATGCAGTCAATAATTCACATCATATCCAAATAATCCACATCATAACTCAATTCAATTAAATTGCTAATTATTTTATTAAAATTATCGAACTCACAACTCAAAGAGGGTCTTGAGTTCTGAATTCTGAGTTTTGAAGTTGTATTAGCTTTCCTTTGAAGAAGATTCGTTGTTAGAGTTGAATAGAACTGATTTGATTTGCTGTTCTTCCTCTCTAATTGGTGGCGGCTACTCTAGGTTACAAGATGACAGCATGATGGCCATAGTTTCAGTTTTTATTTTGATTTAGGGTTTGAGTCTACCCATGTTTATATAGAATTTTAATTTAATTATAGCCGTCAGATGATCTTAGGGTTAATCAAAACCATTCAGTCGGGATAGGGTGACACCTCAGCCCTAATGACTCGGCAAGGAGTCACAACATGGGTCAGACTGAACCAGAAAGCTGTGCAGGCCTGCTGCTCGGCCTGGGCGCACTTAGCAGGTGCGCCAGTGGAAACTTGCACTGGCGCACTTCCCAAGTGCGCAGTGCAATATTTTTTTTCTATTCTGACTTTGCTCGTCCATATCTTCTTCATCTGATATCCGTTTCTGCAAACTCGGACTCTATCTCAACCAGAATTCCGAGACGAACACAATGGCGCAACCCATTTCCCTTAATTCTCATGTCTGAGATTAATTATTCTTTAATTTAGTTAATTCAATTATTCAAAAATCCGGGGTGTTACATGTAGTCTACTTGTTATAGTCATCACCGCTTGCATGAGTCATAAGTTGTTATATGTCTGTTTTTACTAAGTTGTTTCCCGAAACATATAAACATTTGAATGTCCTGTTGCATGTGACCAATAAGAAAATATAGCAGGAAGTATAAACCGCATTTATACCCACGAGTTTTGATGGTCATGTCAAATGTTCACTAAAGTTAAAGCTAATCTAGCCTGAGAACCAATAAGGAAACATGTATTTTGAATAAATTATGTACAATTTTCTTATACAGTCATCCTAATGAGCATTATAGTATTGCCATGTAAACTGAGTATATACAGAACCCAAATGTAGGTATTCATGAATTAAATTCCCCAAACTTTGCTGCAGCCTTTACTGTTGCATGGTTCATGCTTGTTGTATGCGTGTGATACTCTATGCGTGTTTATTATTAATATTGGCTTCAGCTCTTGATTTTACTGTAGCAATTTCTTGAATATGATAGTTTGATTCTCACGCATGCCACCATATTTGTTAGTCCCTTGATATATTATATTCCATGACATTTTGGCAGTTCTCAAATGTTATACTTGAATTATCTAAATAAATTGGTTGGGTTTAAATAGTTATATTTATGTGTTTATTTCGATGTGACTTACTTGAAATAAGTTTAATCCTGACCCGAGTGTTTTGTGTTTTGCATGGAACACTCGGGTCAGGCCCTAAGTGTTCCAGATTTAAAGATATCAGCTCGCAAATTGGAGAGGACGTAAAGACGTGGAGACGCCAGCGCGCGCTAAGCATGGAAAAGAGTAAATTTTTTTCAAAGACATTTATGTATAAAATTTACATTATTCTTCCGCTATACGCAATATTGTATACAACGCTAGTATTTATGAGAAATTTTATTCCGCTGCAAATTTTGTACTATGTGATTCTGTGATTAATTCGGTTTAAACCCTGTAAGCCAATAACAATATGTCATTTTGAACGTTCCGAGTTGGTTTAATTACCGACTTTGGACGGTCAAAATGTCAGGTCGTTACAACTTTTCCCGTTTTAGATCGAGGAATGGTCTTAACCGGAACTTGCAAACAAAACTAGAAACCAAAAATGTGACTATATCAGTTGTAACTAGATTTTTATATTATATATATTACTATTCCAGTCTCTAAACTCGAATTAACGGAATTTACATATGTCGTCATCATGCTATTTGTGACGAGATTGCCAACGTACTGTAGGGTAAGACAAAATTGGCTAGAAACCTGAACTCAACATATTTAACCTCTTAGTCGCTTAAAGACCATTTTTATATATTCGGGCCCACGAATAATTCATCGTCGAAATAAATTTAGGTCGGGTAAAAAAGACGAAGAAAACAGAAAATAAAATTGAATTATGTTCTCTCACGAGTCCAAATTGAACAAATTCCTCTGATCGTTTAACCTAAGCTCTGATATCAAATGTAACACCGCACACTTTTCTGCGCCCAAATTTTGATAAAAATTGAAACTTGAACACATCCAAGCATGGAGCATGTATATCTGGTGCCTGCAATAAATGAGCATGAGCATAATCAGAATATGAAAAAAAAGAAAACTCATAGTGGAAACAAAATAGGATAACAAATATTAACTCAAGTAACTACCTTTTTCAAAGTAAGTCACTTTGTCAATACCGAGCATGAGAGAGAACGAGAACCGAAAGCCAAACTAAAACACCTGTGAGAACCCGACCTTCTCTAGAAAACCTGGGTGGTTGTATCGAGGAGGGGGGGTCAGAACAACAAAGATTTTGGTGAACAGGAAATGTACAACACATATTATAATACACAGATGTATTCTTTTTTGTTCAACCCAAAGATGTATGCCTACCAAGGTTAGTGATTCTAACCTAACCTTGTAGATATTTACGCACGACCCTACTACTATTCCCAAGGTAGTGTTTCAAGATATAATACCGAGATAGGCCGTTACGCGTATATTTAGGAAGCCCTTTTTAAACAATAATTATGTTGCTTCTAAGATTATAATTTATTAGCTTAATAGACCGAGAAGTGAAACCCCAACTGCAGAGTGTGTGTGTGTGTGTGTGTGTGTATCTTTCCATCTTCTTAACCATCATTGTTTTCTGCCTCACTATCAATGATAGATAGGGTGGATTCTCCTAATCGCCTAAGACCCTAAAAGGACTTATTGGTCACTTAATACCTCTCGATAACTTGTTCCACATTCTTGTAAACTAGAGGGCACCATCTACGGTCCCTACTTGTTAAGGCTTCCGTCATTCATGCATATACCCTAACCACGTATAAGGTAAGAGATGGTATTTTATCACTCGTTATACTTTCTAGCTAACCTTATTAGATAACCCCCTTAGTCGCTCACTACTTCCCATAGGGTAGGTAGCTGTATCTGACGTTTTTAGTTTCCAGGTTTGGGTAGACAATACACACACATGTCACTTAAGACCCTTATACTGAAAGACCTATCCCGAGGTGGACTCTTCAATCCCAGCCACTTAAGATCTAGGAAGCAGACTAGATGCAAAGGTTATTAGGTTCGTACCCTATTAGCCACTACTACCTTTCCCCTTTTGGATAAAGTGGGCCACGTCACTGCGTCTTTTCCGTTTAGTTACTCTTCATGGAAATATTGTATTCATAAGGTTTATTATCGTCATGGGTTACTATGGTTAATAATATTTTTATATCATAAACCTATTATGTCCAACTATGTCTTTAATTATAAGTTCTATATTTGTTAATATAAATAAGGAAGGTTATATCCTTTCTACCCTAAGATATTTATTTAATTGCTTTCCTAATTTGGACTTAGTATTTAAACAACAATCAATATCCATTAATCCCCTTATTACATCTATTTTCTTTTATTTCTTATTTTATTTCCCTTTATTACCATAATGGTCATATTTTCCTAAGGCAACCATTTATCAGTCCCAAGTTATCTATTTGTTGTATCCCAGCAGACAATTCTATTCTTATTTATTTATTGCTTGATATATATATATATATATATATATATATATATATATATATATATATATACACACGTATCTGGGAACCAGATCTCTCACATTAAGTTGACGACTTATAGACGCTGGATTTGTCGGTCGGTTCCGGGCAGGCTTCTACCACAAGTTGAACTTAAGCTCGTGCCTTGGTACATTTATATTTACACATTAGAACCATTACATTAAAATGACCGCCTGTGGATGATGGATTTGTCAGTCGGTTCCGAGCAGACTTCTTCCACAAGTTAAGCTTAACATCATGTCTAAATGCGGTTATAATTCAAATTTCCTAATTGGGGTGCACAACAATAATCCTAATTAATTTAGGAATTGTAACCATTTATCCCATTATATTTACTTTCTCCATTCAACATTGGTTACAATTGTTATTTGTTGATTTCAGTCCTATATGAAGCAATTACTTATATTGATTGCTAAAAATGGTCACCACAAATATATTAATTCAACATGGATTACATTTTCATATAATTCCATAATTGAACATTATTCAAACATTCAATTATATGTTTATTTTACCATTTTACGCTAATTTGGACGGATAATATGTGTGTTTATATTTTATGTTTCCGTACGGTCAACATAGTTAACTTTTATTCTTATTATTATTTTTAAGTTCAATGATTCGGTTTAATCAATAACCAAACATTCCCTTTTGCATTCAATTTTTCCAAAAGGTTTCAAATCTTCCAAAAAGACTATTAGCTGTAACTATTGTAACTTATGCCAAATTTGTGGAATAAACATATTTCAAATTCACAAGAAATATATATGTTTTTATATATTTTTAGAATAGTTGATGCAAACTACGCATAAATATTTATATTTATATTTATATTTATATGTACGTTTGCACCACTTTTCCCTTTTTAGTCTTTTTGTCATACCTCGTGTGAATTCAAAATCATATCTTTTTGTCCAAAAAGAAGAAAACGACATATTTACAATAATTAAGCCAAAACCCAATAATATTGAATACAATTAGGTATAATTCTTTTAAAATTACAGTCACACAAATTTAACATTTTATCCAATATTCACATAATTTATTCAACCCTGAAAACAGGGATCTAGAATATAACTACATCTATATGGTGTTTAATGAGACTGATTTCCAGATCCACATTGTATTGCAACAACTTCAATACATGCTACAACATAATTGTGGGAAATATGTATTAACGAATTTAAGAATTCTACAATTACTATTATGCCTAACCACAATTCACAATATACAAATTTTTACAATGTTTACAATCAGATCTGATGGGTATCAATTCAATTATAACAATTTAGTGAACAGATCTGCTACAAAATAGGCATAAAAATTTAGATTTAATTCAAATGAAATAGATAAGTTATTATAACTGTATTCATAAATTTCCCACGCACCTTAAAGCATCCACATCAAAAGTTTGAACCTTTTAAGCCTACAATTCCCAAATTCTTATAAATCTACAATTAATCTGAAAAGGGCATAATTTCATATATATGGAGATGTAAGAAAATAGAAAGAGAGGAGAGAAATCTAATTTGAAGGGTCAATTTGCATTATTTTCCGTTAGATCTGATAATCCTCTCAATTTTATATGAATTGGATCTGATTTGATTTGTTGTGTACGAATATATTTTTATTTTAGAAATTAGGTTAAAAGAGGGAGGAAAATGGCAGAGCTCCGCTGCTGCTACAGATTTGTGTGGAAAAGAATGAGGCCTTACCCCTTTATTTATAGAAGTGGAATTGGCCTTGGACCGTTAGATCTATTTTTATTAACATACGCCCACTCGTTAAAATATATAATAACCTAACCCTATTAAAACCTACTCGTCACTGGGAGTTCTGATGCCTAGTGGGTCAACCGTAGCGGTCGGCTGCTTGGATCGTCAAATACCAAGGTCGGCTAGTTAAATAAGGTATATTATATTTAATTTTTCTGGTTTATTTATTTTCCATCCATTTTCGTATTTCGTCCGTACTTTTTCATATGGACTCCATTCGTGAGACTCCAAACATGAAAATTGACCAAAATTCCGCGACGAACGCATCGATTATAGTTTCATGATCAAACTCCATCGTTTGTAGAAATTCCTATTTTTTGAAATTCTAACAATTAGTATGCCAAAATTTCAGGTTGTTATAATACTGCACAGAGATTACAAAAGAAACTATATACTATAATATTATATATTGTGGACACATGAACAATACACGATGCAGAAATATAAACCATGCTAAAATTTACTTATACAAGAAAGTAAATTGAGTGAAATGTAGTCATGGAATTTACACAAATGTTTGCAGCAAAACAAATGAAGTTTGCTTTGAAAATGAAACAACATAAATAAATAAAGAAAAGGTAGAGAAGTACCTTGATTGGCAGTAATGAATAAAATAATAATAATAGTGAATTTTGCTAGAAGAAGATACACAGAGCTCGTGTCCAAGTAGATGCAGAATATATGGTATTGAGATGTGACTAGGGAATAGGTCCACCGATTATAAGATAAAAGATAGATCTTATGGTTTAACTATGTAAAATAAAATGAACCCACATGATATAATATATTTGAAATAACAACATACGACCTTCGAAGTATTCATCAAAAAAAATATTATCATGCTGATAACGTTATACAAAATAAAAGGACAGAAGAAATAAGGGAGATAAGACATTTTTATTCATTAGGATGTATAGAATACATAGATGAGCTCTCTATTTATAAACTTCACAATTGGGTTGGATCGGATAGAGAGTTGGACAAAGGAGTTTCGAACCTTTTGTGTATCATTGCTCAATGCAGTGTATTCATGTGTGTATTATGTTCGTTAGTTATTCATAAATGAACTCATTTAAAAAAAAATCCATGCTCAAGAGAGTAGAATTAGCAAATTCAATTGGATGGTCATAATCGATCCCCCGTTTAAGTCAGTCCAATAAGTATCTCCACTCCCTCAAGTCGTTTTTGTTTTTGAGGAATAACCGCTCTAAGTCTTAAGAAATACATAACAAAGCTTGCTAGGATTCGAAACCGAGATCTCAAGGAACTTTATTCCATGGCCGCTAGTTAGACCTTACCAACCGAACCAATTTTTCAAAAAAAATTATTACTTTTTATGTATTCGATTTGGACTATTTTAAAAAATAGTTTTGTAATTTATATATTTATATAAGGGACAGTTTGGCTAAAGTCCCTATTAAGTTTCAAAATGCACCAAACATCCTAGTAAAAAAGTAAGTAAATTACGTCCCTAGAATTAAGTTACTGAATAATTGCATAAATTTTTGCAATTATTCAATGAATAATGGCATATATTTATGTGATTATATTCAAAAAATTTAGATATTTCTACAACAGGAAAATAGTGTCAAGGACAAAATTACGGGCTTTTTCAGCCGTAAGGATGACCTGTTGAGATTTTATTCTAAAGGACCAAGCATCAGATTTTAGGTATCAATTTTATATTGTGCATGGTATCAGAATTTGACTAACAGTTTTAAAGTATAAATTTTACAGTGTGTATAGTATCATAATTCAACTATCAATTTTTAAGTATCAGTTTTATGGTGTGTATGGTATCAGTTTTACAGTGTATTGTCCTCATGAATAATTTTTGATGGTTTGTCCTTGAGCTTAAAAAAGTTATGAAATTTTTCCTTCACAATAAAATCCACTTTCTACTATTATTTAATGAAAATTTACAAAAATTTCCGTAATTATTCACCAGAAATTTTGCATAGATATTCGCAATTATTTACTGAATAACTGCAAATAATTATGCAATTTTTTGATATAATTGAATAAATAACTACAATTATTCAGTGAATAATTGCATAATTGTATGCAATTAAATAGTAATTAAATTTAAGGGACCTACAATATTTTTTAGAATGAGTTTTCGTATACTAAATTTGATTTTAGGGACCTTAGCCTAATATTCACTTCATATAAACTATCCTAACTTATATTTACATTAATTATTGTATTTATACATACATATATATATATAATTATGTTACTTTAATCCTTACAGTTGTACATACATAATATGTACAAACACACGCACGCACACACACGCACACACACATACACACACACACACACACACATATATATATATATATATATATATTAAAAAAATAAGTAAAATAAAATCTTGTATTCATATGTTTATTTAATATTTAGTACTATAGTGTTTTACATGCATATATATATATATATATATATATATATGTACTTGTAGTGCCTTCTTCTAATATTTACATATATATATATATATACATACATCACATGGATATTTTATATATAATATCTATAAATATATAAATATACATATTTGGATAACAAACAATATGTATAGGATGAGAGAACATATCCATTAAGATGTGAATCTCAACATCTTTATACAAGCATGCTATACCATGCACAAAATATCATGTTACACACACATATACATATGCATATGCATATAATACATACTTATGCTCATACATAAATTAAAAATATAATAAATAGGTTTCCATCAGCAATCATAAATTTAAATTAGATATATTATTTTTATTTGAATTAAATTTAGAAATATTTTAAATAAATTAGAATATGTTGGCCAAATAAAGATTTTATAAGGTAAAAAAATTGAAATTCATCCATAGCTTTGTGTTGCAGAGGGGACCATCCCCAACATACACTAGTCCATCAGTCATGAAAGTTGATATAGAATCCTATTGTAAATCAAAACATTTTCCTCTGTTTGATATCTATATTAACTTCTTAACTAATCAAGACCATATGATCATTAGGGGTGGCAATTAGACCCGACCCGACGGGTCTCGGTTTTGGGCGGGTCGGGTTTTTTCGGGTCTAAACTATACATTTCAAAAATTTGGACCCGACCTGAGCTTGGTTCGGGTCGGGTCGGTTCGGGTCCGATTGAATAATAACACTAAAAATACATATATTTCAATGTTTTTTTGTCGGGTCTTTCGGGTTGGGTCTATGCGGGTCGGGTTTGATTAGGTCTTAATGGTATTTTTCATCACCTAGACCTGATCCGAGACCCATCGCGTTCGGTTGGGGTTCGGGTCTTTTCGGGTTGGTTCGGTTCAGGTTTTCGGTACTCGGTTCTAATTGCCAGCCCTAATGCTCATACATTCAACATAACAAATAAAGCACAACTCAATTTCTTTACAAATTAACTAAATCATTCTTGACATCAAGATTATAATAAAACCTACTCTATAAATAAATAGTTCTAGAAATTAATTTATAAATACCCATTAATCTATCATGATGCACATATATAAATACAAGTTTAGATAGGGCTTTGCAATTCTAGATTAAAATAAAAGCTACTCTACTAAAAAGTAATCCTATAAATTAATTTAGAAATACCCATTAACCTACATGATGCACATATCTCAATACAAGTTTAGACATGGATTTGTAAGTAAAATTACTTGACATGATCATAGCTTTGTTATAAGTCATCTACTTCCTCTTCCTTCTTCATTGTAAACTTTCATAATTACAAACTTGATCAATTTGTCATCTTCTTGGGCTAAATATATTGCATAAGGTTGAGGTGAATGCATATGAACATGGGACTCAATAGTATTTTATTTGATTTTGTTCCCAAAAGGAGAAGGATTTTTTCATGAAGTATGATAAAAACAAGAGAGAAAGCTTATGGAAGTGAAATCATAAGGGGACTTAGACCATGTCTAAGCGTGAAATATGAGGTTGGGTTTAGGTTAAGTGGGCTTGTGCTTTATAAAACACTTAAGCAAATATTTCCTCTTGCTTCTTATTATCTTATTGTAAAATTTTACTTTACTCAAACAAATATCAAAATCCAATATAATATCATTTTATCATCAATTATGTATTTACTCAACATGATTAAATTTTATAAAACTTAATTTTACAAAATTGCTTTATTTTAATTAATTACTCCAAATGTACTACATTTGGCCCACTTTAATGAACATATATTTATTATCCCAAATTAACTTCAATGTAGGATTTAAAAAAATTTATTACTTAAATCAATATTATTAATTAAATAATTTTATAAAAAATACTTCAATATTTTTACTTTTAAATTTAATTATTCCTTATTTAAGTTTAAATTAACATATTAAATAAATTCTAAACGTCTAATTTAAATAAATTAAATTAAATATCTTTCTAATATACATTTTTAATCCCGTCTAATATTTAATTCTTATAAAAAAATTAATCGCTTTTAATGCACTTTAAAATTATTTAAAACTCAAAATGTTAGTATAACTCAAAAATATTTGAATTCATTATTTATGAAATATTCACGGTTTGAGAAGATTAAATTTCCAAAAATAATTTATTCAATATTCTTTCTAAGTAATTCTTTCTCAATAATTAAATTTCACTAGTAAATATTTTATCATTAGGTTCTTTATTTTCAAATAAACTTCAAATTACTTTTAATTTAATTTTCTGAAATCAATTTTAGTTAATCAAATCGCTAATATTAACTATAATTTATTACTTCCAAATGCCTATTGCATCAATGTTTTTTTCAAAGGAAGTTGTAGTGATAAGGAAGAAATTTGTTGTCTTGGGAATTAGAGAATGGATTGGTAAAAATGTCGGAATCTTATTTTCAAACATCAATTTCAAACATAGGGACTTTTGGACACCAGTTGAGAGAATGACAATCAAGATGGAAGGCTAGGAAGGTGGAATGTTGAGTTTGTAAGAAGAATATAACTTATTAGATCAATTGTGCATCCAACAACCTTGTACCAAATGACCCAATATTAGATGCAAAATTTTATATTTCCTAAACTAATTGTCCATGACATTAATTGGGTTTTTTGAACTTTCAATGGTAAGGAAGGGAAAGTAAAGCTCCATTGGAGGAGTTGTGTAGAACGAATAGGGAGGCATATGATTTCCAATTTGGAGGAATTGCAAGTGGCAATAGGTGTCAAGTCGATTTGGTAATTATTGAATAAAGATAGTATATGTGCTAATTTGATAGGAGCTAAATATATTAGGTACTTGGAAATTTGTACTCAATGTTCATTCGGAGGCCTTGAAATGCTTTGAGAAACTTATTGTTGATGACAAGAGTACTCATCTTTGATTTGATTCGTGGATCTGATGAGCTAATTTGATTAGCAGGTTAGGCTTAGGCACGATGATCGAAGTTAGAGGCGAGAGATATTTTCTAGAATTTGAAGTGGAGACGTAATAGAGACATGATAGAGTTACCTTCTTTGATGGAATAGAAGATGAAATTGAAGCAATAGAGGTATCTAAAAAGAAAGAAGAATACCACTAGACGTATGTCAAAATCGAAAAAGAAAAATTGAACTTCTAGGCAATGGATGAAGCAATGAAGAAAAAATTTAATCATGTACCGTGATAGAATTGGATATAGGCTTACATCAACAATCCCAAAAAAATACTGAAATAACCAACATCAGTTTAAAAAAAAGTGTAAAAGCAAAAGCTTTGCCAAGATTACGTTCTGCATGTAGGAATGGTCCGAAGATTAGATTGCCCTAGTCCATCAATATGTTTTGTTTATAAACAATAATATAGTCCATCAGTTAAGTTTGTCAATGACTATATTCAAATGCGGACAATGTCATATCTGAATTCGTATCTAAAACTATTTACTAATATCAAATATTCACATTCAAGAAAATTGACTGTGACTCGGTCTTTTGGTCCAGCTATCAGAAGCAATTTGGACTTGTACAAGCTCGGATTTAGCGTCAGGATCATCAAGTAGTTTTAATATCAGAAGTTGGTTCACGTAGGATCGATCGACACTATGCATCGTCTAAATCACTCAGAAATGGCATGATATATTCATGGGATGATTCAGAGTACTTGGATCGATCACTCCAAAAAATATGTGATTGGCATAGTACAATCACCAAAAATCACGTGATCGACGTAGCCCAATCACCAAAAAATCATAAAGCCACTATTTCCTGATCATCAACATTGGGGATCTGCAAGAATCCTACAAGCTTTAACTATTCAACATCTCAGCATAACTCCTAGCCACTGATTGAGATCAGTACAACTCTCTCTACAGGGGTCGATACAACTTCGTAAATTCTAGCAACTTCATTACTCCCAACTTCAATGGCTCGTACTCCCAATTCTGCAGATCTGATCCCTGCCAACCCATACTCGAAGACAAAGGAGATAAGGAAGAAGAAGTACACGATGCTTGATCATCTAAAATGACTAAGTACGAGGATCTGTACCCATCCAATAACTTAGTTATTTTAGGTTGTCCTATATACTCCTTTTAATTTCAGATCTTTGGGTTTCCATCGCAAGCTGCAACTACAGATAGCCATGTTTCAGACGAAATATGGGTCTTTTTGCACTCTTATTACTTTGTACTATCTTAATGGGGAGCCTTACCGATCTAAGCATTATAGTTAGTAAATTTCAGTAATAAATTGATTAAACTTCCAAAGTGGTCGTAGGCCAACTTTTGCCGAACAAATATAAATTGTTGCCTCTTGTTTATATTGCATTTCTACTATTCTATTCCTCATTTTCAGTTTACTTAGTTTGACTTTCGTTAAACTCTTTGTGTATTGTACCAAAATTTGGTGTTAACATTCTAGTGCTTTCGCTGAGAAATAAAAAATTAATTTTTTTTCCTTTCCTTCCTAGCCACTCGAATTTCAAAACTTCTCTTACTTTTTCATAATCTACATACAAATTTTGACACCATAGTGAAGAAAACCTAACCCCACGCTACTATAACTTCTCATGGTGATCATTAAGAGGCTTCGCTTTAACGGTAAACTTCTGATATTCCTAATCCCAATCTTCTTACCACATCTGACATGACTACCTTGTCCAACCTTGATGCTCCGGTCACATGAACTCAAATGTTTGAGATGATGAAGAAGCCGGAGAACACTCAAAAGGATATCAATCAGCAGATCGCTAAAAGCTTGAATCAATGGAGGCGTTGCAACAATCTACCCAAAGGGATATTGCTCACTTGGAGGGAGATAGGAACGTTCATTATTTCAATAATAATCGTGTCTCCGAAAGCTCTTCATTACGACCCTACCAAAGCCATTGGATAAGGATTTCTCTTGAGAACATAGATCAAACGCCAAAGAGGGAACAAGGCAACATGCTCTTTCCTAGATTGGACCAGCTACTAATTAAGGAACTGAAACCATGCTCCATAACACTCAAGCTCATACCACTGCATAGAACTAGGTTTCTGGACTTACTGTTGTCGACCAAACCAGACCACTCTTTCATAACCTCCTCAGAACCAAGCCACTAATGTGGTCCAACTTGATTGTGATGATGAATGCCCACCGAGGAGAAGATACTGGTACTACACTCTAGAGAGAGATCACGACCTTGGGATTTGATGGAGACATTGACTCTGGATATTACTGCTATAATCTAAAGGATCATACGCAAAACTCAAGGAGGCGCCACCGACATTCAAGAAGCCAGTACAAGGTGCAATCTTTTCACTGATGTCATTCTAAACGCTGAATGGCCATGAAGGTTCAATACGCCACAGGTAAAAGACAACCTACTTACTTGTGTGCTTTCAACATATATGAGAGGTATATGGACTCATCTCATGCCACAGATGCGAAGAAATGCAAATGCTTTTCTGTGTTCCTCGAAGGTGTGGCATTTCCATGGTTCTCTCGATTAACACCGAGGACCATATCTTCTTTTGACCAGCATGCTAAGGAGCTGGTAAAGTAGCCTAATATGTATGCTACAATGCCTAAGGACATCTTGACCATCTCTAACATACTCCAAGGAGCTGATGAATCATTGAAAAGCTATTTGGAGAGATATAATAACACCCTCACGGAAGTTGATGATACGAAAATAAATGTTGTGCTTCTAGAGCTGTTAAAGCATATACATTTAGATACAGAATCCTGATGATGGCATGATCGAAAGCATCTGAGGTCATTAGATGTGTTCTTCGAGAAAGCTAGCTGATACCTACACTAGGAGGAAGCGCGTAGAAGCAGGGAATTGCATGATATCCCATAATCCACATCGAGATGTCGTAAAAAGAAATTTCGCTGTTAAATCAGCTGAAGAGATGTCTACAAGGGATGAGGGGAATACTCCAGTAATCTCAAACAAAGCAGCGACAACTTTGGAGGTCACGACAAGGAGAAGGAATCAAAGAAAAGAAATCAGTTCCATACCTATAATGTTTACACTCCACTGAATTCCTAGCTGGAGACCATCTACCTATAAACCTACGATATGATTTAGCATAAGAATCTCAATGCACGATAATCCATGGAAAGGGAGAAACAGTCCGATATGTACTACAAATTCCATGAGATGCACAAAATACTATTGATTGCAAAATCATCACCGAGACGTTACTGAGAAGCTCATATGTGAAAGGAATCTTGAGAAATACAAAAAAATGAAGCTCAATTGGACAGAGAACCAGGTCCCTCAACGCCCGCACTACTACAGACTACACCAGGGCTATCTAATCCTAGACCTCCTTGGTCGGGTTTCATCATCAGTACTATTTGTGGAGGACCTCACCCCGTAGATTAGAGTTTTAAATGTATGGAAGAGTACGCCAACTCAATAATGCATGCTGCATATGAAGATTGCTTGGTTATGGACGAAGGTGTGCCAACCAAAGTCCAAAAGATGATGAATGACAACATAATCTTCCATGAAATGGAGTCCGTAGGAGTGGAAGCTCCAATCATCGATCCCTTTATCATCTTGACCTATTTAGGTCATGCCTTTGTATGGAAGATACTCATGGATTTGGCAATTTCCATCAGTATCCTTTTCAAAAAGGCCTATGATCACATGAAGTTAGAGACTAAAGACTTGAAACCGTGTAAAGTCATGATTCATGGTTTTGATTGTGCAGCAAATGAACATGTTGGAATTATCGACCTTTTGGTATAGCTTAGCGAAGGGAAGAATAGCCAAGTCAGAATCCTCCCCTTCATCATCATCATCCTTTTCTTTCCATACAATGCCTTCTTGTGGGCGTCCTTCTCTCTCAGGTTTCCGAATCTACATGGCACCATGGTGCTTACTCATGAAATTACCCACCGACAATGGAGTATTTTTTCTCCATGGGAACCAATGAAGGGAGAGCATGCTACCTTTCGAAATCGAAAGATGATTTCTACCGCGAAAAGGAAAAGGTGTAAAAACTACCATCTACACCAAGAAAACTGATGCTTAGCATCCAACATTTGAAGCCTGACTTGGAAAACACAGTTGTCTTTATAAAGAACTGGACCCCAGTAAAGACGATGATACAGATTATGAAAGAGCAACTCCAGCTGATCCTCACGTCGATGTTCCAATCTACCTCAAGGACCTAACTCGTGTCATGAAGATTAGACCACATCTCCACTCCATTATGAACGAGGAACTTACCTAACTATTATGGGAAAATCTTGATGCCTTCGCTTGGAGCCATCCTACGATGTGCGGTATTGCTTTGGGATTTGCAATCCACATTCTACATATTAACCCAAGGTTCCATCCAGTCAAACACAAACATCAAACCTTAGGTCCAGAAAGATCGGCGGCACTCAAATAGGAAGTGGATAAGCTACTTAACAATCCCTTTATCTACAACGCTCTCTATCCTGAATGGATTTTTAATCTCGTCCTAGTAAAGAAATCAAAGGAAATGGTAGGCATGCGTCGATTATTCTGGCTTGAATAAAGCATGCCTAAAAGACAACTTCCCACTTGCAAAATTTGAACAGCTCATTGATTCAACTGTAAGCCATCTACACCTATCGTTTATGGATGCATACTCGAGGTATAATATGCACGTTCCTAGTCAAGAACATACAAGCTTCATCACATACTTAGGGGTATATTGCTATGTCATCACGCCCTTTGGCTAACGAATGCTGGGACATCCTATCAATTGCTTATCAATCGGATGTTTAGGGGATAGATTGAAAGAACCATAAAAGTCTATGTGGACGACTAGCTCGTGAAGTCACAATAGTCAAACGATCGCATCAATGATCTTGTAGAGATGTTCGATGTACTTCGCAAGCATGTGTAACACCCCATATTTTTCTACGAATATTAATAGACGAATTAAAAGAATACTTAATTTTAAAAGTGAGAATTAAGTAAAATAGACTATACCACTGCGTTCGTCTCAAAACTCTGGTCAAGATGGACCCAGAGTTTGCATTAAACGGATAATGTATGAGAAAGTTATGGACCTTGGAAGTTTGTATACATATAAGGGAAATATATGTACATATATAAATTAATAAAATAAAAAACAACCTAAAATTCAAGAAAAAGTTTCAAAACAGCGGAAGCGGGAAGGCAAAACGCCAAACCGACCTATTTTATGGGACTCGGGTCGACCGCAGGGTCAACTCAGGGTGTTTGGAATCGACCCCGTCGGCCTAGAATGGTCTGTGATGAAATTTTGTGTTTTAGGGCTAATGTGTCGCACTGTGGTTGGCTGGGTGACATGTCTCTTTGGTTTAGATGGCTCTGATGACTCCTATGCTAATCTAAAGGCCATGGTTTGCCTAACACACCTATAAATACATATCCAAACCTAAACCCTAATTCTATTATTCACTCTCAAGGCGCCTCCATGCCACAAACTCTCATCTAAACCTAGCCGCCACTAAAACCTAAATCAAATCAAAAAGTTCTTCATCAACCTAGAGGGTTAATCAATATCAAGTTAGAGTTCTTCAATAACAACAAGCGATTCAATTATCTTTTCTAATCCAAACGCTGTAAGTTCAGTTATTTTTAAATTTGAACACCTAAATCTAGTCTTGACATGTAATAAGATGAAATTGAGACTATGCCTGATTCTAAGTTGTTCTTTTGCTTCTATTCTTATTCTCATGATGCTATTATCATTAGTTTATCTTGTTGTACATCAGTTTTTCATGTTCATGATGATGTTCTTATCATGTCTTAGCCTTCATGCCTATGATGATATTTTCATGCCTATTTTCTCTTTGTTCTTATTTTATGCAACTTCTATCTCCCCCTATTTATTTTCTTTTATTGAACCTGGGTTAACTTCGAACCTAGGTTGAAATCGTGAAATACGAACGTTTGGAATACGGAGAATATTGGGTATTTCCTATTTGGGTGAATTTATGGGCATAACAGGCTTGGTGGAATTATTGGGCATAATTTGTGATGGATATGGGGTATTATTATTATTATTATTATTGCAAGTTTGGGTAAATTGGCATGTAAATCAATATTTGGGCATATGTAAATTGGCATGTAAATCAATATTTGGGCATATGTAAATTGGCATGTAAATCAATAATTGGGCATATGTAAATTGGCATGTAAATCAATAATTGGGCATATGATAATTGGCATGTAAAAAATGGAATTTGGACATAATTGGCAAGTATATAATTTAATTAAATCTAATGGCCGCCTAAGACACGAGGTTAGATTTGAGTTGTAGTGTAATGTTGCCCGGAACCGCCCGGCACATCCAGCAACCGCAACGACAACAATCTAATGTGAGAGGTCAAAGGCGAAGATTAGATGGGTAATAATGCCCAACATGAGGTTAGAATGAGTTTGGGGTGTAAGACTGCCCGGAACCGCCCGACACATCTAGCAACCGCAAACAACAAGTCTAATGTGAGAGGTTAGCGCATTGAATGCTTGAACCCGAGGTTGGAATGGGTTTGCGGTGTAAGACTGCCTGGAACCGCTCGGCACAATCCAGCTACCGCAAATAAGTCCAATGTGAGAGGTTGATGCATTAATAAATAATTAATGCTAAACAAACATGTTAAGTATGGTAGGGTTAAATCAACATGCAACACTTAACCAATATGACATGACAAGTAGGTGGGTTAAGTAAACTTGAATTGATTGATTGATGACACTTAACCAATATAGGGGGTATACGAATAGACCATAGGAAAACCCTAGTAGCGGGACCCTTTTCAGCAGTAACCCACATTAGGTATCAACGAGACCCTGAGCTTGGCAGGATGGGGCACGATTACTGGGCTGATTATAAGCGGTCAAAATAGCAGCAGGTGGTACGGCAGTGCAGGTTCCGACGGACTACGTGCGTGCACGTAATTCCGGCATGGGAAAATTTAAACACTGAGTACCAAGTAGGTATAAAGCTGTGCACTCTAGAACTGTATCGGGTTGCCACCCTAGGAAATGATACACCCTATGGTGGGACCAACACAGGTATCTACAAGTAGTGGTCGGGTTGATACAAACACATGCGGAACGTTATGAGTAGGAGCCGATCAATTAAGATAGGTACGGGGGGACAGGTAAACTGTCAATATGAGGTGGGACCCTCATCATGAGATATGTACCTATAAAACTATCATGTGGGAAATGGGGATCACTTATCTTGTTTTGTAACAAATGGCATTAGTTGAACACTAGTTAGGTGGTGCAAAGAAATTAGGAATCAATACGATACCTTATCATGTTCTAGTCTTATCTTATGCTTATCTCGTTATCTTGCGATGCTTATTATCATGGTTACGTCTTGTATCCAGTTTATTCATGTCATGATACCTTTACCTATTTACATGCTAAAAGTCACTGGACTTACCAGGCTTTATGTCTGACTCTGATTTTGTTTCGCCTTCTTTCTTTCGTTTCTCCCCCCGGTCCACAGGGAGGGAATACCACCGCTTAGTTCAGATTCTTTTCAAGCTCGAAGATTGTGATGTATTGCTTTGGAATCTTTGCTTTACTGTTATGGCTGGCTACTGCTTAATTAGGGAATTATGTTATGTTATTTTGTATTATGCTTCTTTTGAGAAACAAGACAGATATTTGATGTAATGGATTTTGATATTTTGGTGTTGATGTTTGAAACAACCTTTATGAAAGTTTATCCTATTATGCTGCTATGGAATAAAAGTTCTAATTGTTTTCCGCTGCTTAAATTTATCTATTTTGTAATTTTATCTGCTCTATACTCTTGTGGCCTCCACTAAAGTTAATGCATTCCCTTTATGAGTGACCTTAATGGAGGTGGGGTGTTACACATGGTATCAGAGCTGAAGGTTACCAGAACGGATAAAAGATTTTGAAAACTATTTTCAAATGCATATTTTAAAGAAAATATTTTCAAAACCATGATTTAAAGAAGCATTTTCAAGGAAACGTATTGTTATTTTAAATAGGCATATTCCCCAAAGCCATATGCACTATCCTTCTTTTCTTTGTTTTGAATCCTTTCCTTTTTCTTTTCAGCATGTCTGGGGAACCCGAGATACCAGAGAGTGTTCTGATACCCGCTTGGTTCAGACGATACCTAGAGGCCAGGGCCACTGCCGTGGGCCCAGCCAACGTTCCTCCTCTCCCAGCTGCTGTCGCTCCTCGCGTAGATGCTTTTGCTAAGATTTGTAAGGACTTCCGTGCTATGGGCGGAAAGATCTTTAAAGGGATTGAGACGTTTGTTGAAGCACTGAACTGGCTCAAGGAAACAGAAGAGTTGTTTGCTATCTTTGAAGTGGATGATAGGAGGAAGATACAATTGGCCACTTGGCTAATGAAGGAAGAAGCCTCTTACTAGTGGGGAGTTACTAATGTTGAGCAACCAGTTGAGACTAGGGTGGAAAGAACAACAAGTCACGCGACAAGAGGAAGTGTAACTATTGTGGTATCATTGGCCACATCGCTAAAGACTGTAGAAAGAAGAAGAGGAAGACGGGTGGTTGTATCCATTGTAGCGAGACATGACATGTGGTTAAGGATTGCCCAAAGAAGAAAGGGAAAAGGGCAGGACCTTCTGGAGGGCAAGTTCATGCTCTCGTGGCACCCACTCAAGAGAGAGGTAGAAATATTTCCATTGAAAGTTTAGTTTTTCTTTCTGATCATCCTGTACGCACTCTTTTTGATTCTGGCGCATTGCTTTCTTTTATATCCGCTTATATAGTAGAGTCTCTGCACCTTAGTACATGTATGGTAGAGGATCCCATTGTTGTCTCAAATTCGATTGGGGGTTCAACTCATTTATCTATGATTTGCTTGGATTTGGGAATATCTATACTTAGTGTTGAGTTTCGATGTAATGCATATGTTTTTGGTTTCATGGGCTATGGGTTGATTCTAGGGATGGATTGGTTTTCCAGAAATGGTGCCATTCTCAATTGTGGAAGGAGGGTAGTTAGACTTTTGACTTGTCTCGGTAATACCCTCGAAATCTCGTGTAACCCCAAGGGTTCTGTCATGCTTAGTTACCTAGAATCTCTTGATGCATCTGTTGATAATTTGCAATCTGTTCTAGTAGTCCGTTAGTATCCCGATGTCTTTGATGAGGTGAAGGGTTTACCCCCAAAACGTGAAATAGATTTCCGCATATACTTGGTCGATAATGCCAAACCAGTTGCTTTACCCGTACGACACATGGCTCCTAAGGAAAGGAAGGAGCTTAGTAAACAAGTTAAAGAGTTGCTTGAGAAGGGGTTTATTAGGCGAAGTGTTTCTAAATGGGGTGCTCCAGTGGTATTCCTACTAAGGTGGATGGTTCACTTCGCTTATGTGTGGATTATAGAGAGTTAAACAAGATGACTAAGAAAAATAGGCACCCACTTCCACGAATAGATGATTTGTTTGATCAGCTTGTAGGTGCGTCCGTTTTCTCACAACTAGATTTGGCTACGGGTTTTCATCAGCTAAGAGTGGCTGAGGATAGTATAGACAAGACTGCTTTTAGGACCCCTGACGGTTTCTTTGAATGGCTCGTCATGCCTTTCGGTTTGATGAATGCACCCGCCTATTTTGTTGACTTGATGAGCAGGGTGTTTAGGGAGTTCCTTAATAAGTTTGTAGTAGTCTTTGTGGATGACATCTTGATTTTCTCAAAGAATGAGGAAGAACATACTTTGCATTTGAGGGCAGTCATGGATACCCTTCGAGCACATCAGCTTAAAGCGAAGTTCTCCAAATGTCACTTTTGGAGAGAAGAAGTAAGGTTTCTAGGATATGTGGTGTCCAAAGACAGGATAGCTGTAGACCCCGCAAAAGTAGTTGCGGTGCAATATTGGAAGATCCCAAAGAATGCAACAAAGGTGCGAAGCTTTCTTGGATTAGCGGGCTATTATAGGAAGTTCATTAAGGACTTTGCGAAGATATCAGCCCCACTTACTAGATCGACGAAGAAGAATCTAGCCTTTTCATGGGACATTGAATGTCACATTGCTTTCCAATGATTGAAAAGGGCTTTTACAACATCCCTAGTGTTGACATTGCCAGACGGGAGTAAAATGTTTACAGTATACACGGATGCATGCGGTACGGGACTAGGCACTGTCTTGATGCAAGAAGGGAAGGTAGTAGCTTATGGTGGAAGATAGTTGAAAGTACATAAGAAAAACTACCCAATCCACGATCTAGAGTTAGCTGCCATCGTTTTTGCGCTTAAGTCTTGGCGCCATTATCTCCTAGGTGAGAAGTTTGAATTGTATACTGACCATAAATCGTTGAAGTACCTTTTCTCGCAGAAAGATCTTAACTTGAGACAACAAAGGTGGATGTAGTTCTTAGCATCCTACAATTTTGAGATCGCATATACCTCTGGCAAGGGTAATGTTGTAGCTGACGCCTTGAGTAGGAAGAAGTTGACTTTGAGTCCTATGTTTGTGGAGAGGCGGAGCTTAGAGTACATAGCGGCCTTTGACTTTAGACCCTCTGTCGATTATGTGACCGGTTTGTTAGCATCCTTAGAGGTGAGACCTACGCTTTTGGGATGGATTGGAGAGGCCTAGCGAGATGACCCATAGTTGCTTGAGCTAGTAGAAAAGCACAAAGGAGGGGAGTCTTTGAGCCATCTTGGTAGGTATACCCTAGATGACAAGGGTTGGTTACATAGGGACGGGAGACTTTGTGTACCACAAGACGAGAATTTGAGGAAGACGGTTCTTGAGGAAGCCCATCATTTTAAGATGACCATACAACCCGGTGGTGACAAGATGTACAAAGACATGAAGCGAGTTTTCTTTTGGGCCGGAATGAAGAAGGACGTGGCTGAGTTCATTTCTGAATGCTTGGTATGTCAACAAGTCAAGGCTGAGCAGAAAAAGCCCGGTGGACTACTTCATCCTCTAGAGGTTCCGCAATGGAAATGGGAGAGTATCTCGATGGACTTTATAGATGGGTTGCCTAGGTCTATAAGAGGCAATACCAGTATTTGGGTGATAATGGATAGACTTACGAAGAGTGCTCACTTCATTCATGTCAAGAGAAAGAGGACTGCATCATCGTTAGCACCTATTTATGTTAGGGAGATAGTTCGTTTGCATGGGGTACCTTCTAGCATAGTAAGCGATCATGATCCTATCTTTACTAGTGACTTTTGGAAAAGTTTGCAAGAAGTCATAGGGACTCAGTTATGCTTGAGCATGGTGTATCATCCTTAGACGGACGGCCAAACCGAGAGGGTGAATCGGATTCTAGAAGACCTTTTGAGGCTTTGTATCTTGGACTTTGGCGGGACATGGGAGGACCACCTTCCACTAGTAGAGTTTGCGTATAATAACAGCTATCAGTCTAGTATTGGCATGGTACCTTTTGAAGCTTTGTATGGACGACCATGTAGATCACCAACTTGTTGGTGGGAATCCACAGATAAGCAAGTACTTGGGCCAGATATGATTAGAGAGACTTCGGAGAAACTGGATCTAATTCGAAGACATATGAAGACCGCACAAGATAGGCAAAAGTCGTATGCTGATAGGAGAAGGACCGACCTTGAGTTCAGTGTTGGAGACATGGTCTTTGTCAAAGTATCACCGTTAAGGAATGTTGTTCGCTTTGGTTCAGTAGGAAAGCTAGCACCGAGATTCGTAGGACCGTTTCCTATTACAGAGAGAGTTGGACAGATGGCCTACATAGTAGAGTTGCCCGAGAAGCTTAGTGGTGTGCATAATGTGTTTCACGTATCACATTTGAGGAAGTGCTTACATGACACCGCAGAAGTGGTGGAGCCAAGCATACTTGAGGAAGTTGAAGTGGAGCGAGATGCCACGATTAGACGAGCCCCTACGTGCATCCTTGGATCGGAGGTCAAGAGGTTACGCAACAAAGAAGTAAAGCTAGTCAAAGTACAATGGGGAAGTGATAAAGGAGATGCTACTTGGGAGACGGAAGCTAAGATGCATACGTTGTATCCTTTTCTCTTTGAGGGTATGATCTTAATTTCCCTTTTTTCTACCTCTTTGTTTACACTTTTTCTATCGTTTAGGACGTCCTCTTGATTATATGATCGACCTTTAGCTAGGAATATCCTATGATTGTAAACATGTGTTTGAGACATGTTATGTTTGGGGGATGCAAGTGGTTGCTGGTGGTTGCTCGTGGATGCATTTACACACACACCTTAGGCACTAGATCGGCTCAAGTCACTCTCACATTGCATATGCATATATATGTTTGGTTATGGATGAGATTGAAATTGGACGTGTTATCATATGAATGTTGCATATGGATGAATGATTGTGCACTCATGTAGAGGTTATGAAGTACATAAGGAATAATTGCATACATAATTGGACTCATGGCACTAACATAATTCGCATTAAGAAGGTCAACTGAATCAGTAGACCGCCTGATTTTGCATTAGATAAGGAACATATACACGCACACTTTTGCATATGTTCATATAGCATTAGAAATCTTTATTAAGGACAATGGATGCTTGCGAATGATGGTTGAGTAGATGGATGTTGGACGGTAGGATGCATTCTTCTTAGCTTAGAGATTTCGGGGACGAAATCCTTTAAGGAGGGGAGAATGTAACACCCCATATTTTTCTATGAATATTAATAGACGAATTAAAAGAATACTTAATTTTAAAAGTGAGAATTAAGTAAAACAGACTATACCACTGCGTTCGTCTCAAAATTCTGGTCAAGATGGACCCAAAGTTTGCATTAAACGGATAATGTATGAGAAAGTTATGGACCTTGGAAGTTTGTATACATATAAGGGAAATATATGTATATATGTAAGTTAATAAAATAAAAAAACAACCTAAAATTCAAGAAAAAAATTCAAAACAGTGGAAGCTAGAAGGCAAAACGCCAAACCGACCTATTTTATGGACCCGATGGGTCGACCCCAGGGTCAACTCAGGGTGTTTGGAATCGACCCCGTCGGCCTAGAATGGTCAGGGACGAAATTTTGTGTTTTAGGGCTTATGTGTTGCACTGTGGTTGGTTGGGTGACATGTCTCTTTGGTTTAGATGGCTCTGATGTCTCTTATGCTAATCTAAAGGCCATGGTTTGCCTAACACACCTATAAATACATATCCAAACCTAAACCCTAATTCTATTATTCACTCTCATGGCACCTGCATGCCGCCAAACTCTCATCTAAACCTAGCCGCCACTAAAACCTAAATCAAATCAAAAAGTTCTTCATCAACCTAGAGGGTTAATCAATATCAAGTTAGAGTTCTTCAACAACAACAAGCGATTTAATTATCTTTTCTAATCCAAACGCTGTAAGTTCAGTTATTTTTAGATTTGAACACCTAAATCTAGTCTTGACATGTAATAAGATGAAATTGAGACTATGCCTAATTCTAAGTTGTTCTTTTGCTTCTATTCTTATTCTCATGATGCTATTATCACCCGTTTATCTTGTAGTACATTAGTTTTTCATGTTCATTATGATGTTCTTATCAAGTCTTAGCCTTCATGCCTGTGATGATATTTTCATGCCTATTTTCTCTCTGTTCTTATTTTATGCAACTTCTATCTCCCCCTATTTATTTTCTTTTATTGAACCTAGGTTAACTTCGAACCTAGGCAGAAATCGCAAAATACGAACGTTTGGAATACGGGAAATATTGGGTATTGCCTATTTGGGTGAATTTATGGGCATAACATGTTTGGTGAAATTATAAGGCATAATTTGTGATGGATATGGGGTATTATTATTATTATTATTATTATTATTGCAAGTTTGGGTAAATTGGCATGTAAATCAATATTTGGGCATATGTAAATTGGCGTGTAAATCAATATTTGGGCATATGATAATTGGCATGTAAAAATTGGAATTTGGACATAATTGGCAAGTATATAATTTAATTAAATCTAATGGCCGCCTAAGACACGTGGTTAGATTTGAGTTGTGGTGTAAGACTGCCCAGAACCGCCGGCACATCCAGCAACCGCAACGACAACAATCTAATGTGAGAGGTCAAAGGCGAAGATTAGATGGGTAATAATGCCTAACATGAGGTTAGAATGAGTTTGTGGTGTTATACTGCCCGGAACCGCCCGACACATCCATCAACCGCAAACAACAAGTCTAATGTGAGAGGTTAGCGCATTGAATGCTTAACCCGAGGTTGGAATGGGTTTGCGGTGTAAGACTGCCCGTAACCTCCCGGCACAATCCAGCTACCGCAAATAAGTCCAATGTGAGAGGTTGATGCATTAATAAATAATTAATGCTAAACAAACATGTTAAGTATGGTAGGGTTAAGTCAACATGCAACACTTAACCAATATGACATGACAAGTGGGTGGGTTAAGTAAACTTGAATTGATTGATTGATGACACTTAACCAAGATGGGGGGTATATGAATAGACCCTAGGAAAACCCTAGTAGCGGGACCCTTTTCAGCAGTAACCCACATTAGGTATCAACGGGACCTTGAGCTAGGCAAGGTGGGGCACGATTACTGGGATGATTATAAGCGGTCAAAATAGCGGCAGGTGGTACGGCAGTGCAGGTTCCGACGGATTACGGGCGTGCACGTAATTCCGGCATGGGAAAATTTAGACACTGAGTACCAAGTAGGTATAAAGCTGTGCAGTCTAGAACTGTATCAGGTTGCCACCCTAGGAAATGATACACCCTATGGTGGGACCAGCACAGGTATCTACAAGTAGGGGCTGGGTTGATACAAACACATGCGGAACGTTATGAGTAGCAGCTGATTAATTAAGATAGGTACGGGGAGGGGGGACAGGTAAACTGTCAATATGAGGTGGGACCCTCATCATGAGATATGTACCTATAAAACTATCATGTGGGAAATGGGGATCACTTATCTTGTTTTGTAACAAATGGCATTAGTTGAACACTAGTTAGGTGGTGCAGAGAAATTAGGAATCAGTACGATACCTTATCATGTTCTAGCCTTATCTTATGCTTATCTCGTTATCTTGCGATGCTTATTATCATGGTTATGCCTTGTATCCATTCATGTCATGATACCTTTAGATGTTTACATGCTGGAAGTCACTGGACTTACCAGGCTTTATGTCTGACTCTGTTTTTGTTTCGCCTTCTTTCTTTCGTCCCTCCCCCCCCAGCTCCATAAGGAGGGAATACCACCGCTTAGTTCAGATTCTTTTCAAGCTCGAAGATTGTGATGTATTGCTTTGGACTCTTTGCTTTACTGCTATGGCTGGCTACTGCTTAATTAGGGAATTATGTTATGTTATTTTGTATTATGCTTCTTTTGATAAACAAGACAGATATTTGATGTAATGGGTTTTGATGTTTTGGTGTTGATGTTTGAAACAACCTTTATGAAAGTTTATCCTATTACGCTACTATGGAATAAAAGTTCTAATTTTTTTCTGCTTCTTAAATTTGTTTGTTTTGTAATTTTATCTGTTCTATACTCTTATGACCCCCACTAAAGTTAATGCATTACCTTTATGAGCGACCTTAATGGAGGTGGGGTGCTCTTTTGGTGTTGTGTCAGAAAAATTTCTAGGTTTCATGGTCAATTCACATGAGATTGAAGCCAATCCTAATAAAATCGAAGCAATCTGGAATATTGAAGTCCCGGAGAGCATCAAAGACATTCAGAGTCCCAGTGGGAAGATCGCGACCCTAAGTAGTTTCCTTTCAAAAGTTGTCGATCAGTGCATTCCTTTTTCGATCTGATTAAAAAAGGGAAACACAATTTTGCTTGAACACAGGAGTGCGTTGCTGCATTCTAGGACCTACTGAAGCACTCGGAAAATCTCTCATCCTATCAAAGCTTGTAGATCATGAGGGTCTATTAGTCTATTTAGCTGTTTCTGCACATGCAAACAATTTAGAGTTTGTGCGGGAGGAGAATTGTGACTAAAGGCCTGTCTATTACATCAATAAGAGATTGATAGAAGCCGAAAGAGATTACCCGAGACTCAAGAAGCTCACATATTGTTTATTGATATCTTCCTGGAAGCTCCGCTGTCATTTCTAGTCTCGTCCAATCAAAGTCTATACCGACCAGTCGTTATGACAAATCCTTAATCGACTAGAGGCGTCTGGAAGACTCTTGAAATGGAACATCGAACTCGGTCAGTCTGATCTCACGTTGATCCCTCGGCAAACCATCCTGGGGCAAGCCTTAGCAGACCTCATTGTATAATTCACTACTCTGACTATCCGTTGGAAAGTAGAGAACCACCAAACATCCAATGGAAATTATATATGGATGGATCTTCTAATAATCAACGTTATGGCGCCAGAGTTACATTTATAACTCCTAAGGAACACTCGATTTGTTTCGCCTTGAAAATCGACTTCCCCACAACCTAAAATGATGTTGAATATAAAGCCCCATTTGTTGGACTTAAATTTGCAATAGATTTGAACATCAAGTCTATTCAAATTTTCTCACATTCTCAACTCGTTGTATGCCAAGTGCAAGTACAGTTTCAAGATCAAGGAGTACGACTAGTTCCTTATAATGCTCGGGTATAGGAAATGCTTAGTAGTTTCGTTCATTATACCATCACTCACATTCTTTAGGATCAAAATGATAAAACTGATTTACTAAAAAAGCTTGCAAGTTCCGAGGTACACAACTTATAGGTCTTGTCCCAGTTGAAGTACTTAAATCTTCGTGTATCGATCAAATGGAGACGTATTGGATATTAATAATGGCGCCTATATCCGAGACGGAATCATGGATGATTCCTATTATAGACGCCACACAGTGGGGAGTCCTATCCGAAAGCCACAATGAAAAATGATCAATTCTTCGGAAACCATCTCGCTATATCATTCAAGAAAGGATACTACATCGTAGGGGTTTCCCCATTCCATTACTTCGTTATGTAGCCCACAACGATGTCAAATGAGTGTTATGTGTAGTACACGAAGGTGACTACGGTTACCACACAGTGGACAAACTATGGCAAAGAAAATTCCCCACGATGGCTATTTTTGGCCAACTACTGATTGTGATGCAGCTTACTACACCCGAAAGTGTGAGAAATGCCAGCAGTTCTCAGTAGTTGCCCATCCACAATCAAATGGACAAGTCGAAATAGTTAAAAAATCATTAATTCTATACTCAAGAAGTGTTTGGAAAAGGACGAAGGCAAGTGGGTAGATGAACTTCCGTTAGCCTTCTGGGAACACCGAACTATCGATAAGTCAACGACTAGATACACTCTATTGGTTTTATCTCATGGCACTAAAGTTACAACTCCTATTGAGCTTGAAGTACAATCTCATTACGTGATGTATTATAATCCTCGGACCAATAAAGATCTCCTTGTGGAATCTCTGGACTTGTTAGATGAAAAAAAAGATAAGAACCTAAACTCAGAACGACTGCACGTCGCCAACAGGCCGCTTGATACTTAATTATCAAAGTTCGTCGAAAGCAGTTTAACATTGGTGACCTCGTCCTAACGTGGATATTTCCGACATCGAATGGTTTTGATCCTTGTTTGTAAGGTCCTTGCATTATTCAACGGAGGCTTGGAGATGGATCCTTCAAGCTAACGAAAGTTGAAGGCATTAAGCTAGCAAGGGCATGGAATAGCGAACATCTCTGTTGCTACTTCACTTAGCCTTTATTATAAACTTTTGTATTTTCAATTTTAGTTAGTAATTTGTTTTCAATTTAGCATTGTAATAAGACAGACATTGCCCATAATTTTTGTTAATTTTTTTTAATAATAAAGGCTTTTGGTACCTCATGTTTTTGTGTGTTCCTTCTTATATGCATAGTGCAATAGTTGTGATGCGACTGACTTTCATGCATGAGCGTAGCACGGTGAATACAACACCTCAGACCTTGGCATTCGTTCGTCTCTTCAAATCCATTATCACACTACGGCTATATTGGTGTTATTCGACCATCTATAAACTAACTCGAGCCATGAGCAAACGACAAGGCCAAATATAAACAATTCACGACGCTAACAACTTGAGTGTCCGACCACCAACCCTAAGTCTCTGGACTTGGGATCACCATTTTGGCTTAAGTGGATGCAATACTGACCATTTGCTTGGCTAACTCAGATCCCCAGAGTTTGGATTTGAATATAAATAAGGGAACGAACGACGCCCTCAACTCTAACCCGAACAAAACGATGGGAGGGTATATAGGATAAACGAACGACGTCCAAAACTTTGGATTTCGTACGACTATAGATCAACAACTAATAA